>JAIFOV010000008.1:0-1356894 GCA_020654155.1 Novius pumilus
GCAGAATCTAAGGAGCACATATCGGAAAGAAAAAGTGCGGGATTCTTCAAAGTCCGGAGCTTCTACAAATGAGGTGTATTCCTCGAAACTATGGTATTTCAATTTGCTAAACAATCGAGACGAGACTCGAAAATCGGGATCAAACCTAGATAACGACAATGAAAGCAATGAAAATGACGAGATAAGTGATGAAGCTGTATTAAATTCATAAAAAATATATTCTTCGATGAAATAGCATAGATAGAAGAACGATCTTAATATTTTAAATACATAGGGGAGACCGGGGCAAGGCCGTATAGCTGAAGATTTAGATCAGTAGAACGTTCATTTTAAACACAAATGTTTCAAATTAACATTTTTATTTTAGGATATCTATCTAGGTACTCAATTACGTACACATATTACTTATTAAAAGAAACACAAAAAAAAATAACAGAAAAATAGCAAACTTATACTATTTACGGTTTTGCCCAGGTGTTGGGGCATATACTATATACGATATTGCCCCCGAATCTATCTTGCAGCAATACATCCTCTGCATATGAAATCATCCAGCTCCTCTGAATTATAGCCTATACCCATACCCATACCCATACATTGCACCCAACCTTCATCTACACGACTTGTACCGTATTCTTCAAGGCAGTACAAGCATGTGTTATCATTGGTAACTTTTTTTTGTTCTTTATTTTGAGCAGATAATATCAGATTAAGCTTAGGTTTCCGCTTTTGTGAGACATTAGTCAGCTCATTTTTATATGGAGAGGATGTGATGACAGCTGTTTTTCCTCGAGGATGATTAGTTGTTCTTTTTGTGGCCAGGCTTATTCTAGGCACTGGCATAATATCGGCTGGAGAGTTGTAACTTTTTGAACCGGTTTCATCCCAGGTGGAGTGGATGGTGCCGCCGCTGCAGAAGTAGATGGCATTGAGGCAAAGAATCGCGCAGAAGAAGTTGATTGCACCGGGTCGACGAGTGATGCAGTTGGTGTCGGTGGCACCTGAGTAAGAATTGGTGTTGATGGAATCGGGTTATCAAGTGGCACAGCAGTTGGATGTAATGGAATTTCCGTCGTTTCAGCCGCGGCAAAATGGGTTTCGCTGAATACATTCCTGTTCGTCGGGTAGATGCCTGTTTTGCTGAAACCAGACACGGCGTTATGTATCGTAGCTGCCTTTAAATAAACCGCTCCAAACAGTTTAGCTAGATGAAATTGGGTGACTACTTTACAAGGTTATTCCTGAGCCATATGTTCACTTCTTGATCGTAATATGTGCTCAATTGGCCCATGATACTTACGTCCAGCGGTTGTAATCTGTGGGTGCAGTGAGGTGGAAAACTCAAAATTATCACACCATTGTCCCTGGCCTTTTCTATCAATGGAAGATTTTGTGTGTGTGTCGAGTGTCCATCCAGCAAAAGAAGGACTGGGTCTTGTTTATTGGGCTTCACTGCCGAAATAAAATGATTCAGCCACTCGACAAAAATGTCACTCTGTATCCAGCCGCTTGGATGACATATCGCTATCGTTCCTGGCGGTGCACCATCAAGAAGTTCTGCCTTCATGCGAACACGTGGAAAAATCAGCAATGGAGGAACAAAGTGTCCAGAAGCAGACACGCACATGACAGCAGTAGTTAGCTGACCTCTTTCCGTAGAACTGGCAAGACCAACCTGCTTCTTTCCTTTTAAAGCAATCACTCTGCTTTGTTTCTTAGGTACAGTAGTCAAACCCGTTTCATCTACGTTAAAGATCTTTATCGGCTTAAATTTATATTGGTCAACCAGTCCTCAAGCAAATCGAAGAAAGTGTTAACACTAACCATGTTAAATCCCATTGCTCTTGCCACTGAAGTTGGCTCAGCCGCACGCAGTGATAATGCTGGATGCCGTTTCATGAACCCAGCCAACCAATCTTCTCCTGCCAGTTTATAAGTCTCATTAAAAGAATGATCAATATTATTTGCTTCTGCGAACTGAAACGCTAGGCGGCGAAGATCTTTGTAGGTGAGCCCAAATAATCGCCTTTCCATGAGCAAAACATGCTCAACCAGACTCTCCTCTTGGGACAACGTAAAGGTCGGTTTGAATCGTCCTAAACCCTTGCTTGTAGAAGAGTTCAGATCATGGTTCTCTCTGTATTTGTTCACTCTATCTTGTAATGTGGACTTTGGTACCTCATATGATTTAGAAGCTTTCAGGTATCCCATACTTCCGTCGTATACGGCTTGGACGGCTGCTTTCATGTTATCTGGATCCCAACTTTGTCGATCAGTAGTCCTTTGTAATTACGTGGCATTTTTGTAGCATCTGCAAACAAAATGCAAGGACATTAAAGTTTTATCCACTCGGGTCAAAATCGTATATAGCCGGTTTTACCCCGTACGGTATTGACCCACGGCGTTTTTTGTAAACATTTCCCACATACTATTACACAAACAAGATAAATGTGCCGGTACAAATATCATAAATTACGTGTAAATAGACAACTTTTAATATAGTTAATGAGCGACTTACCTGCAGTTCACGTAAACTTTACAACAATTGCTTGAACTTCAATAGAAATTACATCAGGACCACCATAAAACAATAAAATCCAATATTTTGGTAAAGCGCGACACTGTCGTGATTAGAGTTTGTTGACAACACGCTCTGATTGGTCGACTCCAGTGAGCGACTTAGGCGCGCGAAATTTGAAAGATTGACGTGAAAAGACCTGCTGTACGGCTTAACCCCGGTATACGGTTTTGTACGGGTTTCCCCTAGTGAACAAAATTTCATGACAATAGATTGTTTTCCTTCAATCAAACATAACTGACTTCAAAATTTTTGTTACACATCTATAAAATAATATAAAGGCAGAGCTTTTCAGTAGCAATAATTCGCTATCGGTATAGTTATAGATCAATACAGAAATGTTTGAATTATATTATTCCGATTATGAAATTAATGGATCAATTTTTGATTTACCAGATGGGAGACGGTGTGTTGAATTTTAAACAAAATTGAAGGGAAAACGAATTGGCGTTAATGGGATATATGAATAAGACGCAAGAGCCTCCTAACGACGATCGTGCTTTTTTTCGAGTCCCTAATCCCAGTAATAGGGACTCTTAATGAAATGGAAAAACTAAGCTTTCGGAGTGAAGTTATCGCTATAATAACAAGGATAAAACAGAGACAAACTCCTCCAACCGGTCCCATACTCTTTCCGTCCTCTCAATTTTATTACCCCACGCCCTATTCGAATAATTTACCGCCCCATATACGCCGAAAATTTAGCGAAGTTCTGCGAGGAAGCCCTAGGTGACCATTTGAATGATGTTGTATTGCACACATAATGGCATAAATCAAACAATTGGCGCCCAACGTGGAGCTATTAAATTTTGTGAACGTGGAAGTGTTTTATTTCGATTTCTTTTCGGAATTCCAAATGGAAAATCCATTATTATTCTATTTCAGGATATCGAAAATATACCTCGGAGCCGAAGAAAAGCGTACGCATATCATAATTGGAAATCGATTACTTTTTAAAAAGATCAATGCGTTCGCAATATGATCATTCCAAAATTTGTAATGAAGGACAACTTTTACGTTTTAGGCAGAAAAGACGAGGAATACATAGCACTTTCTATTTACTGTGTCACATATGTGAGAAAGAGGAAATATTGGATTCTACAACACACGGACAGCAAGATTTGAATAAAGCCACTGCCTAGGAAACACTATCAACGGGAGGTACATTCGCACATACAAGTTTTTAATGTTCTAGAAAAACCTACAACGAGTCGTCTCAACTTAACGCATCACTTTTTCATTCAATTAACAACTGTATTCTAGATATGGAAGGAATAACTAGAAGATGTTATGAACGTAGCTGGCCAAGAAGAACATAAACCAGCATCAGCATACGGGAGAGAAAATGCCGATTATTTAGATGGATGTTGGTCCAAAAGAAGTTATGGTCACTTCTACAATTCTGCATCTGGTGTAGTACGTCTTTTAATATTATACAGGTGCAGTTATTTATGAATACGTACACTATTTAGGCTGTCATCATTGGCAAAGCGACAGGCAAAGGGCTGATTGTTGGCGTTAGAAACAAGGTATGCAGCATTTGCATAAGAACTAACGAAGATCCAGTAAGCAAACACATTTGCTTAAAAAATTGGAGTGGATCATCATCAGCAATGGAAGCAGACATAATTGTGGAAGGTTTCAAGAGTAGCATTCAGACGCATGGTGTGAGATATAAAACGATAACCGCAGATGTAGATTCCACAGGCATAAGGCCAAAGAGAACAGTGTATTATTCTCCTGAATTTCGTTTTTTTTACAGGTTCGTAAAATTGAATGCAGATACCATTGCATCAAAAGTTATAGCAAGCAACTACACAACATTAAAAAGGACAAAAATGTTTCGATGGAAGCTCGAAAAATGTTGACACCGACAATGCTTGGGCTATTGAAGAGAAAAGCGCATAAATTACTTTACGCAAACGTCAACGGTGAAATAGTTAAACTAAAAGAATATTTACGTGCAAGCGGCAACAGTGTCTTCAACAGTCGGGGGGAGTATATTTACGACAAGTTTATATCTTCAGGTTTCAATGAAGGCAGATATAATTGTGGGGGGATTTAAAAACAGTATTCAGATGCATGGTGTAAGGTATAAAATTATTATCGCAGATGGAGATTTCTCACTTCTATCCCACATAAGAAAGAAGGTCCCATATGGTCAAAAAGTACTATTATTAATGTATTTGAATAAAAACTTATACATTCCGTAGGTTCTTACGATTGAGAGTACCAATCACTGCATAAAAAATTACAGCAATTATATAAAATCAATAACGACAAAAATGTTTCGATTGCAGTCACACAAACCTAAACTACACAGTAATAGATATGTCAACTGTTGAAGAATGTTCTGAGCCCCAATCCACATTAATGGCTACATCTAAGATGATACAACTAGTTCAAATCTCGAACACAGTGGAGCTAAAGTTCATTCATTGCTCAGTCATTGTCACACGGCAGATCTCCTATTGTGGCATGCACTCACATATATCACTGACCACAGGGAGCATGCTAGAGTACCCATTGACAATTGGGTGTGATGCGTGTCATCGTGCCATTACTGACGGCACATTATGTCTATTTTGTACCGGTGGTAACCCTCTCACTCTTAGTAATTTATGTACGTCCTCTACGAAGTTATCATTACAGCGATATTATATCTGGTCACGTAAATGCAAACAGCACCTGTAAGGACTCATATTACTCTGATAACTTTGGATCATGGGATAATGTAGTAGTACAAGGTTCAATCCAGGTGGTACTCACAAGAGAGAGTGGTGTATTGAATACAAAACAGAACACTATATGGTTTCAAAATGGGATCCAATGCCCACATGGCGGAGGGACATGTATCGCGGGCTAGGAGGGGAAATGCTGTCTCAAGATTCATGCAACAGTAACAACCATCGCGTATTGTATGAGGGGCCATCTAACTACTCGCGCAAGCGGAATGGCTGATGATGTACGATCTACGTTGGTGACAGTATCAACCGATGATACGCTTTTCTCACTAAAACTGGTCGGTAAATACAGGTTGTGCAACTTGAGGTATATACCGGGTGAGTCAGCGGGAACGCCTCGGAGTTTCATAGTTAAACAATACGCATATTCAAATATCCTATGAACGCAATTTGTGTATGCAGGGTGGGACTACGTTTTGAAAATATTTTACAATATACAGGGTGTTCAGGAAAAGTGTGACATACCAAAGTTAGGTTTTTTCTTATGGAACATCCTGTATTTGACATCATTTTTGGATTTCTCATAAAAAATAAAGTCAACTTTCCTGAAGGTTGACCTAACATCAACAGATTTCCAGTAATTTCGATTTTTCTGAAATATTTAGATTTCGAAAAATTCAAATTATTCTGAAGTGAATCAAGCTAGAGGAAAAATTTCTTGAACGCTGAATACTCTAGTTCCTTCATCATCATCTAGAAGGAGCACTTAAGCCGAATGATATACAGGGTATTCAAATGATCGTGATCAATTTCAATGACTTTCAAACAATGAAAACTTTCTTATTTTAAATGGGACACCCCTTATTTTATTGATGAATTTTATGGCAAATTTAATAACCTTGCAAAACATATAAAGGTTCCCTATACATAATCCTCACTGATTTTGAGTTATTATAGTTTATTTAATGCCAAAAGAATTTCAGTGACAATTCTCTGTGCTCCCTACGGCAGACATAGATAGGCATTTTCGATTTGATTATTTGACACATCTATGATCATCGATATGTACGTTTGACGTTGTTACAACATTTTTCAGTTTTAAGTTTCGTGGTTTGCTATTCACTTACAAAAACAGTTCGATCAGTTATTCCAATAAAAAAAATGATTCAATATAGCTTAGAGGAAAGAACTGATATGATTTTCATATTAGGTGAATGTTTGCAAAATTGCCTTTTGGCATCAAGAGTATATGCAGAAAGATTTCCAAACAGAAATCATCCAAATAAAAGAGTTTTTCAAAGAGTCTGGGAAAGGTTCAGGAAAACTGGATCAGTTGCCTACGAGAAGAGAGCAGAACAGGAAGCAGTAGTAAATAACGAGGAAACCGAACTGATAGTTTTGGGAGCCGTTGAAGAGAATCCAAATACCAGCACAAGGATTATTGCTAGGGAAAATGACTTTAGCCAATCAAGTGTTACTCGTATCCTCCGAAAACACAAGTGTCATCCGTATCATTATGCGATGCACCAGAATGTATACGGGAACGATTTTGAACGCAGAATAGAGTTTTGTTTATGGGCATCAGAAAAATTGGAGAGAGGATGATTTCTTTGACTTCGTTTTATTTACAGACGAGTCGACATTCCACAACAATTGAATGGTTAATCGACACAATTTTCATTATTATTCCACCGAAAATCCTCATTTATTCAGATCAGTAGACCATCAAAATAGATGGAGTATAAACGTTTTGGCGGAATAATAGGCAATCGAGTGATAGGGCCATATTTTCTACCACAAAGCTTGAATAGTAGGGCATTTTACGATTTCTGAGGAGAAACTTCCTAACACTTATAGAAGATATTCCACTGAATGTAAGGCGGGAAATGTGGTTTCAATTGGATGGTGCTCCTGCACATTTTCATCGGGATGTTAGAACTTATTTAGATACTCATTTCCCTCATAGATGGATCGGAAGGGGAGGACCATGTAATTGGCCAGCAAGATCTCCGGATCTTACACCAATTGATTTCTTCTTGTGGGGCTATGTGAAAGAGGAGGTCTACAAAATACAGCCAACCAACCCCGATGATATGAAGGAAAGAATAAGGAATTCCTTTCGAAGTATCACTCCAGAGATGCTAAGAAATGTGAGGGATTCATTTGAGCGAAGATTGCAACTGTGTATTCAAAATGATGGCAATCAGTTCGAGCATCTGTGATGAATTGTTTTTGATATACTTATTTCTCATTTTCATCCGGTCATTTCTAATGTTTTAATTGTTAAATTACAATCATTAAATCCATATCATGAATTAAAATCGTAAGATACAAAATATTATGTTTTTTACTTCTGAAAACTTCAAGTTACACAATTATTATCACATGGGGGATACAAGTATCGAAAAAATTGGGTTACCATCAGTAGATACGTATGGTTAAAAAAGCCTTACGTTATATTCTTGGAAAATTTCATTTTCTCGGATGATTTCACATCCATGTAAGCCAAATTTTTTAGTTTGCAACAACCTTTAAAACACACGTCTAATCTAACTGCTCGTTAATAAAATAAAAATGCTTATCTATGTCTGCCGTAGTGAGCACAGAAAATTGTCACTGAAATTCTTTTGGCATTAAATAAACTATAATAACTCAAAATCAGTGAGGATTAGGTATAGGGAACCTGTATATGTTTTGCAAGGTTATTAAATTTGCCATAAAATTCATCAATAAAATAAGGGGTGTACCATTTAAAATAAGAAAGTTTTCATTGTTTGAAAGTCATTGAAATTGATCACGATCATTTGAATATCCTGTATATCATTCGGCTTAAGTGCTCCTTCTAGATGATGATGAAGGAACTAGAGTATTCAGCGTTCAAGAAATTTTTCCTCTAGCTTGATTCACTTCAGAATAATTTGAATTTTTCGAAATCTAAATATTTCAGAAAAATCGAAATTACTGGAAATCTGTTGATGTTAGGTCAACCTTCAGGAAAGTTGACTTTATTTTTTATGAGAAATCCAAAAATGATGTCAAATACAGGGTGTTCCATAAGAAAAAACCTAACTTTGGTATGTCACACTTTTCCTGAACACCCTGTATATTGTAAAATATTTTCAAAACGTAGTCCCACCCTGCATACACAAATTGCGTTCATAGGATATTTGAATATGCGTATTGTTTAACTATGAAACTCCGAGGCTGACTCACCCGGTAGAACTGAACATCCCAAATTGGTTATAGTCCAAAATACTGGTTACTCATTCATCTTGAAGAAAGATCCTTCAAACCCCCTTAATATTGACCTATTTGCTTATATAACTCGAAGTTTGTAAGTGTGGATCGAAAACTTCAGATGAACACAGAGACTCTGTACAGATGTAGGTTACAGAAGTCGGCCCTTCGGCAGGATTTCGGTTTAGGGAAAGTGCATGAATCTAAAAAAGATTATTGTATTAATAATCGAAAAAAATGCTCCTCTTCCGTCCCGTGTACCTGCGGAGCTGAGGAATTACCCGATGAGGCACCGCGAGTATTAGATGGAAAGAGACCGCCTGCATATCTGTACTCAGTATATTGCTTTTTACTCATAGCAACAGTGACGACGTTGCGCTTTAAAGGTTGTGCTTCGTTACACCGCTCGTTCATTTTTCGTATTTTGTTCCTTGAAAATCACAAATTCAGAACTGCAAGTAAGTTCATTATCTAATTCATATTATTGCATTGATATATTGAATACTATTTTCTGAGATTAATTTAGGACAAACGAACTTTTCTTTGATATACCGCCAAATTTGAAACAATACATCTATAAAAAGAAGTTGATTCAATTTGCTCATTTATTTTAATATTCTGTGGTAAAATATTGTCGTTTAATTGTCGATATATCAAACATGATATTTCAATATTCAAGCTTGGAACGGTCACGATTTATTTGTAAAAAGGTCCACTACATGTATATTGAATATAATTGCATGTAAAAAACCATAATAACAAATTAGTTGTTCAAAAACTACACATACAATATATTTCAAATGTAGCACAGAACTTTTATGTAATATGGAAAACCAACCAAAGTATGAAATATTTGCATTCACTGGTAATATATTTTATTTTTAAATTATTCATTTTTTACGCTATCATCTTTTAGTTTTTAATGCTTTTAAGGTGTTAAATCAAGATCATTTGACACAAAAGTAATTCATTTTTGTAACAAGTTTTATAGAAAACAATTTTGTTCCTATTGGTTTTCCTGATCAATTACTTTATTTCAAAATTATTTCTATAAAAAGCAAGGAATACGAGGATTTTTTGGAAAAAAGTTTTATTTCTTCATAACTGAAAAACCTTTCCATTATTTAATGTACGAATCCACAAATATTTTAATAAAAAAATTTTCCCCAACTTCTAACTCTTCTCAGTTATTGTAAATTGTTTAATCATGAATTCGTTTCCACTTTATAGGATGCAACGTGCATGGGGACCGGACAATCTGCCCAACCGCGAGAACGATCGCGATTGGTGCGTCGAACATAGTTTGCTTCCATCGCAGCAGGGTTGATATGATTTAAATCACTTGATTTAAATCACTGATTTTAATCGAGATATTAATTAAATGATTTTTTTTTAAAAATCAGTGATTTAAATCAATAAATTTTTACTGCAACCAAATCTTCCCAAAAACATTATTGAGCGCTGTTCAGAAGTCGCAACCCGCATCCAAACGTGTGCTGCGTAAATGCACTGACCGCTTCTTACAGACGTCGCAGAGAATTTGCCAACATAGTTCGGGGGTTGCCCTACGAAACTAAAATACTCGACGGGTTCTCTCTGGACCGGTCATTCGTTATTGACTAATGAAAGAGTGAATACAACAAGAATATGTCTGGAAGAAAAAAACGATGCTGTGTGGGTTTATTTCGACGAAAAAAAAATCCGCTGTAGGTGAAGATGTCGCGAGTGCAGGTAACTTGTTATTTTACATTATTTTTTGCTTAAGAGACGCCTTCATAGAGGAGTGTTCAGATTTTTTACATATATGTTATTTTTATGAACAAATGAACAATACTTTTTAATTTTTTTTGTTTTAGAAGCCAATGAAAATGCCAGTAGCTCTGTGTTTTCTCAGCATTCTGCTAGTTAAATTAATAAAAAAGACAAGAATTAAAAAAATCAAAAAAATCTGATTTAAATCAAATAAATCCGATTTAAATCAAATTAATCTGATTAATTTGATTTTTTCATAAAAATCATGATTTTAATCAACCCTGCATCGCAGCACCATCAACCAATGAGATTTTATCTCAATGGGCAAAGAGGGATTGGTCGGTACCGGTGCACGAAAAATCGGTGCACAAAGCATCGCGCCCTCGCAAAAGATACCTGGCTGGAACATGCACACCTGAAGCCCTTCCAAATAATCCGTCTGATGTGCTGTTTCGCACATCAGCTGCCAAACACCTTCGTCCACATTTGGTGCGAGGATCAGGAGACGAGCACTCGGCTAGGCTTGGTAAGACATACCTTATCGTTATTCAACATCTTTTAAAATATCTGTTACAGGTATCGTTACTGCCGGGAAATGGTCATTGACTATTATCTATCTGTACAATCTCCTACCTCCCTAGGAGGTCCAGGCATGATTGTGCAGATAGATGAAGCCAAGTTTGGTAAGCGGAAATACAATCGTGGACGGATTGTGGAAGGGCATTGGGTGTTGGGAATGATCGAAGATGGGCGCGATGACGTTGTGATGCTTGTCGTCCCAACAAGAGATGCACCGACATTACTTGCAGCCATCCAGAAACATGTCGCCCCAGGTAAAATGAAACATATTCAACTCTTCTTTGAAACCAGTGCATTCAATATTGTATTAATGATAATACAAATATGTAAATGATATAGATAATGAAGTATGTATGCAGAACGGAGATTCACACGGACGCTTGGGCGAGGTACCGGATACTCAGCGAACATGGATATACCCATAAAGTGGTGAACCACAGCGACCTAGAACATCGGTCTGTCGGTAAGTTTGCTATCTGGCCATCGCCCTTTGCAACATATTGTTAAAAATACAAATATTGTAAAGTCTTAAAAGGGATGAAATTCTTCCCATTATTCATTTCGACGCAACTGATAATATCATCCAAAATCCTTTGACAGATGATAGGCGCACTTTTCTCTACTCTGCGGTTGTATCAAATAGGTCAAAAAGAACGGCGCTAGTTTTCGATTTGGTTTCGAATTCTCATCAATCGATGACAATAAAAAAATTTTTCATGAATTTCAGACAATTCTGTTCTGGGAATAATCGTTGGCCGACGTTCTCTATTATACTAGTGGACTTTAGTTTCGCTTCGTTGCATGCAGCTTCAAATGCGTTCAACAATTTGACATGAGTGGACCATGTTAATAAATGCTATGAAATTGTCCCAAATAATTCGAAAATTCCAACAACTTTCATTTATATTCATTTATGTTGCTCGCACTTCACGGCTATGGTTTGTTGAAATAAAAAAGTTAAAACGGCAAACATCGATAAGAGCAATATGAATTTTCAAGAACAATCTAGGTTAATGAAAGAGATAATGGCAATTTTCATTACTCGAACAACATTCGAAGGTTTGAATGCATGGTTTAAGGCAATGTTCATTATTTTTGAATCTCCGTTGCACCCGCAACAAGTGACCGACGCCATTAACTATTTAAAATCCTGTTTCAGTAATTATATTGAAACTAAAATCGAGGATTCTTTCAAAGCGATGACCCCAATGATCTCAAAAGTGGCATTGTCGACGGCGAAAATATTTGCTTTAGACAATGACTTTGACTAGAGGAAAAAAATGTCATAGAAAGAAGAAACTAAGATAAAAGTTGATCCGTTGAGGTACAGTGTCGTTTTGAATGAGACCTAGGATTTTCTTCATTATATAACGACTTGTTTCGTATTCTACTAATATCCGGGTGACGCGATGTGATATGGGAGAGCTGTATGACGGAACAATGCATCGTAGGGTAGGTGGAATCGAAGTACACAGGAAAGATGTGCTTAAATCAAAATGGAGATGACTGCAGAAGGATACAACCACTTACATAGATGAACTAATCAGCAACACACAAAATGAACGTACACTAGAAGAAAAATTCAAGTATCTCTACAACGAGTTCCAAACCACAAAAAGAATTCTACATGTTACATTAGTGGAAAATCAAACATTAAAGCAGGAAATAGCCCATTTCAACGAATCTTCACCCAAGAGAAGGAAAAACATACCGACCGGCTGAGCCCTACCGGTCGAAACAAGCATCAAAATAACCCCAACATATAACAAATACGGGATACAAGAACACTTAAACGTCAAAAACAGGCTCGACGTTGCCAAATGGTCGAAATACTCATGCGGTTTACTGATATCGTAGAAACCGTTATAAAATAGATTAAAGAAACCTTTCTTACCGGCTTAGCGCGTAAATAATTATCACTTTGGCGCGTTAACCTAATTCTGTCTTGTGTCAAGCACGTTGGACGACTAAGAGGTGATTTTTGCAGTGAATAATTTTAATATTTTTTTAGTTTGCAGTTTTACAACTTCAAGATGGCTCAGGAACTGCCTCTAACACAAATTGTTAATCCAACCGTGATCATGAGCCCCGACGAAATTCGAGGGGAGAACGTTGGATGCCTTCGTTCACTCCCCATGACTTCGTTCGAGACCATGGAGTGGTTAGCCAAAAGAGGACTAATCGCAAATTCCGTTCGTTGTATCGCTTGTAATATTCAAATGACGTGCTGTAAAAGAGCACAAGTAGTTAATGACGGTTATATGTGGAAATGTCGACACTGTGGCAAAAGTTGCAGTATTCGAAGCGGTTCGTTCTTTTCTGGCAGCAATTTGGCGTTGGAAAAGTTGTTGGTCATCATCTACTGTTGGGCCTTCGAATATCCCCAGTGGATGGTGGCTAGAGAAGCACAGTTGGGCATGGGCGAGCACACCGTCGTAGACTGGTTCAACTTCTGCCGGGAAGTCTGCGAAGAATATTTCATTCAGAATGAAATAGTCATTGGCGGCCTAAACCCCGACGGCACATCGAAGACGGTGGAAATCGATGTGTCCGAATTCTTCCACCGGAAGTACCATCGAGGTCGATGGCTCCCCGGTCATTGGATCTTTGGAGGCATCGAACGAGAAACCCGAAGATGTTTCCTAGTAGAAGTTCCCGACAGAACAGAACCAACGTTAAGTGCATTAATTGAAAGGTATTTATTATTCCTTGTTATGCTAAAGATTCACCATCGATGCCAATGTGATTAACATAAACTAATCCAACATTCCATTACAGAATAAATTTTCAGTTATTAATTATGCGTTTAACTCTGCTTTTCTAGATTGGTATGTTTCTTGCATGCAGCAACTAACGCAAAAATAGAATATTTATCAGATATTAGAAGAACCTTTTGCATGTGTTTTTCTCTGTATTTCTAGATTTTTATGCTCTTCCATGCATCTTCATATGAATTTCAAGTTTATATGTATATAAATAGATAGCCTGAGCAGTATATATGCAAACTTATTAAACATCAATAAAAACAAACTCACAACTTTACGTTCATAAATATTTTTCAAAATCTAGTATTCTAAAAATTCACTTCTCAAAAAATGTCTATATTTATGAGTGTCAAGTTGTGACAATGTCATTTCCTTTGTAAATTGTGAATCTAAATTTCGTTTTTGTAAGAAAATCCTCATGCTGAAGGTGTACCATGTATTTTTATGTTATGTAATGTTGGCACTTTTGTTCCAGACTTGAGAAAGAAAATAAACATTTTCGAAAGCTCGTCAATTAGCGAAGAGATAATTCTTCCAGATACGTTTGCCACTTATCCCGAAATAACAAAAAATTTATAACTATTATTGGCAAATATTAATTTGTTATTGTTATATGTATATATGTATGTAAAATGAAATGTAAAGCATATTTTTTTTAGATTATTGTTTGTGAATGTCCCATGTATACACATTTGAATGAAATGGATGTTTTTATTTTTTTATATCTATGTGTTTTTTGTGTTTATATGTATATATATTTTTTTTATATCTATATGTTTTTATTAACAGAATTCCATTTTATTTATTTTCAATTTTAATGAGCTTAAACTTAACGTTATTAACCGAATTTATAGGCATATTCTACCGGGATCCATAATCGTGTCGGATGGCTGGGCGGCGTACCGCAACATAGGAAACATTGGTGAAGGTTTCTATGAGCATCGTGTCATCGTCCACGAAGAACACTACGTGGATTCAGATGACCGAATCATTCACACCCAGAATGTAGAAAACATGTGGATGCGAGCGAAACGAAAGCTGAGGAGGCAATTTGAAACCTCTGAAGCTCTCTGTCACTCATATCTACATGAGTTCGCCTGGAGGAACCAATACCCTCGGGACAATGCGCTCGGAGAGTTTCTTGTTGCGGTAGGTCAACAATATCCGCTACGATGATCTGATGGGACATGCCTTTCAATCATCAGCATAATCATCGACTTACCAGCAGCCAGTGCTTCGAATACCATCACTGCCACCACCACCCCATCAAGAAATGACTTGTGATTGTGCCCTCCCAGACTTGTTAAATTTAGTTGTTAGTGCCCTTTTTCAAGACAGGACTTGTCACATTTAGTTATAAGTTGTGTGTGCCCCTTTTTCAAGAGAGGACTTGTTGAATTTAGTTGTAAGTTGTGTGTGCCCCTTTCTCAAGACAGGACTTGTTGAATTTAGTTGTAAGTTGTGTGTGCCCCTTTCTGAAGACAGGACTTGTGTTGCATGTTGGTTTTAAAGACTAATATACTTTCAATTTGCATGCTGGTTTTAAGGATAATCTTTGAATTAAGCTGGACAGGAATGATTCTCATAAAAGGAAAGTAGGCGCTATACCGCTATTTCGAAAAACTAAAAACATTGATAATTTCAGTTAATTATATGAAAAGCTAATGAGGAAGCCATGTAAAAGCGATTCATGGATGAAACTACATATCTTGTAGGATATCGGATTATGAAACTTTGAAGTAAATGGTGTTCTCATCTGTCAGGGCATGATTTCTTAAGGAAATGATAGAGATCGAAGAAGTACATAGTTCATCGTTGTTTATCCTATGTAAGTTTTATCAGTAATTGGATAATTTATCATTTTCTTTTTTACAAATAAGAGTAGTATGATTAAAAGATGCAAGGGATTGAATAAAGTAACAATGAAATTTTTACAGGTAGCTATTGCTAACAAATGCCACATCTGCGTCAGAACATTGGCGTTATATGAAGATTTAAGGAAGTGACCAGGATCACCAAACAGCATTTTGATGAGAATTTTTAAATACTTCAGGGGGCCTAGCCAAGAGACCGTTCTACAGTCGTTGACGCTTGTAGAAAGGTCGTTTTATGAGTGAAATAAACAGTCCCGAACGATAAGTTACGTGATTGTAGAAAGATCGGCAGCCAAGTGACGCATCTAGCTGTTCGTCCGCTCCGATGGAATAGAACGGCAGACGTTTCTATCGTGTAAAACGCTAAATCGCTTTAAAACCGTAGCCAAGTGTCACTTTCTGCGGTGGGAGTAGAACGGCTTTCTCTTGCGCCGAACGCTATTCCGACGATCGGCGAATCGCTGCAGAAAGACGAGCGATCCAATATGTCGGCCACCTAACAATCAGCTGATCGCAGTTTTGTGTTTGGTTCTTGCTCCTTTTTAATGGTTATGTATAAGTAAAATTTTCATTAGTTATATGAAATTTTCGCTGCTCAAAATGAAGGGAGTGAAAAAATGTTCCGTAGACCTCGTTTTAACCATAACTTCGGAATAATAAACAAAATTTCGCAATTCATTCAAGGTTTTCGATTGAAGCAAGATACTTTGAGCGTTGTGAATTAAAATAAGGAAATAAAAGTAAGTGATTACAAAAATTGTTTCATATGAATCTTCATATTGCGTGACATGTGCATTCATACTAAGCAAACATTTAATTTTTACAGGTGTTGTGTGCTTCCTTTCCTTGACACATGGTCTTGCCTAAACCGAATTTAACCATTGTGGATAATTTACACAAAGGACACCTAGCAAATGCGTTGAATAATAAGATATGGGTGCATTTTAGGGTAATGATGTGATGACAAGCAGGGTTCAATTTCCAAAACTTCTGAAGGAAAACTTATTGAAGACAAGTGAGTAGAACGATGCCTTTTAAAAATACGATGTAATGTCCACAATTCTTTCAGGTTCTTGAGCACCTTTGGGCGTAAAGTATGTGGAGCCGAAAACTAGTCAAGAGGAATTCTACTTGTTCTTATTTGCCCATTTTCCATGCTCTATTCTATTAATACATGACTATGATATCATTTCACGAACTCATATGTATTCACTTTTTCATATATGCATTAATGATATTTATATGCTTACATTACAGATGTTAAATTTGTTTGTATGATATTTTTAGATACCTTAGATTAAAATTGTTCTTCAATAATGATGTGATACAAATGTGTTGGTATTATGTATTTCTATTAATTGTTTCTATTTTTCTATGTATACGTACAGGAACAAATAAAATATCTATCTATCCATCTATTGAAGTAAATTCCGACTACAAAGTGAGAAATGATTGATGAGTGAACGATAGGTCTTTTTTGTGCATAGGTATTATTTGGTAAATAAATGAACATGAAATATAACTTTCTCATCATATGTTTAACCTCTCTAAGTGCTAGAAGTTTTTCTATAACTTAGGTATTACTCACATTTTTTCACCTTGACTAACAAAGGGCATTTTTTTGTATAATACAATACAAATAGTTGTGATTCTTACCCATTTATACTTTCTCATATGCTTTTTCAGATCGTTGCTAAATTACAGAACGTTATTTTTTACTGAGATTTAATCTGGACATATATTGTTAGATTTGATAATTCGCACATTTATTGCCATTTTTGAAAGTTAAAATTCACTACAATTATTAGTATGATTCTTACAAAAGCAAAGTTTCTGTTGAATAAATATGGTTTGTCTTCATTTTTATTCATAGGTAATAGAAAAAGCCCAAAATAACCTTAAAAAGAAAATACGGATTTCTTTTATAAACTTATGCTATTAACAGTGATTTACCAACGCTCTCAACATTCAAACACTAATTCCCGCGTAAAAGGTTACGCCCCTTTCGAAAGGCACAGAGTCCTACTTTGACAGTTTCTTTCGACTAACATAGAATAACACGGCCGACTTTTCCATCACCGCGATAGAACAAGCGTTTTACACGATCGCTTGCACTTGGCTACGAAGTTAGCGCTTTCCATCATCGCTGACGCGCAAGCGTTAACGATCGTAGAAAGAGAATAGAACCGTAGCGATTGGCACTTGGCTAGGCCTGCTGTAGCATTAATTACGTAGTAGTGATCAGTTGTTATTTTTTGCATTGCCAATTTTTTTATTATAGTCAAGAATGACGTAACTACCATTGTTTTATTATTTCCCAATTATTACGCAACATTATAGCAAGTTTTAAACTTGCTATATTCGGTAAACTGGAAGAAATTCCAAAAGTAGTTGTTGAAGTTTCATTTTTTCTTTGGAGACCAAGTGCGGTTTTGTCGAGTTGTTATCGTGCCGCAGTCAGATCGAATTCAGTTATCGAATCAAACGCATCGTTTGTCGGTTCATTCAGTCCATTTTTTGCTTTTAGTATAGATTTATAATCTACACAGTAGTAATATGAAATTATTGTCTTTGTCAATTTATAAAACTGATAATTCGAAATACAAAGCGCTTATAAACCAAAGGCAACAATTTATTACCGTTCCATCAAAAAAATCATGGAGCAAGACGAAATAATATCTGGAATTTCCGTATTAATATAACATAACCATCATATTCGTTTGAATATGCGTTACCTAGCGGAAGAATCTTGAAACGAATATATTAAATGCACTGGTACAATCCGACAACGCTGTTCTATTTTCGGGCATGCGCAGTGACCCAGGGACAGATTCTGCATGATTACCTCAGTGGTAGTCGTCGTGAACTCCGAGTCAATTACTATTACTCTCCAAATAAAAAGTATCAAGTGAAGATTTCTATTCTTGCGGGAAACCCATTACAAAATCTCAATGAAGCTCTTGTCGAATAAATTGAGCTCGTGCTCTCTAGGCGCCGTCGGATATAGGGATGTTCCGTATAAGCCTACGCGGGCTATATATGTTCTGCCTCTTACTACGTTGCACGCCCAGATAGCCGTTATCTCTCATGTGGTAAATTACGTAGGAAGTGAAGGAATAGCGTGTGGAAGATCTGATGCCGAAATAGACGCATCTCATGTGTATACAGGTTCATCTTCAACGTCAGGCATACGAATTTTTGACAATTATGACACCATCATGGGTAGTGGATGCCCAGATATATTATTAATAGACTCTGACTTATCTGAATACGATTCTCATAACGTGTATTGAATTTTAGAAAACCTATGTTAGACTTTTTGAGAGATATACATAGGAATAACGTGGAAGAATATGGACCGAACAAATTGTCAGCGTTGGATTTGGTTAGATACGCCTACGACTCTGGTTATGTACGAGATACTACGTGGGATAATGGACGACAGATATATGTGCAATTTTTGAGCGACGGCAAATCGATTCCGGAGAGGGACGTCGTGCATATGTTTAACAAGTCTACGTCAGGAAAATCAATCGTTAGGTCAGCGATTGGTGTCAGAAGTGGGATCCTCTTCAAGTGCAGAAAACCAACAAGATTCGAAGCTTGTTCATCCGGTACCTGCAGCAAAGGATTTGTCCCGAGGTAAGAAGATACGACAACCTCTTCACAAAACATCGTCAAAGTCCAGAACCTATATCTCGAATCAACAAAACTCATCAAAATAGGAATCCAACTCTACTCGACTACATGATCAACGCAAATGCATTCCATCGCAATCCAATATAAATATAAATATTTGGGTAACAAGAGAATCAAATCGTTTAAGTGGAAACAGTTCTCGTCTCCGTATTAAATTTCTATCAATTTATGACCAACGATAGTTTCTACCCGTCACTTTCTGAATTCAAATTGGAATTAGACGAAAAAGGATATATAGAATAGAAAATGTCTGTCGCTTTTGAACAAGTAAAAGATATTAGTTGTAGAAATAAGTTTCCGCGGTTTGTCAAAAGATGACCCAACCAGAAGGTTATGGAGAAATTGTCAGATGTAAAACGTAATATCCCAAGTTTCGTCATCCGGCAACACCATAACCTTAAAGTACTAGTGATCCTGTATCAGCATCACGTAATTTTTTTCGTGCAAAAATGTCAAGTTTTGAGCCGAATAAGCATCATTTGCGGGAACTTTTGATTTACTTCTTTAATTTGAAAAAATATGCAGCTGAGACGCATCGACTGCTTCTAGAAGCATATGGTGAAGCTGCTTTAAGTGAGAGAAGTTGTCAGGAATGGTTTCAGTAGTTTAAGAACGGCGAGTTTGACGTAAAGGACAAAGAACGCAGTGGAAGGTCGAAAGTGTACGAAGACATGGAATTAGAAGTACTATTGGAGGAAAATTCGTCCCAAACGCAAAAAGAACTTGCACTTACATTATAAGTGACTCAACAAGCAATTTCACATCGTTTAAAATCGTTAGGAATGATTCAAAACAAGGAAATTGGGTTCCATATGAACTAAAGCCGAGAGACGTTGAACGCCGATTATGCAAGAGTGAAATGCTGCTTGCCAGGAATAAAAAAAGAGTTTTTGCATCGTATAGTCACTGGTGACAAAAATGGATTCACTACGATAATCCAAAGAAGAGAAAGTCATGGGTTAAGCCCGGCGAACCATCAACATCGACAGCTAAGCCGAATATTCATGGCAAAAACTCATGCTGTGTATTTGGTGGGATCAGCTTGGTATCGTGTATTAAGAATTGCTGAAATCACGCAAAACCATTACTAGAGCTCTCTACCGAACACAATTGATGAGATTGAGTCGGGCACATAAGGAAAAACGCGCCCATTACTACTCCAGACACGACAAAATCATTCTTTTACACGATAATGCTCGTCGTCCACATGTTGCGGCGCCGGTAAAACATACTTGGAAACACTCAACTGGGAAGTTTTACCCCACCCGCCGTATTCACCAGACTTAGCCCCTTCCGATTATCACCTTTTCCGGTCGATGGCACATGGTCTGTCTGAGCAGCGCTTCACATCATATGAAGACACGAAAAATTGGGTAGATTTGTGGATAGTGTCAAAAGATGAAGAGTTTTTTCGAAGGGGTATCCGAATGTTGCCAGAAAGATGGGGAAAAGTAGTGGCAAATGATGGGAAATACTTTGAATAAAACGTAATGTACTGTTCCTTCACAATAAATTCCTAATTTTTTATAAAAAACCGCGGAAACTTATTTGTACACCTGATATGATAATTAGATTTGATGGAAATAAATCCAAATTAAACGAGTTCATTGATAACTGTGATAAAGCAAATCAAATCATCAAACCTGAACAGAGAAATTAATTATTCACACTTATCGAAACGCGACTAACGGATAACGCTAGAGCAATTGTTAAGAATAGAGCATTTAATAACTGGACCGAACTGCGAACTTTATAATCGCTAAACCGCTGTCTAGGCCTTAGGCCTAGCGCCGACACGCGATTTTCAGTCTTTCAACTGATTTGTGTCCTATGCGTTTATACGAGAGCGCGCCGACATACGATTCGAGCGGTTTAGCGATTATAAAGTTTGTGACCTGACACAAATTTTAAATCCTTCAATCGGTTTGTGTCACACGTAATCAGATGTATCCGCGCCGACATGGGCTTGAAACTTTTTAGTTTATTTTCCTTCGCTAATAAATAACTCATTTAAAATGAGATGAAATAATTTTTATTCGAAAATTCTTTTATTCAAATTTGATATTGGAAGTGTATCTCTCCTTGTCCTGAAAGTAATACTTTTCTAATTCCTCAAATTCAAAAATTGACAATATATGAGCCAATAATTTCCCTCATTAATGCTTACATGGATGTCAAAACGGTTTTACGATCAAACAATAAATTGATCTAACTTAAACGGGACCTTTTATGAAGAATGAAACTCATCGTGTAACTCGGATTCGATTGAAAATGCTATGGCGGTTCTTTTTCAAGATTGAATTGACGAAATATTACGAATGAACGTGCTTATATTTCTACGTTCCAAAGACACAATAAACAATTTCAAATATGTATCGATGGCGATCGAAGTCGAAGCGACAATTTATTATTCCTCGTTTAGAGTTCGTAAAAAGGCAGACGTGTGAAATAATATGTTTTCACAAAAGGGAAAAGATACAACAGAATCACGTCTCAATATATTTTACGTATTCATAAATAGCCAAAACTTGTAACATTCATCCGATAATAAATAAAAAGCTTTTCTGGATAATTTGTCCTTTGAATTTACGTTGGGGAGTGATGGAATGCATCTGAAGTTTTTTCCAATTCTTATTCGTCTCCGAATTACTACGTTCTATTGGTTCGAGAACGAAAACAGAACTAAGAATGTGGGTCTTTTGTAGTGTTCGCATTAAAAAATTGGCGGTACTCTTTATCGCGAAAACAAATAACAAATTGAAAGTTCCTAGTCGGCGCGCCCGTCGATGCAAAACGATTTGGTTTCTCATGTCGGCGCGCTTTCGCGAAGAGAAACCAAACTATCGCCAAATCAAAAAGATCCATGTCGGCGCTAAGCCTAAATTATACTCCTGTCATGCAAATTTGTTTTTGTTCATTCAATTCTCTGAACATTGCATTCACTCATCGTGCGATATTGAATTTTTATTCATTTTTGAAGCGGCTGTCGAAGATGAATAAGTGTTTCTTGTGTCATAGCGATGGTGAATTGAGGGAATTTACCCAAGAAAAATACGAAAAATGCAAGTTAATGTTAACTTTTCGTAAAAGAAAAGAACCATTTCCTGTTGAAATTCTATTAGAACATGTATTTTTAACCACTCATTGAGAATGAAATACTTCATCGAAAATAATTGATATCCGTACAACATATTAATTTCAAACAGGGCTAATCAAAAGACAAATAAGTAGCACGGCAATAATTTAGATATCAATATCTTCTGATGCAATGAATAAATAATAAGGAATTTATATGACACAAGTATAAAGTTACATGAAAATAATTTCCAGGAACAATGGTTCATGGAGACGATGTTCTGATAGGAGTATTATTGTGTAGGAGCTAGTTGAAACGAAACCCTGTCCGTTGGTGTTTACAATTTCTGCAGGTTGAGATTATTTTTATCGAGACAGTCTAGACAAGAAATAATGATGCATAGTCGCTATTGATAAGTATCGAAATGTTCGCGCCACAACTTCGTCTTTTACTCACGTTTTCTGGTTGTAAATATGTTAATAAATACGTTTTATCAGCTACCAACCATAGTTTGTTTAAAGTATCCACGAACCAGAAACAGAATCACATCTGCCCTCTGAGAAAGATACTTCGGAAAAGCACGTTTCGTCCAGATGCACTTTCGGGACTCATCAGTACAGCATGAAAGTGCACCCTGCTGTATACGCGCGGAGACAAGTTGTTCGATTTCGTTTAAATATATGCAAAATTAGATGGAAATACGTACTGCAAGAATGATAGATGTGACTGACATCTAATCAAAATTAATTCTACATATATCATAGCCTGCTGTGGCTTGATTTATTCTACTCACGTTTTCTGGTTGTAAATATGTTAATAAATACGTTTTATCAGCTACCAACCATAGTTTGTTTAAAGTATCCACGAACCAGAAACAGAATCACATCTGCCCTCTGAGAAAGATACTTCGGAAAAGCACGTTTCGTCCAGATGCACTTTCGGGACTCATCAGTACAGCATGAAAGTGCACCCTGCTGTATACGCGCGGAGACAAGTTGTTCGATTTCGTTTAAATATATGCAAAATTAGATGGAAATACGTACTGCAAGAATGATAGATGTGACTGACATCTAATCAAAATTAATTCTACATATATCATAGCCTGCTGTGGCTTGATTTATTCTACTCACGTTCGTCTTTTATTTCCTTTCATCTTCGTTGCTTTTCTCGCATCAGGTGCCGTACGTGACAATAACAGTTTATGTTTAGAATACGTTATAGGCCCCATACACATCGTTCTTTCACGACGATTTTACCCGTCGGTCCTCCAAATTGGAACGAACGGTCGAGAAAACCGATGTGTATGGGCGCATCGTGTCGTGATTGCCCGACGTTCAAAAATATCAAATCGTTTTGAAATCCAACCGGCGGACCGACAGCACGACGGGTAAACACGATGTGTATGGGCTAAACTCGTCGTGTTTTCTCATAGGCGGCGTTTCCTATTTATGAAATAATATGGGGTACTAACAAATTGGCTTTGTGAATGCGGCCAGATTAAAAAAAAACGTTTTATTGAACTAAGTGAATTAATCGCTTATCTTGACTATGTCTTAATCCATAATATCTATTTATATTCATTTATAATATCCAAATGTGGCGAATGAATATTATTATGTTTATCATTACATAGTAATATAGATGGAATATCAAAAGTTTATAATTGAATACGCGAGACTAATTTGAGAAATGAACTCAAAAAACCAATTAACAGACATGAAAAGTCATCTCAAGAAATTCGCATAGGTATTCAAGAGTGACGCACAAAAAAAAAAGAGAATTCAATTATATAATTGCCGAGGAGTCCAAACTTCAGTGAATATTGCCTTCAAGGGGTAGACATTTGGGTTGAAAAGGTTGTGGTGTCATAAATTACTGTTTGACGTAGTCCGAAACTGCCACATCTGTGAAGATGTACACGGTTTTGCCGTAGCCACACACAGTCCTTTGCTACTGCTGATGCTCCTGCACCTGCACTGCCGCGACCGGCCACACACTGCTCGGCTGCCGTCGTTATCAACGACCGTCAGTACGACGTTGAATATTCACTTGGATGGATATAAAAGTTGCCGCAGCTGTGGCGCTACGCTTAAATGGCATATCCTCTTTCCATGCAGAGCGCTCGATCTGTACTGTCGACCATACAAGCAGTCAAGGGGCTTATCTTATTTATTACCCTTTGACTGCGGTCGTGAGACCGACCAGATCACATTACCCAGCCACATGACGGTTTTGATAAGTCCCTGCAACATTTCCTGCAGTCAACTGTATTCGTGTGGCTGCAGGGTTTAATTTCAAGAAGGCTTTCTTTTTTTATTGCTTTCTGTTTCGCAGTGAACGCTCAACGCTTCGTATCGTTCTAAAGAAATTGTTACTTCCGTTGAAATGACTGATTTTCGTCAAATGAGTAAAGAATTCATAATTGAATTCATCCAAATATATCGATCTTTACCTTGTATTTGGAAGGTGAAATCGAAGGAGTACAGTGATCGTATAAAAAAAAATTTAGCCTATGAAAAATTAGTTACAAAAATGAAGGAGGTGGACGCGAGTGCGGATGTTGTAAGCGTGAAGAAGAAGATTGATTCATTACGTGGTTCCTTTCGAAAAGAATTGCGCAAAATGAAGAACTCGAAAAGGTCAGGCGCGGGTGAAGAGGAAACATATAAACCCCATCTGTGGTATTTTGAACACCTGCTTTTTTTGTCGGATCAAGAAACTCCGAGGACTGGAATTGACAATTTGGTTGAATCTGACACCGAGTATGAAAATCAAGAGGTATGTATATCTTATCCATTTAATTTTTAAAAGTATCACGCATAATTGGAAGTTAATTAACCAATAATATTCATATATAAAAAAAATCATTAAGATATTAAGGTTTGTCGGCTTTAAAATTTTACCCCCTCTTAATATAAATGAAATGATGAATCGTTTATTGCAAGGTTAAGAGAAACTTTTCGGATTGAAGCAAAAATTTTTATTCATTATTTATTAAACATAATCAGATAAAATTATTTTGCCAAGGTACAGCACCTTCATTACAAAAATACGTTGTGAACAACTCGCGAACTTGCTTGGCATCAACTGTAGGATTTCTGTTCCGTCCTGGTTGCAAATTTGTTAATGGATCTTCACCTGCCGTAAGTCCTACTTCACTTTCGTCGGGTTCCAAGTTTTTTGCATCTGAGGTAATTTGGGGAATATAATTATTTCCACCATTTCGTCTCAGGAAATTGTGTAATGCACAGCAAGCCATTACCACCCTCTCGATATTTTCCAATTTCATATTGATAGCAGTATGAAATATTCTAAACCTTGAAGCTAATATGCCAAAAACATTCTCAACTATGCGCCTACATCTAGATAAACGATAATTGAATATTCGCCTTTGCGCATTTAATTGCTGTTGACTGAATGGTTTCAAAAAATCTTCTCTAAGCGTAAATATTTCATCACCAACGAAGACGAATGGTAGCTCTTGTTCACTATCTTCTGGTTTACATGGTGGGGGAATTTTTAAAGCCTGATTTTTCAATTTATTATAGAAGGTTGTATTTTCTATGACACCAGCGTCCGATATTCTACCATTCGTGCCAAAGTGGACCATTATAAACTCATACTCTGCGTTTACAATTGCTATTAAAACAAGGCTGTGCCGACCTTTGTAGTTCCAGTAGAATGATCCACTATTTGGAGGAGGAATAATGTTTATGTGTTTCCCGTCTACGGCTCCTAAACAATTTGGGAAGTTCCATCGTATCTCAAATTTTTTCCCTATAACTCGCCATTCCTCTTCCGTTTTAGGAAACTACAAAATGAAATCATCATTAATTACATACTTTGTTTATATTACATAGGTTGAAAGCGAATGGGAACCTCAAACTGAATCTACTGAAGAACGCGCTACTGTAGCACCGCAATTTGTTTTGGAAAATGAAAAATTATTAGAAACACCACGGACAAGCGGTTTTTCAATTTCCAACCAAAAATCAAGAGGACAAAAACGGAAAGCGGATCATATTTTGGAAATCGTAGAAAAACAGTTGAAAGAACCGCGACAAACTGATGACAAATTCGATGTTATTGGCAAAAATATCGCCCATAAGTTGAGGGACTTGCCGCAGCAAATAGGAATAATTTCTGAAAAATTGATCATGGAAATTCTCTGTGAAGCACATTTAGGGAACATAAATAAAAATTCAAGGTTAAGAATATTTAATGAGGAAATGGATACAAATTATTGGGCAAAAAATTTGTATCCTTCCTCTCATGTAGGTAGCGACGAACGAAATTTTTCTTCGTGTTATATGTACCCGTACATGCAAAAATAGCTCGAAAAAATATATGTTAATTCGTAAATTTATTTTTTCTTACCTTGAGATATTCTGGTTTCAACACTCTATAAATTGCTTCACATGTTTCTGGAATAATACGCCCTAGTGATTGGGCTGAAATGAGTGTTGAGAATTTCATATCCTCATAATTTCGTCCTGTTGCAAGAAAACGCAAAGTAGCGGTGAGGCGTTCATGTGGATTAATCGACGGGCGCATATGAGTGTTTTTTCGTTTGATAAATGGGGTAACAAGTTCCAGTAATCGAAAGTAAGTGTCCTCATCCATCCGAAGATAGTTGAACCAATCAATTCCCTCAATCCGTAAATCATTTAATAAATTTATGTGACCTAATATATTCCTTTTAAGCAACCATTCCTTGGTCCATTTCGTTCGCTTTTTTTTAGTTGCTTCATTTCGTTTCACAGCTAAAGCCGCCGCCACTGCTAATAAGTGCGAACGTTCCATCGCGAAAAATCGGTCGCTACTGGACCGATGTGTATGGGCGTTCATCGGTTTCGTTCTTCGTTCTGTCGGGTAAAATCGACGGGTAAAATCGTCGTGAAAGAACGATGTGTATGGGGCCTATTAGACAAAATAAGTTTACTACTAGGAGTGTTGTTTATTGATCAACAAATCTTTTTCTGTTTCCGTTTTACTTGCTCACAATTTTTATTGCATTTTAGGTCGGCCACTTTTAGTGGATAAAGGGAATTTCCCAAATAAAAGAGAAAGCTGTCGGCTGGGTAAGTATCGTACCGATAAAAGAACAAAGGATAAATACTTCCGCTTCTATGACAATTCCCTGTCATGGAATTTTAAAATGTATTGAAAATTGGAAAAAAATATCAATAAAACATTTCACCATTTGTTTACTGTTTCATTCCAAATATCGGGATTTTCTATCGAAATGAAAATCTCGCGCAATTGTTTTTACGGTGCCTTTCTTCTGCAACTGTACCGGGTACCTGCTCGATGGACCGGCGACCCTGTCGTAAACTCCCGACAGTAAAAAAGATGGGAAAAATAACGTCTATCCGCTTTCTCTTCGTATATCTGGGGTCGTTTGTCCTGCAATCAATATTTACAACGCTCCGACGGGAACGCGAATCCCAACATGCTGGAGTAATAAATTGTAACGGACACTTTCAAGCTTCTTTCAATGGTTCACTTCGGAGAATCGGGTAAAAAGCACGTTCGTCTTCTACGATTACCAATTTCGTAATAGCTTGAAGAAACAACTGATGGCCTTAGTTTTGGGAAAAATTGCAGCTTCATGTACATTTATTTGCGTACATCTGATAGAAATTCTTTCACTGTCGATTAGGAATTTTCATGATTTCTCCTCGGGCAGTTACTGCTCAACATTTTCGCAATACAAACTAGTGAATTGGTAATTGCCTATTCATCCGGGGCAAATGCACTCTTTCGATGCGATTGTGGTCATAAAATACAATGTCAATTACTGGAAATGATATTTGAGGTACCTTTGACATTCACTTGCGGCTTTGATACGACATATCCGTTAAACATCCACGGTCCACATTAATCAAGATTTGCTTTCGTTATAACGTTCGATTATATGAGCGCCGCACACGTTCGGATTTTTTCCGTTTGGAAAAAAATTCGAACGTTCGCTTTCGAATCTCCCCGTGGCGTATCAAATTTCATACGGAGAAAAACCAAACAAACTACAGGCGGTCCTCGACTTACGTCGTTTCGATTTACGTCGTTTCAAGTTACGTCGAACAATGTTTTGACACTATTCCTCAAGCATACGTCATTTGTTTCGATTTCCGGCAAGGTCCGTGAGGGGCGCGGGCGGGGCGCGGTGTCGTCTCGTGCGGGGAATACCGCGCAAATGTCGCTGATTTTGTTTAATACATTCAGGGACAACGGACAATCAAGACGTAATAAATTAGTTTTTTTTGCATCTTTGACAGTTTTTGTGTTTACATACATATTTAAGTGAATTTTAAACAATGCCACCTAAACAAGACAGTAATAATAAAGTGAAGAAGAGAGTAAGAAAGTCAATTACAATGGAGGTAAAATCTAAGATTTTAAAACTCAAAGATCGCGGTTATTCGACTTCATCTATTGGACGAGAACTTAATTTATCACGCACGACGGTACAAACAATATTGAAAGATAAAGAAAAACTCTTAACAGCTCTTCCTTCCGCCTCTTCAAACAGCACTATTATACGCAAAAGGAATGCTTTAATTTATGAAATGGAAAAACTGTTGTACAATTGGATTCAAGATCAAACTCAGCGACGGGTTCCTCTAAGTTTGGCTATTATACAAAATAAGGCGCTGAGTATCATCAACACACTGCAAAATAAACGTGGCGAGAATAATAGTGACGAAACAAAATGTTTTTCTGCCAGTCGCGGATGGTTCATGCGCTTTAAAACGAGATATTCGTTACATAACATTCGAGTGCAAGGAGAAACTGCTAGTGCCGATCATGTGGCTGCTCAGAGTTTTCCTGGAATATTAAAGGAAATTATCGAAAGTGGAGACTATTCGCCTAAACAAATTTTTAACGTGGACGAAACTGGTTTGTTTTGGAAAAAAATGCCCTCTCGTACTTTTATATCACAGGAAGAAAAGTCTATGCCTGGATTTAAAGCGGCTAAAGATCGTTTGACGTTGTTATTGGGTTCGAATGTTGAAGGTGATCTTAAATTGAAACCCCTTTTAGTTTATAGGTCTGAAAATCCTCGAGCTCTCAAAAATTACGTCAAGAGTACTCTTCCAGTTATATGGAAGGCTAATCCAAAGGCATGGGTTACATCAATACTTTTTGAAGAATGGTTTACTAAGCATTTTATACCTCAAGTGAAACAGTACTGTTCAAAAAATAATTTGGCTTATAAAGCTTTACTTATTTTGGACAATGCTCCCGGCCATCCTGTGCGTATTGCCGATATTGATCCTCAAATCAAAGTCGTGTTCCTGCCTCCCAACACCACTTCGTTGTTACAGCCGATGGATCAAGGAGTTATCGCGTCTTTTAAGGCCTATTATCTCAGGAGAACTTTTTCACAGGCTGTAAAGGCTAATGAAAATGATGGCATGGAGCTGAGAGATTTTTGGAAAAGTTATAATATCTTGCAATGCGTAAAAAATATTGCTACTTCATGGGATGAGGTGACACCCAACAATTTAAAAGGAGTTTGGAAAAAGTTATGCCCATTTTTTTTTGAGCTATCTGAAAGTTCTACATCTACAGATCAACCAAATGTCGATGAGATCACAACTGACATTGTTCATTTGGCTAACCGTTTGCCTGACATTGCAGTTACTACTGATAATATTGATGATCTGTTAAGCTCACATTCGCAAGAACTGACTGATGAAGATCTTATTGAATTGGAGGCACAAGTACAAAAGGAAGCACTCGAGTCACAAGAAATAGCTTCTTCTATTAGTGACTCTGAAAAAGAACTTACACTAAAAAAACTTTCCGTAGTCTTTGCAAATTTGAAGAATGCCATGAAAATTTTTGAAGAAAATGACCCTAATTTTGAGAGAAGTTTTAACGTTAATAACAAAATTTATGCAGCCTATTACTGTTACCAAGATCTGTATGATAGCAAGAAGAAAGAAGCCAAGCAATCTAGAATTGATAGTTTCTTTAAGCCAAAAGTTTAATTTATTATTTATCATTACATATGTATAAGTTTTATAATTATTATTAAAATTCATAACACACAAATACCAAAAATAACTAGCAATTTCATAAGTGCATAATATATAATTATTTTAAGAACTTACTTTTAATAATAAAGTAGGGGAAACCCGTACAAAACCGTATACCGGGGTAAAGCCGTACAGCAGGTCTTTTCACGTCAATCTTTCAAATTTCGCGCGCCTAAGTCGCTCACTGGAGTCGACCAATCAGAGCGTGTTGTCAACAAACTCTAATCACGACAGTGTCGCGCTTTACCAAAATATTGGATTTTATTGTTTTATGGTGGTCCTGATGTAATTTCTATTGAAGTTCAAGCAATTGTTGTAAAGTTTACGTGAACTGCAGGTAAGTCGCTCATTAACTATATTAAAAGTTGTCTATTTACACGTAATTTATGATATTTGTACCGGCACATTTATCTTGTTTGTGTAATAGTATGTGGGAAATGTTTACAAAAAACGCCGTGGGTCAATACCGTACGGGTAAAACCGGCTATATACGATTTTGACCCGAGTGGATAAAACTTTAATGTCCTTGCATTTTGTTTGCAGATGCTACAAAAATGCCACGTAATTACAAAAGGACTACTGATCGACAAAGTTGGGATCCAGATAACATGAAAGCAGCCGTCCAAGCCGTATACGACGGAAGTATGGGATACCTGAAAGCTTCTAAATCATATGAGGTACCAAAGTCCACATTACAAGATAGAGTGAACAAATACAGAGAGAACCATGATCTGAACTCTTCTACAAGCAAGGGTTTAGGACGATTCAAACCGACCTTTACGTTGTCCCAAGAGGAGAGTCTGGTTGAGCATGTTTTGCTCATGGAAAGGCGATTATTTGGGCTCACCTACAAAGATCTTCGCCGCCTAGCGTTTCAGTTCGCAGAAGCAAATAATATTGATCATTCTTTTAATGAGACTTATAAACTGGCAGGAGAAGATTGGTTGGCTGGGTTCATGAAACGGCATCCAGCATTATCACTGCGTGCGGCTGAGCCAACTTCAGTGGCAAGAGCAATGGGATTTAACATGGTTAGTGTTAACACTTTCTTCGATTTGCTTGAGGGACTGGTTGACCAATATAAATTTAAGCCGATAAAGATCTTTAACGTAGATGAAACGGGTTTGACTACTGTACCTAAGAAACAAAGCAGAGTGATTGCTTTAAAAGGAAAGAAGCAGGTTGGTCTTGCCAGTTCTACGGAAAGAGGTCAGCTAACTACTGCTGTCATGTGCGTGTCTGCTTCTGGACACTTTGTTCCTCCATTGCTGATTTTTCCACGTGTTCGCATGAAGGCAGAACTTCTTGATGGTGCACCGCCAGGAACGATAGCGATATGTCATCCAAGCGGCTGGATACAGAGTGACATTTTTGTCGAGTGGCTGAATCATTTTATTTCGGCAGTGAAGCCCAATAAACAAGACCCAGTCCTTCTTTTGCTGGATGGACACTCGACACACACACAAAATCTTCCATTGATAGAAAAGGCCAGGGACAATGGTGTGATAATTTTGAGTTTTCCACCTCACTGCACCCACAGATTACAACCGCTGGACGTAAGTATCATGGGTCCATTGAGCACATATTACGCCCAAGAAGTGAATATATGGCTCAGAAATAACCCTGGTAGAGTAGTCACCCAATTTCAGCTAGCTCAACTGTTTGGAGCGGCTTATTTAAAGGCGGCTACGATACATAACGCCGTGTCTGGTTTTAGCAAAACAGGCATCTACCCGGCGAACAGGAATGTATTCAGCGAAACTGATTTTGCCGCGGCTGAAACGACGGAAATTCCATTACATCCAACTGCTGTGCCACTTGATAACTCAATTTCAGCAACACCAATTCTTACTCAGGTGCCACCGACACCAACTGCATCACTCGTCGACCCGGTGCAATCAACTTCTTCTGCGCGATTCTTGACCTCAATGCCATCTACTTCTGCAGCGACGGCACCATTCACTCCACCTGGGATGAAACCGGGTCAAGAAGTAGTGTCTCCAGCCGATATTATGCCAGTGCCTAGAATAAGCCTGGCCACAAAAAGAACAACCAATCATCGTCGAGGAAAAACAGCTGTCATCACATCCTCTCCATATAAAAATGAGCTGACTAATGTCTCACAAAAGCGGAAACCTAAGCTTAATCTGAAAGTATCTGGTCGAAATAAAAAACAAAAAAAAGTTACGAATGATAACACATGCTTGTACTGCCTTGAAGAATACGGTACAAGTCGTGTAGATGAAGGTTGGGTGCAATGTATGGGTTGCAAGGGGTGGGCTCATGAAGGCTGTACAGGCTATAATTCAGCGGAGCTGGATGATTTCATATGCAGAGGATGTATTGCTACATGAGAGATTCGGGGGTAATATCGTATATAGTATACGGTTTTACCCAGGTTTTGGGGCAAAACCGTAAATAGTAGAAGTTTGCTATTTTTCTGTTATTTTTTTTGTGTGTCTTTTTATAAGTAATATGTGTACGTAATTGTGTACCTAGATAGGTATCCTAAAATAAAAATGTTAATTTGAAACATTTGTGTTTAAAATGAACGTTCTACAGATCTAAATCCTTAGCTATACGGCCTTGCCCCGGTCTCCCCTACGTCCTTTGTTATAAATGCAGTTTTTTTTATTATTTCGAGTCCGTGTGGAACCTAACCCTTGAGTTTTACATGTAAACATATGAAAAAATATGTCTCGACTTACGTCGTTTCGATTTACGTCGCGTATTTCGAGAACCTAACATGCCGTAAGTACGAGGACTGCCTGTACCTCCGAACGCACATATTTACGAACATTTTAAATGAGATACCGCACACATTCGAAAATTTCCGTTCGGAGTAATTTCATTGTCGCGCATGGAGGGTTTATATGATATTTTGAACTACCAATTTATCGGACTCGTATTTATTGCGTTGGTAAGTATTATGATACAGCTCGAAAACAACGTCGTCTCTTTTGTTTACTATTTTGCGATAACAAATACGTAATCGCAATTAGTTCTTCGTCATTGATCCCTATACGAAGCTCTGATGTACGCTACTGAACTGCTTGAAGCCTATATTCAGAATACAAATAACCGAACGTGTGCGCCTTGTTCACGGAAAATTCGATCCGAAATTTCGCTTCGGAAACCGAATGCGAAAACCGTATGTATGAAGCATTTTCCTGTAATAACCAACGGAACGATATCCATTACATGGCCTGGTAAACAACGGCTGCATTTAAAAATATGTCAGCTTGTTTTAGAATAAAAATCTGGAATTTATATTAATGAGAATCATAACTTCTAAGCAAAAGACCGACCAGATCACTTAACCGAGCCACATGACGGTTTTGATAGAAAGCGAATCTTCATTAATCAACCCACAATTGCAAAAACGCACCACTACAAAACGATATACCTATCGTCAATCATTTTCGTCGTAACTATAGAACAACCATAAATTGTCTGGTTCTTGACAAGATAACAGGTTCGTACCAAACGAACCCTTAAACCGGACGTACTTAAACATCCCCAGTAATATAAAACTGACAAAGACTTCATAAAACAAATACAATAGATTTACTATTGAATGCTGAAATATTTTGGGAAATACACTTCGAACAACTGAGATTTAGATCATATAAATACGTGATTAGTGCCGATATAGCAAAAATGTATCGGCAAATTTTGCTAAAACCCGAGCAAAGGAAATTTCAGTTAATTTTATGGCGAAACCAAAATACTCAGAAAATCGAAACCTTTCAGTTAAATACCGTAACATATGGGACAGCGTCGGCACCTTTTTTCAATGCCTTAAAGAATTGTCATTGAAATTCAAAGAATCATTCCCAATTGCATGCACCAAAATAGCCTCAGATTTTTATGTGGACGATTTATTAACAGGTAGTGATACCATAGAAGACGTTATACAACTAAAAGAAGATATAACAACCATATTATCAAGTAGGGGATTTGAATTAAGAAAGTGGTTGTCAAATGATGAAAGAATTCTTCAAAAAATCATACGAATTCGAACCAAATTATGTTAGAAATTCCGTCTGATACTCTCGCAACGAAAACACTCGGAGTGTGGTGGAAAACGCACCACTCTATCGTAAAAATACATAGAAATTAAAAAAACGTTAGCGCGAAATTTAACCCGTTCGACGGAATCCTCGATTTTTACTTCTCTGTGAACATATCATGAATTTTTTTGTCACGAAAATCGGTTATCGCGCGGCGTCGATGAGGTACTGACGGACTTTTTCTTTTTCAGGTACAAGATGAACAAAAAATTGGATATACGACAGACAACATATGACATTTGAGCAATTTCTTCATTTACTAAAACGAAGATTTGATAATTTGTTTATTTACCTAGCAACGTGTAAGGTATCACATAAAATAGGAGAAAACATTTGGCATTACATTGTACAGTTTTCCAAATTGGGCAATTAGCGAATCTATGAGTGACACGCAATAATAATTGAACCGCCCACAATATTTTATAACACTGGACCAAAGCGAACAGTTTTTATCATCATCCTCGATTGCCAAATATGAATTGTCACCAGCCACGAATCCCTGAAATGTGTGATGTTGAAAAAAAAGGAATCGCCAATATTTTTGTGCACTTTCTCTTTTTGACGGGACACAATTCCTTATACATTTTCGGACTTCAAACATTTCTGGAGGACATCACGACACATATCTCCCCACCCTGCATACGCCTACGTTTGTCTCACACTATTAGCAAGATGCAACAAGTGGTCGTGTCCATGTCCTTGTAACCGCCCTACAAATTTTGATTCGCTGTTCAAGTGAAGTAAGCCGCACCCCTGCCCGAGATCTGCTCACTGATACTTGGTAGGAATGACCTGGCCGAAATTTTACACATTTACAGTTCACCCAGCATCATGGACGGTAAGAAAATTTTCATTTTTCCAAGTTTGTGATATCATTCTAAATAATTTTCATAAATATACATTATACATTTAATGAAAACGCAATTAACTATGCCCTCGTCAAAAAAAATAATAATACGTTTCCTTTTGCAGCGGCCAAAATTATCATAAATAATCACGCCACGATTAACATCGTTTTCAATTCTGTAAGTATTATTCTACCAATACTACACCTTAATGAAATGTAATGCAATGAACCTTTCTTCATAGAAAAATGAACAACCACCAAGGACAACCAAGCGGGGTCCGACAAACGCGGCATCGGACAAAACTCAGAAGAAGAAAAAAAAGTTCACCCCAAAGCAGAAGAAGCCGGCCTCCGATGCCGACGTGGACTCCCCCGCCACGGCCGAGGTGAACTCCCCCGCCGCGGCCGACGGGAACTCCGCCGCCGGGGACGGAAAAAATATATAAATATTTGTGATTTAAAAAATAAATTGGATAAACTATAAACATTTTCTGTTGATCGCGCCGTCTATTGTCAATACATATATCATTCTGACTGAGTTACATACTAAAGGAATTTACATCAATTGAAACATTAACCTATAAACACCAAGAATCGCTCGACAGATGGTGCCTCAATGTGTACATAAAAAGGAAACGACCTTTAATACTACCGCCATCTATGCTCACAATCATCCTCCTACTACGTTACGAACACAAATATGCAGGGATCTTGAAAGAAGAAATAGAAACTCGATATAATCCATATGAGTTAGTATTTGGAAAAACGTGCATTCGGCCATCAAATATAACTAACAAAACCGAACTTATTGATAACTTTGACTCTTATCCGCTTGAACTCAAATATCGTTTGCAAACAGCTTGTAGTGATGCGGCTAATAATCTCTTAAAAAGCAAAAACACGCGAAAACTCAATTTTGACAAACATTGTAAATATAGAGATTTTAGAGTAGGCGATAATATATTAATTAAACATATATCGACAAGTAAATCAGACCCCATTTTCAACGGGCCATATGAAGTCATAGAAGACAGGCATCCTAACGTAGTTATTAGAATAGGAAAGAGACATCACATTGTACATAAAAATAGGATTAAATTGTATGTTAATTAAGGCTAGTTAAGAATACGGGGAACATGTAAAAAAAAAACATTTTTTTCTAGAGAACCTACAGAAAAAAAATATTTTTTCTTTCGCGGGGGAGGTGTAATGGCGAAACACGCCATTGTCGTAATAATGATTGTTGTGACCCATTTATAATTCGTACTATATGTATTTCACATCATGGGTCACCAGTCAGCACATTCTTCCCTATCTAGTTAATATTGCGTAGTATTTAGTTTATATTACATATTATTGACGTAGGTAAGGATAGCTTATAAGAATGGGAATTGTTTCAAATCATTGGATAATTAATCGCAACGTGAGACGAATAAATCGCTATCGAACATGTCTCCTATCCTATCGACGTATCTGCGGCTCAACTGAGTTATCACCTGGCGATCCTATAAACTGACCAAGTTTATCACAATGTGATGTCGTCTCGGGTCGTTTATTCTCACCCTGGTATGTAACAATCGTTACTACACCTTGTGTATCGTTAGAAATCAGAGATAAAAGCTTTGGATTTAACAGTCCAACATATTCCCAAAGAGATTTTGCCACTTAATGTTCAACTGTGTGACAACTTCACACCGACATCGTACGCAGATTGTGTACATGTCGAGGGCATGTTTAAAATTTTTATTCATCAGTGGCATTACTTGTGGCATAAGGAAACACAAAAACTGGTGATTAAAAATTACTCCTCGTTCTTCAGGTTGATAATCGCCTAGTTTGTGAACAATATGTGCTCACTTTCTATGAAGTACGCTAGGTATTATCCAAATAAAATTGTTATAAGGGCAATATGCATTGAAAATGATCGAAATTGTAAAAATTTCGAATCGTCATCGACCGCTTGCCGGTCTCAAACGCTTTCGAATTGATGTGTATTGTAGATGAATTCCACCGGCGTTACAATAGACGACCCTCCAGAACCTGACATAACCTACAAATACCACCAATTTTAGCGCAGTGTTGCCGGATGTATCAGGAAATTTCCTGAGTCGAATGTTCATGTTTTTGTAATTATTTATTTTATTTAAGGCAATTTGGGCAAAAAGACATTGTAAAACAAAATATCTGAGTTGTGTACTCAATAAAGTGCTTTTTCACCGATATTATTAATTATTGCGGAAAAACAAACAAAAGGTTAGTGATTAAGGAAAAGGCAATATCTCCGTTATGCGGATGATTTCTGGACTGAAACTTTTAGGAATTCCTCTACAATATACATCCATTCGAAAAAGATCAAAAATCAATTTAACAAAACGAGCTGGAGCCTACAGAAACATATGAAATGGTTGAGCCTCCTTCGGTGACTTGATGCGGTCTGATGCTATATCTCCGTTACGCGGATGATTTATGGACTGAAACTTTTAAGAATTCCTCTACAATATACATCCATTCGAAAAAGATCAAAAAATCAATTTAACAAAACGAGCTGGAGCCTACAGAAACATATGAAATGGTTGAGCCTCCTTCGGTGACTTGATGCGGTATGATGCTATATCTCCGTTATGCGGATGATTTATGGACTGAAACTTTTAGGAATGCCTCTACAATATACATCCATTCGAAAAGGATCAAAAAATCAATTTAACAAAACGAGCTGGAGCCTACAGAAACATATGAAATGGTTGAGCCTCCTTCGGTGAGTTTATGCGGTATGATGCTATATCTCCGTTACGCGGATGATTTATGGACTGAAACTTTTAGGAATTCCTCTACAATATACATCCATTCGAAAAGAATCAAAAAATCAATTTAACAAAATGAGCTGGAGCCTACAGAAACATATGAAATGGTTGAGCCTCCTTCGGTGACTTGATGCGGTATGATGCTATATCTCCGTTACGCGGATGATTTATGGACTGAAACTTTTAAGAATTCCTCTACAATATACATCCATTCGAAAAAGATCAAAACCAATTTAACAAAACGAGCTGGAGCCTACAGAAACATATGAAATGGTTGAGCCTCCTTCGGTGACTTGATGCGGTCTGATGCTATATCTCCGTTACGCGGATGATTTATGGACTGAAACTTTTAAGAATTCCTCTACAATATACATCCATTCGAAAAAGATCAAAAAATCAATTTAACAAAACGAGCTGGAGCCTACAGAAACATATGAAATGGTTGAGCCTCCTTCGGTGACTTGATGCGGTATGATGCTATATCTCCGTTATGCGGATGATTTATGGACTGAAACTTTTAGGAATGCCTCTACAATATACATCCATTCGAAAAGAATCAAAAAATCAATTTAACAAAATGAGCTGGAGCCTACAGAAACATATGAAATGGTTGAGCCTCCTTCGGTGACTTGATGCGGTATGATGCTATATCTCCGTTACGCGGATGATTTATGGACTGAAACTTTTAAGAATTCCTCTACAATATACATCCATTCGAAAAGATCAAAAACCAATTTAACAAAACGAGCTGGAGCCTACAGAAACATATGAAATGGTTGAGCCTCCTTCGGTGACTTGATGCGGTATGATGCTATATCTCCGTTACGCGGATGATTTATGGACTGAAACTTTTAGGAATTCCTCTACAATATACATCCATTCGAAAAGAATCAAAAAATCAATTTAACAAAATGAGCTGGAGCCTACAGAAACATATGAAATGGTTGAGCCTCCTTCGGTGACTTGATGCGGTATGATGCTATATCTCCGTTACGCGGATGATTTATGGACTGAAACTTTTAAGAATTCCTCTACAATATACATCCATTCGAAAAAGATCAAAAAACCAATTTAACAAAACGAGCTGGAGCCTACAGAAACATATGAAATGGTTGAGCCTCCTTCGGTGACTTGATGCGGTATGATGCTATATCTCCGTTACGCGGATGATTCATGGACTGAAACTTTAAAGAATTCCTCTACAATATACATCTATTCGAAAAAGATAAAAAAATCAATTTAACAAAACGAGCTGGAGCCTACAGAAACATCTGAAATGGTTGAGCCTCCTTCGGTGAGTTGATGGGGTATGATGCTATATCTCCGTTACGCGGATGATTTATGGACTGAAACTGTCAGGAATTCCTCTACAATATACATTCATTCGAAAAAGATAAAAAAATCAATTTAACAAAACGAGCTGGAGCCTACAGAAACATATGAAATGGTTGAGCCTCCTTCGGTGAGTTGATGCGGTATGATGCTATATCTCCGTTACGCGGATGATTTATGGACTGAAACTTTTAGGAATTCCTCTACAATATACATCCATTCGAAAAAGATCAAAAAATCTACTTCGATGAGTTGATGGGGGAATATGCTATTTCTCCCTTATCCGGATGTTTTATCATCTGAAACTTTCAGGAATTCTCTGTAATACATATTCATCCGAGAACAATCCAAAAATCAATTGAACAAAAAGCGCTGTACTCTACAGAACCATATGAAATGGTTGAACCTACTTCGATGAGTTGATGGGGGAATATGCTATTTCTCCCTTATCCGGATGTTTTATGGTCTGAAACTTTCAGGAATTCTTCTCTAATACGTGTTCATTTGAAAACAATATGAAGGTCGATGGTCAGACGATAATTATAGCTCAAATAGCCCATGTCGTCTTGAAACGATTTTAACCAGATAGTCCAGAAGAAGATTTAAAAGCATCTATTGTAACATTCTTTTCTTTCAAAAATAATAAATAATGCACTTTAAACGTATTTCATATCGAAAGAAGTTAAAATATAAGTTATGCCAATTGTTTGCCGCCACCGAATTTGAAAATATTGTTTCAAGATCGCTGCATATTGGTTTTCGCAACGGTATGAAATGGTTGGAAGTATAGATGGGGTTAGTGTTAAAAATTGTTTTCTTTTTATATGTAAAGACTCCACCTATTTTGAGATTTTTGATCCCAATATGTTAATATATCAATTGACGCAAATTCCTGTAATACACATTTCTCCATGATATATATTTACAAGCATAGATGGCTATTGTTAAACATGTATATCAAAAGGAGAATTGATTTATTTATTAAACATAATTATGTTATTACTTTTTGATTCGTTGAATTGTAGTATGGATCATTGTACTATGAAAAATATATTAATTGATTATCTTGAATATTGTTAGCATCCCGGTGTACAAAATGTAAGGGTGGGTAAGCACGTCCAATAAGCCTATTGGTCCAGCGAGTCCAAATTGGTGGGGAACGATGACAACAGATAAGCATCTACAGCGAAGAAAAAAATATGTGTTCATTTTCGTTTTGAAACGAAAGCTATGGGTAGTAACGAACGCTCGTTTTTTGAAGCGGCAGATGCCGATTTTCGAGTGTTTCTACAAAAGGAAGAATGGAGATCTGTCGCTAATGTGAGCGAACGCTCATACAATCTATTTGATTTGGATGAGGAGTATGCGTTGGCGCATTGTGTTGCCGCGGATTTCAAAATGTACAGAGGAATCGCTGTGCATTTCAAGTAAGTAAAGATACTTATTTTATGAGAAGTGATGAATAAAAATAATTTTTTAGAAACCTTTTCGGCAGAGTGGGTTTTTTGAAGCGGCAGGGTGAAAGGAAGGGTGGTCTTGCTTACTTGAAACATGGCAACCGATATATTTATTATCTAGTCACCAAAGAATGCCCCATCATAAACCGACTTACGCAACGTTGTGGCAATCGTTGCAACGTTTGCGTGAGCGGGTTATGGTGGACGGTGTTCGGAGGTTGGCTATGCCGACTATTGGTTGTGGGCTTGATCGTCTTGATTGGGGTTTCGTGAAACGAATGATCCAATACACCTTCCGAAATTGTCCGGTCGAAATTGTCATATGCAAATTGTGAATTATATAGCAATTTGCTTGTCAAATCTCGACAACATTGAAACATTTTTATTTCTTTTGAAAATGTTTTACGGTTCTTCTCAGAACCACCCAAATATAAACAATAATCGATTCTTTATGCGACAAAAATTTGTATAACAACTTCGTTTTGAGCCGATGTTTCGTTAAGTTGCCGTTAACTTTTACGAAATGAACGCACTTTTTATATTCGATTGTTGTTAGCAACAAACTTGGACGTACGTCACCGGTATTCGATGTCCTTTCTAACGGTCACGATACGTTTGCAATTGGGAAACTTCTTTACATTTTTTTGTCTTATTGTCTCCCTATTCGTTTGTCCAACCCTGACCCATTATTCTCCAGTTTAGTAACTGATTTCAGTTACGCTACGTTGCACGCCGCGGCGATTGTCTTTCATAACAAGACTTTGATTCAATATATCAATGATTGTTATGACATAGCCATCAAAAATGTCAAAGTTAGTAGTCATTTTATTTCGATTCATCTCTGCTGTTCTCATTTGATGGCGATGATTTGTAGGAACGTCAAAACAAAAATTCAAAAAATGGACGATTCAAATAAGTATCTCAAAAGGCAGTCCACCTTATTCAAGGAAATTATGGGCATTTTCATAACCCGTACTAGTAGTTTCGCGGAACTGAACGAGTGGTTTAAATGGACAATTATCATTTTCGAATCGCCTCTACACACTCGGCATGTGGAGGATGCCATTTCTTATTTCAAATCATGTTTCGACCCCAATTCCGACTGGTCCATAGAAAATATGGACAAAATCAAAAAGGGACGCTCCTTCGCTGATGAATTATGTCCCTCCGACGAGAAGTCTGAGGCAGCGAAGACAGCAAATTCTTTGTATTCTTCCAGTCTTTTCTATCAACATTTCGTCAAAACCCACAATTCTTTGAGAAATATTTTGAACGACGGAAACCGCCACCGTTTGAATGAAAATGTATACTTCAATGTAGAATTTAATTCAATGATTGTGAAGAGGTATATTCCCTATGCTCCTCTAATGTGCGGATTTATGTTACGTTTGAAAGGCCACAGTGCCAATAGGGTGAGCAACGCCGTTGTAGAAGGGCATTTTTCGTACGTGAAAACCGTACTATTGTAAAAGACATCCAATCTCCGAATAACCGAATTCATTAGGACATATCGAAATTATATTTTCTCACAGCATAAGGAAATTTCTTCAGGTTTCGCTAAGACTAATTCCAGGGTTAGGAGACAAAAAAGGCAAAATCATTCTGACGATGAATTATCAAATCCGGCTCAGTGTGTTGAGAGTTGGAATGAAAAAGTTCGTCCAACAAATAGTCATTATCAAAACAGGTACCTCAACAGGCCGTCGGTTGTTCTTCAGAAAACAACCGTTGTTTCATCATCGTCCACCGCTGAGTCTACCGATGAGTCGTCCATTAATAAGTGTATATATTGCAGCAAATTCACTTGCCCGAAAGCGTCTACCTCCAAAAAAGTCGATGACTGGTTTCAGTGCGACAAATGCGAAAAATGGATACATGAAGGCTGTTTAGGATACAGACCATCCGCCGATACCGCATTGGAATGTAAATTTTGTAGTTTTCACATCAAATCAAATCAAAAACCGCAAACATACGAGAACGGTTTAATAACCGATTGTCAATATTATCGGTCTTTACCGAACGGTCAAAATTACGCGATCGCGATTTCGTCCAATAAATTGGGGCGACGAACTCTACTATTGAATGATTTCGATTCATTCAATGGAAAAAATTGGCTGTCGGATGCGGCTATTGAATTTTTCTTTTTTATCGCCAATGATGACAAATTTGACATTGTAGAGTCTTTTTATACGACGGGAGTGCGATGTTTTGTATTCGCATATTGTCGATCCAATTAAATTACCTACCAGGAAAATATCAGCGTGTCCAATTCTTATACGGGAAAATATTCATTCCAATACAGGTCATTGGTGTTTGATTTTCATTGATTACGAACATAAAAAATTCATTTTCATTGATCCGCTGACAAATGTCAAAGATGATAACATAGATTTGTATTTGGACAATTTCCGGTCGTTTCTTGAAAATGTTAATCGTGCTCGAAACACCACTTTCGAAACAAGCAATTGGGTTATCCACATTCCAGAACACAGCACTCAACAAGACGGATACAATTGCGGCGTGTGGTGCTGCTACTTCTTCGAGTGTATGGTTAAAGGAAAGGATTTATTGGATTCAAATCCTGATATCCTCAAATATCGTGAATATTTGAGGTCATTCGTAATTTCACATTCCGATAATATGGCACTCAATTGCTTCGTTTGCCAGAAACAAACTTCAACAAACGACTTTGTTCAATGCGACTCGTGTCTGAGGAGGTTTCACTTGGAAGAATGTTCACGTGCGGCTCTACACTCAAAAAAAACTGTTCGTAATATCAATGAACGGCCGTTCATTGAGTTGCGTTCATTGGTACAATGAATATTTTCGTTGTCACAATGAACAAGCATTCATTGTGAGAATGGACCGTTTTTCAATACAATGTACAGCCGTTCATTGAGTTGCGTTCATTGATACAATGAATGTTTTGGTTTGTCACAATGAACAAGTATTTATTGTGACAACGGACTGTTTTTTAATACAATGAACTTGCGTTTGCTGTGACAAATAACAACCTTTCATTAATACAATTAAAAAATTAATTCTCGCAATAAAATTTGTAATTGATCATCATGTTGAAATTCATGCAATATAAATCTTTCGGCAGCATAATCAACTGTTTTAATACACATGTATAATTGAATCGAGTTGACTCTAGTAATGAATCAAAATTTTTGATTGAATTCATTTGGATGTAAGTATATACCTACAAGCTATTGATTTTTTTCTAAGAAAACCTTTATATTTTTAATTGAATTAATATTTGAATGAGCACATGAATGGGAATTTGTTGATAAACAGGAAATGTAATTAAAATTTCGAAAGTAGCATTATTCGTCCTAGAAAAATTTTTGACTGGAATATTCAAAGAGACCGTCCAAGATATTTATGACGGATACTAGATACAACAGTTAAACGAAATTTTCTTAGAACCGCCGGCCGCTGGTTCACATTTTATGATACTCCGACCGTTGAAACATGTGCTCTTTTTAGTTCAGTGGCGCATCCAATAACGTTTTGCAGGATTACTCATAAAATAAAATGAAAGAATATATAGTCAAGCATAATATCATAATTCATTTTTTCGATATTCATGTCCGTAAAAGTCCTGAAAAAGCACAAGACTGCTACTGTTAAATAATTTATTAAAGGATAAAGAATGTATTGCTCTCAACTTTTTACATTGATAAAACCGTTGGTACGCCTTTGATTTCAAGGGCCGAAGAAAGTGCGTGAAGAAGACCCAAAAAGTGCGGAATAGTTTTTATTGCAAGTTGAAGCTTCTCAGTTCTCACTAGGCAGCATTCGAGAAGTTACCACACATTATTTTGCTCCACATTTTTATCAGGTGAGTACATCATTTTATCGTTCATTTGAGAAAATGTTTGCTTGGTTAGTAGTGTTGGTACATGTTATTCATATTTAAACTATCTATATTGAAAATAGAATTGTTTTACAGTTTTCTGTTTATACCGAAATTTTTGAGCGAGGTACGGTATATGTGGAACAGGTAGTTAGCTCAATTGGTTGTTTATACTTATTCATTCATAAAAATGATTTGTTTTTTATGTAAGAGAAAATTCATTACATTGAAAATGTTATTTTTTCACTTCAAACGGAGCCACGATTTAAGAAGCAATAGTAATTTTAGATGTTGTCAGTCAGATTGTAATCAATTGTTTCAAAATTTAGGTAGTTTTAAAAAACATATGAATCGTAAACATACGTCATCATCGTAAACTGTCAATCGAGGAGTTCGATGCATGCTGGAAAGCTTGTGCAAAATTCAGATTAACCCAATTGCAGCAGAGTACCTCAACAGCCGAAATACTGGATTTGTGGCCATTTTATAGAGCCCCATCAGCAGCTCGTTTGGTGAGTGAAACTTCAGGGGTAAAAATACTGAAAATCCAAACTATACCTATATTGCATATGTTTTTATGCTTACGACTTTTATAATAGTACATTTTTCCCATTTTAGATTGACATGGATTTTAAAATGGCATTCGAAAGAAATAAAACGGACGGTCTGTTACAGACATGGGAGCAGTATTCAGTCGCAATTAGAGATTTCCTTATGACAAACGTCAAGGATAAAGACATTAAGGAGACTTTACAAAAATTGAATGACTTGCCAGCTTTGTCATCAAGTAAGTTTTACATGTACAACTCATTTGGTCACATAATATTAACTAGTCACTAATATTTAAAATCTACCTAATATCTTATTTATTTTCAGATGCAAAAGATGCTGCAATATTTTGGGCACTGCACGGGTACTTTGTACCTGTTGTAACGGGTTCTAAATCAAAACGAGGAAAAGTCCGTTACACCATTAAAGATTCACAAGAGTCATTTTTATTTATTGGTCGGAGCACACAGCAAGTGGAGGACTATTTACAACATTTAAAAAGAGGGAAAGGGCAATCCAACCATTCATAATATGTACTGGTGAAGATGTATTACACATCACATCAATCATCATATATTTCGATGATGTGAGATACGTTTTCACCAGTTTTTTAAGAGCAGTAGATATATGTTTCAAATTGATTTATTTATTTAATCTAGATTTTCCCGAGCCATGCGTATTGTTTTACAACTTTTTAGAATTTTTTTTTTATAAGTTTAGTGGTAATAAGAGTAGTTCAAAATTGTTTATTTTAAAAGATTGTTTAGAAAGTCAGGATAAATAGTAAGAGGTTTTAGTTTAGTTATAGTTCTATAAGTGATAATTCTAGTGGAAATGTTATAAGGTTAATGTTATTAATATAGGAAAGTGACAATTAGGTTAGTAATATTTTTAAAATTTGTTTGAAACTTGCGTCTTAGGGTTAACCGATTATGTATATTCATTTTATTTTTCTATGTAATTTTTAAGAATAATATACTTCATTACAATATGGTGTTGCATTTTTATTCCCAATGAAATATAATAAATAATGAATCGTGACATAATCTCGAGTAATAGATTTAATTAATTGGTTCATTAAACAATGAACGATGTTCATTTTATTTATGAACCCAATATATTACATAATGAAAATTGGTTATTATTTCTATAAAACTACATTCATTCAGAAAATTAATTCCGTTAATCATATCAATAAATATATTCATTGTGTCAATGAACACACTCTTCATTATATCCACGAATTATGTACATTGAGACAATGCACGCAGTTCATTGAGTCAATAACTGCTGTACATTGCCGTGATGTACGGTGTTCATTGAGTCAATAATTGCTGTACATTGCCGTGATGTACGGTGTTCATTGAGTCAATAACTGCTGTACATTGCCGTAATGTACGGTGTTCATTGAGCCAATAACTTCTATACATTGGTGTAATGTACAGCGTTCTTTGAGATGGAACCGGTTTGGAAAATAATGAACGCCCGTACATTCCCTCAATGAACGGTCGGCATTGGACAAATTTTAACAACCGCGTTCATTGCCTCAACGAACGTTTTCATTGTTATTACGTACCTTTTTTTTTGAGTGTACTACAGAGCACCACGTGTTATCTATGCAATATATACCGAGACGCTACATCAACCTATTCATGAGATATTCTTTGCAATAATTGTTTCTCTTGTCAGACACTGTTTACTCTTCTCCCGGTTGCGCCTACGATAGTGGAAATTCTTACCGTTCATGCGGTTCAACTTGCAGTCGTTCTGAGAAAATAATGGGTGATTTTATGTTTTTTTTTTTAAAAACCTACACTACCGGTTGCACTACCATTCCGTCGTCGTCGTGTTGTCGTCAATTTCAAATTATTGAAAGGAAAAAAAGTGAGGAGGACTTTTTTTTCCAATCTTTTGGTCTCTTTTGGTCTTTTTTTCCTTTTGGGGTCATACTACTTTTTCTTTTTCGACATTTATTCTGGCACAAATTCCGTGGCAGGCCTGAATAGTCAGGGTGTGGTCACTCTTTTGGAAACAATTAATATATTATAATATATGAATTGTTTGCAAAAAGGGCGGCCGGATGCTGGAATATTTGGGGAACCACGTTAAAAAAAACGCGCCGTCTACTCTACCTCTTTAGGTGGTGTCGGAAACGAGTAGAAAAAATTGGTTCCTTTCGGAACCCCAAATGTGTAAAAGTAATCGATATCTACGTCCAACAAAATGTAGTGTTTCATTATTAATGTGTTACTGATTTATATGACAATCGGGCATTACAAAATTGATAGAATTATATAAAAGTAAGTATATTACATGTGAAACTGCTCAAATGTGACCTGATTTCAGGTCGCCCAAAATTGATGATAAGAGTAATTAAAATAATATATTCGATAAAAACAACAGTCATCAGCCAGCTCGCAGAGAGCAGAGATTGTATATTATATGCCGTATGAAAAATGTAGAAATGTGAATTTTTATAATCAAATTGATTTCAGGTCGCTTGAAAATTGATCGTGAGCATAATTTTTTTTCAACTTATTTGAAATTTCCTCCCACTTGCCCCACCCTTTCTGGAGCTGCTTACGTTCGAGTTACTCAATGACTATCGATGAAAAGTATGTGATGACATGAATCAATCGAGCAGAAATTAATATGTAAAATGCAACGCTACCTCCCCGACTATAAGGCGACTTTTGCAAGTGGGCAAATGAAAGGCACACACCCTCATTTCTATGACAGGGTCACGGTCGTCGTACCTAACCCTCATTCCTAGAATTCAGTTGAGAAAGCGACCGAATTGTTTTCCGGGAACCTCCTCGTCTTCGGTTTTTACGACAGGGTCACGCTCGTTCTACGAAAGGGTACCTGCTAGAAAATGGAGACCGATTCATTATGATTTGCCCGGGTACAGATTACATCAAAAAGAATATAATTTTTTTTTATCAACTTGCGATAAAAATTACGCAATACTAATTAATTGTTGATCATTAATACCGATACGTGTGTTTCAAATCCCCGCTTTACGCTATTGAAATGCCCATATTCACGAAATAAAAAACCAAAAGTTTGCGGTAAAAATTGTGCGTACATATGCGCGGCCAAGTACCTATAGTTCCAAGACTACCATAATTATGATTAGGTATCGAGTGCAATCGTTCAACAATTTTACATGTTCCTTTCGTCTTCAGAAAATATCGAAAAATATTCAACATAAAAAATTATTTTTTCAGGCGACCACGTCAGAAAATGGTATATATCGCCACGCCTACCTGTCGAAGAAAGTTGACAATTACATGCAACTGTGCGGGAATGTTATTCCCGCACTTACGTTTAACGTAAAATAGTATATTTCATAACGAGTGCGGAAAGTCGATGATTTCATGCGAGTGTCAGTTTGACGAACGAGGCGAAGCGAAGCGGAGCCGAGTGAGGCTAGACACGAGCAATGGAATCTGACTTTCCACGAGTAATGAACAACATTTTTCAGGCGACCACAAAAATGGCATTATACGATAATTACTTTCAGAACACACAATGAACGTTTCGACCCAAACAGAACGGAATAATTCAATCTACTGCTTCTAGATGGCGTTGTAGAGAAAATAATAGAAAACTTTATTTGTTTATGTACCTTCCTTTTAGATTTGTCAGCAATAATTCCCACGAGTTTAATATTTCTGGAGGGATATTTTTCACTTTGCATGTTTTAAGCGCGAATCGAATCAAGTTAAGCTCTTCGTTAATAATACGATATGTTCCGGTAACTCGTTAGCCTTATAAATATTCAATGGGATATACGAACTAAACTTTTCATTCACTTCTAGCTACTTGGCGTGGTTTCATTTCGATGTCACCACTTTCCCGCACGGATCAAACTGGTTTTACCCGTGCGGGAATAACATTCCCGCACAGTTGCATGTAATTGTAAACTTTCTTCGACAGGTAGGCGTGGCGATATATACCACTTTCTGACGTGGTCGCCTGAAAATTCATTTATTGTCCTTGTCGTGACGGTTCATGCGGATCTATAAGAATATCGCGATCGACACGCCAACTATGAAAATATAAATGTATTTATTATACAAAAATATAGAAATCTATGTGAATTCCATGTCAATTGATAAATTAACATTTTAATTTAATGGAAAATTCTACGCAACAGAAAACCTTGAAGTGTTTTTAGAAGTTTTTTTTATGCTGTCGATTATTGCACTTTTTGGCGGCTTCCATAATTAATGAACTGCGAAAAATTAAAAATCTAAGGAGCACATATCGAAAAGAACTGAAAAAAGTGCTTCTACAGATGAGGTGTATTCTCCGAAACTGTGGTATTTTAATCTGCTTCATTTTTTGAACGATCAAGACGAGCCTCGAAAATCGAAATCAAACCTGGACAATGAAAATAGTGAAAATGACGAGGTAAGTGATAAAGCTGTATTAAAAATATGAAAAATATATTTTTTGATGAAATACAGAAGAAAATGCTATGCTTTATGAAATGCGAACACCGAAATCTTTTCGAACTTTAATCATGGTGAAAGAACGATCTTATTTTAAATAGTCAGCAAAGTTTCATGACAATAGATCTCTTTCAATCAAACATAATTGACTCAAAAATTTTTGTTACACATCTATAACATAAAAATAAATACTACCTTTTCGGTTGGTCAATAGAATCGACCACAATTATTGAGCCCAATTGAATTTTAAAAAACCAAAAAAATGTTGGAGTAAACTATAATTTTTAATTATTTTTATCAATATGAAATTTTAACTTAACTTAATAACGCTGAAAGTTATTGAACCCTCATCGTAAGGTATCAATCAAAACTAATGAAAAACGGGATGCCATTTATTCATATAAATTGTTTTTTAAAATGACTTCATGAACGCAGAATCTAAGGAGCACAAATCGGAAAGAAAAAGTGCGGGATTTTTCAGAGTCCGGAGCTTCTACAGATGAGATGTATTCCTCGAAAATATGGTATTCCAATTTGCTAAACAATCAAGACGAGACTCGAAAATCGGGATCAAACCTGGATAACGACAATGAAAGCAATGAAAATGACGAGATAAGTGATGGAGCTGTATTAAATTCATAAAAAATATATTCTTCGATGAAATAGCATAGATAGAAGAACGATCTTAATATTTTATATACATAGTGAAGAATATTTCATGACAATAGATTATTTTCCTTCAATCAAACATAACTGACTTCAAAATTTTTGTTACACGTCAATAAAATAATATAAAGGCAGAGCTTTTCGGTAGTAATAATTCGCTATCGGTATAGTTATAGATCAATACAGAAATGTTTGATTTATATTATTACGATTATGAAATTAATGGATCAATTTTTGATTTACCAGATGGGAGACGGTGTGTTGAATTTTAAACAAAATTGAAGGGAAAACGAATTGGCGTTAATGGGATATATGAATAAGACGCAAGAACCTCCTAATGACGATCGTGCTTTTTTTTCGAGTCCCTAATCCCAGTAGTAGGGACTCTTAATGAAATGGAAAAACTAAGCTTTCGGAGTGAAGTTATCGCTATAATAACAAGGATAAAACAGAGACAAACTCCTCCAACCGGTCCCATACTCTTTCCGTCCTCTCAATTTTATTACCCCACGCCCTATTCGAATAATTTACCGCCCCATATACGCCGAAAATTTAGCGAAATTCTGCGAGGAAGCCCTAGGTGACCATTTGAATGATGTTGTATTTCACACATAATGGCATAAATCAAACAATTGGCGCCCAACGTGGGGCTATTAAATTTTGTGAACGTGGAAGTGTTTTATTTCGATTTCTTTTCGGAATTCCAAATGGAAAATCCATTATTATTCTATTTCAGGATATCGAAAATATACCTCGGAGCCGAAGAAAAGCGTACGCATATCATAATTGGAAATCGATTACTTTTTAAAAAGATCAATGCGTTCGCAATATGATCATTCCAAAATTTGTAATGAAGGACCACTTTTACGTTTGAGGCAGAAAAGAAGAGGACTACATAGCACTTTCTATTTACTGTGTCACATATGTGAGAAAGAGGAAATATTGGATTCTACAACACACGGACAGCAAGATTTGAATAAAGCCACTGCCTAGGAAACACTATCAACGGGAGGTACATTCGCACATACAAGTTTTTAATGTTCTAGAAAAGCCTACAACGACTCGTCTCAACTTAACGCATCACTTTTTCATTCAATTAACAACTGTATTCTAGATATGGAAGGAATAACTAGAAGATGTTATGAACGTAGCTGGCCAAGAAGAACGAACATAAACCAGCATCAGCATACGGGAGAGAAAATGCCGATTATTTAGATGGATGTTGGTCCAAAAGAAGTTATGGTCACTTCTACAATTCTGCATCTGGTGTAGTACGTCTTTTAATATTATACAGGTGCAGTTATTTATGAATACGTACACTATTTAGGCTGTCATCATTGGCAAAGCGACAGGCAAAGGGCTGATTGTTGGCGTTAGAAACAAGGTATGCAGCATTTGCATAAGAACTAACGAAGATCCAGTAAGCAAACACATTTGCTTAAAAAATTGGAGTGGATCATCATCAGCAATGGAAGCAGACATAATTGTGGAAGGTTTCAAGAGTAGCATTCAGACGCATGGTGTGAGATATAAAACGATAACCGCAGATGTAGATTCCACAGGCATAAGGCCAAAGAGAACAGTTTATTATTCTCCTGAATTTCGTTTTTACAGGTTCGTAAAATTGAATGCAGATACCATTGCATCAAAAGTTATAGCAAGCAACTACACAACATTAAAAGGACAAAAATGTTTCGATGGAAGCTCGAAAAATGTTGACACCGACAATGCTTGGGCTATTGAAGAGAAAAGCGCATAAATTACTTTACGCAAACGTCAACGGTGAAATAGTTAAACTAAAAGAATATTTACGTGCAAGCGGCAACAGTGTCTTCAACAGTCGGGGGGAGTATATTTACGACAAGTTTATATCTTCAGGTTTCAATGAAGGCAGATATAATTGTGGGGGGATTTAAGAACAGTATTCAGATGCATGGTGTAAGGTATAAAATTATTATCGCAGATGGAGATTTCTCACTTCTATCCCACATAAGAAAGAAGGTCCCATATGGTCAAAAAGTACTATTATTAATGTATTTGAATAAAAACTTATGCATTCCGTAGGTTCTTACGATTGAGAGTACCAATCACTGCATAAAAAATTACAGCAATTATATAAAATCAATAACGACAAAAATGTTTCGATTGCAGTCACACAAACCTAAACTACACAGTAATAGATATGTCAACTGTTGAAGAATGTTCTGAGCCCCAATCCACATTATTGGCTACATCTAAGATGATACAACTAGTTCAAATCTCGAACACAGTGGAGCTAAAGTTCATTCATTGCTCAGTCATTGTCACACGGCAGATCTCCTATTGTGGCATGCACTCACATATATCACTGACCACAGGGAGCATGCTAGAGTACCCATTGACAATTGGGTGTGATGCGTGTCATCGTGCCATTACTGACGGCACATTATGTCTATTTTGTACCGGTGGTAACCCTCTCACTCTTAGTAATTTATGTACGTCCTCTACGAAGTTATCATTACAGCGATATTATATCTGGTCACGAGGTGCAAACAGCACCTGTAAGGGCTCATATTACTCTGATAGCTTTGGATCATGTAGTAGTACAACACATGTAGTAGTGGTACTCACAAGAGAGGGTGGTGTATTGAATACAAAACAGAACACTATATGGTTTCAAAATGGGATCCAATGCTCACATGGCGGAGGGACATGTATCGACGGGCTAGGAGGGGAAATGCTGACTCAAGATTCATGCAACAGTAACAACCATCGCGTATTGTATGAGGGGCCATCTAACTACTCGCGCCCAAGCGGAATGGCTGATGATGTATGATCTACGTTGGTGACAGTATCAACCGATGATATGCTTTTCTCACTAAAACTGGTCGGTAAATACAGGTTGTGCAACTTGAGGTATATAGAACTGAACATCCCAAATTGGTTATAGTCCAAAATACTGGTTACTCATTCATCTTGAAGAAAGATCCTTCAAACCTCCTTAATATGGACCTATTTGCTTATATAACTCGAAGTTTGTAAGTGTGGATCGAAAACTTCAGATGAACACGGAGACTCTGTACAGATGTAGGTTACAGAAGTCGGCCCTTCAAATCAAGGGCAGGGTTTCGGTTTAGGGAAAGTGCATGAATCTAAAAAAAATTATTGTATTAATAATCGAAAAAAATGCTCCTCTTCCGTCCCGTGTACCTGCGGAGCTGAGGAATTACCCGATGAGGCACCGCGAGTATTAGATGGAAAGAGACCGCCTGCATATCTGTACTCAGTATATTGCTTTTTACTCATAGCAACAGTGACCACGTTGCGCTTTAAAGGTTGTGCTTCGTTACACCGCTCGTTCATTTTTCGTATTTTTTTCCTTGAAAATCACAAATTCAGAACTGCAAGTAAGTTTATTATCTAATTCATATTATTGCATTGATATATTGAATACTATTTTCTGAGATTAATTTAAGACAAACGAACTTTTCTTTGATATACCGCCAAATTTGAAACAATACATCTATAAAAAGAAGTTGATTCAATTTGCTCATTTATTTTAATATGCTGTGGTAAAATATTGCCGTTTAATTGTCGATATATCAAACATGATATTTCAATATTCAAGCTTGGAACGGTCACGATTTATTTGTAAAAAGGTTCACTACATGTATATTGAATATAATTGCATGTAAAAAACCATAATAACAAATTAGTTGTTCAAAAACTACACATACAATATATTTCAAATGTAGCACAGAACTTTTATGTAATATGGAAAACCAACCAAAGTATGAAATATTTGCATTCACTGGTAATATATTTTATTTTTAAATTATTCATTTTTTACGCTATCATCTTTTAGTTTTTAATGCTTTTAAGGTGTTAAATCAAGATCATTTGACACAAAAGTAATTCATTTTTGTAACAAGTTTTATAGAAAACAACTTTGTTCCTATTGGTTTTTCTGATCAATTACTTTATTTCAAAATTATTTCTATAAAAAGCAAGGAATACGAGGATTTTTTGGAAAAAAGTTTTATTTCTTTATAACTGAAAAACCTTTCCATTATTTAACGTACGAATCTCACAAATATTTTAATAAAAAAATTTTCCCCAACTTCTAACTCTTCTCAGTTATTGTGAATTGTTTAATCATGAATTCGTTTCCACTTTATAGGATGCAACGTGCATGGGGACCGGACAATCTGCCCAACCGCGAGAACGATCCCGATTGGTGCGTCGAAAAAGGTTTGCTACCATCAACCAATGAGATTTTATCTCAATGGGCAAAGAGGGATTGGTCGGTACCGGTGCACAAAAACTCGGTGCACAAAGCATCGCGCCCTCCCAAAAGATACCTGGCTGGAACATGCACACCTGAAGCCCTTCCAAATAATCCGTCTGATGTGCTGTTTCGCACATCAGCTGCCAAACACCTTCGTCCACGTTTGGTGCGAGGATCAGGAGACGAGCACTCAGCTAAGCTCTGAGACGCTCGTCGCTTGGTAAGACATACCTTATCGTTATTCAACATATTTTAAAATATCTGTTACAGGAATCGTTACTGCCGGGAAATGGTCATTGACTATTATCTATCTGCACAATCTCCTACCTCCCTTGGAGGTCCAGGCAAGATTGTGCAGATAGATGGCCAAGTTTGGTAGGCGAAAGTACAATCGTGGACGGGTTGTGGAAGAGCATTGGGTGTTGTGATGCTTGTCGTCCCAACAAGAGATGCACCGACATTGCTTGCAGCCATCCAAGAGCATGTTGCCCCAGGTAAAACGAAACTTATTCAACTGTTCTTTGAAACCAGTGCATTCAATATTGTATTAATGATAATACAAACATGTAAATGATATAGATAATGAAGTATGTATGCGGTTTTAGGAACGGAGATTCACACGGACGCTTGGGCGGGGTACCGGATACTCAGTGACCATGGGTACACCCATAAAGTGGTCAACCACAGCGACTTACAACATCGGTTTGTCGGTAAGTTTGGAAACAGTGATTTAAATTTTTTTTTTTTTCAACTTTTTTTTAATGCATCTGAGGACGGTACCCATACTCAACGGATTGAGGTAACCTGGCGTCCGGCGAAAGATTACTTCCGCCAAAGAAAGGTGCCAACTGATCAGTTTGCTGATCACTTGGTTGAATACCTTTGGAGACGGCATGTTCGTTTGAACGGCGAAGATCCCATGGAGTCCCTGCTGAACGCAGTGCGATCGCAATACGGGGACTTTAGGGCATCTTAAAATGTCCGTTCAAACCCGGACCTAATGATGAATAGTAAGTGAAGCATATCATATGCATATCTATATTATATTATGAACAGTTTATTATCGGTCGTGAGTTATGTGAATAAAATATAAACACCCTTCATTAATAATCCTACCTTTTAAGATAAGAATATCGGTATTTCATAATATCCATTCACGGATCCAAAAATATCCATTAGGAATTAAAAACAACTTCTATTGTTAAAATAGTATATAAGACAAATCGTCAAAGATAAATATAAGTTTACTTCTGTCACTCTTCACGAGCATTTCTCCGAGTTAAGTTCGGTTATATTTAATACGTCGTATTGTATTTACTGAATAAGTTCCAATAAAATTAAATTTTTTATTGAACTCGGAATAAAAAAAAACAAAATTGGCGCAGTCGGGTAGGATTCGGGAGTGAAAAAGCGGCATTTGTGTGCAAGATTCCACATTATTTAACGTACGAATCTCACAAATATTTTAATAAAAAAATTTTCCCCAACTTCTAACTCTTCTCAGTTATTGTAAATTGTTTAATCATGAATTAGTTTCCACTTTATAGGATGCAACGTGCATGGGGACCGGACAATCTGCCCAACCGCGAGAACGATCGCGATTGGTGCGTCGAACAAGGTTTGCTTCCATCGCAACAGGGTTGATATGATTTAAATCACTTGATTTAAATCACTGATTTTAATCGAGATATTAATTAAATGATTTTTTTTTAAAAATCAGTGATTTAAATCAATAAATTTTTACTGCAACCAAATCGTCCCAAAAACATTATTGAGCGCTGTTCAGAAGTCGCAACCCGCATCCAAACGTGTGCTGCGTAAATGCACTGACCGCTTCTTACAGACGTCGCAGAGAATTTGCCAACATAGTTCGGGGGTTGCCCTACGAAACTAAAATACTCGACGGGTTCTCTCTGGACCGGTCATTCGTTATTGACTAATGAAAGAGTGAATACAACAAGAATATGTCTGGAAGAAAAAAAGGATGCTGTGTGTGTTTATTTCAACGAAAAAAAAATCCGCTGTAGGTGAAGATGTCGCGAGTGCAGGTAACTTGTTATTTTACATTATTTTTTGCTTAAGAGACGCCTTCATAGAGGAGTGTTCAGATTTTTACATATATGTAATTTTTATGAACAAATGAACAATACTTTTAATTTTTTGTTTTAGAAGCCAATGAAAATGCCAGTAGCTCTGTGTTTTCTCAGTATTCTGCTAGTTAAATTAATAAAAAAGACAAGAATTAAAAAAATCAAAAAAATCTGATTTAAATCAAATAAATCCGATTTAAATCAAATTAATCTGATTAATTTGATTTTTTCATAAAAATCACGATTTTAATCAACCCTGCATCGCAGCACCATCAACCAATGAGATTTTATCTCAATGGGCAAAGAGGGATTGGTCGGTACCGGTGCACGAAAAATCGGTGCACAAAGCATCGCGCCCTCCCAAAAGATACCTGGCTGGAACATGCACACCTGAAGCCCTTCCAAATAATCCGTCTGATGTGCTGTTTCGCACATCAGCTGCCAAACACCTTCGTCCACGTTTGGTGCGAGGATCAGGAGACGAGCACTCAGCTAAGCTCTGAGACGCTCGTCGCTTGGTAAGACATACCTTATCGTTATTCAACATATTTTAAAATATCTGTTACAGGTATCGTTACTGCCGGGAAATGGTCATTGACTATTATCTATCTGTACAATCTCCTACCTCCCTAGGAGGTCCAGGCATGATTGTGCAGATAGATGAAGCCAAGTTTGGTAAGCGGAAATACAATCGTGGACGGACTCTGGAAGGGCATTGGGTGTTGGGAATGATCGAAGATGGGCGCGATGACGTTGTGATGCTTGTCGTCCCAACAAGAGATGCACCGACATTACTTGCAGCCATCCAGAAACATGTCGCCCCAGGTAAAATGAAACATATTCAACTCTTCTTTGAAACCAGTGCATTCAATATTGTATTAATGATAATACAAATATGTAAATGATATAGATAATGAAGTATAAGGTTGTCAAATATCTCCCTTTCGCTTTTTTGTTCATGCGGCACCCAAACATGAAGCTTTTTTTTTGTATCCAGCTTTCCGCAAATGGTTTAAAATGGTTTGGTGACTAACTCACATCTCCTGGGCAACGTCACGAAACGCCACATGCCGGTCTAACTCGACGTATTCCATGATTTGATCTGTATTCGTCGTCACAGGTCTTCCGCTGGCTGGCTTATTCATGGTGTTGTTTTCACCGGCTCTGAATCGTCGAAACCATTCCTCCGCGGTTCGAAGTGATAGAGTACCATCTCCCAAAACATCATTAATCTCAAGGAACGTTTCTCTAGCGGATTTGCTTTTAACGGAGCAAAATTTTAAAACAGCTCGAATTTCGGCGTTAGTGAACTCCATGTTTAAATGTCTATAACTGCGGAACACAATATCCAAACTAATCATGCATAGGATCGTTTTGTAGGTTATATCAAGACCTTTCAAATGATTCATAGTATGGAGAAATACGAGTTCTGTAGCGCTTTGTACATAGCCACGAAGTTCAAAAATTCAAAAAGGCGGAAGGGAGATATTTGACAACCTTATATGTATGCAGAACGGAGATTCACACGGACGCTTGGGCGAGGTACCGGATACTCAGCGAACATGGGTATACCCATAAAGTGGTGAACCACAGCGACCTAGAACATCGGTTTGTCGGTAAGTTTGCTATCTGGCCATCGCCCTTTGCAACATATTGTTAAAAATACAAATATTGTAAAGTCTTAAAAGGGATGAAATTCTTCCCATTATTCATTTCGACGCAACTGATAGTATCATCCAAAATCCTTTGACAGATGATAGGCGCACTTTTCTCTACTCTGCGGTTGTATCAAATAGGTCAAAAAGAACGACGCTAGTTTTCGATTTGGTTTCGAATTCTCATCAATCGATGACAATAAAAAAATTTTTCATGAATTTCAGACAATTCTGTATGAATAATCGTTGGCCGATGTTCTCTCTTATACTAGTGGACTTTAGTTTCGCTTCGTTGCATGCAGCTTCAAATGCGTTCAACAATTTGACCATGTTAATAAATGCTATGAAATTGTCCGAAATAATTCGAAAATTCCAACAACTTTCATTTCTATTCATTTATGTTGCTCGCACTTCACGGCTATGGTTTGTCGAAATAAAAAAGTTAAAACGGCAAACATCGATAAGAGCAATAGGAATTTTCAAGAACAATCTAGGTTAATGAAAGAGATAATGGCAATTTTCATTACTCGAACAACATTCGAAGGTTTGAATGCATGGTTTAAGGCAATGTTCATTATTTTTGAATCTCCGTTGCACCCGCAACAAGTGACCGACGCCATTAACTATTTAAAATCCTGTTTCAGTAATTATATTGAAACTAAAATCGAGGATTCTTTCAAAGCGATGACCCCAATGATCTCAAAAGTAGCATTGTCGACAGCGAAAATATTTGCAATGACTTTGACTAGAGGAAAAAAATGTCATAGAAAGAAGAAACTAAGATAAAAGTTGATCCGTTGAGGTACAGTGTCGTTTTGAATGAGACCTAGGATTTTCTTCATTATATAACGACTTGTTTCGTATTCTACTAATATCCGGGTGACGCGATGTGATATGGGAGAGCTGTATGACGGAACAATGCATCGTAGGGTAGGTGGAATCGAAGTACACAGGAAAGATGTGCTTAAATCAAAATGGAGATGACTGCAAAAGGATACAACCACTTACATAGATGAACTAATCAGCAACACACAAAATGAACGTACACTAGAAGAAAAATTCAAGTATCTCTACAACGAGTTCCAAACCACAAAAAGAATTCTACATGTTACATTAGTGGAAAATCAAACATTAAAGCAGGAAATAGCCCAATTCAACGAATCTTCACCCAAGAGAAGGAAAAACATACCGACCGGCTGAGCCCTACCGGTCGAAACAAGCATCAAAACAACCCCAACATATAACAAATACGGGATACTAGAACACTTAAACGAAGAAGAAAATAAAATCATGGATGAAGAAAACAACGATAAAACCCAAAAAATGCCTCTCATCATAGTAGCAATTGAAGTACAAAACACCAAAAAATTCCATAAAAAAATTAAACAACATACCAAACACAAACCAACTATCAACTTCTTGAATAAGCAAACAAAAATATGCACAAAATCCAGAGAAGACTTCGAAGACACAAAAGAAAGAATAACAAGAAACAACATCCAATTTTACTTCTATACCCTCAATGAAGATAGAATTTAGACAATGACGAACAAATGGACGAAAAAAGTCAAACATTATATAGTGCCAGTCCGTTTCATCGACATTTTATCAAACAGTACGGGTTATTGCACAATGATTTTAAAAATTCGGAAAGTGCTGGTTTAAAAAAAATATTTATTACAATTATGGTTTAAGGCAATGATCATTATTTTTGAATCTCCGTTGCACCCGTAATAAGTGACCCAGGCCATTAACTATTCAAAATCCTATTTCAGTAATAATATTGAAACTAAAATCGAGGATTCTTTCAAAGCGGTGACCCCAATAATCTCAAAAGTGGCATTGTCGACGGCGAAAATATTTGCTTTAGACAATGACGAACAAATGGACGAAAAAAGTCAAACATTATATAGTGCCAGTCTGTTTTATCAACATTTTATCAAACAGTACAGGTTATTGCAAAATGTTTATAAAAACTCGGAAAGTGCTGATTTAAAAGGAAATATTTATTACAATTATGGTTTGAGGCAATGATCATTATTTTTTAATCTCCGTTGCACCCGCAACAAGTGACCGACGCCATTAACTATTTAAAATCCTGTTTCAGTAATAATATTGAAACTAAAATCGAGGATTCTTTCAAAGCGATGACCCCAATGCGCAACATGCAAAAGATGGTTTCAACGGTTCAGAAATAATGATTTTGATGTGAGAAATGAAGAACGTGGAAGACCACCAAAAAAGTTTGAAGACGCCGAATTGCAAACGATATTGGATGGAGATGACACTTTGAGTCAAAAGCAAATGGCGGAAATGTTAAATGTTGCACAACAAACAATTTCTGACCGTTTAAAAGCTATGGGAAAGATCCAAAAGTGTGGAAAATGGGTGCCACATGAATTGAATGAAATGACAGATGGAAAACCGAAAAACCACTTATGAAATTTTGCTTCAAAGGCACGAAAGAAAATCGTTTTTGCATCGGATTGTTACTGGCGATGAAAAATGGATTTATTTTAAGAATCCTAAACGGAAAAAATCATGGGTTAATCCGGGACAACCATCAACATCAACTGCAAAACCAGATCGATTCGGCAAGAAGACAATGCTGTGTGTTTGGTGGGACCAGAAAGGTTTAGTGTACCACGAGCTCCTAAAACCTGGTGAAACCGTTAATGCTGATCGCTACCGACAACAAATGATCAATTTGAACCATGCATTGATCGAGAAACGACCAGAATGGGCCAGAAGACACGGCAAGGTAATTTTGCTCCATGACAATGCACCTGCACACAAAGCACAACCGGTTCAGGATACAATCAAAACACTTGACTGGGAGCCGCTACTCCACCCGCCGTATTCTCCAGACTTGGCTCCTTCCGACTACCATTAGTTTTCATCGATGGGACACGCATTAGCTGAGCAGCACTTTGATTCCTACGAAGAGGTTGAAAATTGGGTATCTGGTTGGTTTGCTTTAAAACATGAACAATTTTATTGGCGTGGTATCCACAAATTGTCAGCAAGGTGGTCAAAATGTGTAAAAAACAATGGCCAATACTTTGAATGAAATGTTTTTACTGTCCCATTAATAATTAGTGTTTTATTTTCATAAAAGAACGCTCATTTCATACCGGTATACCTAATATATTCCGTTTGCTCCACTTATATGCGGTTTATTACTGAAATTAAAAGGTCATAATCTCAATAGAAAGCAATGCAATAGTGGGAAATCATTTTTCGTTTGTGAAGAATATTTTGTTTCGTAAAGAGCGACATATGAGAATTAAAATAATAATAATACCTCTCCGTTAAGAAGAAACGCATTTTTCCCTACATATTTTTCTTCCTATAATATAAGTTTATTTTGTATAATAGGAATCGAAGATCTGCAAATTGTTTTTTCTGAATTGTCATTTTCTGGTCATTTTGGCTGTGCTGAAACCACAGCGATGATATACGGTTGTAAGTTGTATGTGTCTCTTCTTATTCAAATCGCTGTTATCTTGTGATCGAAATTAAAAGTTTAATTGAAACAGCAAACACTCAAAATCTATACATTTCATTTGGCATCTATGATCAAAAGAAATTTACACAAGAAGAAAAATTAACGAGGTTATGTTACGTTACCATAGATGGAGCAGATAATCGACTACTCTAAAAAAAAGATGCACTTGAAATTTTAGAAATAGCAAGCAAGGAATCGACAATACACATTAAGGTCAAGAGCGCTCATTGCTCGTATGTAAATAGAAGATATTTTTTAAATATTCTTAACGAAATACTTTATCGGGCCTTTCAATTATATGAATGAAGAATTCACATTTATTCTTTCCTTTCATAACGATACACTTCTGCTAATTGCTAATTGTCGAGTGACGAGCGAAAACCATTATTCATCTTCGATTGCTCGAGTGGCACTTGATGAAACCATACAACGAATACATCAAGTGCATTCAAAGGTTATTTTAGTATCCGGGTCAGTAACACAGGGTTGGATCACATAACAATATATTTTTCTAGTCCTAGATTTGTTGCTAACTTCTATTGAATTGTCAAAGTTTCGACAAAATTATCAAGCCCTGAGGACGACAAGTGAGTTCTTGTAGAAACTTCGTTGGCTCCTTAAGAAATAAATGGAACCTCCACGGGATACTCGAGTTGTATCATTTAATCATACATATACCAGTGAAAATATTGGTCGAAATATCAGTAAATTTTAGATATAATAACGTCATTGAACCTTCAATGAATATATGGAATTTCTGAACAATTTGTTCTTCCTACTACTACTACTAGCTTCGTTAGACCTTGTTGAAGGAGGAATTGACATTCTTTCAACTCTATTTCTGGAATTGTTTCACCAAGTCGGTCCGAGAAAATCCAAGAAGAATTCAACAAAAAACTATTTATGACACTTTATTACTCAACAAGGAGGCGATAACACTTAAGATAAGGTAAGACAGTGTCAAATTTCCTACAGATGAGATGTTATATGTAAAAGTGGGTTTAGGAAACTGACCCTGGTACAAATCAATAGAAGTCAGTATTCGAGTGAAAAGCTCAGTTATTTTTTGTATATCGGATACGAAACTTCTGCATCAATTATTAAAATGAATGACGAAAAACTTATCGAACAAGTGTGAAAATATCCTGTGCTCTATAATCTGTCCGATCCGAAGACATGCGGACTTCAAAAACAAAATATGGACTGCTATTGCAGAAGAAATGGGAGAAAAAGAACAAATATTTTATTGACATTAAAATTCGCAACATTTTTAAAATTTACAAATATTAATTAATATTTTATACAGTAATTTTTTGCATGGACCTGTTAATAGTCATAAAACGAACGACGTTCACTATAAACGACAACTGAATTTCATCTGTTTCAATATGCACATACTGCCAGATTCCCAATCCGCATTCTACACGAACGATGAGACCCAACTACATGAGATTTTTGCATCATATGGTTACAAAAGAAAAACGATTTGACACAGTCAAAGGGACATTCTTACATCGAATGTGATCGAAACATGAGTCTCAAAAATCACAAATGTCCACAAACAATAACAACAATAATAACTCGAGCAATGAAACAAACGATTTCACAACGCTGATAAATGAAATAAAAAACATCAATCAAATATGCAACTTGAAAGAAATGATTCAAAGGGCAAGAGAAATGACGAATGCGCTTAAACATAGTAACTCTAAAACGGGGCTATGGCCGAAATAATAAATAAATACCATTAATGCAAAATTCAAACAATTACGAAATCAAAATCCCTAATCCCAATTGATATCTACTACAATGGACGGTAAAAACATATTCAAATAGTATGTCATTTCTCTTTACAAGTTATATTTTTAAGGAATTTCAGCAACCAAAAAACCAAATATCTGACAGCGTTTTTTCCAATGCCAAGAGCTGGATATCCAAAATTTCAAAAGAATTTTTCATTCCCAGGATGATAAAGCGGAATTGACAAAAGTTGAAAAGAGGCCCCGCCCCGGTGGTTTGTTCACGATGACCAGCACTTATTCGTTAATTTATTGCGTTTGGGGGGGGTGGGGGCTGTTCTTATGTCTTAATTAAAGTCAACGAAAAATTATGATTTCAATAGAACGTTTTGGAAATGTAGAATATTTACGAGACCAAAAAGCGTGTGGCATCGCATTTCTGAACGATGAAAAACGTTTCGTTTATTACCTGGTAACGAAAAAATTCTCAACAGGTAAACCGAGCTACGAAACGTTGTGGCAATAGCTTCGTGAAATGAAAAAAAGAAATATCGGAACACAAAGTGACAAAACTGGCGTTACCGACGTTTGGATGCGGCTTAGACTAGTTGGAATGGAAAGTCGTTACAACGACGTATTGAAGAGACCACTTATTTCTTCAAAGAATGTTTCATCTGATTAAAAAAATATGTGACTCTTGCAACGTTTGCAAACAAAATAAAACACGGATAGGTCGAAAACTTGGTCTTCTGTCTCAATTAGGACCAGCAACAAGACCAATGCAAATTTTATCAATCGACACTGTAGGGGGCTTCGTTGATCCCTTAACATCCCATAAATACCTACACATTCTTATTGATCATTTCTCGCGATATGTATTTGGAATAACACAGAAGGCCAAAGATTTCATTACATTGATCCAACCCGTTATTCGTGAAAAAACCATAGACATCATTCTAATGGATCAATATGCAGGCATTAAATCACATCAATTCCAAAACTATTTGAAGACATACGGTGTCTATCCCGTGTTTACTTCGGTCGATTGTCCTTTTTCTAACGGTCTGACGGAAAGAGTCGGACAAACACTAGTAAATAAAAATCGTTGCAAATATAATGAGAATCACAAGAAAATCAATTGGTCAGTATTAGCTAAACAATGTATTAAAGAATACAATAACACAACGCATGATTCGACAAAATTCAAACCTTCGTATCTTTTTGGAAATACAGCAACCATAACAGATTTAGAATGGGCTTTTTTTTTGTTTATTGTTGAATTTCGATAATCGTACGATTTTGTTTTTTTCCAAGTTTATTTCTGCAATAAACTGGAAACCGACAACATTTTTGGAAAACGAATGAAGAGACCTTTGAAATGATATATCACAAGACCACACTTCCCATTTAAAAAATTGGGGGTTGCACCTGTCATTCGAAGGGGATTGAAGGGAGGGATTACAATTTCACGTTGCAGAGTGTCAAATTTCAATTTAAACTCTACCTGTTTCGGGGTTTTTCATAAAAATTTACATCAAGAGATATAATGAATTGATTCCATTTCGCTTTTCCACACTGTATAAGCTGACGTTGGCGACAGTAATTCTTTCATTTGATGAGTACTGTTTACTGAGGAAAAATGTGGCCATGGAGGCAACATGATTACCGAAACAGAAAAACAATCATTCGCTGGTTTCGAAACGGAAATAAGAACAAAGGCTCAGTTCTGCGAATTCAAATGTACCAGTTGCCAAGCTCCATACGTCGATCGAATGCTACGTGACCGAAAACTCATGAGAATTCAAAACAAGAATTTGTAACTGAAACTGCTTGATGGGAAAGACGATCCTCCTGCGAAGGTCATTGAAACGTGCAAGATATTTGATGCTGCGGCCGGAAATAAACACCTACACGAAAAAAAAAACAAACACGATAGAAGTGAACTCTGTTACTGAAAAGGAAACAATGGGTAATTTGGGAGTGACAAGACGAAATTGCTATAATTGTGGCCGCATATTTGATGGAAATCCGTTGTTTATGCCCGGCGATCAACCTATTGTGGAGGATTGCGCATTTGCAAAAATACTACAAGTCGAGTCCAAGGAAACTGGCATCAGAAGTTCCCGCACCGGTGCTATAGAGGAAAAGAATTATTAATTCTATCAATTGGAACGATGAAGATACAAATAGAACTGAGATTGATGGCGAAAATTTTCTCAACGTGTTTTCACCAAAAATTAATTTCGTCAAAAAACTTCTATTGTAACCATTTCCTTCCATCATGAACATAAACCTTTCGAAAGCACTTTTTCGGTAATCTGGGTGTGTTATATTGGTTATACGATTTTTCATATTGACGATCAAGTTGGATTTTATGCTCGGATGTTGATACGAAAGATTGTTGATGTATCGATCAGAACTGCACGGCTTCTTGTACCAATCTAATTTTATAATGTTGTTTGAGGTTCGAATAACTAATGTGTCCACGGAACTGAAGAATTCGTTTCCTTCTCTAAAGTGAATTTTATGTGTTCGTCAAAACTGTTGAAGACTTTCACGATTTCATTTTCTTTTCCATGTGGGATTGCTGTGATGATGTCATCGACATAGTGATAAAGGAAAGGTAACTGGAACGATAATTTATAAACCGATTCCATCAGCAGTTTGTTCATCGAGAGATTACCGAACAAGTGCTTTGGAAAGATTTATATTCATGATGGAAGGAAATGGTTACAATAGAAGTTTTTTGACGAAATTGATTTTTGGTAAGAACATGTGAAGAGATAGAACAATTTTTGACGTCCAACAATTTATCACTTTACCTTATACCGTTGGACTTTCTGATGAACTGAAAAAGTTATTCAAGAAATATACAAATATAAATATCTCCAATTCAAATTTAGTCACATTAAAACCTTTATTCCATCAACAAAAAGATGTTTTTTCGAAAATGAATTTGAAGAATACAGTACAGGGTGAGTCAACGATTGAGTAAAGTAAGATTACTCTTAGAATATTGAATTGACCAAAAAACAATATATCTATTGTTATGAAGGAGGATGATGTGCATATTTTAAAATTATTTTGAAATCTACAAGGTGCGCCCAAAAAGTAGGAGATTAAAAAATGTTACTTTTTAAATGGAACAGCCTGTATGCTTTTCTTTTTTCTGATGAAGTGTTTGATTCTGAGCATTTTTAGTGAAGCAACTAATATCCTAAACCTCATAGTTTTTTGAATAAATAGAGTTTTGCTCAAAAAATTGAAATTTCAAGCATCTCTTCTTCATACTGCAACATCCTGTAGATTGCACATGAAACATTCAAACTTTTAACAGATAAAGACAAAGGTTCTGTCAGCTCTTTTTATGAAAAATTTTCCTTCCAAAGTATACAGGCTCTTCGGAATCTGGAATGAAATTTAGAAAATTTCGAATGAAAAAAAAACACGATTTTTTCAAATGGCACAGCCTATATATTTTTATGTTTTCTGAAAGAGCGTCCAAAACTCTACAACTTTTATTGAATATGTCCTATACCTATTTTTGATAGTCACCGAGATATATCAGTTTAAAAATTGGTTTGTCAAATTATGTGGAATTCCAGTGTGAGTTGCTATGGAAACGCTCAATCTATGCTTACACTAAGTTAACAAAGGAATTTTCCTTGGTAGCTTCTATGTGCAGATGCTACAAATTTGTTGCATACTTTTCTGTGCCCTCATACTCTTCTGTGCACATATGCAATTGAGAATTTCTACTGATAGAATAATAGAGTCGTGGAGCACAGAAAATTATGATAATTATGTTGACATTTGCTATAATCATAGAAAGCAGCGAATATTTTAGAAATAGTCAACTGTTAAAAGTTTATAATTTCAATACGGTTGTTATTATTATTCTTATTCTTAAAAATGAACTACTCGGTCAATGAATTGATTGACATGATTTATGTGTTAGGAGAAGCTCAGAAGAATTGCCTTCTTGCACAAAGATTATATAGTGCAAAATATCCCAATAGACGACTTCTTACTAAGAAAGCTTTTGAGACGGCAAAAGAACGTTTCGACTCAGCAGGAAAAGTGAATTATAAAAAACGAGAAGTTGTGAATCGAGGAACGACAAACGCTGAAAAAGAACTAAATGTTTTACTTCATATCGAGAAGCATTCGCATGTAAGTAGTCGAGAATTAGCTTCGAATCACGAATTATCTCAGTCAAGTAGTAATCGCATCACCAGAAAATATAAATACCATCCCTATCACATGGAAATACATCAACAATTACACGATGGAGATTTTGAAAATCGTGTAAATTTTTGCATGTGGTTGAACGACCAGTTAGTGATCAATCCGAACTTTTTATGTCACATTATGTTCACTGATGAGGCTACGTGTCGCAGTAACGGTGCCATTAATCGACATAATATGCACTATTATGCAAGAGAAAATCCAGGATGGATTCGAGAAATTCAAAATCAGAACCACTGGTCTCTAAATGTATGGTGCGGCATATATCATAACCGCGTAATTGGGCCTCATTTTTTTGAAAACTCTCTAACAGGTCCAGTTTACCTTCAGTTTCTTCAAGGAGTCTTACCCAATCTGCTACTGGAGCTGGATAACGATGAACGCCATAATATGTGGCTACAACAAGACGGTGCTCCACATTACCATAGGGAAGTACGCCAATTTTTGAACAATACATTTCCTGAAAAATGGATTGGTCGAGGAGGCTTCGTTTCATGGCCTGCGAGGTCGTGCGACCTTACCTCGTTGGACTTTTTTTATGGGGTTATATTAAAGATCGAGTGTATACTTCACCACCGACCACTAGGGAAGATATGCAAAACCGAATTATTGAAGTTTGTCGCACAATATCCCCACGAATGTTAGGCAACATAAGGCAAAACCTCAGAAGGAGATTGAATATATGTATCCAGCAAGAGGGACGACACTTCGAAAACCTTCTGAAGAGAAATAATAATAATTAATACCTTTTTTATTAGAAGTTGTAGGAATGTAAAAAATGTAAATATGGCTTTGTTCACTGTTTCATAATCGTTCGTTGTTTATTATTGTTAATTATTAATTAAATTAGTTCAGCTGATGATGTGTTGAAGAATCGGCAGCTGAAATATTTTTTTTCCTTATCGTGAAAATTACAACTGGTAATGAGTTTGAATGAATTGTTCGTACCATCTGCACATAGTACGTCAGAAGTTACCAAGGAAAATTTCTTTGTCAACTAAGTGCAAGCATAGATTAAGCGTTTCCATGGCAACTAACACTGGAATTCCACATAATTTGACAAACAAATTTTCAAATTGATATATCTCGGTGACTATCAAAAATAGGTATAGGATATATTCGATAAAAGTTGTAGAGTTTTAGACGCTCTTTCAGAAAACATAAAAATCTATAGGCTGTGCCATTTGAAAAAATCTGTTTTTTTTTCATTCGAAATTTTCTAAATTTCATTCCAGATTCCGAACAGCCTGTATATTTTGGGAGAAAAATTTTTCATGAAAAAGCTGACACAACCTTTGTCTTCATCTGTTAAAAGTTTGAATGTTTCATGTTCAATCTACAGGATGTTGCATTATGAAGAACAGATGCTTGAAATTTCAATTTTTTGAACAAAATTCGATTTATTAAAAAAACTATGAGATTTAGGATATCAGTTGCTTCACTAAAAATGCTCAGAATCAAACACTTCATCAGAAAATAGAAAAATATACAGGGTGTTCTATTCAAAAAAGTAACATTTTTTGATCTCCTACTTTTTGGGCGCAGCCTGTAGATTCCAAAATAATTTTAAAATATGCACATCATCTTCCTTCATAATATTACATATATTGTTTTTTTGTCAATTCAATATTCTCAGAGTAATCTTACTTTAGTCAATCGTTGACTCACCCTGTAAATATTGTTATGTGATCGAACTATGTGTGTTACTGACCGGATACTAAAATACAGAATCAAAATAACCGTTCATTACACTTGATACATTCGTTGTATAACCTCATCAAGTGCCACTCAAGCAATCGAAAATAAAAAGTGGGTTTCGCTCGTCACTCAACAATCAGCAGAAGTGTTAATCAGATTTACAGATTTATAGATTCATACAGTTGTACGTGAATAAACTCCGTTTCAATTAAAATAGTTTTTTTTTAAAAGTGGTTCCGGGTTGTAAACATCTAAATAGTATATAAAAATCGATCTATGAAATTTTTGTGCTCAAAAAACTTGAACGTGACTCATCCAATCGCACTGATTTTTATTTTGATACGTCAGTTGTTATCATGACAAAGTTTATAATGAAAAAGGTTAAATTATCTGAATTATTGCCACCTCCCGACACCTTGGCATCATTGCTCTCTCTGGGTAAGGTACGGTCACCAAATATTTTTTGAAGCACATGCAGCAGTTCAATAGTATATTTCAAATGACATCGTTTTGCGCAAATGTTCAACAAAGAGGTTTCAACCAGGGCTCGAGGATATATATCACTTGATATATGTCAAGATATATATCACGATATAATGAACAGTTCATTATCGGTCGTATTATTATTTATTAGATGATATCGGGTATTCGACCAGTAATTAAAAATCGCTTTTCTTTTATAAAACTCTATATTTCGTTCGAAATTCGAACCTCACCGATGAGGCTCGAATTTCGAACGAAATATAGAGTTTTATAAAAGAAAAGCGATTTTTAATTACTGGTCGAATACCCGATATTATCACGATATATATCATGATATTCATGGCTTGATATATATCATGATATTTATAAAAATTCTAAAGGCAATTGTTTTGTGTTCATAAGGATTTCTAGTTAGCTCTGACAACGTCGCTACAATATTTCATAGCGCAGGACTACTTCCAACCACTTCACGAACACGGGACTTCCCCTGACTGTACAAATTACAAATATACGCCACATGGCAGCAGCTTGCATTGGGTCTAACGTGATTTGATTTTCTGTGAAATAAATGACTTTTAACAAAAAGTAATAATATTTGTGAGTTAATATTGTTTCAAAATATTCAAAATGGTTAAGCCGAAGCACGAAATATGGAATAAATTTGAATGTACAAAGAAAACTGATAATTCAGGCAAATGGGCAAGATGTCGTTCTTGTCAAAAAGAGATGCAAGGCATTCCTCAAAGAATGTTGGTGCATATAAAGAAATGTAATGCTGAAAATGTTCAAGTAACAAGGACGCAAGAATCAGGAAACCCGATTGAATCAATACCTAGCACGAGTACAGGTAGGTTAAATAGGCATTTTTATTTTTGAGAAAAATTAGAATGAATATTTAAATTTTGTAGCCGAAAATCCAGTTGAAAATATACCTCCACCACCAAAAAAGACTCGAACTCTCGCAATCGCTAGGAATTCAGATGCCATTGTAACTAGTCAAGAATACGCAGAAAAGTTGAACAATCAAATCGCAAGATATTTTTTCGCCACCAATACCCCTTTCAGCCATGCAGACAATATAGAGTTTAAAAAAATGATTAGCATGTTGAGACCTGGTTTCAAGCCTCCTTCTGCGTACCAGATTGGAGGTCCAGTATTGGAAGAAGTCCATAAAAATATTTTAGAGACTGCCAAGAAAGAACTTGAAGGCCAAACGGTTTCCCTATCTTTGGATGGCTGGTCTAACACTAGAAACGAACCTCTTGTCTGCTGTGCTGTAGTAAAAGAGAATGGTGATTCATATTTGGTTGAAATGGTAGATACGTCCGGAAACGCTCACAATTCCGTATACTTGAAAACTGTAGCAATAAATGCTATAGAAAACTGCGAGAAAAAATTTGGCTGTAAAATAAGAAGTGTCGTAACTGACAATACTGGAAACGTTCAGAAGATGAGAAGAGAGCTGGCTGGTGAAGATTTAGATATAATACAATACAGATGTAGTGCACATATTTTAAATCTATTGGCACAAGATCTAAAAGTCCCTGATTTGTCCGAACAAATTTTGAAACTGGTCAAATATTTCAGAAATAAACATTTGCCAGCTGCTTGGTACAAGCAAAGAGGAGGTAAAAAACTCATAATGCCTCTGGAAATACGGTGGAATACAATGAATGATTGTATTCAATCATTTCTGGAGAATAGAGGCATAATGGTCCAGGTTTGTCAGGACAACAAGGATCAAATTGACAATGATGTCTGGGAAATAGTAAATGATATTAATATCGTTACGAACGCCAAAGATTTGATTTCCCGACTCACTCCCATTTCAAAGGCATTGGATGAAATGCAGCGAGATTGTACCACTATCTCAATAGGAGTGGAAATTTGGATACATCTAGAAAATGAATTGAAAAATCAACCGTTATCAGTGAAAAATGTCTTTTAAAAAGAAGAGAGATGGCCTTAGAACCTGCTCATTATGCGGCCAATATGTTGGATCCGAGATTTTTAGGTGAACGGCTTTCTCATTCACAGAAAGAACAAGGATACTCATTTATTAATGAAGTTAATCCAGAGTTCATACCATTTGTAATGACATTTTTAGCAAACTCAGATCCATTTCCAAAATATTTATTCGGTGAGCAGTTCCGAAAAGTCAAACCTTTGGTATGGTGGAATTCATTGAGTCTCGCCAATGAAAAATGGCCAACAGAAAAAGATAAGTTCATGATTCTAATTGAGCAGCTGATGACAGCAATTGCTTCAACAGCTGGACTTGAACGGTGTTTCTCCACATTTGGGCTCGTACAGTCGAAAATTAGGAACAGTCTGGGAAATGAAAAAGCTGCCAAACTAGTTTTTATGTATAAATACTTAAATCAAAAGGGAGAAGAAAAGTCGGGAAGTCTGGATTGGATTTGGGAAAATGAAGCTGAGACTGAAGAAGGCGTTTCCAGCGATTCGTCCGATGATATACCTATTTCGAAAATGTTGAAATAAGTACGAATTTGATTTTTCTTGTATAAGCATTTTGTTTATTCACTTTGTCGTTTTTATTTTTGAAAGCAAATAAACAAAAATTTTTCACGTGAAACTGTAGTATTTTTCTTTTTTATAAATATCAACATTTTGATATATATCATGATATTTATGATATATATCGGATTGATTGATATTTATGAAAATATCGTGATATTTTCGAGCCCTGGTTTCAACCCTACTTTTAAGGTGAGAGTAATTACACAAAAATACTTTCAAAATTTCTTGGACGGATACGGATTTGTATTTCTGTTCAACGAATAATTAGATGTTATTGATATTCATCATTAATGAATATTTTCTAATTCAAATGTCGTTTGATAGACTGTTTCGTTAACATAAAATGTTCAGGATTCAAGGCGAAATTCATCACCGGGCAGGATCAATATTACCAACAACAAATGCAGATCGTAAGTTCCTCCAGGTGTATTTCCTTGGAAATTCTGAAGACGAAATTGACCGTTGTTGCGCCATCAGTCGTGGTTTAAAACGGGAGATTGTTGCTCAACTACAACAATTGTTGCATGAACATAATCAATTAATATTCTTATTCAAAACTGCGTATTTATTGCTCTTTTCTTATTTACTCGTTTTTCAGCCGAGATTAATGCGGTCTATATTCCACCAGAAGTTGATGCCCTCACAGATGAAGAGAATATATCGGAAGCAGATGAAGATGTAAACACTCATTATAGTACGGATGTCGCGGGAATATTTGAAATACATTAAGATCAAGAGGATTTTGGATTCGATTATTGAATATTCAGAGAAATAAGCCAGAGATGAAAATGTACATGATTTTTATCTATCTCGGGAAGAACTACTTCAATTTTTTGGAATTTTGATTCTATCAGGCTACCATTACCTATGTTTGGTCCAATGATCCGCCACTGGAGTCGACGGAAGCGGCCACACCGGCGTTCCAGGAAGTGTACGTGTGTGCCCCTACCCGAAGCTGTTGCCAAGCGGCCATTATTACGCCGTACAATATAATAGAGTACACATCTACCGTAGCAACGGCTACGTATTACTTTTTGTATCGTTTACTTTTTGTAATTACGTTGAAAATAAAACGCTGTTCTTGAAACATCAAAAAATACAGTCCACACAACACGTCAGTATAAAACTGACAGGAAGCAGAAGTCTGTTGGTCAGTGATAGAAGTGTCGCATCACCCCGCAGACCCCACAACCTACCACAATACACATTATACTGGTCGAATGATGAAGATAAGACGGTGAATATTGTGAGGAATGCAATGAGTAGAAGTTTAAACAAATCAAACGATATATTCATGTAAGTAACAATGATGAACTGGATAGAACAGATAAGTTCTCTAAATTGCGACCATTGTTTGACGCTATGAATGAAAAGTTCATACAGTTTGGTATTTTCTCAACAAACATTTCAATTGACGAACAAATGGTCCCCTATTTCGGTAGGCATTCCTGCAAAATGTTTATCAATGGAAAACCTGTCAGCTTTGGATTCAAGATATGGTGCTTATGTTCAGCTGACGGATTTTTATTCAAATTCTTATCTTATGCCGGAGCCACTGAGAAAAAACATGACCTAGGACTTGGATCTCGTGTTGTACTGGACTTATTATCCGTCTTAGAAGATCCCAAATATCACAGTGTATATCTCGATAATTTGTTTTTCGTCGTATAAATTGTTTTCGATACTACGGGCGAAAGGATATTTTGCAACCGGTACTATAAGGGACAATAGAACATCTTGCAGTCAATTGATAACGCCAAAAGAAGCCGGGGCTCATTTGACTGTCACTTTGACGAAAACACAGGAATCTCTTTAGTGCGCTGGAACGACAATTCAATCGTGACAGTCATCACTACACATAATAATGTAGAACCTATTGTTCCAACAAAGAGATATGATAGAAAACAACGAAAAGAAATATCTATACCACAGCCGAATGTAATATCACTATATAATCGGTATATGGGTGGCGTGGACTTGCACGATAACGCGGTTGCAAATTATCGGATAAATATAAAATCAAAAAAATGGTGGTGGCCTCTATCCATCAATACAGTTGATAGCACGTTGGTGAATGGATGGAAACTCTACAATAAGGTGAATGAAGCAAAGATGTCCCAACTACAGTTCAAATCGTTCATAGCTTTGAGGTTTTTGAAAACCGACCGCGTAGCACGTCCACTTCCACCCCAATCACATCATAAAAAGGACGGAATCAAGAAGAAGATGCAGACAATGCCACAGCCAAACAATTTTTATGTGCGTTAAGTGTAACGTGAAACACGTTACACGTGTTTCTACATTCTACTTGTTTCGGGTCATTTCACTCAACGGTTTAGGCCAATGTTGCGTTTACGCAACACCTTTTTTACAAAAAACTACTGAAAATAAATTTTTTTCATTGATGTCCATCATATATACAGGGTGAGTCACCCTCGGTCGATTGAAACTAGACAGATAATTTTTTTCAATTGATCAATTGACCATAACGGCGCATGCGTGCAATTGATATCTACGATAGACAACCCACAGAATATATCGTTTAGGAGAAGGGAATAGTATATTTCATAACGAGTGCGGAAAGTCGATGATTTCATGCGAGTGTCAGTTTGACGAACGAGGCGAAGCGAAGCGGAGCCGAGTGAGGCTAGACACGAGCAATGAAATCTGACTTTCCACGAGTAATGAACGACATTTTTCAGGCGACCACAAAAATGGCATTATACGATAATTACTTTCAGAACACACAATGAACGTTTCGACCCAAACAGAACTGAATAATTTAATCTACTGCTTCTAGATGGCGTTGTAGAGAAAATAATAGATAACTTTATTTGTTTATGTTATTTCGTACCTTCCTTTCAGATTTGTCCGCAATAATTCCCACGAGTTTAATATTTCTGGAGGGATATTTTTCACTTTCCATGTTATAAATGCGAATCGAATCAAGTTAAGCTCTTCGTTATTAATATGATATGTTCCGATTAGCCTTATAAATATTCAATGTGATATACGAACTAAACTTTTCATTCACTTCTATCTACTTGGCGTGGTTTCATTTCGATGTCACCACATTCCCGCACGGATCAAACTGGTTTTACCCGTGCGGGAATAACATTCCCGCACAGTTGCATGTAATTGTCAACTTTCTTCGACAGGTAGGCGTGGCGATATATACCATTTTCTGACGTGGTCGCCTGAAAAGCTTTTACTTGATACTGGAAGTTTTTGTTTTTGACATTTCATAGTACCAACCCCGTTTATAGTCAGCGCTACCGGTATGCAGATATCGATTGTGATTGGCTAAAAAACTTCGGGTGCTGTATTTACGTTTGGCGCCATTTTCACGACACCTCCAGTTAGGTTAACCGGATTTCGGATTACAACTTTTAGGTGAATAACAAATATTAGCTAACCGCATTAATCTTCTGCCTATTATATTGTTTTCAGGAATGTGAAACTTTCAAATAAGAAGGGAAAAGAGACGGGAAAGAAGCGATTAATAACAACAAAGAAAAGATAAGTACATTCACTGTTTCGTTATTTAAATTATGGATAACATGCTTAATGGGAGATCCAGTCATTATTATTGCAAATATCCATCTTGCAATAATAGATGATTTGTTGGTTTGAGGGAAAAACACTTTTACAAGTTTCCAAAAAGTGATGTTTGCAAAGTTTGGAAACAGATTTGTTTGATTCCAGAATCTACAAACTGTACCAACTTCAGACTGTGTGAAGATCACTTTTTAGTCACTGATTTTTACAATTCGAGTAAAACGCGGTTATTGAAAGGGTCCTGTCCATCTACGGTTCCTCTGAACCAACAAGATGTTTCCCATCAGGCAGATTGTTCTCAATGCCAAAAATATGTTTCTCATGACCACACTTATAACATGCAATTAGAACCTCATCTTGAATTTTGTAATGAAATACTTGAATCATCCCACCCTGCAGCTTTAGATGATAATACTTCTGCTGGTTTTCAGTATTTAACTGCTGAAATTCCTAAAGAAAGTAAGGGATTCCTCCGTGCTGCAGGGCGCTCTAAGAAAGATCTGACCCCCACGGAGAATGAAATGTTTGCAATTCATAAGAGGGTAATCTCCAGGGTGTCTAAGTTGAAAAAGAATTTGGAAAATGAGCGACAGAAGGTTAAAGTTCTGAAAAATCTCTACGAACAAGGAAAATTCCAAATTATTGAAAAAAGTTTGAATTTTGTCACCAAAGAATTTATTAATTCCCAGTTCAGAAATGTTACAAAAATATTCCTATAATATTTTTTTGCTATAATTTTTCTAAATAAAGGATTGTTAAAAATGTAGTTCCATATCTTCATAAATGATTTGTTTCAAAGAACTGTTATCTTCATCGATAATAAGTTCAATTATCGTTGAAGATAACAATTCTTTGAAAAACAAATTTAAAATTAATATTTGAACTGGTATTGGCAAATGATTTAAATTTGGCGCGCTTAATGTGATTCGAATTTGCCGCGCTAATTTAGTTCAGTCGACCCGCAGTTCAGGGGGCGCTTTTTACGTTTCCAACCTAACTGTACGTACGTTTCATTTCTCCTAAACGCTATATTCTGAGAGGCAACCCGGATGCTTTTCAATAAACCAGTGGCGGCTTGAGCAAGAGGTTTGAAGGCAGAACAGGGAATTTCAGCAAATTTGTATCGATTTTTTAATTACGCTGTAATAATAATAAAGGAAGAAATAATAAATGAACACGAGGAAAGGAATAATATTATTTTTCAGGCACTTTTTGTGTTATGTTTTCTTCGAGGAAAATATGCACAAGTTAAGAAAAACTTTATGCGCATTTGCGATTTGTTCTCTTAGGTGCCAAATATCAAAAAAAATTTCATACAATGCTTTCATGTATGCTCCAACGTAATTGGTAACATTTTGATTCACCATTTGAACTGTTTACAAAAACAACTATTTCCTAACCATTTTCTAAAAATATCCAGCCATAGTTAAATAATCCCGTCGGACGTTAGTGCCAGGTCAAAGGAGCGGCCGGGTTTATAGATACGGCCTAATTGTACCAGTGCCGCTAATCTGAGTTTGCAATAATCGTAAAAAACACATGTTTTCGTTACTTTCGTAACGAACAGAACAAAAAAAAAAGCTTTGTTCAAATTGCGTATTTATGATAACAACATATAACATTTTGAAACGGAGTGTCATATAAAAAGGTGCAAGTATAAATTTTTTTTTATCTTACTTTCCCGCAAAACTTTAGTTTGTAAGTAAGTGTTGTGTGTGTGAGTAAGTTATCTACATTTTCTTCCTTTTGCTATCATAAGACATCGGTTAGTTTAATACTTTTCTTTTTATAATTCTTTGTTATTGATATATTATCTTTTATTATTATATTTTTATTAATAGTTGAAGGAGAAATATGAATAATCAAAGGCCTTTCAACTTAATGAAATTGGGGCGTATTCTTGATGACGACGCAACATAGCGTGCATTTTTAGTTAGTAGTTTAATATTAGGAGAAAAGAATTGTAAATATTGTCGTCGCCCTATGAGCGTGAATCTGACCCGGCATCCTGTAATTGGTGAGTTCAGGTGCCAAAAGGCACACGGTCGGGGCCGTGGTGAAGTTAGAGAGTCGTGTGCGAAAGGCACATGGTTCGAAAATGCGAAGGTAGGTGTCAGAAGTAGGTGAAAAGTCGCAAATATCCGATGCGACAATTAGCGACTGGTTCACCTACTGCAGGGAAGTATGCGCCATAACGTTGGATAGAGAGTATGCTGACACCGGGAAACTCGGCGGCGAGGGTCATTTGGTGGAAGTCGACGAAATAAAATTCCGCCGAAGGAAATACCATCGCGCTCGAGTTATTGGGGGGAGTTGGTTGCTAGGGCTGATAAACCGAGATACTAAAGAATTTCGGATCGAAATCTACCCCGACAACCTACGAGATAACGACAGCCTCAGGAATTTGATCAACAAACATGTTGAACGGGGTAAGAGGAATTCATTCACATTCATAAGCCTTCGAATTTCATGTGTTTAAACACATTTCGAACAATGATTTAAAATTTTCTTTCGATAACATCAAATATATTTTTGAGAAAATCGTGTTTTTTGAAATTCATGTTATTTTCTTTTTTACAGGGACAGAAATTAATACAGATTCACCCACAACACTGTCAACCATTCTCACGAGTTTGTTGCAGCAGATGGAAAATGAAAAATTTTCATAAATGAAATTTTTAACTTGTTAAAATCCGAATACTTAATTTGTAATACAAAATTTACAGCATACTCTTTTTCGCAATAAAAATCGATTTCCTTGAGAACATTACATTTGGCAACGCTGTGCAGAAGTTCCTGTATTTTGTAGGTTAGGTCAACTATGAACACTTGGCACTAACAGATAACCTCATTAATGCACCAGATTCTTCATTTTTAGGTCCTACTGTAACGGTCTTGTGTTTTTCATTTCTCTACGATCACGATATGTACCGTGAAATGGGGTGAATAGCAACTGCTGGGCGAATAGAAACAAAAACAGGAAACTTGTTTAATAAAATCTTAACAACGAAATTAAGTCTTGAAATGCCTCAAACGTGTGCTGAAATAGTCAACAGATGTCGCTTTAACTGCTTCAACATACCAAAAATGTTTTATGTTGGCAACCCTGAAAGCAAAACTGTCATCTGTCAGAGTGAATTAATGTGCACGTTTTATTACACGCAAAACTTTATTGGCAGTAGTTAGCTGAAAACAGGTAAGACATTGAGTTTTTGTCTAAAGTAGCTTTAAAGTGTCTGGTTAACATTACCGATTTCGGAAATCACCTGCGTTGCTCATATTTTAAGATATCATTTAAGATGTTAAATAACTCTATTTTTAAGTAATTTTGTTGTTTACAATGCCTTTTTCTTTTGCAGAAAAATGCCCCGTGTTTACAATCCAGACCCTCGAGGTAAAAAATATAAGAAAGTTGATGAAACAACTCTAAAAACAGCTCTTGCCTCAATTGACAACGGGATGAGCTATAAAATTGCACAAGAGACTTTTAACATACATTATTCTGTATTATACCGGCACCATAAAAATCTAAATCTAAAACGTCATGGAGGGCAAACTGCTTTAACCAAACAAGAAGAAGATGTTTTAGTCCATCAACTAATAGTGTGTTCCGATTGGGGATACCCCCTTGACCATTTGGACGTCAGAATAAATATAAAAAATTACCTAGACGGGAGAGGTAAAACAATAAAAATATTTAAAGATAATATTCCTGGCAGAGACTTCGTATATTCTTTTCTAAAGCGTCACAAAAATCAATTAAGATCCAGAATCTGTCAAAACATCAAGGGTTCAAGAGCTGCTGTTTCTCCCAGGAGTATTAATGCTTATTTTGACAATCTAGCCACTGAATTGGAAAATGTGCCGCCTTCGAATGTAATAAACTACGACGAGACGAATCTAAGCGATGATCCGGGCAGAAAAAAAGTCATCGCGAAAAGGGGCTGTCGCTGTCCAGAACGTATTTGCAATACGTCAAAATTTGCCGTTTCTATTAAGCCGGCGACTGACTATAGGCGAACGGCGTAATGTAATTGTAAATTCGCCAGTCAGTCGCACAAACGAACCCCGAACCGAGCATTCGGGGTGAACATCTGGGCGATCCATCGGCGGTCGGTTTTTTGCCGAACATCTTTAGCCGGCGACTGACTATAGGCGAACGGCGTAATGTAACTGTAAATTCGCCAGTCAGTCGTAGAAACGAACCCCGAACCGAGCATTCGGGGTGAACATCTGGGCGATCCATCGGCGGTCGGTTTTTTGGCGAACATCTTTGATTGTTACATTACAAGTCAGTCGCCACTTTGGGCGGTGAAATGATAACGGCAACTGAAATCAGTGTTGGCCGAGACTCGAGACACTACATATACGCAACGTGTATTTAGTTTTTCCATATCGCTTTGAATAAGTACAATGGTTTGGTCGCAGGAGAAAATCATTAATTTTATCGAAAGTTATAAAATGAAAACTGTATTGTGGGATTCAAATGATCCAAATTATTATAATAAAATTAAAAAACTCGATGCCTGGCAAGAATTAACCCAAGAATTCGAATTATCGCTGGAGGAATGTAAGAAGAAAATGACAAGTATTCTCGCTTCATTCCGAAGAGAAAAAATGAGGATATCAAAAAGTAAAGGGACCGGAAAAGGTAAGTTATTGAAAATATCCACTTTTTATGAATCAAATATAAGCAAATATTAAAAAAAATACATAATTTTACATTTTCGATGAAAAAACTGAAATAATCATTCCTTTTCAGGAACTAATGAAGTATATAAAAGTAATTGGTTTGCATTCGAGACAATGAATTTTCTGTCGGATCGAAATACACCGCGAAAAACTACAGAAAGTGTAAGTATTACGCATATTTGTTTTGCCAAATAACGGATCCTTCATTTATGCAATATCTGGCGATTTCGTCTCGTATTTTTTTAATCCTCGTTGCCGTTCTCCTTGGTTGATTTAGCAACGGGTAAAATGATGTTTCTTGATCACATTCTTGTCTCCATAACCCAGGTCTGAAATTTCCTTCAATATCTTCATCAAAACTTCCTACGGGGGAATATATCGATGCAGATTCATGGTTTCGTCTCAAGAAATTATGCAGACATACAATTGCGTTAATAACACACGTAGCTTTCTCTGGTTGTAACAGCATAGGTTTTCTCAAAATTCGAAAAACAGCCGATAATATGCCAAAGGAATTTTCAACAACTCTTCTCGCTCTACATAATCTGTAGTTGAATATTCTTTCTTTTGTTCCTTTGTTGAGTTCCAGAATACACTTTCATTAAATTTTCCGAAAGAGGAAAAGCTGCGTCACCTACTATATAATATGGCGTCAATGGTCTTTCTGGTGACAAGGCAGTTGGAAGTGGAAAGTTCATTGTATTATTTTCCATTTTTCTATATAATTCGCTGTTTCTAAATACTCCGCCATCCGATATTCGTCCTTGACATCCGATATTAACATAGAGAAAGTTATAGTTTGCGTCCACTAAGGCTAAGAGCACAATACTGAAAGAACCCTTGTAGTTGTAAAATTCACTTCCGCTGTTTATTGGAGCTTGTAGAATGATGTGTTTTCCGTCAAGAGCGCCAAGACAATGTGGAAAATTCCAGATGTTATTAAATTGATTTACAATGTCCATCCATTCCTCAAATGTCTGTGGTATCTGTAATGAAAAATATATTCTCATTTCAGATTGACGTTGATGATGAATGTAATGATGAAGGAGGAGAAACACCATGCACGTCATCAAATTATAACCCCGTAACACCGCAAAGCAAAAAATTTAAGAGGAATCATGAAGATATAATGATGTCGGCATATGGTCTCCTCAAATCAGTTGCAGAAAAGAATGCTACTAAACCATCCCTTGGAGAATGTGAAAGTTTTGGTGTATTTGTTGCAAACAAATTAAACACGTACCCAGCTCCTTTGAAGAGCAAAGTGCAGCGGTTAATTACAACCATAATTTTTGATGCTGATGAGCAGTGTAATCATAACTTTGCAGATCGGCATCAATTCGAAATAAACAACGAGAATTCCCCAAATATTATGTCGCCGCAAACAGATATAACAGAACAAAGCGAGGAATGTGAATTTCAAGATTTAATACTTTTATAACTTTAATAAATAGTTTTTTTTTCTTACCTTGACGTAATGTTTTAACTCCACTGTCAGAGCTGCACTGACTTCTTGAACAATAAACCCTATTCGTTGTCTTGAAATTTTGAATAAATATTGCAGACTGGTGAACGAATCACCTGATGCATAAAATCGCAGGGTCACTGCTAATCTTTCTACTACTGATATTGCTTTTCTAAATGGAGTATCTTGTTTTGATATTTTTGGTCCGATTAAATTAACCAAATATTCAAAATCCGTAGAGCTCATTCGAACGAAGTTCCGATACTGACCACTGATTTCGTGATTTTTCAAAATTGTCATTAGTGTGGCCCCGTTGTCCTTTTTTCTCTGGGTGAATAATTCTGCATTCCACCAACGTTTGTCTCTTTTTTTCTTCAGAGCTTTGTAAGAATTGCCGATAACAATAAAAGCGGCACATGCGATCTCTAAGTCCGACATCGTCGATAAGTTGCGGAATACTACTCCAAACGGAACGCCCGAAAATGTGGCGCGAATGTTCGTTAAAACTGTTCTGCTCAAGTCAGTCGCCTCTTCGCGTAATGTAACAAAATTCGTCCCGAATGTTACATTACGCCGTTCGCCTATAGTCAGTCGCCGGCTTTTGATGGTTACATTACAAGTCAGTCGCCACTTTGGGCGGTGAAATGATAACGGCAAGTGAAATCAGTGTTTGGTCACAGGAAAAAATCATAAGTTTAATCGAGAGTTATACCAACGTATGGCTCTCTTTTTCTTCAGAACTTTATAAGAATTGCCGATAACAAAGTCCGACATCGTCGATAAGTTGCGGAATACTACTCCAAACGGAACGCCCGAAAATGTGGCGCGAACGTTCGTTAAAACTGTTCTGCTCAAGTCAGTCGCAACTTCACGTAATGTAACAAAAATCGTCCCGAATATTACATTACGCCGTTCGCCTATAGTCAGTCGCCGGCTTTATGTACGCTGCTCCAGCTGATGGAAGACTCTTCCCACAATACGTGGTATACAAAGCAAAGAATCTGTATACATCTTGGACAGTTGGCGGCCCAAAAGAAGCCAGATTTATTAGAGGTGTGAATAAGTCTTTCCCGTTTTTTTGCAAGAGATGGCGCCATCAATACTGTGCCAGAATTCAATGGTTACATATGTCATAATCAAAGCTTATTCATCTGTCAATAATTCCACACTAACACATTTACTAAAATTTTTTCGCAGCATTAATTTTTGATATCGTGAAAATGTCGAAATTTGAGCCGAGTCGACGTCATTTGCGGGAGGTTTCACTTTATTGGTTCAATTTGAAGAAATCTGCTGCCGAGGCGCATCGATTGCTTCAGGACGCTTATGGAGAAGGTTGCGTCGATGATTCAAGTGTTCGCGGATGGTTTCGGCGCTTCAAAATTGGCGATTTCGAAGTGGTAGACAAGGAGCGTTCCGGGCGGCCGCAAATCTTTGAAGATCAAGAATTGGCGATTTTGCTTGATGAAGATTCGTGTCAAACGCAAGAAGAACTTGCCGAAGCATTGGGAGTTGACCGAACAACCATTTCCAAGCGTTTGAAAGCCATGGGAATGATACAAAAGCAATGAAATTGGGTGCCGTACGAACTGAAGCTGAGAGACGTCGAACGGCGTTTTTTCACTTGCGAACAGCTGCTTCAGCGACATAAAAGAAAGGGTTTTCTGCATCGTATCGTGACTGGCGATGAAAAGTGGATCCGTTACGATAATCCGAAGCGAAAAAAATCATGGGGACTACCCGGCCATGTATCATCATCGGTGGCCAAGCCAAATATTCATGGCGCCAAGCTCATGCTCTGTATATGGTGGGACCAGCTAGGTGTGGTTTACTATGAGCTTCTGAAACCGAATGAAAGGATCACAGGCGAGGTCTATCGACGACAATTGATACGTTTAAGCCGCGCACTGCGAGAAAAACGGCCACAATATCTGACAGGCACGACAAAGTTATTTTGCAACATGACAATGCTCGCCCACATGTTGCACAGCCGGCGAAAACATACTTAGAAACGCTCAAATGGGAAGTCCTACCCCACCCGCCGTATAGTCCAGACATTGCTCCGTCTGATTACCATCTCTTCAGATCGATGACGCATGGCCTGATGACCAGCACTTCCATTCCTACGAGGAAGCCAAAAAATGGGTGGATGACTGGATAGAGGCCAAACCGGTCGAATTTTTTCGCAACGGGATTCGTATGTTGCCAGAAAGATGGGAAAAAGTTGTAGCTAGCGATGGCCAATACTTTCAATAATTCATTTGTAACCATTTTTTCACAATAAAGTCTCAAAATTGGAAAAAAACGGGAAAGACTTATTCACACCCCTATTAACAGAAGTGTATCAGGTTGGTTTGACGCGATTTCCTTCTTAGATTGGGTGGAGAGAACAATAATACCGGCAGTAAAAGATCTACCCGGAAAAAAGTTGTTAATTGGCGACAATCTTAGTTCACATTTTTCTGCCAGTACAGTTTCTCTTTGCGAAAAGCATAACATTTCATTTATATTCCGCCGCTGGACGTGGCATTTTTCCGGCCACTTAAAACAGCCTGGAGACAGATCCTTGAAAAATGGAAAATGGGGGCTGGTTCGAAGCATTGCACAGTTCCAAAAGACAGGTTCCCTTTTTTGCTAAATGACTTGTCAAAAGCTATTGAGCCTAATGCTGGAAAAAACATACAATCTGGGTTTAGAAAGTGTGGAATCGTTCCACTCGATAGGAATCAAGTTTTGGAGCGTCTTCCGCAGCAAAATCTTGAAGAGAACAATGATGGGAATAATACCGTCGAAGAAGGACTTAATAACTCTTTGGTAAATCTTCTAAAAACAATGAGGTATGGCGATGGTCAAAATATGAAGAAACGACGTCGCAAAATTCAAGTCGCTGCTGGCAAAAGCGTGACTAGTGCAGATTTTGAAAGTGCATCCGATAAAGACGATCAAGAGGATAATAATATTGACAGACGCATGGAAACCGCAGATGAAGATTCAGACCCCGAAATGAATTTACCTCTTAGTAGTTTCATGCCAAAATCGAAAAAACCTCAAGAACATTCTTCAGATGAAGTCTCAGAAAACTCGGACACTTCACTACCATGTTTCACCGATAGGTCCGAGAATAAGTCAGTGAGAAACGATTTATCAGCTTCAGTCTGCTTTGAGGGTAAATTTTTTCGATACGTTTATCCTATTTCACTTGATTTGATAGAAAAAGGAACTTGGCTTCTGGTGTGTTTTCCTACAAAATACCGAAATTCGCAGAAAAATAAATTTTTTATCGGACAAGTCACAAATATCGCAGAAAATGACATTGAAGCCTCTTTTTTAAGAAGCCGTCCCACCAAACATTCATCAGGATATATTTACGGATATCCAGAAGTTCCGGATGTTTCCACCTTTCAGTTTAACCAGGTTGTTGGAAAGGTTTTCCCAATTCATGACGAGACAGTAGCATCTACGTCAAGAAGGGACATTTTAAAGTTTAATTTACATCAAAGTTTTTAATTTAAATAATACGTAGTTTAATTTATCACATTTCTACAGAAATAATTTTTTTTTTTGTAAAATTAGTGTTTTTGTAACTTTGTGTATTTATATTTTTTTATCAATTTTAAAAACATTTTAGGTGTTTCTATTCGCCCTCGGTTGGGTGGAATAGCAAATTTCGCCAAATAAAATGGGTCTTTCTATTCACCCCATTTTGTGTGGGAATTGAAAAAGGACGTTTTTATTTTTTTTGAAAAAAACCCTTATTTTATAAAAAAATCTGTTATGTACGTTTTGATCTACAAGTCGAGACCAGTAGATTCCATATTTTTCATTGTCAAAAAGGTGACTACTATGTTAGTACCAGAGTTGGAAAGGTCCGAAACTGTTTCTATCCACCCCATTTTACGGTAACGATCTTTAAGGATTACCAAAAATTTGTATTATATTCGAAAAAAAAAGATTCGGGAAAACAACGGTTCAAATCACTTACCTTCCTGGTTCTTGATTAAGGGTCGTGACGAGTCGATGGCAAGAAATTTTCGAGGCTTCTCCACGGCTTCCACAAGCACAAATCATTGTCTATTTAATGATGATGGAATGGAACATATAATAACACCACGACGCGAGCACATCGAATTCATTATTAGTTAGTTTCTTCATACATTTTCGTAGCACCCAACGAACATTCGACTTCATCTCTTCCTAACATTGAAATGAAATGCACGTGTACACGCTATCGATAGCGTTTACCGGTCTTTCATATGTTCAGTGGGTCACATGACATGGTTAGTCATAGAATCGGCATTTCCTTTTGTGCACGGTTCAACTACACAGAACATCTGATCAGTCTCTTGGTACATAGAAAGAGGTGATCTTCGAACTTGTTTATTTCGTTTAGTAACCATCTGAGACAAAACATTTTCGGAATTCATCCGACAAATAGACACGTCTCAGAAATAAGGACACAAAGGTATTTCTTTATCTATGAAGGTATCCTTGAGCGCCCTTATCACAAATGGTTCACTTCTCATAACAGGATAGAATTTTTTTTGATACCATCTTCAAGTTTATGAGTAATTTTCGTTTTTTGAATGATCATTAAGGATAAAAATGTTTGAGATATGCTCCTAATGATTATCGGTTGAAAAATGACACGGTACTGACCAAAACGTTGCGATGTAAACAAAATTCTAAATTACACCTAGATACACCCTCAAAAAACTCCAACAATATGAACAGAATGGCCCAAGAAATAAACTAGTTAAATATTAATCCTATTATACTCTTAGACCTAAAATTGCGTTGTGGAGTTTCAACTATTGAAAAAAAAGTCTGTAAATTGTTCACGTTATATTTAGAACTAAATTCTTTTGAGCTTCTTCACTTGGGAATAAATGTAAGTCGTCGTTCTCAAGACTCAATTCTTGTGTAGCGCTGGTCATCAACATGGACATCGTTCCTGGAGAGCTGCTAAGTCGTTTCCTAAATGTGTTTCTTGTTCTAACAATCGAGACAAAATATTGAACAAATGTTTCAAGTCTGGCGACATGGAAAATAACAAATCTTCATATTCGTCAATGAAAATATTAACGGCGTCAATAATAATACTATTCAATCTGTAGTTAACAATGCTCCTAATAAAAAAGTGCATTAACTTCGATAAGAAATTTTCTTCCTTGCCTCGAATTGCTTTGCTGAACGCTTTTCTCTTGATTAACTCTTGTATAACAGCTACAGTTGTTTCTGGATGCTTATTTGCAACATAATTTAGAAGCACAGATTCTAAAGCTTACACTTACGCAAACACTTGTCATGTTTACTTTCGGTTTCTAATTTCTTTTCCTCAACATATTCATCGAAGAAAACAGAACCAGCGTGTCCACTGAATTTGAATGAAGAAATTTTCTTTTTCTTGTTGGTTATTTTTTCTGACTTGTAATCTTCTTGTCGCCTATTAATTGAAAGCACACCATCTACTAAACCAGCGACTAACGTTTCATCATTCTTAGATATAGCAAGACTTGATACCCCATTTGGAAAGATGAAAGTGTGCATCACTCTAAAATTGCTCAAATCATAGACTTTCACATGACGATCCAGACTACCAGATAAAAGTTTCTTGTTATCAGACGCTAATCTTAGACACGTAACAGTTTTATGGTGCTCAGATATATTGCCCAGTAATTTCCCACCTGATAAAATATCCCATACTTTGATATAGTTACCTCCAGCAGAGAAAACTATACCACCAGAAGGCAAACATAATAAAGATTCAACAGGTGCTCCGTGGTCCATCGATATCGTTGCTTGATTTGTTCTCAAATCAAAGACCTTTATTTTATTATCATAACCACCTGAGAAAACTATATCAGGCACAACTGGGCTCACTGCACCAGCTCTCACATAATCTTCATGGCCTGAGAATGATGTTATTTCCTTTTCGGTTGGGATATCCCAAGTTTTTAAACTTTTATCATCAGAAAAAGAAACTATTTGTGGTCTACCTGGTATAAAGAATGTTCGATGCGCAGCTGCCAAATGGCGTTTGAATAACCTTCAACAAACATTAGCTAAAATAAATCTGGAGCATAATTCGTAATTACCTGAGTAGATTCCGCGATGTAACATCAAACAATTTGACGTAGGTCTCTTCTCCACCAAAACATAACAATCCGCCATCTGCTCTGAATGTGGCACCGTAAGCACTTTCTTTGAATTTCGATAGGTTCTTAACAACTAATTTAGTAACAGGATTGTATATTTGTACACGAACTGAACAGGTAACAGCAAAATAGTGAGGATCGGTGTTACAGAAATCCACATAGTCGATGGGTCCGAATTATTTTACTATCAGAGGTTCCTAAAAAAAAACGTGCGTTAATGATGAAATTTAGAAGACGTTTTTACTTACTCCTTGCTTTTTCCAGTATAGGGTGTCTTCTGTGACGACAGACTCATCTTTTCGGAAGATTCTTGTATTAAGTTTTTTAAAATTAAACATTGTTCACTGTAGATGCTGCAATAAACGAAAAACAACCAGCTTAAATATTTTGGAGGTTAGATACGAATACCACAGAAATAATAATCATTGAATACATGATAATTACTATTTGTGTAACTGGCGTGTCAAGCAACCCGTAATACACATGAAGGCTAAAAGGGATATTGCGTTTTTCGAATATTTTGATACCATGGAGGCCGGAATCCAAAAACAACCCCAGAAACTTAGTACTGCTAAAAAGACTCATTTCATCAACCCTTCTTGTTAAAAAAGTAATTTAACGGTTTTTTGTTCATTCATTTGAAGTGAACCACTCAAGAGCAACAAACTGGGGTATAGCACCCTCCTCCAAAACAGTAGCCAAGTCACAAGAAGTCACAATGGCAGTTGTATCATCAGCAAAAAGCAGAGACTTATATTTCATCAACGAATCCGGAAAATCGTTTATAAAAATAAAAAATAATACGGGTCCCAAAACTGAGCCTTCCGGCACACCAAGTGTAATCTGACCTTTATCAGTCCATACGCCTTTATAAAAACACTCTGAAACCTATTACTAAGGTAAGAATTCAAAAGGTCACTGGAACACGCATATTCCTCAAACTTACTGAGTAGAATCAGGCGCGACACACAGTCAAACGCCTTCGACAAGTTCATAAATAGAGAGTAAGACCATTTACTCTTCTCAAAACACTTTAGAGAATGATCAGTAAAATCCATCAACACTTTTACCTTATCTAAACCCAAATTGAGATGGGCTGAATAACTAATTAGATTCAAAGTATTGAACTAATTGAGAACAAAGTCACTTCTCAAAAATATTGGACAAAACATGCACCAATGATATCGGTCTGAAATTTTGAACTTGATCAATATTACCCCTCTTGAACAGCGGAATGGCTTTGGCAGTCTTAAGGCAGTCAGGGTACGTATTATTATATATACATAGAGCTTTATTAAAGGAACTAAAAGATTATTAACATTTTTCTCAAGTACTAATTGGGTCATAAGCTTTTCCCTAAATCCCTGATGGTATTGTTTGCAATTAATGTGAAGTAACCATTAAAATCATGTAATAAAAAGCAGGCAAGGATGAACCCTTATTATCGCTTGAGGGACTATTGAAAATTTTCATCATATTCCACATTTTCCCGGAAAAATTTCCAGAGCGCTGAATTATTTTGTCATTAGCATCCATCCTGGCCAGTCTTATTTTGGATCTATAAAGCCTCCTCCAATAATCACGAACATCGTACCGAAACCATTTATGCACAATCAAAATTACGAAGAAAAAATGGTACTGAGTAAAGTGATCTAAATTTTGAACATATTGTTCCAATTTCGAAGGATTAGGGTGCGTGTTCGTCAAAGAAAGAAAAAGAGATTTTTGATTGATCATTTCGCGACACGATGTTGAAGGTAGTTAGAATTTAATGTTCACAATCGATACAAAAATGCTTCATTTTCACCTTCAAAATGATTATGATCTCTAGTATCCTGGTATTTTCAAATGTCTCAAATTACGACGTATTTATTGATAGAGTTGTTTGATTAACTAAATTCTCTATCTTTCCTTGCTATTACAAGTTGAATAAGTTTTACGAGATATTAATCTTTATGTCAATAACTCAACATATGTGACTGGACTTTATCGATATCAGTAAGTTGATTTTATATTTATTTTTGAATAACTTCTGTAGTATTATACCTTGTTATAAGTACATATCCAATTCACATATGATCTCATTGAGTTACCACTTGATAAAATTGATAAAACTTACTGTTTCTCTTCTTGAAAGAATGTTAAAAAAATTTCATATATAAGTCAGTCCTAGTCCCTAACTTCTTTAAAAAAGGTAGATAATCATAAAAAGACAAAATGAAATTTTTATTCATTTATGTTTTGATTGGTGCAGCATGTGTTTCTGCAGTGACCTTCCACGTCGAGAGAAATGGAGAAGTCCTCAAACCAAAAGTCGAAATATTTTTGAAGGAGAATGAAAAAACTATTATGCAGCATGTTTTGCGGACTATAAAATCAAAATACAAGTGATTCTAATAATCATCTGAATCGCTGTCATGCATTTTATATTTTTCTTAAAAAGTATATCAGAAACAGATGAAGACTTCGATGACACTGCTAATACGAATGTGTACACAGATAAATTGCTTGATAGATTACAAATGTGGGTAGCAAAAAAAAGATGTCGGAGAAAGGGTAAGATGCTTTTTGGAAAGAATTTCTAAAATAATATGTTAAACAGTTTTCCTACGGATTATTTGGGGGTAGTTTATACGGATTATCCAAAATCGTGAGAGCGGGAACTCCAACGCACGTTATTCATCGCGAAAGGATTACTTCGGTTTTACAGTTCCTTTGCGATTCGAAAGTTTGAAGGTATTATTTATGTTTTAAAAATGATAATTTTTAAGTTTTCTGCTCTAGATTTCATACATTCTAGCCTTAAAAATTTTGGGAATTCCTATACCTGCTGGTGTTGCCCGTGGTAGTTTATCAGATCTCACTTTCAAAGTGGATGTTGGTCTGGACATGACAAATAGCACATTTGTACTTGAGAGCTATTCTATTACATATATAGCGTGATTTGGTTACATAAATAGGAAAGAAATCCACTTCATTAATTTTCAGGCACTTTTGGTCCGACATTGACGTCTCAGGTATTAGTATTTGGTTGAGAGCCATACTTTGGATGGTGACGAATTCCATTACTGGCCTTATGGAAAATTATATCGTGCATGGTCTTGTAGAAACCAATATAAGGACAATCTTGACTTCAATGTTTGCAATCATGTCTGATATGATAGGTAAAGCTCTGGTGGATGATGACTTACCCGAAATATTGTCAGTTTGAACTCTTATTAAAACATCTTCGATGTGCGTTCGATTCATTTCTTCCCTGGAAAAAGAAAATTACAGGAATTTCTAGTGAAACGTATTCCTGTTGTTACCAAAGTGATATAATAGTAGGAACAGGAAAGTTCTAGTGATAGCTACTTTCCGATTCCTGTAAAATCGAAAGATGTGCCCAGGGCAAGAAGAGACGTGGTTATTACAGGAATTCAAAACTTTGAAGACAAAAGGAATGATTCTTGTAATGAGAATGCTTTGAGGTATAGTTATAACAAGAATAAACTTTCTTAAGTACAGTAATAAAACTCTCATTGATACAAATCAGTGAAATGTAAACGTGAATTTAATGTAAGGCAATACTTATTACAGGAGTAGGGATCAGGAAGTATTCCTGTACTTAACAATGGGATAACCAAAAAATAAAAATGCTTTTTCTGAGAAGCGTTAAACGACAAAACAACAATAAATACCATAATATTCGATTTATGTTAATGAATGATATTCGACTATTACTTTTTAAGGAATAGATTTCATTAAGTGCCGGAATTTATTTCAAAGATGGGTCATAACCATAAGCGTAGGACTTGATCAACATTCGAGCTTGAGTATCTCTCATTGATGAAACATTGGTCTTCGCGAGGAAATGGAGTATATTTACGCTTTGTGAATGAATTAATCGAAAATTTTCCCTTTTTTTAAGCCAATTTTCTCAGGACATAAACAGGTTTTTTCCAATCATTACTTCTAATTAAATTTGAATTATTGTCTGCTATTCAATAGTATAATGGCAAACAGGAGAGACCATCAATTAGATATAATTTTTTTGATTCAACTTTCAAGTAAGTATTCACAATCACAATTTAGTAATTTCAACGACTCCTAATTAAGATATATTTTCAAAAACACTCATCATTTCTAAGATACGACCGGTTAAAACTCCGTCCGTTCTTTAAAAGCAGAAATTCTTCAATGCATCCAAAAGACTTTGTTTTATCTCACAATTGTATTGTATTACTAATTTTTGATTCAACTTAAATAGTGTCAGTGGAAAATTTAAAAATTGAGTAAAAAACAAACACATGTGGACTGGGGATAGATATTCTCTTTTCAAAAAGGTTTATGTTTGATTTTTGCTAGTTTATTCGTAAAAACATTGTTTTATCACACAATTGTATTGTGTCGTTAATTTTTGATTAAACTTAAATAGTGTCAGTGGAAAAGATTGAAAATCGAGTAAAAAACAAACACATGTGGACTGGGGATAGATATTCTTTTTTCAAAAAGGTTTATGGTTGATTTTTGTTATTTTATTCGTAATTAACACATTTATAAAACCTCCAAGAGTGTTTTTCTGTATTGGATATTGATATTACGTGTCTCATTTTTCTGCAGATGAGATTTATAGAATATTACTATTTTTTATTAGATATTACATTTCAAATGAAACAATGTCAAGTATTAATTGATAGTGTATGGTTTTTATTTTACCTGGTTTATATAGACAATAAAAAAAAAATGGACGCAACTTCAAAATTTCACAATGATACCGAAAAAAGACTTCATCGAATCCTTACTTTATTCACTTAACACTAATTACTTTCAATATCAAGACCAATTTTACCAACAAATCGACGGAGTTGCAATGGGTAGTCCGATTTCGAGTGTAATAGCTCAAGTCGTTATGGAACATCTCGAAGAAAAAATTTTAAGTTAACGTAATTTCACAATAACACTATACAAGAGATTCGTTGACGACTGTTTGTTAATAGCTGACCCAAAAGAAATAAATAAAATTGTAAATAGTTTTAATAATTATAATTCCAAATTACTATTCTCTTTAAAAGAAGAAAAAGATAACCAAATTAATTTCATGGACATGACAATAATTCGACAAAATAACAAACTTGAGACAAAATGGTTCAGAAAAAATTCATCAACAGACAGACTTATAAATTTTCATTTTTCACATCATCAGTCACAAAAAATAAGCATAGCAAAAAATTTAGTAGACAGAGCAATAGCGCTTACATCTCCCAAATTCCGTACAGAAATTCTTAGTAAAGTAATAATAATAATAAATAAAATTATCAAAGAACGAACTCATAAATTTTACAATCAAACATCAACTAATTTTCCTGTCACACAAAAAAAATAAATTTCAATTCCTTACATGCCTGTACTAACAGAAAAAATTTCAAAAATAATGAAACCATACAATATTCAAATTGCATACCATCCTCAAAATCAGATAAAACAAATTTATACAAAAGTCAAAAGCAAAATTCCTAAAGAAAAACGATCACATGTAGTATACAAAATTCATTGTATGAATTGTAACAAATTATACATCGGACAAACTTCCAACGACTTACAGACAGAATGAAAGTCCATAAATATTCGAAAACAGCCAATACCGCACTAAACAAGCATAAAAAATCAAACAACCATGTATTTGACTACAACAACGTCAGTATATTAGCAACAGAAAAAAACGTTAAATCTAGAGAAATTCTTGAAATGATACATATAAAAGAAAACGAAAGAGATGTTGTAAATGATAGAATCGACATAAAGGGACTAAGTACAATATACTCTTTTGTACTATAACGATACGTTCCACATAATTTCCAACATTTGAACGAATATTAAACGTCATTGTACTTTCTGGTAAGATATTTTCAATATCAAATTCGTTTTCCATTTTCATATGTAAATTATTTTATTTTAGATAGTTGACAAAGATAGAATCTCTATCGAAACGTCCTTAATATTTTAAATTGTTTAAAATAAACCTGGATCACCAAAAAACTCGAAGATTCTTAAAGTTTTAATCGATAATAGCCATCTTTGACAAGTAGCTATTTGTAAGAAACTAAGGACCAGAAGTCCCAATATCAAGGAATCTTGGAAAATATTTCCAAGAAAAATGAATTGCTGTGACTTTAAAGTTGTTATTATAGTAACAGCAAATGGAAGTTGCTGGAACATTTGAATAATTAAATTATCAGCAAAGAATATTGTACTAAGAATTCCTGTAATACGAACTGTAATAATCTATGATTTTCCACTAATGATTACTGTAATAATCAATGGATCAAACAGTTATCAGCAATAAAAATTCTTTCGGGAGTTCCTGAAACAAGCAAAGGAATCTAAACGTTTCATGTAACTAGATATTCTTGCCGTGAGCAATGGAAAATATTGTATGTTTTTTATGAGCTCCTGGAAAAGAGTAGTACAGGAATGATTCCGGTACTTAGTGTGAGATTTTATTCCTGCATTAGTGAAAGTTTTCTATTCTGTTTTGATTATTGGATTGAAACCTTTACTTTTTAGTGCGTTCATGTTAATGGAATCAGTTTGTATTTACTATAGGATCTTCCTTTTGTCGCTCTTTTTACTAGAAATTCCATTTATGAGTACTAAATTATTATCACAGCTAAATTCCTTTAAATGTTGTTATCTCATTTCACTGCTCACAATAAGTTGTCTGATTAAACGTATTTAAAAGTTCTTGTTTCCTTTTGCCCTGAAGGTGATGAGAAGGATTCTCAACGTTATTTCATAGCCTCCACTCATATTAAAAAAATATATTGTTATGAACAGAAACTCACGACGGCTTCATTAGCGTTTATGACCAGCGCTTTCGCGCTTCTACCATGTAATTGAGTTATAATCGACTAGCTTGATATTTCTGCTAAGAATGAGAGGTTTATCAGGAAAAAATCCTGAAATCTTTTGGACCCGGTCCAAAAATTCAAAAGTTTCAGTTTTACCTATGAATAAGGAAAGGTACATATCATTTACTCAACATAATGATAGAACTGAGATAAGATTTCGCTTTGTGGATTCATTTCGATTTCTATCAGAATCATTAGAACATTTAGCATCATATCTTCCATTACAATGCTTTCGAAATTTACGTCAAAGCTTTTCTGAATTAGGAGCAAACAATTTCAAATTGCTCACTAGAAAAAGTGTTTTCCCATACGATTACATGGATAATGTTAATAAATTATCAGAACCCACCCTACCGTCTAAGGAGACCTTTATATAATTATTGAGAATTTACGCATTCCAAGAAAACTGTCCATCCTATGTTTATTGCTGCTATAGGATTGGTTTATTTATGAATTCCCAACCATTAAGGGTTCCGACAAAGTGCACGGAATCCGTTTAGGGTCGGTACAAAAATGTGCACGGAGAGGAGCAGGTAGTGGAAGTACGAGTTACTGAACCTACAACTGTATTTCGTCATAGCAGTATTTATCAGTCTTAAACAGTTGAGTGTGGATTTTAATATGATTTTGGGAAGTCAGATAGGTGAAGAATTACAAAGGGGAGCTTGTTATAAAAATATATGCAATTAGATCTAGTCAAGAAAATAAAATGGTCGTCAGTCAACAGTAAGCGGTTTTTTTCGGGGGCCCCGTTCCTACCGCATTCAACATGTTGGTCGATTCTTCCCACAAATTCTCCATCCAATTACAGTCGGCTTCAGATGGCTTCGTTTTACCATGAAACAATACTTTATGTCGACTTATAAAATCAGCCCCCAAGTTCAATTGTTCGTTGAAAACTGTTTTTTTTATCACTTTTTTGCTGGCCATTTTTCAAATTTCTGTAGACAAAGAAGTTTAAACAGAAATGAGAATAAAAGGAGCGATTTCAGGCGAGTTGTAGAATTACAAAAGTCCCCAACAAATGTTTCCATGAAACGCAAGAAAACGGCAAGTTGGTCCGAAAGGTTTTACCCAAAGTACCATTCTATTTGAATATACCGTCACATAGTTCAATAAGTACCAAATTCGCATCAAATTTACTCTGTTGCCGGATCTATTACGAGTGTCAAATCGAAACTGGTGTTTTCGGTATACAACGTCTTCTACCTGGGTTACAGAATACCATTTTTCGGACCGATCGAAGCCAGCGATTTCGATTCGACTTGGTAGAAGTTACAGAATAGGGCTGAATATAGCGGAAGAGTAGAAAAAGGGCACCGTCGCTGAGTGGACGTGCCACGCTTTGTGTTCTTTTTGTTCGAGTAAAGAAGAGAAGTTAACCGAGCGAAAATTTGATTTATTAAGACGATCCCCACAATATGATGATATATACAGACTCAGTTGTCAAAATGGTCTTTATTATCCAAAAGCTCCTCAAACTTTTTAAATTTTTCGGATGAAGATAACGAAAACTCTTGTTCGGGATACTGAGAAAAACAAGTTCTTGAGTCCGATGTGGTTTCCCTTCTCCTTTTTTTAACGATCAAAATGTCCACCATCATTGCCTTCAATAGGTGGTTTTGCTCAATAATCGTTTTGAAGTTCTTGTCTTTTATGAAAAGCGAATTAGTTTTATAACGTTCAGATTCAATCAGATTTTAGTTTATATTTATGTAAATACTTTCTATCCATAATACTACAAAAATTAACATTAGTCTCGATAGGAAATTTCTACCCCATTATTCGCGCAACTGAGGTGCTTTGGGCAATCCCATCCAAATAATTATGCCAAAAAATGTTTCCAGCTCTTATTCGTTGGTATACGTCCAGGAACGCGACCGTGATTTTTGAGAAACGGGTTTGTCTTTTAGCTTCTGATTCGCATAAATATTCGTTTTCGAACATTATATCGAACAATTTCATCGGTGAGGAATAGTTTATAAAAGTCGTATAGATCTTTATCGTACATGGTAGAAACTTCTGTTCGCACACCAGTATTCTCGTTATTAAAAAAATATTGTTTCATTTTCGTTTTATCCACAGGTCCCCATGTTACCTCCGAATTATCATCATCGTTTTCATTTTCACTCAACTTCCGAGTTTCGTGAATTGAACGGTACTGAAATTTTTTTGCAATTGTATAGTGTTATCTCAGACACACATCTCGCCGACTTACCTTATTGCTGCTATCTAAATGAAGACCGCTTGGTCCTGCCTCCATAGTATCAACATTTGTAAAATTTCGATCTTTTTTTTTTGGATCTCATCGTCAGATTCCGACGAATCACTTATCTCGGATGGACGATAATCATCTGAGAAATCACTTTGGGCACAAAGATGATCTCCACCTTCGTCAGACAATATATCATCCAGTAATTTTTGCAATTGTTTTTCATTCTCCATAAGACTACTTAGCGAACGTAACCCCAAATGCAAACTAAAGAATTATCCGATGAATAAACAAGTATCGACAAGAATAACGAGGTATTATATTGATGCCACGCGGTCAGTATAAGGAGAACCATTTTTTGGACCGCGTGGTATTCAAGCTATGCCTCAATTTTTCCGTGAAAAAATGTTACTTCCATCAAGAAAATGTACAAAAATGTGAATGAAAGAGTGATTTGGTGATGAAATGAACCAATTATAATGAAAAAATTTTGCGGTCCAAGGGGTTGAAAAATATCCTACCACGGCGGGATGAACGTGTTAAGGGAATCACAAACTGATCCCAGTTCTCATATACATTATTCATAATATATAATATAAATGACATATAAAACTTGAATTAAGTTATGGTGAGGAAATCTTCAAAATAATACATAGTGAGAGTCTTGATTTCACAGAATATCAGAATATACATACAGTCTATCCAATATCGGTAGATTAATGTGCTTTTTTGGTAGATCGGTAGATTAAGACCAAAAACGGTAGATCTACCGAAAAATCAGTAGAGGTGGTAACACTGGGGTAGCCGCTCGTGTCGTTTCGTGACCCAGTGCGGCGCCGGCAATTCAGTCTAAGCGAATCAGTCGTCGGGTTAAGTCGTGTTTGTATTTCATACCGATTTGTTGGTGTCTGTGCAAAAAAACGTGTGATGTCGTCTACATTCAAGGCATAGGCTGCTAGGGTGAATATGACCTCTAAATTTTGCAAACATATAGAATAATTGAACGTATTTGCAATGAATATAGACAAATTTACAACAAACAAAAAAGGCCATTAAAAAGTTTTATTTTTGTAACAATCGAGTATTAGACGTTATGAAAGTCGTTCATATCGTAGGAAAGTAAATAAAATCGGATTGTAGGAATGTAAGTTTGCTTAGAATTTCTTTGAAATTTATTGAAGATGATAATTATTTTAAAATCAGGAAACTGAACAATGAAACAAGGGTAGTAAGGTATTCAAGAACGTACTGCAACGTTTGGCACTATCAATGCCGAATGTTGGAAGTACCCAAAACAGTTTGAATAGAGAGAAAGTGGCCGTGTAGGTATAAAAATTTACGACAGGGCCAACCGTGCCGCAGGCGTGTCTGAAGGGACGAGATATTTCACTGAAAAGAGATTTGACGAAATACATTTTTCAAAGGGCGGAGGTAAATTCGACACAAAAGGATTATATTATTTAAGACGGCAGGTATTCTCGACGCAAAGATTGAAGGGTCTGTTAAATCCTTCAGGTATTTTCGACTCAAATAACATTAAACAATAACATAGTTTTAAATATTTATTGCACTTAAAACCGAAAACATTTTCACACAGTATTGACAGATAAATGAGATACACATTTTATATAGTCTAAGCGGAACATTTGCCCAGTGTTTACGACGATATAGTGGACTGTATTATCTTGACAAATTTTATTGTTTCTGTGGGAATTTTCTAGGTGAAGTCTTAAAATAATACTCGCCGTTGGATTGATCTGATATAATTGACTTCCTCATTACAAAGCTGAAGGACAAAATGGACGAGTAATACACTCGTTAGCTCAATCTAGTAGGGGATGCCTCCCCACCCCTACGTAGTACTTCCTGAACTACAAATCCCGCGATCTACTTAGGGGTTTACTAACGGTAGAACAGACAGTGATGCCGCGTTGAGCACACATTCTTACATTTTAAACACCCAGATTATAATTCTTTACAAGTTTTTCTAAAGATAATAATTTGGCGTTAACCGTTTTGTCTTTTATTTTCATTGGCAAATGAATACTTTGAATTTTGACATAACAATCGACCTGAAATTCTTTAAGTTTTTCAATAAAAACATATATGGAAGGATGCGTAGAATAAAAGGATGAATTTAAACTAGAATGGAAAGATTCGCATGCATTTGTAGTATGAGTTATGGATGCACTTCTTTCTGCCCACATTCGCGGAGGATAAGTGTGGTTTGTATGACATCAAATAAAAAACAAAGCAATCTTCCACATCATCTGAGTTTAAATACGTTAATCCAAAAGTGTATTTCAGCCATTTCCCAACTTCAGAATTACTAGAATATTCTGAAGTCAATCCAAGAGAACTAATTTTTCGATACCAAGCTTGGTGTAAATGAAACCGACATCCATTGATTTCTGCGTTGGGCCAAACATAAGTCAGCGCCTTATGAATGGCTTTTTCGAAATCTACAAAAACTTTATGCGGACTAAAAGAAATGTTAAATTTTTCGAAAATTTTACATTTTAGTACAGAAAAAAGATTGGTATATGTATCACTGGTTTTATCGGGTAATAAACAGTACAGAAAGGGAATATAGTGTCCGATATGATATCCATGGATTGTATGTAAATAACTGATAGAAAAACAGTATGAGAATGTACCGTCCATATAAATAACATTCATTTTTGATTAAGTACGAATATTCGTTTCACAGGTAAATACTATAATATTGAATTCGATATTATTTATAAAGAAAAATTGCTCGCCCTTACTCGTTCTAAATGTATCGGAATAAGTTTGGACTACATTATGGACTTTTTCTGATATAATCGACAGCAGTAGTTGTAATTGAAGCCGGTAAATTAGAAGCAAGTTCTTTTCTAATTATTTTAGAAGATTTTTCTGATATATCTTCTTCCGCTTTTCGTTTACACGTATTAGAAATAATTTGTCGACTCAGCTTCTTGTCATTTGCCACATGATTATGCATTAAGTCACTTCTAACTATGGTAAGATCAGAACCAATGGTCATTACTTTCGCTTTGCACTTTAGATTTCTCTGGTTACACCTCCACGAAACTTCTCTTCCTTTCAAATTTCTATTTTTAGAAAATGTGATATTTTCTAGAAGAAGTAAATCATTCCCTCGTATACTTTTGACATTTTTCAACGCTTGTGAGCTTAGAGGTTTAAATACAAACTGAGAATGACTGTTCTTCAGCGAAAATTGAAATTACATTAACCCACTCAGTAACATTTCCATGAATCAGGTACCTGTAGGGTGGTGTGTCAAGATTATCTATAGGCTCAACGGACCCTTCTCGTTACCCAGTTAAACAGATTGAAAATGCGTCAAAATTACCCCGCCGTTTTCAAAATGCCTTAATCATAACATGTTGATAATTCAATAGGTACGACGCCGACGTTTCAATCGACGTTCACTCATAAAATGTTATATATTAATCAGGAACGGCTCGTGCTCTTTACGTGTGGGTCGGCCGGACCCAGACTATATATGGGCACTATTAATTTCATCATGAATTTTATTTCTCACAATTTTGGTTACCGGATCAACTAGATCATTTTGTATGGTTTTAGATAAACCACAGAACACGGACGACACGGAAGGATCTATAAATTTTCTGAAATTTCCGTCCAAAGTAGCGGCGAATTTAGCAAGCTCTTTAAAATTACCTTCATTGTTCGAATCGACACTTTCGTCGTTTCCTCGAAATGCAAGTACTTGCGTCGAGAGAAAGATGATCATATTAACCAAATGTTTGATCATTTTACGATTTTCTTTAACCTTTACGTTATAATTGTTTATAAATTCGCGATGAGCAGTGTCCAACGAACTCACTATATCTTGTTTCCCGAATAATTTAAATTTTAGAGTCGAATGAATATGTTCTTTAGAAATTTCATGTTTACCCGAAGCGCGATGAATTTCTTTCAAGTTATCGCATCCAGTTGAACTGAAAGGGCTTTTTTGATACGAAAATAACAAGCAGTAGGGTAAAGATGCCTATTATGAGATACCATTTCCATTTTTGGGTATAAAAAAAAAACTGTTACATTTAAAGCTTTCTAAGATATACTTTTAGATAGAAAATTTAATGTACTTTAAATGTATATTAGCTATTTTAGGCTAAATTATATTATTTTTTGGCTATGCTGTAAAAAGTGAAAAATATCAGAAAAAAATTCCAAGGCAAAGGGCGCCTATTATGAGATATTAGGGGTTCTAAATATAAGATACTATCTTATATTAGGTTCCATAAATTTTAGGGGTCAACAAACAAAAAAAAACAATATTAACGTCATAATCACATTTTTATTGTAGGTAACTTATTAATTAAATATTAAGACAAATCAGTCTTAGCAGTTTGGTACATTAATTATTAAATTTTAGACTAACATCAGTCTTCAAAATTTTTACTTTACTTAAACTTAACAAAGATTTGAGCAGAACTCAGTTATCATAATAAAAATTAGCATTTTTAATAAAATTTTAAAATAAAGGTTATCAAACAAAGAGAATATAATAAACAATAAAAAAATTAAAATCTTTTCTAAATTATTTTTTAGTCTTACCATGTCTTACACATCTAAACATAATGAACACAAAAAACGATTCGATGCTACATCTCCACAATCTTCATGAGCCCATTTAAAACAACTATCACATTTGGCCCATTTTTCTCCTCTTGTATCCTGCGAAAAGTTACCGCTACAGTAGGGACATTCAGCATCATATTCATCCCCACTGCTATCTGCCAACTCAGGCATGTCATCGTCTTCGGAACTGGAACTAACTTCTTCAGCTTTTTTCTTTTTAATAGGTTTTTTTTTCATTGTCTGCTGTTTTTTAACTGATTGTTTCTTGTGTCCTTTCTTATTTTCTTTTTCTTGTTTTTTATTTAGGGATTCTTCTAATGACTTCTTATACGGAGATGCCGTGATTATAGAAGCTGCTCCAGTTCGGGTTTTCTTAGAAGAAGAATTGTTCTTAGGTAGCCTGGGCACTGGCTTAAGTGCAAACGGGGAGACAGAAGACGATGTACTGGGTACTGGATTGTCATAAACACTAGCTGTTGAGGCTGTTTTAGAAGATGCTAATCCTTGGTACTCATCTGAAGGATTGTCATTTGTAATTCCGCTATTGGGTAAGATTTCAGTTGGCTCTGATTGGTTTTCAATCGAAGTAAGCACACAACTAGTATCTTCCAGATCTGCGTTCTCGTCATTTCTCTGAACATTAAGTAAATCTTGCTCTTCATCCCCATCATTAAAGATTGAAAACTCTTCGTCTGTAAAAATATGTCGATTGCACGGAAATAACCCAGCTTTGCGAAAACCGTTAACGGAGTTGGTCATGGTAGCAGCTTTTTCATAAGCCGCACCAAACAATCTAGCCACATATTTGTTTGTTAGAGTGCGCCCCGAATTATTACGCAGCCAAGTTTCAATTTCTTGGGAGTAGTAAGCTTTTAGTGGCTTCATAAATGCCACATCCATTGGTTGCATTCTATGAGTGCAGTGTGGCGGCAAACAAACTATAATTACGTTGTTGTCTCGAGCTAAATTAATAAGATCGATGTTTCTCGTGTGTGTGTAGTAGCCATCTAAAACCAATAAAACTGGATCATCTTTACTTGGCTTTGTAAAGTTGATAAAATGCTGAAACCACTTTGTGAATAGGTGTGTCTGGATACAGCCTGACGGATGACAATCGCCAATGGAACCTGCTGGTGCACCATCCATTAGGTCTTGAGCCATATTTTTCCTTGGGAAAACTATTAATGGAGGCACGTAGGTACCACAAGCGTTCATACAGGTCACTATGGTCATGAGCTTTCCTCTTTCCAGGGATGTCAACGCACCGACCTGTTTTTTGCCTTTCATACTGACAACTTTGGAACGTTTATGTTGAACTACTGTTATTCCTGTCTCGTCAACGTTGTATACCCTATGTGGAGCGGATTTTATCTTATCAAGTTCAGGCTCGTACAAATCAAAAAAGTTGGCGACTGCAACTGGATTAAATCCTTTTACTCTAGCAGCAGAAACTGCTTCAGGTGTCCTAATAGATAATGTAGGATGTCTCCTCAAAAATCCACGAAGGGTGGTTTTTTACCAGCAGAAGCTTTAGTAACACTGAAGGGATGCCTCAAATTATTTTTAATTGCCAATTGAAACGCCATGTATTTAATGTCCTGCAGACGTAAGCCATAAAATCTTCTATCCATTTCTTTGCAATACCTTTCCAGCTCGGCTTCTAAATCAATAGACAAGGCTGGCCGTCTTCCCATACGAACCTGGACAAGATCTTCTGCGCGGACATCCTTTTTCACATAGCGCTCAAGGGTACCCTTAGGAACACCAAATTGTTTCGCTGCTCTTAAGTAACCCATTTCTTTTCTTCGTACTGCATTCACAGCCTGTATCATGGCAGCGTGGTCCCAGGTCTTTCTTTTGATGGGAGGCATCTAAAATAAAAAAATATACGGTTTAACCCAACACCCATGATAATTGTTCTTTGTGTGTACCATAATATGAGATATCTCAATTTAGGAACCCTAGCATATCTCATATTAGGAAAACAACAGTTTTAGAAATTGGCTGCCTTTTTTTTTGTTTCCAAAAGAAAATACAATTTAACTGCATTCATAACTTAAAATTTACCATATAAGCTACAAACAAAACATAAATTAAATGCGTTTAACGCAATAATAAAGTTGTTACGTACCTTGTAAACATTTGATGAAAAATATTTGGTTTTACGATGTTGAAATAACCAACACGCACACGTTCTTACATTGCCGTTAGCCGGCGCGAACTGACAGACGTTTAGCACTGTTGATGTGTCAATCCGAGCCACACTAGCGCCAAATGACTGACGTGAGTAGTTTGACCAATATCTTCCTATCTCATATTTAGCGCCTATCTCATATTAGGCATCTTTACCCTACTAACAGAAAAGTTTTTTTTTAGTTTGGCTTCCGGTTAGCCAAATGAATTTTTATAAATAGTTGTAGAAAAAGCGCGATTATGATTCGATGTATGCTGGACGAGATTTGGCATAGTTGGTCTAGGAATTTGTAATTTTTGTACCATTTTTTTGTCATCATAAGAAAATGAAGAAAATTGATTATCTTGTAAGAAACTTACCAAGTCACCATTATTCAATATTACCTCAATTAAATTCGCCATCGCACGAATATTATAGGTACAATTAAGAAAAAATCGAATTAAAGTAATTAAAGCAAACAAAACTTTTGAATCACGTGTACCTTGTTCTAAAAGAAAATATTTTGGAAGATCACGGAACGGAGAACCGTCGTTGTTCTCCAACGAAAATCTCCACGAATGCAAATGTTGCTCCCCGGTGGTTATTCCAAATCCTAGATATAACGCTGGCCATACACGATCAGGTAGGACTGCCGGTTTCGATACGCCGTCCGATCTATCGTTAGACCGGAGAAGCCCATACACGTAACGTTAGACTGTGAAAACAGCGCCGGACCTAGGAAAAAGTGACAAAATTTTTTTTGAAAATGGTGAAACCTAGAGAAAAAACAGCCAACGACATTTCATTCGAACAATGTACGACAGTGGTGCAAATATTTTTTCTAGAGAGTATCAAATTAATACTATATTTATCATTTTCAATCTTGCGCAAAAGCAGCTGTTCCGGCCCCAAACATTTTCGAACGATCGGCCCAAGTGAATGGGATCTATTTTGCGGGCAAGGGGGCGAGGGCTGCTTGAAATATGGAGTGACAAAAACTTGAATGGGACCAGTCACAATCCCTATTTACGGTATCTCATTCCTGCGTGTGTATTTTTATTAAAAGATATTCCTTGACGCATCACGCACTCTTTTTGATATAGATGCATTTTTTATAAGCATATGTTTTATAAGCGATATGTGACCAAGTGGTTTCTCATTGTTTATTTCTTGCAGCCAAAAGTACACTTGAATCACATAGAAAATTGGTTAGATCATTAATGGAAAAACTGCTTAAAATTTTTTTTAACGCAACTGACATAACTGCCTGATGATATTGTTATCGTATGGATCAAAATGTCTATCGTGAAATCCCGAAAATACCCCTGGTGTTCCTTCGTTTAAAATGTATTGAAAGTTTTTGGACAACACTAATTTGATGAGCTACGAATTTATTGAATACTTATCAAAGATTTGAGGTTATTATTATCCAAATGAAATGTAGAAAACTGTGATTTTGAGAGACAATGGCTTAAGCCGATCAAAATATTTTACATCTCTCGTTTTACTTCCCTTTACAGCACTTCCCTTTACATTCCGTGTCGGTGAAAACGGCACCCACGTTGGTAACTTCTTCGGACCTATTGTATAGTCTTTGGGGTAGATAATTCGCGCTCCCTTTCGCTGTTGGGTTCTTGGGTTTTTTGGTTGTGACTTTAATTCCCTTTCTGGTTTCCTCAAAGTAATCTTTTACGCTTACAAATACTTTTGTTGATATTGATAGCCATAGCGCGACTGATTGCCAACGAAATTTTAAATCGTCAATTTGGAATTTTGTTCTGTATGTGTCCTATATCTCTTTCGCGAGCACGTGTCCCTTTCGGGACGGTATTCCTTTTTTCCGCTTTCACTTCGTATCTTAAAAATGACGTCTTTATTGAGTTTTATTGAGGATCTCTTATAATTTTTTCAAATTAAATGTTAAATTATCCACAAGTATTTGAAAATGCGAAGATATCCCAATTGTAGTCTTCATATTTATCCTCCCATTTGTTCCATTCATGAAAGCAGGTAGCAAAGGAATCGAGTCCCGAATGAAGTCAAGGGTCTACTTGTATATTAATATTTATGGGCCATTAAATCGTCCGGCCAAAAATTCGAATTTTCGTTTTTCGTTTCGAGTTGCTTATCTGCTGTCGTTGATTGACATAACGAGCGTATTTACGGGCCCAACGGCATGTATTTGCCGGACGGCATTCGATTTGAAGGCAGGCCTGGCTAGAAAAGGACGCTCATTTCGAAATGTTCCGAGGTTTTAACCCCCATATACGCTCCGGCCGGCCGGTCTTCCGGCTGAAATGAACGATGCGACTGATCGTGTATGGCCAGCGTAACGCTATTTAATTATCTACCCCAAAGACTATACAATAGGACCGAAGAAGTTACCAACGTGGGTGCCGTTTTCACCGACACGGAATGTAAAGGGAAGTGCTGTAAAGGGAAGTAAAACGAGAGATGTAAAATATTTTGATCGGCTTAAGCCATCGTCTCTCAAAATCACAGTTTTCTACATTTTATTTGGATAATAATAATCTCAAATCTTTGATAAGTATTCAATAAATTCGTAGCTCATCAAATTAGTGTTGTCCAAAAACTTTCAATACATTTTAAACGAAGGAACACCAGAAGTATTTTCGGGATTTCACGATGGACATTTTGATCCATACGATAACAATATCATCAGGCAGTTATGTCAGTTGCGTTAAAAAAAATTTTAAGAAGTTTTTCCATTAATGATCTAACCAATTTTCTATGTGATTCAAGTGTACTTTTGGCTGCAAGAGATAAACAATGAGAAACCACTTGGTCACATATCGCTTATAAAACATATGCTTATAAAAATGCATCTATATCAAAAAGAGTCGGTGATGCGTCAAGAAATATCTTTTAATGAAAATACACACGCAGGAATGAGATACCGTAAATAGGGATTGTGACTGGTCCCATTCAAGTTTTTGTCACTCCATATTTCAAGCAGCCCTCGCCCCCTTGCCCGCAAAATAGATCCCATTCACTTGGGCCGATCGTTCGAAAATGTTTGGGGCCGGAGCAGCTGCTTTTGCGCAAGATTGAAAATGATAAATATAGTATTAATTTGATACTCTCTAGAAAAAATATTTGCACCACTGTCGTACAGTGTTCGAATAAACTGTCGTTGGCTGTTTTTCTATACTTTTCACCATTTTCAAAAAAAAGTTTGTCACTTTTTCCTAGGTCCGGCGCTGTTTTCACAGTCTAACGTTACGTGTATGGCCTTCTCCGGTCTAACGATAGATCGGACGGCGTATCGAAACCGGCAGTCCTACCTGATCGTGTATGGCCAGCGTTACAACGGTCGACGACGTAGGAATAATTTCGTATCTAAACGAACCGATTATTCGATCGTTCGACGATTCCCGTAGGTGTTATATCCCCTCCTATGGGTCGGCCAGCCGGGCTAAGATGCTTTACGCTTGACTCGTGGTTGACTAATTTCAGTCGAATGAATTAATAATAAATTTGTGAAATATAAATTATGAATTTTTTCAAGATCAAATCTAGCTAAAACCGAATCTGTAAAAAATGTTCCACTAATTTAAAAGTTCGGGTGATATCTTTCTCAAAAAAATACTTATTCCAGTAAAGTTTTTCCTGTAACATGTTTTTTCAATAATTCGAAATTATCCTTATATAATAAATTTCATTTCAGTAATTCTATGTTTTCTTAGTTCCTGCGAAACTAGAAATTAGTTAATGAAAATAGGGAAATGAATAAGTGATTGTTCTCTATTTTTGAAAATTTTGATCAGTAATTCACAAAATTACAATTAAACAATACGCAAATTGTCTTTCTATGTGTTGAGGTCGGCTCAAGCACGTCGGGCCGACCTTGCATGTATCAAGAAGCGACCGACGTCCCGAGTATTGCAACGTTACACGAGCGTGAGTCGTAGGTGCTGCATAGTACCATAACTGGAAGCTCGATCGGCTGGCCTACCCAGTGATATGAAAACGAATGAATACTTTGTAAAGGCGCGGCGTGCGGAATGAAAACAAATCAATCGGGGTATACTGCTAATCGAGATAAATTATAATTTTATATTTTAAGGAATTTTATATAAGATATCGATGGAATTTCTCAAAATATCGATATCGAAATTGAAAATTCACAAGTAATTTCAATGAATATTGTTCCAATATTTGTATTCGAGGGTCGGCCGGGCCGACCCTGACGAGCCGTCCCTGATATTAATTAAACAATTTCGGTAGGAAGAATTGATTCGGTACAAAGAATTGATCGTCTCGTTTTTGTGAAAGAATTTCTAAACAAAATGACAATCTTTTTTGAAACGTATGGTATGTTCATAATTATACCTATCGCTCGCTCAGAAATATAGTGATGTATTGACAAAAAAACGATCTTTAAGAAAACGGCGAAAAAAGATTCTTACGGAATTTTGTATATTGACATATACTTTGAAAATATGTGTTTCCATAGTTTTGTCACTTAAAATATATAGTCACAGTATATTTCATTATAAACAAAGTAGTACCTCTGCACACTGTTTTAGAAGAAAAGTGAATAAAGGGTGAAAACGGGTTATAAATACACCCATCATTTCTTTCATTAATCGTGCTTGTTCTTCCACATTCATATTAATGTGGCCGACATTGACATTGATTCGAAATTTAAAGGCATATGAATGTGAATGAATTCCTCTTACCCCGTTCAACATGTTTGTTAATCAAATTTCTTAGGGTGTCGGTATCCCGTAGGTTGTTTGGGCAGATTTCAATCCGAAATTCTTTCGTATCTCGGTCTATCAGGCCCAGCAACCAAGTCCTCTCAACAACTCGGCCGCGATGGTATTTCCTTCTGCCGAACTTCATCTCGTCGACTTCCACCAAATGACCCTCGCCGCCGAGTTTTCCGGCTTGAGCATATTCCCTATCCAACGTTATGGCGCATACTTCCCTACAGTAGCTGAACCAGTCGCTAACTGTCGCATCGGATATTTGCGACTGGTCGTCATCTGCGGCGCATTCAAATTTTGTTCGTTCATAAGAAATTTTGTGAACGAAACAGTTCGTCATTAAGAGTGCTTTTCTGACACCTGCCTTCCCATTTTTGAACCATGTGCCTTTCGCTCACGACTCTCTCACTTCACCACAGCCGCGACCGTGTGCCTTTTGACACCTGAGCTCACCAACTACAAGACGCCGGGTCAGATCTACTCTCATAGGACGACGACAATACTTACAATTCTTTTCTGCTAATATCAAAGGCTTACCAATTAAAAATACACGCAGTGTCGCATCGTCATACAGAATACGCACCAATTTCATTAAGTTGAAAGGCCTTTGAGTATTCATATTTGTCCTTCGACTTTTAACTATCAATAAAAATATAATAATAAAATATAATATACCAATAAAAATGAATTACTAATAAATAAGTTTTAAAGTAACCGATATGTCTTATGATTGAAAAGAAAAATAGTGCAAATAACTCACATTCAAACACACAACACTTTTGCGGGAAAATAAGATAAAATGCCTTAGGTTTATCCTTGCACCCGTTTATGTGACCCTCCGTTTAATCACAAATACGCAATTTCAACACAGCTTTTTTTTGTTCTGTTCGTTACAAAAGTAAAAGCAGTTTCCACGTGTGTGGGGTATATTTAAGTGTAGGTGAAGCGATATTTTCAACTCGGAACAATTTATTTTTAGAAGCACAACCGTTCTGTTCTTCGCGGAGGGAACTTTCTCCTAGTAGGTAGTATCATAAAAACTGTCGGACGTGACTATTTGCTATTTCCGAAATTCGGTAAATAGTGCCGACGGTTTATTAGACAAAATGTCCGACAAACGAACGCTACAGCAGTACTGGAAGACACGATAATCGCACAGCCGTTGGTACAAAGGGGAGTAAAACTATCGAAGACATGTGTTCTTTTACGATTATTGCGAACCCAGATTAGCGGCAATAGTACAATTAGGCCCTGTCTATAAACCAGGCCGCTTCTTTACCCTGATACTAGCGACCGCACTTAGTTCCGCAGGGACTCCATAGGATCTTCACCCTCCAACCAAGTGATCAGCAAACTAATCACTTGGGACCTTTCTTTGTCGGAAATAGTCCTTCGCCGGACGCCAGGTTGACTCGATTCGTTGAGTCTGGGTACCGTCTTCAGCTGCATGATGTGAAAGTTTCACAAATTAATCTTTTGAATTACTGTTTCAAAACTCACCAACAAACCGATGAACTTTTCATTCATAGCGCCCAACAATGGTCGCAATTTAGAGAACTTATCTGTTCTATCCAGTTCATCATTGTTGCCCACATGAATATATCGTTCGATCTTTTTAAACTTATTTCTACTCATTGCATTCCTCACAATATTCACCGTCTTATCTTCATCATTCAACCAGTATAATGTGTATTGTGGTAGGTAATGGTAGCCCGATAGAATCAAAATTCCAAAAAATTGAAGTAGTTCTTCCCAAGATGGATAAAAATGTGCATTTTCATCTCTGGCTTATTTCTCTGAATATTCAATAATCGAATCCAAAATTTTATCGTCAACAAATTGGAAAAGAATTTCTATAGGAGCGAGTTCAGCTAACACCAAACAATAATATATCAATGAACAAAAAAATTTACACATCATGTTTTCTTGTGACATCAAAACATATAATTTCGTAAAAAGTACAAAATTCAGCCACACTTACAAAATTATTTCCTAATATCTAATAGATATTTATGATTTTCTTGAATATTTGGCTTCCGGTAGGTCGTTTTCAAGTCTCCAACAATAGTCTGCTAGCATTCCTGGACTCCATTTCCCCTGATAACGATTCCGCAACAAAGGCGTACGTTGATAAAATGACACAGCAATATCGAAAGGATTTTCTTAGAAGTAAAGATAATATATTGAAAAAGTTGCATTTAGAGGTCGAAGCACGAGATAGTAAGTTTACAGCATTACATTTGGAGTAGAAAAAGCAAATAATAATATTGTCGCTTGGAGTGCTACATCGGCAACAATAAACGCTGATTTCCACACAAAATATGATAATGAAACCATGCAGAAACTTTCTGAAGAATCTCAAGAGAAATATGGTGCTCTCGAAAAAATAAATTCCGATTTGCAAAAGGCTTTGAACGACATGAATCTTAAACTATTAATTTTATCATCAAAACTAGGTGCTGTCGATAGTGATTTGAGGAAACTATTGGATAAACTCTACAATGAGATGAAACGGTCCGTGAAAGTAAAAAAAATGATACAAATGTTGTTTGCGTGCGTGTGTCATTGAATGGAAAAAAAATTCCCTCCATCTAATATAAAGTTAATATTTTCCTTACGTATTGCGATATTTGGGACACCAGTCAATAGGAATGAATAAAACCTTTTTTCACTCTTTTAGATTCGCTCGAGCTTTCGCCAATTTTTATTAGCCTCTTCAGGAACGTTCACCTAAGTGATATTATTCCGTATCATTACACGAATATCGGGAAATGGCTGCATAAACACGTCAATAAACAATGAGCAAAAAACAGCGATTGAAACGACACATCGCAGATTGTTTCGGCTGGGTCTCGAGTCAGGAAAAGAGAAAAGAAAGTCGACGATCAATAAGTTTTTTTATTCAATAAATTTTAATAAAATAATTTATAATTTTACGGTCAGCTTTCCCATTGTCTATGAAAAAAAAAAAAAACAAAAATCAATATTAAAATTGAAATTCTAGAACTGGTGAAAAAAAACTTACGCTTTCATGAATATCCAGACCTGGTATGGCCCGGCGCCTGGCGTCTGATTTAAATAAATTTTTTTATCGGCCACCATTCCGATAAAAATATATTCCGATGTTGGCGGATCTGGGCGTTCTGCCCAGCCCGCCATATAGATGAGTAATTTTTTTTGATGAAAAATTAATTAAATAAATAAACGAATATATAAAACTTACGTCTTCACTTACTGACCACCCTTTCGACTCCACGAAGTCGACCACTTTCTGCGCTATTTGGTCTGAAAAAATATACACGCATAATCACAATTTGTTAATTGATATAAAAATAATAAACGTACCCATCTCTACCGACGTCATAACCGGCATCTTGGAAGCTTTACTAAAAATTTTCAGGGTAGGACATGTTTAATATAGAGGGTGTGTAATCAGGACTGTACTTGAGAAAGTTACGTTCGATGGTATTTACTACCAGTGGTGAAATATAAGCGAGAGTATTTATATATTTATTTTTACTTGATCACTGAAATCATTACACTCAATGAAATTGTAAATACTACTCTGCTTAACTACCTAGAATTTTATTCAACCACCTGCAGGTTGAAAAGGCAGGAAGAGAGAAAAGAAAGTCGGTAGTCAATAGAAATAAAAAAACTCATAAATCGTTGAAGTTACGACTTTTCTTAACAACAAAAAATACTTTTGCTTGTCTAAGAGATGGAAAATCTGACAATTTATCGTTCTAGGAATTTCATATGTTTTTTCAAGTCTTTAAATTTAATGATCAATACGATCAATTGATCGTATCATGAATTCGGTTTATTATGCCTTTTCCGACGGATACTTTTCATATGTATTCAGATTCCTCAAAATCGTTTATATGATAATTAGATTTTTTCTATAAGTTTAGATCCGTTTAATACAACATTTATTCCCCTCTTCAAGAACATACCGCTATATATATATATAATTTCCAAAGAAAGAATTATTCAGTTTTATTGAGAAACGTGATCGTAAACGTAAAGAAAAAACGATTCTCAAGTTTGAATATTCATATATCAATAGTAATTGGTAAGTTTGAAATATATATTTTTTTAGCAAATTATTGTGAATACACTTTCAGTTGTGACAAACATTAAAATGGATATTGTAGCTTCCCTCAACCAAAAAATTGCATCAGCACACCATTCCAAACAAAGGGATATAGTAAAGTTGAAAGACTTGCCAGCAGATACCGTTTTCCCGATCAGGAAAGCGTCGTTGGTCAAGACAAAGTACGGTAAATCCATATTGATCGATATCGAACAGGGAATGGTTTTTTTACCGAAGCGTTATACCAACTTATTAGAGGGATCCTTGGATAAGATAAACGCGGGTGACATCGGTTTCAAAATAACCGGCATCATCGATACGAACGTCGCTGCAAACCCAGCGGTAAATTTGGAGTTTATATCTTTAAAAGAGTGAAACAATGAAAAAGGTATGTGACGATATAATGATTTTATTTCATGATGCAATAAAAATTCTGAAAAAATCTCGAAATTTAAATGACGCATTTATTTGGTTGGGGTTGATTTCTAAACAGATAAAACTGTTCAGTAAACAATTATTGAAAAATAAATTGCTCAATCATGGACAAAAAATAAAAATTCAATGTGCAATCTCTCATTTGAGAAGATACAAAATTATTTTGAAAAATTTCAATTTAAATAAGACGGGTGGACGTATATCAATTCCAGGAAATAAAAATGTTATATGGGAAGATATGAAATCAGCTTTCGAAAATAGAGTACGAACTGCATCGATTATAAATCTTAATCATACAGACATACTTGAATTTTTAAACGACGCTTTTGTTCTCATAAAAAGAAGATTACATTTTATGTGGCGAAAACAATCAATTCTAAAGATAAATACTGTTTTTTGTGGAGAATTCATAAAAAAATGTGGAGAATCTGAAACAACCGATTTTAAATATTTTCCAACAGTTAATTACAATGTTGATCTTTCCACAGATTTAACTCAATGGTTTTCGAATTATGTTAAACATTCTATTATTACAAAATAAGAGGAATTTTCTGAAAAAGATAGTGGATTTGCATTACATGCCATCATTTCACTTGAAGTAAACTTTAATAAAGTCGATTTCACACATGGTGGAAGTTCGTATATCGAATGACCTTCGTCTATAAAGAATCGAAAGGCTTGTATTAATGTTAAAAATACTGATAATGCGTGTTTCGCTTGGAGTATAGTAGCAGGTTAGCAATCATTTATGTGTAATTTTTTGAAGAATAAAAGCGTATAACTTATATAATTTTTATTTAGTATATGTACATGATATTCATAATTATTCCCATCGCCTCCAGTGTCTACAAAAAAAGAACAAAATCGATTTGAAATTAAACTCTAGAACAGATGAAAAAACTTACGGTTCCAGGTACACCCCCGCCTGGTATTTTCGCCCCCGCGTTGGGTTCAGGTACACCCTTTTTCCTTCGCCCTCATGAATGAGGACGAACGTTGCTGGTGGTCGATCGGGTTGTTCCAGCAACCCTGGTATAAAAAACAGAAGTTTTTTTTGCTAAAAAGAAAAAAAGAATGAATAAATATAAAAATCTTAATTTTTCACTCACTGGCCAGCCCTTGAACTCCACAAAGTCGAATATTTTTTGAGCAATTTGATCTGAAATTAATCTCTAGAACAGATGAAAAACTTACGGTTCCAGGTACACCCGCGCCTGGTATTTTCGCCCCGCGTTGGGTTCAGGTACACTTTTTTCCTTCGCCTCATGAATGAGGACGAACGTTGCTGGAGGTCGATCGGGTTGTTCCAGCAACCCTGGTATAAAAAACAGAAGTTTTTTTTGCTAAAAAGAAAGAAAGAATGAATAAATAAATATAAAATTCTTTATTCTTCACTCACTGGCCAGCCCTTGGACTCCACAAAGTCGAATATTTTTTGAGCAATTTGATCTGAAATGAAACTCTAGAACAGATGAAAAACTTACGGTTCCAGGTACACCCGCGCCTGGTATTTTCGCCCCGCGTTGGGTTCAGGTACACTTTTTTCCTTCGCCCTCATGAATGAGGACGAACGTTGCTGGTGGTCGATCGGGTTGTTCCAGCAACCCTGGTATAAAAACAGAAGTTTTTTTGCTAAAAGAAAGAAAGAATGAATAAATAAATATAAAATTCTTTATTCTTCACTCACTGGCCAGCCCTTGACTCCACAAAGTCGAATATTTTTTGAGCAATTTGATCTGAAATGAAACTCTAGAACAGATGAAAAACTTACGGTTCCAGGTACACCCGCGCCTGGTATTTTCGCCCCGCGTTGGGTTCAGGTACACCCTTTTTCCTTCGCCCTCATGAATGAGGACGAACGTTGCTGGAGGTCGATCGGGTTGTTCCAGCAACCCTGGTATAAAAACAGAAGTTTTTCTGCTAAAAGAAAGAAAGAATGAATAAATAAATATAAAAATCTTAATTCTTCACTCACTGGCCAGCCCTTGACTCCACAAAGTCGAATATTTTTTGAGCAATTTGATCTGAAATATACATATACATTCACTATTTTGTTCCTTTTGGCAAAAGAAAATAAAAACTTACCCATTTCACTCGAATGCAGCTGCATTTTTACTTGATGAACTGAATAGACGAACTGAATTTTTAGGGTAGTAAGCGAATAATATAGGGGTGGGTAATCAGGACCGGATTTTATAAAGTGCGACATCATTTCTTATGAGTAAGAAATTGGAAACGGTAATTAGAAATTTGTTTGTGTTATTAAATTAACAATTCATATAAGTCATTGAAAATTTCTCAGTAAATGACATCGAATTTACACTTAAGCCGGTCATCTGCCAGAGCGAGTTGTCTTGCGTAGAGAGATATTTTATCTTCTGACCCCATTCTTCGTTTCTGAATTTTTCAAGCTCTTCTCTGACTTCATTTGTCAATTTGTTCAGCTCGGTTTTATCTTCTGGATGAAGCGTTCTTCTGTATTCTCTTTTCGCCTTTTTTGCCTTTCTAATAGAATTTTTATTTTCGTTGGTAGTTTTAATTTGTTTTTTTCTACAATTTTTCTTGTTGCTTCATCTTCAGCATCCTTAATTCTCTCTTCTAAATTGTCTATTGCATCTTCTTATTCTTCCTTCGTTTCAATTTTTTTCATTTTGCTCTGGAATTCCTTTCGGAATTTTTCTCAGTTAGTCACTTTCTTTGTTCTTTGTATCGCTTCAGTTTCTGTATTTATTTCCATTAATACAGGTAAATGGTCTGATGTTAGTTCGTCTTTCGTTTCTATAGTATACGTCCATGGACAGTTTTTGATAACGGCTATATCTAGCACGTCCTTCATGTTGTGTGAACTTATGTGAGTCGTCTCTTCTGGGCCGACTACTAAAAGTTCGTTATTTTCCGCAATTCTTTTCAGATCCGTTCTATGTTGGTTTCGATTAATCGAATTCCAGTCGGGATACTTTGAATTCAAGTCCCCCGCTAATATCGTTAGTACTTTTGTGTTGAAAATCTTTTTTAATTCATCTTCGTTCACTCTTTTTGAGCAGGGAATATATCCAGAAATTATATTCAACTGTGCTCTTTTCGTTTTCACTTGTACTCCTGTTGCTTCCAGGTTTTCTTCATTTTTAATCGGCTGCTGTCCGTGCTCGATTCCAATTTTTATCAAAATTGCTGTTCCTCCTCCTCTTCCAGTGAGTCTGTCATTTCTGTAGATATTGTAGTTGTAATGAAGTATCTGGCGGTGGCGAACAAAAGAAACCGAACTACGTCACCGACAACAGGTGGACGCGATCGTGTTTCGGGGACAAAAAGGTCGCGAGGGAAATAATCAAACCACGAATGAAAATATTTACACACGTGTAATGATGGATTACTTACAAGAAAATACGAAAAGACGATAGGGAGAACAAACTCTCAAATGTAATAGTACGTGAATACAGGGCGCGAATGGACCGCGGACAGAGCGGTGAACAAAGCTACTGCGTAGAACGAACAAAGTGAACGCGCAAAATACGCGTGAGTACGAAAAGAACGAGCGCGAGAAAAAGCGTCGTACCGAACAAAGTGAACGCGACGGATAACAGGTGGCTGTACCGGAGAGCGACACAAGAGAATCACGACTTTGAAACGAACTGAACTGGTTGACTTCGGAGGCAGTGAAAAAGTGAACGAGACGACTGAGCGCGTCTCAATTTAAGGGTGCGCAATTGTAAAAGGTAGAAGGGGATTGGGGGGATTCGATTCAGAATCCGAGGTTAAATTGAAGTGTGCGTATTGCGGGAATGTTGAACTGTGATGATGATAGTGGTATGGTTGAAAAATAGAAGGATTTGTCGTAGTAGATGAGGGTGGTGGAATTGATGTGTCTATTTGAAAAGCAGATGTTGGGTTGGGATTTTGAAAAGATCTTTGAAGAGAGGAAAATGAAATGGGGGGGTGGGCAATAGGGGATATTTGAGGTCGTGCAGGTTTCTTATATTTCTCATTATATTTTTGAACCAACCTCAGGACATCTAGGCGGAAATTCAGTTTATCCTCCTCCGAGTATTTTTCTATATTAGGAAGAATTGATTGAAAAAATAATTCATCCGGATTGCTATTTGGCTTATTAAGATATTCAGATATTGCATCTTCGATGAATTTTCTGTTTATAACATTTATCTGGCGAACTAATACCTAGCAAGGTATCAGGGACGCCATAGGATCTTCACTCTTCAACCAAGTGATCAGCAAACTGATCACTTGGGACCTTTCTTTGTCGGAAATAGTCCTTCGCCGGACGCCATGTTGGCTCGATTCGTTGGCTCTGGGTACCGTTCTCAGCTGCATGAAACAAAAAGTTGCAAAAATCAATCTTTTGAATTACTGTTTCAAAACTCATCAACAAACCGATGTGCGATGTCGCTGTGGTTTATCACTCTGTGGGTATAACTATCCCACCGCCCAGGCGTCCGTGTGGATCTCCATACCTAAAACCACATATTTAAGTATAAATATCATTTACATTTCTGTATTAAACCTTGAATGCACTGGTTTTAAGGTTTTTTTTTTATGGTTGCATCTCGGGAGAGGCCAATGCCTTTAGCGTGTTCGTAACGCCCCGAGACGATGAAAGATAAGAATTGATTCTTCTCTTGAAATCTCGCAAGTCGTAGGTAATGGGAAAAACGTCTGAAGGGAGAGAGTTCCACATCTGACTTGCTCTATACAAAAACGATTTCTTATGGTACTCAGTTCGAGGAGTTGCCAGATGGACGGTGAAACGATGGTATCTATCAGTCTGTCTTGTTTTTCGGTTGACGACGATGTTTTCTGGTATAACCCCCGCAAGAGAGTTAGAACAATCTCCATTGTAATACCGATAAAATAAACTAAGGTCGGCCACTCTTCGCCGATGGTGAAGCGACTCCAAATGATCAGTGAGCCGATGGTCGTCCACTAATCGAATGGCTCTCCTCTTAATAGAGTTGAAGATCTCGAGAGAGTGTTTTTGGGCCGACCCCCAGACATGAGAACAGTACTCAAGGCCGGGTCGCACCTGGGATTTATACAGCAGGAGAAGCTGGGAAGGTGTAAAGTACCTTTTTGCTCTAAACAAATAGCTCAGCCTCCTGGAAGCGGACTCTGCGATTTTAGCAACGTATTCCTCCCAAGTGATTGCCGAGTTAATCGTAACACCCAATAGCCGTAGGTCATCGGCGCTTGTTATGATGTTATTTTCCATCTGGATGGGAGGCACTAAGGATGAAGTTTTCCTGGTGAAGGTAATAGACTGCGTTTTCCCCGCGTTGAACTCAACCAAATTTGCTCTACCCCACAGTGCAATTTTACTCAGGTCGTTATTGAGCGAATTTATTTGGTCGCATCGTTATTGGTGGAAAACATTTGCTACAGCTGGCTTTTTGTTGGTGATGGAGGCAACGAGGGTGCTGTCGTCAGCAAAACTGAAGATCTTGTTCTCAGTTGAGCTCAGCAAATCGTTAATGTGGATAAGGAAGAGCGTCGGAGAAAGTACTGATCCCTGAGGAACACCGGCGTTAACCGGATACTTCGCCGAACACACCCCATCCACCACGACGCGCAGAGATCTGCCAACAAGAAAATTCTCTATCCAGGAGCAAAGATGCTCTGGCAGTCCGAAGGAAATGAGCTTTTTCAACAGCGCATCGTGCCAGACGCGATCGAATGCTTTCGAGATATCCAGAGCAACCGCTCTAGACTCCCCGTGGTTCTCCATTGCAGTCGTCCACAATTGCGTCAAATAGCCGAGCATATCACCAGTCGATCTTCGACTTCTAAAGCCATACTGTTGATCGTTGATGAGTCCGTTGGTTTCCAAATACTTGACCAATTCGATGTTGATTGTCTTTTCCATTACTTTGGAGATGATCGATAGGAGTGCAATGGGACGATAGCTCTCAGGCGAGTTCTTCTTGCCTTTTTCAGGAACAGGCTGGATTCTGGCCGTCTTCCAGCAAGTAGGAAAGATTTTCTGTTGGTAAGAGATCTTAAACAAACGACTAAGAACCGGACTCAATTCGGGAGAACACATTTTCAAGACAATCGTTGGTATTCCGTCTGGTCCCGCCGCCTTCTTAGTATCGAGGCTTCTCAGGATACGTCTCACTGATTTAGGATGAAATTTCACCTCAGACATATTTGCCTGTACCCTTGGTATTGTGGGTGGTTTGGTAGTCATTGGATATAAGGTCGAGTTCCTTGCGAACATTTTCGCAAACAGCTCAGCCTTTTCAATAGCGGATGTTGCTACAGTTCCGTCATCCTTCAACAGCGGCGGAAACGATGAGTGACAAAAATTGTTGCTCACAGTCCTTGCCAATGACCAAAAGGGGCGGGAACCACTCGGGCATTCGAGGAGTTTGCTGGTTACTCGCTCGTTGAACTTAGATTTTGCCAATGCAATGGTTCGAGTGCACGCATTTCTTGAGTCAATATAAGACTTCTTATTCGGTTTAGACGGACTTGACCGCCACCCTCTGAATTCTCGGTTCTTGATCGCGACTGCAGCCTCACAATCCTTGGTAAACCATGGATTTGTAATGTGCGAACGTTTGAAGGAGCAGGGAATGTAAGATTCCATTCCAGGTATTATTACTTCCGTTACTTCTTCTGCACAGTTATCGACATTGTTGTCCTTGAAACAAACATCGGACCAAGGGAATGTTGCATAGAAGTCGCGAAGGTCATCCCAATTAGTGCGATGAAAGTGCCACACCTTTCTTGCCTGAGTATCTGATTTAGCAGCATCATTAGTGCTCAAACATCTGACTGATATGAGGGCATGGTCCGAGTTGCCTAATGGAGCTAGCACTTCAGGAGGTGGAGTTAAATATGTTTTACCTGGGGCGACATATTCCTGAATGGCTGCCAGCAATGTTGGTGCATCCCTCGATGTTACGACAAGCATAACGACATCATCGCGGCCATCTTCGATCATCCCCAACACCCAATGCCCTTCCACTATGCATCCTCGATGGTGCTTCCGCTTCCCAAACTTTGCTTCATCTATCTCACCGAGAGGTAGGGGATTGTGCAGATAGATAAAAGTCTATTACCATCTCACGGCAGTAACGGTTCCTGTAAAATATATATTAAAATGAATTGTATAACGATAAAGTATGTCTTACCAAGCGACGAGCGTTTCAGAGCTTAGCTGAGTGCTCGTCGTTGGATCCGCACACCAGATATGTATAGAGCTGGTGTGCAAAACAGCGGATAATCTGGAAGGGCTTCAGGCCGCGCTGTTTTGTGCACCGTGTTACGGGGTCCTGAACGCCGGGAAAAAAAAATGAAATTTTGAAACGATTCCTTACCTTTGGGCGACGGTTTTCGGCTTGTTCGGAAAAGGTAAGGTGGTGATGGGAAACGCGAATCGGTAGTACGGGCTTCGTCTTCGCCGGACGACATCAATTTGGATAACGACAGGGCAGCGCACAGCTGCGGCGAGTTTGGGGAGCGGATTTCAGGTACACAATTCTAATACTTCCAAGTCGGCTGGTCACGGAATGGTCAATTCCGGTCGGTTTTATACCCTGTGGGCTAGCGCTGGGAAATCGTACCCTAGTAAAAAGGATGTCGGATACTAACTCCGCCCACCAGGGTATAGGTGTGCGATCTGTCTTGTACAATAGTTTTCCCATCGGGGAAAAGCGAGGGCATTCTCCATCGTGTAACAACCGGTACTTTGTGCAGCGGTACCGACCAATCCGCATCGGTTGGTGATGCGTCGGGCAGTTCGAAGGCTGCGACGGTAGCAAACCTTTCTCGACGCACCACTCGCGATCATTTTCACTGTCGGAACCCCATGCACGTTCCATGCTATTAAGTGGGAACGAATTCATGATTATACAACTAAAATATTAACAACTGAAAAATAATTTCGTAAAAAATGAATAATTTTCAAAATTTTCCAAAAGTCGTAAAAAATACTGGCGGTAGATCTAAATATTCAATACTTTGGTGTTTGGTTTTTCATATTACAGAAAATTGTTGTGCCAAATTTAAAATAAATTGAATGTATAGTTTTCCTGATCCTGTGTTCTGAATAAGTGTTCAGATTAAGCGCGGATTTTTCCATCAATTTTTTGTTTCACACACATAAAATAATCTTTTGAAAAAACCGTAAACACAAAAACCCTGTATCGTAAATCAAAATCAATATAATTTTTTTTACAAATAATTCATGGAAATGTTTCATCTAGCGAAGCAATAAACAGAAATTTTTTATTTCAGAATATTAAAATAAATGAGAAAATTAAATCATCCTATTTTTATTGATGTATTATTTGATAATAGTCGGAAAACCAAAAAAGAGTTGATCATTAGTCAACCTCTAAAATTCATGTAATGTTCGCAAAACAGAAATTTTTTGATGATTCACACAAATATTTGACTAAATGCTAAAAAAGTTTGTCGTTCTAAATGTCTCACCAGTAAGCCTTCTATAACTTCACGTTTCCAAATTTTAAAGGTGATAGATAAATATGCGTATGAAATATATGCACATTAATGCAAAATTATGAGCCTTTTCTTTTATGTATTTTGTTCGTTTGCTTTAAATTCGTTTCAGAAAATGGTATTGAATATATCAATGAGTCAATAAACTTACTTTGAGTTCTGGATGAACGGTTTAAGAACGGATTAAGAAATGAAAATCGAAAGCACTTTTGACACGTGGTTGTGGGCGCTGTTGATGCGATACAAGCAATATGCTGAGTACAGATGTGTAGTCGTTCCCTTTCCATCAAACAAACGTCGGGCCGCATCGGGTGATTTCGGAGCAATCAGATACGCCGCCGGTACCGCTACTCGTACACCCGACTGGTTAGGATTAATTTCTTCGCTTCTTTATACTTTTTTCTTAAATTTCAATCCTCCTAAGAGGGTATATGGGTTTCAATTAAAACATTTTTCCAGATAAGAGGCATGTTTCGTCTTGAACTATGATGATTCAAAGTTCGAATCGATGCTTCCTGTATCCTCAAAGTCGGTTCATGGTTATTGTTGTTACTTCTAACACCATTTGTTGCGCGTTTATTCTGATGAAATGAACACTCTTTTTGTTTTCTTAGAGAATTTGATGTGACAAATCCCTATTTATTAAAATAAAATAACAATGTTAATTAACTTTAAAATGAAAATTGTTATCGACACTCGCGTTTAAATTGCCCCAACCGTTCATATTGAATCACTATTTCATGCTTAAGGTCTACAGTGGCACTGTCTTTATGTGTTACTCCGCACCCTTAAATACGATTCTATACAAAGAAAAACGGTACTTCAGAAATTCCAAATTCGGTAACATCGATGGATCGGCTGTCTTCTGTTTACAAACTTTGGGGCAATAAACAGCTTATCCCCAAAGGAAGGGGCCGATTCTTTGAAGGTACGAGTGCCCAAACCGGCACTATTTTATGACGAACTTAAATCTATTGTCCCTCGAAATGGTTGTTTCCATCATTTCAACAAGGCAATGGCGCCCATTTTTAGAGCAGAACATTAGAAGTTATAACAGATAATTTAACATGTTGAAAAAATTTATTCAATATTTGCTGTTTTACCTTTGACCTGCGATTTGGACTATCGGGTTCTTACGATTGTAGGATTTCTTTTAGATGATGAATTATTCTGTCAACTATTATTTCAATAATGTGTTTATTACATTTCTTATTTGTGTTATTACATTTCATACTATAAAACAAATATAAACTAATATAAGCGAATATAAAATGGACTAACATGAGAACTTGGGGAAAAATATGAAATAAAAAATGTTACAAAATTATTCAATCTTCATCCGGCCACTTTGCACTTCGAAAAAACAATCAACGCAAAAGTGTTTTTCGCATTTCAAACATTTTTTTGTTGTTGTTTGCGGAGTTTTTTGTCTACCATTCAGAAACCTATTTTACACTATTATTTATTATTTATTTTCATGTTTCGACCCATTAAGGATCCCAAAAGGCATTTCATAATATGTTGTTCTTTTTATCTTCCCAATATTTCTTCGTTCTTTCACTGTGTTGGGTCCGTCTCTCCTCTGTCCATTTTGCTGTTGTTCTCTGATTCAACTTTCCAGTTGTGGATTCTTTGTCTGTACATTTGTAGGTCCTCCGTATCCGTAATTTTCAAGTTTGCTTTTGCAAGATCGATTTTTACTTGTTTGGTCCATGTCGTGGTAACTTTTAGTTTTACACTATTTATAATAATAATTTCTTGCTTTCATCAATTCGCTCTTTTGTATTGTTTCACATCTTTAAAGGTTGTTCAATTAAATTGCATGAAGCAACTAGAAGTTGAAAATAATTGTACGCGTGATATTAAACAAAGTAGTATTTTTTCATCAGAATCAGTCATGACATGCTAAAACGAAAACAAAGTGAAATATAATCGAAAAAGAAATTTTATTCCAGTGATGAATAAATGATGGCCGCACGAGAGATTAACAAATATAATTAGAATGCCATGTTCATACACGAATATAATGCAATAATAACGTATAAACCCAACTTGAACAGCATACATTCGTTACAATGTCAATCAATTCATAACTTTGACATCAATCGAATTTTTCTGTGAAGAAAAATGCTTTGCTTTCGCTTTCTTTTCCGTTATTAGTATCATACAATGATAAGATAATGTCCCTTTGACACTTGAAGCCTATCTGAATCTAGTTTCGCCACCGGAAAGGCTGCATTTTAATGTGCTTACAATCTAGAGCGCCAATGCACTTTGGAAATTGGATATGTTAAAAAAACCTTCCTTACTTTGTTGATCTCATTTCCACATGGCATTTGAGATGAAACAGCTCGCCGTAGATTTATCCACTCCTAGGAAATACCCAGTAGCTTGTAAAACCATCCCAGTTGCTAAAAACCGAACAGTCGCCAACATTTCAAATTCTTTCAATATATTTCCACACTTTTAAGATTTTGCTGAGAGCTTTGTCCTCATTAGATTTAGGCGACACATCTCGTTTGTATGAGTTTTCCCCGGATCTGGTCTACTACATTTAAGCTTTATAACTTTGTATACGTGATAATAATCCAATCAATCTAGAAAGTAGAAACTTTTATGGCAAGTCGATGTTAATCTTACAAATTCGCAAAAGTAAAAATGGATTTTTTCGCGATGGATCTCTCATAGGAAAAGAGTTGAATTAGAAATTCGTAGTTCTTAAAAAAATCTGTCGATTGGATGTGGGAAAATGTAAAAAAAACCAGCGAGAAGTTTTCAAATTTTTCAATAAATATTTCTTTTGTGAATTTGATGATGATATCTTGGTTATAGGTTAACGTTAGAACATTTTATTTATGTAATGTATTTTTTAAGGTGACACCAAAGGGCGAGTTCAGAAATAGATCCGTCGGAGTTGCTTATGCAATATCATAAAGCAACTCTAACACTTCTTTTCCAGCTCTTTGAATAAACCTTTATTTAACTTTTGTCATTTCACTATACACGACTTTTGCTTTTATTGTTTTGTAACTTAAAGGTATCACATAAAACAGCAGTTAATAAACGTTTGATACTAGTTATTTTAAGCAAAAAATATTGATAATTTTCTGAAATATTAGGTGTTTTCGGGACAAAGCACTTTTGGTAAAATCTATCTTCTTAACCGAGGATTTATCGTAAAATAATTTCACGAAACCGGCCTTAATCTCACGGAAGTTTTTTGTCCAAGTAACCTTTTTTCATTATCAATACCGAAACCGAGTACCGAAAAACTCTCGAAGACACGTAATTGGAAGAAGTGAGAGTCTAAAAGAAATGGTAAGTACAATCTTTCCTTCTTCAACACCTTTTTTCACGGATTTAGCGATGAGGGCAATATATTGGAACATGTAAATTCGCTGTTTTGATACGGTAGACAAATTTAATGAAATAGATTTCCGAGCTATTGTAAGGCAACTGACGGTTCCCCATAGCCCCGAGCAAAACGGTGTAGCGGAAAGAAAAAATCGAACACTCCCAAGAAATTGCCAAATGTGTGATTGAATCCGAGTTTCCATCTTTTTTTGAGCTGAGTCCCTCCAGGATGTCGAACGCGTTAAATCTGCATGAAGTATGAACCGGAAGGTTCTCCATCTTGAGCCGTCTTAGAGTGTTCGATTCAAAGGTTGTGAATTTAGATAGAGAACCTGATAAGAAGAGCAAATTCGAATCCAGGTGAAGATATGGGATTTTCGTTGGGTATGAAAACGATCGAAAAGGATATCGAATTTGGTCCCGTCAGGGTAAAAATAGTCATAAATATGGAGGGTCAGATTTGATTAAAAAGGAAGGAAAACCACCACATTGAAAACCAAAAGCGACCATAAAGACAGAAAGATGGAGTCGAAGTTATGTCGGTTATCGACCCTGACAAAACAGAACACGAAGAAGAAGATGCAGGCCAAGGCAACGAGGAACATTCATTTTGCCATATGGCCGCGAGATTGAGGAAGACCTAGACTATGGAGAACAGGTTGTCGTGGAAGACCCCAGAAGCTATTGCTGAAGAAATAGGGTAAAAGGTCATGTTATCAGAAATTTCAATGAAGCTTGCATTAGCGACGTCGACAGTTGGAATTGATGAACAAATACCATCAATCCTGAAGAACTACACTTGGTCAATGATTGATAAGCCAAAAGACTGATGGATACAATACTAAGAGAATCGCAGCGCAAAAAAGCGTTATTCGTAACAAAGCAAAAGAGATGCCGTCTTAATTGAAAAAAGGCAAGCACGTTTACTGAGTGAATCGCTATGTGGCCTCAAACAAACAGAGCGCAGCTGGAATCTGATGTTGCATGAAACCCTAACGAAGTTTGACTCATCGTATATTATCTCGACTCAAGGGAGAAAATGGCCATCGGCCTAATTGATGTTTATGACATTTTGATACTCAAAGAGCCGGAATAAAATCCACCTCATCGAAGACCTTCCGACTTGAAATTATCGGACCAAAATCGGAAGATCCGACTTATCGGATCCGAATAGAATATTCGTAATATCCCTAGTTAGTTATAGTCCTGGGCCTCTGAAACTTGCACACTTTAATTTAAAATTTTCCTCTGTATGTAGAAATTATTTGTAATTGTACCCTTCAACCTATGAAGACACGCCTTAGAGCATTTTGCGTAATTGTCCATCTTCAATTGTATGGAACGATGTGTTGATTCTGTTAATGCGAGCTGTGTTAATGTTTAGGGACTGCTATCCTGATCAGAATTATATATTATTTGTGCAGCGCTAATTTGTAGATCAGATTCGTGAGAAACAGTCAATGAAAGTTTTGAAAGTAATAACGGTTGTTGCATTGACACAGTAGGATGGATTTTTTTTAACTGTCCACTATAACTTGATATACATACTCGCACAATAATCACATTTTGCCTTGTCTCTATTGATTATGGCAAAATGCTTCCAAATTTCTTTTTTTTTTGTAGCTAATTCATAAAGAATTCTTTCTATATTGAGCTTCACTACTTATTTGAAAGTATTTTTGCACAGTAAATGAATGATTGTTCTTCTGTAGACTATGTAAGGTGTTGCCGACACAGTTCACAATTCAATTTTTTCAACACTTAATTAGCCACATAACCTGCTACATATGCTGGAGCCGCATGCTTTCTTCATCGAAATTTTCTTCCAAATCTTCAGCAAGATGGAAAGGGTCACAGCAATAACGATGAGGGCTTCACTGCTTCTTCAAAATGAGTGTAGAATCGTGACTATCGATGTGTTCATTTATGAATTTTTGAAGATCACTTAACCCTCTGGTACGCGCGCCTCGACTTATAACGTAGGGATTCGCGTGGCGTCTAAGAGTCACTACAACTTAAAAACGAGAAAGATACTATATGGAATATTCTAGATTTATTTGGACATTACCCTTTTCATTTGAAATCTTATAAACTACTCCTATTTCCATAAAAAATAACCAAATTCTTCCTTCTACTATCTCCGAACAAAAACAAATTAAATTTCAAAGAAGTCGTGAATCTTCCGCCCTCTGCGTATTGTTCACGACACCTGTACACATTTTACACACGTATTCGGCGTGTTCTAGACATATAGGTTTGTCACACTCTCTGCACCTATACCTACTCATACGATTCTTCTATCTCGTATACAAAAAGCACCTCTTTCTCTTCTTTTCTTCCCTTTTGTTGTCACTTCTTCTTCTTCTTCTTCTTTTCTTTGTCTAGGACTACTATGGCCATCTGGACAAGCTCAAGTGCGACTCGGAATGTCGATAGTAAAACGCGTGTATTAATACCTCCGAGGGTTTGAAACATTTACTAGTGAATAATTGGGTTAGGAAGGAAAATTACACATCACGAATATAACTTGATTGCTGGTTAGAACACAAAAAGACATCACAGCCTCTATCTAAAATTATTACTTCGTGTTACCTGTTAGATATATTGTCAACAAAACATTGATACCAATCTCCTGTGTTTACACTATAGTCGTATTTGACATGTTGACAAATATCCAATCAACATTTTAATAACCGTTACTCTTCTACTAAAAATAAGATCATCTATGTTTATCGGAAAATATTTCTCGTGTTTTAAAACCTGCGTTAATTCGTCATATAAAATATTGCTATTGTTCGTATTGAGCGTACAAGACAAAAAAATGTGAGCTATGTCACCCAACTCTCCGCAATCGCATTGATCAGTGTCTTTGACCTTTATCGTATTAAGATGCTTAGCAGTTAGACAATGGCTCGATCTCATCCTACACATAGTAGTAATGTATTTCCGTGGTAAATCTGTTCTATTAAACCAAGGTTTACATAGGGGTGAAGATCCCACCGATATCGAGTATGCTTTCCCTTTCGTGAAGCTCATGTTTTCCCATTCTTCTTTCCATCGTTCCCACACTTGTAAATGTGCCAAAATTCTTTCGCATCACCTGAAAGTGAAAGAGAAGGTTCCTGATCCAAACTCCGCTTCGCCAACATGTCCGCTTCCTCATTACCTCCTATACCCGTGTGACCTGGGACCCATAACAGTTTGATTGTTGTCACTGTCTTCTCTTCCTTCTGTGTTCCTGCTTTCTGGTCCTAGCTCCCGTTTATTTCCACCATTCAAATGTTCGGCAGGTTTGAGATATCAGATCTTCTATTTTTAGTTCTGATGTTAACTCTACAACCAGAGACTTTATAAAATGATGTCGGAATTGTGCTGCATCGTTATTATTCTCCTTAAAAATTATTTGTGCATTTATAGCACCTACGTTCAACAAATGGTAGAAAATAACCATTGGCCATCGATTTGTCTTACGTGCCACTGAATATCTACCACATTAACTCCATTCTTAGTGGCGTTATAAAACGATATAATTTCGGGTTTTTGAGCAACGCCAGTGTCATTAACTATTGCATAATGGGACATAATAAAACATTCAAAAATAATGAGCATTGTTATTATTATTATTATATAACGGTTGTACCTCTATATAACGATAGCGTGAGATCGATCCGGCGAAAAAATGTGCGTCGCACGAATCGATGTAGAGAGGTTAGTGGGCCGAATTTTAGGGATAGGCGGTTCATTTTTGTAGCGATCGGTAGATCTTGACGATCTTTTGAACAAGTTTGAAAACGGACGTGATCGGTCCGTTATCGATTTATCGGCGGTCGCGCGTTTTTTTTTTCGAGAATTTTTTGTGACATTCGTCGGGGGACTAGGGGATCGGAAGGGGGCTCGGACGGTCCGCGAAGAATGGTATTTTATCGTGGGTATTTTTCCTTGCTCTCGAATCCGAAACTTAATACGATCGCCCATTTTCGCGAAATTTTTAAAAGCCCTCATCTCGAAAAGTACGTACGATTGGAAGACGCGAGATACGTTTTTGAAAAGGGCAAAGATAGTTCTTTGTTTTCTGTCTGCCGCTCGATTCTGCAGCTCCCTCCCTTCTTGGAGTAAAAAATTCGTAAAGGCGAAAGTTTTCGTTTTTTGCTTATATTTCGGAGGCGGTACGTCGGACGACGAGACGATCTTTTAAAGATGTTTCTCAATTATTGCGAGCAATCTTTTGCTAGAAGGTCCCGAAACTGTAGGACCTATCGTAAGAGAAATAGAAAAAAGTAGGGTGTCGCGAATCGATTTTCGTCTGGTACAGCTAGCTCTTAAAAAATTTGGGATGCCTGTTTCGAATAGATAATTAATACGGCTTTCTTTCTTCTCGAGACGTCGCGGACGTAGAATTTACCGATTCTCCGGAAAAAATTCCAAAACTAAACCGTCCGCTCCAAAAACGTTTCTTCTGGTAATATATCCTTTATTGCGTCACGTATCGAATTATCGCTCACACGAAAATATTCGAAAAAAAATTTGCAACGAATCTTCCGAGAAACGTAAGGCCGTTGGAATAGCCGTTTTCGAGGAAAGCATCAGAAAATTTTGAAAATTCGAAAAATTCCTCTTGTGTGCCGAAGGTATGCGATTGCGCTCCGGAAAGTTCCAAACGGACGCGTTGACAGATGTGAATCCAAGAAGCCGGCCTGGCCTTTGCAATGCAAATATCGATGTACCTATCGAACGAACTGAATAAAAACTAAAAATTCCGAAGATTCGCCTACCGATCGCGTCCGGATGGAGTCTCGTCGTAATTTCGAATTCGTTTAAGGGGGGAAGTCCATATAGAAGCCTGAAAATCGGTCATTTTTGAGAAAATTTTTTTAAGGTGATAAAATAATTTAATTGTTTTTAAATTTTGACATAATTTTATTCAATCTTTGTAGAGTACAAAAAAATTTTTTTTTTGTTTTTTCTTCCAAAATGGCGGCTCAGGATCATTTTTTGTCTGCTGCCTCCGACGCAATGTCCCAAACTGCTGCATTTATCATTCATGAACCATTGATCTGAAATCAAAAAATTGAAGTGTTTTCTTCTTATGACATATTAACGCGAAGGATAAACCTATAAAATTAAGAAAAAAGTATAAAATTCAATTTGAAATAGGCCTTTGAAAAAAAAATTAGAATTTAGGGCTATTATTCGACCTTTTTGACCCCAAAAAAATACTTTATCAGCTTGAAATATCCAAAGTTTTAGGTTTATCCTTCCGAGAGTACTGTAGAAAAATGCCTCACCAAATTTTAGATAAATCGGTCGATAACTTTTTGAGTTACAACACGAGCAGTTTTTACAAACAGAGTTTCGAGATAATCGCGTTTGAAGTTTTAGTAGATAAAAATGACCAGTTTTAGTTACTTACCGATTAATCTGCAATCCCAGGTCCAAACAATAGTCCTTCCTCTGATTCAAAAAGCTGGTCTTCTTCCATTTGCTGTTGTTTGCGAGCTGTACGAGCATGTTTTGTTTCCAAAAAACTCTTGCGATCCTGTCGAGTTATCCGCGCTTCGTCTATATTATCAGCAAATATTTTCGCATAAGTACCAATATTTAAGTTTAATAAATTCATTATTCTCAATACTGAACTGAAACCTTCATTAAATATTAAATATATACTTACCTACTTCAGATTATCGAAAAAAAAATCGATTTTTTGAAAATTCTATATGGACTTCCCCCCATTAATTAAGGACCATAAGGTTTTCTGTTTATTTTTCTCTCGTCAGTACACGCTAAACATAATAAACTTTCAGATTATCGAAAAAAAAAAAATCGATTTTTTGAAAATTCTATATGGACTTCCCCCCTTAATTCGCAATGAGTTTGTTTCAATCCTCAAATTGGACACCTTTATGTAAGGCTTGTGGTAGCCGTGGTGGTCAAGTGGTAGGGTACATAGTGAGTAATCTCGGGGTCGAGACCGCGACGTAACATTTTTTAATTATCTCCGATGGAAAAAAATACATGCTACATTATTATTATTATAGCCATCTGTATGTATTCAATGTTTTAACGAAAAATCCTTGGTTTCAAATAAGTTTATCGTTATGAAAGGAAAGAACAAGAAATCAATTATCTGCTCCGTCTATGTTTTCTGTTTACGGTAACGTAACATAACCTCGACGATTTATTTCAATCATCTTCGGTTGTTTATCGTTTCCAGAGTGAGGTTAAAAGAAATAGGATTGCAGCAAAGCTGTTCAAACTGAAACCTCTGTATTTTCTAAACCCCAGATAAGATTTTCACGAAATTTTTTATTTATATTCTGGTTATAACGTATTTTTCAAATCCGGAAAAATCCCAAGGGCTAAATGTCCTGAATGAGTTAAAAAAAATAAAATTTGATAACAGTCAGCGTAAACTGAAACCTCTATATTTTCAAAACCCCAGATAGGATTTTCACGAAATTTTTGATTTATATTCTGGTTATAATGTATTTTTCAAATCCGGAAAAATCCCGAGGGCTAAATGTTCGTAAAAGAAATTTAATTATTGTATTGGAATGTTTTATAGTAACCTAAAAATTTTAGTGGGCGATTAACGATGAGTAGAGGCATTTGTCACCTTCGAATAGGGTGTGAAAAATTTTTTATGCACGTAAAGGTATACAGATGGCGATGTTCAGAACACCAGCAGAAAACTGTACTGGGTTGGTTATTTAGTTACAGATATTTATCACATCAGACTATCCGAAGGTTAGATAGCGACAGTTTCCACTTGACAAATAAGTCATTTACGTAATGTTGCAATTAAAAAAAAATATATATATGTATTTCATATAATTTATCTACGGTCTACATTCAAATGTATAATTCGTTATCCAACAGGATCATTAAGTATTAAGAGTTTTTTTGATGTTCTTGTGTAACGTCAGGAGAAACCACCAAAAATGACAGACATTTCCCTACCGTCATCAGGAATGTTGCAATAGAAAAAAGTTTCAACTAATAAGAACAATTGTTCAAATTGTAATGATGAAAACGAAATTGACTGTTATCGTAATTAGATAAAAAAAACAGTACTTACCTTTCATTATTAGATACAGATTCTGGAATCAAGTAGTATACATATACGACAAATTAATTTTTTGTGCGGTGGGTACATTAATTGAATAGAAAAAATTTTTTTACACGGAATTTAATCTTGAAAACGCATGACATATATTATTCTGCCTCGGACATGGCGATCTCCGTCGTCGCCATGAAGGCTTGCAACGCTTCTGTAAGAAGCGTTGCGGCCTCCATCAAGGGCGTTGTCGGTGGTGGTTGCGAGGCTGTGCGCTCAGGTGTCGCCGCTCGCACCGGAGCCCTCGCAGCCCTCGTTGTATTAGCCGAAGGCCCCCCGCGACCCGCATTATTTCTGGAAGGCCCCCCGCGACCTCTCCTGCTGCCAAAATTGGCGGCGGGTGCCCTAGGCCCATGCAGGACGAACATCGATTCCGTCCTGTTGTACTACAAGGGAAATTAAAGTAATTAATCTAAGTTCTTTGTTCTGTAGTGGTATGACTTACATTATTTGTTTTTCTTCTGTTTTTGCCTACATGGATAAAATAAAATTATTAGCAACTATATTGAGCAAAGCAAAGGGGAACAAATTTTGGTACTTACCCATTAAAAACGCATGACATATATTATTCTGCCTCGGACATGGCGGTCTCCGTCGTCACCGCCGTCGTCGCCATGAAGGCTTGCAACGCTTCTGTAAGAAGCGTTGCGGCCTCCATCAAGGGCGTTGTCGGTGGTGGTTGCGAGGCTGTGCGCTCAGATGTCGCCGCTTGCACCGGAGCCCTCGCAGGCCTCGTTGTATTAGCCGAAGGCCCCCCGCGACCCGCATTATTTCTGGAAGGCCCCCCGCGACCTCTCCTGCTGCCAAAATTGGCGGCGGGTGCCCTAGGCCCATGCAGGACGAACATCGATTCCGTCCTGTTGTACTACAAGGGAAATTAAAGTAATTAATCTAAGTTCTTTGCTCTGTAGTGGTATGACTTACATTATTTGTTTTTCTTCTGTTTTTGCCTACATGGATAAAATAAAATTATTAGCAACTATATTGAGCAAAGCAAAGGGGAAGAAATTTTGTTACTTACCCATTGATAATCGGTGAAAGACGAGAAAGGTTTCGATCAACGTCTGTCCGCACTAGAGAGATCGGTTAAGTAGGAGCGGGAGGTCGGCAGTTGGCATTGGTTAGGTATGAGTGAAGAAATGTCGGCCTTATAATATGAACCAATGGTTTTGTACTCACAGGCGAAAGGGTGGATGCGTTTGACCACTACCACCACGAAAATTCGCAATTCTGCCGCAAAACACAAATCCTGGCTATGCCGCGCCTTCTATCGTCCGATTAGAAAAATATGTAGCATTGTGGAGGCGAAGGGCCGCACATAAAAAAATACGTAAACACAACGGACGTGGCTATTTACTCACACTGATACAACAGGTGTAGCGATCTCGCTGAGATGCGATTGTCCTGATAAAATGAGATGTACGTTCGACACGTGATCAACAAAAGGAGCGAAGTGAGCTTTACAACAACCGGTCGCGATGCGCGTTCTGTACCGAATGACCCCTTCCGCGTCCGCTTCCCGATGACGCCCACGGTTGGCAGCCGTCAACGTCCGCTGTCAACGTCAAGCCGGCGACCTAGTTGTGGCTAAAGGTCTCCTCACCGGGGGCGACTTGTTAAGTGGTGGTTCCTTCAGCGCCACAGCATCTTTTCTAATAAAAAATGAAATGTGGGCGAAGAAATTGATGTTGTTGCTTTAGATATACCATAAGATGATAGTTACCGGCACAATAGGTACGAGTCCAATCATTTTATTTTTCGACCTATGATGTAAATCCCCATACAAAACAATAAAATAATTGAGAAGGTATATTTCCGGACGTTGTAATGTACCAACCCAATATCATGTAGTTACGCCACTTATGTTAATACTGTATTGGTACTCGCGATTATCTAAATTCAATTTCCTTTAAATTTTTTATATTTCGATGAAAATGTTAAACAATTGAACCGCGTTCTTCTGATTAACTAATTCTCTTTCAAATAAGTTCTCGTTATCGTTAATTGCTCAACAATTAAGATACCAATTTTGAGTTAAACATAAGTCCAGCCGGATATTTACCTATGCCATGGCGTATTAATCGGACATCCTTTATTTTTATCCATGATTTTTGACCATGGATAATAGATGATTGAATGAGTAGTTGTCCTATGGGGATACTGGCTCAAAATCAAAGATGGCCGCCGTGTATGTCGGGTTGTCGACCTCGATGTGTTTGGGTGGGCAGAGGATTTAGTGACCTCGACATTAATTTGTGTGTCATGGTCCGGAAAGATCATCTATGATATTAAAATATGTCGTCCGTGTATGTGGGGTCATCGTCCTCGATAATGTTGGGGCGTGTAACGACCTGTATGAGAAAGTTCCGTGACCTCGATTTGAAGTTCGTGTATTAGGTGTCATAGACCCGGGAATCTCCGTTCGGGGTGTCGGAATTCCTAAATTTCTGTGATCTCGAATTGAAGGTCATCGAAGAGGATGTATTGAAAAAGTGTGACGTCAAGATAGTATGTGTGTGTGTGACGTACCATAAGTTTGACATTTCTGTGACCTCAACTTGAGAGTCATAGAAGAGCATGCATCGAAAAAATATGACGTCAGTGTCCTAGAACTGTCGCAGCTTATTTACTAACGTTTCACACACGTATAAATTAATTATATTATCTTTATTTTTGTTCAGTCATGTCTTTGATCTTCACTTTGAAGGGCAATACATCAACTCTGAGTGCTGATTTCCTATCACCTATTGAATTAGAACCACAATTTCGTTACGGTTTAGCTCTTGTAGGATTCTATTCATTCAACAGCGTACCGAACGTGGCGGATAATACATATTTTCATTATACAACTGATAAAGGGGAGGAGAAAACTATACAAATACCTATTGGAACGTATGAGATCAGTGATATTGAAGAATTATTACGAAACCAATTGTTTCGTTCTGAAGAGCAAATAAACCAAAAAACACGTTTTTTTGTGAGACCAAATAATAATCTTCTGAAGTGTTCCGCGAAAAATATTCTATTGATTTTACGAAACCGAATTCTCTCGCTCGTCTATAAGGATTTTCATCGAAAATTCTTGAAGCTGGTAAACTTCATCAATCGGATTTACCTATTGAAATTATTGGAGTGCGAACGATTCAAATTGACTGTAACATTACCGACGGTGCCTTTTACAACGGTAAACAGTCACATAATATCTACGAGTTTGCCATAGGCGTTGATCCTGGTTACTCTATCGACGAAACACCCTCAAATTTAATTTATTTACCGGTGACAAAAACAAAAATTCATAATATAACTGTGAATATAATAGACCAAGATTTTCGACCAGTAAATTTTCGGGGTGAAGATATAATTGTAAGATTAGAATTGAAAAAATGGTCCTAATATTTCCTCAGTATAAATATACAAACTGGACGATTAAAGATTCGTTCTTAAAACGTCAGTCAACAATATCAACATCAGCAGCGACAATCAGAGCAAAAACATCAATACCTCGAAAATCGTCATCGTCAAAGTTAACACGTGGAAAATTATCTCCAAGTGATAAATTATTTTTACAATCAATTGGATATGTTGTCCGCGAACACGTTCAACCTGTACCAGTCCGTCACCAACGATGATTCCATCATCAAAGTGGAATCGCGAACCTATTTACCGTTTATAAAATCTTTCGAAAATAATGATATAATCGAAATAGGTATCAATCGTCCAGACGTATGGTTACTAATGCACGAGGCGGCTTTAATTATTCATGGGAAACTAACGAAAACTTCCGGGACGGGTAAAGTGGAAATGGTGAACAATTTCGGTGCCTTCCTTTTTGAATCCGTACAATATGAATTGTGTGGATTCGAGGTTGATAGCGTAAAGCCCCGTCCAAACCGAAAAACATTCGAGAGCAACACTGTTATGAAACGTAATAAATCAGTGATCGGGGTAAGGGGAAAAGCATTTCGCGGCAACGTATCAAAGAAATCCCGTGTATGCACCGAGTAGCTCTCGACTCGTAACCCTGCAACATGTGTGTTGGGGTATCCACAAAGATCATTTTAGGGCGAGGTGTGAACAAAATAAATCGTTTTTTGCCTGTTACTCTGTTTTCCATCTCGAATGGAAAACACGGTCGTGTTGCAAGCAATGAATCGTCAACCGAACCCTAGAGGAGGTAGACGACTCACGACACCCAAAACGCCTTTTTTAATTATTAAATAGTTCGGAGATTTAATCATTTCAGCGGACGGTTCTATTCAACATATGTCATGTTTCGCCGATCTAAAATGATAACAACAAAACAATTTAATAAAAATCTTTTTATATATACTTTTTGTATATACAGGTATCATGAAGCGTATTCTCCAAATATTTCCCTCAAAAATTTTGATAATTTACACACTAAAAATCCTAACATTTTTGTTTTCTTGGATTCATTTTAAAAAGACTATCAGATGGATTGAAAATATTCAATATAGCATCTTTTTATCAACAATTTTAAAGTTCTAATAATGAAACACCAATATTTCATTTACATTTTTTCCATATTTCGCGATTATTTAGTTTTTTTGGCAAAATTATCTAAACATATTTCTTTATATTGGGGTTTGATTATTTCAATATTTATCAGTATGAACAAATGCATCATGATGAGGTATTGAAAAATTCCCCTTGGGAACGTATTCGTTCGAGGATAGGAACTTTATTCAAGGAGAAAACCCAAAAAATTTAGAAAATGTACCCTTTGTTCAAAGATGAATTCGCATTGTTTTCATCTGTTTCTATTGTTCTTCAAATACTAAATTATGAAAAGAAAGCAATCATTCCATCCCATAATTCGTTAATTCTATGTTTTTTTTTTTTTTTTTTGATATTGTAATTGGAATAAATTGTAATGTCATTTGCCTCTATACCTAGGTACTCAGGTGCATAGCGCGAGTCAGAATGAAAAGGGAATTCCCTTTCAATATTCCCATAGATTGAACCTTTCTCAAGCGAACATCGTAGAAGTGTCAAAAATCGAGCATCTGGTGGCAGAGAACTTACGACGAAGGTCGTTTGTAACCATAAAATTGATTATTTGTTGACAGAGAAGGGCGAGGTCGATCGGGATCGTCAATGAATTCCTACTATACTATACTATACTTGAATGAATATGTTATCGTGTTGCAGCGTTTCTTGTTTTATTGGGTTTCGAAAACCCGTGTTGCAGTTAGCCATTAAAACTGTTACTGTTACGATGTTTTTTGGTTTGGACGCGCCTTAAGAGAAACAAAGTGGTAAAAAACACGTTTCGGCTCACTGCACCTCTGGCCTCGTCAGTACAACGGAGGTGCAGCTTGTTGCATACGTGTTTTACGTCTGCATGAAATTTCACAGTTGTAACGGATATTAAATATCCTCGTTATTTATTTATTATCGTTATTGCTTAAAGCGAATTTTTGTTGTTCCACCGTGAAAACATGATGATTTTCGGAAATAATATTTCGTTGCTCAATCATTTTTATTACTCCCTCATTCAAGCATTTATAGTAATCATGAAAAGTGATCATTTTCTTTACAATCCCCTTTTTAATACCCTTAGATTTTTTTACGATACCTTTATTCTCATTCAATTTGAAGGAATACATTTTCGAACGTAAACCTACGAAATCTGTCATGATAAAACCTCTGTTCTCGTCTTTCATGAGTCCTAGAACTTTTTTATTTACTCGAGGAATATCATAAATGTTATTCTCTTCATAATCGGAAGTATCAAAATATTTATGACAATCTCTTTTAATTAAATGATATGGAATAATCCATAATGATAACATTATCAATTCTATAAATCAATGAATCGGTGTCTACGTATAATAAATGACATTCATTTAAATTTTTTAAAATATAATTGTAGTGGAAATCGTATAAACAAATTTTTGAAATATCTAATATAGATGCTCCAACATAAAGGGGTTTATCAAAGATTAAATTTGTCTTTTGTAATTCAATGATTATCAAGTTTTCGGAGTATATCATTCTACTCTTGAAATTCAAACAGTTTATAAAATGATTTGCACCATGCCTTCCACCCCATTTATTAACTATTTTAACAATTCGATGATTCCTTATATTTTCCATAGTCTTTCCATATACTGCGTTGTTCATCAGTTTGAATAGATTTATCTCAAAATCGTTGACTGCTCTTTTCCTCAAATTCGTATTGAAATCTATATAAAACTTTAACCATGGAGATTGTTTAAATTTTGATACTCGATGAATTTTTCGTAAAATCAATCCTCGACTAATAATTTGTTTAAGATTTCTATAGTGAATTATATATTTGTCCTTATTATACAAAGTAGTCATTAGTTTGGATATTTTTGAACCGGGCGGTTTACGATTCTCTGGACAAAACGGTAAATCGGAATGAGAATCGTGCAGGTGTTGGGGGTATTCAACATCGACTTCTAGAATGTAACCGTCCGAAGCATCGTCAGCAATCTGTGTAATGTCAATATCCGTACCATTGAAATTATGAAACGGAAGTGGTTGACTCATAGCCCAACCGTTTAAATTATTAACGTCTAAATAGAGAAGATATGAATTTGTTTCATTGGAATCATAACTCTGCATATATTCATTATTTGCTTTACCATATCTGTTAGAACACTGACTAATTCCACCCTGATTCCTTGTTCGATAAACAGTATCATATCAATATCCTTAAGTACTTGTAATCGACATTGTGTGAATTTGAGCATGCAATTCCATGTATAACAGGGTAAAGTGTAATACCATGCTGGATCTAGTCCATATTTATCAATACTGCTCATTCTGAAATTTTCGAAAATATCTGTCAAAAGCATGATATCCGTTTTTAAATAAATATAATTCTAAATAATCTTGTAGATTAGAACAATTAAATGACATCCACACATTTCTTGCGTGATCGTATTCATTATCGGTAATATTTTCATCATTTAATTTGTTATAAAAGTCCTCTTTGGACGGTAGTGCAGGTTCCAATAATTTATCAACATTATCGATGTAATCGTATGGGAAAACGCCTTTTCTAGTGAGTAATTTGAAATTGTTTTCTTCTAATCCTGAAAAGCGTTGACGTAAATTTCGAAAGCATTGAGGAGGAAGATATGATGCTAAATTTTCCAATGATGATGATAGAAATCGAAATGAGTCAACAAAGCGAAATCTAATCTCTGTTTTATTATTATATTGAGTAAATGCAATGTATCTTTCTTTATTCATAGGTAAAACTGTAACTCTTGAATTTTTTGCTAATTCCATGATGATAAAATGGGCATCGTAATTAGATAAATTATGGAATACAACCGGTATCATGAAAGATTTCTTAAACTGTAAATTACATATACTATGCGCCGTTCCACGTATTTCTCCTGTGAAATGATTATGATCTAAAACAATTTTATCTGTAGCAGTAAAGGGTTTTTCACAGATATGACAAATTGAACCGTCTGATAGTTTACCGACCATCGGCTCGATATTTTTTATTCGTCTACTCAAATCTTCAGCTATTTCGTCTGACCGATTACAAAACCATTCAATACATTCAATACCGGTGTGTTTATTATAATGAGAAATTGATTGATCATAATTACATTTAAAGAAATATCCCGCGCTAATTGGTTTATGCTCTTGATATTTAGTAGTTTTCGATGTAGTTGCTACAGAAATATTCTTCAGATATGATTCAAAATCTGCGTAAATTATAAACGGAGCATTCTGTTTATACACATGATTCTTAAATTCTATATGTGAAAATTGTGGAAATTTAATAGCAATCGCATCGTGATCAATACAGTGTTCGGTATGGATATCTAATTTTTCTTGAGAGTAGAAAAGTTGAGACAACGTTCACAGATAAACTTGAAACTTTTGCGTTTACTAAGTTGATTAGAAACCAGACGTGATAATTTTTTATTAATACATAATGATATTTTATTTCGTAATCATCATCTATCATCATAGTTTCATTATTCCAATCCAAGTTATCCTTAAAATATTTATCCTGTATCAAAAGGAGATTGAAATGTCTATGTGATTTTTTTTTGAAGAAATACGCAAAGGAATAATTTTAAAACCAGATTTATATTCCAATTCTAATCCGAATAAATTAACTGATAAATTATTCATTTTTTCAAACCTATGTATATCCTTCATTTGTATAGGAAATTTTATATCTTGACATTTGAGCACACGAGAATAATGGGGATAGGATGTTATCCGATCGGCATTTTTTTTTGTAGAATATAAACCTGCTACTATACTCCAAGCGAAACACGCATTATCAGTATTTTTAAGATTAATACAAGCCTTTCGATTCTTTATAGACGAAGGTAATTCGATATACGAACTTCCATCATGTGTGAAATCGACTTTATTAAAGTTTACGTCAAGTGAAATGATGGCATGTAATGCAAATCCACTATCTTTTTCAGAAAATTCCTCTAATTTTGTAATAATAGAACGTTTAACATAATTCGAAAACCATTGAGTTAAAACTGTGGGAAGATTAACATTGTAATTAACTGTTGGAAAATATTTAAAATCGGTTGTTTCAGATTCTCCACATTTTTTTATGAATTCTCCACAAAAAACAGTATTTATCTTTAGAATTGGTTGTTTTCGCCACATAAAATGTAATCTTCTTTTTATGAGAACAAAAGCGTCGTTTAAAAATTCAAGTATGTCTGTATGATTAAGATTTATAATTGATGCAGTTCGTACTCTATTTTCGAAAGCTGTTTTCATATCTTCCCATATAACATTTTTATTTCCTGGAATTGATATACGTCCACCCGTCTTATTTAAATTAAAATTTTTCAAAATAATTTTGTATCTTCTCAAATGAGAGATTGCACATTCAATTTTTATTTTTTGTCCATGTTTGAGCAATTTATTTTTTAATAATTGTTTACTGAATAGTTTTATCTGTTTAGAAATCAACCCCAACCAAATAAATGCGTCATTTAAATTTCGAGATTTTTTCAGAATTTTTATTGCATCATGAAAGAAAATCATTATATCATCACATACCTTTTTCATTGTTTCACTCTTTTAAAGATATAAACTCCAAATTTACCGCTGGGTTTGCAGCGACGTTCGTATCGATGATGCCGGTTATTTTGAAACCGATGTCACCCGCGTTTATCTTATCCAAGGATCCTCTAATAAGTTGGTATAACGCTTCGGTAAAAAAACCACTCCCTGTTCGATATCAATCAATATGGATTTACCGTACTTTGTCTTGACCAACGACGCTTTCCTGATCGGGAAAACGGTATCTGCTGGCAAATCTTTCAACTTTACTATATCCCTTTGTTTGGAATGGTGTGCTGATGCAATTTTTTGATTGAGGGAAGCTACAATATCCATTTTAATGTTTGTCACAACTGAAAGTGTATTCACAATAATTTGCTAAAAAAATATATATTTCAAACTTACCAATTACTATTGATGTATGAATATTCAAACTTGAGAATCGTTTTTTCTTTACGTTCACGATCACGTTTCTCAATAAAACTGAATAATTCTTTCTTTGGAAATTATGTATATAGCGGTATGTTCTTGAAGAGGGGAATAAATGTTGTGTTAAACGGATCTAAACTTATAGAAAAAATCTAATTATCATATAAACGATTTTGAGGAATCTGAATACATATGAAAAGTATCCGTCGGAAAAGGCATAATAAACCGAATTCATGATACGATCAATTGATCGTATTGATCATTAAATTTAATGATCTGAAAAAACGTATGAAATTCCTAGAACGATAAATTGTCAGATTTTCCATCTCCTAGAAAAGCAAAAGTATTTTTTGTTGTTAAGAGAAGTCGTAAACTTCAACGATTTATGAGTTTTTTTATTTCTATTGACTACCGACTTTCTTTTCTCTCTTCCTGCCTTTTCAACCTGCAGGTGGTTGAATAAAATTCTAGGTAGTTAAGCAGAGTAGTATTTACAATTTCATTGAGTGTAATGATTTCAGTGATTAAGTAAAAATAAATATATAAATACTCTCGCTTATATTTCACCAGTGGTAGTAAATACCATCGAACGTAACTTTCTCAAGTACAGTCCTGATTACACACCCTCTATATTAAACATCTCCTACCCTGAAAATTTTTAGTAAAGCTTCCAAGATGCCGGTTATGACGTCGGTAGAGATGGGTACGTTTATTATTGTTAGGAATTCCCGCAGACCTGCGGTACCAGTTTCATCATAGGGAAACATGTTGTGGATCGGTACAGACATTGTTTGCAATCTTTGAATTCGGCACGTCTAATCGTCAATAAGGCTGTAAAGGAGCGTAGATTTATTGTAACCATTCACTAGTTGACCCTCCAATAAATGTTTATGACCTTGTTCCCGTCGTGCGTAACGAACAAAGAAACTACCTGACCGAGGGGTAGCGCGGCAAAATAACCGGCCATGCCCGGGGCATGAGAGTGGCAAAACAATAATATTTACGCGAACAGAGACACGTATAGTGATAGTGAAATGAGTGACAAAAACGAACAATATAACACCATGGAACAAGACGAGACGACAGACGGCGGAGAAAAAACCACAATTACGACCATGAAATACGAAGACCTAGTCCAAAAGTACAACGACCTAGTAAGACAATTCCACTTCTTGCATGACAAACTAAAACAATCAGAATGTGAAAAAAATGAAATAATTAATAAACTACAAACAAATCAAGAAGAAGCCAGGGGAAAATCTAAAAAAAGAAAAAAAGAAGCATTCCAAGCATCACCGGAAAGTAATGAAACCCAAGTACACAAAACCACCCCAAATATACCCACATACAACAGCTATGGGGTATTAGAAAATCAAGACGAAGAAGAAAATAACGACGATAGAAACGAAGAAATAAATAGACGAATGCCACCAATAATAGTGACAACACCAATAGCAAATACTAAGGATTTCTACCAAAAGATAATTCAACATACAAAACAAAAACCATTTATAAATTTCTTACACGACAACATAAAAATATTCACAAACAGTAGAGAAGACTTTGAAAACATAAAACAAAAATTAACATCAAAGAAAATACAATACACGCTAAATGAGGACAAAGTAAAGAAAATAGTCTTAAAGGCAGCTCCGTTTCTGTCTAATGAAGAAATAAAAGAGGACCTGACCAATAAAAATGTAAACATCATAGATTGCAAGAAACTACTATCCAGAAAAGAAAACCCGAATGCAAATTCCTTCCTAATCACAGTGAACAAAACAGAAAACATGGGACACCTCAAATCTATCAATGAAGTAAACCAATGCTCAACAAGATGGCAAACCTACTACAGGAAAACAAGAGTGGCGCAATGTCACAATTGTCAACGTTTCGGACATGGATCCAGCAACTGCCAACAACAACCAAGATGTGTGAAATGCACCGCAAATCACCACACCCAAGACTGCCCTATTAAAACAAGAACTCCTGGAGGAGCCAAATGTGTAAACTGCAAAGGAAACCACCCTGCCAACTACACAGGATGCCCTACCTACCTCACATACATCGAAAACCTAAGTATCAATAATCATACAATTAACAATAATCATAACAACACACAAAACACAATCACATACACAAATACAAACTAAATTATAAACCCTAAACACCAAAATAATGTACAAACAAACATTTCTTACAGTCAAATAACTCAAAAATCACAACTGTCCACAAACAACAACAACAACAGTAATAACTCAAGCAAAGAAACAAATGATTTCACCACTTTGATGAACGAAATAAGAAACATCAATGAAATATTCAACTTAAAAGAAATGATTCAAATGGCAAGAGAAATGTCGAATGCTCTTAAACATGCTAACTCAAAAACGGAAAAAATGCTGGCTATGGCTGAAATAATAAATAAATACAATTAATTCAAACAACCATGAAATCAAAATAATATCATGGAATGCTGCCACTCTAAACAACAAAATAAATGAACTAACTAATTACCTACTAGAAAATAATATTGACATAGCGTGCATCCAAGAAGCAAGACTACAGACAACTTCAGCACCCCACATTACAGGATATAACCAGTAATCATTAATTAAAAATAACAAAATAGATTTAATCACATACATAAAAAAAGAAATCAAACACAATAGAATACCAATCAAAAACATAACTCCATCAACAATAGTAATTGAAATTAATAAACATATCATAATTAATTTCTATAATAGGCCGCATCAAATAATAAACACGAACGAAATTAGAGCACTAACAAACATGGGTGAAAAAGTAATAATAGTAGGCGATTTTAACGCAAAACACCTCTCATGGAACTGCTACAGCAATAACAGAAACGGGAATATAATAAATACATTCATTAACAATAATAATGTAACCCTACACTATTCAACAAACAATTTTTCACACTACCCATACAGTGGATACAGACCCTTGAATATAGATCTAATAATAAATAAAGATACCGATATATCAGAAACATTAGCAGAAACAGAACTCAGCTCAGATCACCTACCAATAAAATTCACAATAAACACAAACAGCATAAACCATCTCAAAATCCACAAACAAAAAACAACGAACTGGAGAATCTTTAAAAATATACTAAAACAAAACAAAATAGAACAAACAAACATGAACAATAAAGCTGAAATCGATCTCAAAATCACAGAAATTACAAACAATTTAAAGAAAACATACAACCGTTCCACCACACAAACCCCACAACAAAGATACGAATACAACATACCAGCAGAATTAAAAGACCTTATAAGAATAAAAAACAGAAAAAGGGCTCAATTCCAACGAAACCCAAATATATGCCTAAGAAACGAAATAAACATACTCAGAGAAATAATAGAAAATAAATTAAAACAACATAAAATTGAAAAATGGAACAGCTATGTACAAAAAATCACGACCAGAAACTCTGGAAAATAGTAAAAGCCCTTAAAAACAAAAATATAAATAACAATATCCCCCCACCAGAAACAGAAAACGGAATTAAGCTAACAGACGAAGGAAAAGCCGAAGCAATAGCCCTACAATTCTATGAAAACCATAAAATCACCATGAATTATAAAAATAGAATAACAGACCTCAAAATAAACACACACTACGAAAATTTTATAGCAGAACAAACATTAACTCCAGAAACATCATACACCAACAAATACGAAATAAGACATATAATAAAGCAATTGAAAAACAAAAAAGCCCCAGGACAAGACAGACTAAATAACAAAATACTAAAAAACATAAATGAAAACTATTTAGAAACGATCACAGACATATGCAATGCATGCCTAAAACAACAATATTTCCCAACACCATGGAAAAACGCCCATGTAATCCCAATCAAAAAACACGACAAAGACAACAGAAAAGCAATTAACTATAGACCAATCAGCCTATTAAATTCTCTATCGAAAATACTAGAAAGAATAATATTACATAGATTACAACCAGCGATCGAAAAACATACAAATAATTACCAATACGGTTTTAGAAAAAACTACAGCACAGTCATACAACTAAGCAAAATAGTAGACACTATAATGGACAACATAAACCAAAAAAACACTACTGCCTTACTCACACTCGACGTTGAAAAAGCGTTCGATACAGTATGGCAGAAAGGACTTATATACAAACTAAACCAGAAAATACCTACTTACATAATAAAAATTCTAGATTCATATATGAAACACAGAACATTCCAAGTTAAAATAAATGAAACACTATCAAAAAAATATGATATACCAGCAGGTCTACCCCAAGGAAGTGTACTTTCTCCCATACTATACAATTTTTACGTAAACGACATTCCAACAATAAGAGAAACAGAAATAGCCCTATATGCTGATGACACAGCTTTAATCTCACACTCAAAGAATACATACGAAGCCACCCAAAAACTACAAAAGCACATAAAAATTCTAGAACACTATTACAAGAAATGGAAGATCAAAATAAATCCCAACAAAACAAAACTCACATACTTCGCAAACAGAAAAATAGTCCCCCCCCCACTAACAATACATAAACAAATTATTGAAACGACTACAGAAATCAAATACCTAGGAGTCATTCTTGACAAAAAACTCACATTCAAACAAAATACAGACGAAAACATCAAAAAAAGCAATTCCGTAATCAATCAATTATATGCACTTATGGGGAGAAACAGCAAACTCAACTCAAAAATAAAATAAATATATACAAAAGCTGCATCAGGCCAATTCTAACATATGCTTCCTTTGTGGAATCAGATGGCGAAAACACATCTAAACAAAATCGAAATAAAACAAAATAAAATACTTAGGATAATAATGAATAAGAAACCATATGAAATCAGCAATAGAAAACTACATAAAATCACGGACATCGAAACGATAAACCACAGAATAAAAAATGAGTCAAGCAAATTCTTCAATAAAACGATCAAAAAAATACCAGAACTCAAATTAACAACAATAAACTACAATACACACAAAACCCACCTCAAAAAACCCAAAAGCATCTTTAAAAGCTAACATAAACATAAAAAAAAAATGAGAAGCAAAAACCCTACAAGATTATCGTTGTTTTATTCTAGATAGATAATAACCTGTAGAAAACTCATATTGTAAATAACCGGACTGTATATATAGACATAAGAAAATCAAACTATTAGGTAAGGGTACACTAGCACCCAGGTACTAATTTGTAAATTTGTAAATATGTAAATATGTAAAAAAAAAATACGTATCAAAATAAAACCATACTCCTCAGGGAAAAAATCGTTGTTTTATTCTATTATTCCAAGATGCCGGTTATGACGTCGGTAGAGATGGGTACGTTTATTATTGTTAGGAATTCCCGCAGACCTGCGGTACCAGTTTCATCATAGGGAAACATGTTGTGGATCGGTACAGACATTGTTTGCAATCTTTGAATTCGGCACGTCTAATCGTCAATAAGGCTGTAAAGGAGCGTAGATTTATTGTAACCATTCACTAGTTGACCCTCCAATAAATGTTTATGACCTTGTTCCCGTCCGAAAATTCCTTTAATTACCAGTTACCGCTTCTCCACCCACTTTTTCCATCACCCTAAAGTTCCTACCCTACTTTTGTAAATTTGTAAGCAGATCGAAGGCAAACAGCCAGAATAGTAATGTTCGAATAGAAGTAGAAGAATAAACATCGTTTCTCACCAACCATCTTTTTTTCATTTATATTCGGGCATCAAAAATTCGTTGGTGATTTTTTAATCAAAATTACCAATCGTCGTAAAAAACCGGATACATCTAATTCGGGATTCGCGACGAAAAACAATTATTCTTATATCAATTAACAAATTGTGATTGTGCGTGTATATTTTTTCAGACCAAATAGCGCAGAAAGTGGTCGACTTCGTGGAGTCGAAAGGGTGGTCAGTAAGTGAAGACGTAAGTTTTATATATTCGTTTATTCATTTAATTAATTTTTCAGCAAAAAAAATTACTCATCTATATGGCGGGCTGGGCAGAACGCCCAGATCCGCCAACATCGGAATATATTTTTATCGGAATGGTGGCCGATAAAAAAATTTATTTAAATCTGACGCCAGGCGCCGGGCCACAGCAGGTCTGGATATTCATGAAAGCGTAAGTTTTTTTTCACCAGTTCTAGAATTTCAATTTTAATATTGATTTTTGTTTTTTTTTCTTTTTATAGACTATGGGAAAGCTGGCCGTAAAATTAGAAAATATTTTATTAAAATTTATTGAATAAAAAAACTTATTGATCGTCGACTTTCTTTTCTCTTTTCCTGACTTTGAATAAAATTCTAGCTGCTTCATACACTTTTATCCATAATAAAATTCTTAAACATAACAATCACATATACTTATATTAACGTTTCTCATAACAATCGCAATTATAAAATATCCTCTCGCAATTCAACTATTTAATTAATTCAAAAATTAATTTATACACTTTTATTCTCTAGAAATTTCAAACATAAATGACCACATATACTGGTATTGAAAGTCCGATAAGAATCTCTGTTATAAAATATTTTGTTACAATTAAATATTTAATTAATTCAATTGGAGGTTTTAAATTTCCAAAGCTGTCGAAGTATTCTGCTATTTCATCCTTTTTCACATATGCTACCCAATGGGTCCCTCTACTATGACTTTCATCTAAATTAATTATTCCGCATTCCACAGATTTTGCTGGTTTTTCCGGTAATGTGTCGCGCATGAAAATTCCACGAAAATGTTTAATATTCGATTTTTTAACATAGTTTTCAATTTCATAGTCATACAATGCTCGATTGGGTAGCTTTTCTAGTTTTTTTTTTTTGGACGCTGCTTTTGTTGTTTTTGCGATGATAAATACAATCCGTAACCTCGTTTCGACTTTCTGATGAACATCCCGTTTCCAATTGACTGCTCCATTTTCAAATTGTGACGTTTATTTTCTTCCAATTTCTGTTTTGCATTTTTTGCATCTATGATTGTTTTTGCTATAGCACTAGAGCCGCCCAATAATGATCCTAATGCAGATAAACCGGCGAAAATTGGTAGGAGAGGAAGAACGCCTCCGGCTTTCGCATCGAAAGGAATAACTCGCGGTGTACGTATTCTACGTTTGCCACCGGCATTTTTTATGGCTGCCTTTGCTCCTCGCAATGCTAGTAACGTGGACTTCCGTAAGCATCCACCAGAATCAAGAATATTTTTCTTTTTTTTCAACGTTTGACGAATCGGCTTCAATATATGCGATATGAATGACAAACCCATTCCAAATGTTCGTTTCACTTTCATTGCTCCTGCCACAGATAATGCAGCTAATTTTTCTTTAAAATTAGCGCCTTTCGATCGAACTCGTTCCCAAGCTTTCTGTTGTAGAATTTTATCGGCAGCTTGTCTATCACTTTTTTCGTCACTTTTCCAATAGACTAAATCGTGTTCCTTACAAGCCTCGTCCAATTTATTGATACCTTTATCGTTATTTTTTAGACGTTCTTCTATTCGTGTACCCGGTCCACACCAATTGTATCCACCAGGTAAATGTGCTTCGAAAGGTAGTTTATTTATTATCGAATTCACAATACCACCTCCTCTATAGACGAATACCATAGTAATAATAGTGAAAATAATTACGCGTTATGTTTTTATATTAAATCATTCGTCGCATCTTCTTCCTTATTCGAAACAGTTCGTGTAAACTGGCATTGGGAACAAAATTTTTTCTTTGGTGGAAAACCATCAATATGATCCTCATCTTCTGATCGATTAAAATGAACGGTGCATGGTAAATAGTCTTTCAATTCATTTTTGAATGTTGACGGAAGTTGTGACCAAATTATATTCAATTCATACCCACGGATATTATTTTTGGAATATGTTATTGGTAACCGCTGAATATCTGCTTTGCACCAATCTAATATGTTAGAACGGTTCTCTATTAAGTCTATAAATTTATCAATAAATTTATGCTCAGTTATTTCCATTGTGAAATCGATATTTAAGGAAACTTCTGAGAAGTTATATATTTTTGCTCTTTAATTTCAAATTTTATAATGATCTATTTCTATGGAATAACCGCTTTGGAGGTTCGAAATAAAGTGTTAGATTTTTTATAAATCAATTCAATGTGGAATGTATTGCATTATCCACTCATATAAATAGCGACAATTATTCAAGCAACATACAAATCGTGATCCATGATTATGTGACATACACAACGGACGTTCTTTTTGTAGCGTTGGAGGATTCCATCCATTCTCCAAGTTAATAATCTTCTTTTTATGTGTTTCATCAAACTTTCCTTCTAAGAAATCCAACTGTTGTTTACCACATACATAAATAATATCGATATACTCCAAATGATTGTATAAAATTTTATCGATGCTTTCGTATGGAATATAACCGCTAGAATATCTTAAACCATGTAGATGTTTTTCCAAATAAGTAACTGCTTTTCTATCAGTTGCAGACAATGAAGAAAATGTTTGTGAGTATTGGAAAATATAATGCTGTTCCTGATTACCCGAACTGATTACCAATTCTTTCGGATGAAACACCGGATATATTGAATCCCTGAATATCAATAATAACAAATCTCATCTTGAACCGATCGTCGTCAATCAAAAACTGATTCAACCAAACCGTTCAACACGCTATTTCAGTATTATAGGAATACTAACTTAGTTTTATATGGAGGGGAAAATTTTTTCATTCAAATACACAAAGTTGATTATATCATTTAATTCACCATAAGAATCTTCACTCTTAATCTTTGCAATATATCATATTATTTAAGTCTTCCACGGACCAGTTTCACCTCATTGTAGAGTTTATCCATCAGTTTCCTCAATTCACTATCGACCTCCATTAATTTTGATGTTAGGACGATTATTTCAAGATTTTGTTTGTTCACAATATTTTCCAACTCAGAATTCGCTTTTTCAAGATCATTATATTTCCTTTGTGAATCTTCAGTAAACTTTATTATGGTTTCCTTAACAAGTTTATCATATTTCATTTGAAAATCAGAGTTTACTGTTGCCATTACAGCATGCAGAGAGATAATCGTATTATTTGTCTTCTCTAATTCGTGTTCCAACGCTTTAAACTTACTATCTCGTCTTTCGATTTCCAAATGCAACTTTTTCAATATATTATCTCTACTTCTTTGAAAGTCTTTGCGATATTGTTTTGTATTAGTATCAACGTACACCTTTGTCGCAGAATCGTTATCGCTGGTAGGAGTTTTCACGTTACAAAGTTTTCGATTACCCATATCATGTCTCCATAACTGGTAAGAGGAAAAGAGATATGATCACGATGTACATTTTTATTGAGAAAGTTACGCTGTGCAGAACGTCCAAACTTGTCTAATGACATGATTCAACTGAATCTTTTCATCGAAAATATAAATTTAACTTCTCTTAATTCCTCTGTAAATTATAATACTTTAAGATAAAACAATTACTATAGCAATGCATATACCAAAATTCTCATCAGAAAATGATCGATTTTGTCTTAGAACTATTCTTCAGCTTTATGTCGAGTAAGCTTGACGTCATACTTTTTCAATACATCCTCTTCGATGACTTTCAATTCGAGATCACAGAAATTTAGGAATTCCGACACCCCGAACGGAGATTCCCGGGTCTATGACACCTAATACACGAACTTCAAATCGAGGTCACGGAACTTTCTCATACAGGTCGTTACGCGCCCCAACATTATCGAGGACGATGACCCCACATACACGGACGACATATTTTAATATCATAGATGATCTTTCCGGACCATGACACACAAATTAATGTCGAGGTCACTGAATCCTCTGCCCACCCAAACACATCGAGGTCGACAACCCGACATACACGGCGGCCATCTTTGATTTTGAGCCAGTATCCCCATAGGACAACTACTGCCAAGGTGTATTAATCGGACATCCCTTTATTTTTAACCATGATTTTTGACCATGGATAATAGATGATTGAATGGTTTATAAGCCATAATAATATTAGAAGTAGGCAGTAGTAGAAGTTGTGAACTCGGAATCAATTACAATTAATCTTCAAATAAAAAGTTAATGTGAAGATCTTTATTCTTGCGGGAAACCCATTACAACGTGTTGGGTATCGCATGTAAAATGTTCGTAAATATGTGCATTTGTGGGTAGATTATTAGGTTTTTCTCCGTATGAAATTAACTAAGCCACGGACAGATTCCGAAGCGAACCTCGTTTCTTTTTGTGAAGAAAAAAATGAGAACGTGTGCGGTGGTCATAGTAAGCTTTTCGCAATTTGTGCCGTTTGCCATATATGTATGTATGTAGGATGGTGAATTTTAATAAAACGCATGAATGCACGCTTCCTTTTTTCTTTTATCCCACCTTCCTTCGCTACCGTTACACGACTGTCCCTCCTTTTTTCACCCATCGCGAATCCTACCTACTTAACACTTAGACCTACCTTAAGCTATATTTACACTTGTACTAACAAACGACTTATACACACTAGCGTCCAACTTTGCGATACTACATTCGGCCATCCTAAAATTTACATTTGCCCTCAAATGTTACTTCACTAGGGAAACTTGTCCATCCGAAGCACTGCACAGCACTCCTAATCTACGGCAACTGGCTTCCACATCTTCATGTGGTCAGCGGAAGCGGAAGTACAGTGGGGTCCTTCGTGTTCCCCAACTTTCTCCAACTGGTATCGATCGTTTCGAAGTACCCGTATCACTTTATATGGGCCGAGAAACTTGCTTTTCAACTGTGCCCGAACTGTGTCCGTTGTATAGCGACCAGATCACCGTCGAAATAGCATTGGGCAGTCTTCCTTTTTCGATTAAAGGTTCGTCGATTTTCCTCCTGCATTAGTTCGATCTTCTCTCGGGCGGTCGTCCGTAGCTCTTCTCTGTCATCCATGAATTGATCGACCCATTCTCGTTCGATCAGCTCTCTGACGGACGTGTCGTCATTTAATCGGGTACTCACTCCAAACAATAGTTGAGAAGGCGTTCTTCCCGTACTGCGACTTGGTGTAGAATTCAAGACTCTCTGCACCGCGTCGACATGGACGTACCATTTATCAGGAACTGGCGCTGACAGTTTTGTCAAAAGAGGAATCAAAGTACGGTTCACTCTCTCGACTTGGCCATTTCCTCTAGGCACTCCTGTAGTTATCAAAACTCGCTCAATGCCCTCATTAGCACAATACTGCATAAAATCGCCAGAAGTGAAGGCGGCTTCCCGGTGTGCAATAATTCTTCTTGGGTTCCCAAAAACACAAGATTGTGTGCGAAGGCGATGAATGACTTCCGCTGAGTTGGTGGTTTTCGTTGGATAAACCCACACGAACTTAGTAAAAGCATCGACAACCACGAAAATATGGTTGTACTTCTTGCGCGTTGGTACCATTGGGCCGATATGGTCGATATGGTAAGTATCAAGCGGTGCGTCACCCTTGTCAATAGTGTTCAACAGTCCATCCAATTTCCCCTTTTTCCGTTTTGCCAGAATATAGTCGAGGCAGCTTGCCACAACTTCCTCTACTCACTGACGCATGTGTGGTAACCAAAAATCTTGCTTGACTAAAGCCTCAGTCTTGGTTACACCAAAATGCCCCCGATCGTGTGCCCGCCTCGGTATCTGCACCTCCATTGCCTTAGGTACCACTACCAACAGATCACCTGCGACATTCTTATAATAGAGATGTCACTTCCAGTGTCAATTAGGTCATCAATTTCCACATCATTAACAACTACAAGTTTATGACATTTGTTAAGCAGTCCGCAGACGGGTCGACGCGCGATCGGGTTGATGCGATTATGTAATATCCTAGTTCGTACGATTCATACGACGACTGCAACTGTCTACCGCACACGGGTCGATTCACTTCATTTCCCGCCTTTTAAGCTCGTACCCTAGTTAAACTCACAACTGTTTTATTTGTTTCAAAAAGGGTTATAATGAATACTTCAAGTGATGAAGAAGATGTTGTTATGCTTTTATGGCATAGGAGGGTGCGAAGAAGAAGACATAGGAAAATGTGGATACATCCATATATTGAGAGGAACTTTAATCGTCGTTTATTTGTGGCTGCAAGGGAGCTGCAAGAAAGCGACACGAAATTTTTGGCGTTTTATCGGATGTCAAAGAATTCCTACATTCATCTCGTAGAAATTCTTAAGCCATTTGTCCATTACATGGATACCAATATGAGGGAGTGTATTAGCATCGAGGAACGAGTTCTAATCACGCTAAGGTAATAAGTAATTTTGAATGATGATGTAATTTGACCAAATTTCGTAGCCTTTTCATATATTAATATAATTAAACTCGTACGATTATCATCATTTGTAAAGAGCTTCAAAACTATGACTGTTAAATTAAACACTTAGATATGCTGTCTATATAATTTTCGGGTTAGGAAATTTTTGAATACTGGTATTAAGTATTGCTAAAGGAAAAATGAATTGAATTTTTATATAAAAAAATTTATTCAGTTTTGAATTTGGCGTTTAGGTTAAAAAAGAATAAAAACTAAATGATTTCATGATCTCACGGCTCTTCTATATTATTTTGATTAGACAGATCGTCTATTCTACTCAAGCAATCTCTCTTAAATTGCCTCACCTGATAATCATTCAGATTGATCAAATCAGGGAGTAAACTTGAAAGAAAATTTTTTAAGCCTTCCTCCCGCTTGTTTACTCCGGGCAAAACACCCGATAGTTTCGCCTGCTTGGCAGTGAAATATGATGAAAAGGCCTCATCTGCAGCACAGTTTCCAGTCAATTTTCTTTTTGGTATTGGCTGGCCATTTGGTCCCCGTTCTGCAGCGGGCCTTTGTAATTGAAATGAAGATGGACTATTCAAAATTTGGGGTGAAAATTGAACGTCCATGTCTTCGTCGTCGATATCTTCGGATTGTTCCTCGATGATGATGTCGCTACTTTGGGACTCGCCTAAGTTTCCTGATGGAGTCCCAGCCACTTTAACAAAGGGAACGGCGAATTGCATAGCGTCCATTAGATAATAAGGCCTCTTCTTGGTTGCACCGCTCCCACTTGCTTTAGGTTTCAGATTTCGTACAAAAGTGCTTCTCGAATTGCGCCATTTTTCTTTGCATTCGTTCACTAACATCAGTAAAATTAAATTAATCTAGTATCGTACATACACATTTTAATTGAAAAATCGTCATGAACGGATTATCACGAAGTTCAATGATTATGTGAATTCAATATTTTTTGTCAAATAATCGAGATATGCAAATTTTTCAGCCGAGTGAATTTCATGTCATGTTCGTCATTACTGCTACTCGTCGAACTGTGCTGACTGGCAACACTGTCGCGTTTTGCCACTCGGACCGCGTGGCGGAGTCTTTTTCTCATCTCGTCTTTACTTCCGGTGGTTATGTAAGGAATATTTCGAATTATTGAAGAAACATGTAACAGGAAAAACATTACTGGAATAAGTATTTTTTTTAGAGATAATATATCACCCGAACTTTTAACTTAGTGAGACATTTTTTACAGCTGTATTTTTCATGTTCATGTTGAATCCAATTGGTGGTTCAAGTATGCATCTACTGGCGGAAGCGCACGACTCTTTCCGTTTTTTACCGATAGAGATTAACTGCTCAATGTTTAGTACTAACGCCTTCCATTGCACTTGTGCGCGTTTTAGAATGAACAGTGAATACGTTATGAACAGTGAAAGATTTGAAGATTGCCAACCAGTTGGCAGGTATACGAACAAGTTATTCCCTATTTATTTCATTCTATTTTTTTCTATTTAAATTTCTCATTTTACATAATTAATTAATATTTCGAATTAATCGTTAAATATGTGTAAAGAAATAATATTCCTTTAATTTTAAATTTTGCCGCGCTTACTACATTACCAATGACATTGACAACTGACAAGCGCTAGAGTCTATGGTCAGTTGAGAGGTTATGAAAAAAATAGCATTGTAAAAGAGATTTATTGTGATAGATTTGTTAATTAAAATAGATAAATAAGAATAATTGGTGGAAGAATAGACTTTAATTGTCGTTTCTTCGTTTTCAGGTAAAGTTGTAATAATAGTGTAGTTAAATAAGTTATCGTATTTGTAAGAAACTAACGAAATTAATCTTCGTTTTCTGAAGCAACGCATGAGTTTATTTTTAACCTAAAATTGAAGGATAGATATTATATATGTAAGAATTACGTCAACTATTATTTTAACGATGACTATAAACGCGATGACGATGAGGGAACGCCATAATAGAGGGGAAAAGGAGGCATGGTCTTCGAGAATATTCCCGAAAGCACGTACCGAAGTCAGTCACATTTGTAACGTTATACCGACTGTACGAATATTAATAAACCGAGATTAAATTGTGTTAATCATTAAAGACAATTGTTTTGACTCATCTATTTCTACATCAGAAGTGGGATTCACCCGTGTTGTGACAATAAGTGCCGCTAAATCTGACTACTTGTTATTATGGATCAGGAAGGTCATCAACCTGAACGCAGCCGAGACGAGTGCGTTATTCAAGAAGACGGCAACGTTGCAATGAACGACGTAACTCCAGAAAAACAATGGCAAGAAACTGTGGCTTTTATGCCAATTATTAATTTAATTATTAATTTCTCGTTGGGGGAATATTAACAACGACAACACCTCTTAACGGATCGAAGATTTATTCGTCACTGACTGCATCGGATCGGTACCCCACCCTAAGGCGACGCAGCGCCACCGTGTTATGTACGGGGGGTACCGAAAGTGTCTCTTGCGCACCCCCACACACTCCCCCCCTAGCTAATGCGACACAATTACAAGAAATCACATGTGTGGTATAGTGCGAGACGCAGTACATACAACAAAAACAGACAATTAACACAACAAAACAAAACAAAAATTACAACAAGAGGTACTTATTACTAAAGAGTACTACAGAAAATAAACAGAAAAAATTTCAATGTACTTTATACACATACGAACTTTTCAAAAAAATTATTCTTAGACAATCAAATGACATCTATTTATTTTTGATCAATAGCGAACCTCACAACTTTCTTTGAACGCGTTCCCATAGCAGGTGGGTCATTGTCCGGATTTGGGGTTTTAGCTACCCTTTGTTGTGAGTGGCTCTCTGCCAGCATGTGTGCTGGTTTTAATAATTCAACCGACACATTTTTCTTGACACCGTTTACTTCCACCTCATACACCCTATCTGTGATTCGATTTACCACTTTGTGTGGTCCGGAATATGGACGTTCAAGGGATCTTTTTACAGGTTTTCGAAGAAACACATGAGTACAACTACGCAACTCTTTGAAGAAAAATGCGCGATTTTTGTTTTTATGTCGAACCGGAATTGGTTTAACCTGTCGCATATAATCTCGAAATTCCGAAATGAATGTTGAGGGGTCGGTTGGAATATTTTCAGGAAGAAAAAATTCCCCTGGTATGCGCAGCGTTTTTCCAAATATGAACTCTGCCGGTGAAGCTTCCGTATCCTCCCGAACCACAGTCCTAAGACCAAGCAACACGGTTGGAAGTGTTCGCGTCCAAGAGGATTCCGTATGGCACATAATGGAGGCTTTCATCGCTCGGTGCCATCGCTCTATCATACCATTAGATGACGGGTGATAAGCAGTGGTACGGATACGCTCCGTGCCCAAAAATGAAAGAAGAGCCGAAAACAACCGTGACTCAAACTGGACACCTTGATCAGAAGTAATGATCTTTGGTGCTCCATAGCGGGCTATCCATACATCGTGAAAAGCTCGAGCAACGGTCGCTGCAGAGATTTCTCTTAATGGGACTGCCTCGATCCATCGAGAAAAACGATCGATCATCGTCAGGCAGTACGAATACCCTTCTGATGAAGGCAGGGGACCGACAATATCGATGTGAACCTGGTCAAAACGACCATCTGGTGCTGCGAAGTGCTGCGGTAAGAGCTTGGTGTGGCGAGACGTTTTTGACTGCTGACAGTCTAGACAACTTTTGCACCACTTAGCTATGTCCCGATGCATGTTTGGCCAAACATAACGTTGTCGAATCATGCGGTCGGTACTCCTTGTGCCCGAATGAGCCAGATCATGGTGTAAATGGAAAATTTTCGTTCGGAATTTCTTAGGAATAAATGGTCGAATGAGGTCGTTCGAAATTTCGCACATGATGGCGATATTTTCCGGACCCCATCGCACTTTGCTGAGTTTCAGCGGATGATCGACTTCCTCGAGAATCTTTTGGAGTTCTTCGTCCAAATTTTGTTCATTCGCAAGTTCCGTAAGGCTAAATTCGGACGGACAGTTTATCGTGTTAATCCTAGAGAGGGTGTCAGCAACGACATTTTCCGCTCCCGATATATGAACTATATCGGTGGAAAACTCTGCGATGAACGATAATTGACGTAATTGTCGAGGAGATGCTTTGTCAGCACGTTGCTTGAAAGCATATATGAGTGGTTTCTGATCGGTAAAGATTTTGAAATTGCGACCTTCGATGAAAAAACGAAAATATTTAATCGCCTCGTAAATGGCGGTTAGCTCGCGGTCGTAAGCGCTATATTTACATTGGGCTGGTGAAAACTTCTTTGAAAAAAATGCCAAAGGCTTCCAGGACACTCCGTCAAATTGTTCAAGGGAGGCCCCCATCGCAAAATCTGACGCGTCCGATACGATACGGGTTTCGGCATCATTGCTTGGATGTACAAGCAAGGCAGCGTTGGCTAATGCCTTACGACAGTTTTCGAATGCTTCTTCAGCAGAGGCAGACCATGCAATTTCCGTTTTATCGTTCTTCTTGCCTTTTATCAAAAAGACGTTGAGCGGAGCCTGTAACTCAGCGGCTCCGGGCATGGACCTCCTATAAAAATTGATCATCCCTAGAAATTTTCTAAGGTCAGCGACTGTCGATGGTTTAGGGAAGTTTATGATATCCTTGACCTTATCATGAGATGGGCGAATTCCTTTACTATCAATCAAGTACCCGAGAAATTCCAATTCTTGTGACCCAAATGTACATTTATTGACATTGAGCCTCAAATGGAATTCGCTCAGTCGTTGAAAAACAATTTGAAGATGACGCATGTGTTCTTCCCAGGATGAAGATGCAACCAATATATCATCTATGTAAACGAATGTGAAGTCAAGATCGCCCAATGCCCGATTTATATATCTTTGGAAGGTCTGGCTAGCATTTCGTAAACCAAAACACATATAATTGTACTCAAACAAGCCGAAAGGAGTTATGACTGCAGTCTTCTTCACATCTTCAGGTGCCATTGGTATTTGATGATAAGCCCTGTGAAGGTCGAGCGAAGAGAAAAACACTTTTTGTTTTAAGTTCGTAGTGCAATCGTGTATATGAGGCGTTGGGTATCTGTCAGGAAGTGTTACAGAATATAATCGCCGATAATCACCACAAAGGCGCCACGTGCCATCTTTTTTGGGCACCATATGAATCGGACTGGCCCATGGGCTGTCGGAAGGACTGCAAATTCCTGCCTCAATTAAGAGCTTGATTTCAGCTTTTGCACACTTTAGCTTGTCCGCAGAAAGCCTACGAGCACGCTCTGCAATGGGTGGTCCCACAGTACAAATGTGATGTTGAACGTCAGAACTTGCTGGAGGGTTCAACGGTTGGGTTCCAGTTATTTCTGGAAATTCAGCCAGAAGCGACGCAATTTTAGAGTTTGGACGAACGAGACTTATGGATTGAATGGGAGCTGGTTTCGAAACACCTAACGAAAATGATCCAGAATTAGGATCGATCAGACGACGTCTACCTAAATCAACGATGAGGCCGTAGTGACGCAGAAAGTCTGCACCCAAAATGGCGCATGGTACGTCAGCGATGCAAAAATTCCAGCGTAAAGAACGATTTAGTCCCAAATTCAGTTCTCGAAACGAGTCGCCATATGTATTTATGGTTGTGTCGTTCGCGGCAAATAACTTTAATCGTGACGGTTCTCCCATAATTTTGGGATTTGCTGGCAGTAACGAAATATCAGCCCCAGTGTCAACTAAAAATACCAACCTGCTAATACGATCGCGAATATGCAGCCGACACGAATTTGCCCCCTCCCCTACTGTTTGTATGCGAGGGGGATTATTTAGTTTTTTTTACTCCAAGAATCCCATTCGGCGCACCATTCGCGACACGAAAGAGGGTTATTCGCGAATTTAGTGTGCGCGTGACATAATTTCGAAGGTTTGACATTCGCGGACCTATTTTCTGGACGATTGTTAGATCTTGATCTGCCACAGGACTTGACCAATTTTTCGACCGTTTTCACTCTTGTAGTGAGTTCTCTTAAATCAGCAGACAACTGATCTAACTGAGCTTGTATGGTTTTATTTATCGGATTTTTATCCTGCTCCACGCTGGAGTTAGCGACCAAATGATTTGACGCGGCGAAAATTTGTGGTTTTTCTGACGCAAAAACACTTGCGTCTGCCATCTTATCTGCTGCTTCGGCTAATTTATTTAAATCCGTAGCTCCAGTAGCCGCGAGTATAGTTCTGTGAGATTGAGGTAATTGTTCTAAAAATAAGGACGTCAATATTGTGTCGTCAAAACGACCAGCATTTAAATTACGCAAACGCGAAAGAATTAAAGACGGTTTTCCGTCGCTAATGATTTGCCCTTTCATGAGTTGCCTTAGCGTTACCTCCGGTGATACGGCAAACGTCTTAATTATTCTATTTTTTATCTGTTCATAAATGTCATCGGGAGTTGGAGAACGTGAAATAATGTCCCTTACACAGCTCAGGACGTCGACATCTAACGCGGCTAAGACGTGATCCGCTTTTGTTTGTTCCGAAGATATGCGCGAGTTTCTAAAGCTAATCTCGACTTGTAGAAACCAAAGGGTAGGATCACTCATAAAAAATGTTGGAATTTTAGGAACCCGGTAAGCGTCGATTTGAGGTGGTGGAACTCGACCAGTGGCTACCAGTTGTTGTTCTAATATGGCAATGCGTTCTTGGGCGGCCTGTGTTTGTTCGCTCATTGCTGTAAACATTTCGGTTGTAACCGACATTTTGAATGACAATAATCGGCAACAGAAAACGTACTACCCTCTCAAATCGAGCAATTGTTTGACGCTGGTCGGCGTAAATATTAGAACAAACAGGTTTTTGAAAGTTGCGAAATTCGCTTTCGATCCAATAGAAAAATTTTCGAAAACGAAGATAGTCATACAAATAGACGAATAAGCAAAAAACATAAAATAATTAGTAGCGATTAATTGTGAAGGTGGATGATTATCATCTTTCAATGATATTAAATTATCACGAAAAGTCTCACATTCGCGTACGCGTAGCGCTCGATTTATTAAACGCTCACTTAACACTTGTCGATTTTTCCAAAAGTTTCCGTTGAACGATCAACGATGATTTCGTCTTATGAATGTGGATGGCGTAAATGATGCGTTTATCGCAATCTTACCTAACCATGTTGACCGGCGGTACTGTCTAAAAATTCGCTCCCCTCGCGTCGGAACGACGGCGGCGGCGGGATTCGATTAACAGACGCCGGTGTCGGTGTCGCAGTTGCAGACAAAGAAGTCGACGACGTACCGTATGGGGCAGTGACGGAGCGGCGGTGTCGTGATAACGGACAAAGAAACTTGTGGTTGCCGTGATGCACACGTGCACAAATCCTTCCGCCGAAGATGAAAATGAAATCGATCGGTTACGATTGAAAATTGAAATAATTATCACTTTAACTTTCCAGTCGGGGTCACCAATGTGGTTTTTATGCCAATTATTAATTTAATTATTAATTTCTCGTTGGGGGAATATTAACAACGACAACACCTCTTAACGGATCGAAGATTTATTCGTCACTGACTGCATCGGATCGGTACCCCACCCTAAGGCGACGCAGCGCCACCGTGTTATGTACGGGGGGTACCGAAAGTGTCTCTTGCGCACCCCCACAAAACGTTAGTAAACATCTTAGCATCGCAGCAGCGTCAAATAGCTGAATTAGTCCATTTGACAACCATGGTGCATAGTCAACCGCCAACGCCCAGTTCCTCTACGTCAGAAATGTTTAATGCGCAGCCTCCAGTGTTGGATGTAACTTCGTCATTTAAATTAACGAAGTATGACCCTGATGACAGTGCCTACTCTATAAAAGATTGGCTAGAGGACGCTGCTAAATTAAAAACTGAACAAAACGTGCCGGATGGATTAATGATCGCAAAAGCAACCGAAGCATTGGAGAACCGAGCTTATCGTTTTTGCCGTGCATGGAGACCGCGAGATCGAACGTGGGAGCGATTTTGTTTGGACATTACTATCGCTTTTCCAGATCGTGAAACACCGGGCGCAAGAGCTTACAAGGCTGTAACTTTACGCAGTAACAATTGTCGATCACTTTGCGATTATGGGATAGAGAAGCTCGATGGCATAAGAAAGTTTCACGACGAATTACCCTGGGACACGGTTCTGAGTATGGTGGAATACACCCTCGATGACTCTGAAGCTCGCCTATCTTTAAGAGTGCAAAAGCCAGCTAGTGAGGGAGATTTACTAAAATTACTCAGCGAAGCAGATGCCCGTCGTCATGATTCCCGCATAAGACAGAAGTACCCTGAATTTGAGACGAAAACAGTGAATAAACGAAACCTCGATAACGACGACAGACCTGTGAAGCGATTTCAAGGTCAGGAGAACCGATTCAAGTTTACGAGTAACCAGTATCAAAATGAAAAATTAGATGATAATTCTGGAAACTCAACCGTACTCACATGTACCTATTGTTCAAAAATAGGACATCTCCATACCGAATGTTGGAAGAAGCAGCGTAAACCGCAGCAGGCCTTTGTAATAAAAAAATGACGGTACCTCAGCGAAAACATTTCATCATAGGCGGGCGCCGAGTTTCTCATTTATTATCGATAGTAATTCGGACATTTCTGTCGTTAAATGTTCGGTCGTGCATTCATTAAACGTAGACATCAAAAAGAAGGATAAATTATGTGCCGTTTCCGGTATTGGTGGAAAAACTGTATTAACTATTGGTACTTGTGATTTAATAGTGGTTCTTCCGACTGTGTCGTTAGAATTAACGATTTAGGTAGTACCGAATGAAGTTCTTCCCGGGGACGTTGACCTAATTATTGGTTGGGACGTTATCGGTCGACCTTGTTTACAACTTTCGAAAACGGTCGACGGGATAGAATTACATCATGCCACCCAAAACGTGCCGCGTGTGTTATTGTCCCGAACGGTAATAACTCAAGTCGAAATAAAACAAAACGACCTCGACCCCGAAGTTCGGAATTGTTTAAAAATTTTATTACATTTCTATAAGAAAAAAAAAACGTGTTCTCATATCACAACGGGAAAGATGACTATTAGATTGAAAATGATGTGCCCGTGTCATATCGTCCACGACGTTTAGCTTACCAGGAAAGAAAGGAACTGTATCCATTACCCCTTATTCAGGACATAAACTCTTTGTGTAAAGCAAAATATTTCACGACATTGGACATGAAATCTGGGGCAAGCCGAAGGACCTGCACATGAGGAATTCAAGCGCTGGCCATCAGGTAAAAAAAAAATTGAACGTAAGTTCGAAAAAAAAAAAAATTGAACGTAAGTTCTGTAAAAAAAAAATTGAACGTAAGTTCGAAAAAAAAAATTTGAACGTAAGTTCTGTAAAAAAAAAAAAAAAAATTGAACGTAAGTTCTAAAAAAAAATTGAACGTAACTTCTAAAAAAAAAAAATTGAACGTAAGTTCTAAAAAAAAATTGAACGTAACTTCTAAAAGAAAAAATTGAACGTAAGTTCTAAAAAAAAATTGAACGTAAGTTCTGTAAAAAAAAAAAAAAAAAAATTGAACGTAAGTTCTAAAAAAAAAAATTTTGAACGTAAGTTCTGTGAAAAAAAAATTGAACGTAAGTTCTGTAAAAAAAAAAATTGAACGTAAGTTCTGTAAAAAATTGGAACGTAAGTTCTAAAAAAAAAAAAAAATCGAAATTGTGCGGGGTCGCACTAAGACCAGGATGGCCGTAACAGTAAAAAAAAAAAAAAATTACTAGTGTGTTTCAGTATCTCACTGTGCGAGGACGCACGAATTGCAGGATGGCCGTGTAAGAATTACGTCAACTATTATTTTAACGATGACTATAAACGCGATGACGATGAGGGAACGCCATAATAGAGGGGAAAAGGAGGCGAGGCATGGTCTTCGAGAATATTCCCGAAAGCACGTACCGAAGTCAGTCACATTTGTAACGTTATACCGACTGTACGAATATTAATAAACCGAGATTAAATTGTGTTAATCATTAAAGACAATTGTTTTGACTCATCTATTTCTACATATATGTATTCAAAACTGTGTCTCGTCGAAAAAGTTTTGGAACTCTTGAAGCTGAAAAAACTTGATATAACATATTCCGAGATTATCACCATGAAATCAAACGATAAGTTATTAATAGAATGCTGCCGCGAAATTTCCGAATGTTATAAAAAAAATAAACGCATCAAACCGAGTCAATTCGTTAATAACGTTTCTTGTAAAAAATACAAAAATATTATGAGCAATTGGAATGCACAGGGCGAAAGCACTTTTATATCGAACTGTGACACAAAACATTTTTCCAACGTTCCTGAGCGATTGTCGGTCGCAGCAGATAATGGTTTCGAAATTGTACCGACATTTTCGTCAACGCCTGTTTCGCGGTCTTTTAATACTCTACTTAATTAGTACTTCATCGGGAAAATTGATAATAAATCCTTCTAGTGAGTGTATTGGCGTGAGCAACGCAAATAATAATATTGCCGCCAACGAATCTAATGCAAGCTTGTCCTCTGGCCCATTCGACCGCAATGTTATGAAAAATATCGACAGTAACAAAAGTACTATTTTGTCAGCCAACTCGGATTTAACACGCGATTCAAATGCAGCTTTTTCGGTTAGTGCAGTCGATAAGAATAATTTGAACAGCAGCCGTTCTTCTGATGACAATCCTATTTCGACATGCGATTCGAATGTAAGTGCGCCGCTTCACGAATTTAAGCAATATATGTCGCTAAGTATGTCACAAGTTGGTAAATCTGTGTTAAGAGATTTAGACATAACAGAGGACATTTATAAAAATGCAGAAATATTATCGAATGGTGTGAAAATTGCTCCCATTTCACACCCACGAGCTACGCGGCGTGTAAAACTCCAGAAGGTTCTTTTCAAATCCGAAATAAAGTGTGGAAACGAATATACGACAAAAAAAAGGCTTCATTGTCCACTTTTTTGTACCCAATGTACATAAAGAGAATGGTTCACAAGTTCGTTAACAATGTGTGTCATAAATAGTACCAAATATCTGAAGCATGATATAGTTATCAGAGCTCTTTGCATCAATAACGAATATAATTGTAAAAAATTCATAATAACCATCCACAATTTTCAAGTGCCGCAAGAAAACTATGATGTCTCGGTATACAGCAATGCTATTAATGTGTGTCATGATAAATATGCAATAGGTCAAGCTAGAGGAGAACGTTTGAAGCATCAACATGCTATGGCGCACCTTGATCCCTCTGCTTATAAAACAAAATTGTACTTGGACCAGAATCCAAAATTGGCTGCAATGGGTAATTTTCAAGAAGTCAAAAGCGATAAGGTTCTACAAAACATGAAATGTGAAGGATACCAACGTCATGACCGCCACAAACATCCATATCTTGATGTATGTGAAATGTCAATGGTTTATCCGGATTATCTCATTTGTATTTATCCACGTCCATTTTTACTTTATTTATTTAGTAAAAGGCAATTGAAGATATTGTCCGCTTATAAAAGAAATGGAATTCCCCCATAATACATTTTGACGCAACTGGGAATGTCGTCCGAAATCCCTGCGAAGACAAACGCCGTACTTTTCTTTATTCCGCGGTGGTTTCGAATAAAACAAAACGAACGACGGCAGTTTTCGACTTAATTTCGAATGCGCACGATTCGCAGACAATAAAAAAATTTTTCAAACGCTTCCAAGAATTCGGTCTTGACAATATGTAATTGTTGGCCAGCGTTTTCTAGTATAGTCGTTGACTTCAGCTTCGCATCCTTACATGCCGCTGCGAAAGGCTTCAATAATATGCCATTAGTCGACTACATTAATAAGTGCTATGATATCGCTCGAGATAATGCGGAAATGCCAACAAACTTCATTTCGATTCATTTATGTTGTTCCCATTTCATGGCAATGATTTGTCGGAATATTAAAGTTCAAATGGCAAATGCCGACAAAAACAACCAGTATCTCCAAGAACAATCGAGAATAATGAAAGAAATAATGGCAATTTTCATAACTCGTTCATCTTTAGAGGACTTGAATAAGTGGTTTAAAGCAATGATCCTACTTTTCGAATCCTTATGAAACACAAGAAGTGAACGATGCCATCAACTATTTCAAATCGTGTTTTATTAATAATTTCAATGGTGCGGTTGAAGATTGTTTCAAACAAAAAACAGCAATGCTTTCACAAACACATGATGTCGACACAGACGAATGTTTTTTGGGTTTTTGACAAAACCCGACCGACATCCTTATACAGTGCAAGTGTATTTTATCAGCATTTTATGAAACAACACAAATTTTTGCAAAATTCTATCGAAAGTTCGAAAAGTGTTGTATTAAACAAAAATATTTTCTACAATCCGCATTTCAGTTGTATGATTTTACGAAGATACATTCCGTTTACTCCTCTTATATGCGGTATACTACTAACACTGAAAGGTCACCCTGCCAATAGAGTGAGCAATGCAATAGTAGAAAATCATTTCTCATACGTCAAGAATATTCTATGTAAGAAAAAGCGAAAATTGAGATTGACCAGATTCATAAGGAAATACAGGAAATACATCAAGGGTCGTTACTTCGAAATGATTCGAGGTGTAGAAAAAAATCGTTTAAAAAGACCGATTAGAACAATTAAACCTAATATGCAGAACGACTTTTTATACGACACAAACTATGTTGAAACATGGAGGAAAAAAGAGAAACCCGCTAATACTAATTTTGCGGGCACGTTTTTTGCAAAACTCCCAACTGATAATGTTCAAAAAATTGAAACCGGAAAAAGAAAATATATACATCGCGACATAGACAGTACCGTTCTGGTTGAATATGTTGACATAAATCATACAGGGGAAACAGATACCGCAGACTCAAATAAATGTTTATACTGTGTAATATAATAAGTACCTTTAAGGAGGTTTTAATCATGACGAAAGGAAACCAGGTGTGTGCATGCGCATTTCTCCATCTCACAATTCGGTTGTTCTTTGTCGTACATCGTACGAAACTGACGTCACACGTTTAGCAAATTTACGCGGGAATTTTGAAATGCATTACGTTGAAACGAACAACGCTTTTTCAAGCAGATCAAAGGACTGAGCGCCAAATGGGATTTCTACAGCGTTGTCGGATTGTAATGTATCGAATTGAACCAAATCGAAAGCGGGTATGATTTTTCTATGCGGTTTACAAATGAAAATCATTGGATAACACAACGAATCGTAAGTTGTGATAACACCGCATCCAGTGACGTCATCTTCGTACTGCGCGAATAAGGACGATTTTGAGAAAATTTGTGCACACACCTGGTTTCCTTTCGCCATGGTTTTAATTGAGTCAATACAATCGTGTTTCGTATGACACTAACAGAATAAATGATGAACACTAATACTATAGTAACGATTATACACAAATGCTAACTTGATAATTCACATCATTCTTCCCTACTTCTTATTTTTTCAACCATAGAGTTTGAAATACTATCTGGTTTGGTAATCTTGAAGGTAGGAAGGGGTTCTCCGAGTTCGAGAACTACGTCTCTGGGGAACATCAGGTGGGTCATTCTGTCCTATCGGTTTCGTATCCGCCCCACCCGATAAGTCGTCATTTTCTTCGGGCTCGTTCTCATTTTCGGGTTCTTCATTGCTTTGAGGAATTGGAATTTCCCCCACAGGTGCAAGATCGCGAGTTGAAACCGTGGATTCCTGCCGTCTGCATATCTCACCAAAGCATATTGGGGATTACTCTCTATTAGCTCTACTTCATCCACGAGGGGTTCATATTTTGAGTTCCTAACGAAACGTCGTAGATAAATTGGACCAGATTGAAGCAACCAAGCGGGAGTGGACTCCCCATTACTAGTACGCCTTGGATGCCTAAACATCCTCTCATGTGGAGTTTCGTTTGTAGCAGTACATAGTAAAGATCTTATCGAATTCAGGGCTTCAGGAAGGACTGACTCCCATTGATTAATAGGCTTTTGTTTCGATTTCAACGCAAGTTCTATGGTTCTCCAGATAATTCCGTTGTACCGTTCAACCTGCCCATTGCAACGTGGATTGTACGGGGTGGTACTGCTGGAAGCTATAACGTTAGTAGCCAGAAACCTTTTAAAATCCTGAGACATCAGAGAGGATCCGCGATCGGAATGTATGAAAGAGGATTTCCGAATAGAGCAAAAATATTCGATAGGGCTGAAATTAGAGTACTAGAGGTCATGTCAGCACAAGCAATAGCAAATGGGTAACGTGAGTACTCATCAACGACAGTTAAAAGGTAACGTTTGTTTGTAGAAGATGGTAAGGGCCCTTTAAAGTCTATATTTAGACGTTCGAAGACTGAAGTACCTTTTATAAGCTTTCCTCTATGTTGGTTGAATCGAGGTTTTACCTCACAACATACCGGACACGATGCTGTGACCTTCTTTACGTCATCGATAGAGTAAGGAATATTTTTACTTCTCAGCCAATGATAGAAACGAGTGACTCCAGGATGACACATTGAATCATGTATTGCGTGAAGACGATTGAGGTCAGATTGAGTTGCTGAACAAATGCGAGAGAGTGCATCAGCGACAACGTTCTGGACTCCCGGCCTATAAATAATGTCATAATCGAAGCAGGACAATTGGAGCCTCCATCTAAGGATTTTTCATTTTTGATTTTGTTCTTCGTTTTAGAATCGAACATGAAGGCGACAGAACGCTGATCTGTTATTAAACGGAAGTGTCGGCCCAAAAGATAATGTCTCCATTTGCGAGTGGCCTCTACGATTGCATAAGCTTCTTTCTCAACGGAGGAATGCTTACATTCCGCACCCGAAAGAGTACGAGAGAAGAACGCCACAGGCCTACCTGCTTGTGAGAGAGAAGCTCCTATAGCTACATCAGAGGCATCAGTTTCAACTGTGAACGTCTCATCCTTATCAATAGGTGCTAGGGCGGCTGTTTCTATATCTTTCTTGAGTTCGTCGAATACAACCTTAGCTTCTTCGGATAATGGTAGGTTACTTCGAGACAGTACTGCAACTTTCTTTGAAAATCGGGGTATGTAATTGGAGAAATGAGCAAACATACCCATTATCCTTTTAGTTGGGGTTTGGTTTTGGCAATTCTAACTCGGAGCGGTTTCAGCCTTTCAGGATCCGGACGTATTACTTTGTTCGAGATTGTATATCCGAGGAGATTAATAGACCTTAACGAGAACGAGGATTTCTCATTGTTGACAGTCAGATTGAATTTGCGAGCCGCTTCCATAAAGCATTTCAAATTTTTATCATGCTCTTCTTGGCTTCTTCCACAAACAGTGATATCGTCTAAGTACGTAAATGTATCTTTCATTTTCTCGTGTTGTAAAATACTATCTATTGCCCTCTGGAAGGCTGCGACACCGTTAGTGACACCAAAAGGGATCCGTTTGAATTGAAACAGGCGTCCTCCAGCTTCAAATGCAGTATAGATCTTGTCCGATTCTTTAATAGGAAATTGGTGGTATGCAGATTTGAGGTCTATAGTACTGAATACTTCATATTTAGCTACGTTATTGACAATGTCTTCGATTCTAGGAAGAGGATAGGCATCTAAGTGAGTGAATCTATTTATTGTTTGAGAGTAATCAATAACCATTCTCCTTTTTTGGTTTGCAGATGAAGTTACAAGGACCTGGGCTCGCCAAGGTGATCTACTGGGCTCGATGACGTCTTCATCAATGAGACGTTCGATTTCGGCCTTAATAAACATAGCGTCACTATCAGTATGCCTTTTGGACCTAACTGCGATGGGTTTACAGTCCAAAGATAGATTATGAAAGAGGGAGATGGGTTCGATTTTAGCGGCGGCTACAGCGCATACATTCAACGGGGATTTGGATCCACTAAATACAACTTCAACAACCGAGTGTTCTCTTAAGATGTCATGACCAATTATGACGTTTTCACAAAGATTCGGGAGCACACAAAGTCGAACATTTTGATACAGATGGTTTTCGATACATAAATCGACATTACACTGTCCGACGGTACTTGATTTGAACGAGGTGGATGCCATGGATACTTCATCTCTCGAGGGAACTATCGGAAAACGATACATTTTGGCTGATTCTTCCGAGATGAAACTACATGAACTTCCAGTGTCGATCAGTGCAGATAATCTTACGCGATTGATCGTAACCGGAATGACTGCTCTGGCGAGAGACGATAGTACCGATTTCCCAGTATTTGTGGCAAGAACCAATGAAGCAGACTTAGAATATTGTTTCATATTTTTGTTAAATTCATCTGATCTGCATACAGTGGCATAGTGACCTTTCTTATTACAGGTGTGACAGAACACATTTCGATCCGGACATTTGCTTCGATTATGGAGGACGAAACCGCAAAATGGGCATTTCTTTGTGACGGCTGCTACTAACGTTTCATTCGTTTCATCACTCTCTGGTTTACAGAGTCTTTCTTTTGATACAGCGTTTACGGTAAAAGAATCTCGATAAAGTAAGGAGTGTTGTTGAGCTGACTCCAGACTTCTTGCTTTTTCGTACGCATCGGCGAGAGAAAGGCTTGATTCTTCCAGCAGTCGTTGCCTAATATTGTGTGCGGATAATCCCCGAATGAAGGCGTCTCTCACATAATCCTCCCGATGCTTTTCTGCCGTGACAGCCTTGAACTGGCACTCTTTGGCCAGGAGATTCAGAGCCTGGAGATACTGGTCAATTGATTCCTCGGGATTCTGGTGACGAACGGCAAGTTTATGTCGATTGAAAACCTCGTTCGTATCCGGCCTTATATATAAACTTTTCAATACGGAGATAGCATCATTATATGTACCGGCATTATTTACGAACTGGTAAACCTTCGAAGAAATGTAGTTGAAAAGGAGTTTCATTTTCTCGTCGTCGCTACGATCCAGTGTAAAATTCTGAAACCTTCTGAACCAGTGTTCCCATTCTAATGTCGAGTTTGGAGCAGTCGGATCGGCGTCAAATCTCTCAGGAGCGAGAAGTCTATCCATTTAGTAAAAATTGACTCAATTAAATTGTAATATAATGAGTACCTTTAAGGAGGTTTTAATTGAGTCAATACAATCGTGTTTCGTATGACACTAACAGAATAAATGATGAACACTAATACTATAGTAACGATTATACACAAATGCTAACTTGATAATTCACATCATACTGTAACGAAATAATCAGTCCAAATTCATTGTCGTCATCAAGAACGGATACTTGGGTTCAATGCGAAGTATGTTCAGGATGGGTTCATTTCGAATGTTTACATTCTCCACCAGATGAAGACGAAATCTTTTAAATGACTGACAAGCGCCGAACGACAGCACCTTTTAAAACTTACAACAACGGTCTGGTTGCTAATATCCCAGAATATTATCAGTTTTTACCTAAGCGTGCAGATTAAACAAATATTTTGACAATTTCTGTTTGTTTTTAAACAAAGTCGATCATGAACAGGGAACATTGTACGGCTCAAAGAATTGGAACATCGTTCATCCACAACACGATCTTCAAACCGATAGTCACAATTGATATACTTTGAATGTATATTGAAAAGAATGCGATTGTCCGGAAAAAACAATATCGGCAATCGTTGAAGTTGCTAATACTCAGTGCTTCCGACGACATGAAGAACAAATGTCCTGTATGCCGAAGACTGTCATTCGCAGATGGCTCTTGTTCTCAATGTATTTGCTGTCTTCGACAATTTCATGTTGGAGCATGCTCCTCAAAAGCACAGCTGCAACGGAATATCTGTTACATGTGCAATTTTTATAGAAACGTCAAGGAAAAGCTATGTTAAAAACTGCAAGAACATGTCACTCAAATTTCAGTAGATATTAACAATTTCACAATAACTATTAGGTATCAACCTATTGCACAGTACTTTGAGATTCAGGTATGAATGCAACCATTTAAATGTGAAATTAGCCTTGAAGTAAAGTACATCTCAATGTGAGATGGAGGTTTAAAAACAGCTCTGTCAATTTGACATTGAGCTTTAGAAACAGCTCTCTCAATGTGAGATGGAGCATTTCATCACAAATCGTTCTTTCTTCTTTTTCAGATGTGTTATGGACTCTTTCTTACTCACCCACTGTTTTATTGATATTGGTTTTGAATTATCGAATTCTGTATAAGTCAGAGTTTTTGAGCAACAGTTATCACATGTTCTCTCTAGACATCTTTCAGAATATCGATCACAACAAAGCAGTTCCAACATATTTTGATGATTACTCACTGTTGTAAGTATATTTGCCTTCTTTAGAGCAGCAAGTTGAAGGTCCATGTTTTCGTGAATCGTGCAACTACAAGTTTCACGGTTTGACGATGTAGGGGGTACCACCCAAAATGGTCTAAGTGGGGTAAATAGGGAATAACCGATTACACATGGAGTGGTTTTCAAAAATTTCTTATGAAGATTTTTCATGGTATCAAGTAAATATCTCTTCTGTTTTTTGACTTGTTTACGAGACACAAATTCTTTCTTTCCTGCAGCTTGACGGCTGTTAGAATCATCTTCGAAAAATTTCTGCACAAATCCTTGTATTCTAATTTTGCTTTTATTTATTTTTTTATTTGTCAGATTATGTCCAGTTTTTTTGTAGGTGACTGCTTTGTTTTTTATTCTCCATAGTTTGTATTTGTCTACTAAATTTCCACATATAACTTGTTTAAATTTGATTCTTTCTTCATGAGTCTTTAGTTTAGTGTAGTTTTCTTCCAATTGTGTTTTAATAACTTCCCCAAAAAGGGCCCTCTTCACTAATTCTTTCTTTTTAGTTATATCTTCACTCATGTCTTCAATTCTGGTGTTTGGCGTTTTTTCGACAGATTTTATTACTTTTTTTAGCTGCTTTTTGACTCGTTTATACTTTTGACGCTGTGTATTTAATTTAATTTTAAGCTTTTAAACTATAGCCTTCATCTTTTTTATTTCCTTGTTTCTAGATTTTCTCTGTCTTTCACTTCTCTTTTTAGCTTCTTTTGCTCTTTGGTCTTCGTTAATAACAGGTCTGATTTCTTCATTAATTATGGGTTGTATTTCGTCGTCAGTTAGTGGAGGACTATTCTGGCGTATAAAATTATTAGTGGTTTGTTTCAATAGCTGTTTTCTTTGCCTGTAGTTTGATGAATAATTTTTCCATTTTTTTCTAGTTATTCGTTGCTCTCGTGGTGTCATGTCTTCAACATTTTTTCTTTGTCCTTTCTCTTATTTCCTTAAGTACTGAAGTTTTTGTTTTTTCTTGTATTCCGCTAATTTAATGGGGTCGCTTTTAATTATGGCTAAGCGAGCCTTTTCGGCTTCTCCCTTTTTTAGTATTTCTTCCTAGTCAATTTGCTTTTAGCGTGCCGCATGTTTATGAACTGAAATATAAAATAGAAATGCTTATACACGGTAGCAATTAAGATAAAAGTGCTCCAAAATTTAAAAAAACGTCAGTACCATGAAACTCGTCAGTCCTCTGGCGCGATGCCTGACAAAGGACTGACGCCAACGGACTGACGAAAAGATATAATTTGAGGTTATAATCAGAACTAATGTTATTTTTGGTAATTTCGAGTATCAACAAACTATATTTTAACAAATCATAGTTAACTATGTATAAATGAAAATAAATCTGTGATTAACAAGAAAATAACGACTCGCCACAAACTGAAATTTTGACTGACTCAGCACGTGTATAGACGACAAATACAACCCAAATTTACCCAAGCACTGGTACAGTTATGGCGGCCATCAAATTGTGTGGTCCGCAATTAACTTCATTACCAAAATTAAAATTCAAACAGCGATTTGACCTTCGAGTCGGTGATAATTTGGCGCGTATTTCAAATTTAAACAACGCACAACGGACTGACGAATGAAACAAACACAAAGTTTCGTAATTTTTTTTTAATAATGTGGAGAACATTGCATTATGAAAGTTGTAGAATATAGTACTATGTACATCACAGATTATAGTAGGTTAGTAAGTTTTCTTAAATCAATGATGATGTTTAATAGATAGTCACTTGATTGTTGGTTTTCGAGATTGTGACATGCCAAAGGATTGACGTTTTAAGCATTTATTGTGGTTTTTTATGAACTTTTATTTAAAATGAAGAGCTGTGATTGGGTGACCAAATAAAGGACTTTTCATTGTTCTGAAATAAATTGTAATCTCAATAAAAGAAATATGATAAGATTTTGCATATATTTTGCATATATGACATTGAGTTACCCAATTTTTGTATATTCACCCATATAGTCTTCTGCCGTAGGTTGATATACTGTTATATTATGTGGGTCATTATGTGGGGTTGGAAGAACAATGACGAATAAATATGGACCCTAAATACGTGTATTTTGAGCAAGTTTCAAGATGCATGCGTCTAAATGCAAGTTGAATGAAGAAAAGTGCATATTGAAAGTGAAACCCGAAAGCGCTCTAGTGAGGACATATCTTCGGAAGGTTAACCTGGCAAAAGGCATGATGCGGGTATTTTTTGAGGAACAATTTTACGATCAACTTAAACAAAAAGCCGTATTTCAATTATATTGATTTTATTGCCGCCGTTTTGAAAAACAAAATTTTCATTCTAATTTCTTTATTAAAATTTCGATTAACTGCTGCTGTGTTTGCAACAAAGAATTTGTTAACGATAGATTTCTTTCTGCTGTCAAATATTTTTGCTCCTTTCCAGCTATCTTCATTAGGCTTTCTTTCTTTTGTATTTCCATTTTTTTCTTCTATCGCTAATTTTCGTTTTTCTATTAAAAGTTTCTTTTCTTCGATCACTACTTTTCTTTCTTCCAATGCTAATCTCTTCTCTTCCAGTTCTTGGTTTTTTCTTTATTACGTCCAAATCAGATAATCTTTTTTCAGCTAGATAATTTAAAGCGTCGCTTTTATTGCCTGACTTTTATTGCTCCTTTTTCTCGTTGGCACTGAAATGAAAAGAAAATAAAAACGTTATATTAATGTTTACTCACCAAAGGAATCTATTCTGTTTCCACATACTTGAAAAAACATTCTGTCAAAAAACAACGATTTTACCCTTGATCATATGGACTGTGTCACCTTTATTACGATCGTAAAGGGCAACGTACACGGAAGGCACGAACACATTCTTACCAGCAATATTTCTCCTCACATTGCTGCTGCTGGGGGTCGGCTCCATTTCTTTTATTGCGGGATTAACATTAAGCAACACTAAAACGTGAAAAATGATTGAGGGAATTTAGTAGAATTGTTCGACTTCGCACTATAAGTGTGATCATGGTGCGAAATTTTTATAATGTCGGTTTCGCTTGAAGCGAACGTCTTGGCTAATTGTTCTCTTATTTCTCGTCCAATGGACCAGATTCTCTCAATTTTTGTCATTTTTTTTTCTGTTTCGTTCGGATTCTTCAGCGATGTTCTGCACCTCTTGGAGCAGAACATCTTTTTCTGTCACTGCTTCTTCAATAGCCGATCTATGGAGACGATGTTATTTTGTATTAGAACTAGATAACTGTGACTCACCTTTTTGTATTTATTCTCTCCTTCTCTTTCCACATCTCTAGGAGAAGTTGAATGTGGCTTTTTAACGTACGAATTGAGAAGTCTTTTCCACTTTTTTCGCATAAATTTTGAACGGTAACTCAGGGTTTTCGTTTGGGAGTGGACTGTATTTACGATTTCGGTTTTGTTTTTACGATTTATTGAGCGCTTCTATAAAGTTCGATATCTATGATGCGAATAATTCACCTCCTAATACACTCAATACACTCGACTTAACACGTTCACTGCCATTCGTATTTACCGGTAGATCGTCGCACGCCAGACGTTCATACACATGCATCTCGCCGCGACGCGAATTCGCGTCGGCGTGTCGCTCGGATTTTCAATCATGCGTAAATTTCGGAACAAACAGAAATCCTCAGAAAATGAAAAATTCTTATTCGATCTAGTCCGGGAAAAATATATTAACGGTTCTGCATTTGTTTATTTGAAAATCAGATGAAAAAACAAATAAATAAAATAAGATAAAAAATAATGTTAATACAAAATAATAATAATAATATAATAAAGAGCTCCTTTTAGGTGATCAGAATATCCAGTGCGTAGAAAATATTAAATATTTGGGGCTCATATTAGACAACAAGTTGAGATGGCATGAGCATATTCACCGAGTGGCAACAAGTTCCAAAAAGATATTAAATTTGCTTCGTGCCATTGCGGGATTGTCCTGGGGTTTAGATCGACAAATATTGCTACGAATCTATAAAGTCTCATTCTAACCAAAATTGATTATGGAAGCATCGTTTACGGTTCTGCTCGCAAGAGTGTTTTGAAAAAATTGGACAGTATACAATGCCAAGCCTTGAGGATCGTGACCGGTGCGTATCGTACGAGTCCGTCATCGTCTCTCAATGTCATTACTGGTGTCCTCCTCTCAAATTCAGGAGGCTTCATCTACTTGCTAACTACGCAAGTAAGATATATTTACTGGATTCTCACCCAAATTATTCTGTCCTTTTGATGAAAACCCCGCGCATCTGTATGACCGTAGACCTACCATTACACGACCTGCTACAGTATATTTCAAAGAAAAACTTGACTGCATTCAGCTTCCGGATAAAGTATAACTCCCATAAATATAAAAAGATTCGAACTGCCTACTTAAATTATATTGAACAACTTTGGCAATGCGAATGGGACTCTACCACAACAAATTTAAGCAGAATATATCCGGAAGTTAAAATTGGGAAAAACAGGTCATTATACAATACAGGTAGCAGACGCGAAGAAGCTGTCTTGAATAGATTAAAACTCGGTCATACAAATCTGACCCACAGCCACTTGTTGATGGGACAGAAGACCGAGGTGCGGGAGTGCAATGAAAGAATAACAGTGGAACATTTATTTAACTGCAACAAATTCAGGGATGCACAGAAAAGAATGGAACTGCGAAGTGAAATAAGATACAATATAATATTTTATTGCGATAGAATAATTGAATTCTTTAAGGAAATTGAAATCTTCTATAAAATTTGAAGTTTGCTCTGGAATTGAACAAATAAACACAGCAATTGTCCTATAATGATCGGAGGTGGGAGCGACAAATAGCCTCAGTAGCTGAAGTCGCGTGGGAAAAAAAAAAAAAAAAAAAAAATAATATAATAAAAAAATAATGAATAATAAATAATATTGAAAAGGAATAATAATGAAAAAATAAAATATTGATGAAATGTAAAAATAACTAAGAGAGGTAGTGCCACCGTAAAGGAAATCAGTCATTATTTTTGTGATATATTGGGAAACAGTCAAGACATAAAGCTGGCTGATCTTTTGCAATCCAAGCAGCAATACATTGTATCCTTCCGTTTGTCCTTCGAAAAACAGATTTTGCATTTCCTTCTCGAAGATCGTTGTTTACCATCCTTATTCAATTTTGTTATTCTTTGGGGGAAGTGATTATCTGGTTTTCTCTTAGATGCAATGTCTGTCGTTGGGTATTTTTCATGGTGTGATAGGAGGTAATCAATAATTGCTAACATGAAATCGTAGATAGATAATTTTTTGGTGGAATGCTTGTTATATAAGAAAAATGCATTCAAGAGAATGCATTGGAAGATATGAATGCCAAGTTTCTGATTCCATCTCAGCGTTTTCCTCTCGCAACTGTAGTGTGATAGCATTTGATCAACCATATCAACACCACTCATGTATTTGTTGTATTCAACGATACTTTTTGGTTTCAATTTGTGTTGTCCTCTACGGTTTTGTGTATCTATCAATTCTTCTTTGTGTTCAGTAGACAGCATTAGAATATCTCTTTTATCTTTCCATTTTTGGACACTCACTTTCATTGCATATTTGGAAACAAGATCGCCTTTATTCAATTTTTTCGTCAATAAATCTGAAGGAATATCTTTTCTATTTTTCCGCAACGTACCAGTAACATAGGTACCCCTGTCTAATAACGTATGTGCTAATTGAATATTATTGTAAAAATTGTCCATGTAAAGAGAATGTCCTTTGTTGAACTTATTCTCTAACAATTTCAGAACAACTTTGGAGGAATGGCCTTTTCCACCGACAACGTTGTCATTGGCACCGGCGTAAACCAAAATACGTTGAACCATTCCATTTGGTTCATATAACATATACAATTTGATTCCGTATTTGTGCCTCTTATTTTTATATATTGCCGAAAAACTAAGCGCCCCTGAATAGCACCATGGATCCATCTAATGCCAAATGTTTGCCGGGGTAATATATTTCTTCCATGCGGTTATTGAAGTAATCAATAAGGGGACGTACTTTATAGAGCCTGTCTTCTGGCGGAGATTCTCCGGGTTGAGGGTTCTCACTAAAATGTAGGGCCCTAAGAATTGCCTGGAATCGGTTGCGTGGCATAAATTCTCGAAAAACAGAAATGTTGAATAAGTAATTAGTTTTCCAGTAGTCCTCAATTCTACTATGTTTTATTGTACCCGTATGATATAAGAGTCCAAGAAATATTTTCATTTCGTTCACCGTCAAATCCTTCCATAATGTACTTCTTGAATTATCTTCGACGCCGCGCAGGACTATCTCTCTTGCATATTCATTAGTATGCGAAATTACCAATGAATAGAATACATCACTGGCCAACAAATTGAAAAAATCTGATGGATTGACTGAATTTTCGAAAGGCAACGGAATATTTTCGCCAGTGAAGTTTATGTGAGCTAATTCCTCATCATCAATCCATGTCCAATTTTTAGAATCTTCTGGCTCACCAGACTTTTGAGCTATCTGGGACACTAGCTCGATTTCGCTTTCGGAATCAGAAGAATTTCTGAAATCTTCATCGGCAACGGTGATGAAATCTTCATCAGAAGAGTTTAGCAATTCCTCGTCGGAAGAAATTTTGCCAGACAGCAACAATTCCATCGCTTCCTCTGGACTGTATTTTTTTTGCCACCTACAGTCGAAATATAAATTGAGATGCAAATTTCCCAATGCAAATATATCTACGAAACAGATATTAAAAATTGAACCAACTTACCTTTTACATCTATTTTGAAGCGAGGATGGAACATTTTTTGATGTGCTTGGTTGATCTATAACGTTACACGGATAAAACACACAAGAAACGATAACAAGAATTCTATTCGTCAATGCTACGTATGCTCGTTGAAAAAACGGAATTTTTCGAAGTTTCACCCATTATATATGTATTCGAGAATACCGTAATTCGATATCTGATAGAACTATTTCGATTGAATCGAAGTAGAAACCAAAGCCGCCCTGTGGATATTCATACTTTCATAAACATAACATTAATAAATCAAACTGTTATTATAAACACGCACGATATGAGAAGCATTTAAAATCAACATACATGAAAATGCGAATTCGCGTCCATGGCGTGCGGGATCAATCAAGCAGGACGCGAATTCGCATCTTTGGCAGTGAAGCGTCTCCCGCGCGGGCCTTGCACTTGCTAGTGCACTAGTATATTGCGTACGCGACATACCGGCGACCTTGAAAGACCCAAGTCTTTTAACGAATTAAACGATTGGTAGAACACAGAGTTTCTGCACAGCTCGGGTAGTCTCACCGGTCCATAGATAAAATAATCAGATGCCAAACTTAGTACTAATATTCTGTGAACGTGTTCGACTTTCGCGCACCCGGAGAGTATTGTGAACTAATAAAGAACGAGCCGATAATATAGTTTCCTATTTAGCGACCTCCTGCTGATGGTGGCGCCACCCCGACAGTATTCTTAACTATTCACGAAGGTTCATTAACTCCGGGAAATAACTACATTTAAAACATTTTTCATCAATTCAGATATTTATTCATAACGTCAAAGATTTACATATATACCTTTACATGTTCATATAGCTGATCGATCTGCTGAAATGAAGTCCTTGATATTCTGTAGAGTTCTGAAACAAAAACAAAAATCAATATTTGTTTTTTGAAAGAAAATTGTAGGGCAAAATCAAATCAATTGATACCAACAAAATCAATGTTTTTCTGATAAAGAACCCAGGATGATTATATAAACTACAAATTAAATAACCCAATTTCAATAAGAGATTTACGTGTAACACCAAATGTAGACAACTTTAGACTATTGTTATTAGTGCCTGAGGTGGACGGTCTAATCTTCAGTGAATAATTGGACATCTCTTTTTGCTCATTAATAACATTATAAGTATTTTTCTTTGTTGCCCGATGGTGGGATTTATGAGCAACAACAAATGTAGATAAGTTTGGATAACTGTTATCACAGAATGATTGCAGATTAAGTGAATAATTGGATCCAAAGGAGTTTGTTACGTTGACGTTTTCTAAACTTTGACAAAATAGATTATCATTAACGTCTACAACATTTGGGAAATCTGAACTTGCAAATTTTGAAACTTTATTCTTAAAAGTATTTGTAACATTTTTGAACTGAAATGATCCTGACGAATTCTAATTGATGATGTGAGATTTAAATATGGAAAATGAAGGCTGATTGAAGACTTCAAGCAGAAATCTTAGAAATGGGAATTGTAAAAAATGTTTGTCTCTATTGCTATTGCCTACTATCATTACATTGCTACAGGTAGAATACAGCACTTAATTGACTGCGCCATACTCAAACAAATCTGAATACTTACCCAACTTCAATACCAGTCCTTATAGTGTCATCTAAAAATTAAAGTTATGTTAATATAATATTTAAAATAATATACATAAAGTCAGAACCACATACGGGATGTAACGAAATTAAAGAAATGTTACACCCACCTTCAAAAATTATTAACTAAAAATACGTACTTATTATAAATAAGACTAAAAGGACTCAGGACGAATATGTGGAACAAAACCATTCATTGAAAGTTTTATAATAGTGACACAATTGCTGTTAGGTTGATGTGAACCATATTCCAATTAATTAATTTAGTTTCAAAACTTTCAACACATTATGTATTCTAAAAATATTGGGCTATATGAAGTTTGGGTTTGTTGAAAAGCAATAGTCACCCACTCACTTTCCAACCGCGTAAAACCGAGAAAACCGATTGGTAGCGTCATTTTAATATTAAATTCGAACTGTTAGGACGGGTGATTCAGAGTGTTTTCAGAAAGTTGATTGGATCAGGGCAATTCTGGGCAGAAAATTTAGTTAAAAATATAGGTCTTACCTTTACCCTTACCTTACCCTTAAGTAATGTCTGCGAGAAAAGTTTTGTACGAAAAATTTGAAGCAGGCTTTTCTTTAGATTTTAGTCAATATTTCAGAAAGTAAACCTTCCACCGATACGAATCATGACACCAATGATTGTTGAGAAAATTTTCAATGAATATATCTCGACTTTTACGTCTCTGAGATTTTCTGATTTTCGATTATTTGTCATAAACTCGAATAAATTGTATTACCTATTTTCTGAGATTCTCAGCATGTCAACAAAAATTGAATCAGAAGATTCGATATGCCTCACCATGGTGAAATTCCAAATCTGAAATTGCAATTCGGTAATTATCGGATTTCAATAATATCAAAACTGGTCCATCAGGTTTCATCCTTTTTCATTGCTACGAAATTTCAAAAATTCTTATAGATAAATAAGTTTTTATTCAAAAAACATTCATGACAGTTTGTATCCCAGCAAATATAGTATGCAGATAGGAAATCAAAACAATTTGAAAAATATTCAGTTTATCGAAACAATTATTATTTATTCATAAATTTATGCATTAATATTAAAACGTGACCTTACTTCCCTTATTTTCAATATTTTGTTTTCCATATCAATTTTAAATGAAACTACTTTTCTGAATATTTGGGCATTTGGAATACAATCTTGTATTATTAATTATTATGTTTTCAATTATGTTATTAATCCGAAGTAAATGTAATATACAATTTCGAATTTGTTCACCCGTATATTACTAATTTTTATTTCGTTGTGTTGGCGTGTGAATAATCCCTCACGTGACGTATATGTTCATTCATGCCGCCTCTTTTTAATATTCAGATGAAGACAACACACAATGGAAATCTTTACGATTTTGTCCTTATGTACAATTTTTTCAATATATTCTCACTTTTCCTTGAAAGAACGAGTTCTTCCCATTTTCCCATGATCGGTATTCCATTTCGGTCAGGAATTGTCGTAAATAATTTTGTCCGCCTAAATGTGGTCGGAATTGCCTGGTAATAAAGATCGCTCCAAAGACGCGGTGTCTCAGAAAATGTGATTTCAAAGAGGACGACGCTTGCCGGTATGGCATAAAATTGCAGTATTGTATAATGCCGTAGCCACACACAGTCCCTGCTCCTGCTCCTGCTCCTGCACCTGCACTGCCGCGACCGGCCACACACTGCTCGGCTGCCGTCGTTATCAGCGACCGTCAGTACGACGTTGAATATTTTCTTGGATGGACATAAAAGTTGCGCAGCTGTGGCGCTACGCTTAAATGGCATATCGTTTTCCATGCAGGCGCTCGATCTGTACTGTCGACCAGACAAGCAGTCGAGGCTTATCTCATTTATTACCCTTTGACTGCGGTCGTGAGACCGACAGATGACATAACCCAGCCACATGACGGTTTTATAAGTCGCTGCTACATTTCCTGCAGTCAACTGCATTCGTGTGGCTGCAGGGTAACGCCGCACATTTGGAACGAAGATAGACTACCAAAGTAAGTTGGCTCAACCCACAGATGTTGATAACGACATTCTTTCTTCTCTCAGAACTGTTTCTTTTCTTGTCAGTTGCTTCATTTTTTCGATAGCTTCAGTTCAGTCTTGCAGAATTTCTCGTGACAAATCGATCGTTTTGTGATCAGTTCTTTTCGTTTGAAATATTAAGAAGTCGATATGCCACCTTTGAGAAGAAGAAAACTGAGCTACCTTTGAAACTTTTTCGTCGAATTAGACAAAACTTACGCACAATGCAAAATGTGCAAATCCAAGTCGTCATATAAAACATCTACCACTAATTTGAGGAAGCACATGGAATTTAGGCACCCGACAGTGCCTCTTACCACAAGTCGTTTGGAACAACCTGAAAAGGTGAGTTATTTTATTAATGAATTTTGAATTGTAGAATAAACTTTTATGGTTTGAATAACTTTTGAGAAGAGAAATTAATAATTATGATGAAACACCGAATGAATGATATGATTCATTTGAAATATTAATCAAATCACTTTTACGCATTCGTACATACAAATTACTGTTTCATAGGGATATAGCATAGCATGTATTTCAAAAAAGAAAGATGAATCGAGAATTTGGGAATATGAATAAAAATTGTTATTTTCAATAATTCTGCTCAATGTTCGTGAGATTCTTTGAAAAAGATGAAAGGACTATGAAAAAATCCAGAAGTCGCGTCAGGATTTTTAAAATTATATACAACACCCTTTGTTTCTAAAGTTTGTTACAGCATGCAGTTTTCACTCGCACACAATCAAACTCCGCTCTGACTAAAATTGGATAAACCTCGAAAAAGCATCAAAGTAGAGTTGATCAATTTGTATCTTTTCGCAGGCTCGAAGTTCTGCCGTCGGTTGCTTCCCAACACACGACCGAAATAACCCGGAAGAAGGTGAACTGTCAGTTTCGTCGACTTCCGGTACCTCTGCGGTACAACGAAATGCACATCTCCAAACTAATATGACCGACTTCCTCCAAAGAGGGTGACCCCAAAATTGAAACAAACCATGGACGAAAAGTTGCTACGACTTTTCACTGATAGCTGCTGCCTTTTCGAATCGTTGAAGATCGTTCATTCCGAGATTTTGTTGTTTCTCTGAACTCTTCGTATGACTTACCCAGCAGGGACATGATTTCGAAGTCTCTCATACCAGCCATGTATGAGACATGTGTTCGTGCAATACGGGAAGTTTTACAACATGCGAAAAAGGTTTCCATAACTACTGACTGTTGGACATCAGTAAATATGACGAGTTTTATGGCGGCAACGGCTCATCTTTACTTTTAGAATGTGCAAATTTGCCATTCCAGCATACTTCCATTAATCTGGCGAATGAGCTGAGAAAAGTGGCAACGGGTGGAATTTGCACAGTCGATTACTCATTGTCGTGTCTGATAATGCGGCGAACATAAAAGGTGCTGTACAACAGGAGTTAGGTTGGAAGCATTTGGTGTGTTATGCTCACACCCTGAATCTTGTTGTCAGCGATGGTTTAAAAGGTGAGATTTCAAACACCATTTCCAAAGTGAAATATTGTCGGTCATTTTAAGCGGAGCAGTATCGCGACAACAAGACTGCTGGAATTTCAAAAATCAAGGCAATAAAACTCCTCTTAAGTTACTACAGGACGTGGCTACTCGGTGGAACTCTACTTTTTATATGTTGGAACGGATTATTTTGTTGGAAGAAGCCGTGAAGAGTTCCTTGGCTCTAAGTAATATGGATATGGCTCATCTTTTGACGGTTGACGAGTGGGACATAATTAAAGATGTTTGTAAAATATTACAACCTTTTGAAAAAATTACAAAAGCAGTTTCTGGGAGGAATACGTCACAGCTTCCTTGTTATACCATTAACAAAGGGTCTGTTTTCGGTATACAAGGGATTTGCAGAAAAACCGTTTAAAAGATGTGCTAAGAGTATTGTTGAAAGTCTTCAAAAATCATTGAATAACCGTTTTGGAAATTTCGAAAACAGCAATACTCTCTCCATAGCCACATTCTTAGATCCAAGGTTCAAACACATTGCTTTCAGAGAACGTGCAAATGCGGAAAATACTAAAAAAAACGTCATAACCCTTGTTTCCGAAGTACTATCAAGAATAAGGCAAAACACCCCCTTCCAACAAATAACCGATTCAGAAGCCTCAGCATCGGAAACAACTAGCGGTGTTTCTGATGCTGAAGTTGATATTTGGGCAGAGTTGAATCTCCACTTCTTAAACGAAAAGAAGATCCATTAAAATGGTGGAAAGAAAATAAACACGCTTTTCCACATCTTGCGCTAGTCGCCCAAGAAAGGCTATGTGCAATGGCCATCGGTGCCTTGTGAGAGAATCTTTTCCAAGGCTGGCCAGATCGTAACTGACAAAGGAGTCGTCTCAGTAATGGCAAAACGAAAATGTTGCTATTTTTGAATAGTAATTCAAAATTGATAAACTAATTTGTTCCTATTTTCATTACTTCTTTTATTTGTTATTCATTTTGACCATCATCATTATTTATTTCACTATTGATGTGTGTTAAAGAAAATAGCAACATTTTTCTTTCACATAGTTTTTCAAAAGTGATAACAAACTCAAGAAGGTTATATATGATTATATGATTTGAAGTCATTCTTTTCATTAGAAACTCAATCAAGGCAAATCTACAAACTAAATAAAAGCTTTCGTGCCTGATTGAAGTTATGATTGAAGTTTCCCCTTTTGATATTTCTGAAAATAAATAGGTATTTTACATTCCTTTCTTTCGTATTTGTTTTATTTGTGAAAAAACTTCTTCGAGTATTGTCGAAATTGTTTTCGAAAAAAGTTTATTATCTACTGGTTTTTTATAACCTTCCGCAGTCTGATATCTCTTTTTTGAAAGACCATGTTCTAAATGTTTAGTTTTGCAAATCTTTTTCCATGCGTCGGAATGGTAGCAATAAATCAGTGAAATAGTGTAGCAATGTTTCATAATGTCCTTTTTGAACACAACTTGTTCCTCTTAAATAAATTGATATGTCTTATTAATTTGATTTTCTAAAGAGTCTTCAAGTTTTGTGTAATTTGATGTTGAAGTTGTACTGTTAAAAAAATTTCTAACTTTGGATGTGAACTTCTGGGTGTATTAATTCATCATGTCATCATATGAATGGATATTAGAAGCATTGTTGTTTCTATTTCTTCAAAGGAGCACATTCTGTTCGAAAAAATCTATTCAATACGAACAACATTAAAAATATTCGATATTTGTCAAAATTTGTTGCTATTTTCACATAGATAAGCTGCTTCAATGCAGATCAATGTACTGATTAACATTTGTCTTAGAAGTTCCTGTAGGGTGTTTATAAGTAAGGAAAAATTGTTAATGTGAATTTGTATAAGCAATACATACAATAGTACGATTTATTTTTATTTTTTCACATTCTATTAATCACTGAACACTGAAATTTGAGAAAATGAAATCGATCGGTTACGATTGAAAATTGAAATAATTATCACTTTAACTTTCCAGTCAGGGTCACCAATGTGGTTTTATGCCAATTATTAATTTAATTATTAATTTCTCGTTGGGGAATATTAACAACGACAACACCTCTTAACGGATCGAAGATTTATTCGTCACTGACTGCATCGGATCGGTACCCCACCCTAAGGCGACGCAGCGCCACCGTGTTATGTACGGGGGGTACCGAAAGTGTCTCTTGCGCACCCCACAAAACGTTAGTAAACATCTTAGCATCGCAGCAGCGTCAAATAGCTGAATTAGTCCATTTGACAACCATGGTGCATAGTCAACCGCCAACGCCCAGTTCCTCTACGTCAGAAATGTTTAATGCGCAGCCTCCAGTGTTGGATGTAACTTCGTCATTTAAATTAACGAAGTATGACCCTGATGACAGTGCCTACTCTATAAAAGATTGGCTAGAGGACGCTGCTAAATTAAAAACTGAACAAAACGTGCCGGATGGATTAATGATCGCAAAAGCAACCGAAGCATTGGAGAACCGAGCTTATCGTTTTGCCGTGCATGGAGACCGCGAGATCGAACGTGGGAGCGATTTTGTTTGGACATTACTATCGCTTTTCCAGATCGTGAAACACCGGGCGCAAGAGCTTACAAGGCTGTAACTTTACGCAGTAACAATTGTCGATCACTTTGCGATTATGGGATAGAGAAGCTCGATGGCATAAGAAAGTTTCACGACGAATTACCCTGGGACACGGTTCTGAGTATGGTGGAATACACCCTCGATGACTCTGAAGCTCGCCTATCTTTAAGAGTGCAAAAGCCAGCTAGTGAGGGAGATTTACTAAAATTACTCAGCGAAGCAGATGCCCGTCGTCATGATTCCCGCATAAGACAGAAGTACCCTGAATTTGAGACGAAAACAGTGAATAAACGAAACCTCGATAACGACGACAGACCTGTGAAGCGATTTCAAGGTCAGGAGAACCGATTCAAGTTTACGAGTAACCAGTATCAAAATGAAAAATTAGATGATAATTCTGGAAACTCAACCGTACTCACATGTACCTATTGTTCAAAAATAGGACATCTCCATACCGAATGTTGGAAGAAGCAGCGTAAACCGCAGCAGGCCTTTGTAATAAAAAATGACGGTACCTCAGCGAAAACATTTCATCATAGGCGGGCGCCGAGTTTCTCATTTATTATCGATAGTAATTCGGACATTTCTGTCGTTAAATGTTCGGTCGTGCATTCATTAAACGTAGACATCAAAAGAAGGATAAATTATGTGCCGTTTCCGGTATTGGTGGAAAAACTGTATTAACTATTGGTACTTGTGATTTAATAGTGGTTCTTCCGACTGTGTCGTTAGAATTAACGATTTAGGTAGTACCGAATGAAGTTCTTCCCGGGGACGTTGACCTAATTATTGGTTGGGACGTTATCGGTCGACCTTGTTTACAACTTTCGAAAACGGTCGACGGGATAGAATTACATCATGCCACCCAAAACGTGCCGCGTGTGTTATTGTCCCGAACGGTAATAACTCAAGTCGAAATAAAACAAAACGACCTCGACCCCGAAGTTCGGAATTGTTTAAAAATTTTATTACATTTCTATAAGAAAAAAAAACGTGTTCTCATATCACAACGGGAAAGATGACTATTAGATTGAAAAATGATGTGCCCGTGTCATATCGTCCACGACGTTTAGCTTACCAGGAAAGAAAGGAACTGTATCCATTACCCCTTATTCAGGACATAAACTCTTTGTGTAAAGCAAAATATTTCACGACATTGGACATGAAATCTGGGGCAAGCCGAAGGACCTGCACATGAGGAATTCAAGCGCTGGCCATCAGGTAAAAAAAAAATTGAACGTAAGTTCGAAAAAAAAAAAAAATTGAACGTAAGTTCTGTAAAAAAAATTGAACGTAAGTTCGAAAAAAATTTGAACGTAAGTTCTGTAAAAAAAAAAAATTGAACGTAAGTTCTAAAAAAATTGAACGTAACTTCTAAAAAAAAATTGAACGTAAGTTCTAAAAAAATTGAACGTAACTTAAAAGAAAAAATTGAACGTAAGTTCTAAAAAAATTGAACGTAAGTTCTGTAAAAAAAAAAAAAAAAAAAATTGAACGTAAGTTCTAAAAAAAAAATTTTGAACGTAAGTTCTGTGAAAAAAAAATTGAACGTAAGTTCTGTAAAAAAAAAAAAAATTGAACGTAAGTTCTGTAAAAAAATTGGAACGTAAGTTCTAAAAAAAAAAAAAAAATCGAAATTGTGCGGGGTCGCACTAAGACCAGGATGGCCGTAACAGTAAAAAAAAAAAAATTACTAGTGTGTTTCAGTATCTCACTGTGCGAGGACGCACGAATTGCAGGATGGCCGTGTAAGAATTACGTCAACTATTATTTTAACGATGACTATAAACGCGATGACGATGAGGGAACGCCATAATAGAGGGGAAAAGGAGGCGAGGCATGGTCTTCGAGAATATTCCCGAAAGCACGTACCGAAGTCAGTCACATTTGTAACGTTATACCGACTGTACGAATATTAATAAACCGAGATTAAATTGTGTTAATCATTAAAGACAATTGTTTTGACTCATCTATTTCTACATATATGTATTCAAAACTGTGTCTCGTCGAAAAAGTTTTGGAACTCTTGAAGCTGAAAAAACTTGATATAACATATTCCGAGATTATCACCATGAAATCAAACGATAAGTTATTAATAGAATGCTGCCGCGAAATTTCCGAATGTTATAAAAAAAATAAACGCATCAAACCGAGTCAATTCGTTAATAACGTTTCTTGTAAAAAATACAAAAATATTATGAGCAATTGGAATGCACAGGGCGAAAGCACTTTTATATCGAACTGTGACACAAAACATTTTTCCAACGTTCCTGAGCGATTGTCGGTCGCAGCAGATAATGGTTTCGAAATTGTACCGACATTTTCGTCAACGCCTGTTTCGCGGTCTTTTAATACTCTACTTAATTAGTACTTCATCGGGAAAATTGATAATAAATCCTTCTAGTGAGTGTATTGGCGTGAGCAACGCAAATAATAATATTGCCGCCAACGAATCTAATGCAAGCTTGTCCTCTGGCCCATTCGACCGCAATGTTATGAAAAATATCGACAGTAACAAAAGTACTATTTTGTCAGCCAACTCGGATTTAACACGCGATTCAAATGCAGCTTTTTCGGTTAGTGCAGTCGATAAGAATAATTTGAACAGCAGCCGTTCTTCTGATGACAATCCTATTTCGACATGCGATTCGAATGTAAGTGCGCCGCTTCACGAATTTAAGCAATATATGTCGCTAAGTATGTCACAAGTTGGTAAATCTGTGTTAAGAGATTTAGACATAACAGAGGACATTTATAAAAATGCAGAAATATTATCGAATGGTGTGAAAAATTGCTCCCATTTCACACCCACGAGCTACGCGGCGTGTAAAACTCCAGAAGGTTCTTTTCAAATCCGAAATAAAGTGTGGAAACGAATATACGACAAAAAAAAGGCTTCATTGTCCACTTTTTTGTACCCAATGTACATAAAGAGAATGGTTCACAAGTTCGTTAACAATGTGTGTCATAAATAGTACCAAATATCTGAAGCATGATATAGTTATCAGAGCTCTTTGCATCAATAACGAATATAATTGTAAAAAATTCATAATAACCATCCACAATTTTCAAGTGCCGCAAGAAAACTATGATGTCTCGGTATACAGCAATGCTATTAATGTGTGTCATGATAAATATGCAATAGGTCAAGCTAGAGGAGAACGTTTGAAGCATCAACATGCTATGGCGCACCTTGATCCCTCTGCTTATAAAACAAAATTGTACTTGGACCAGAATCCAAAATTGGCTGCAATGGGTAATTTTCAAGAAGTCAAAAGCGATAAGGTTCTACAAAACATGAAATGTGAAGGATACCAACGTCATGACCGCCACAAACATCCATATCTTGATGTATGTGAAATGTCAATGGTTTATCCGGATTATCTCATTTGTATTTATCCACGTCCATTTTTACTTTATTTATTTAGTAAAAGGCAATTGAAGATATTGTCCGCTTATAAAAGAAATGGAATTCCCCCATAATACATTTTGACGCAACTGGGAATGTCGTCCGAAATCCCTGCGAAGACAAACGCCGTACTTTTCTTTATTCCGCGGTGGTTTCGAATAAAACAAAACGAACGACGGCAGTTTTCGACTTAATTTCGAATGCGCACGATTCGCAGACAATAAAAAAATTTTTCAAACGCTTCCAAGAATTCGGTCTTGACAATATGTAATTGTTGGCCAGCGTTTTCTAGTATAGTCGTTGACTTCAGCTTCGCATCCTTACATGCCGCTGCGAAAGGCTTCAATAATATGCCATTAGTCGACTACATTAATAAGTGCTATGATATCGCTCGAGATAATGCGGAAATGCCAACAAACTTCATTTCGATTCATTTATGTTGTTCCCATTTCATGGCAATGATTTGTCGGAATATTAAAGTTCAAATGGCAAATGCCGACAAAAACAACCAGTATCTCCAAGAACAATCGAGAATAATGAAAGAAATAATGGCAATTTTCATAACTCGTTCATCTTTAGAGGACTTGAATAAGTGGTTTAAAGCAATGATCCTACTTTTCGAATCCCCTTATGAAACACAAGAAGTGAACGATGCCATCAACTATTTCAAATCGTGTTTTATTAATAATTTCAATGGTGCGGTTGAAGATTGTTTCAAACAAAAAACAGCAATGCTTTCACAAACACATGATGTCGACACAGACGAATGTTTTGGGTTTTGACAAAACCCGACCGACATCCTTATACAGTGCAAGTGTATTTTATCAGCATTTTATGAAACAACACAAATTTTTGCAAAATTCTATCGAAAGTTCGAAAAGTGTTGTATTAAACAAAAATATTTTCTACAATCCGCATTTCAGTTGTATGATTTTACGAAGATACATTCCGTTTACTCCTCTTATATGCGGTATACTACTAACACTGAAAGGTCACCCTGCCAATAGAGTGAGCAATGCAATAGTAGAAAATCATTTCTCATACGTCAAGAATATTCTATGTAAGAAAAAGCGAAAATTGAGATTGACCAGATTCATAAGGAAATACAGGAAATACATCAAGGGTCGTTACTTCGAAATGATTCGAGGTGTAGAAAAAAATCGTTTAAAAAGACCGATTAGAACAATTAAACCTAATATGCAGAACGACTTTTATACGACACAAACTATGTTGAAACATGGAGGAAAAAGAGAAACCCGCTAATACTAATTTTGCGGGCACGTTTTTGCAAAACTCCCAACTGATAATGTTCAAAAATTGAAACCGGAAAAGAAAATATATACATCGCGACATAGACAGTACCGTTCTGGTTGAATATGTTGACATAAATCATACAGGGGAAACAGATACCGCAGACTCAAATAAATGTTTATACTGTGTAATATAATAAGTACCTTTAAGGAGGTTTTAATCATGACGAAAGGAAACCAGGTGTGTGCATGCGCATTTCTCCATCTCACAATTCGGTTGTTCTTTGTCGTACATCGTACGAAACTGACGTCACACGTTTAGCAAATTTACGCGGGAATTTTGAAATGCATTACGTTGAAACGAACAACGCTTTTTCAAGCAGATCAAAGGACTGAGCGCCAAATGGGATTTCTACAGCGTTGTCGGATTGTAATGTATCGAATTGAACCAAATCGAAAGCGGGTATGATTTTTCTATGCGGTTTACAAATGAAAATCATTGGATAACACAACGAATCGTAAGTTGTGATAACACCGCATCCAGTGACGTCATCTTCGTACTGCGCGAATAAGGACGATTTTGAGAAAATTTGTGCACACACCTGGTTTCCTTTCGCCATGGTTTTAATTGAGTCAATACAATCGTGTTTCGTATGACACTAACAGAATAAATGATGAACACTAATACTATAGTAACGATTATACACAAATGCTAACTTGATAATTCACATCATTCTTCCCTACTTCTTATTTTTTCAACCATAGAGTTTGAAATACTATCTGGTTTGGTAATCTTGAAGGTAGGAAGGGGTTCTCCGAGTTCGAGAACTACGTCTCTGGGGAACATCAGGTGGGTCATTCTGTCCTATCGGTTTCGTATCCGCCCCACCCGATAAGTCGTCATTTTCTTCGGGCTCGTTCTCATTTTCGGGTTCTTCATTGCTTTGAGGAATTGGAATTTCCCCACAGGTGCAAGATCGCGAGTTGAAACCGTGGATTCCTGCCGTCTGCATATCTCACCAAAGCATATTGGGGATTACTCTCTATTAGCTCTACTTCATCCACGAGGGGTTCATATTTTGAGTTCCTAACGAAACGTCGTAGATAAATTGGACCAGATTGAAGCAACCAAGCGGGAGTGGACTCCCATTACTAGTACGCCTTGGATGCCTAAACATCCTCTCATGTGGAGTTTCGTTTGTAGCAGTACATAGTAAAGATCTTATCGAATTCAGGGCTTCAGGAAGGACTGACTCCATTGATTAATAGGCTTTTGTTTCGATTTCAACGCAAGTTCTATGGTTCTCCAGATAATTCCGTTGTACCGTTCAACCTGCCCATTGCAACGTGGATTGTACGGGGTGGTACTGCTGGAAGCTATAACGTTAGTAGCCAGAAACCTTTTAAAATCCTGAGACATCAGAGAGGATCCGCGATCGGAATGTATGAAAGAGGGATTTCGAATAGAGCAAAAATATTCGATAGGGCTGAAATTAGAGTACTAGAGGTCATGTCAGCACAAGCAATAGCAAATGGGTAACGTGAGTACTCATCAACGACAGTTAAAAGGTAACGTTTGTTTGTAGAAGATGGTAAGGGCCCTTTAAAGTCTATATTTAGACGTTCGAAGACTGAAGTACCTTTTATAAGCTTTCCTCTATGTTGGTTGAATCGAGGTTTTACCTCACAACATACCGGACACGATGCTGTGACCTTCTTTACGTCATCGATAGAGTAAGGAATATTTTTACTTCTCAGCCAATGATAGAAACGAGTGACTCCAGGATGACACATTGAATCATGTATTGCGTGAAGACGATTGAGGTCAGATTGAGTTGCTGAACAAATGCGAGAGAGTGCATCAGCGACAACGTTCTGGACTCCCGGCCTATAAATAATGTCATAATCGAAGCAGGACAATTGGAGCCTCCATCTAAGGATTTTTCATTTTTGATTTTGTTCTTCGTTTTAGAATCGAACATGAAGGCGACAGAACGCTGATCTGTTATTAAACGGAAGTGTCGGCCCAAAAGATAATGTCTCCATTTGCGAGTGGCCTCTACGATTGCATAAGCTTCTTTCTCAACGGAGGAATGCTTACATTCCGCACCCGAAAGAGTACGAGAGAAGAACGCCACAGGCCTACCTGCTTGTGAGAGAGAAGCTCCTATAGCTACATCAGAGGCATCAGTTTCAACTGTGAACGTCTCATCCTTATCAATAGGTGCTAGGGCGGCTGTTTCTATATCTTTCTTGAGTTCGTCGAATACAACCTTAGCTTCTTCGGATAATGGTAGGTTACTTCGAGACAGTACTGCAACTTTCTTTGAAAATCGGGGTATGTAATTGGAGAAATGAGCAAACATACCCATTATCCTTTTTAGTTGGGGTTTGGTTTTTGGCAATTCTAACTCTCGGAGCGGTTTCAGCCTTTCAGGATCCGGACGTATTACTTTGTTCGAGATTGTATATCCGAGGAGATTAATAGACCTTAACGAGAACGAGGATTTCTCATTGTTGACAGTCAGATTGAATTTGCGAGCCGCTTCCATAAAGCATTTCAAATTTTTATCATGCTCTTCTTGGCTTCTTCCACAAACAGTGATATCGTCTAAGTACGTAAATGTATCTTTCATTTTCTCGTGTTGTAAAATACTATCTATTGCCCTCTGGAAGGCTGCGACACCGTTAGTGACACCAAAAGGGATCCGTTTGAATTGAAACAGGCGTCCTCCAGCTTCAAATGCAGTATAGATCTTGTCCGATTCTTTAATAGGAAATTGGTGGTATGCAGATTTGAGGTCTATAGTACTGAATACTTCATATTTAGCTACGTTATTGACAATGTCTTCGATTCTAGGAAGAGGATAGGCATCTAAGTGAGTGAATCTATTTATTGTTTGAGAGTAATCAATAACCATTCTCCTTTTTTGGTTTGCAGATGAAGTTACAAGGACCTGGGCTCGCCAAGGTGATCTACTGGGCTCGATGACGTCTTCATCAATGAGACGTTCGATTTCGGCCTTAATAAACATAGCGTCACTATCAGTATGCCTTTGGACCTAACTGCGATGGGTTTACAGTCCAAAGATAGATTATGAAAGAGGGAGATGGGTTCGATTTTAGCGGCGGCTACAGCGCATACATTCAACGGGGATTTGGATCCACTAAATACAACTTCAACAACCGAGTGTTCTCTTAAGATGTCATGACCAATTATGACGTTTTCACAAAGATTCGGGAGCACACAAAGTCGAACATTTTGATACAGATGGTTTTCGATACATAAATCGACATTACACTGTCCGACGGTACTTGATTTGAACGAGGTGGATGCCATGGATACTTCATCTCTCGAGGAACTATCGGAAAACGATACATTTTGGCTGATTCTTCCGAGATGAAACTACATGAACTTCCAGTGTCGATCAGTGCAGATAATCTTACGCGATTGATCGTAACCGGAATGACTGCTCTGGCGAGAGACGATAGTACCGATTTCCCAGTATTTGTGGCAAGAACCAATGAAGCAGACTTAGAATATTGTTTCATATTTTGTTAAATTCATCTGATCTGCATACAGTGGCATAGTGACCTTTCTTATTACAGGTGTGACAGAACACATTTCGATCCGGACATTTGCTTCGATTATGGAGGACGAAACCGCAAAATGGGCATTTCTTTGTGACGGCTGCTACTAACGTTTCATTCGTTTCATCACTCTCTGGTTTACAGAGTCTTTCTTTTGATACAGCGTTTACGGTAAAAGAATCTCGATAAAGTAAGGAGTGTTGTTGAGCTGACTCCAGACTTCTTGCTTTTTCGTACGCATCGGCGAGAGAAAGGCTTGATTCTTCCAGCAGTCGTTGCCTAATATTGTGTGCGGATAATCCCCGAATGAAGGCGTCTCTCACATAATCCTCCCGATGCTTTTCTGCCGTGACAGCCTTGAACTGGCACTCTTTGGCCAGGAGATTCAGAGCCTGGAGATACTGGTCAATTGATTCCTCAGGATTCTGGTGACGAACGGCAAGTTTATGTCGATTGAAAACCTCGTTCGTATCCGGCCTTATATATAAACTTTTCAATACGGAGATAGCATCATTATATGTACCGGCATTATTTACGAACTGGTAAACCTTCGAAGAAATGTAGTTGAAAAGGAGTTTCATTTTCTCGTCGTCGCTACGATCCAGTGTAAAATTCTGAAACCTTCTGAACCAGTGTTCCCATTCTAATGTCGAGTTTGGAGCAGTCGGATCGGCGTCAAATCTCTCAGGAGCGAGAAGTCTATCCATTTAGTAAAAATTGACTCAATTAAATTGTAATATAATGAGTACCTTTAAGGAGGTTTTAATTGAGTCAATACAATCGTGTTTCGTATGACACTAACAGAATAAATGATGAACACTAATACTATAGTAACGATTATACACAAATGCTAACTTGATAATTCACATCATACTGTAACGAAATAATCAGTCCAAATTCATTGTCGTCATCAAGAACGGATACTTGGGTTCAATGCGAAGTATGTTCAGGATGGGTTCATTTCGAATGTTTACATTCTCCACCAGATGAAGACGAAATCTTTTAAATGACTGACAAGCGCCGAACGACAGCACCTTTTAAAACTTACAACAACGGTCTGGTTGCTAATATCCCAGAATATTATCAGTTTTACCTAAGCGTGCAGATTAAACAAATATTTTGACAATTTCTGTTTGTTTTTAAACAAAGTCGATCATGAACAGGAACATTGTACGGCTCAAAGAATTGGAACATCGTTCATCCACAACACGATCTTCAAACCGATAGTCACAATTGATATACTTTGAATGTATATTGAAAAGAATGCGATTGTCCGGAAAAAACAATATCGGCAATCGTTGAAGTTGCTAATACTCAGTGCTTCCGACGACATGAAGAACAAATGTCCTGTATGCCGAAGACTGTCATTCGCAGATGGCTCTTGTTCTCAATGTATTTGCTGTCTTCGACAATTTCATGTTGGAGCATGCTCCTCAAAAGCACAGCTGCAACGGAATATCTGTTACATGTGCAATTTTTATAGAAACGTCAAGGAAAAGCTATGTTAAAAACTGCAAGAACATGTCACTCAAATTTCAGTAGATATTAACAATTTCACAATAACTATTAGGTATCAACCTATTGCACAGTACTTTGAGATTCAGGTATGAATGCAACCATTTAAATGTGAAATTAGCCTTGAAGTAAAGTACATCTCAATGTGAGATGGAGGTTTAAAAACAGCTCTGTCAATTTGACATTGAGCTTTAGAAACAGCTCTCTCAATGTGAGATGGAGCATTTCATCACAAATCGTTCTTTCTTCTTTTTCAGATGTGTTATGGACTCTTTCTTACTCACCCACTGTTTTATTGATATTGGTTTTGAATTATCGAATTCTGTATAAGTCAGAGTTTTTGAGCAACAGTTATCACATGTTCTCTCTAGACATCTTTCAGAATATCGATCACAACAAAGCAGTTCCAACATATTTTGATGATTACTCACTGTTGTAAGTATATTTGCCTTCTTTAGAGCAGCAAGTTGAAGGTCCATGTTTTCGTGAATCGTGCAACTACAAGTTTCACGGTTTGACGATGTAGGGGGTACCACCCAAAATGGTCTAAGTGGGGTAAATAGGGAATAACCGATTACACATGGAGTGGTTTTCAAAAATTTCTTATGAAGATTTTTCATGGTATCAAGTAAATATCTCTTCTGTTTTTTGACTTGTTTACGAGACACAAATTCTTTCTTTCCTGCAGCTTGACGGCTGTTAGAATCATCTTCGAAAAATTTCTGCACAAATCCTTGTATTCTAATTTTGCTTTTATTTATTTTTATTTGTCAGATTATGTCCAGTTTTTTGTAGGTGACTGCTTTGTTTTTATTCTCCATAGTTTGTATTTGTCTACTAAATTTCCACATATAACTTGTTTAAATTTGATTCTTTCTTCATGAGTCTTTAGTTTAGTGTAGTTTTCTTCCAATTGTGTTTTAATAACTTCCCAAAAGGGCCCTCTTCACTAATTCTTTCTTTTTAGTTATATCTTCACTCATGTCTTCAATTCTGGTGTTTGGCGTTTTTCGACAGATTTTATTACTTTTTAGCTGCTTTTTGACTCGTTTATACTTTTGACGCTGTGTATTTAATTTAATTTTAAGCTTTTAAACTATAGCCTTCATCTTTTTTATTTCCTTGTTTCTAGATTTTCTCTGTCTTTCACTTCTCTTTTTAGCTTCTTTTGCTCTTTGGTCTTCGTTAATAACAGGTCTGATTTCTTCATTAATTATGGGTTGTATTTCGTCGTCAGTTAGTGGAGGACTATTCTGGCGTATAAAATTATTAGTGGTTTGTTTCAATAGCTGTTTTCTTTGCCTGTAGTTTGATGAATAATTTTTCCATTTTTTTCTAGTTATTCGTTGCTCTCGTGGTGTCATGTCTTCAACATTTTTCTTTGTCCTTTCTCTTATTTCCTTAAGTACTGAAGTTTTGTTTTTCTTGTATTCCGCTAATTTAATGGGGTCGCTTTTAATTATGGCTAAGCGAGCCTTTTCGGCTTCTCCCTTTTTTTTAGTATTTCTTCCCTAGTCAATTTGCTTTTAGCGTGCCGCATGTTTATGAACTGAAATATAAAATAGAAATGCTTATACACGGTAGCAATTAAGATAAAAGTGCTCCAAAATTTAAAAAAACGTCAGTACCATGAAACTCGTCAGTCCTCTGGCGCGATGCCTGACAAAGGACTGACGCCAACGGACTGACGAAAAAGATATAATTTGAGGTTATAATCAGAACTAATGTTATTTTTGGTAATTTCGAGTATCAACAAACTATATTTTAACAAATCATAGTTAACTATGTATAAATGAAAATAAATCTGTGATTAACAAGAAAATAACGACTCGCCACAAACTGAAATTTTGACTGACTCAGCACGTGTATAGACGACAAATACAACCCAAATTTACCCAAGCACTGGTACAGTTATGGCGGCCATCAAATTGTGTGGTCCGCAATTAACTTCATTACCAAAATTAAAATTCAAACAGCGATTTGACCTTCGAGTCGGTGATAATTTGGCGCGTATTTCAAATTTAAACAACGCACAACGGACTGACGAATGAAACAAACACAAAGTTTCTTAATTTTTTTTTAATAATGTGGAGAACATTGCATTATGAAAGTTGTAGAATATATTACTATGTACATCACAGATTATAGTAGGTTAGTAAGTTTTCTTAAATCAATGATGATGTTTAATAGATAGTCACTTGATTGTTGGTTTTCGAGATTGTGACATGCCAAAGGATTGACGTTTTAAGCATTTATTGTGGTTTTTTATGAACTTTTATTTAAAATGAAGAGCTGTGATTGGGTGACCAAATAAAGGACTTTTCATTGTTCTGAAATAAATTGTAATCTCAATAAAAGAAATATGATAAGATTTTGCATATATTTTGCATATATGACATTGAGTTACCCAATTTTTGTATATTCACCCATATAGTCTTCTGCCGTAGGTTGATATACTGTTATATTATGTGGGTCATTATGTGGGGTTGGAAGAACAATGACGAATAAATATGGACCCTAAATACGTGTATTTTGAGCAAGTTTCAAGATGCATGCGTCTAAATGCAAGTTGAATGAAGAAAAGTGCATATTGAAAGTGAAACCCGAAAGCGCTCTAGTGAGGACATATCTTCGGAAGGTTAACCTGGCAAAAGGCATGATGCGGGTATTTTTTGAGGAACAATTTTACGATCAACTTAAACAAAAAGCCGTATTTCAATTATATTGATTTTATTGCCGCCGTTTTGAAAAACAAAATTTTCATTCTAATTTCTTTATTAAAATTTCGATTAACTGCTGCTGTGTTTGCAACAAAGAATTTGTTAACGATAGATTTCTTTCTGCTGTCAAATATTTTTGCTCCTTTCCAGCTATCTTCATTAGGCTTTCTTTCTTTTGTATTTCCATTTTTTTCTTCTATCGCTAATTTTCGTTTTTCTATTAAAAGTTTCTTTTCTTCGATCACTACTTTTCTTTCTTCCAATGCTAATCTCTTCTCTTCCAGTTCTTGGTTTTTTCTTTATTACGTCCAAATCAGATAATCTTTTTTCAGCTAGATAATTTAAAGCGTCGCTTTTTATTGCCTGACTTTTATTGCTCCTTTTTCTCGTTGGCACTGAAATGAAAAGAAAATAAAAAACGTTATATTAATGTTTACTCACCAAAGGAATCTATTCTGTTTCCACATACTTGAAAAAACATTCTGTCAAAAAACAACGATTTTACCCTTGATCATATGGACTGTGTCACCTTTATTACGATCGTAAAGGGCAACGTACACGGAAGGCACGAACACATTCTTACCAGCAATATTTCTCCTCACATTGCTGCTGCTGGGGGTCGGCTCCATTTCTTTTATTGCGGGATTAACATTAAGCAACACTAAAACGTGAAAAATGATTGAGGGAATTTAGTAGAATTGTTCGACTTCGCACTATAAGTGTGATCATGGTGCGAAATTTTTATAATGTCGGTTTCGCTTGAAGCGAACGTCTTGGCTAATTGTTCTCTTATTTCTCGTCCAATGGACCAGATTCTCTCAATTTTTGTCATTTTTTTTTCTGTTTCGTTCGGATTCTTCAGCGATGTTCTGCACCTCTTGGAGCAGAACATCTTTTTCTGTCACTGCTTCTTCAATAGCCGATCTATGGAGACGATGTTATTTTGTATTAGAACTAGATAACTGTGACTCACCTTTTGTATTTATTCTCTCCTTCTCTTTCCACATCTCTAGGAGAAGTTGAATGTGGCTTTTTAACGTACGAATTGAGAAGTCTTTTCCACTTTTTTCGCATAAATTTTGAACGGTAACTCAGGGTTTTCGTTTGGGAGTGGACTGTATTTACGATTTCGGTTTTGTTTTTACGATTTATTGAGCGCTTCTATAAAGTTCGATATCTATGATGCGAATAATTCACCTCCTAATACACTCAATACACTCGACTTAACACGTTCACTGCCATTCGTATTTACCGGTAGATCGTCGCACGCCAGACGTTCATACACATGCATCTCGCCGCGACGCGAATTCGCGTCCCGGCGTGTCGCTCGGATTTTCAATCATGCGTAAATTTCGGAACAAACAGAAATCCTCAGAAAATGAAAAATTCTTATTCGATCTAGTCCGGGAAAAATATATTAACGGTTCTGCATTTGTTTATTTGAAAATCAGATGAAAAAAACAAATAAATAAAATAAGATAAAAAATAATGTTAATACAAAATAATAATAATAATATAATAAAGAGCTCCTTTTAGGTGATCAGAATATCCAGTGCGTAGAAAATATTAAATATTTGGGGCTCATATTAGACAACAAGTTGAGATGGCATGAGCATATTCACCGAGTGGCAACAAGTTCCAAAAGATATTAAATTTGCTTCGTGCCATTGCGGGATTGTCCTGGGGTTTAGATCGACAAATATTGCTACGAATCTATAAAAGTCTCATTCTAACCAAAATTGATTATGGAAGCATCGTTTACGGTTCTGCTCGCAAGAGTGTTTTGAAAAAATTGGACAGTATACAATGCCAAGCCTTGAGGATCGTGACCGGTGCGTATCGTACGAGTCCGTCATCGTCTCTCAATGTCATTACTGGTGTCCTCCTCTCAAATTCAGGAGGCTTCATCTACTTGCTAACTACGCAAGTAAGATATATTTACTGGATTCTCACCCAAATTATTCTGTCCTTTTGATGAAAACCCCGCGCATCTGTATGACCGTAGACCTACCATTACACGACCTGCTACAGTATATTTCAAAGAAAAACTTGACTGCATTCAGCTTCCGGATAAAGTATAACTCCCATAAATATAAAAAGATTCGAACTGCCTACTTAAATTATATTGAACAACTTTGGCAATGCGAATGGGACTCTACCACAACAAATTTAAGCAGAATATATCCGGAAGTTAAAATTGGGAAAAACAGGTCATTATACAATACAGGTAGCAGACGCGAAGAAGCTGTCTTGAATAGATTAAAACTCGGTCATACAAATCTGACCCACAGCCACTTGTTGATGGGACAGAGAAGACCGAGGTGCGGGAGTGCAATGAAAGAATAACAGTGGAACATTTATTTAACTGCAACAAATTCAGGGATGCACAGAAAGAATGGAACTGCGAAGTGAAATAAGATACAATATAATATTTTATTGCGATAGAATAATTGAATTCTTTAAGGAAATTGAAATCTTCTATAAAATTTGAAGTTTGCTCTGGAATTGAACAAATAAACACAGCAATTGTCCTATAATGATCGGAGGTGGGAGCGACAAATAGCCTCAGTAGCTGAAGTCGCGTGGGAAAAAAAAAAAAAAAAAAAAATAATATAATAAAAAATAATGAATAATAAATAATATTGAAAAGGAATAATAATGAAAAAAATAAAATATTGATGAAATGTAAAAATAACTAAGAGAGGTAGTGCCACCGTAAAGGAAATCAGTCATTATTTTTGTGATATATTGGGAAACAGTCAAGACATAAAGCTGGCTGATCTTTGCAATCCAAGCAGCAATACATTGTATCCTTCCGTTTGTCCTTCGAAAAACAGATTTTGCATTTCCTTCTCGAAGATCGTTGTTTACCATCCTTATTCAATTTTGTTATTCTTTGGGGGAAGTGATTATCTGGTTTTCTCTTAGATGCAATGTCTGTCGTTGGGTATTTTTCATGGTGTGATAGGAGGTAATCAATAATTGCTAACATGAAATCGTAGATAGATAATTTTTTGGTGGAATGCTTGTTATATAAGAAAAATGCATTCAAGAGAATGCATTGGAAGATATGAATGCCAAGTTTCTGATTCCATCTCAGCGTTTTCCTCTCGCAACTGTAGTGTGATAGCATTTGATCAACCATATCAACACCACTCATGTATTTGTTGTATTCAACGATACTTTTGGTTTCAATTTGTGTTGTCCTCTACGGTTTTGTGTATCTATCAATTCTTCTTTGTGTTCAGTAGACAGCATTAGAATATCTCTTTTATCTTTCCATTTTGGACACTCACTTTCATTGCATATTTGGAAACAAGATCGCCTTTATTCAATTTTTCGTCAATAAATCTGAAGGAATATCTTTTCTATTTTTCCGCAACGTACCAGTAACATAGGTACCCCTGTCTAATAACGTATGTGCTAATTGAATATTATTGTAAAAATTGTCCATGTAAAGAGAATGTCCTTTGTTGAACTTATTCTCTAACAATTTCAGAACAACTTTGGAGGAATGGCCTTTTCCACCGACAACGTTGTCATTGGCACCGGCGTAAACCAAAATACGTTGAACCATTCCATTTGGTTCATATAACATATACAATTTGATTCCGTATTTGTGCCTCTTATTTTTTATATATTGCCGAAAAACTAAGCGCCCCCTGAATAGCACCATGGATCCATCTAATGCCAAATGTTTGCCGGGGTAATATATTTCTTCCATGCGGTTATTGAAGTAATCAATAAGGGGACGTACTTTATAGAGCCTGTCTTCTGGCGGAGATTCTCCGGGTTGAGGGTTCTCACTAAAATGTAGGGCCCTAAGAATTGCCTGGAATCGGTTGCGTGGCATAAATTCTCGAAAAACAGAAATGTTGAATAAGTAATTAGTTTTCCAGTAGTCCTCAATTCTACTATGTTTTATTGTACCCGTATGATATAAGAGTCCAAGAAATATTTTCATTTCGTTCACCGTCAAATCCTTCCATAATGTACTTCTTGAATTATCTTCGGCATCGCGCAGGACTATCTCTCTTGCATATTCAGTTCTATATGAAATTACCAATGAATAGAATACACCACTGGCCAAAAAATTGAATAAATCTGATGGATTGTCTGAATTTTCGAAAGGCAACGGAACATTTTCGCCAGTGAAGTTTATGTGAGCTAATTCCTCATCATCAATCCATGTCCCTTTTTAGAATCTTCTGACTCACCAGACTTTTGAGCTATGTGGGACACTAGCTCAATTTCGCTTTCGGAATCAGAAGAATTTCGGAAATCTTCATCGGTAACGGTGATGAAATCTTCATCAGAAGAGTTTAGCAATTCCTCGTCGGAAGAAATTTTGCCAGACAGCAACAATTCCATCGCTTCCTCTGGACTGTATTTTTTTTGCCACCTACAGTCGAAATATAAATTGAGATGCAAATTTCCCAATGCAAATATATCTACGAAACAGATATTAAAAATTGAACCAACTTACCTTTTACATCTATTTTGAAGCGAGGATGGAACATTTTTGATGTGCTTGGTTGATCTATAACGTTACACGGATAAAACACACAAGAAACGATAACAAGAATTCTATTCGTCAATGCTACGTATGCTCTCGTTGAAAAAAAACGGAATTTTTCGAAGTTTCACCCATTATATATGTATTCGAGAATACCGTAATTCGATATCTGATAGAACTATTTCGATTGAATCGAAGTAGAAACCAAAGCCGCCCTGTGGATATTCATACTTTCATAAACATAACATTAATAAATCAAACTGTTATTATAAACACGCACGATATGAGAAGCATTTAAAATCAACATACATGAAAATGCGAATTCGCGTCCATGGCGTGCGGGATCAATCAAGCAGGACGCGAATTCGCATCTTTGGCAGTGAAGCGTCTCCCGCGCGGGCCTTGCACTTGCTAGTGCACTAGTATATTGCGTACGCGACATACCGGCGACCTTGAAAGACCCAAGTCTTTTAACGAATTAAACGATTGGTAGAACACAGAGTTTCTGCACAGCTCGGGTAGTCTCACCGGTCCATAGATAAAATAATCAGATGCCAAACTTAGTACTAATATTCTGTGAACGTGTTCGACTTTCGCGCACCCCGGAGAGTATTGTGAACTAATAAAGAACGAGCCGATAATATAGTTTCCTATTTAGCGACCTCCCTGCTGATGGTGGCGCCACCCCCGACAGTATTCTTAACTATTCACGAAGGTTCATTAACTCCGGGGAAATAACTACATTTAAAACATTTTTTCATCAATTCAGATATTTATTCATAACGTCAAAGATTTACATATATACCTTTACATGTTCATATAGCTGATCGATCTGCTGAAATGAAGTCCTTGATATTCTGTAGAGTTCTGAAACAAAAACAAAAATCAATATTTGTTTTTTGAAAGAAAATTGTAGGGCAAAATCAAATCAATTGATACCAACAAAATCAATGTTTTTCTGATAAAGAACCCAGGATGATTATATAAACTACAAATTAAATAACCCAATTTCAATAAGAGATTTACGTGTAACACCAAATGTAGACAACTTTAGACTATTGTTATTAGTGCCTGAGGTGGACGGTCTAATCTTCAGTGAATAATTGGACATCTCTTTTTGCTCATTAATAACATTATAAGTATTTTTCTTTGTTGCCCGATGGTGGGATTTATGAGCAACAACAAATGTAGATAAGTTTGGATAACTGTTATCACAGAATGATTGCAGATTAAGTGAATAATTGGATCCAAAGGAGTTTGTTACGTTGACGTTTTCTAAACTTTGACAAAATAGATTATCATTAACGTCTACAACATTTGGGAAATCTGAACTTGCAAATTTTGAAACTTTATTCTTAAAAGTATTTGTAACATTTTTTGAACTGAAATGATCCTGACGAATTCTAATTGATGATGTGAGATTTAAATATGGAAAATGAAGGCTGATTGAAGACTTCCAAGCAGAAATCTTAGAAATGGGAATTGTAAAAAAATGTTTGTCTCTATTGCTATTGCCTACTATCATTACATTGCTACAGGTAGAATACAGCACTTAATTGACTGCGCCATACTCAAACAAATCTGAATACTTACCCAACTTCAATACCAGTCCTTATAGTGTCATCTAAAAATTAAAGTTATGTTAATATAATATTTAAAATAATATACATAAAGTCAGAACCACATACGGGATGTAACGAAATTAAAGAAATGTTACACCCACCTTCAAAAATTATTAACTAAAAATACGTACTTATTATAAATAAGACTAAAAGGACTCGGGACGAATATGTGGAACAAAACCATTCATTGAAAGTTTTATAATAGTGACACAATTGCTGTTAGGTTGATGTGAACCATATTCCAATTAATTAATTTAGTTTCAAAACTTTCAACACATTATGTATTCTAAAAATATTGGGCTATATGAAGTTTGGGTTTGTTGAAAAGCAATAGTCACCCACTCACTTTCCAACCGCGTAAAACCGAGAAAACCGATTGGTAGCGTCATTTAATATTAAATTCGAACTGTTAGGACGGGTGATTCAGAGTGTTTTCAGAAAGTTGATTGGATCAGGGCAATTCTGGGCAGAAAATTTAGTTAAAAATATAGGTCTTACCTTTACCCTTACCTTACCCTTAAGTAATGTCTGCGAGAAAAGTTTTGTACGAAAAATTTGAAGCAGGCTTTTCTTTAGATTTTAGTCAATATTTCAGAAAGTAAACCTTCCACCGATACGAATCATGACACCAATGATTGTTGAGAAAATTTTCAATGAATATATCTCGACTTTTACGTCTCTGAGATTTTCTGATTTTCGATTATTTGTCATAAACTCCGAATAAATTGTATTACCTATTTTCTGAGATTCTCAGCATGTCAACAAAAATTGAATCAGAAGATTCGATATGCCTCACCATGGTGAAATTCCAAATCTGAAATTGCAATTCGGTAATTATCGGATTTCAATAATATCAAAACTGGTCCATCAGGTTTCATCCTTTTTTCATTGCTACGAAATTTCAAAAATTCTTATAGATAAATAAGTTTTTTATTCACGAAAACATTCATGACAGTTTGTATCCCAGCAAATATAGTATGCAGATAGGAAATCAAAACAATTTGAAAAATATTCAGTTTATCGAAACAATTATTATTTATTCATAAATTTATGCATTAATATTAAAACGTGACCTTACTTCCCTTATTTTCAATATTTTGTTTTCCATATCAATTTTAAATGAAACTACTTTTCTGAATATTTGGGCATTTGGAATACAATCTTGTATTATTAATTATTATGTTTTCAATTATGTTATTAATCCGAAGTAAATGTAATATACAATTTCGAATTTGTTCACCCCGTATATTACTAATTTTTTATTTCGTTGTGTTGGCGTGTGAATAATCCCTCACGTGACGTATATGTTCATTCATGCCGCCTCTTTTTTTAATATTCAGATGAAGACAACACACAATGGAAATCTTTACGATTTTGTCCTTATGTACAATTTTTTCAATATATTCTCACTTTTCCTTGAAAGAACGAGTTCTTCCCATTTTTCCCATGATCGGTATTCCATTTCGGTCAGGGAATTGTCGTAAAATAATTTTGTCCGCCTAAATGTGGTCGGAATTGCCTGGTAATAAAGATCGCTCCAAAGACGCGGTGTCTCAGAAAATGTGATTTCAAAGAGGACGACGCTTGCCGGTATGGCATAAAATTGCAGTATTGTATAATGCCGTAGCCACACACAGTCCCCTGCTCCTGCTCCTGCTCCTGCACCTGCACTGCCGCGACCGGCCACACACTGCTCGGCTGCCGTCGTTATCAGCGACCGTCAGTACGACGTTGAATATTTTCTTGGATGGACATAAAAGTTGCCGCAGCTGTGGCGCTACGCTTAAATGGCATATCGTTTTTCCATGCAGAGCGCTCGATCTGTACTGTCGACCAGACAAGCAGTCGAGGAGCTTATCTCATTTATTACCCTTTGACTGCGGTCGTGAGACCGACCAGATGACATAACCCAGCCACATGACGGTTTTTATAAGTCGCTGCTACATTTCCTGCAGTCAACTGCATTCGTGTGGCTGCAGGGTAACGCCGCACATTTGGAACGAAGATAGACTACCAAAGTAAGTTGGCTCAACCCACAGATGTTGATAACGACATTCTTTCTTCTCTCAGAACTGTTTCTTTTCTTGTCAGTTGCTTCATTTTTTTCGATAGCTTCAGTTCAGTCTTGCAGAATTTCTCGTGACAAATCGATCGTTTTGTGATCAGTTCTTTTCGTTTGAAATATTAAGAAGTCGATATGCCACCTTTGAGAAGAAGAAAACTGAGCTACCTTTGAAACTTTTTCGTCGAATTAGACAAAACTTACGCACAATGCAAAATGTGCAAATCCAAGTCGTCATATAAAACATCTACCACTAATTTGAGGAAGCACATGGAATTTAGGCACCCGACAGTGCCTCTTACCACAAGTCGTTTGGAACAACCTGAAAAGGTGAGTTATTTTATTAATGAATTTTGAATTGTAGAATAAACTTTTATGGTTTGAATAACTTTTGAGAAGAGAAATTAATAATTATGATGAAACACCGAATGAATGATATGATTCATTTGAAATATTAATCAAATCACTTTTACGCATTCGTACATACAAATTACTGTTTCATAGGGATATAGCATAGCATGTATTTCAAAAAAGAAAGATGAATCGAGAATTTGGGAATATGAATAAAAATTGTTATTTTCAATAATTCTGCTCAATGTTCGTGAGATTCTTTGAAAAAGATGAAAGGACTATGAAAAAATCCAGAAGTCGCGTCAGGATTTTTAAAATTATATACAACACCCTTTGTTTCTAAAGTTTGTTACAGCATGCAGTTTTCACTCGCACACAATCAAACTCCGCTCTGACTAAAATTGGATAAACCTCGAAAAAGCATCAAAGTAGAGTTGATCAATTTGTATCTTTCGCAGGCTCGAAGTTCTGCCGTCGGTTGCTTCCCAACACACGACCGAAATAACCCGGAAGAAGGTGAACTGTCAGTTTCGTCGACTTCCGGTACCTCTGCGGTACAACGAAATGCACATCTCCAAACTAATATGACCGACTTCCTCCAAAAGAGGGTGACCCCAAAATTGAAACAAACCATGGACGAAAAGTTGCTACGACTTTTCACTGATAGCTTGCTGCCTTTTCGAATCGTTGAAGATCGTTCATTCCGAGATTTTGTTGTTTCTCTGAACTCTTCGTATGACTTACCCAGCAGGGACATGATTTCGAAGTCTCTCATACCAGCCATGTATGAGACATGTGTTCGTGCAATACGGGAAGTTTTACAACATGCGAAAAAGGTTTCCATAACTACTGACTGTTGGACATCAGTAAATATGACGAGTTTTATGGCGGCAACGGCTCATCTTTACTTTTAGAATGTGCAAATTTGCCATTCCAGCATACTTCCATTAATCTGGCGAATGAGCTGAGAAAAGTGGCAACGGAGTGGAATTTGCACAGTCGATTACTCATTGTCGTGTCTGATAATGCGGCGAACATAAAAGGTGCTGTACAACAGGAGTTAGGTTGGAAGCATTTGGTGTGTTATGCTCACACCCTGAATCTTGTTGTCAGCGATGGTTTAAAAGGTGAGATTTCAAACACCATTTCCAAAGTGAGAAATATTGTCGGTCATTTTAAGCGGAGCAGTATCGCGACAACAAGACTGCTGGAATTTCAAAAAAATCAAGGCAATAAAACTCCTCTTAAGTTACTACAGGACGTGGCTACTCGGTGGAACTCTACTTTTTATATGTTGGAACGGATTATTTTGTTGGAAGAAGCCGTGAAGAGTTCCTTGGCTCTAAGTAATATGGATATGGCTCATCTTTTGACGGTTGACGAGTGGGACATAATTAAAGATGTTTGTAAAATATTACAACCTTTTGAAAAAATTACAAAAGCAGTTTCTGGGGAGGAATACGTCACAGCTTCCCTTGTTATACCATTAACAAAGGGTCTGTTTTCGGTATACAAGGGATTTGCAGAAAAACCGTTTAAAAGATGTGCTAAGAGTATTGTTGAAAGTCTTCAAAAATCATTGAATAACCGTTTTGGAAATTTCGAAAACAGCAATACTCTCTCCATAGCCACATTCTTAGATCCAAGGTTCAAACACATTGCTTTCAGAGAACGTGCAAATGCGGAAAATACTAAAAAAAACGTCATAACCCTTGTTTCCGAAGTACTATCAAGAATAAGGCAAAACACCCCCTTCCAACAAATAACCGATTCAGAAGCCTCAGCATCGGAAACAACTAGCGGTGTTTCTGATGCTGAAGTTGATATTTGGGCAGAGTTGAATCTCCACTTCTTAAACGAAAAGAAGATCCATTAAAATGGTGGAAAGAAAATAAACACGCTTTTCCACATCTTGCGCTAGTCGCCCAAGAAAGGCTATGTGCAATGGCCACATCGGTGCCTTGTGAGAGAATCTTTTCCAAGGCTGGCCAGATCGTAACTGACAAAAGGAGTCGTCTCAGTAATGGCAAAACGAAAATGTTGCTATTTTTGAATAGTAATTCAAAATTGATAAACTAATTTGTTCCTATTTTCATTACTTCTTTTATTTGTTATTCATTTTGACCATCATCATTATTTATTTCACTATTGATGTGTGTTAAAGAAAATAGCAACATTTTTCTTTCACATAGTTTTTCAAAAAGTGATAACAAACTCAAGAAGGTTATATATGATTATATGATTTGAAGTCATTCTTTTCATTAGAAACTCAATCAAGGCAAATCTACAAACTAAATAAAAGCTTTCGTGCCTGATTGAAGTTATGATTGAAGTTTCCCCTTTTGATATTTCTGAAAATAAATAGGTATTTTACATTCCTTTCTTTCGTATTTGTTTTATTTGTGAAAAAACTTCTTCGAGTATTGTCGAAATTGTTTTCGAAAAAAGTTTATTATCTACTGGTTTTTTATAACCTTCCGCAGTCTGATATCTCTTTTTTGAAAGACCATGTTCTAAATGTTTAGTTTTGCAAATCTTTTTCCATGCGTCGGAATGGTAGCAATAAATCAGTGAAATAGTGTAGCAATGTTTCATAATGTCCTTTTTGAACACAACTTGTTCCTCTTAAATAAATTGATATGTCTTATTAATTTGATTTTCTAAAGAGTCTTCAAGTTTTGTGTAATTTGATGTTGAAGTTGTACTGTTAAAAAAATTTCTAACTTTGGATGTGAACTTCTGGGTGTATTAATTCATCATGTCATCATATGAATGGATATTAGAAGCATTGTTGTTTCTATTTCTTCAAAAGGAGCACATTCTGTTCGAAAAAAAATCTATTCAATACGAACAACATTAAAAAATATTCGATATTTGTCAAAAATTTGTTGCTATTTTCACATAGATAAGCTGCTTCAATGCAGATCAATGTACTGATTAACATTTGTCTTAGAAGTTCCTGTAGGGTGTTTATAAGTAAGGAAAAATTGTTAATGTGAATTTGTATAAGCAATACATACAATAGTACGATTTATTTTTTTATTTTTTTCACATTCTATTAATCACTGAACACTGAAATTTGAGAAAAACGCAAAACATTCGTTGTTCAATATAAGGTTATGACTATTTATAATGTTATAAATGTTAAATGTTATAATGTTTCCTCCCTATGAATTAATAACGTTTTTTTGATTGTAAGGACCTTTTTTTTTTTTAGTCATGGTGCCCTTTCCGTCAGAGTTGTTACCTGTGAAATTTCACAGCTAACGTTCACCGTGATTGATATTTGACGTTCACCGTTATACCTATGAATGGCATTTCACGGTTAAGCTCATCTCTAGAAACGGACGAGGCAGACGAGTATATCTTTCTCTTTCCCTCTCCCTCTCTCTTTGTCTACTCTTATGGTATTAGTTCCAAATACTGCCCGGGGTGCGCTGAAACTCACCAACGTCTTCGGCTATAGAGTAGGGTATTTGATATATTATTTTATCTATGCACCGGTCGAAGTTTTCAAATGCACTACCCGGGTAACGTTATTGCTTCCTGGATATACTTCAAGAACACGACCCAGACGCCAATACATAGGAGGCAAATTGTCCTCGATGAGCAGCACCAACGAGCCGACCTTGATGATGTTCTCAGTTTTAGTCTTCCACTTGGTATGCTCTTGCAGGTTGAGGAGATAGTCCTTGGACCATCGTTTCCAAAATACTTGAAACATCTGCTGTAGCTTCTGATACTGATCCAGGCGGTTAATAGGCATATCTATTAAGTCATGTTCCGGGATAGAGAGGAGTGGTTCCCCAATAAGGAAGTGTCCAGGTGTTAGGGCAGTCAAATCAGAGGGATCCTCGGATAGAGCGGTAATTGGGGAAGAATTCATCACTGCTTCTATCTGAGCAAATAGAGTACACATGCCTTCAAATGTCAAAATAGTTTGACTAATAACTCGATTTATATGGTACTTAGCTCGTTTTACGGCGTTTTCCCACAGACCACCCTGATGAGGCGATATAGGTAGAATGAATCGCCACTGAATATTACATTTAAGTAGAAAATCTGCCACATCTCGTTCTTGGACAAGTTCAGGAATTTCGGCATAAATTTTCTTAAGCGCGTTATTAGCACCAGAGAAGTTGGTACCGTTATCGCTGTAAATTGTATTACATAACTCGCGGCGGGATACGAACCTTTTAAGAGCATTCAAAAAAGAGGCACTTCCCAAATCGCCCACCGATTCTAAGTGCACAGCTTTTGTTGAAAAACAAATGAAGATACATAAGTAGGCTTTGATTATCGCTCGGTTACGAATTTTACCGTCCTTTATGTTGAATGGTCCTGCAAAATCAACTCCGGTTACGAGGAATGCTCTAGTTGGGGTAACCGGAGCTGTGGGAAGATCAGCCATCAAACTAATCGTTTAGGTTTGAGCGATTTGATATTTTCAAATTGGCAGAAAATGTAAGACTGCCTCCTTGGATTATAACGGACAGCCGAAATGAGATGGACAGTAAGTTATTTGAACAAATACTCTTAATTGTTACTGATCAATTTATTTTTCAGGGGCAACAGCTCTTTGTATCATTTTGAAACATTTAGTTTCTCCAAATCGGTTGGGCGATATTTCGTCTTTCTTTCATTATTCGCCTCAGTTCCTCTCAGCCATTATCAACGAGACCATTGCCCTAATATTAAACAACCACGAGCGATTATTGTCAAATATATCCAATTTGACTTGGCAGAATAAACAAAAATTTGACTCTTATGTCCAAATAAGTAATTAGATTGTAAGTGGAACACTCTTTGTATATACTTGTCAGGAAATGACCTGTCAGGAAATGACCTGTCAGTAAACCTCAAGAAAGAGTTTTGTACTTCGAAGGACAGCTGCAAATTCTTCAACGAATTTGTGATGTATAATTGATTGATCTCGTTTCAGGCTATTAGAAATAAGAGCAGTGCTATTCCAAATTGCTGGGATTTCATAGACGGAACAGCAAGACAGATTTGCCGTCCTAGTACTGATCATGAGAACTATTACTCTGGACATAAACGAGTCCATTGTATAAAATACCAATATCCATCCAAATACGAATCACAATAATTTTAATACTCATAAAAGATTTCTAAATTTAGATACATGTTCAAGACAAGAACTGACTGTTAATGAATTGATTTTTTGTAACATTATTCATTAGACACTTTTATTACCTTCAATTTTTTTAAATGATCCCAAAACTATATGAACCTTGTGCATTATAGTACCAAAGAATATTCGTTGATAGTATTGATTCAAAATTGAACCATCATTGATAAATATGAAAATTGGAGGTACACTTTGTTGGAGTTCTTCGTTTCTTTATATATTCGCTCTTTTAATTGAAATAATAATTTTTGACACAATAAACAAACTTTAGTTTACTTGTACAAAAGTAGATTCAAGTAAAAGTATGTTTGAAGTTTTCCGCCACTATAGCTTTGTTCGTTTTAAATGCATTACCATTTCAAAAATCCCGCACGAAGTTGCTGAATGTATAACGTAGATGTTGTTTAAATATTGCATAAGGAACAACAGTACTCCGAGCTTTACATTGTGGGGCGATCTTCTTATTTTAACCCAAGGTACGAAACCATCTATTAAATGATAAAAACACCATATAAACGCTTAGGCCAACCGCACACGGTGTGATTTCGGTGAAAGAAATTTCGGTGACTCGGTGGTCGGCACTTATGTTTATACCATTGAATAACAATACATTATTATTATTAGTCACGATTATTATTATTAGTCGGTATCACGAAAGTACATCTTAGTGTCGACATACGTACACCTACGTACACTAGCTTGATTTACTGCGTTTCTTAATTTTTAAAACTTGTGTACATCACGTGTTGTATGAACAACAGGTACAGGTACTCATTTTTTGAAACGTAAAAAGTATTTTTCAACATTGACAGAGATTGAATGCACGATTAAGGAGAGAAAAGGTTATTTTCATACAGAGACTGGGTTGTGTCATTCGTTATTTCTCGAAGCGAAAAAAGCGCGAATTGATTGACTGAAGAAGGTATTTAGGTAGTTATGATAATAAAACAATATATGTAACTTAACATTATGTATCTGTTTTGCAGGTACTAAATATTTCTTCTTATACGTTGAATTTCCCATTGTCATTCGTCAGGTACGTTTTTCCTTCTGTTCGTTTTATTAGATCAATTCCGTATTATATTTCAGAAATATTTATCATTTGTTAATTATTTGATACTTAGCTTATTTTATTACAACAATTTTTTAAATTCATTTCAATCAATTTCAGTATTTGAACAAATTCAATATTCTATCAATATGACATCACGAAAATTGAAATGTTGCATACCAGATTGCCATAACATATTTTCTTTTGAAACATCAGAAGGATGTAAGAAACATTTTTTCAAAATTACAAATCATCGTTCTTCTCAGTGGACAAACGCGATAAAATCGATTTACAGCAACTTCATATTGAGTAGTAGTGATAGGATTTGTGAAGACCACTTTAGTCCAAAGAATTTTAGTGATTCATTTAAAAAGAGGTTGATTTCCTTTGCAGTTCCAGATTTTCCAGTTAATGTTGTAAATGTTGTAGATTGTCATCACCCTATTCCAAGTACAAACTTGTTCGTTCCTGTACGTCGAGTACATTCATTAGATTCTTCAAGTAATCGACACGTTATTAAGAGGATCAAAAAAAGTCCTAAAAAGAATTTTGTGTATGATATTGTCAACTAGATTTCTGTTTATCTTAGTTGGCGCGGGGGTTTTCACTCAGGGTAGCGTAAATTCGTGACGTTGCTCGTCGAGTAAGACACAAATCTATGGATTTAGTGGTATATTGACTCACCCCAAAAATACAACTGCTAATCCAATAGCTCCCAACATTGGAACTTTCACAAACACAACGAAACGAGAATTAAAATATAAAGCACAAAGTAAATATCGCTTATAGCGCGCCTTCGACACTTAGAATATTTCTGAAGTGTTACAAATACCGGCGGTACGCGTAAAGGGAGATCGTTTATACGGGACGATCTCCTACAGGACTGCGGAGCGAAACCTCTTTGGTACCGAGGAAAGTTCGGTTCCCTTCCCCTGATTTTCCGGTGGCGTGATCGCACATTTCCAGGAATTCTGTTTACATTGCGGTTTTCGGCACATGAGCCGCGTAAGAGTACGCTTCAATCCGTAACAGAACTCCTGGTATCCGCCGGACGTCTTCAAGTCACGTAGGGTAAGGTGAATGAATTTTCCCAAGGTGGAACGAGATGTATCTTTGGTGGCCTAGCATTCGGCGCACCATTTCACCATTACTAAGGGAACCGATTTCTATGTGACAATATTACTAAAAGTCAAAAACAACAAATTATAAAATTGAAAAAAAATTCAAAAATCTAAGGATAAGTTCAAAACTGCAGAACATTTAACCTTCAAGCGGGCGCGTAGTCATTTATAACGGGAGCGGGCGCGCGTAACCGAAAAGACCTATGGGATTAATAAGGGAAGTAAATCACTAATTATTCCATATTTATTTATTTATTTGTACTCAGATTTATTATCATTGTCTTTAAATCGTAGTCTGTCGAAAAAAAGGTAATTATATTCATGAAAAGCAAACAATTATTAGTTTAATTAACACAACTCAAACATTATAGAAATCAAATCAAAAATTAGGAACAGAAACCCCTTTTGTTTATCTAAGTCTAGTTTATATACCTTGTTTAATAATGAAAACTACGTATTAGGAATAAAAATGATGGTTTAGTTTTCATTAGAATCAGTTTCTTCGATCATATAACATTCATTGCAAATAAATGTTGTATGACTTCTACAAATATTTTTCATACATAACTCGCATTGCGTTTTGATTGCCTCCTTTTTTGGCTGGACATATTTTACAGGTTGCTCTGCATGTGCCAGAAGTACTTGCTTTTGTTTCAGCAGCACTATCCTCCATATTCAAATGCTCCTTATGTTTCTTTTTAGTTTTCTTGGAAGGCCTAACATCGTTGATCTTCTTTGGACATATTCTTTTGTCAACTCAGTGCCTAATGCTCGTAAATACATCCGCCTTTTCCGTATAACCACATTATTGGCCCTCAATATCACCATGCTATTTATTCCTGCAATATCCAGGAGACGAAAGAAGAGTGTCAATGGCCATCTATTGTTCTTCCTTGAAACTGAATACATTTTTGCTTTTTATCGACTTCATCGACACCCCCTTTGTTTTATTGTAAAAGTAACGATGCTGGGTTTGCGCTTTTCATTTGTACTTTCATCAATTTCTGCAGCAGAATGAAGTGATGATATAAGAACGACAGATCTTTTCTTTTAGGCACGTAAGACACGAGTATAGCTGTATCTGAAAATCCAAATTGACTTGAATATTCAGGTCGGTTTTATCTATAAAGCAGGAGGTATTTCTTTCTTATTTTTACGCATGGTACCCACCACAGAAATTTTATGATTCTTGGCCAAATCGGTCATCAACGTCACACTCGAATACCAATTGTCAATGGTGAGGTTTCTTCCAGTGCCAGAAATCGGTGTAATTAGCCTCTTCACGACGTCTGCCGCAGCATTACTCAACTGATATGGGCCTTCAGGCTGCTTGCCAGCATAAAGTTCAATATTTAGGACGTAAACGTAACAGAATCCACTAGTGGATAAAGTTTGATTCCGTATTTGTCAGGCTTTGATTTCATGTACTGTCGGAAAGGACAGTTGCCTCGAAAGCCAACCATCATCTCGTCGATTACAACGTTTTCTCCCACTGAATATGGCGAGAGACAGTTTTGTACAAACATATCTAAAACTTCTCTTATTGACGCAGCTTTGTCTAAAGTACGACGAGTTTGTCGTGTAGTAGCATCATCAAACCGTAATGAGTTCAGTAGAAATTTTACTCTTTTACTGACATAGTAGTGGGAAAAATAGGTATACCTGTCCCATCACTTGAAAATAAATCTTCCAAATTGGCGTGTGATGTCTTCAAGGATCCCGCTATGTACAACAATCCAAGAAGTGCTCGAATTTCCACCGCATCTGTTGGTTTACAGTCACGTATTCGGTTATACGACGGCTTTTTTCTTTGAATAAATTGGTTGGTACATGTAACAACTTTTTCAATAATATTCTCGAAATGAATAAACTCCAGGCTTCCGTAAATGTCGTTACTCCCATACCATTTCTTCGGATACCCGCATCTTCCGTAAGAATATTTTGCACTTGACGCCTTACTCTGTTATTGTTCGATTTTCGCCATTTTGTTACTTTATCGCGCCCTGTAAAATAGCGATTTATTTCTGACAGTGGCAAATCATCCTCTTCTGAGCCCGAGCAGTTTGATTCCTCAGCAGAGGAGGTTCGTCTGCAATGCTGTGGTCGGAAGTTTCAGAGCCATGGTCGCTGAGCTCTGATTCACTCTCTTCTTCGTCTTCTCTTAGTAAATCCTCGATTGCACTTCGTGTTAACCGCCCACGACTCATGTTATATAAAAAAATCCAAACTTTATTTTATAATATTGAATAACGGCCAAAGAACCATTACAAGCGTGCACAAGTGTATGTCGCGTTGAGCCTCGCGCGTAACCTTTTCAACGATACGCGCGTGTAGTCTTTTCGACGACTGCGCCGGAACTGAAACAAACGCAATTTGTGAAGTGGGGGGAGCGCCTCGTGCGGCGGTTTATTCTTTATTATGTTCCCAATGACATAGCGACAGGCTACTAGAAATGAGAAACACATGTGATGGGTAGTAATAATAATATGAACAAAAATGTACTAAGCGCGGTCGATTCGACTACGCGCGCCCGCTTGAAGGTTAAGTGAGTCAAAATTGTTTTTGCCTTTGAATCAAGGACTGAGTGAGAACGGTGTACGTTTTATTCAGTCACAATTTACAAATGCTTGCAGAAAAAAAACATGGTGAACGTTGGTCAACATAGGATAAAGTTTTTGCCCTCGCACTTTTTAAAGGAGGAGCTCGTTGTTATAGATTATTATAGATTATGTTATAGATCTACTTTGCAGAAAACTTTGTCTTCTTTTTCTTTTGACGCCGGTATAAGTTCTCATATTTTCGATAAGTTGAGAAAGAGAATCTCAAAACTGCACAAACTTGAAAAATATTGTTGTCTTATGTTTGACGAAATGTCTCTGTCACCAAATTTACATTATGATTCTAGCGTTGGTAAAATAATTGAATATGTAGATCTAGGAAAGAATATTGGTAGATTCAACGATGTAGCTAATCATGTTTTAGTATTTATGATCGCTGGGCTTTATAAGTCTTCGAAACAGCCAATTTTATATTATTTTACTAGAGATTAAATAAAAACTCACCATCTTAAAATTCTTATTAAAGAAATAATTTCATGTCTTCAAAATGTTGGGATAAAAGTAGTATGTACTGTGTGTGACCAAGGTACTACCAATTCCGCTGCAATGAGGCAACTTATTAATGAATGTCAGAGTGATAGACCTGGCCCTTTTTTGTGGTCAACGATCAGCAGGTGATAGTTCTGCACGATCCTCCCCATTTGTTGAAAAATACAGGAAATTCCTTAAAAAATTATAATATTAGATTTGATAATAATAAATTTGCGAAATGGGAGCATGTAACACAATGTCAGGAATACGATGCTACTAGAAGATTTTAAATGCTTCATAAACTTCAAAATGATCATCTCACTTTTAAACACTCGTCTCAAAAAATGAAAGTTTCAATTGCAGCTAAAACTATGAGTCACACAGTCGCAGCAGCTCTAGAAACTTTGGCTTCGCTTCCATCATTTCCTTCTTCGGCTATTCATACAGCCGAATTCATTGAGAATATTGACCAGTTATTCGATTCATTCAATTCTGTTCCAGGATCTAGATATGACAGTAAGGAACTTCGACATTGTGTTGATAAGAAGAGCATACATGTTCAAAATTGGCGTAAAATGTTAGGGAGGATTAATCAATGGCATTTCTTTCATGTTGGATCATAAATGGAATCTAAATCTCCGAGATGCAAGAATGGTTGGTTATTAACAATTAAAGGCGTGATAATCGTGTGGGAGGAGTGGGAAAAGGCTGGATTCAAATATATGAGAACAAGAGCTCTCAATCAGGATCCACTTGAGAATTTGTTCAGTCAAATTCGTCAACATGGTAGAGCTCATACAAATCCCACGCCATATCAATTCATTGCAGCCTTGAAGACTAGTACTCTAAATGGTCTTGTTGCACCTCGGAATAGAGGTTCTAACTGTGAAGATGATGGATTGGATGCTTTAAAAAATTTGAGAGATTTCTTAAGTTCTGATATAAAACATGTACCACATCCTATTTCCGAAAAAGTTTTCAGCGAAGGTCAAATAAAGTTGATAAAAGCTCCATGCAGTGTTGGAGATATTAACGATTATGCGCTTTCGTATGTTTGTGGTTACTTTATCAAAAAAATTTTTGATATAACTTGTGAAAATTGCAGAACTGCACTGTTGAGTCGTGATATTTCGGAATTTCATACATTTACCATGTTCAAAGAATTTTCAGATGAGAAGAGATGCTTACATTATGAATCTAAACAACTTTGTTGTTACGTGGTTCATGTACATGATGTAACATATTTTCTTTTGGAACATTATGGTTTCATCTCTAATATACGCCAGCAAATCATTTTATACATAAATGAACATGTTGAATTCAATTTTTTCAATTGCTTGATTCATTTCTCTCATGTCAGGACTTATCTCAATGAAATTATAACAGATTTGATAACGAAAAAGTACTTCAAAAATTTGAATTATAAATGAGATGGAATCATAAAAAGTACAAAGTAGATACGCTTTATACGACAGTTTATAATTTTCTTTTTTCTTCTGCATGTCATGACTTGGGGACATCGTTCTAGAAGAAGGGAAACCCCATTGAATCCCTGGAACAATGCGATATATGGATAATTTGACATTAATAAACGCCTCATTTATCTTCGAAAAGTGCATTTTATTTTGGAACAAACCAAATTTCATATATTCAAACACCGCGCCATACAAATGAGTGTCGACATATGTTTGGGGTCGGAATTTCTCCAACTGCGGAGTCACTCCGTATTTATTTTTATTTGTCGTTTCTGACACCACCTTCCGATGAAGGACGAGAAAAAAGTGTGCGATTTCTGACGTATGAAATGTATTAACAAGATACAAATATGACGTGCCGCGTCCGTCGATTCAGAATTAAATTTATCGACTCAGGGTACGACCGTTTTTTGGTTTGTGTACGCCCTGAACGTTGGTACGCGACTTCTTTCTACCCCGTTGGGTTTCGCTTTTTACCCTGAGTCGACCGGCGCAGATGCTTCACAATTACGGAGCGGCACGCCCCTAAAACTAACTTAATCTATTCACAGCCTAAAACTAAAAAATTGTCATTTCCACGGAACAACATACGTAAAATAATTGACGGACGTACGTCTAAGTTCTATTCGTAATGATATAATTTCATGATACCGCCACCGGATCGCTGCTGTCGTCCGTAAAAAACGTTTTGTACTAAGGCGGTTGTCTTTTACAGTAATTTGTCTATGCTTCTCACGCTACCTTTATGATTTTCTGTATGTAAATAAATCTCAAATCGAAGATACAGTCGAAATCCCCACCGATTAGTAAACGTTAGGTCACCACGAAAATATGATAATGCGTAATCTAGGATATAAAGGAACAAGAAACTCTCCGTATCTTTTTCCCTTGAAACGTTTCCAACCTTTCTTGCCGGCTAGCCAGTTCGCTGGTACCCGGACAAACCTGCAGAGACACAGACACTCCTACGAGTTCGACGAAGTCCATCCATCAAATCTAGTGATGCAAGAAGATTGACGCTCCCCAGGTTCGAATTGAAAGCAATGGCCTTGTGATCGTCAAAACAAACCTACCTACGTTGTGAGCTTTCAATTTTAGGATACGCAATTCAGGAGTTTCCATTTGGGAAAATCAGGTCAAGGAAAAATGCACCTAAAACAGATCAATTTAACACATTGAAATGAAAGTGATTAGAAGCCAACGCTTTTAGGAAAATGATACTTCAAAATTTGTCGAGAGCTCGTTTATTCGAAGGAAAAGCTCAGTTACACATTTGTTCGCGACCTGAAAACCCCTTTCAGGTGACGAGAAAATCCCTGTTTGAGTGTAGTGTTAAGATGGTTCCGGAAAAACTGACTCTGCCAGAAACAATGATTGTGGCTTCCAATGCCATTTGTTGAATCGAAGAGCTTCGCATCAGCATTTCAATTTTATTGTTTTAGTTAGGTGGGCCGATGGCGAGAAGAAGCGGAGAAAATATCTGGAGCTTTATGTTCGGAGGCCAAAAAGGCATGGTTGGCTCAACGCTTGCCTCGTGATGATGAAGAAGAGTTTTAAATGTTGATGCGAGCACGTGTTTTTATGTTCTGAAGAAAATCATTGGTTCGCAGTGAGGCTCTAATTTTGCGGGAACGTAAAAAAGTGTTGTTGTAGTGTGTAAATGAGGTGACGCTATGTCCGCGTGGTGTGGTGCGATTTCCGATGGAAATGTGAAAATACTTATTCCAATAGACAGCAAAACCCCTTCGGGTAACAATAAAATACAAAACTCCTACCTTATAAAGAGGATTCCTCAAATATAAATAGATCACTCAAATCACCTGCCCAACCATTACGATTGATTATAGGTTTCTACCAGCGATACGGGCAGCATTATTGTGGGGACCTTGGCCACCGCACGGCGGATGGCGTGAGCGAGTAACGCTCTCGTTATATACCATTCCGTCGTGGCTTATAAGGTCTCCTGCCCTAGTCCATCCCGGGGTTCTCTCCCCCAGCGTACACGTACATCAGCCATACTTATGAGTCCTAGTACTTGTGGCCGGAACGAAACGTAGATAGTGCGCTATGTTTTCCGATATAGTCGCGGATGCATAGCCGCTATATTATTGTTGTCAGCCGCGCCATCTATATTCCGTTCGCTGTATTATAGTTATATGGAAAACGTAATAACAGAATTTTATTTTGTAACATCGACTATTACATAAATAAAAATCGATGGTTTATCTTTCTGCATTTTTAAATGGCCCCTGCTAACAGCATATTTTATCATATTGTGTTATCCCAAGATGGTCATTACGGTACATTTTCGATTTTTGTACCACCGTGTTTCTGCACAATTTGAGGAGAATATTGATAAGGGAATCGGGATCTGAATTTTATTCGATCAATAATTGTGGCGTTTTTGAAATACAACGTTTTTACTGAAAAATTCATCGAAATTCGCATCAGTTTTATTTTTTTTGCACACTTCTGATCTTTGTAGGTAAATATTCTAAAGCAAATGGACGATAGCATTGAAACGCACGACATACGAAATTTTACAGTAAAGACACAATTGGTGAGATATTATTATTTTAATCTTAAAGTTGTTATTTTTCACCAACCCGGTGATACGGTATGTTTTGAAAATACTCGGAAAATAATACTAATAATAATACTATTATTTTATTCTACATTGTATTAGATTAATTATTTGTGAAAGCTTGCAGATTACTGAGGAAGAGGAATTTTACTCGAAACGTTTAATATAGTTTGATTAACTTAAGCTCGTCATTTTTAAGCTAAAAATCCAAATTTTCCATAAATCAAGTTGATGTTTAAAGAATCAGATAACATACAAACCATATTATAAAAAGAAATAGAGTTATCTTTAAAATAAGAATTTACTGAAATTACACGGCCGTCCTGTTCTTGTTGCGACCTCTTTTTTTTTACTTAAGTTCAATTTTAATGGAACTTACGTTCAATTTTTGTGGAACTTTTTTCAATTATTATTTATCGGCCAACGCTTGAGTTGCTCATGTGCAGCTACGGTGGTCCTTCGGCTTGCCCCAGATTTTTCCAAAACACTTTTGACTATAAATGGGCCCTTATATTTTGCACCCAGCTTTCCCCCTTTAGCAACCTGGGATTCTTCTACTGCTACCAAATCTCCAATAGAAAACAATAGAACATTGAAACACGATGCCCTCTTGTCGGCTGCTTTCGCAATTCTATTTCGGGCTTGCTGAATGATTTCCCCATGATTGATGGGACTGTTGTTCTCAGGCGCGAAAAGGGTGTGCGAGGGCAGCGATTCCATGTGTCCAGTTTGTTCGGTTAGAGCGATTCGCATCTACTCCGCGAATCCGTAGATTGAATAATTACCAACCACCACAACTACCACCACCCGCCCAGCCTATGACCTTGAGAAAACACTATTTAGTTATAATAGATAAAGAAAGTAGACAAACAAAGGTTCTAAATTTATTTTTATTTAGTTACTAACTATAAAAAAATAGGAAATATAAAAAATAATCTACAAAAGTAACTTGCTTAGCATAAAATTCTTAGATTAATTCTATGTTGATTGCAAAGGTACCCTTCTAGATTTAAGATGAGCAAAATCGTTAATCACTTCTCCAAAATCTATAGTATTGAGAATATCACATTCTATGGACATCAGCGACAAACTAGTTAATCTCTCTTGAAGCATTGTACTTCTTAATTCATTTTTTATTCGTTTCAATTTGGAGGAGGAGCGTTCTCCGCTGCAGTTAGTTGCCATCATGCTTAAAGATATTCTCAATGCAATTTCTACGTTAGGAAATGTGTCTTCAATTTTGTTTTGCTTCAATAGATTATATACTTCCTGTACACTGTTACAGTGCTTTATTTTCACTCTGAACATTTTTTAAATATTCTTTTAAATGTTGACATTCTATTTCCAACTCCTTTTCATTTACATCTTCGTAATAGATTTCAGAAAATTCTTTGCATCCTTGTCGTATCTCTTCGGAATTCAGAATCTTTAAGTGAAAAAATAAACTGAAACGTTGACTAACGGTCTCATATCAACTTAGTCGCTGTTTTAAATGAACACTCAAGGTATCGATTATTGGGAGAGAGGTTTCTACGTTGAATCGCTCTTTTCCATCCAATTGGACTGATGGCACAGAGCCATCAAAAAAACTCTGCCGTGAGCTTCTACTTCTTGTTCTTTGAGATAGATCCTTGTAGTCAGATTGTGGGTTCTTTTCTTTGGCAGATGATTCGAAATTATCAAATTTATCTCTGAGGTTAGTAATAAAATCATAAAGTGAAGTGAACAAACTGGTTGCAACGTCCAGTGTTATTGTTTCTTTCTGAAGATAATTACTTGTTTTGTCTATTCTTTCCAATATAGAGCTCCATATTTCCGTCAGTATAATAAATTCTAGGTTTCCCATTTTTCTAGACAGACTAAGGGGTTCGTCTCTAGTTTCTCGTTCCTGTTCAATATCGTTTGCGATGGTGATTAAAGCATTCTATTATTCGTTTTAACCTCCATGCAAAGTGCTTACTGCATCAGCTCGGGCTGACCATCTGGTTTGTGAAAGACTTTTAACAACTTTTTTTGAACCTAAATGTTCGGTTAACATATTCCATCTGTGGATAGAGCTAAAAAAAAGTTGTACACTTTCTGAACTATTTCAGAAAACTGTGATGCCTCCGGTACACACCCAGCAGCATGGACACTTACCAAGTTTAGTGAATGTCCCGCACATGGTATAAAGGTGGCAAATTCACATTTTTCCTTGATTCTTGTTTGTAGGCCACTATACTTTCCCAACATATTTGAAGCATTGTCGTAGCTTTGTCCTCTGCAATCTTTTATGAGAATATCATGTATCTCTAAAAAATTTAAGATGGTCTCCGCTAAATACTTAGATTTATGCTCTTTAATAGGTATAAATTTCAAAAACCTCTCAACAGGAACACATTCTTTTACGTATCGAATGATGAAAGTTAGCTGGTCAATATGAGACAGATCGGGCGTACTGTCAACGCTGTTGGAAAAATATTTTGCTGATTTAACTTTATTTATAATTTTTTTTAGAACCTGTTTTCCCATTACTTCAATAAAGTCATTACAGGTATTTGCTGATAAATAAGAAATGTTACCCTTTCCAGGATTCCCAAATTTTTTTAAGTGATCTGCAAGAAATGGATCAAATTCACTCAATAATTCCACACAACCTAAATAATTTCCATTGTTTGGAGATCCTAGGATTTCTTTGTCGCCGCGAAACGGAAGCCCTCTCGATGCCAAAAATTTTACAACAGCTAGAATCCGTTTAAGTACGTTTTTCCAGTAATCCACTTCCTTTTGATGTTGAGATAATAAGTCTATATGTACTCTACCAACCGCTTTACTTCGTGCCAGATAAGTCATCATAGATTGCTTATACTCTGGGCTATTTTCTTCTTCTTCTGCCCCATTATGCCGCTATGGCAGCGTTGGGGGATGTCCTCGGATCCACTTCTTGAAGTTTTGTCTGTCCCCGGCGAGGGTGCGCAACTGATTCAAAGTTTTCCCCCTTTTGCCTGCAATTTGGGTAATGACTTCTCCCCAGGTCTTGCGAGGTCTTCCAATTGGTCTTTTTCCCTGCGCTCGCGCTTCCCAGTATTGTTTCGGTTTTCGTTCTGGTCCCATTCTAACAACATGTCCATACCAGGCCAGTTGGCGGTTTTCCATTCTTTTTTCAACCGGCATTATGTCGAGAACTTCCCTTATTCGATCGTTCCTCACTCTGTCACGTCGCGTTTTACCGACGATCCGTCGAAGATACTTCATTTGGACTGCGTTCACGTGGCTGATCTCGTTTTTTGAGACTGTCCAGCTCTCACTTCCATAAAGTAGGATGGGCTCTAGGATCGCTTTATAAACAGTTGTTTTAGTTGTTCGAGCTATTTCTTGCTTGCCAAAAACGACACCACATAAAGCATAGTACGCTTTTGTCGCACTTTGTACTCTGGCTCTAATCTCTTCTTTCAGCTTGCCAGATTGGTGGATGGTGGTTCCAAGATATTGGTAAGACTGCACTTGAGTAAGAGTTTGGCCGTCGCACTGAATCTGTATTGGGGTAACTTGCTCTTCCGTCCTCGCTATAACCATCACTGGACTTTTAACTTTGTTCACAGTCATACCTCTTTCTCTCAATGTTTCCGTCCACTCTATCACAGCTTGCTGCAGTTTAGCGACCGAGTCAGCTATGAGCACAATATCGTCGGCGTACATTAAAGCTTGGCAGGTGATTTGGCGGAGGTTGAGCATTCCGACAACAGATTTGTCCGTGCGTCGTCGACATGTGCTGGTCACTTCATGTTAAAATTATTTCATGTGTTAAAATTATGTGATTAATATGCTTCCAATCATTACATCCATTCCGAGAGGAAAGATTAACATCAGTTGGGTTAAATAAGCAGCATGAAAAACAAAATACAGAGCATTTGGAAGGAGAATACAGCAACCATTTTCTTTCGGCGCTTTCATTGTTCTTTAATTTGCAAATAAATAATGCTTTAACACTGTTTTTTATCGGGTGTAACGGCCGTCGTCTGTTGGAATTGCTTCCTAACGTTTCGCTTGCACGAGTGGCAAGCTTCTTCAGAGGTGTCACCATCTCCGATGCACTAACACTTTCATTAGTCATTGTCATCAAATTTTTCAAAATTAATATTTTTCGGTAATACCTAAATATCGGTTATCATTTGGTAAGCTGGCAGGAACTAGGGGGGCCCATTCGATAGCGGGGCCCTTGGCACGTGCCCATAATGCCTCCTGGGGAAGAGGCACCTGTTCAGGATCGCATGTTTTGGTGAGTTAATTTTATGGATCATAAGAAAGTTAATTCCATTTCCAATTTTCTATAGGTGATTACGAAATAGTCAGAAAAAAAAGCCAAAACCGCCGAAGCACAAACGATTTGAATCTGGAATTCGAATCATTGGTAAATAAGAGAAAGAGAATACCAAAATTCTTCTCTAATGATGACTCGCCGTCTGAAGAAGAATCCCAGTTACCTGCACCACCACAATATATAAAGAGAATTTAATTTCCAATCTGTTTGTTGGAAATTTTAAATAATGACAATGATTCAAGCAGTTGGGTATGTATATTTCGTACCAACTTCTACAAATATTATTCAAAATATTAAAAATGTTCTCTACACAGATTAATGAACTTTCAAGAATCGAAGGAACAGGGAATTATAATTTTGTGAAAAGAGAGCTGTTACTCATTTTGACCGACTAAGCAGTAAAATATAGCTGGTTAGGGAAGAAAGGAAAGATGCAGTTCCCAAAGATGCATTTAGCTAAGAATATTATCGGTGAGATTTTGTTTTTCATTGTTAAATATTGCTAAAAACAATTATTTTGCAGCAAATAGAAAATATTCTTCTATCCAAAAGTGGATTAAGAGGGCAGTCGCCTGGACGGAGAAAATGAATCAACAGTGAAAATATTTTAATAGTGTTTTCGTGAATATTTTCTGTTTTATGCTCGTAAGATCATGTTTGTCTTTATTTTCACATTTTTCTTTAACATTTTATTTTATATTTTTTTATTCGCATCATACATCATTTTCATCAGATATATTAATATTCCGTTTCTGTTTTCCTGTTTTATCTATTCTGTTTATCAAATAAATTTATATTTATTTCGAGTTTTAACATTCTGTTTTATATATGTGTTTGTGTGTTTTTCCCATAAATTTCGCCACTTATGATTATTTTATTATTAATCTATCATTTTAGAATTCACATTCTCATTTTGTGATGTTAATTTTTTTAATTATACATATTTTCATAACGTTTTTATTCATTATATCAATTTTTTTATAAAGAATATTGAAATACGTTTGTATTGCTTCATATATATGTGATATAAAACATTTTTCAGTTTATGTGTCTATTTATTTTCATCATTTCCCGTTTTTTGATTCAACTTACAACTGTTTCACTCCAATAACGACATTTTACTATTCTGTTTTGAATATTTAATTATATGAATACATGAAAGTGAATCAGGTAAGTCCTACAAATGTCTCCAAGACATCCGTTTTGCAGCGGTGAAAGAGCTAACGAAGCCTTTCTGAAGACGTCTTCGTTTGTAACAATGTTCGCAGACGTCTTTAAGACATCTCGAATAGCTCCAGCCGACGTCTCTGAGACATCTGCGCGCTGCGTAGGTTATTCTGTGGTAAGTGTAAGAATCCAAATCTGATCTATAGGTATTTATGAATCCATCTTCCACACAGTGAGCATGATGTCCACCGTTCAATGAAAATGAAGTATACTTCCTCAGAATACTTGCTGTTTTCGATGAAAGGGTATCATTTTTAATTTTTTATTTTGTGCTTTTGTATTAGTTCTCGTCTGTTTTTAAATTAATATTCTCTCTTTCTTTTTACTCTTTTCTACTTTTTTGTGTCCAGGATCTTTTTTTTCCGAGCGATGGTTTCTAATTCTTGTTTGTAAGGAGACGATGTGATTATTTCTGTTTTCTACGTTTTTTAGCAACATAAGAGGATTTTTCAGTAAGCAGAATGCAAAGAGTTGTTATGAAGAAGTCAAAACAAAGGTACTGCCGTTTTTATCGCTTGTGGTGTTTGTGATGCCTCCCTTTGATCTTTAGTTTGATACGGTGCTCATTCATGATTAGTTCTCGTCTGTTTTTAAATTAATACTTTTGCAGCGCGTCTCTTTTCTACTCTTTTCTACTTTTTGTGTCCAGGATCTTTTTTCCGAGCGATGGTTTCTAACTACTCTGTAACTCCATTGAGAACACTCTGGCACTAAGTCATAAAAACGCCTTTGCTAAAAGTCGCAACATGATCAGTTGTTTGCGTAGGTATTGTCACTGAAGTTTGGCAATAGTGACATTGCTTATATTTTGAAATACCTACTTTTTGGTTTGTAGCAACTGGACTGAATCTTGCTTGTCAAAGAATAGGCAGAACTATTTCGGAAAACACGTGTGGACTATATGGGCAAATCCCACATTTATGAAATCCACTTACTACTGTAGAAATAATGACCTGTGGTGATAATGATTTGTGAACAAAGGATAGCGAGCTTGGTTTGTTGAAAATCTTAGTACACAACGTTCAGTATATGACGAACAAGTTTCATTTTATTGAACTTTGGTAACATGGTAAAAAATACAAGTCCTCAAAACTGTTCTAAGTCTTCTTCAGTTTATGATGTGTTTTCATGCTGCATTCCCGACACAAAGTTGATAACATTAATGCGACGTTCTGTCGGTAACAATAGATTACTTAAGTATACTGAGGAGGTAAAACAAAGTAGTTTTATTTATTACCTCGTGATTTCAATTTTTGCTCTAATATCTCTTATCTTCTTATTTGTTACAAAGTTAAAATTCAATTTTTCCTTAACGTTGCTTGGGGTAAGACCATTTCTGCACTAAGAGGTAAAGTACATTATTCACTCATTAGACAAAGGATATTTGGGAGCTCACGCTTGTATGTTAATTTCAAAGAAATCAAACATACAAAAAGGACTTATATTCAGATATCTACGAATATTTTCATACAATATTGACTATATTCAAGAATTTTCTAAATAATTCGTGTATTCTCAACAGGAAGCGGATTGAAAATATTTGATAGTGACATCAGAACAAGAACTTTTCAATAACCATCTAATTAATGTAGTTGATAAAAGCAATGCTAAATGCACAAATATCTTGGTACATGATAAAACTGATATCCATAAAATATAATCACAAGGTATACATTAGAAAAATATAGATGTAATATAAAATCAATATTTGGTGAGATAGCTGCCAAACACTAAATTGAATTACTTGTGAACAAGAAAATTGTACTAATTTTTGATAATCTCCAATTCAGTCCAGTTCAACACAATATTGTACTAACCACCTATAAAATGGCAAATTAAAATCACAGCATAATAAACAACAGTATCACAATAAAAATTATAATGCACAAAATTATTATCGCCGTCCACTGCCGTCGATCTAAAAAAGCTAAAATAACCAAAAGCCTTAATGGAAGAGTTCTAGAACTCTTACCTGTCGTCATATGGAGAACTTTAGCCATTCTCTTCATTGTGGTGTCTAATCTAGATTCAGTGGAATCCATCTCTGTGCCAAATTCATCCAACATCCTAAAAGCAATTAGAGAAATTCTTGGAGCTAGAAATTTGCAGGATCTATTACCCAGTTTGTTCGTCCAATTCTATACCGATGTGCCTCGACATATTTTTTAAGGAACCTAGGCTATCACCAATTGCCTCTAAATGCTCTTCTTGTTGCCTTGTTAAATACTGTTGTTGACTGAAAGTATCATTCAAAAAATTTCTTTGGGGACTGTCAACATCATTCTCTAATTTTGAATATTTGGTTGTTCCTGAATTGGGCATTTTTACTTCTCCAGCATCCAACAAAGGCTGTAAGGCGTATAGTTGAAATTGTTTTTCTCTTCGGAATATTTTACTATACCTGTCTCACAGTGTGGTCATTGTCTCGTCCACGATTCATCATTATTTTGTCTCTCATCGACTAAAAAAAAAGAATTTAACATTTATTATAACAAACAGTAAATTCACCTTGATTTCTTCCCTTGTACTGTCAACGAACTTTTTTCTGGAGGTCAATTCTTTATTGCCTGTTTTGAATTTCGTAGGGTTTTTCTCGACTATGTTTATGGTATCTTCTAAATCTTCTAGGTCCCATTCAATGCTTCGTAAGGAATTCTTCAGTTCTGTATTGATCCATTCTATCTCCTCTCTGGGCACACAAATTGAATTTTCTTGAATTTCGTTCCATCGAAGGTATAGACCACGTGTTTTGTTTAACGCCTTGAATACCTCACTGGAAAATAAACATCATGTCTGGTTTTATAAACAAATGCAGCAGTTTGTTTACTCTTTGACCACGAAAAATGGATCTTCCAACGTCATAGCACCAAGGGTCCGGTCGATTTATCTGTTTTCAATTATAAGACAAGACTAGTTTTCGGTCCATTACCGATATTTGATAATTACGAATTTCTTTTGTACTTTACGAATGCGACTACATCGGATATTTTAGTTGTTCTGTTTGTCAGATAGACAGTTCTTATGTTCTGTCAATGTTTGATGCAGTGCTGCCAGACCACAACTTTTTACCCCAGATCTCATCTTCAAAATTCCCTAGATTTCCCCAGACAGTCTTCAACTCATTGTTTGCATACATTTTTAGGAAATGCCTCTGCATTTTCATACACTCCTTCGTTTCATTACGGCTTCTCCCAAAATGTCCCTAGATTCTTTTCTAAAGAAACATTTTTTCTCTTTTCCCTAGATCTAGGGAAATTTCCCTAGACCTGGCAGTACTGGTTTGATGTCACAGACTTTTTCTGTTGTTGGAGCACAGAATAATAACAAATTGCACATTCTACGCACGAATTTCAGGCTGAGATTCGAAGGTTTTAGGCTTGATTCTCAAAGTTTTTCGTGCTGATTTCAGATCCTTTCTTTGTTCCCAGTGATCTTTCCTATGTACTGAGAAAAAACGTCGGTAAAACATTGTGCATCTTAAATTTCTTTCGAAAAAATGAAGGAAATTATGCTATCGAATTAAAGCGATTAATCGAAATATCTTAAGAATTCTCTTCATGGGGATGTTTATGTTTTCCGGGACTTTGAGGGAATCAATTATTACAAAAGAGAAATATGAAAATCATTTGCTTGTACTAAAAAAGCTGTTGACACTTACAAGTTTCAATTATATTAATTGAGCATTTGTAATTTGAAATCGGCGATTAATATTTTGGCCTTAATTGATTTTACGGGTTGCCTACCTTATTTTAACAACTTCTAATGAATGTGCATTGTTATCTATATAGTCATCAGCAAGTCTTGACACGGCCTGTTCTATGTGCAAATGTTGGCAGCAATCTGTCAACCTAAATATTTCATTGACAGCTAACCCATGTCAGATAACAAAACAGATTGTTTTCAAAATTAGTTAAAGTAAGTTGTTGAAACGTAAAGAAGTCCGAAAAACGTAGCACATTAACGAAACCATGGTATTGGCAGACCTAGGTCGTAAAATAACGACTGCTCTGCAGTCGTTAAGTAAAGCTACTATTATTAATGAAGAGGTAAGTGAATATTTGAAAGCATATTTTTACTGAAACCCCAAAAACTAGGTCCTCAATGGAATGCTCAAAGAAATATGTGCCGCCCTACTGGAAGCGGATGTTAATATTCGCTTGGTAAAGAAACTGAGAGAAAATGTTAGGGCCGTAATAGATTTCGATGAAATGGCTGGAGGATTAAATAAAAGAAGAATGATCCAAAGTGCCGTTTTCAAAGAGCTCGTGAAGGTAATTTTGTCTCACTCTATGCTCATGTTAGAACTCACAAACCCTTGATTCAGCTGGTAGATCCAGGAGTCAAACCTTATCAACCCACAAAAGGCAAACCGAATGTTATAATGTTTGTTGGTCTACAAGGTTCTGGTAAAACGACGACTTGCACAAAATTGGCTTATCACTTTCAAAAGAAAAACTGGAAGTCTTGTCTAGTATGCGCAGATACCTTCAGAGCTGGAGCATATGATCAGGTTAAACAGAATTGTACGAAAGCCAGAATACCATTTTACGGCAGGTAATAGGAAATTTTCATTTTTATTTGTTCAAAAGCTGAATTGAAATATAATTCAATCATAACTCGGAATCTCATAATTTTTTCATATTTTTTGTAAAAAGAACACTATTTAAATAATGCATATACTTTCTTGTGAAGACAATTATCTTAAATCTACGATATGCAACAATATAAATTATATTTGATATAAAATATTTTAACAGTTACACCGAGGTTGATCCTGTTGTCATTGCGCAAGAGGGTGTCGATATGTTTAAGAAGGAAGGTTTCGAAATAATTATCGTGGATACTAGCGGAAGGCACAAGCAAGAAGAGGCGCTCTTCGAGGAGATGTTGGCAGTTTCCAACGCCGTCCGACCTGACAATATAATTTTCGTTATGGATGCGACGATCGGTCAGGCTTGTGAGGCACAAGCTCGTGCATTCAAAGAAAAAGTTGACGTTGGTTCAGTTATAATCACAAAGTTAGACGGTCATGCCAAAGGTGGAGGAGCTCTTAGTGCGTAAGTAATCAGTGCACAAAAGTGATTACAACACTGAAGCATCGTCTCTGATAATAGCGTCGCAGCCACAAATAGTCCTATAATTTATATCGGTACCGGGAGCATATTGACGATCTCGAACCGTTCAAAACTAAACCATTCATAAGTAAACTTCTTGGCATGGGTGATATTGAAGGATTGATAGATAAAGTGAACGAGTTGAAATTAGAAGATAACGAAGAATTATTGGAGAAGATCAAACATGGTCAATTCACGCTACGTGATATGTATGAACAATTCCAGAACATCATGAAAATGGGACCATTTTCTCAAATAATGGTAATTAGATATGACTCATGCCACAACAGAAGTTACATTTAATATTACCCCTCCAGGGTATGATTCCAGGATTCAGCCAGGATTTCATGTCCAAAGGAAGCGAACAAGAATCCATGTCCCGACTTAAAAAACTAATGACGATAATGGATAGCATGAACGATGGAGAATTAGACAACCGCGACGGGGCTAAATTATTCTCAAAACAACCAGGAAGAATTATACGAGTGGCACAAGGGTCCGGAGTTACAGGTTCACTTCCAACATTTCGCAATGTTTTCGAATAAATTTTTCATCTTTTAGAAAAGGAAGTGAAAGAACTAATTTCTCAGTATACGAAATTTGCCGCAGTAGTTAAAAAAATGGGGGGTATAAAAGGACTGTTCAAAGGTGGCGACATGGCTAAAAACGTTAATCCCAACCAAATGGCCAAACTTAATCAACAGATGGCAAAAATGATGGACCCCAGAGTACTACAGCAAATGGGTGGCATGAACGGCTTGCAAAATATGTTGAGGCAACTTCAGTCCGGTGCCGCTGGCGGTTTAGGCAATCTCATGAACAGCTTCGGAGGGGGTAAATGATATTACTCGTTTGAACTGTATTTTCGTTATTCATACTTCCATTTCTGTAACTTTTTGTTACATGTATTTTAGTTGAATTGTTACAAAATTTTATATAAGGCTATTAAAGGCTGCAAAATCAAGTCACAAGCGCCTCTTTTATTTATTAATTTATTCCTACCGCATTTAAATTTAGTTTTAGTTTGTAGAAGTGTGTGGTTGTTGAATGTTTTAGCGCACCCACGTGCAATGACGAAGATAAGCTGTATCAGAATATCTTTCTCTTGTGTTATATACCAAGCAGCGCAAACGATGAACATACCGAAATGACTGTAGTAGGGTTTTGAGAACAAACTAGAAAGTCCTGATCTGAAATATTCATGATGTTTTGGCAAGACATGGATAGAAGCATACTTTCTGTCTACTTTTTTTTGCGTTCAAACTAAATGCGATAAAGACCGCTAGTGCCGCTTTGCTTTGAATTGCTTGCTCCAACACGAAAAGGTCAATGGCAGCAAATGTCCTCAAGAAAGTTTGCATTAATTTGGTAATATCAATCATTACAGTAGAGAAACAAAGCAAACAGTTTGTATAATAAAGTATTAAGATGAAAAAAATTTGAAATTCATTCATCGTCAGTCAAAAGTCATAAGTAGTTTGATGCAATTTTTCATTCTTCTCGATTCTATGATTTTTTTTTCAAGATATGAAAGGTTGCTACGTTGGCATATTTCGTGATGATATAATGTGTGGTTGGTCTGCCTCTTGTGTTTTTTGCATTGTCAATGTTATTATCCTTGTGAAACTTCTTCTCTTCAGTCCTTTTAAAATGTTTCTGCGTTTGTTCTTGATCTACCGAGCCTGTCTTCTGTATTTTTCGCCATTACCATGCCTTCCCGAAGGCTGGCAATTTGATCCTATTTGATGTGATCCAATTTGATCCTACCGCAATTTTTTAATTCGGAAAAAAGACGTTGTATTTTGTTCCCTCCTCTAATTGTCTGGAAATTTACATTCTAAATCTGCAGATTAATTGGACTAATTGGCGAGAGCGAATTCGAAACGAGACCGGGACAAGATTGAATGTCGATCTTTTCTTGATTTTCCGAGACGAGAAAAGATGAGACTGGTTTCTCTGATTGAACTCCACACATTTCTACATTGGTTAAACATAAACATCTCATAACGTAAAATTTGTGATGTTGCCCATCCAAAGTCGGATCCTGGATTTTCCAGTCTGCCTGAAGCTCATACAACTTGAAGAACTTAGTAGAACAAACCATGTGCACTCACAGAAATAATAATAATAATCGTAAGAATAATATTTTTCAGTTTTAATAGTCACTACTTCAATCTCGCTTCCTTACTGTAAATCGTTTGACTTCGAAGAAAGAAAATAAATGAAAGAGATACTCTTAATATTCAGTAGCTTTTGTGAAAAAAAGATCCGTCCCTGCTTTGGTGTCGATTGCGAATAAGGAAAAATTGGCGCCGAAGATCGTTAGTAGAGTCTAACAAAGTGTGAAATTAATCAGTTTCAGTTCGACGGATCTTGTGAAAGACTATCAGCAATCTAACGCCTGTCTGGAATAGGAATAGGTAAAAAACAAATCGTCATTATCGCGTCTATTACACCGTACAAGCGCAGCGCGGCGTCGTCGTCGCACTTGAATCAATTAAAAAAAATAATGACGAATTCACCTTCGAACCGAGAAAATAGTCCGTTGAATTTCGCATTATCCCGATTTCGTATGCGCTCGATTAATCCATCCTCATTTTATGCAGCTTCGCGGCGGGTCCATAATTATTTCCGAACAGTAATTAATTCAAGGACGACGGAGAGAAAGTCGAATAAACGCTGCCAAATTGCGTACGAGATAATGATATATACGCCTAATTTTATGATCGAAAAGCGCTTAACGCGGCGGTCCGTCATTCTAAAAGGTACCCAATGATCGCGATTAGCTCGGACAGATCGGATCACCGCCAATTTTTGATGAGTGTCAAAATAAATAAGACGATAATAGCTTCATCGGACGGTTCAAATTTGCATTTTATTTCGTGACACGTAATTTCATGCAGATTATTATCCTTCTAGTCACGGGATGAATATTAAGGGAAGTGCGGAAATAATATTTACGCATAAATGCGGTTTACAAGTTTTTCTTCAGCTTTCATGCGTACACATCTTGACTATCAATCAGAAAAATCGAAGGTTACGCAGGACGATTAAAACAATTTTGTCATCCCTCCGATTAGGCAACTAGGGTTGATCTAGGGTTCATCTTCAATGAATGTCAAAGATTTCAGATTTTTATTTACTTATTTATTTATTCAATTAAAATAAGTGCAGAAGGACAAATGCCAATTATACTCAAAATATACATTAGAGAATTGAATCATATTACATATTTAATATACAACCAGAAAGTGATAAGCGGAAGACGATGTCACAAGAGAATGATACATTCAAATAGTATAATATTTTATCATAAAAACAACTGACACTATTTACTGTAACAAAAGATTATCTAGTCTGCTAATAAAGGTATTCATTGAAGGAGAATTAACAATATCTATATCAAGATTGTAACAAGAGTCGAAAATACTATTTGACAAAAAGGTACTATTCACGATCACCCCGAGGTCATTGTACGAAAATACTGAGAGCAGTGATTGACCGTAAACAAAATACGCCTTGAGTGGGTTGTTCTTCCCCAGTCTGAGAACTACACACTTTTCAGTATTCAAGGGAAGTAACCATTGAGAAAACCAGGTAGTAAGAGATTTCAAAATCACCTTGGAGGGTTGACTGGTTTGTGATGGGATTGACATATATTTTAGTGTCATCAGCGTAAAAGGATATCTTGCTAGAGATGTAGTAAGGAATGTCGCTGGTGTATATGGTGAACAGCAATGGTCCAAGAACAGAACCCTGTGGAACTCCACTTTTTACCATCCTTTCCTGACTTTGTAAAATCTATTCCTTAAAAAATCATTAATCCAACGAAGCAAAGAACCGCGATTGATCTAATTTGTGTAACAGCCTTCGTTTAGGAATTCGGTCAAAAGCTTTAGACTAATCCAAGTAAACAAGATCAATAGGCTGCTAGTTATTTATGGATAGAGTCGAGTCATTAACACACTCTAGGAGGCTTGTTAAAGTAGACCGTCCAGGACGAAACCATCTTGTTGTGTCGGAAAAATCTGTTTTCGTAGAAGAAATTTAGTCATCTCCTCCGCAGTGATGATGACTTCCATAACCTTACCTACAACTGGTAGTAGGCTTATTGGGCGATAGTTATTAGAGTCTAACTTATTTCCTTTTTGAAGACAGGGGTAACAGATGCCAGTTTCCAATCGGAAGGCGAAACACTTTGAGTAAAAGAAACTGCATAACTAAAGATAGAGGTTTTGCATGGGCAGTTGCCCAATTGCACAATTCTTCAGTAGACGGGGTTAAACCATCCAGACCAGGAGTAGCATTAATTCGAAGTTTTGTCAGCTGCTGTTTGATTCGATCTCTAGTGAATACCACTTGTTGCAAAGATGTGATGAGACCGGGGCGTTTAATTTGTGGAAGAGTATCATTGATAGGTTCTTGGGTAAAAACATGTGGAATGCTAACGATAGGGTTTTAGCAGAATCCTTGTCACTGGAGCATAAAGTCAAATCTGTTGATGATAAGGAAGACAGTAAAAATTTTAAATTCTTTTAGTGTCGTTACTATCAATAATTGTCTCTTCAAAATTTCTTTTCCTCGGAATTTACAACGTAATGCAATAAATAATTACTTTATTTATTTTTGATATAAGTAGAACCAACTAACTAACAAAGCTATACCTACATAAAAACGCCAATACTTTAATTGTTGAATAACGAATTTAACTGATAAATATTAATGTTTATTTTAAGACAATTCATTGATCTTTTCTAATATTTCTTCCAGGATATTCATTTGATTTGGTAATGATGGCCGGAACAAAAATTTCGGTAAAAATAAATTATGATGAATGTGTAAATCGAAACAAATCGAGAGTACAATACTCAACAATATTTTTTCTTACTCACTTCGTAAACTAGTTCGGAAGATACTGTCATGCTGAGGACATGATGAGGTAGGTCTCAACAGGATACACAAAACGGTGACCCTAATAGCGAACCAAATATACAACCATGTCAAAATGGCTTTCTTCAACTTCTAAATATTTCAAAATTCTCTTGTGGACTGCTTGAACCGCATTACTAATTTGATCCGGCGTGACCTCCTGGAAGGCCCTTCGAATGCATGTCTCTAATATTTCTATGGCTTTAACTGGACTGTCGTAGACCTTGCTTTTTTAATAACCCCATTAAAAAAGTCTAACGGCGTTAGATCAGGCGAACGTGCTGGCCAATTCCACAGACCTAAACGTCTAATCCAACGATCTTCAAATAATGTATATAAAACGTTAGCTACAGCGTTCGTCGAATGAGTTGGAGCACCGTCAAGCTGATAACAGATCTGGGATAATGCATTTAAACGCAGGTTATCCAAGAAGTCCTGGACTGTAGTTTCGAAATATCTACGTAAAGAGCATTGCACAAATTTTAGCGATAGATTTTGAAAGCCAACTGATTCTTTCAACAAACATAATACAATAACACTAAATTTTTGTTGAATGCCTCGTTCGTGAGTAGTATGTGGGTTGGAATCAGACCATAAATAAGAATTTCTGTCCCAAATTTAGATTCGTCGGTCTAAATGATATCTTTCAAAAACTGCGGATTTTCATAAATTTTTCTTAAAATAGTCCAGTGGAATTAAATGCTGGTTTAGAGCGAATTTGTAATTGTGCATTTTATTTTGTGACAATAACCTTTGTATAGATGGAACTGATACACCGAATGCATGGGAGGCGCTTCTCAGTGATCCTCTGGGGTATGCAAAAAAGTCTCCTAGTACCAAAAGAACAATGTCATCATCCTCCGTAACCACTTTCATTTGGACAGGAACTCTCTTTCATTGGCCAGCAGTCAAAAAATTTTGCTGAATTCTTTTGAACTTACCGGGATACTTTTCGTTGAAAATTCTGCAAGTTCGTTCAAGTATTCTTTGACTCTCATCAAACATTGCAGACGAGTCAAAAATCACTGCATTGCTGTAGTAGAATTTGTAATTCAAATGAAGAATACAAAATTTTTGACAGTTTGGCTTTTGACACATATTTTTCTATTTATTTACATTTTACTTAATCACACTTCCCAATATCAAAGTACAAAAAAAGGTATTTACTAGGTTTAAGAATATAAAAAATTCCGTCTAATGGTTTATTTTGAGTAAATGTGCCCATTACCGAAATTGCATTCCCAATTTGAATCGCGATTCCAATTTTTTGAATTAGGAGAGCGGTAGCAGCTCTCCAGTCTGTAGGCAAATGCTTTTTTCTAATTTATGTATAAAATCGATTGCTTGGTCACACCATGATCCCAAAGTTTCTACTGCAAACGGAAGAAATGTCAAATTTAAATCAAATAAGGACCTGTATTTCCTTATTTTTGTTTTTGCAGCTTCTTGAGCTACTCGACCTGGTCGTTTTGAAGAAATCTCAATGTGCAAGGGAGCCAAAGTATCTACACATGTAGCATCCCAACAAATGCATTTATTTGATAAATAAGTAGTGATGTCCTCTGGCGACAGACCCACTGGCTCCAAACGTGCAGGGATTTTCGCTCAGGAGAAGGCACGGAGCAGTAAATTGTTTATTTCTTGATGTCTGGAGGATCTGCCAAGGTTTTTTATACAACTAGGGCCATCTCTCTCAAACTGGTTGACTCCAACTCCACAAATGCATGTATGTTTTTGGCAGATCTTCCAACTTAATTTCAAACAAATAACAATTCTGAATGTATTATTATCAAACAGTGACCCAATGAATTTTGATGGAAGAGCATGAAGCCAGGCATTAGATTCTTTTCGACTCAGAGCATAAGCTATAGCTGCTTGTACTTCAGTTTTCTCTGGAAGATTGGATAATATACAGTTTATTGAAACTAAAAGAGAAAAATTATCGGCTTGCCCGCAAGTTGGAAAATCATATACACTTGTGTTTTGAACTTTGATTCTCTTCAGTATGGTCAACTGCACAATTTGTAGTCTACTGGTTTTCGGATACTTTTATCTTTTCTTTAAATCGTTCCACTTCCAAGCTCATAACATCGTACCACCACGCAGCTTGGAAGGCACCATACTGAAGAGAACCAAAGTTCGAAACACAAGCGGGCAAGCCGATAATTTTTCTCTTTTAATTTTACATTTCCCCGCGATAATTGTTAAATTCTTCGTTTATTGAAACTTGATCCCAGAATTTTTGGTGGTGAAGAGACTCTGGTAGATTCTTGTAGATCTCGATCCATTTTAGCACACTCTCTTCTATATACGCTGATACGGGCTTATCTGAAATAAATTTTGACATCTTATTGACCAGCACCGAATTGGCATAAGACGATGAAAGAAAAGCAGTTAGACATTCTTCTTACTCCGATTCCACCTTGACTGATGGGTAGAGTAGCTTGGGAATAAGAGTATGCTGAGAACGACGAATTAAGCAGAAACTCTAAAGTATCTCTAGTGATATTATCCGAGTAATGACCTAGATCAAAATATTTCCAAATAGGAGAAGTTCGTAGTAAGTAGCTTTGGGGCGGCGAAACAATTCCTTAGGAGATAATAGCTGATGTGATAGGTTTTTGTTATTCTCAATCTTTGCAGCAAAACGTTTACATCCTCGATGCTCTGTGTGAATATTTCTTCGACACAATTTTCGGAAATAGGGGATCCCAGTAAAATTAATTGATCAACCCATTTAATTGCAGACGACAAACTTTCAAAAATTTCTTTGAATCTCCAGAAATCTTTCTTTGCATTTTTCGATTAATTCTTTGAAATCTTCCAAAAAAACCACAAAAGTCGAAATAACTTCAAATTTTTATTTATTTTTCGAATAAAAAATAAGGACTGATGAAAAAATACCTACATTTTATCTGAAAAAATGAAGTGAGGATCAATATCCGGTACAACCAGAAGTACCTTTTAAATGAAAATATTTTAGAATGAAAGAGCGTAAGCGCAAATTCTTATAACCCAATAGTTCTCCGTAAACGTCTAATGATTAACCCGCATTGAAAAATAAATCTTTTCCAGAACGTTCACTAGTTTTTAGGTAAATTATTATCTCTTATTATTTTACATTTGACAAAATTTGCTACTGCCAAATATATGGAATAGCCATGGGATCTTCTTTATCACCTCCCATTGCAAATGTAGTAATAGAATATGTTGAAGAAAATATTCTATCTATCATTCCCATATAACACACCAATATACGAACGTTTTGTATATGATATAATACTTTCAATACCAATCAATGAAGAAGACAGTATATTACAAGCATTCAATAGTTATCACACTACAATTAAATTCACAATAGAAACGGATAAGAACAAAACTATAAACTTTTTAGATCTAACTCTCGATTATAACAATGATAAAAACAAAATAAACACAACATGGTTTACCAAAAACATAAATTCTGGAAGATATATCAATTTCAATTCAAGTATACCAAAAATTTTTAAGAAGAATGTTATTGTTGGTTTAATAGATAGAGCAGTGAAATTAACTGAACCAACAAAACGCCAAAAACAAATTAATAAAGTAAAAAATATTTTAGTAGAAAACAGTTATCCCATTTCTTTAATAAATAGCGTTATAGAAAAAAGAATAAACAAAATATATAATAATAATAATGATAATGAATTAGATTTTTTTAATATGAAGTATACCGTACATTCCAGAAGTATCCAAAAGAAATAGGTAACATTTTACGTAAATATAATCTTATTCTAACAACTAAACCATACAACACTCTAAACAGATTTTTCACTGAATTAAAAGACCCTACGGATAAAAATAAACAAACGAATGCAATATACAACATTTCTTGTATAAATTGTCCAGGACAATATGTTGGACAAACAAAACAATATTTACATAGAAGAATTTATGACCGTTAATACTCTTTACGATTAAATAATGAATGTATAGCTTTTAGTGAACATTCACATGATTTAAACCACAATTTTGATTTCAATAATGTGACAATCCTTGATAAATAATGAAACTATCAGAAACAATTAATGAAAGAGATGATACATATCAAAAAAGAAATAAATACTGTCAATTTTAGAACAGATATTGAAAATTTAAGTATAATTTATAATGGAATGTTTTAAAGTTATTGTTAAACAGTAAGCTGTGATCTATATCTAAGCAATATTATTAGCATCATCAAATTGTCAAACCACATTCAAAAGTTGTATTGGATAAAGAAATAATACAAGTTCATGATCAGTCGAAATGCCGATAGCTGTAAACTATTATCCAAATATGGAGTGTCATACAATTTACTTTGTAGTTACGAAATATCAAAGCAGCAAAAATACTACCAATATAGGAGGCGTCTGATTTATATTGAGAGGTCATCTGTTGCTAAAATCCTCATTCAATTCCATCAAAGAATGGGTTTAAATCCGAATTCAAAAGTAAAAGCAATAAAATTCGAAAGTAGGATATATTTTATTCTACTTCATTCGGTTCAATACCGAAGTTCGTTTTGGGACTCTATTAATAATTTAAGTTATTTAATTAAAAAACACCGTGTACTAGGCTATAGTAATTTACTAGTTTTACAAACCTGTCTGAATTCAAAATGATTTATTCGCGCGAAGAAATCGTATTCTTAGGTAAAAGGAAATCACCTGTCCCGCGAGTATTATAATTTTAAGCTCTAGCTCCAGAGAAATAAACAGGTGTCGTTAAATCACTGGACAGGTGTATTTATATGAAAAAATAAATTTTATTCCAATCATCCCCAGGCAAAATTATCGATTTCAATACCCAAACTAACTTTCCGCCGATGTTTTGTTCCATTCTCATTATTATTTAACCAATAATACCTGAAATGAGGATGGAATATAAAATCGCAAATTTGATCTCAAAGTACAGGTTCGGTGAAATGAGAATTACGAATTTTTATAAAACTATCATATTTATCCCAACGGCTTATCTATTCTTGCAGAATGAGTTTTAGTCGGTCGCTTCAATCTCGTAGTCTGTCGCAATTTCGCGGGGTCACGGAGCCCTAAGCTCACGATTTAGCCGACGACCCTACAGATTACATAACGCAATCAAAATGATAGTGTAACAGCAATATTTTCGCTAATTTCATAGTATAGAGAAAGCACGAATCTCTAACCATTGTTGTCCGACAAATGGCTAATGATATACCGCAACTCACGCTATATAACCCAGACGTTTGTTTATACAAAATTAATAACGAATCGAAAGCAAACGCTAAATTATTATATTTAGAGAGTTTATCTCAATTACACGACACGCTGTAATTAAATTCCAAACATTATACAATTCGGGGTAATGCATTAGGAATTAATGGGTGCATATAAGCTATTATTTTGACCGAGTTACGTTTTGTTCCTTCGGAATTACCACCGTAATTATTCCACCGAAATACGAAATTAAAATGATTTTTTCGAACGATAATGTAAGTATTGTGATTAATTTCATGGATCGAGACGAAGTAGAAACAGAAACAAAGATTTTTTTACGTCTTGAAACCCACGGGGCCTCTTTCGATACTTAAAATTCTTCTAGACCGTGTAGATGAATATTAATTCATTATCGTTGCAAAAAAATAGCGTGGAAAATGTATTCATTAAATAGTCAATTGAATATTTTATGTTGGTTTAAATTGAATGAATGCATTCTTATCGGACTATTCAAAACTCTTTTAATTGAACACTTTCTTTCAAAAGAGTTCGCCACAACTCTTTCAAATTCTCTTCACAGTTTGCAACGGAATATTCCACATTCATCAGAAAATTGAGTCGAGATATTTCTAAGAATTTTATCGACGGTTTTCCGAGGACATGCCTAGTAAAATTCATGAATTCCAAGTAATTTCAGAAATAATATGTTTTATTCAAGAAAAATTTCGAAAAAGTTGAAAAATGTTCATATTTTACCTATAAAATTTTTACTGGAGAACTTGGTAATATTCTTGAAATCTTAACTGCATGTTATTCAATTTTTATAATTTCGCAAAATTTCTTCAAAATGAGGCTATATTGCACTTCGCATAATTTCTAACGGACGGAACTCAGCGAGTTAAATTGGGCACAGATGTTTCCCCCGAGATTCCGGTTAGAAGAGGAGTACCGCAAGGCTCTTTGTTGAGTCCTATCTTGTATTCTATTTACACCTCTTGTTTTGAAAATGTTGTGCAGACAACTAAGGCTCAGTATTATGCGGACGATACACAAATATTCGCGTCACTTCCAGTCGATACTGTTAGAGAATATATTAAATTGCTAAATGACACATTTTTTCAGCGAAGTTTTTCTTACAACGTCGTCCGAGTTTATAATAGTTTTCCGGATATCAAATATCTTAAACCATCCTTATTTAAAGCAAAACTCTTCAAGCACTATTTTGGATTATATCACAATTGAATCAATTATAATAATTTTTTGAAACTTTGGTTTTTCTTTTTCTTGTTGTTACTTTAATTCACTTTTACTTTAATGTAGCCAACCATTTATGTAAATAAGTTAAGTACAGCAGGGTTGAGCTATCCATACAGATGCTCAAACCTGGACTTCGCCTTTTTTCGCAACGAAAATATAACTAAGATGTTTTTGTATATACAGAAAATAAAGTAGTATTATTATTATTATTATTTATTTATTGAATTTCAAAGGAGTTTTACATTGAGTAAGAACTAGGAAATAATTTCATTTCAAATATAGTTCCACGATGGACCGTTGAGCACTTTTCGTACTATGGAGCATGTTTGGATGACTGTGCTTCGCTGAGCCTTGAAGATGATACTTCGCAGTATACCGACTTTCCACGCCTTTTTCTCAGTCTGCTTGCTTGCTGACGGGACCATTGGCGCTGATGATGATGGGAATGATAAGTACTTTGTCAAATGAGGTATCCTGTCTTTCTTTCTTTATTAATGTAGGTGATGTCAGGTCTATTGTTTCTGACAAACGCTTCGGTTTGCAGGGTTCTGTTCCAATAGAGTTTCGATTTGTTATTGTCTAGTACAGGTGGTGGTTCAAAATTGTAGTATGGTTGGGCTTCTACTTCGTGCTTGTCTTTCCGAGCTAAGAACAAGTTGACTAATTTGCAGGTTAAGTCATGCCTTGTGAGATAATCTGATGTGGCTAGTGTAGTGCACCCGGTAGTTATCTGTTGAATTTGTTTCCCGAGGTTTACCACAAAGCCGGCATCTATCGTTTTATGTTCTAGGGTCTCGAAGTATATACTTTTTATTGTTGTTAGTAGCAATCACCTGATCTTGAATAGCACAAAGAAATCCCTCTGTCTCAGGAAACAGCTTGCCGTTTACTAGATATGTTGTGCTTTTTAATGTGTTTTTTCTAATTTTGCCGCATATCTTCCATGGAGTTCTTTAGCTTTCCATGCCGCTTCTCTCTCTTTTATTCGGTTTGGAGGCTTCCTTATTGTGTGCTTTTCCGCCAGGTTTGAGGGCGTACAGTCTTTGTCTGCTTCCAGAATTATCTTTAATATAGGCTGTTTCACTTTTTCGAAATAGTTTTGTAGTTTGATGTTTTCTGTTACCCATTGCTCTTCGATGTTAATCAGTCCCCTGCCTCCGTTCCTTCTCGAATTCTTGTGATTCTGTCTTCAATCCACTTCTCAATATCTTTTTCAATCTAGTTTTGTATTTTATTGTTACTTCTTTCTTGAAGTTTCCATAATTGATACTGAGGTATTGTTTTAAGCCAAGATATTTGTAATGTTCCTCTTTATCTAGGGCATCTATTGAAATTTGAACAATCATGCACTCAAGTGGTTGGGTATTTATCACTTTCCCTCTTTATTATTATTATTTATTATTATGATTATTATTTTTATTATTATTTTCTGCTTGTATTCTCAGGCTCTTTCCTGGTTTCTCAATGTCGTACAACGAGTGGGTTGCACCAAGCACTTCTGACAGCTCTTAGTATTCTTGACTCAAGAATCTTCTCACGATTCTTGTTGTATTCAGTATAACAGCTTTCTGTAGTAGCATGTAGATGTTTTCATTTAATCCCAATTTCTTTAAACTCTCATTCAAATCCTTTGGTATTACTCCTATGCTAGACAGTACAATCGGGACTATGGTGACGTTGTCCAACTTCCACATCTTCTTTACTTCATCTACCAGTTCCGTGTATTTTCGTCTTTTCTCCGAGGTGGTGTTGAGAAGATTGTGTGTATTTGGCACCGCTGTATCGATGATGGTTGCTTCTTTCTTCACAGAATCTTTGATGTCTAGGTCAGGTTTGTTATGTGGAATGTGCCTGATCTATCATAGTAGAGGTTTTGACTCATTACCGGAGGTTCATACTTATAGTAAGGAATCTTATTATTTGCCTCATTCAATCCTAGGTTGTTGCTAACGGCCTGGTGGATTACTGCTGCAACCTGATTGTGACGGTGTAGGTACTCGTTCTCTGCAAGTAGACTGCATCCTGCTGTGATGTGTTGGATGGTTTCGGAGTTAACTCTTGCATTTCCGGCATCTATCGTCAACAACCTGAGTATCCTTCACAATGTGCTTCAGGTAGTTCTCCGCGCTCACAACCTGATCCTGGATGGCCAGCATAGAGCCCTCTGTCTCTGGAAAGAGTTCCCCACTGCTGAGCCATGCGTTTGACGCTGAAATGTCGACATGTGGTAGACTGAGGTCATGTGGATGTCTTCCGTGGATCGCCTTGCTCTGCCACTCCTGGATCTTCTCTTCTCTATTGGTTATCTTGTCTCTCTCCCGTACAGCCTCATTTGCCAGATTGAGTGGCGTGTAGGCGTGATCGTTCAAACATGTACTGAGGTGTAACGGAGAGATTTCTTTTCTTTGGTGGAAATACTTGCGCAACAGTCCTACTTGCTCACTTTGAAGGTTCTTGATGTCTATAAGACCTCTCCTCTATCTCTTCTAGGAATGGTCATTCTCAAAGTACTTGATTTGGGGTGATGCTTCCGGCACTTGGTGAGAGTTGTTCTCGTCTTTCGCATAATGTTTTCAAGGTCTGTTTCCGTCCAGTCTATGACTCTGAAAGAATAAGTCAGTACTGGGATCGCAAATGTGTTTAGCGTTTTGAAAAGGTGTTTGATGTTAAGCTCTGTGTTGCAGATCTTGTTGACTCTACCCAAATATTCTGATTAAAGGTTTCTTTTGATCTTTTTGTGTTCGATTGTTTTGGCTTGTTGATACCCCAAGTACCTGTAGAATGCTTCCTCCTCCATTGACTCTATCACTCCCCCATCTGCCAACATCATATCTCCTGCCACACACTTTCCCCCTTCAATTCTGATGATCCTACACTTGTCCAGAGCAAAACACATACAGATGTCGTTGGACAACTGTTCCACCAGCATGATCAGTTCTTTGACCGTATCATGGGATGAGGCGTAGAGTTTTAGGTGCTTTGTTGAGCCTTGAAGATGACACTTCGCGGTATACCGACTTCCCACGCCTTTCTCGTAGTCTGTTTGCTGACGAGACCAATAGCGCTGATGATGATGAGAATGATAACTACTTTGTCAAGGTTATACAATATCTTCATTTCTCCTGCCAATGGTAGATATTTGCTAATCTTCTCAGCTTCTTTCTGCTCCAAGTTATGCAGTGTGCTGCATCAATGAGGCATCCTTTTTTTCTTTATTAATGTAGGTGATGTCCGGTCTATTATTTCTGACAAATGCTTCTTTTTGCAGGGTTCTGCTCCAATAGAGTTTCTATTTGCTATCGTCTAGTACAGGTGGTGGTTCAAATCCGAACACTCTCTATGATAATTTTGGTAGACAAAACTTAGACCAGCTACTTTTCTATGATGATCAAGCGACTAAAGTTGTTCTATGAGCGGATGGTCGCTCACCAAATGGACTGCACTCTTCTTTATAGCGCCGATGAATTTAAGTCAATATTTTAGGACAGACTTGTAGACATATGAGCAGTATTCAAGTTCTTGTTCCAAGTGAAATTTGTAAATTAGAGGAAGCTGGGATAAATAACTCAGCATCCTGAAAACGGACGATGCGCTGTTAGCAGTGCAATCGTAATGTGACCAAGCGATTGCTGAATTAAGCAGATGCTGTTGGTCGGCTTTGTGTATGGTGTTGTTCTCCATTTGGACGGACTCCTCCTGTTGAAGATGGTAAATTGCGTTTTTGATACATTGAATTCGGCCGATTTAGCTCTGTTACAATCATGTCATCGTCAGCAAAATTGAAAATACTGTTTGCAGTCTAACAGCGCAAGTTCTTGATTATGGATGAGTAAGAGCGTCTTCCACCAGAAGTTAGTTAATGTACCTGACAGTTAAAACCAGTTTTTGCATTGAAATATTCCGACTATCGGAACGATAAACTCTAATCGAGCGGTAGTAGTGTTGGTGAAAGACGCCCTAAGAAAGTATGAATCCCTGGGTCACAGCAGTATTGGCATATTCCTAAATATACACCATCGACCACAATTTGGAGAGACCTGACACTAAGAAAAGTCTTTGTCCCAAACACAAAGAGGTTTCAGTGTCCCGAAGGAAGTTAGTTTCTTTATTAGTGCACGGGCAATTAAACAATTAACAGGTAATTTTAATTAACTCCTCTTTCAGTACTTATATTTTTCCACTCTTTTTTCCATTTACCCCAAGTTACTCTTTTAAACATTATGTGAAACTCTTTTTCGTTACATTTTTCGTCAGTGATTCGATCACATTTAAGAGATGCTTTAGTCAGTGAATCCGCCATCTCATTCCCTTCAACATTACTGTGACTAAGTACCCAAAGGAAGGAAACAGTGGCTCCCCTGAACCAATTTTTCATTTGCATTGCCTCTTCTATTTTTTCTGATAGAGCCAGTTACAAAAGTACCCGTTGCAAAAAGCTCTTCAGCCAAGGTAAAACTGTAAAAAAATTGTCCATGAAGAGACTATGATCTTTATAGATATAAGGCTGAATAAGTGTATGAACAATTTTTGAAGCATGCCCTGTACCGCTTATGTCTTCTGCTGAATCACTTAGACATCACTGCCAAAGAACCAACAAAGCAAAACTTATCAACTATCAACGCAATAACCTCTTTCAAACTAAAGGACGGTGTTGACGCACATGTTGAGTCATCGGCTAATCCTGGACGAATCCTATGACGCGCGGTCTGCACCATGGGTACTGAAGGTGCGTGCGGCCAAGAGTTTTGTCATTGAAACCCGGGTTCCAAAATGGCCCACGGAATAAATCTGATACGGAAGGTCGCGTCAAAATTTCCTCTATCTATATTCAAAATTTTTCAAATATTCATTTTTTTCTATGTGGAAAAATTTCTTCTTGACGAAAATGATAAATATTTGATGGAAAAAGCTTAAAATACCACAAAGTTTCGTTTCATGTCAAATCACCCATATTTGGCATAACAGTTCTAAAAAAACTCAAAAACCAAACCGACTGAAATCGGGCTGGCTGACTGTCGCCATAAGTGGTCTTCTTGGTACCAATCGAAATATTGGCCATCAATATTCGACCTCAGAAGGAAACATGAAAAATGATAGTAAATACGAAAATTTTGATATACTGTTGAATTAATTTGGAGAAATCCTTCTAATCAAATGAAACGTGAATAAAAGTGCTAAAATCGATTTTCGGGCACTGCAAATAGCTTTTCGTTCCCAAAAGATATTGTGTTACAGATTGAATGAATCGGGCGGCGCGAAATAGAGCCCCGGACGGCTCTGCCGCCTCCTGGTCATTATTTTTACCCTTCCGTTGCCGGTTCATTTGTCGGGAACAGCGGGATCGTTGTGGAAGCGCGACGTGCTGCGGTGACGACGCTGGCGCGAACGTTTTGGACGTCGTCGTCGTCGCAGAGAAAAACCGTCATTAAGGTTAACACTTGTCGGTGTGTTCTCGGCAAACTATTCGAGGAAATAAATTTACCGTGAACATGAAATTAGATAAGAGCCGAGTAATATAGCAGTTGTAGATTTTAACGGATCAGGAAATTTTCGGTTACGTTTCTCGCTTTGTGTAAATGCCAGAATTATACTCAAAGCGTTGATGATATGCTGATTTTTAATTTTTTTTTCCGATGATTTTAATAATAATGAGATATATTCAGCGTGAAATCACACACAATGTTATTCTCACGGTAAATTAACATTATTTTTCTTCTGTTTTTGACTATATAGACCACCAACGGCGCGGCGCGGCGTCGACATATCGACAATAAATCGTTTCGACAATATCAAATATGTAAATTATATTCGTCCCATGATAGGGACCAAAAATTTGATTAATCAAGACATTTGTGAACATTTATTGCTCATATTGAAAGAATGTAAATAACCTCATTTGAAAAAAATTACCATTGAAGAGAGTATCATATTAATATGTTCGTGGAAACATTTTGCTACGGTAGCAGTTATACGAAGGAGGTCCACCAAACATGATACAGATGAGACCTCTCTCTCCCCTCTGCTAAAATTCCCGCCAGACTAGAACCAACTGGTCTGTCACCAGAGGATAATTCACGTGCAGACGGAATAACTTTAATACCCTGGGCTACAGGACAATGTCTCACTTGGCATGCGACCTGTTCAGACACAGTTGCCCCTTCACTGCTGGCAAAGTCGCAGAAGAAGCAGCGAAAGCCAAAATACGGAAATACGGGTCCCTTACCTCTCTTATCTTGTCTTTCTTCCATTCGCCATCGAGACATTTGGTCCTTGGTGTAATCAGGCATTGGACTTCGTTAAAAATTGGGAAAATTGATAAAACAACGAACAGCACCTAATCTTAAATTGAATAAACTATCCGAAGAAAAGCTTTAGACGAAATTTTCAGTTAAAAAAAATTTGTCAGTTTAAAAAAAAAGGAAACTTCCATCTCAGACGAGCCACCCCGTATATTTCTTATCCTAACACGAAACACACCGAATGATCGTCGGGAACATCTTTTGATATATATTTGAGAGTTGAAGAAGCAACTCCCCTGAGCGCGGGCGTTTCAACCCCTAAAAATTCAGAAGGAAAGAGTGGTTGAGTGATTTGAAAGGTCTTGGACGCCTTTTTACAATGGTGTAATGATCGCGCCGCTATGCACATGCGCAGTAAAAAAAGTGACGGTTTTAAGGTTATAGTGATATATAATTCAGAGTCGATCTTTTTCACTGGGATGCTTATACTGAGAAACGTTATTTTGCCGTTTTAACACCTTCAGACAATAAAGAAACTAAACTAACCAAACAAACTAGATAACTAAATTTACAGCAACATGTAAGGTATTTAGAGTATCTCCTGAACCAGTACCACCAAGTTTTCTACCTTTTTCTTGGTATCATCAAGAAAGATGAAAGTTTTCAACAGTGGAAAGCTTTCTGAGGGTAAATTTTAAATTTGGTTTCAAAGAATTGAATTTTTGGAGTATATTAAATTGATACTTGCATTTGGTAATTGCATTATGACTCACGTTCAAAACCAAACTTAAAAAAAATGATCCAGAATTCAATTTAGCCTTGAACAGTATGGTGAGCAATACTAAAGACAATTTTTGGTTAACGATGTAAGAAGAATTTCAATCTCAATAGTGTGCTTTCAATGAGAATGAGACGAGTTATGGAATGGAACATATACCAGTTTGAAAATCCAACAGAGCTCTCTAAAAAGAGTTCCTCCGGATTACAAAATTCCAAATTCAATAGTGCACCTTCAATTCAAATTGGGACGAAATTCAAGATTATGCAAATAAACGTAGAAGGATTATCAAAAGCCAAGTCAAATTTTCTTTCAAAATTTGCTATGGAATACAATATTGATGTTATTGAAGTTCAAGAAACGCATCTAGCTTTTGTGGATGACTTTCAAATGAGGGGTTTCTTGTATGGGTCAATTTTTGGTTGAGTGTTATTCACGGGTCAGCCACTTACGTAAGAGACTATATTAAAAACGTTCATAATATGCGGGCAGAAAGTATATCAGGAATTCATTTGTTGGTCATAAAGATCAATAATACTCATATAGCAAGTATTTATAAACCTCCTACGATTATGTGGCCTGAACAGATAACGATAAGCTATCCCCATCCCACAATGTATGTAGGAGATTTTAACTGGCATCATCTTTTATGGCAGTATCAAACCTCGGATACGAATGGAATACGACTTCAGGAATGGATGGACATCAATAATTTATATTTGGTTTTTGATGCTAAAGATCAAAAATCATTCCATTCAGCAAGATGGAAAAAGGATTATAATTCTGATCTGTGTATTGTTTTCCTCGACTAAGAATATAGACCACTTAGCTACTCAAGAACTCAAGAAAGATTGTTGGCATTCCCACATAGTCAATATCGTCCAGTTATTGCAACTGTTGGAACAAAAATTCCGATTACTCCTACGTTGTCTAAATCCAGATGGAATTTTCAGAAAGCGAATTGAAAGAAATTTGCTGAGCGGGTGGATAGTATTCTTCGTTGGTTAGTTCTAACTTTCAAAGATTTATTGGAACCATTAAGGGTTCTGCACAAACATACATACCACGAGGATTTCGTGAACAGTATATTGCTGGTTGGTCAAAAGAAACAGAAATTTCGTATAAAAAGTATTCGAAAGATCCGTCTGAAGAAAACTTAGACAAAACTTTGAATATTATCAACAAAAACAGAAAGGAAAAATAAAATTCTTCGATGGAAAATATGAATTTCACGCACACTAATCAGAACAGTTTGGATCTTCTTCGAAAAATGGGCTCGTCAAATTATAAGCCCACACAAGATTATAAGATTTCTCCAAACGCTCTAGTAAGTATTTCAAATATTGTAATGATTGACAAATTGCAATCGAAAAGTATCAAACGTCGCTTACAAAAATAATGAAAGAATGCACCTACTTCCAAAGATATTGATGAGTTATTCACTTCAGACGAATTGTAAATTGCCATTTCTGGAATCAAAACCCAAAAATCTGCAGGATTTGATGGTATCTTTCCGAAATTCATGAAGAATTGGGAAATTCATCACTTAATTGGTTAGTTTCTCTTTGCTTCAGGAATCATTCCTATTGAATTCAAAAAATCTAAAATAATAGCCCTTCTAAAACCAGGATAGAAAGCTAAAGATCCTAATAATTACAGACCGATTTCGTTGTTGTCCGTTTCGTACAAAATTTTGGACAAAATGTTATATCGAAAAATAGCACAAAATTTGACATCCATTTGTCTAAAGAGCAAGCAGGTTTTTGTTTTGGAAGAAATTCTGGCATTAACAACACATATCGAAGTTGATTTCCAAAAGAGATTGAAAACTGGAGCAGTTTTACTTTATCTAACTGTTGCTTATGACACTGTATGGAAGGATGGCCTCCTATCCAAATTACATCAAATTTTACCTTGCAAAAGGTTACTTATTCTCGTGGAAAATATGCTCACGAATCGTATGATTAAACTCTTTGTTAGAGAAAAGAGCAATTCAAACGTTTGAATGATGGTGTACCTCAAGGATCTGCTCTGTCTCCGTTATTTTATATTATCTATACAAGTGATCTACCAGAAACTGTATGTAGAAAATTCATTTATGCTGATGATTTGGTGTTCACTTTTCAACATAATAAGTTTTCTGCGATAGAGAGAAACTTGATGATCATGAAGGATTATTTCAAGAAATGGCGACTACGTTCCAACTTGATCAAAACCGAGGTCAGTTGTTTCCATTTGAATAATCATGAGATATCCAGAAAATTGAGGAGTTTCAATGGATGTTGTGGCACTTCCACACAATTTCATTCCAATTTATTTGGATGTTACTCTAGATCGATCGTTCTCTTAATTATAAAGAACACTTATATAAAGTACGAAATAAATAATATACAAACTTGCAGGTACTGATTGGGGAGCTTCTGCAGAAACTTTAAGAGTCGCTGGCATCTCGTTAGTTTTTTTAACAACAGAATATTGTTGCCCTGTGTGGTCGAATAGCGTTCACGTCAAAAAGATTGATACCGAACTACATAACACGATGCGTTGTACTTCTGGTGTCATAAAGTTTAGTCCATTACTCTCCATTTCAGGGATAGGGAGGGATAGATCGGTAGATCTCGACGTATATTTGAACGCGATCGGTCTGGTCGTTATCGAGTTATCGGCGATCGCGCCTTTTTTTTCGCAAATTTTTTGTGACCTTCGTCGAGGGACTAGGGGTCGGAAGGGAGCTCAGGCGGTCCGCGAAAAATGGTATTTTATCGCGGGTATTTTTTCCCGCTCTCAGACCCCGAACTCAATTCGGTTTCTTCGCAAAAAACCGAAAATCGCTCGTTTTAGCGGCATTTTTAAAATCCTGTATCTCAAGAAGTACGTACGATCGGAAGACTCAAACGGGCAGAGATAGTTCTTCGTTTTCTGTCTTCCGCTGGATTCCGCAACTCCTTCCCTTCTTGTAGTAAAAAATTCGTAAACGCAAGATTTTTTGTTTTTTGCTTATATCTCGGAGGCAACGACGACGCTACAATCTTGTAAAGATGTTCCCCAATTATTGTGAGCGATCTTTCGCTAGAAGGTCCCGAAACTGTTGGACCTATCGTGATTTCAATGAGAAAAAAGTTGAACACAGTACATTAGCCACATATTGAAACAAGTTTTCATTTTATCTAGTTTGTTCCGGAATTCAAAAAAAATTGTAGGCGGAATTTTTCGGTGACGTTACGACGCAACAACTCTACGTCTGAAATCCCATTCACAATTGAAATATCTCATGGAGATATAGGTAGTTCGGACTTTCATGTTATCTTTCGGTTCCCACGCGACGGGTAATGCCTGAGAATGGAATTGTGGTCGCCCGAGTCGAATCACCAACTGGTCATCGACCAGTTTTATTTATACGTCACCAATCGATCACTTTGCATTTTTTCGAAACTCTATTCAACTGTGAGACGAATCACTGTCGTTACATAGTTGAGTTCGTAAGTAGTGGAAAACGAAATCGAAAGGACAGGAAAACGAGAGCACAAATAGCACAGTTGGACACATCTGATGAGGAATCTCCGCCGAACGGACAGTAGTCGATTTCGATACCGAATCCACAAGTCCACACATCCATATCCGTCAGATGTAGATTCCAGCAACATCGGTGTATTAACGTAGCACATTCCGATGACCTGGTTGAACGTTATAAATGAACTGTCCTTACAGAAGTAGCCACGTTTAATCAGACCCATTCATTCCGGGGGGCACTTTGGCGGGAAAAACAACTAAAGATTCGTTAATGGATCACCGACAACGGAAACACTTCAACTGGAATATCACAGAACGAACTTTTAAATAAAAAATTGTATAATCTTATTATTTTTGTGTTAGGTATATTACTCTATATTAATACGTTCTAGAATGTAGATTAGCACAATTTTCAGATCAAATTATGTCAAATTACGTACTAACAGGCACATGGAGGAGTTGGTACTGCTTCATACTTAGCACACTAAATATTTACCTATTGTTATGGGGACATAATAAAGGATGCATTTAGAATTATTATCTTATAATGCTGCTATTCTTAAGAATGCTATTACGCACGCTATATGTACTAGTAGTATTGACGCTTCGTCATCACTTGCTTACTGAGCATGTGCGTAGTGGTGGATTGAAGGATATTGGAATTGGAGGATTAACATAACATCAGTCATCATTAATCAACGCAATGGTATCGTGAAAGCGCTGATTTGACTTCGACGGTATTCATTCGTCGGAAGTAGCAGCTCACTGTATTATCAACGTCTATGCCGTTTTATTTACAAAGAGCGATAAAAGGTGAAATTCATATTTTATTTTATTCTTATTATCACTAATTATCAACACGATAAGGTGGAGTTTGCAAATCTATAACTATAAACAATTTTCAAAGCTTATCTCTAATAGATTAACATACGCAAATGCAATGTTTTTCTTTTGACGCGACGACAAACAATCTACTATATTTTCGATTCGCATAATAATTCAGCCTCTTAGGTATAACCACTTGGATCGTAGTTACTAGATATAAATAAAAACTAGAAAACACGTTCCATACTTAAATCGGTATATCATTTGCAGAATAGTTTCAAACGTGTTTCTTTCGGAGATTTGAGTAACATCATAAATTACATAATTCAAAAACGAGCATGTCTAATTGAAATATGATTATTCAGAAATTCATTACTTCTTCAACAGAATGCTATTCAAGAACTGTGTTATATTTATAATATTTGAACACTCCGTATATGTGCTTGATTAAATTCGTGCTAAGGTCGTTGGCGGCCGTTTTCGTTTGTTCGGGTACTTTGGTCGTCAGTAGAATTTGGGCTCTAATTTTAATTATTAGAAATATAAACCTCCACCAGAATAGAAAAAGAACCTGCCTGAAACCGACAGCTCGACAGTTGCGGTTGCTTACGATCAGGCATGCTATATTTTTTATATTCCTGATTATTTCCTGCCGAATAGTTCCATTTTCATCAAAATAACATATCACCCCCTTTTTTTAACATTCATCGGGAATCAAAACGATGAAGGAATTGTTGAAATTGTGGATGAAAATTCATAAGCTTCACTGGTGTTAATTGCGAAAGATACTTTCAACCATTACCTTTAGAGTACCTGGATGACCGATCTTCGCTCGTTTATTTGTGACGTCTCCAACATATTCTCTCAGAGTTGTTGTCGTTTCATGAAATTTCATTGGATTAACTGTGCAACTGGCATTGAAAAGATAGAATATCCCCCCTCTGAATTGGCATTAATTATGTTTTCCGAATTGCTTTTGAAAAGTAGAGATCTACCTTACATCACGTATCAAACATTGTTTACGCTACTCTCTACGAGATGGCATAACTATTTTCAACCTCTTATCACGCCATTATCACCCTAACGCGATTTTTTCCATCCAATTTCTATCACCAAAAAGGCTTCAATTACCAAATTTCGTAAAAATCGTTAGAGCCGTTTTCGAGATCCGTGTACAAATATATATACAATACTTTCAACCATTACCTTTAGAGTACCTGGATGACCGATCTTCGCTCGTTTATTTGTGACGTCTCCAGCATATTCTCTCAGAGTGGTTGTCGTTTCATGAAATTTCATTGGATTAACTGTGCAACTGGCATTGAAAAAATAGAAAGGAACTTCAACTATTCACCTTCTGAATTGGCATTAATTATGTTTTCCGAATTGCTTTTGAAAAGTAGAGATCTACCTTACATCTCGTATCAAATATTGTTTACGCTACTATCTACGAGATGGCATAACTATTTTCAACCTCTTATCACGCCATTATCACCCCAACGCGATTTTTTCCAGAGATGAGACTTAGTCCATCCAATTTCTATCACCAAAAAAGCTTCAATTACCAAATTTCGTAAAAATCGTTAGAGCCGTTTTCGAGATCCGTGTACAAATATATATACATATATAGCTTGACTAGCTGGTTTAATAAGATAAGATAAAATGTCGAAGTGATGATTTGCTAATGATTTTGATTGGGGATTTTAAAATCAACTTTTGAGATGATACAAATATGCGCAACAAAAACTTTCCTGGCAATTGAAGAATATACAGGCTGTTCGATGTCAGACCAGCGCCCAGTATATTTCTTATCTCATAGTAGTTGGAAAATTTTCCTGAAAAACTTCGAATGATTTTGTTTTGGGACAACTTTTGACGTATATTTAAGGCCTAAATTGGCAACCCCCTAAGAGGAGGCGCTTCAAGCCCTCAACATTAAATAGGGAAGAGGAGTTGAGTGATAGTTCATTTGAGAGGTCTTGAAAACCTCTTCATAACGGTGAACGAAAACGTAATTTTGAAAATTGTTTTTGCCAAAAATTAATTTTTCACCTCAAATGAGGCACAAATATCTTGGACTAAGGTGTCCCCACAAGGAGAAGTTGAGGGGGTTCAGCTCAGGAGGTCGGGTAGGCCACTCCATAGGACCTCTTCTTCCTATCCAACGATCACGGAATTGCAAATTGAGGTATTGGCTGATTAATGCGGCATAGTGAGGAGAAGCTCCGTCTCATTGGAAATGCAATTGTTGTTTAAGTACTAGACGATTGGTTTGTAATTTTTTATATCTGTGTGAGAGAAAGGGTGGCTAACCATCTTGCTTATTTGGTGAATCGTTCAATTAGTGAGGGTAAATTTCCATCATGTCTGAAAATGGCTACCGTTATCCCGATTTATAAAAAAGGTAATACTGAGGATGTTTCAAACTATCGTCCTATATCTATATTAAGCGTATTTTCTAAAATTGTAGAAAAAATTGTTTTCAAACGTATGACACACTATTTATCTAAATTTAGTATTATCACGGACTGTCAACATGGCTTTAGAGAGGGGAGATCAACCCAAACTGCTGCATGTTCGTTTATCGAGAGTATTTACATTGCTCTTGATGATGGGCTTTATGTTGCTGCCATATTATTTGATTTATCTCGCGCTTTTGATTCGCTCTTATTAAGTTTTATTGAAAGCAAACTGTATAATTTGGGTTTTCGTGGGGTGTTTTTGAGCTGGCTCAGATCTTTTCTATCTGATAGAATATTGACCACTCGAGTGGGTGAATCTTACTCGGATCGGTTTGAAATAAGTCTGGGGGTTCCACAGGGGTCAGTCTTGGGACCTCTAATCTTTTTACTATTCGTAAATGACTTGCCTGAGCATTTAGATGTTGATAACCTGACTCTTTTTGCTGATGACACTTCCATCGTGATTATAGCGCAATCCTCTGTGGAACTTTCCACCAGATGTGTCAGTATCATGGAGATTTTCACGAGCTGGTGCCGCACTAATGGCCTCGTTCTCAACATAGAGAAGACAGAAATCTTAAACTTTAGACTTCATGAAAAGACAAGTGTAATACCATCTATCTCGTTTCAGGGGGAAACCCTGAAAGCAAGCTCCTCGGCGAGATTTCTTGGGATGCATGTAGATGAACGTTTGAATTGGCGAGAGCATGTCAGAGCTCTGAGTTCTAGGCTCAGCAGATCATATTTTGCTATTAGCCGAATTAAGAATTCCCTGCCATCGGATGCACTACTGAACGTTTATTATGGCTTGATATTTTCTCATCTCTCTTATGGTGTTGTGCTCTGGGGCGGTTCGGCGGATTCGCGTCAGATTTTTACCTTACAGAAGCGGATAGTTCGTCTGATGTTTAATGTGGGTTACACAGATTCTTGCAGGCCTCTATTTCGGAAACATAAAATGTTAACACTGCCTGCCATATTCATTTCATATTCGCTGATGTACATGAGACCGATTTCAAAATCGTTGCTGACTTTGAACAGTTTTCATAATTATAAAACTAGAAATTGCGGGGTTATAGCACTTCCACTACATAGGACGTCGAAGCTTGAAAGTTCTCCAAAGTATCGCGGCAGTAGGCTTTACAATCATTTGCCTGACGAGTTGAAGTTGCTTGATGATTACAAATTTAAGAAGACTGTGAAAAGTATTTTGTTAGAGAAATCGTATTACAGTGTAGCAGAGTTTTTGTCCGACAGTGTATTTAGTCTTTAGCTTTATTTAATAATTTTTAATTCTGTATTTTTTAAATCGTGTCACATATTTCATGTTTTTTTACCTTATTTTAAATTACTGGAAATAAAATTTATGCCGACTACAACACGAAATATGGATCAGTCTGAAGAAGAACAAAATCAGGAGCCTTAGGCAATATTTAAGTTCATAAAGAAAATATGAAGAAAATAATCTCATTACATATTTTTAGAGGATTTTCACACCTCTATAGCAAGTGCAGAGAATACAGGGCCTATTGGCGATTCCTCTCTGCTCTGCACTGCTGATACCAAAACGGAAGGTATACGCTTGCAAATGGTCAGTTTAAAGCAGATGCATTGCAACTATTGCAAATTTCATTGATAGTTTATATTGTGAATAAAAAAATTGGCGATTTGTAATTATAATAAAAATCATTCAAGCTGTACTCAAATTCATCGGTTAGGAACTGATATTCCTTCCATACGTAAAATGACGAACAGTGCCGCATTTCCTCTGGAAATCATATGTGCCGAAGATACTGCATAAAGTTTATATCAATATCGAATTATTTCGGTCAAAAATTGGTAATTAATTCAATTTTTCAGTCGAGTAAACGAACAGTTGTGCTTTCGCATCGGAAATGCAATGTAGTGAAAAAGATCGAAAGGAACAGAACCACCGATGACGGCGCTTAGGGACTCGACGAGTATACTATCCGATACGTAGATAATCATAGTCTATATGTTAAATGCTACAAAATGATTATTCTAGCCATATATTTTCTCGAGAATAACAAGTCGTAGCTAAAACTGTGCAAAAAGCAATTGTTTATGAAATTGCAATGGATCTAAAGCCGAGGAACAATTAGTTGTAACTAATCGAAATAACGTAATTTTCAGAAAGATTCAAATTTGTTTCGTCAGAAATAGTAATGTAAACGATTGTATCCCTATTTGATAGCAAATTTAATTGTGAAAAGCCGAAAGGAGTTGAGTTATATCAGATAATATTTAAGAAGCTTTTGCGTTTTTGCAACCCGTGTCAACTTCAAAAACTACTATTTCAATTAAAGGCGATCCTCACTGCGGCAGGCACGGGCACGGCACGGCCTCGGCAAATAATTAAATACGATTTATATGTTAATAAATACGGTATCCACTTTCAACCGATCGTCGTTGGAGTTGATATATATTTTTTCTAATAAATAAGATATTCTTCTATATGTTTCACTATTTAAATGAGCTGTGTAGCACATATATCGACAAATATCTGCGAAAATAAATTTACTACTATCAACGACGATCGATTGAAAGTAGACAGATATCCGATTTAACACATAAATCGTAGTTTAATTATTTGCCGAGACCGTGCCGTGCCTGAAGGATGATACTCACTGCAGCAGGCACGGGCAAGGCACGGTCTCGGCAAATAATTAAAATACGATTTGTGTGTTAATAAATAGGTCATCTACTTTCAAACGATCATTAGTTAGTATATATTTTTTTCTAATAAATAAGATGGTGATAATATGATGACGGAATGAAATTCGTATTCGAACGGTCGGCGCGCGTTTCTGTTATTAAATGCACCGATTCGATTATTTTTAAGTATCTCGAAAATGGAAGGGCGTAGCTGGAATAAGTGAAAAAAACATTTGTTTGTGAAATTTTAATGCAATGTTTGTTGCAAAACCGAAAGTGGTGTAATTATAAGCAGTTGCGTTAGCACTTATCGAGAACATTCATTTTAGACAGGAATAGTAAGTAAAGCGATTAAAGCCCTATTTGAAAGCAACTGAATGTTGAAAAATTGAGAACGAAGTTGGGTTACATTAGAAAATGTTTAAAAATCTTTGACATGTTCGTGTTTTGATTTGTTTTTGCTCCCAAATGGCGATTGATAGCATCTTTACCTGCAAAGATAATCATAATGAAAGAAGGTAGTGAAAATCCTGTAGAATCAACCTTTTAGGAGGTCACGTTATGCGTCAAATACTTGGGAAATTTTGAGATTTCAAATTTTTTTGTCAAGATCTGAGCATTTCACCTTTTGAATGCTTCCACTAATCATTATCTCCTATAGGATGAAATAGTTTCGTATCGCTATCAAAAATATTGTTCAAGTTATTCGGATTCAAAATTTTTTTACTTTTTTTCACTTTTTTATTGAGATCACAAAAATTTTGCATGGCTTCATCCTAAGAACACATTCCAAATTACAATTTCGCCGAACATAGAATTTTTAGCTGTGAAAATAAGGTCTCATACGCACATGTAAGGTCGAAAAGTACATACTAGCTCACTTCGTTCGCTGGGCAAGTTTTGTTTCCCTACAAAAGCATTGTAACATGAAGAATATTTGAAAGATACGTATTCTGTACCTAGTATTTTAAATATTATTCGACAACGGTATTTGTATCTTGTGTCAGAAATACTTCATTTAACACTATCTAGCTTTCTCTATTTCAAATACTTTGCATGGAGTATCTTATACATTAATGATTTTTTATTGAAAAATTCATTTATGAAAACAATCTTAATTTTCATTTAAAGGAATACATTGCTAAAAATTATAATATTTATATTTTCTTCTGTGATCTCATTCATAGGTTTCTTGTTCCAACTGAAACAAGGCAACGCTTTGTCGAAAAAACGAGCAGATGGTAAAACTGCAAGTTTGTTTCATTAAATACGCTTACATAATTATAGGTTGATAACAAGAAGCTATATATTTCAAATACAGAAATCTTGGTGGCGTTGCGAAATATCGATGTGATCTGGATTCTAAATGGGATGAAAATGATTTACATCAATGGGAAACGGCGAGTTTTACAAATGTTATTAACCGAGAGTCCGTTCACTTGATCAACTCGTTACGATTCATCATCAACCCGACAAAGTATTAAACGATTATCCGTTACGATTTATGTTGATATGCTAATATCCTCGAGCCCATACACATAGTAAAATTAATAACGTTTTTTTTTATCGATCGGCCAGGATTACTAAACGAACTTTCCTCACGATTCGTAAACCGGTGAAGAAATAAGAATTCCTCCTTATCAACAAGCTGACTAATGTGTTGAATGGTCGATGATTTTATGAGTTATAATATCTGTCAAAACTTGTACTAACGAAATTCGGATCCCAATAAGAACTCATTGAAAAACATTTCATTACAAGAAACAGAAGCTTTGAAAATTAATTAACAGAATCGCCTGAAATATACCCAGTTTTTGTGAGAACGGATATGGGGTCATAAGCATAATCAATTTAAAATTTTTTTTATACACATATATTCCCAAAATTTTACGTTCGTTCTTACTTCCTCGTTAGTAAATCATCAGCGTTGATCTACGATTGAATATTTAGCGACCCAGGAGTCCGATAATGATCAGAAGAAATTACACGACAAACATCCTGAGCGAAACAAAAAATTCACGCGTTCTGAAGGTTCAAGGTGTCTCGAGTGCTCTCCGAAAATTCCATAACCCATTCGTCATAATAATAACTCGCGACAGATTAAAGGAGCGAACCGATAAACGAACCCTTTGAACTTTTAAAATAGCAGCTCGTTTTTCGTTTTTTTTTGCTTCCTTCTCCTCGTTTTTTTATTCCCGTATTCTTCCTGGCACGACTACCGGATCCTTCGCGGCTTATTACGAAGTCGATCGCGTGCAAACGGCGCGGCGGCGGCGTCCTACGTGGAATAGACGTCAGCGTCGTGTGACGCGGAGGCGGCAAACGCCGTAGCCATGGTTACGGACCGCGACGCCGGGCCAACTGCTCATTAGTGAATTCCGAGAGGCGTCGTTTCGAACGTGTGGAAAAAAGCCGCTCCGCTGTGCCCAAACAGGAACGTATTCGGGATGATCGATTGAACTTTTTTCCAATATTCCCAAGTTTTTCGAGGAATCTGTCAATTTTTCTTCTTGAGTCTGATTTTGGCTTTCTTCATTGAAATAGTTTCCTTTAAAAAAAGACATTAAAAAGTTTGAAAATTTTTTCTAAAAATTCGCATCGTCTCAACAGATTTCTACTATTGATTAATACTGAACTCTATCGCCTTTCTTTCAAATTCTTCTCAATTAGTTAACTTGATCATTATCTAAGTACAAAGAATCAAATTGAGAATGGAAATCAAAAACGTTTCCGGTAGTTATACCATTCTACTGCAAAAAATGAAATTTATAAAAAATTACATGAAGAAATATCAAGTACAATATTTTATTCAACAAGATTCATTAGTTTTCAATTTTTCTATGTTACATTCATTGAATTTAAAAAAGTGTTCGCGGAATTTTTCCAGAGTTCGGATGGTAGAATTCTTTAATTGGTTCTGCTTATTTTTGACAAGTTTCTATCAGAAATTCCCCAATTTTTTGAAGCAATCCCAATGTTTCAATGGATTCTGCTCAATTTCCTTTCATCATTAGAAAATAAAGCAAATTTCCTGCGAAAATGCATATTTGAAAATTATATCCAAATTTCAAAGGAAGGCGATAAAAAAATAGGAAAACTCATGACAAAAATGGCAAAATAGAATTCGGAATTAATGATCATATACATTTTTTGAAAATATGTGAGTTTCCACAGAATATCTATCTCAGAGATGAAAAATATTCTCGAGCATCAATTCGAAGTGCGGTTTTGGAATTAGGAATATCTCGAGCATCTATTGAATGAATATTGAAGGAACACAGGATGCATGATTTCAAGTTCGCCCCAGTAGCCAGTACATATTCTTGAACAAGATCGTCCGCATCGAATTAATTTTTGCGAGTCTGTTTTAACAAAAATCAAGGAGAATCCCGATTTTTTTGAAGGACGTTATATGGAGAGGTTACCAAGAAACATTTTTTGTGTTTTCTGTCTTTTAAAAGACAATCAGTTAAGTTTTACGATTTATCAGGAAAATTCAAATAATGCGCGGTATGTTACAAATTCTTAACCATCAATCATTTATTAAAAAATTTAGTTTTGTATTATGTGCTAATTTTTTGATTCAGAGTATCGCTATTCTGACGAAGAGAATAACAAAATGTGATATCTAAGTGAATATATTGCGGAAATTTATTCATACGACTTCAAGTGAAATTTTTTTTTCAATACGAATCTCATGATATTGGAAAAAAATTGGGGTTGCCATTTGAAAAACTTTTGACTTTCTGATTTTTTGATTTGATTTGAATTTTGATTTTTGATTTCTGGAAGATTTTAAAATTGGTCACAAATTTCCTAATCAACGTTTCAAGAACATTCGAAATGAGTTGGAAAATTTTTCGAGGGTTTAAGGAAAGAGACAAGAAACTCAAAACAAATGCAATGATTTATGTCAAATCCTTTTGAAGGTATTTGTCGTGGAACTCAACATTTTAAGAGAAATACTATTTCCTACAGTACAGTTTAAGACAACCAAAGATAGACTCACTCAATTTTTTGTGAAGAAAATGTTAAGTAAACTTAAAAAATGGATTATCTCAAACCCTATGCAATTTTGCAATTCTGTGGGAACTCACATATTTTTGGGAAATTTCGATGATTATCAATTTCGAATTATATTTTGCGATTTTTTCAAGAATTTTTCTATTCTTTTTATTGATTGGAGGATTTAGAAAATTTGTGTTTGATTTCGGAAAATATTTCAAAACCTCTCGAACTCATTCGGAGTTTCTTTGAAATTTTGATATAATTCTCAAATATCCATGAGCTTAATGAAAATTTTAGGCCTTCAAATTTTTGGGGAATAAGAGAGACAAGAACTTTATTGATTGTATAATTGAGAAACTTAATTTTTGATATTTCAAAACTTGTTGAACTTTTCCGAATTTTTGAAATTGTGACTTTCTTTAACATTGAAACTTATTGAAAGTTTTAGGCAATTCAACTATTCCCTGAAATGTTTGCACGATGGGAAAGCAAATTTCTCGAAACCCCTCCAATGTCATGGTTAACTATTACTTGAAACATCCGTGGTTATTTTGATCTTCCTCGAATATTGCAAAAATCTCTGCAAAATTCTAATTAAATCTTAAATTTTCCCTGGAAAGGGCACCATAGCCAGATAAATATGAGGATTCTGCCCCCACTGGCTTTTTTGACTTAAACTTATGGGGTCAATTCGATGTCGAATGAAAACCATTCGCCTCAATTTTCAGCCCTTTGTCTCAAATTTCAGTAAATTTCGCAATTAGTCAATGTTGTTTTTTTCCTTATACAGTCTAAAGCATGAAAAATTAAACGATCAGGAATCTTAAAGGGAAAACCGATTTGTGAGGGAGAAAACAAAATTATAATATTTTTTTAGTCTTTATAAAATATGTCACTCACCAAAAATTGGTCAGAAAATGTCTTTTATATTCCTCTATACTCAGGAATTCTTTAAAATTTTCTGAAATGGTGGACAAGTGAAAAACTCAAAACCAATTAAAAGCTTGCGTTTTAACAAATTAATATTCATTTTTTCAGTACGAATTAATGAGTAAAATATTTTGTGCTCCTTAAAATGGACATTTATATTATGAAATATTTTCCATCATTTTACAAATCAACGATCACGTAAAAACTATGTTATTCAAAATTTTCGCCCATTATATGCCAATCTACCCTGATTTTCGGTACCAATTCATCATACGTTTCCCTTGTTTATAAACAACCTTTGAGTCCGTTCAGACAAAACGAAGTTCGGGTGAATGCAAAACGTGCGAATTGATTCATGAATGAAACATTCGCGCGAAACATATGGAAGAAGAATTTCGATAGAATCTATTGAAAAATTGAACTTGCTTCGACAAATTTCTAACGAAACCAGTAAGTAAACATGTCATAAATAGGCACAAAAAAATGAGGAAATCCAAAATAGAGATTGAGTTCGCGGATAAAATTAAAGAATTTAATGAAAACGCCAAAAAATTTTTAACGAATTTGCTTCGAAAACGTCAAATCATTATTTTCTCATTTAATTTTTTATAACTTTTATTTTTTTGTCCAAGATTTCTCATAGTTCTCAAAATTGTCCTTGAATTCCTACATATCCAATCGTTAAACGCGGAGAACGTGCACAATTATCATTTTTTGTATTTTGTGGTGTCATTCTTTCCAAATTCATATGAATTTTTGTGTTTCATCTACTCATATTAATTAATTTCTGTAATTTTACACTTTTTCATGTCAAAAATCGTACTTTTTAATTTTCTACTAATTTCCATACGTGATTTTAAAATGGGTTATTAATTTTCATTTTTAATATTGGTGCGAAATTCTACAACGACTTAACTTTACTGGAGATCCTGAAATGTAAAAGAGGCGGAAATTTGGACATAGAAAATAATAAAATATAGATTATAGATCCTATTTCTCACATGAATTTCAAAAAATTTTCAATGAATGTTTAACGAGTACCTAAACCAAAAATTACAGCAATAAAATTATTTAATTTGAATAAAAGGCAAATATTCGGAAAAACGAAAAATTAACAAGAAATTTCAAATTTCAAATAGTCAAAGTTTTACTTGATGTTTTCTTCAGCTGTTGACACTTTTCTTAATTTATTATGGTGTTTAGAATTTTCAAATTCTCCTAGTTCTAGAAAAAAGTTTTCAATACGCCAGGATTTTTAATAAAATCAGTATAAATTTTTTAATTGAATTCTTTTTATTTATTATTTATCATTCATTATTATACATTTTTATTGAAGTTTTAATTACGTTTATGAATCCTTTTTCTATTTTTCGAGTTCAAGATATTTGTCAAAATTTCCTCGAATATATCATTTCTTGCGATATTACAAATCTAGGACGGTTTTTTATTGTTTTGTTTCGTCATTCCTTCTAGCTTGTTCAAATTTTGGGCTCTCATTGATATTTACTATATTTTTCTGGTTTTATAGTTTTTGTTGCAGTTTTGAAAGCCAATTAGATTATCCACATAGTTGAGAAGGATTTTGGAACGGTTAATTAACCGAAAGACTTATTATTCCTAATATCTTTGCAATTAATTGAAAATGGGAAAAAAGGTACATAAAACTCCCTCAAAATTAGGATCAACTTGGAGAATATCTTCAAAAATTCCTTGGTCTTCCGTCATTCCTGTTACTGGAATTTTCTGTAAAAATCTATAAATTTTAAGGGCTTTATGCTCTTTTTGAGGATTGCAATCAATTTTTTCATAATTTTGAAAATGATTTCATTAAAATCGCTTGGTTTATTCCTGTACGAAACCTTCAGACTCGAGATTATTTCGGATAAATTTTCATCTACATTAGCTCCGATTCAATGTTTGAGTAGAACATCTTCAAATTAATGCCGATTGATTTCGAAAGTGATGATCGTTAATAATCAATATTTCGATATAATTTTGATTTTTATTTTATCCCAGATAGATTCTGTCGTTTGTTACGAACATCCTCATAATTCAATGAGTTACAACTTTTGGAATTGTTTTCGAAAAGTTTGCAAAAATGGATGGAAAGAAGTGCTAATTTATTGACCTTTGGACAAAAAATTCAAAGAATGAAATGAATTGTTTATGTTACAATAAAAGAAATAATGGCCGGCCCTATAACAGGCCGCCGGGAATAATTTGAGCAATCCGCAGAATTTCCTTTTTAGTGATTGAAAACTATTACCCCGAGTGAAGATCAGTCATTGGACTGGCGGCCTTTTCAGGATTTACTAGGGGGCGATAGGGTAATATTTGCACACGGGCGCTAAATAGAGTGGCCTCTATACGAAAACGCTTGATATTGATGGAAAGCACATATGAAATTCTACTTCAGAAAGAAGAGAAATCGAAATATGTAGTAAATCAACCTTTGTCCGTAGACAAGCTTCTTTTTTAAAGCGTTGGAAATCATTTTTAATGGTTTCTACACCTTGTCATAAAATGTTAAAAAAAACTACCTCGTTCGGAGACCCTGGTGATGGATTTTTCATGGCAGATAACTCACCGTGTGTGCGAGAAAAAAAAAAGAATAATTAATTGTCAATGAAAAAGATAAACGATCGAGGTCGGTCGGAGAAAACATAAATGTATAAATATTCGTCGGAAAAGATAAAGTTGGTACGGCGAGAGCATCGGATCGGTTTCAGTTGTTCATTCATGTCAATGCGAAGATACAATCTGAGCCTCAGCTATTTGGGATGGGCTTGTCCCATTCTGGACTCTTATCGATTTGTGACTACAACTTTATTCTATTAACATATATTTAAGTTTGTGGAGGACAGGAACTCGCCCTGACATCTCCTCGACCCTTGTTGGATGTTCACCGGTCGGCCGGAGGACTTCCGATCGTTGGCCAAATGCGATGATAACGACCAAGGGAAAAAATACCGAGATAGAGATACAGAATATCGGCGACATAAATCGTCTTCAATGTCTCTGTTTTGTCAAAAGCCGAAATAACCGCCGGACGTTTATGGCACCGCATCGCTACGATGAACGGACGAAAATCATAAAAATCTAACAACGGTAGCACATAAAAATATATCGGGCAACTCCGATGTTAATTGGAAAATTTTGCGGTTCGTATCTAATTCAATAGAGAATTGAAATGTCGCGTCTATTAAGAAAGGTGGTCAGAAAAATATTTCGAAGACCCATTTTATCATTTCGCATCTCCTAAAATTAAGATAAATTTCAAACAAAACGTCGAGCTAGTCTATAAATTTGAAAGAACGCGTCGAACAACTGTCACTAGTCTGGGTCCGAAAACAGGGAGATATATGGGAAATCCATTGCGTGTACAGAAACCGACGAAACTCGAAACACAGGTACCTACTTACCTGAGATTGAGATGTCTTCGACCTTTTTCTGAAAAAAAAGCTTGTACCATGTTTGAAGTCACAATATCTATTGGCGAACAAGGAGGATACTTAGGTAAAAATAAGATGAGACCGTTGGGAGAATGAAAAATTGCATTTTAAAATCATTTTCAAATTGGATTTATTAAACGTTTAGTCACAAGTCGTAATAATTAATGTAATTAATGTAACTTTGTAAAAATCTGAAAATCTATTGATGATATAAAAATTTACTGAATTGTACACGCCGTTGCAAATTGAATAGTTGAAACTGTCAAGACCGCATCTTGTGCAAGGGGTGCTGATTCTTTGACTTATATTCATTGCAAAACATCAATCTTTATGATGATTACTCAAAATTAAGCGTCACAATCACGTGTAAACTTTGGATGATGATGAGATGGCGCAACTATTTTCAATCTCTTATCACCTCATTATCACCACAACCAGGGATGAGACTTAGTCCATCCAATTTCTATTACCAAAAAGGCTTCAATTACCAACTTTCGAATGTTTTCACGGGTATATTCCGTTCGAAACATTGTTTTGGGATATCCCGTGTTAAATTGAAATACTTCGCAAGTAAATTACGGTTTTTTTCTGCTAAAATATTTTTTACTTTATTAATTTGTTCTTTGCGTTTTGTTGGTTCAGTTAATTTCACTGATCTATCTATTAAACCAACAAATGTTCTTTTTTCGTTGACTGCAATTTTGGAAAAGAAATAATAGAAGTTCATAATCAGACGAAATTCCGATAGCTATACATATACAGGGCGTATCAAAAGTCAGGGTACGGCCCGATAACTTTTGAACGGTTGGAGGTAGAAAAATGAAACTTAGGATATGTTTATAACATAAAAAGGACTACCTTTGGGGGGGGGGGTGTAATCTTTTTGACCCCCCAAATTTTTTTCTTCACATTGCAACCCCTATGTTGTGATACATTATTGGAAAGAGCATAAAAAAAGAAGAATTTTCGCGCAGACCGGAGGTCTTTATCTTAATTTTTCATAAGTTATTGGCCAAAAAAGATGTTTTTTGACCCCCTTGGTCTCATTTTCAAAAAATCATAACTCCCATTTGGGACATCGGAAAAATAAAAATTGAGGGTGCAAAATGTTGTTTGTTTAGCGTAATTTCTAGTAAAATATACAGTTTTGACTTTAAAATTACTCTCAGGGAGGTTTCGGCCCTCTAAAAAAGTTCAGATTTGACCCACTTGGGCTCATTTTCAAAAAATCATAACTCCCGTTTGGGACCTCGGAAAACTAAAAAGGGCCCCTGAAAAATCGTCCAATTCTTCTCCCCACCCCACTTAGACTTCTTAGATGGGAGATGCTTACTTGATTAAAGCAAGTGCTCAAACTGAAGGCTTTCAATTCTTCAATTGTAGTCGGTTTGCACTTGTAAACTCTGTCTTTTAAAAAACCCTAAAGAAAAATGTCTAAAGGGTTCAAATCAGGAGACCGCGGTCGCCACGCGATTGATAACGGACTTGTGATGCCTCTGCCAATCCAACGATTCTGAAACGTGATGTCTAAGTAATTTCTCACAATGAGACCGCAATGAGGGGGAGCACCGTTCTGATGGAACCACACGTTCTGAAAATCTCCTGCAGACAAATTTTGAATGGCCGAACAATATCATTTTGGAGAAGTGCAAGATAGCGTTCACTGTTGAGATTAACTTCAATAAAAAATGGGCCCTCAATTTTTATTTTTCCGATGTTCCAAATGAAAGTTATGATTTTTTGAAAATGGACCCAAGAGGTCAAAAAACATCTTTCTTGGCCAATAACTTATGAACAAATTAAGATAATGACGTCCGGTTTGCGCCAAAATTTTTCTTTTTTTATGCTCTTTCCAATAATGTATCACAACATAGGGGTTGCTATTTGAAAAAAAACTTGAGGGGACTGCCCCCCAGGGAGGGGGTTCAAAAAGATCAACCCCCCCCTAAAAGGTAGTTCCTTTTATGTTATAAACATACCCCAAGTTCCATTTTTCTACCTTCAACCGTTCAAAAGGCTGTACCCTGACTTTTAATACAGCCTGTATAGGTTCACTAGCTCGTTTAATAAGATAAGATTTATTTTCGGAATCAACGCTTTCGATTAGAGTCAACTGGCAGGCGTTTCAGAGTGCAAAAAATTTCGCGTTGAGTTTTGGTGGGTGAAAGGACTACGCTATCATTTTTTTCGTAATGCGATTCCTGCAGTAAATCTGCGTAGACGATAAAATGAAAAAAAATGTTCATATAGAAAGGATTTCTTCAAATAATCGCTAAATGTGAGAAGAAATATGAAGCCATAAAAATTTTACAATATTGAACATTTTCGCAGCAATTAGCGCTATTAGATTCCTTTGAATTTTCAAACATTTATTGAACATTTGTGACAATAGATTTTTTGATAATTCAAAATAAATTTGTTGTTCATTTTTCAGAAATATCAGAGATAAATTAATACCAAAGAACTTCATGAAGTTTTCAGAATTTTCTACAAGTTTCCGGAAATTCCTGTGAATCACGTCAGAGTTACAGCAAAATTACGGAATTCTCAGGAAGTCTCTTACAGATTTTACCAATCATTTGGCAAAACGATAAAATCATTTCCCGATTTTTCAAGGGGATTAAACAATATTAATGGATTTTGTTACAATTTTTTTATCTGTATGTAAAATGAATGGAAATAGTCGGAAAATCGCAACGTGTGGCTCATAAGATATCGTTTTTTTAAATAACCGTTTTTTGTAGAAGATTCGGTTTTATGTCGGGATTTGCAAAGTTTTCTTTATAACTTTGGAGAAATAACGGGATCACCTAACTTTTCAGAAATCCATTGAATCAACTTGAATTTTCAATATATCTTTCTACCCACTATCAAGAAATGTATCACATATAAATGATATATGAAACTTCAAGAATTTGTTGGAAATTTGAACGATGTCAATAATTTCTCAAAAAGTTCAGCGGTTCAACATAACTTGAGTGAGATTAAAAGTTATTTGGAGTTTTTGGAGCTCTAGAGGAGAAATGTGACTAAAATTTCAAAAAATTTGAAAAAATCAGAAACAAAATTATCCATGTTTTAAGAAACTCGAAAATTCGAATGAAACTGCATTATTTTGTATAGATTTCTGCAAGATTTCTTGAATGCTTTAGGAAATTAAAATTGGAGGATTTTTCAATAAAACCCGAAAAAACAGAAAATGATGAGTAATATAAAAAATAGAGTATGCCTGATCGTAAGCAACCGAAACTTCCGAGTCGTCATGTTCAAGCAGGCATTTTTTTCAATTTTTAAGGTGATTTATATTTCTAATGATTTTGAATCCTACTAATGACAAAAAACCTGACTGACCTAAGAAAAACGGCCTTACTTCGAGTTGAATCAATTACGAATGTGTAGGGTTCAAAAATAAAGCGCAGTTCTTGAATATCCATTATCTTTCCACAAAAATATTTTTGAGAATTGAAAAGAAATTGGAAACAAAAATTTCTCACCATTGAAATTCCTAAAATTTTCTTCAAAAATATCCAAAAATCAAAAATAAAAATTTTCAAAAATTGAAAAAATTACAGAAAACCACGAGGATATTTTGAATTAACTCTCTGGCGCTATGGAAAAATTCAAAGGGTGCCTCTTGATTGTTTTTTAATTTTTGAAAATAAATATTTTTTAATTTTTTCGATATTCTTTTAAGAAAGTTTCACTGAATTTTTTCAATCGTAAGAAAAAATAGGAATTGAAAGTAAAAAAAATGAAATTATTGATTTTTAAGAAGATTCACATTTAAGGAACAAAAATCTTGTTTCTTGTAATCTTGTAAATTTATTCAAAATTTCAATCAATTGGTCCAGGAAAACCACTGATTCGATAGATCTAATAATTTAGGGGGCATTTGAGGTACATTAGACTGATAGTTTTCCTTATAACCTAACCTTTTCCTCCAATATTGTTGAACATACAGTCGATTAACCAAAAAAACGGAAAATGGCATTTTTCTGCTCTTTTTCATTTTAACGTTACAGGTGAAGAAAAAATTTTTTTCCGATGAAGGAAATTTTCTGCAAAAACGGAAGTTCCTAACCCCTCGCTAGACGACTAGCAGTTTTAGAGATATTGGCAGTTGATTGAAAAAGGATCCTTTCGCATTCAAAATTCGATATCTCAAAGATAAATGCTCGTATTTGACTCCCGTAAAAAGCATGTTCAAGCTGAATAAACAGGCTACGCGATCTATGTATTGGCCCAGATTTAAAAGATTCTTTCACGTAGAGTGAAATGAATATGGTAAAAATTTTGGAAAATTTTTTCTTTGTGCTTTATCGAAGAATTGCATGGCTACCGTTGCTCCAAAAAGTTCTAAAACTAGAATGTTCAAGCTTTAAAAGCTTTATGTTTTTATTTCCTATACGACCATTTTCCACGAAAATACAGCCTTCTGAAAATTGCCAAAAATTTAGAAAATTTTTTGTTCCTTAAATTTATGCGCGAAGTGTATTTTGTAAATATTACATCAGTTTTAATGCAGACATTATTCTCTAATTTTTAGGCATATCTAATATCTACAATGAAAAAGGTCATACTTAAAAAGCTGCCCTCTGTACTGAATATTATGCGATTCTTGTAATCTAAAGTGTGAAATATTGTTCATCGTCGTGTCAGAGAAAATACAAATAAATATAAATCAAAAGGTTAATATCTGCAAGCAAAGAGTCATTAGAATTAAATATTTGCAAATTCCACATTATCATCTTGACAATTGGAAGTAATAAAAGTGAAATAAAATATGAATTTGACTTTCTATCGTTCTTGGAAAATAAAGCGGAACACCGTTAACGATGCGGTCAACTCCAAGTCCGATATCCGTCACTCGCGCCGCTACGCACATACGCAGTAAGCAAGTATCGATTCGATTTGGAGGTGTCGCTAAGTGCCACACATGCCAAAACGCATAACGAATAAGTTTCTACTTGAAAAAATGTTTTTCATATTATTCATTATGAAAATTGGAAAACTTTCGGCTAACCTATGTATTATACGACTTCTACCGCCATTTATGTATTTGAGCCACAAGGTTAGAAAAAATGTCATTCGTATGCACTACATATATGCAAAAACTCATTTCTTTTAGCTATCATAGTTATTGGCATTCGTATGAAAACGAATTTCGTACAGCTGGTACATATCTAATAAAATTATTTTCAACATTGAGAAAACAGTAATAATGATAATAACTTTTACCGCGATTATGTTTCAATCAAACTTTTATCAACAATTATTTGAAACGCCGGCAGGAATGAGTGCATACATAATTTTTATCAGTTTGACTTTGGAATGTACCATTGGAACAAGAACCCCGAAGAAACGATCAAGATTTCCACGAATACGGTCAACAAAACAACACAAAAAATCAGTCGATTATAATGTATTTTCCTCCGTTGCAGTTGGTCCGTTCGGTGTTCGTTCGAAGACATCCCGAGAAACACAATTTGACACCGTATAATTTTCGAAATCTAACATCGTATCGACAGTTGGTGGACTTGGAGTCGGAGACAAGGAGTGTTAGGAGACCGATGAGAATATCAGAGTCGAGGAAGCGAAAACATGGAATTGACGGCTTATCGAAAACAATAACAAGATGGATGAGGTTGCTTCGATAGCCACTATTCGACAACCGATGAGGATCTCGGTCATCGTGTACTTACACGACAAAACTTAAAATATCGACCATGAATGTGTGTTTTGTGACCTATCGATGCCTAAAATAGAAACGAATATGAAGTTTATTGAAATCGGGAATTTAGATACTATAAATGTCTAGCAATTCTATTACGATTTACAGTCTATACATTGAGGCAAAGTTTATGACTACATATACAGATATCGATGGCAAAATTCGCTTTATTAATGAGAGTATTACAGCTTTGTTGGACTTGCATGCACCCAAAAAGTTGATAAGGATCACTAAAAAGAATCCTCAACCATGGTTGAAAAATGAGAAGCATTTAATGAAGATTCGAAATAAAGCATTGACTGAATTTAAGCAAAAGCCCAGTATTTAAGCAAAAGACTCAATATCACTAATACTGCAGTCAAGAGAGAAAACAAAATTTTTCTGAATTCAAAATTAATATTAAATAGTCGTTATTTATGGTAAAACTTAAAGAAATTCTGCAACAGGTTCACTAAAGTCCCAACAGATCTTCCCTCGCACCTCCGAGATGTAGATAAGATTAACAATTTTTTTCTGTCTTCGTTGCCTGTATCTCAAACTGAAACAGCAGATATGGTGAAGTTCTATTCTGATAATATATGCAATAAAGTAAGACAAAACTTAGCTCCAAATCCATTTCGGAAATTGACATCTGGAATACCATTAAATCCATAAAAACTAAGGCTTATGGTAGTGACGAAATCAATATTGAGGCTTCGCAAATGTGTTGCCCATTTGTTTTGACATATCTTGCACACGCAGTAAACTTTTGCCTTCACAATTCAGTATTTCCTAGTATAAGGAAAAAGGCAGTAGTAACTCCGGTTCCAAAAAAACAATCCAGAGGAGTTCAAAGATCTTAAACCTATCAGCGTTTTACTGTGCTTCTCGATGATTCTAGAGGGGACGATGTACACTCAATTATTGCAACATATTGAAAAAACAACTTACTGTCTGCACTCGATCAGGATTTCGTAGAAATCACAGCTGTGCTACTGCCTTGGCTAATGTTTGTTTGTGACAACATTTTGAGGTCGGTTGAAAATTCTGAAATTATGTTGTTGGTGCTACTTGATTTCTCTAGGGCGTTTGAGACCTTATCTCATGACACTCTTGTCTATATTGCATTTCATCTATATTGCAATGAGGCTATATTGCTCTTCGCACAGTTTCTAACGGACAGAACTCAGCTGGTTAAATTGGTACAGATGTCTCCTCTGAGATCCCGGCTAGAAGAGGAGTACCTCAAGGCTCTTTGCTGAGTCCTCTCTTGTATTCTAATTACACCTCTTGTTTTGAAAATGTTCTGCAGACAAGTAAGGCTCAGTATTACGCGGACGATACACAAATATTCGTTTCATGTCTGGTCGATACTGTTAGAGAATATATTAAATTTCTAAATGTTGATCTCGAGCGCTTCAGGGATATATCGTCAAAACGCCATCTTATTCTTGACCCCAACAAGTGTGTTTACATGATATTTGGTCCAAAGAATTCAATAGATATAATTAAAAATGAAGTCAAATTTAAAATTAATAATAAAAAATTAAAAACAATGTTAAAAACTTAGGTATTGTGTTGGAACCATCAATGAGATTTTCTAAACACATATCAAATTGCATCCAAAAAGCTTATGCTCGATTAAAGTTGTTTTATTCTTATCGGAACGAATTGAAGGTTAACATGAAAAAATGATTATGTGATTCTCTTTTGCTTTCTGTGTTCAACTATTGCGATACAGTTTATGCTAACTGCTTAACACAATATGATAAGAGGAGAATTCGAAAGGTCCCGAATTCCTGTTTGCGATTGATCTATGGTGTACGGAAATACGAGTATGCTTTTTTGAGCCGCCTCTTAAGTTTCTTGTCTAAATATAACATTATCATAGAAGGTCAACATGGCTTTTTGGTGGGCAGGTCAACGGGCATAGTGGTTAATGCCTTCTATGAAAGAGTATTGGAGAGCGTCGATGATGGCGAGTGCCCTTTTGGGATCTTCGATTGTGTGAATGTGGGGTTGTTGCTCGTCTGAGTTGGCTCGATATGGGATTCGTGGTGTGCCACTTGACTGGATCAGGTCGTTTTTGGAGAATAAGCGTCAATGTGGCTATTGAGTACACTGAAAACCTAGAAAGAGAAAAGAGTAGATCGCGTGATCAATATATAACAACTGGAGTGCCACAGGGATCGGTTTCAGGACCGATTCTGTTTATACTTTATGTCAACGAGCTGGTTCATACGTCCTGTGTGATATCCCATGAATCTCTAGAGGTTCTCCAGGAGCTAAGCCGTGATGTTTTGGGACTTCTGTTTGATCGGCATTCAATTGGCTGGTTTTCTGTCGTGGAAGGCTCACTGTGAGACGTTGAGCGGCAAAATTAATGAAATTGCATACCAATTTAGACTATTAAGAGAGGTTTTGACTCAGAACCAGTTATTGGGTTTATTTCATGCACAGGTACAAAGCAGCATCAGTTATGGAATTTGTTTTTGGGGTGACGCAACATTAGCGAATAGAGTTTTTATTAAAAACTTGCTCATGTCGTAGAGCTTTTTTGCTAGTTATAGAATTATGACAGTGTCTTTCCTTTTGGTCTACTGTATGTGCGTTTATGTTGTCAATAATGGGAGTAAGTTTTTCACGAATTCCAGGTTTCGCAGTTATAATTCCAGATTTAAAAATGTTTTTGTTGTGCCTCATTGTAAATTAAATGTTGTAAAGAAATCACCTACTAGGTCCAAAATTTTATAACAAATTACTACAGAAAATAAAAAATTGTGAAAATTTAAAGTTCTTCAAACGAGTTCGCCTTAAATAGTATTTACTAGGTCAATATTTTCATTCTATCGTTGAGTTTTCGTGACGAAACATAGTTCATTTGTATACAATCTTATATGTTTACTCATATACTCAGTTTAAGTTTTGTGTTGAGATGATCATTGTATGATTTACATACTGTGTGGGTACATATAATTCGATTCGTATCTGAGGCTTCAGCCGACGGAAAACATCGCTAATAAAGGTAAAAACGATTCAACTTATAAACCACGAAGAAATTTACGCTTTCCCGGCCGAAATCCAACCGATGTCGTTGCACAACGCACTTTTTCGCTACCCACTGTACTACATAATTATATTTTTGACAACGACACTTGTAAAGTAAAAATGACTAATGAAAATATATGAAGATGAATATGAATATAAATATAAGTTAATTGAAGTAGGATGGCTGAACATGGAGAGTAGAAGCGAATTACACCTAGCTTGTTTTTATCATAAGATTTTGGTACATAATCATGAGTCCCGCATATCTATAAGAAAATTATATTTAGAACACATGTTCGTAGTATAAATGTCCGCTCTAATGATTTGTTAACGACACCTATCTCTGGAACTACATTTTTTCAGGGAAGTTTTTCTGACAACGTCGTCCGAGTTTATAATATCAAATCCTTATTTAAAGCAAAACTCTTCAAGCGCTATTTTGGATTACATAATAATTAAATATATTATTATAATTTGTTGAAAATTTTGCTTTTCTCTTTCTTGTTATTACTCTAATTCATTTTTTCTTTAATGTAGCCAACCATTTATGTAAATAGGTTAAGTAGTATAGGGTTGGGCTATTCATATAGATGCTCAAATCTGGACTTCTCTTTTTTTCTCAATAAAAATATAACTAAGATGTTCTTTTTTGTAAACTTTTGTATATTGAGAAATTAAAGTCAGGTCAATTTATTCTATTTTTCTCTAATTTTTGTTCCTTCAATTTCATGAGAGATATCAAATTTTACAGAAGATTTCAATTTCTTTAAGGAATTCAGTTGTACTATCACAAGTACATTTTAAAATGTATTTGATGTCACTTCACAGTTCCATTCTTTCCCGAACTTTTTTATATTTATTACAATTAAAAAGATGTTCCACCGTTATTCTTTCATTGCATTCCGCGCATCTCGGTCTTCTCTGACCCATCAACAAATACTTGTGGGTTAGATTTGTATGACCAAGCTTTAATCTATTTATGACTGCTTCTTCGAGTCTGCTGCTTCCATTGTAAATTTCATTGTTCTTTCCAATTTCGACTTTAGGATATATTTTGCTCTTTGTTGCTGTAGAGTTCCATTCGCTTTGTCAAAGTTACTCAATATAGTTTAAATAGGTAGGTCGAGCTTTCTGTATTATTATTATTATTTTTTTGCTTGTATTCTCAGGCTCTTGCCTGGTGTCTCAATGTCGTAGTATGGGTGGGTTGCACCAAGAACTTCTGACAGCTCTGACTATTCTTGACTCAGGAATCTTCTCACGATTCTTGTTGTATTCAGTATAACAGCTTTCTGTAGTAGCATGTAGATGTTTTCATTTAATCCCAATTTCTTCAAACTCTCATTCAAATCCTTTGGTATTACTTCTGTGCTGGACAGTACAATCGGGACTATGGTGACGTTGTCCAACTTCCACATCTTCTTTACTTCATCTGCCAGTTCCATGTATTTCCGTCTTTTCTCCGAGATGTTGTTGAGAAGATTGTGTGTATTTGGCACCGCTATATCGATAATGGTTGCTTCACAGAATCTTTGATGACTAGGTCAGGTTTATTATGTGGAATGTGCCGATCTGTGATGATTGATCTATCATAGTAGAGGAGATACCGTTGGTTTTGACTCATTGCCGAATTATTATTATTATTATTATTATTATTAGTAAAAATTCTGTCGAATCCAGAAAAAATCATTCGAATTTTATCACATCCTCCGAAGCGTACGTACTATCGACATAATTACGAAATTTTTTTTTGAATAGAATGGTGAAGCACCCCCCGTTGCAGGGGTGGCGTGTGACCCCTTCATAATCTTGGCGTCGCACCGCGGGGGCTATACTCAAAAGGGTATTATATATTTATCAACCCTACGTTTGCCTATGAGAACCGTAAGGTACCGTCTCCTCGAATTGCTCGTTTGAATGTTGGGAATTAAATATCGCAATCCCCGTTTCGGTATTTTTCACATTGCTACCACGAAACTGTACAAAGTGATAGATTTGGGGATGTTTTCTATGAACGAAAGGATTAGTCGCGTGTCCGGCACAAAACCGTCGCTGACCACTGCCGGTCATTCGTCCTCAGCTGTCCTTCGAGGTTGGCAAAACGAAAAATGTTGCTGAATGAGGCGGGATTGTTACGGAACCAATCGATCGTTAAATCGCTCATGAGTTCGACCTAGACGACAGTTGCGGCCGGACATTGCTCGGGATTAGAAGAAAGGGTGTAAATGGAATTAGGACAGCGGAAAATAACATCCTTAACAAATGCTGCTTAAAAGGATGAATGGTGGTCGTTCCGACAACACTACTTTTACTTGTTACGGTTAAAGGAATTAGAGAATATTTTGTTCCGCGTATCACATAATTGGACTTTCGTTCGCCAAATTTGTCTCTTCGTGGAATACCATCTAAATTAATCTTTTTTTCATCCTTTTTGACAGTCATTTATCATGGTAATCATCAGCCTTGTTTACGTTGTAAGACTATACAAACTTGTGCTATGACAAATTAGGGAATTATTGATCAATCTTCCATCAACTCAACAGTTCGCTTTAAATCATAGAATCGGAGATCAGTTCGAAGACCTGAGTTACGATCTCCGATTTTATGACTATAAATAAAATATCGTAACGAAAAAAAAAACGCATTAATCCAGATCGAACTCAACTAACGGAAATATATGTAATATAAATCAGCTAGTATCAGCGATCTACAGGTGGCAGAAGCGGCTTTTCTGGTATTTTTTAATTGGTCCGATATTATTCGGTAGAGAATTTCTCGGATTCCGAAATGTTTCGTTTATCTATTTCTTATACCTCATATCCATTCGCTTCGTACATCGTACAGCAGCTGGAAGACGAAATTTCATTTCACAAATCGAGGAAATGTCCGGGAGGGCAAGCGAACGCATAAAGCGTGATGCTTCTTTTTTTTCTCTACCTTTTAAACGGAATTCAACGTCCAGTAAACTGCCCTTGAGTGATTAACTGTCCGAAAGGTGAGGCTGCGCTCGAAATCAGATACATCTTCTAACTTCGTGGTATTATTATTAATATTTAATAAAATAGTCGTGGCACGCGAATATCGTCTTATTGAATCTTCAAGTGAGGAGAATAAAAAATGGCGACTTGTAAACAAGGCATCTTGATACTCGGACACAACCGCGTTCATTTACTGTAGGTTGTAGTTCACGCAGACCGCGATAAAAATCTACCAATTAGTTGTTTATGGACTTAGTTGCCAGCTAAATAATGCAGAAGTCGTTCGGTGCCATCAGGGCTCCTTCCAGAGGCGCAGGCCCGGATCGAAAGCAAATTAAATCGTTAGTCGCAAATAATTCGGGACATATTCCTCATAATTGATTTAATTATAACAAAAGTTTTAGCTGATCTAAAATACGGAGTTTTGGATTCCTTTTCATCAGTTTTGGTGATTCTTTCAGCTTTTCATAATACCCAACTCCCAAATCTTATACTTTCTCTTTTATCCTTCGATAACTCTATAGTCGACAGTTATATACAATAATAGATTTTGAAACGAGTATTTTATCAAGATAAATGATTGATTCTCATTTATACATAAACAGTTTTTCAGATAACTTAAGGAGGGCATCCCACGCGATGCGCAAATTGATTTATTTGAAATTTGAAATCTTATTCTGTAAGAATGACGTCTTTTCACAATGGATATTTCAGATTTTCAAAAACGTTGGGTTGATTTCACATAATCCATTGGAATTACAAAAATAATTCTAATATTTTACAATATTTTTGGACTCACACTTTTCAAAGAAAACCTTTTTTTGACCCGAACTTTTTATTCCATTTCTATAAATGCTTGCTAATGGCAACATTGTTTTTTTAAAACTTCAAATTCATGTTAACTTGAAGAAAAAAAATGTCAATATTTGGAACAATGGTCTCTTTTAGTTTACTTGGTGTTTTCAAACCAATACTTATATTCAGACCTGATATTAACACAAATGCTCCTTGACACCTTATCTGTCATTTTGTGCTCCTAATTTTTGTTTTATTCTTCGTTTCGAAAATTTACCATGAACTGAGCACAAATGTTCCAGTTTTTAGTTAAGCTACTGACTCTAAGGTGTCTTGTGACGTTAACAAGCGAGAGAAAATTTACACGAATGAAAAATATTGCTTTTGGAACGTTAGTCGTCGTAGGCATAACAAATGCCTATTTTGTTCAGCGATTATTCTTTGACTGCCTATAAATTCATAATTTTGAATATTTATGACTTCTAGTTGTACGGCAACTTGCAATACAGGACGTGTATCATTGGTAGTGTAACAATCCCAGGTGGGACGCCAACCTTAACACAACATTAAACAATTTAATTTTTATTATTATTCATCCATTAAAGTTGTTCCGTGACTATTTAATCAGCTAAGCAACATTATGATTTATCACTTCTTCAAAAGTCGCTAAGACCCTCACCTTCATGTACTCATCTGTCTCTGCGTAACTACCCATTCAACTTTAATATTAACAACTCACGAAGCGACGAAGCGACAAATGATCGAATAAAGCTTTGCAGCTAAGCAACTTCTGGTGGTCTGATTACTCGGTCGCAACACTAAAAATTCGACAAAAAGTCGCGTAACGACAAATGTCCATTTCATCACCTACCCCTTTGGTACAATCCAATAAATTCCGCGAAATTGTTAATTTGTCCCACAGTCGCGATCCGGAAAACGTTCTTTTAATCTGATCTCTCTTCGTACTTAGAAAACCATTTTTGGTAACAATTTATAAATAAAAGAATAAATATTTTTGCTTCGCGGCCTTTGATCGCTGTTACTCAATAAGACCTATTTACCAACTCATCCGAAGTTCGCGAAGTAATAAGTTTACATTCATTCATCTGATGGTTGATGATCATCTAATAAGGTCTATTTATAAAAAGTTGCAAACAACTAACATTCAGATGATCATTCGTCAGTTCATGACTGATCAATCATTGAACGGGATTAATTAGTAGCGAAGCGACAATCGACCAAATGAAAATTTGTCGTTTCGCGACCACTTATTTAATCAAGCATTTGACAAACGTTCCCTTGATCGTGGCTACTCAATCAGTTCGATAGCAATATAATAGTCGGGAAGCGACAAATGATCGAGTCAACAAGATAATGATATTAATTTTGAAATAATTAATTTGGAATACATTAATATTGAATTCTTGTATGATATCAAACCATAAGAATCACTTACTTGAACACAGCTAATATGAAATCCGAAATCCGCAAGATAAATTACAAAAACTATAAATATATGTTTTATCACATTTTTGAGTATAATTTCTGAAAAATTGTATTTGTTATATATCAAAGCAAACGCCTATTGAACTTCAATCGACTCATGTGGGACAAGAAACAAGTCAGTATGAAAGGAACGACCACAGATTCAACGCAGGTTTCATTGGTGATCGATCGGCCAATCTTTCAAATTTATAGTTCTTTGGTCGTTCGGGGACAAAAAACGATTGCCTGCTCGCACAATAGGCGAAAATAATTCAATTCTAATATTTGTCGATATTATTCAAAACCATTATTCGTAAGTCCATACGTCCTTCCCAAATTGGTAATTGAATTTTTTTCCGATATTTTCGTGTAATCTTTAATTCAGTGTGCGTCCTAATTCCTCAGATATTCCCAATGGAAGGCTTTTCAATGGATGCAAGTTTCCTTTCTGAATTTTTGGTGGAAATTTGACCGACGTCAACGCGGCTGCATTGACGCCCTATCTGAAAGGAGTATTCTAATTTTTGTAGCACCTATTGAATAGAAACCTACAGATCCTGTCTTTTCGGATTTCGGATACGACCAATCCCCGCGTTTCGCGAATATTGCTCGAAAGATTCCTATACTGATCTCAGGACTATCCATAGAAGATTATCATTGAGTAAGATATGCTCGAGATACCAAAATCGTGAAAAACGAAAAGTTTGGCGTTCCCAAATGTTTTACTTCATGAAGGGTCAATGCTTTTGAAAATTCGATGCTCCTTTCAAAGACGTATATTCTATTCTTCCACCATTTACACTCTTTGACATTTTGAAAAAGTTATGCGATTCCACATTTTTCACTTTCAATCAAGAAAACTCCACATATTACAACTGTGAAAAATCTAAAAACAGGACACCATTCTTCACAAAGCCTCTCGACCTATCTCTCACCGTCCCGATTCATGTAAAAAAATCGTCAAGGAGTTCAGTAATTACATCAGTATGCAGTTTGGTTTAGATAAGTATGCAAATGCAACATTCCTCAAATGACGCCTACAAGCAAAGAAAAACATGAATCAATGAGTTATACAATCCATAGACCAAATGATATCAAACTCGAGAAGATGAAAACTGAACTGAAGAAAGAATATGGACAATGCTTAAAAACGAACCTAACGCGAAAGAAAAGATGACAAACACAACATCCCTGCTATTACTTTCATTCAATATAGTCTAGAATCATAAAGTGGACTAAGGAGATTGGCACTTTATACCCAAGCGCTGACGTTGGCCTGTGATACACCCTAGAAAAGTACGAGGCAGAGGAATGATTAACATTGAGGCGACCAGTAACATAGCCAAGGAAGAACTCAGTAATTACCTAAAAATGGAACAAGATGATGAATAGCTGAGAATAGTGTAGACGCAAGAACAAGGCACAAAAAGAATATGACAGCATAGAGAAAGAAGAGAATGGAGATGGTGAGAGAGTGAAGAGTTCGAAACACAAAAGCTGTAGCATATTTGAAACAGAAAGGACAAAAGGAATAGAGCAGTAAATGAAACAAGAACCCAAGTAAGGAAGAATCGTAAGATGGAAAACCAAAGCAATTTATACACATCAAACTAAGTGGAGGTGGTGGTCCACCCATGCAAATCAGAAGCTTTAATATGTGCCTGCGAAGATCAAGCCATCTCAACAAATTATTTGAGAGCTAACGTTATCAAAGTCGACATAAATTGAAAATGCAGACTTACTGGATCTCATAGGGAAACTATTCACCACATTGTTTTGGGCTGCCTCATATTAACAGAACATGCATATCTGGAGCTACATAATTCAGTAGCCAGGTACTGAAGCATCTGCAAACACTATAAGATAGGAGTGAATGGCATGCGGAACAAGTATAACGGGGCCTCGAGTCGAATCTGAAAATGCAACAATCATATGGAACACACAGATGCATATTGATATAATATTTCACCTCATTTCAGAATTAGTTACACAAACCAACGATAAAATGCGAAATCGATGATACCGATCATTTAGAAAAATGAAGAAAATCATTCTCCCGAACGCAGCACGAGTAGTTATAACGAATCATGTGACAGCTGCCAATTACAGTAGGAAGTTGTAAAATACGAAACTTTCACACTGTGCTAATAAATTAGAATACTATGCTAATTTGAATGATCCCTAGGAGGTGCTGAATAACGAATAATAAATGTAAAAGGTAAGTTCGAGTCGAATGTGCCGTCATGATCATGAATCGTGCCGGTCCTGAATTCGCCATACCCTCCGTGTACCACTCGAGTACGTGACTAGATTTATTGGGCTGCTATAGGGGCGAAATCAATAAACAATCTATGTGAGAATTTTTCCCAAAGATGCCCCGATAAGTGGTTAGTGGGCCCCCTTATATTTATGACTCAATAAAAGGAGCCTTTCTTTTCTGACTTCACAAAGTAGAAACTCGCGCAGATCGATCGCGATAGGGCTGGTTCTCGATTCACGGTTCGACTTCGAAATATTCCTGTAGGAAACGACTATTGCGGTATTTAAAATGAAACTTGACTTAATCCGAAAATAAACACTCGTGGCTACAATGACGGATGCGCATAAAGGGTCGGCTACCTAGATAAGACGCCGTTTAACAGTTAACAACAAAAGAAGAAAACGGCCGGACTTCTCCGCCTCAAATCCGCTAACAAAACGGCACGAGCGTCATCTGTCTAGGTAAAGAAACCACTCTAGATCACAAGTTTACGCTCCTCGAAATGCCTTTCACGCTACTTGACACCTGTCATTTGTCATTTCCGATGTACGAATTTCGGCCGGTTATGCGGGGGATGCGCTTTCTAGGGTGAAATTGAATTTCTCTCTTCGAGGCGTGGACCGGACCGACTAGATCTAATCTGTGCTAGAATTATTCACACCTCCACCAAAACACATTATCTGCTGGTTATGTACTCGTTAATCTATCTATCTATACCGCGGGGCGTAATCAAATTAACATAGCAGTAATGGAGATATTAAAAGCAGTCAGACCGCCGGGCACGAAATCATTCCAAAACAATTACAATTGCTGTAATTTCAGCTGGGGATATTTGATATTCGATCATTTAGTCAGATATGTCGGTTGCAATTTGTCTTGGATCGAGATCGACCACAGGCGAATCGGACGAGGTGTTGCGCTCATTCCGCAGCCCTATATTATTACGCAACACACTGCAGTTGTTTGTCGGGAACGTCCGCGTCTTCCAAATAATTTATTTTTACTTATCACAGTTAAGTTCTAAATATTGTAAGTATTACTTATATTGGCAGGAAAGTGTCACTTGAGGTATTTTCTCCTTAAGGCTGGCGTCTGATCTTGTGATCGTTAGACTACACGTCCTGTATTGTAAGTTGCTCGAAGGCAAATTACAATTGTTGAAAATTATAAATTTATAGTTAGTCAAAAATAATCCATTAACAAAAATGGCTATTTGTTATATCTACGACAGCAAACGTCCCAAAAGGAATATTTCTGATTCCTGTATGGGAGTCTCGGATGCCCATGGAGTCGGAGTCTCTGATGGGTACACAAATAGTACAGAGTTGATGTAAAATTCGACTACAACACCCAAAAAAATATGTCTCTAATATCAAGGTAAAATTTTGATTTAACGGTCATTCGATTTTGTACAAAAATCCTACCTTACTGCCTTCTATTTTTTACTGAGATTTCAAAAATACCATTTTTAATCCTTGGTTGCACGTAATAACGAACTTGCAGCTATTTGAAATTATCATTTTTCCTACGTAAATGTTGACATTTCTTCAGGATTTTTGATTACTTTACTGACATCACGTTTCTTTTCTTTTCTTTCACTCCAACGTTGCCGGTATTCACATGAATTATTTCGATTCGATGCAAAAATACATCGAAATGAATGATTGCATTGTTTACAATTTATGGTCATTTCTGAATGATAGCTAAATCATACTCACCTCCTGTTCCTCTTCTTGTTTTCCTGCAACTTGAGAGTCCATTGTTGTTGAAAAATTGTTTCCAAATGTTTCAAAGTAAACCTTCTAGCAAATAACGAAGTTTTTTCGACGAGAGATTTTTTTCACCATTTAGAAGCAAAACTTGATAACGACACACTTCTATTCAAACCTTCGATTAAACCGATACTTCCGCGATACGAATAATCTTTTTTGACAGTCTATCGCAATACAAATAAGCACCGAATATAAAAAAATATTTGCCCACATTATAATTTCTGTGGTGTGGGCGTATTCACACCAGACCAGAAAAAATGGAGTTCAAACATTTACAAATTATCGTGGGTCTTATGAAAAATAATATAAAATTGGGATTCAAGAAACCTAATCTAAAACTAACCTAACCTAAAAACAAGCATAACCTGATACAAACCTAATCTAAAACTAACCTAACCTAAAACTAACCTAACCTAAACCAAAATTTTTTTTTATGGGGAAAATGCATTACGCACTCACTTCCCGGGAATTGTGAGTCATCCGGGTGAGTGTGGGACTCCCAGGAAGACGACCATCCCCCACCCCCATCCAGGATATTACTCCTGAATGGGCGCAGGGCACAACCGTCAACCAGGTTTACCCACTAAAAACCCTCCGTGACCCCGCTCCCGTTCAACCAGATGTTCGGTCTCCTGGAAGCAGGGCCATCCTGTGCATCTGGGGAGTGCCTTGCCGACCTTAATTAGGTCTTATCATAAGACACCCCCCTGCACCTACACCTGTTCACCCTATTCACCCATCTCCTCTCCCACCATCTCCGAGCCTCCACTCACTTTATTTCTCTTCCGGAGTCTCGGCATCGCAAAACCCTCTTCGTCCACACCTCCCCGATCACCTGCCTTAACTTGCTTCTCTCCAACGCGACCGCTTCCTCCTGGGAGGGTGCCGTTGGTCCAGCTGCAATGCCCGACCCAGCTCGACGCCGCATAGCAGTACCCTGTTTGACGCCGACTGCCACCTCCTCCCTAAGTGCGTCCAGGCGGCTCCTAAACATGGAACAACCTCCCGATCCCGCCGAGTGCCCTTTTATATCACAGAGGGGGCTCCATCTTTCTCCCTTACAGTCTTGCTAGGTGTGCCCCTTCTCTCCGCATCTGAAACAGAGGTCTTTCCTGTCCTTCCCCTTACATTCCCCGACCAAATGGTCATATGCCCAGCACCTTACACACCTTTTTACATCAATACGTCTGACGACTATTCCCCCGACCGCCCCAACTCTCAAAATGCGCATCCTCAGCAATTTTTCAGCCGCCTTCTCTCCCAAACTTACTGTAACCGCCTCCATGCTTCTTGCCATAGGGCGCATCTCTCCTATCCTCACCCCTTCCATGTCTTCCTGTCCAATCACAGCCTCCAATACCCGAAAACCTAAAACTAACTTAACCTCAAACTACTCTAATCTAGAATTAACCTACACAAAGACAAACCTAACCTAACCTAAAAAAACTAACCTAAAAACAAACCTAACCTAACTTAAAACTGACCTAACCTAAAAACAAAACTAACTTAGCCTAAAAAGGAATCTAACCTAAACTAAAAACTAACCTTACCTCACCTAAACAAATCTAATCTAATCCAGCATAAAACCTAACCTCTGAATACAAACAAGGATCATAACACTTACGATGAAATCAAATGAAATTTACATATTCTTTAAAAAATTTATTTCATGTAGTATTTATAAGTGTATTACATTACATTATAGATTTTGAAGATAAAGCAACATATGTGTGAAAATTTTCAAAAATATATATACAAAACTATCTGGCCGTTTGGCTTGCTTGTAAGCATTCACAGAGAGCACCACCACAGTTTTGCGATTATGTATTGTTCGTTATCAGACGCTAAATGAAATGTCAATACCCCAAATCCGCTATAACTTGATCAATTCATCGAATCGATAACTTGGCGCCCCACTTTCTATGATGTGTTAACGATTTATATTCACCATAAAATTTAATCGATCAGTCTGGCAACATCGCATTTTTTCCTCAATTCGCCACACCATCTTCAGCTATTTGTTTGTTGCAAATTTGCAAGCTATTGGTTTTAGGATAAAATATGCAAAATTTTTAAAGTAACAAGTTTAATTAGGGGCATTTTAAAAATGATCGTGATATTTTTTGAATCATAAGGAAAAACGGGATTGAATAGTATTTCGATTACACTCAGTGTTGAAATTTTGACATTTTCGGTTTTCGAAGATTAAAACTTTAACGCTCCCTAACTTTGTTATTAAAGGTCGAAATTTTTCAAAAAATATGACCGCCAAGACCGATACGTTACTGGACACTCACTAATCACTATCGACTGATACACTACTGCCCAACGAAACATCACCGTTCACTGAGTCACTGCGGTTCTTCGGTTCGTCTGTTGGAACTTTCTCCTAACGTTTCTGGTTACCGATGTACTAACGTGTTCTAGGTCTGAGGCTGCATTCATACGTGGAAGGCATCTTGATTCCTTCGCTCAAGAATGATGTATGTGTGACATCTGTCGCTACTCCAAACAACGATGGTTCAGTAGTGATTTTCACGTGTTGGTCTATCGTAGTGTCACGTAGGACTTACGAGCATCTCTGGTGCGGTATACCAGATTTTATTTTGTTTTAGTGCTTGCTCCACTTTGTTGAAATCGTTCGGGTGCTTATAGATCTCGATCACCTCCTGAACCAACCTATGGGAGTATCCTCTCCCAAATGCCAACAGCTTGGCCTCATTGTCATTGCTTATTGCGTGCTCTGAGATCGCAGATTTCTCTGTACGCCCATGTCGACAGTCGACCCTGTGCCCTGCCAGTCTCGTATGTTTCGAGCGTTTTGTTGTTCCTATATACACATCCCCACAAGATAATGACATGCAATACACTCCCGCTGTTGAGGTATGGTCCCGTTGGTCCTTTGGATATCTTAGTGAGTGTTAAACTTTTCAGGTAAGTTTGAACGATTTGTTGATCTATATTTTCTCAGCAGTCTGCCAATTCTGTTTATTATTGTTCGCATATTTGGGGAGTCGCTTTGGATCTGCTTCCTCCAAAATTTTTAGTAGTGCTTCTTCTATATCTGGCCTTTTCTTTTCCATTCAAGCCCTTTTCTTATATTGGAGCGTGAGATACCATCCAAGTTGTTCCAGTCTCGTGGTTGTAGTTTGTTTCTCAGTTATAAATTTAGGCAGAAAAGCTCTGCGTCCACGAATGCCATCTCACGAGAGATGTAGCGCATCCTCTCTCGTAGGAATACTTCTCCGTCCCGGTATATATCCTTCTGGCTTGGGCTAATTGGATAGTCCATTTTTGTTGAAGGCATCCTGGAAATGTATCAAAGTCCCGACAACGGCATAAAAAAGCCAATGTCGGGAGTAGATGTGCCTTGTGTTTTCTTTCCTTGACCAATCGTTGTTACTACTTCAAGGTGTCCTCCTCGAAGAGGCTTCTGATGAGTATGCACGTGGAGATAGAGAACATAAAGTCCTGTTCTGCAACGCCAGACCAATCGCTTCAGATATCACAGTCCGGGAGGCAATCAAAATACACAAACACCTAAAAAGGAAAGGAGGAAATGTTAAAACTCAACAATATTTGGAACCCTGTGCTGGGGAATACAAGAACAGTTAAGTTATGATACTTCGGTCGTTTTAATATTTTGATAGCACATGGGGTACCCCATAATGTTCTATATATCCATGCAAGGTAGCAATTTTGCTGAAATTTGACGCTTTTCGCAAAATTGTTACCGCGAAGCAGTATCCGCGTATGGGAGTTTTTATTTTTCGCGCATGTAATAGCACGTGTACCGCAACTCTTTGAAAATCGAAAACAGTTTTCGGCGTCATCTATAATAGAGTAAATAACCGAAGAAATTAGCAAAAATGTAATTAAAATGTGCGTACATCCCAGGGCGGATCCACGACCATTTTTGTCGGTCTGAACGAGCTTTAAAAAAAGGGTCCTCACTTCTGAAACACGATAATTTCTTTCGTCTGAGGGAGAGGACAACTATTACTAGTTATCTAAAAATAAGAAAAAGAGGATCTTCATGTCTGAAACACCTCGGCCCAAGGGAGGGGGTTACGAGCCTCTTCTTATACTAAATCATAATAAAAATAATTTTTCGAAATATTTCCTGTTTTTGAATAAATGGAAAAAAAAAGTTGGCAGTATTCCAAGTTAAAAAAATCTTTTTCGTGAATTTTTTCATGAAAGAGACGAATGAAGACAATTATGATAAGATGTCTTCTAAGAAGTTAACGCTGGTGTTCAAAATTTGCTGATAACCCACCAGCAGCCACCTCAAAAAATCGGAATCAATATTGCGACTGCGATATACCACCAACACTAATTTTTTAAGTCGAAATTAATAAAGACCGGTCATCCTTTAGGAAGAAATAAAACATGATAATTCTCGTTCGTCGAGCAGTGTTGATGAGGTCCAATTAGTGCTCAATCGTCATTAGGTAAGCATTAATACAAATATAAACATTTGATAAGTGCAATGGAGATCTGATGATAAACTTGTTAAAATAATCAGAAAAACGTAAAAATCCCATGACGGTCGCGATGAAAGGAACCGGCTGGTTTTTGCTATCGTTGCGCCGCGGAAAAGAATGACTAAATTAACCAGTTTCTTTGATTTCCACATCTAATTACGATCATGAAAGCTACTCATCGATAAATCGGTAACGAAACGCGGGGTAACGATTCCGTGGCGCGGCGCGGCGGTCTTACTTTGAGTCTCCTCCGATTCTATTTCCATAACCGGAGGTGTTATTTTTATGAAGTATGTACTTCGACCGTATTATTTTCATGAAAAGTCCATCTTGCAATCGATGTAGTCGCAAGTGGGTAATTAATTGGTGGTTTGGATTCCATTCGATATAATGAATGGAGCTTTTGGCACTTTCGCAGGCAACAGATACCATCGTTGCTCAGCGTTCACCCTCGCATAAATCAGGATTAGCCTCTGATAACAAACGCGAACTTACCGCGTCGTTATTAAGATGTTAAGATGTCCGGCTATGCGGTGCTGTTTTATTTAATCCGGAATTTTATTGCTTCTGATTCCGTTCAAATTCTACCGGCTTTGGTCGTGGTGTGCACTTTGCTTTTTTTGTAATATAAAACAAATAATTTTTTGTTTTTATCATTTTTATTATTGGATCCATGACGTTTGTTATGCTGATACTCGCAATTTTTTCCTTATTTCAAAATAATAAGTTATTGATCGATGCTGCAGAATTTTCCATAGAAATATGGGAAAATAAAATGAAGTCCTCTGAAAATTCGTATCAGAAAAATCAAGAAAATTCAATATTTGCATTAAATTCTGCAGAAAAAGATGAGTACCGAACTCATTCGGGCTTTTTAATTTTTTTGTCCATTTCAAGGTAATGTCTAAGATGAGTCATTAAAACTTCAAAATTTGAATTTGGGAATTTCAAAAATTATCAGAATGTCTCCAACAAATTTCCCGTGAATCTCAGAAATTCGAACTCGAGTGTTTCAAGCACCTGATGATATTTCTCTCATCCTTATGAAAAATTTTGAAAAGTGTGACCACAAATTTGTCATAGAAATTTGATACTAATTCATGTATCTACATAGAACACGCGAATTTTGTATGAAAATTATTTGCAATATTTTGCTGAAGATGAGAAGGATTGTAAAAATACCTTACTAATCGAATTCATAACGGTTTCCTAGAAATTTCAAAGCTTTGTCGGAAGAATTTCAAAGATTCCTTGCACATTTTTAAAAATTACAAAAACAAGCCTCTGAAACCAAGGAAGTTGTAATAGATGTCAATGATTATCCTAAAAATACAGTGAAAACTGTTTTGTGATAATATTCAATATTTCTAGCAATATTTGGCAATTATCTCTTATCCTAGCCTGGTAATTCTTCAAAAATTCTGTTCAGGAAGCTGATTCTATATACGATAATTTGAATGTTAAACAAATACAATAAATTTACAAGAAAAATAAAATAAATTTCGCATTGTTCAAACTTTCGATGACAATCCAAAATAGACGGAACAAAATAAAAATTCTGATCATTATTCTTCCAAATAGAAAAAAAGGTTTGAAGATTTGAAATGGGAAAAAAATTTGCGAATTTTCCGATGCGAGAAGTGTTTAAAATTGCTTCAAAATTTGATTATTATTTAAAACTGCCAGGGAATATCTTGGAAAGTCGAATACTTTCATAAGAATCCATAAACAGCTTCTTCGAAAGAAATTGAAAAAATTATATCTCCAAAATTTCGATTTGAGCTTGAAAGGAGCATGAAAAATTAAACAACATGGGAAAGTCAAAAAAAGGGATGAAAATATCTCCCGAAAAGTTTGTGTAATATAGTTTGAAATGATTCTCAAAGAAGGTTCGAAAGGATGATGAAACAAGAAAATAATTCGAAAACTGATAAACACAGAATTTTATTCTAAAACAGAGACTAATATGAAAAAAATTTTGAAAAAGCTGGAGAATTTAAATGGAGATACAAAATCTAGTATACATTCAGAACCACCAGGAGAATTGCTTAAAAATTGAATAGATTTCGCTAGAATTGGATGAAAATTTTCCAAAATTGCATTGGGGAAGTTTGCAACATACAAAATATTCCGAAGAAGAATCAAGACATGTCAAATGTTTTAAAAATGCTCAAGGTAAAAACTAATAAATTGTGGAGTTCAAACAATGTTCTAAAATTTTCTTACTTTGAGGAGAGTTTTTGAGGGTTTGAAAAAATAGGGAGTTGAAAATTTTCAAAATTCCATGATTGGGAAAATTTATAAATTTATACATCGGACAATATTGTGATAAAAATACATAAATTATGTAAGAAATTTGGATAATCTCAATTTCGACAAACATTCATCAAAATTTTCTAAAATTCCATGAATAACATTTAGAAATCTGTATTTCAGAGTTTCGGCAGTTTGAATGCTATTTGAAAAACAGGTCGAAGAAACTCACAACTTGAACCAGAAGAAGAAGAAGAAGCAGAAGACAATAGAATCATTTCAATGCTTCTAAAAATGTGAGAAAACGAAGAACACTGTTTCAGGACATTCTGAGTTGAAATGCATGACTCAAAGTTTCTAATTCAGCAGTAGAATAATTTTTAATCTAAATATCTGAGTATTCTGTTAACGTTTCGATTCATACCATGAAATCAAAGAATTTGATCATAGCAAGAGAAAAACACTTAAATTCGTAAAAAGTACTACCAAAATGGAACAAGTCCTTGTCCTTATCCAGGTAACGCAGAAGTTAACTTTTTTTCATATTTTAATTTTGTAATAAGTTTTTGGATAAATTCAAGAAGTATGAGAGTGGAGTAAGACAATCGCCCAGTTGACATCATCAAGATGTTTTTGAAGGTGTTCAAAAAATAGTATTTACCTTAGCAATACTCCTAGGAAGCATTCATACGGCAACAAGACGAATTAGTTAGAAACTGTTCGACAACGTCAACACTGAATCTTTTACGGTGAATTAAACAGATTTTTAAGACATTTTTGAGAATTTCCATCTATTTATCTATTTCTTTAAAAGGAACCAGTTTTGGTGCGAGAAAAACTCGATTCATTATGAAATAACTAACAAAATTGTCCAAGTTTCGTTAAAACTTGCGCAGAGAAACAGTTGAAACGAAAAATGACAGCTAAAATATGTAGAGCAAAAAAATATGCAAAAATAAATGCACAGCAAGAACAAAAAAAAAAATGTTTGTGATACGTACTAAAAAAACAGAATACAAAAACCACATCCCAAATCAAGAAATTGAAACTCATTGGAAGGAAGGAAGGGAACAAACGACAACAATCCCGTGGATTCACAAGAATATAAGAAGACTGTTAACAGGTACAGAATAAAATAAGTGAATATACAAAAGCTGTACTTGAAACAACATTAAACCTAAGAGCGGTGTTTGAGGCTCTAGCAGTGGATGGTATTACCAACTTCAAAGTAAAGAAACGATCAACTCATTGAAAACTTACAAATGCATTCAATGGCATGACATGCTTGCATGTTTATGTCCAGTGTTGGGCTTGTGAGAGACTTCAATATTAATTTTTTGCGAATTCTCCTACCTTAAAAAGACGCTATGTGTAGTAAGGTTGTATGATTTGCGCCATGTTATTCTGCAACAAAATAACCAGTGTTTCCTCCACCTGCATAGAATATTAACAAAATTGAAGCAAGACTAATTTGAGTCCGGCATATTTGAACCTTGCTTCTCTGTGAGTTGTGATCAATACTTTATCGCATATTGGGGACTAAATATCTTTGAGATTCAAGTATTACTAGTGAAATGAAGTATTCTAGGTGACACCAGAGATAGTTGAGGATATCGCAAGCTTCTTGGTGACGTCCTCGAATGCTGTCTTTTGAATAACATACATACGTGGGTTGACTAATTTAAAAATGAAGTTGTGTCTACTGTTAGTCGTCAAAACAACATGCCTTGTTGAAAATAATATTTGTTTCTGTGGTATATCCCTGACACTGGTCGAACCATGTGGATGTCATCGCTTCTCAGTTTTCTGGTGCACTTTTTCAATTGACTCACTCAGTGTGCGTGTAGCCAGATTTATGTATTTTGCTCTGTTCCATTGAGGGGTGAGATATGCAATTTTTTTTGGGGAGGGGGGAATACATCACACTCTTTACTGATAATTAGGCTACAAAAGCGAGTTGAGTTGTTAGCTGATTCTGGCCCAGGTATCACTGGCAACCTCACTTTTGTCAGTTAGGCATTAGGTACGCCTCTTCCAACTCTTTATATTTATCAAATATTGGTGGAGATTCACTTCATCAGATAGGATCTAAGAGTAGTCTCTCTATTTCATATCCACAAAAACAGGGGCAGGGATTCAAATTGAATACAAGCGATAAGATTTTATCTTAAGCTGTACAATAGGCTGAATTCAAATGTAAGTTCGTTCAGTCCCAAGACGTGACAGGTTTGATTGATGTTATCAAAGAGTAAAGACCAGTCTGAATCATCCAAACTCAACACTTAAGAATGAAGGACGAGTGGTTGAAACTCACGTGTGAAGACCAGACGGGATCATCCACACCACAATACGTAAGGATGAAGCAGAAAGACAGAATATGCATCTAAATTATGAGCCTCAGATCTTTTGTATTTTTCTGATGTGGTTAACTTATACAATTATACAATATTGTGACTTCAATACAATGTCTGAAAACGGTGGCAGCATCAATTGATTTTCATCTCTGATGTATACTGTCCACTAGGGCATTGGACATGATTTGTGCAATTTCAGACAGAAGCGGAACGTTCCTGAGATCAATTATTTTCTTTGAGGGATATTCCATGCGAACTGTGTATAAATGTAGACATTTTGGTAAATGTAGAATTTCATGCTCGTCTCGAGCATTTTCAAGTAAAGTTGCACGGTGTGGTCTATGATTATCCTCCAAAAATTTTTTACCAATTGCTGCGTGAACATGTGGCGCAAGATTGTGAATAATTGTGTTTTCTATAATGTCTGGCGGCTCTATTTTCAGAATAAATATGGAGATCAGTGGACCTCTTGAAATATCCATACCATGGGTCATTGGAGGTAGACTTATCAGTGGAGAATACATGACGCCATTCATCACTCAAAGTCTGAATCACTTGTTAAAGGTATCTTAATGGGCGCCTAGAAGCAAGATTAACCTTTCCCAAACGTGATCGAATGGTTTGAAGGACTTATTCCAAAGATGAACTTTGTGATACTTCGAACACTATCTCAGTGCGATAGTTCTATTAGCCCCAGCTAAATCAATTTTCATCCAGCGATTCTTAGAAAGTTTTGGTATGATATGCCTACACATATAGAGCGATCGGGTCGCGAAGAGAACTCACATTGCTTGTGTTCCTATTTACAATCAATTCATCACAAAATCTCGAAATGTTTCTTTCAATTACATACTGAATAATTCAGTCAACAAAAATAAAGTAGCAAATTAAGTATATTTAGTTTCGCCCTTCCGAAATGTCTGTTATCTGCTCGTTTATAATTCGTTTACAAAAGTGCAGCCTGCTCCGTTTGCTATCTGATGTATGTCTGTTACGACCCCGTATATATATTGTTGCAGATGTCAATCTGCCAGGACGAGGCGGAACTGACTGACCGTTTGCCACCTTTCCGATAGCGGCTAATTAGAAATCGAATTTTGTGTGTGTATGTGAGAGACAGTCGATTCAGCGAGGGTAGCCGGGGACACAAATAAATAGCGTCGAATATTCGAAATCGGTATTTCACTAACCAGGTTTTAATTTAGCCGGACTCGAGGTAGCCGGGAATGTGTCCTTTGACTTTGACGAAGTGATCGACCGAAATTTCCTTTTTTTCCGCCACTGTGACCAGTAGCACATAACTATGATACCATGGTGTATGTTGTTGGCTAAGGGTGCGGATACACTCACAAACCGGTTTCGAATGAAAAACATCAGTTTCTTTAGTTGGTAAAGTACGAAAGCTATTCAAAATCGTTCTTTTTTTCGCGGCATAATTCTTTGTGAGGAGTCGTAAATCGCTCTGAATTTCTCGGCGGACTTCATATGTAAAAGTGTGCGAGCTTTATCGGACACTCGTTACGCTGAAATATTATATCAATATGTGGAAATTGATTTACATTTCTCAGAGGCATGGGTCTTTTTAATTAGTGAGTATGGCCGATATCATGGTCGCTTAATGGAGCAAAAGCTGAGTTTTATCAAGATTTTCTTAATGTCGGGAATAAGTCTTGGTTGTTGATTGAGCGCAAGGTATGTCGGTCGACAAACTGACGCTCCACATCTAAAACTTAGCAGCACTTTCTCAAAACGAAAACAAAACTGATCAATGCTACACAGTTAAGTGCGTAGGTGCCATCCGGGCGGTCAAGTTTCATTCATTAGAACGACTTTTTTTTAACATGTTAATTCTCAAAATTATATTCAGAATTGTAATCACTGGATATGAACAATTCAAACTATGAAGGACTAATTAACATAAAAGTTCGCACGTAGATAAACGTTCGTTCCCATATAGGCGACTTTACCCAATTTTAACATTTTTCTCATACATAAACAATAGGAGATATTACACAAAATGAACAATATGTTATGTGCGATTCCCAACATCTAAGATTGAGTAGTATTTTGCTACACAGTTCTGTATAATTGATTCATATAGCGTATTGCTTACCTTGACGTTTTTTCATTTAACTGGATCGAAGACACGCGTTGTGAAAAGTTAACACTGTTCGATTTATTATTATTAGGTATTCATTTATTATTACACAGGGTTCCACTATCTACATTGAAATATACAAATTCAGATTCACGTTATAGGAACGAACTTTTGATTCACTTCAAGGTGAAATAATACTGTGTGAATATATAGTTAATTGTATCGTTTTTACTGCTGCATTTAAATATATAAACATGTAACGAAAAGTTGTTACTTGAGAAAATATATGGAAAACTCAAACCAATAAAAAACAGAAATTTCTAATTATTCATTTTGGATCAATATTGTATAAATGAATTTAGGAAAATTATTGAAAAAAAGGGTTCTTATGAAAAAAAAATTTTTTAATTCATTCAACGAAACCGTTACTCTTTCATATTCTAAAATAACGATATGAAGCAAGCAATGTTCGACAAAACTGTTTTTCCAAATCTTCGGTCACCGTAATTATAATATTCCATGGAGCTGCATATGCATCCAGCTTTTCAGATACTCTCATTCAATTTTTTCAGTGCAATGATTTTGGATTGCCTTATGCTACCCAGAAAATCCAGGTTCAAATCCCATTAAAGTAGCTACAACTTATGTCAAATGCTATCGTGAACGTAAAGTCGTTCAGTCGTATTATACAGCGTTAATGGAAAGACGTTACGTTCTCTTTGAAGGCTTGAATGGGAGGTAGATAGGTGTAAAGTGTGTATGTTGGTGTAAAAATTTGAGATATTTCAAAATTTTCAATTTTAAACGAAATGCGTGAATTTCAAGTTTTAACATTTGTTCTCAAGAAATGTGATGATGACCGAAAGCAGTTCTAATGATTTGTTGTGCACACTGTAATAAATTATTAAATTGTAATGAACAAACAGTTTTATTCTAATTTTCTCAAATCAGATATTCTAAATGGTACCGGATATGCAGTTTTTAGAGCATTGGAATTGAAACGTTTGAAAAAAATGCAAAAAACTTTATTGTCTCTTACCTAAAAATGTTTGGTTCGTAGTTCCGTCCATTTTCAATTTTCACTTCTCAATATGTTAAAAACACCTCATTAGTTATCTAAAAAGATACAAACAAAACCTATAGATAAAGATGACAAAAAATAGATTATATAAAGAAATTTTCTTTTAAAATAAGTACATGTGTTTACAAAATATTGAATATAATATTTTAATACGAACTGACAGCAAAACAAAATGATTTAGCCGTTTCATTTTAGCTGGCGCATCCGCTATAATACTCTTTTTATAACTTTAAGGGAAAAATTCTTGCTTTCAAGAATGCAAGAATTTGATATATTCGCCGCAGAATAACAAGAAACTTTCCTCCTCCGACCGAAAATTAACGTGTTCGAGAAAATAGATCATTTTTGTTTAATTTTTGACGCAGCCGGTTTACAATAAAGCTACATGAAAAACGGTCAAAGCTGTGGAGTTGTTAGTTGTCAACCGATTCAAAAATTGGAACACCAAGTACCATATTTGAAAATTCTCTACATTCTGACTTGAGACAATTTGCTTTATATGAAGTCAAATTGTTTTTTGCAAATGCCAACTACATTTTTTATGTTTTCATTATTTTCATTTTTTTGAACATTAATATACATTTTTAATAATTATTTATGAAGAAAAATGTAAAGATTTTATTTTCAATTGAATTGTAATTTCAATCCACGAGGATACTTATTAACAATTTCACAGTTTTGTCTATTTTTCATGTCAGAATTTGTCATAAGAACTCCTATATTACGAAACCTCTTTCTCTATCGTCGAATTACTTAATGAGAATTTCTGAAATTCTGGAGATAAATTTGCAACACATCAGTTGACTATTCAATACTATTTTATTTGTCCCGAGTTTGGCAACAACTAATGTCGCATTAAACTATTGGCTTTTAATAGAATGAGAAATAAAGAACGAAATTTTCAAAACTTTTGGCTAATTATCAAAGATAATAATGAAAATTGTGACTCAATCATTTAAAACAGATTTAAAAAAATGACACATTGATTTTGTTTTTGTAATATTTCAGTAACGTGACTTGACGCGACCCACAACAAAATCAGATAAGAGAGCAACATTGTGGAAGTTCGGGTGGTAAATTATTAGAGCCTCTTTTTTTTCTCCCATCGTTAGCTTCATTCTGGGCATTATTAATAATGCAAAAGATATTTTTTGCATATTTCCACCACATGGTATTTCCAGAAGAGAGAGCTTTCGAAGATCAGTTACAGAAGTGGAACAACGTCAGTTTTGCTTTTTTTGTTGCATATGATCAAATGATGTGTTTTATTTCAATTTATTATAATCTTTTTTGCTTGGAACCAGTGAAGGGCATCCTTTCTGTTTATGTTGGATATGCGATGAAGATCAATCTGATTGATGTTGTCAGCATTGATATTTGCAGGAAGATCGTTTACAAAACTTATAAAGAGAAATTTTACTATTGCAATCAACTAATTGATATCTGTCTCTCAGATAAGAGGACACATTGAATCCTGGTTCTCAAAGACCGTGGGTTTTCAATTTATTCAAAAGCCTCTTATAACAAATGATGTGAAAAGCTTTGGTCAAATCCAAATAAGTAAGTTAAGTATCTTTCTTTTTAGTTTATTTTCATTCATCCTACTTCATACCGTAAACCTATTGGTTATCGCACAAGCAATATTCAGATTCAAAATAGCTCACAGTTCTATTTTTTAGAAACTTCAAAAAAGGCAACCATGTGGCCTTAGTCGACCTCTTTGGATTTATCTGTATTTAAAGTTCATATCTTGTTTTCAATATACAATTTTAACCTTTATTTCAAATTCTTTTACAATGCGTTACAATTATCATCCTGTTCAAATTATGGGCAAAAAAAATTTCAGATTATTTCAGATAGATATTTTTCTATTAATATTGATCTTTCTTAGTGAAAAACAATGCTAAAAACCAGTCATCAGCAGCCTATGGGGACATCAAATGATGTCTCCATGGTCATCAGTATCATCAAGCAAAGTAAGTTATTTTCGATTTCATCTGGTTTTTTATCATCCTCGGAAACTCTTGAGATATCCATTTTGTCATAGTGTATAAGTTATAAATGCTAAATTATAAAAGTATTTCTTAACTTGTTGAATTAATTGGGTTCGTCCAAATAAAGATAAGTCCTAAACTTTTATTCGTTAGTAAGAATCAGCTATAGTGGAAACCTTTGAACAAATAGAAACATAACGCAACACAATCTAAATAGAGGCAATTTTGTAGTGTTTTCTGATTATGGACTAATGTTCTAATGCGCATTCGATGCGCAAATCTGAAAAGTCACATAGAACAATCAAGTTTTCTTAAAAATCGAACCATTCAACAAGTTATTTTCAGTATCATAAATAAAAATCATCCATTGTGACTAGGAAAATCCGCCTTGAAAGTTGCTTTTTAACTTTCATTCAATAAGCATGAATCATAAATAAATGTAATGAATCTGCAACAAACACAACAGTAGCCTAACTCTGATGAAAATTTTTGAACTTATAGTAGGTACTTACTTAAATTCAAATTTTAGAGTGAAAATTCTAATTCGGTCGGTTGATCATAACTAATCTGTTCAATATTAACCATGTTTGAAATGTCTTTTAGAAAAATTAAGTTTCTAAAAATGTGTCTCTATATTGTGTGTTAAAATCGGATAAATGTAGTTCTAATTGCGACAATCGCACTCAAAGTAAATGTATATTTTTAAATGAATTTATCTACCAGATTGTCAAATGGCTAATAGTGTTGGTGCGATAAATATATACGTCTGTTATAAATAAGAAATTAATCCAGAGGCAGGTAGATATCTATAAACTGTTCAACAGATTAACCGAAGAGCTGCGGCCGAAAGAAATTATATTCGACAAACAATATTTGTCTAGAAACCGGGAGCAACGGATCAAGTAGGAAACATTTGTTGTTTATTCAATTATCTAGATTCGGATAGGATAGGATAGCTCACCCTCCCAATGTGGTATCTAGGTGTCACTCGTCCCCACCCGGGGCCGGAGGCGTGGCCTCCAAAGAATTCTTCCCACATGCGCGTTGCGCCACGAGCGGCATTAGCCGTCTGTCGTCCGAACGAGTGCGCGTCACAGCTGTGCTCTATGCGTCAACATGCGCGTTTTCTCCATACATTTTTTTTCGTAGCGCCAGTTTCACCCCGCGACCAGCATATTTTTTTTCGTCGTCCGCTACCGATTGCGCGGCCTATTATCGAACCATCTTGCCGTTCTGTGACCGTCGAGCTGTGTCGAATTTTCCCGAAAAACCCGAGTGAAAATGTGCGTGCCGAGGTGCGACGAATAATCGACCGCGTCCGAGTAGCGACGGCCGTTCGGGAACGTTGCGAATTCGTGCGGATCGCTGTGCTTTTTCTAAGGAATTTTCTGGCCGTCGGACGTAGAAGAGGACGACGAAAATTTCCGATTTTTCGCATCAACATCCGCAGATGGGAGTGTTTGAAGAAAGTACTTCCCGCGCGCACGTGATGCATTGGGTGAGTTTTCCAATCGATTTCATTGAGTTCGGGGAGCAAATCGATAAATAATCGATAATTCTATTGTTCTTCGTCGAGGGCGGAAAAGAGTTCGTGCTTCCCAGGGAAAACACAAAAATTACCGGCCGATTTTGTGATCCGCGTAATAGATTAAAGCTAATAGCTGCCGCGGGCATTGTGGTGCTATTTAATAGGTACGCGTTGCGTTTCTAATGATATTTAATTACCAGTTTCGTACCTCGTAATTCGGCTTTAAACTGAAATTTAAGTTGAGTGCATCGACGGCCCGCCTCGAGACTGCGCCAGGCGGATTGGAAATTTAAGTCAACGTGTGTTATGGTTCATAAATTCTTCATAGTCATTACGACCGAGATGAAGATGTAGATTAAAAAATAGACTATTTTGTATAATTTCATAGGTTTATCCGGTATTTTTCGTATAAAATGTTAATATCCACGTTACAGCTGGCCCATTTAATTTCAAAGTGTTTCGGTCTTATCTGCAGGAAGTGTCTTTAAAATACGGTCTATAATAGCGCGCTGAAAATTAGTGAAATTATTATAAGCGTTTTTTCTTAACGGACGTATTTACTTCCAATGATAGGTACCTATTTAGAAGCCTGTAGGTACATAACACCTTCTTAGGTACGAGTAAATTGGCCTATGCCGCTAAATTTGACGCTATGCTTCCTGAATGTTATGATGTTAATTCTTACAATTTCATTGACAAAAAGATGTGATTGAGAACATGAGTAGTACTGATATCAAATTGAGTAAGGGGAGCTAAAATCGGGAATTGGGGAATAGAACTAAACACGCGATTCGCCGACACTAATAATTCTTATTGAGTATTTGACGTGCAGAAACTACTTACACAAAAGTATTTAAATATTCAGCTTAAAATTTCAAATATTTTCAGCAGATTCAATTTTGGACCATGGGGCCCTAGTTTTTTTTCAATTTTCCAAAAATTTATACTTAAATAAATTTACTGAGCATATGTCTTTTTGATCATTGTTCTCTATATGCATGTACCTAGAGTATTTTCTATTATAAATTCTATACTGAAATCTGAATAAGAGAAAAGGTATTTTAATTTGAAACAAATTTCGTCGGAATGAATACATCAGGTTATTGGATGTAATTGTGAAACTCGCTTTCATCTGATTTTCATTCTTTATCATTTTATCTATTGAGTCCCTTGCTGAAGTTTTTCTTTGATGTGTGCTGCTAATTTGTGTTGAACTGATGGGGGATTGGTAGTTTTGTATGTTATATCAGTTTGTTTAGGTTTATGGTAAAGTAAATACCTACAGTTATTTTTAATGTCGTCTCTATTAAAAATGGCATATAAAACATGACGATGTGAATGGATAATTTATTGATATCTATTTGAATATTGATTTGAATTCTCTGTTATAAATATTATCTACCTATCTGAACCAGCAAACGGACTATTCGCTTATTATTATTAACGACAAAGTATATAAGTCGGCTTCATCAAATAACTTTAGCTACAGTACACTTTATCATTAAGAATGAAATACTTTTGATCCATACAAATAGTTAATCAAATTATATTGTGATAGAGCGGCTAACCTAATTTAAATCCATTTTATATTTGACAAAAGCAATACTGGAAAATAAATTGATCAAGTTGAAAAATATTTATCTAGCGTTAGGTCATATACCTAAGGCAATAATTGATATGTTGATGATTATTTCAAAATATTTTTAATTGACTATTTCGCTCCACATTTATATTATTTATAGGTATCGTTCTCAATGACGACTTTCGGAGTGTTAGAAATATGTGTTGTGATAAGGATAGGTAACAAACCATTGTGAAATTTTTTCGTTAATTTCTCTTTCGTTATTTCCAGAATTCATTTTTGTGATCGCAGTTTTCATGTTCGTTTTTCAACTGGTTCGGCGGTATGATTAGTATTTTAATTGTGAAATCTTTATTCATCCAAATTTTCCTGTTTACAATAACTGAAGTGCCAATTGCAATTGTACCTACATATTATGTACTTGGACGTCATATTTGATTAATGAATGTGCCTAAATAAAATTTAGCCTTCTGAAATTTTGATTGCAGGTAATAAAAATGTAGATACCTATTAGATTCGGATTTTTCTATAACGAAAATTTTGGTACTTAACTATTTCGTTTCCTATCCATTTTATAATGGATGTATTTATACCAAATAAAATTCTTCGAGCGTAACTTTATCTAGAAATTAGATGATAGTAAAATGAATATCTTGTATTCAATTTTGAGTACTTGGGAAAGAAAAATGATGTTTCAATAAGTGTTTTTGATGAATACATATTGAATAACAATAGGAAAAATAGAATTTTTCATATGCAAATACCGAACAGGAGGATATTCTTCATTTAAAGAAAATTATTCAGTTAACGGAAAATATTAATTTTCGAAAGTCATTCATAAAGACATTTCAATCCAAAAAGATTATAAAAAATTATGGAAGATAACAAATCTCGAGAAAATCGAGTGGAAATATATTTTTAGAGCGTAAAACTAAGAATGAACTGAGAGCGGGTTACAGATAGTTCATGAAAGATACGAAAAATAAAATTCTGCGAATAATAATAATAAATACCTTTATGAAACTAAGCGATTGACCACAGATATTATTCAAATTTTGAAGAAGATAATCCTATGAACAACAATAATATGAACCGAAGGAAGAACGCAACTGCTTTGTATCAGATTCTATAAGCTGCGTTAATGCAGAACTGTTTTGTAAATATTTTAAGCAAATTATGTACTTTTTCATATTCGATACTTTTTTATTCGAGGAAAGAGGGACATTCATTTTATATAATCGTATTTATTAATCTACTATGAGTCAATCTCGAATTTGAAATATATCTACTAAAAATAATCTTTTTCAGATTGAAAACGAATGAAACGAACAATTTAAAAAATGAAACCAAAACCAAAAAATGTTTTTTCAAATTGGGATTCAAGAGGAAAATTTTCTATTGTTGATTTATAAAACATGATTTTTGATCTATCAGCTCATTTCGCCTGCAAAATTTCATATTGTAACTAGGTGTACAGCAGAAATTTTATTGCACATTTTGCATTAGGTATATGGTAATAAATTACCATGCTAATTCACCCAACGATCAGCAGTAAATTGTTCAGCTCGTAGTACAATTATCCGCAAGAGCTTTCCTACTTTTGTTGTTGTTCAAAAAAGTAGAAATTTTGCCTTTCATGTTGTCGGCATTCTTACTACAATTAGACGAACCGTTAACAGACGTTTTCTTGTTGTCACTTTTAAACAATGCCAATATGGTTCAAACGCAATAATTGTTTTGAAATTACAGGCACCTATTTTGATGGTTTCTACATATAAAGCATATTAAATTGTTGATTCCCTACAAGCTTGAAAATTATTATTCCCATTTTAACAGTATTCCCAATTTGAAAATGATTAATGTCAATTTGAACTTGACTATTCTCAATCTAAAATTGAATAGTTATTCGAAGTTAAAAAAGAATAGTGATTTAGGATTTAGGTACTGTTTTTGAATGTCAATAGTCCTCAAACTTAGAACTATAGAATACTTTTAGTATACCTAATCTGAAATCAATAATTGTTATAAATACTTAATATGTAAATTATATGTTTTCGTCTTCACGAAATTTTATACTTCCGGTAGAACAATTAATATAATATAATAAGGATAAAAAGTTCAAAATTTTGACAGTTACATATACCAAATAGTTTCTAATACAAATAATAATACAATCAATAATATAAAGTTCTTGTTTCCTGAAAATTCGTTTAACTACTGCTATATGGTTGCGCCTCCTATAATATTCTCTATTCTGTGTTCTTTAAAGCATTCGTCTCACATAGAATGTATAATATTTGAATAGAGGCGCAATCAGGGTTGTTTCTTTTTTTGGGAGGGGGTTCTCAACTTCACTCTCCGATCCGTAGTGGTGACTACAAAAAAAAGGTATTCAATCGATTGCTGTTGGGGGCACCGCCATTCGAATTGTACTGACTGCCAGACTGTTGGGGGGCGACATATGCCCGGATGCCCCCTCCTTGTTGCGCGTACGATTTTGGGTATAAATCTAGCGAATTCGCATATTTTCCTGATTTGTTCTTTTATTCATGATGAAATTTGATTACTAATTATTCTGATGTTACTGACAAAAACGCATCTTTCATCAGTTTCTCTCGCATCTATTTCATCACTTTGTCACACTTTAATTGTCAAATGACATTTGTCTTGTATTGACTATTAATCACTGACTATTGACTAGCAGTAACTCAAAATTTCCTAAATGAAAGTATCAATCATTATCTAAATAGAACCACAACTTTTCCTTTCATCAACATAGACACAACATTTTTGATTTGATAATATAGATATAAAAAAGTTTATTACATTATTTAGAACCGTTTCATAACTTGTTTATTTCAACTTTCATAACCTAGTAACTCTTATTGTATGAGATTCATGCTAAATAAACCTGTTGAAGGGGGAATAACCTATTTCTTCACTTCGTTAAACGCACCAAAAAGCAATTCACTGCAAAATGAAAAAGTATATTTGCTTTCGGAGAGTAGGTTCGAATAAATTCAGAGAAAAACGACTTTTCATAAACAGAATTAAAAGGTAAATTAGAAATCTGCAATGACTAATAAAATGAGAGAATAAAACAAAGCAAAAATGGCGACCAGCAAATATTTGGAATAGTGACAAAACTGTTGTGGAAATCTTTAACTTCTTTTCTCGAATAAGTATGAATATTTAACAAAGTTATTATATCAAAAAAGTAAAGTTGCCCCCATAATTTTGTTGAAGAAGAAACTCTCTCTTACGGTTGGTGAGATCTTGTCTCTTTTATTAGGCATTTTAAATTACAAATTTTGACTAAAATATTCATTATATCAAAGTATAATAAAAATTATATAGCCAAGTCGAAATTATATCTGCAATAAAACGGGAACAGATTATAACAGTTTCCTCCTTGGCAATATTGACGTTGTGGTAACTTTGATTCGACAGAACAAACCATGGAAAATTTTATGTCGAATGAGCATCCGCGAAACATCTATTACTATTTATTAGTTCTAGTGATTGACTGTAGATGGCGCTGAGTGGCGAAAAAGGTTGTTATCACTCACTGAAATTAGAGAAACTAAGTGCTCTAAGATATAAACAATCAACGATTTATCAATCATGAAAGGTACACTCTTAAATCACTTATGAGATATCATTTGTCTGCACAATGTACAATGTATTAAATTAACATGTCACACAAGCAGACTTTCTATCATTTCGAAATACCAATTGGTAATGCATCCGCCCCGATAAGTGTTTTTACACCGCATAACACTAATGATATCCTCAGCAACTTAATAAAATAATTAGGATATCGAAGAGACGAAAAAGCGTCCATCGCCGAATTGCACCTGCCCGTTCTTATGACCTAATAAACAGGGCACAACTCCTTTCGGAAATGATAATTGTTCTTTCATGTTTTTTCCTTTATAAATCATAATAATTTGTCCGGCAACAGCCGTTCTCGAAGCTATGCAAATTTACACGCTGCTCGTCAGAAATCTGTAATTTTTTAATGACCGCTTAATGAGCAGGTGTCGTTCGTTTCGGTAGCATCGGAGAACCGATTCGAATTATTTTTGCGCGCGAAAAATTTCGGAGTTTTGCCTGGCAACATGACGAGAAAAAAATTCTTATCGTCGTTTGAAGCGAGACGGAAGGGTGTCGGTCGGAGCGGGTTCGGAATCGTGACCCGTGAAAAAATATCGCCGTCTGACGGATCTCGTTGACCCGTGGTACGGTTCTGAGTAAACAGGAGATAACGAACGACTGCCAAGTTATGGAAGCGAGCTATAAAATATTTTACATTACGCACAGAACAATGTTTTGGAAAATCAAATTAGCACCTCTAAAAAATATCATAATTCATAACACTCCAATATTAGTAAGATTTACTAACTGAAAAAAGAAATAGATTCAGGGATTGTGATTCTTTCAAAATCAACTGAAAAAGACCCCACTGAATTAGAGCTTTTTTGATCAACATGATTGCATTAACCATAAAATTTCGATCCACCTAATAGTTTTGTTGTAATCAACCAGCGTAAACTTTATAATTAAAATTCATTAACATTTATCTCGATTTCGAATAGTTTTGATAATTCAAAATGTGCTACAAAATTAAGCAAACATAATTCAGAAGCGTGCGAAAACTGCAATTTTCGTATTCGTTTTTGGCCATAAACAATCCCTGCGATGAATTAAATAAGATAAATCGCCTTGGGGCGTTTCAGGCCCCGTCGGTCAAGTGGAGCACATTCGGACCGCGGCCGGATGACCGAGCGCGTTCCGACCGACTCGACTTCATCGCGAGGAAGTATGGCATAAACACCGTTAAAAATGCCATAATCGATGCATCGCAGTTGAATAAAAAGTCACGACATATAAAAATCAACGCAAGCTCGAGATGACGTACATTGACCTTCGCAAGTTCAAGCTCCACCCTTCATACAATAGTTCGTCACTTTTTATCAAATAGTTAGAGCATATTGAGCAGAACATAAAAACATTTAAAATACTCGAATTGTATCAGGGATATAGACGACCCATGAGAACATGCTCATCATCTGAAAAGATTCTTATCGTTATTAATCCATAATTATCGTGAAACAAACTTCAGGGCCAATGAAGGTTTCGAAAATATTCAACGGATTCTAAATGCGAACCATAAAATTAACATTGCAATTGGAAATCTTGCTTTTTGAACCATAATATTCCACTTTAAATTGTGTGTAATCTTGAAATTCCCGAAATTATAAAGATAAAAACTTCATTCGTTTATATCCTCTGCATGAATTAACCTAAATCGACGTTTTATGAACACGAAATTATGTGAAGGGAATTTAAATGTTGAACTGAGTTCTGAAAGTTAAAAGTGAATCCCAGGAAATGAATATTTCAAGAAAATGTAATACCTAATAAAATTAAATTTGAGATTTCACCAACGATTGGGTATTAACCAAATGGACCCACCACTCTGTATTAAGGCATATTATAATTTTATATTTATATAACGAACTACCCTTCTTCATTTTTTGAGTATCTTCAGTAAAGTTGTTGTAGACTTTAATATGACTCTGATATAATAGTTGCATCATCAACATAATACTCGTGCTTTTTACTTTGGTTGCTGCTTTTTTTTGAGGTCGACATATCCGTGGTAAACCCTAAAGCTGAGTCGGTCAAAGTACATTGCAAATGGATTTGGGGCTTAAACACCTTCTTGCTTAATGATTTCTAATCATCTAGTGGAGATGTTTGATGATATTCAAGAATGGGTCACAACAGTTTCCCTTGGAAATATTCAAATATCGTCACGGTTTACGGCTTTTCTACAACTAAAAAGGCGATATGAGGACTTTGACATTACTCCCTATACTTTTCTCCTTTAGTTCCAGGTAATCTGCAGCTTTCTATGGTTACTTCAACAGAACCTCAAGTAAGATTTTGATAGCCACCAAACCCAATGAGATGCTTTAATAGATTTGCAATCAGCCTTCTGCTATCTATTCTTTTAGTTTGAAGACACAATGCTCTTCTTGGACTTGGTGAACCAAAATCGAATAATTTTGCCAGTTTCCTTGCCCAATGTTGTTGTTACGTTTTGACAAAACTGAACTGTGCCGTATCCAGTAGCTATACTATTCGTTGCATCTTTAATTTTCCCACGTCTATCGTATTTCGTCCTTGAAAGTTTTCTGTTAGAGATCCATCATGTTCCTTTCTTACTGAAGAGGACTGGTCTCCAGGGTCGTAGATGAAATACATCATTGGGTCGGAAGAGTCACTTGGCATCAGCCTTTTTCGTTCAACTATTATTTTTCAGAGTTCTGGTCTCCCTTTGGGCTTCTTGGTATTCCAATTGCAGTTGCATATTTGATATTTGATTTGAAACATTTCCATTGTGTGAAAGCAATACATTTTACAGTGAGTAGGTACATAAGTTGACGCTTCCCTCATTTGGAGTCAATTGTCTTCTGTGAATATTCTCCGAAATCTCAAACCGTTTTGGAAGAATTCTGAATTTTTAGTTAACCACAAAACTTCTTTGTTCTCTCGAATTCTTTTAAACTTTTTGATTTTTTTTTGTGAAACGATGAAAATAATTCCAAACTTTCTAGATTGAAATGATAAAATGTTTCAAAATCTAAAAAGTGTTGTCAATTTTGCATATTTTTTTCAATCTTTATTCTCTACTAGTTCTAAAATATTTTCAGTTCAAACCCTTGAAATCGTTAACATTCAAATTTTTCCCATACTTCCCTACTTTCAGGCATTCAGAAGAAAACGAACAATTTTTTATTCACTGCAAAATTTTCAAATTCTGCAGTATGATAAAACTCTTTAAAGCGGAAAGCATTGAATTTTTTAGAAGAATCGAGTTTCCTGAAGATTCTCTTTATTGTAACATTGAAACATTAGGTTGGGAATTTCTTGCATCCTCTGAAAAAAATCGAGAATTTTTTCAATGTTTAATTTCAAGCTTTCGATAAGTCGATTTAAAAAAATATGCTTGTCTCTTCGAAATTTCTGCAAAATTTTATAATAATAATAATTTGAGAAACGTTATCCAAGTTTGATAACATTCCCAGGATCAAAAGAGTATCGGATTATATTTTTTAATAATCTAATTATGACTTGGACCTGTTTCCCAAGTTTTGCAAAAATCTATGGTTCAATAGCATTTTTTCTTCACTATTTTGTCACTAGGCTTGCATAGGGATGCAACATCGTTGTGAAAAACATCGATATTTCTAGACATCGATGCTTGCATAAAGAACATCGATGTTAAAATCATCGTTGAAAAAGAACGATATATCGATGCTTTACCGATGTTTTGTACTTTCAAAGAAAATTTGTTCGAAAAACCATATTTTTAAAGTGTTCACATCTGCAGCTTTTTATAGATGTAGATTACTTATTTCTTGATTATGAAAACAATATTTTGTTAAAAGAGAATCTTTATTTCTTTGCATTATTGATGTGGATGGTATATTTCTAACTGTTTCATGGTTTAACTATTCATGATTTTTGCATACTTATGTCAAATTCATCTGAGGTACTTGTCGATCAGGTGATTCGTGTTCCTGTGTTTATTCATTTTTTGTCATTATGCGTTTGTTATATAAATATGTGTTAAAAACTTTTGGAACAGTCAGATGTTCTCAAACAGATTGAGGAACGATGTCGATATTTTTGACTAATATGCACGATGTATCGACGACGTATCGTCAATTAAAACATCGATGTTCATGAACGATATATCGATGTTTGACAAACATCGATGTATCATTTGCATCCCTAGGCTTGCTTGGAAATTCCCAATATTCGTTGAACTTTCAAGGAAGCTCCAAAATGTCAGAAATTCCTGAAATGTTTAGAAAATCTCTAATGCAATATAAAATACATCAAAAATGGTCGAGAACAATACTTGATTAATATCCATGTTCAATTGATCTGATATATCATAAAATTCACAGAAATTGTTCTGATTTTTTGCATTTTTTCATAATCATTAAAGAAATTTCATTGAAATATCTTAAAATTTCTGGAATTTCCAGTAGATTTCTTGCGTTTCTATTCAGAATTACAGAAAATTTACAGAATTTTGAAGTTTTAGGGTGAATGAATAACAAAATTACCAAAAATTCCTCACATTATCATTAAAAAATCGCAGAATTTAATTACAATTCACATAAATACCTTGAATATTTATTGATTTACACAAAGAATCGTTATGAATTCTGCAAATTTGTTGAACATTTGAAGAGAACTAACTCTCAAGCAACTTCCCAAATTACTAGAATTTTCTCGTAATATGTTCCTACATATCTTTGTCTCATTCGCCGAGAACTACATACAACTATGAATTATTTAATTTTCGAAAGTTGTAATGGATTCTCTAATAATTTTGAAAACATGTTAAAATTTTTAATCAGAACAAAAAACTGAAAGGAAATTTTCAGTAATATGACAATAAATTATTCATCATCGGGACTTACAGAAAATTCATAGATTTTTAATGAAGATTCTTCAATGTTTGCAGGAATTTCTTGAATATTTACAGGACATGGAACAATTATTCTTATTACATGAAATTTCCTGGGAGTTTCCTGAAACATTTTGAGTATTTTCCAGGAAATTCGAACATTTGTAACTGAATGTTTATGGATCCTTTGAAAAATATAAACATTAAAAAAAAGCCAGAGATCTCTTCAGAAGTTCAGCAAAATGAGAGAATGGAAAATTTTCCACAAAATTTGAAATATATGTACAAAGAAATCAAGAATAAAATTTTGCAATTTTTCAAATGAACCTGAAATTTTAAATTGAATCCGGTTGAATTTTTCCTTCTGACAATAAATGAAGGAGAAAAACCCGGTAAAAAGTAAAATGGGACTAGAAAGTTCTGGAATTACAGAGAAAATTTAATATTTATATTGAATTTTGCAGAAATTTCTTGAACAATTGAGGAAGATCAAATAATGAAAATTTTGTTGAAATAACTACAATTGTTCGAAAATCTAGTTATCTATTCATATTGGAATCTTTTTCAACATGCAGTTAAGAAGATTCAAAACAATTTTTTGGAAGTTCAATGATCCTTTCAATCCAGAGAAATGTCTCTAAAATTCAATATAAATCCTGAATATTATTCGAAACTCAATAGATAATTGATCTTTTTTCATATTTGATAGTTACAGTGAGCCAAATCCAGCACTTCTTAGAGCTTCATCATCCCATAATATGAAATTAATTAAAAATGTTTCAGCGCTGAAACTCATTTTCGTTGCAAATTTACATTTTTTCATATTCAAGGTATTATCAACAAAAATATCATCTTTGATTTTCGGTTATTATAAAATCCATAACAGATTCTTCCTATCGAAAAAATGACATTTCCAACTTAAACAGTTCCTCCGAATTCGACATTCAGGGACGGAACCACATTGCGCGATAAATTAGAACTTTATCCTTTATCTGTATATGTGTAGATCCGTCCCTGAACATCGAATTCGAAGGAACCGTTTACGTTGGCAATGTAAACACCCGTCAAATAAAATGTGATGTCTGTTACGCTTCGCGTTGGAAACGCTCGACTGTGAAACGGGGCTTACTTAATTTTTAATTCACATAATGGCTTTATATGAAGGCTTAACTCTATTTTCATAGAATTCAGCGGCGCCCGGCGAAGTCGCACGCGCATCTAGTGCTATATAAAAATGAAAGCATCTTCTGTATCACAAACTTGTAGAACAAATAAATTTTCATTGAATAGATAGGTATATCGAGGTGAGATAAAAAGTCGAGGGTCATCTTGTGCGTTATCTATGCGTAAAGAACAATGGTGAACCATTCTGACTTACACGGTGAGATTTGATCTCATATTTCACACGTACACACAAGGACAGACAGATAAATCAGAAATTTTGCAATTTTCACGGGATGCCGCCTTATAGGAAAGCGGTAGCGAGAAGTAGTTTTATCCGCCCGTATATCTTCCATACAAGTCATATCAGCAAGTTATTATTCACTTCCTTGTCAGCTTTTATGTAAAGCATCCATATTTCCATTGTTAGCTGGCATTAGGGCCATATAATGGGAGAATTATCGATATTTATCTGCTTGCCTGGTGAGAAGTACAAAGGATTTCGTGGAATGCATTACCTACAAGCGGCCCACCACGTTAAATTTACTTACATTGCCACTCTCGGGCCGATAATCATCTGCGAACTGCGCCCGCAAACTACCTGTTAAAGACTTGCACCTAACGCGCCGGTAGATCTTTGCCGAAAGTTGCACGTATGAGAACCTATGCAACAATGTGCACTTCCTAATCAAATTCGCTCTCACACATTTTTTATCTGGATCTGACAAGTCCGGCGAAATTACCCAGTTAATAACAATGTTAAAATGCTAATTTCCCCTGTCTAACCGTAAACGCGCTTCATTTTCATTCTCGCGTTCGTAACAATGACGACGCTCTCGCGATTACCTTTCTCCGACAAAAAAAAAGTCGCAATCATCTACGAAATACGAATTTTAATGGCAGCGTACCGGTTTGCGCACGTTGCAAAAATTCGATTTCCCGATGTCCTGTCAATCGTCACGATCGCGAAAGGAAATGCACCTCAAAGATGGTCGACATTCCTCATGTATTATTTACACAGCTCGAAATTTATAAAATGATTAAAAACCAATTAAAATAAATTGGCAACGATATCGATTGGTCGAGTTGAACTGAAACTCTGTTACATCTGATTGGACAATGTAAAATTCAAAAGGATGAGACCGATTCAGAGCCGCAACGAGGATTTTCACAATATCGGCACGTTCGACGGAACGTCGAATATCCTGAATCCGACCCTGAAAGCCGACAAAGCGACTTCACCTTATTAGAGATAAATTATGCCGGTTTTACTCTCTGCAACATTTCAAAATCTTATTACGACGCGATACAAGAGGATTCGAGGCAAAAATGGAATTGTTTCTTTATTTGGACTAGCGGACTGACTTTTTTCCTTTTTTTAAATTCCGATGTCGAAATCCGCGCAACCGAATTCCACGTAGGTGGCATTTTGATAAATCCGTCGCTTTTCAGCGGCCGACACGGCAAAATTGTATTCAACAAAATTATGAATATTAATTTATGGCCTTAATATTTATCGTTAATACAAAATATTGCCTTATCATCTCCTACTGATAATGTTTGTTTTAGAAATTTTATCTCGACTATAACAAATTGTACGTTTACTTAAACATTGCGTAATCTGAGTAGAATCGGTGTTTGAATAACGATGGACAATAAATAGAGGAATATTTCAATTCCGGTATAATTGCACAGCCATTCGATAACTATGTCTGTAATCGGAAATTTTCTCGATGAAACAATCGAAATTATAGAAAACTCGAGTGGCGCGATAAAAAGTTTGGTACTATATATAGTAATCTCGTTGATAAACGGGAATTGCATTTGCGACGATATCTAATCTTCGAGTTTTGAAATTCCGCAAAAAAAAACATCGACTTTGAATTGAAACCTTATTGTGATAATGATAAAATTAACACCTATTAGGTACATTCTACGAAAACACCGTGAAAAAGAGAAATAAATGCACATTTCTGATAGCGATTCGGGAATATTATCTAGTCATAACAGAATTTAACAATGACAGTTGGAGGACAATGAATCAATAGCATTTTACGTAACTACCAACTGATCAACAAGCTTTTTATTTCCATATCTGGTCGTTATTTCTTAGCATTTCAGTCGAAGATCCACAGTATTCAAGCTTTTTGTAGAAAAAAACAAACGGAAACATCTCTGATGATGCAGCGTGCGATCACTGCGAAACGTCAGATCTCTCTTACTTCTTTTCAAGTTTCTAGCGATATACATATACCGGGCGTATACTACGAATAATGTTATTCCAATTTTACAACACAACAATATATATATAATATATATAACTCCGTTAATAATAATAATATAATGTTCTCATTATAATATATATGAATATGTTCTTATTATTATTAGTGACTGCGATTTAAGTATCAATATATATATAATATATATGATAAAATTTAATAAAGTTTAGTGGGAATGCAGTCAATTAATACAAGAATACTTTATTCCGTTTTCTCGAATATATATGATTCAATTATTCCAATCACAATATATATTCCGTTTTCTATTTGAAATATGTGGATTGAGGAAATATTGGAGGACCAGAACAAAAATCCAAATATAAACAACAAACGTGGTTTTATTCGAGAAAATGGTTTATATTATAAATGTAATAAAAAGAAAAAATTGTTTTGTCCGAAGATTATAGTAAGACATTAATAAAAGGGTGCATGAGCACTTCTGCCATGTAGGAATAAATCAGATTGAGTCAAAAATAAGACCTTTTCTACGCAGCACCAAACCTACTTCATAATATAAAGTTGATTTGCCGTCAGTGTGAGGTTTGTATAAAGAACAAATCACGATTAAATAGAAATTATGGACTCATGTCACGATTAGGACCTGCAGAAAAACCCTTCCAAATCATGTCTATAGACACAGTAGGAGGATTTGGTGGCAACAGGTCTTCAAAAAAGTATCTACACTTGTTAATGGATCATTTCACGCGTTATGCTTACATTTCATGCTCGAAGACACAACTGACTAAGGATTTTATTAAACTGGTAGATCAGGTGATCAAGGACAATGAAGTTGAAATATTACTATCCGATCAATATCCAGCACTGAGTTCAAAAGAGTTTAAAAAATATTTGAAAGACCACTCTGTTAATTTAATTTTTACAGCGGTGGATGCTCCTTTTTCAAATGGTCATAATGAGAGGTTGAACCAGACGCTGGTAAATAGGATTAGATGTGCCTTGAATAGCAAAGGAAAAAGAACAGCTTGGACAAGCGTGGCGATGGATTGTGTGAAAGCCTACAACTCAACAAACCACAAATAAAGGGACTTTAATACCTTTTATTATATTGTTCGGTCGATATTTACAGTACATATAATATATATGCACATATATTTTCACAGTATTTTTGTTCAGTCGTTGATAAATAGATGTAATTTTTTAACTCTGTGGATTTTCTGTGATTATCCAAATGGAAACAAGATACTTCCGTTTTCTATGGATTTATATTTAGACGCCAATTTCCGAAGTATTTAAATTTATTAAGACATCAGTAAAAGTTTGTTCAATTTCACGAAAATCCTTATGCTATATAGCAAGTGCTATATCATCAGCGTATAATTTGTTTGGTGTTGTAGTAGCTAAATCACTGATATAAAGGTTAAATAACAACGGTGATAGATCGGAGCCTTGTGGAAGACCATCATTTTTCATTCTGGGTCTGCTACCCTGCTATCTGATAACATAGAGTCCATCAGTTTTAATCATTTTTTATAACTTTATATAATTTGAGAATCAAACCTTGTTTCCATACAGTCTCGTATGCAGCCATTTTAGTATTAAGTCGATTTTAAAAACCAGCTTCAATATTTGTCGTTACGACTTGATCCCAACAGCTTCTATTTGGTCTGAATCCCATTTGTTCTAACAGAAGATTTTTATAGGCTCTATTCTGTTATATATAAGTGGTTCCAAAATTTTATAATAAACACTAACGAGTGAAATGGGTCTGCAGATGGCAGGATTTTCATCTGGTGCAATATTGCAATCATTTTGGTTTTTTGAAATCTTGAGGAATTTTGCATGATATCAAGATTTTGTTGAAGAATTTCAATAGCCACTTCAAAGAGGAAACCCCAAATGATGTGAAAATTCAGGACATATCTCGGCAAAACCTACAGCTCTACCATCTTTTGATTTACTTATTTCTACTTTCAATTCATCTAATCTTCTTTTTTTATAAGATTTTTTATTCTTGCTTTCATATTTTTTGTTAATTGAATAGAATGTGAAATATTCGCCAAATTAACCGAAATTTTATATTGATTTTGAATTGGTTGTTATTTCACATTATTGAAGAAATAAACTTGGAGAAAGGAAAAGGCTTTAATGTTGACAATTGTTTATATTTCCTTCCTACTAAGAAGTACCTAGGCCACCGAGCTCCGCCTGATTCATTCGTTTTTTGAATTTGTCTTCAAAATTTTATCCTCCATGGTATTAAATATGGTGAAATGTTGAATTGAAAACTGACCCTTTTTTCTACATACCTTATACCATTTGGGCAGAGCTTTTTTTGAATAAAAGAACATTATCAAAGGATTTGTGTTTTATTTGAAAAAATTTTCATAAATCACGATATTCAACTCATATCTTTGGGTGGCATTACTCAACTTCACATGTGCAATATCATCATTGAACAAAAGAACTACCGACCGATGTCCACGTAATTTAATGATCCGGAAAATATAGAAAAACCGTTTAGTTTAAGTTCTAACTGTTTCACTTTTTTCTCTGACCGAAATTTTGGAAAAAATGCTAATCGTATTCACTGATTCTTAAATTATTCCGAAAAGGAAACAAACTTCCAATTCATCTTCTCCACTGCTATTAGTGAGCACCTCATTTCGAAAAAAACACTCCGCAAATATTCAGGAAATCTTTGCAAAATTCGATACAACTCTGAAATCTTATGCGAAAATTTTGATTTTCGTGAAATATTTCTATTCGCAATTTGCTGTTTCTGAGAATTTCCTCTCATTTTAGCTTGAACGTACAAAAAATTCGACCAGCATCGATCACACTATCAGTCTCATTGAAAAAATTAGAATTTAAATAATGATTTTCATAAACACTTGCGAAAAGCTTTCTCATGTTTCGTGAATTTTCTGACATTCCGAGAGAAAGAACAGTAAGCATAGTGATTTGACCTCAGAAGGATATTTCGATCATCTTTTGATATTATGCGATTACCAATCAGATATGTTGATGCTGAAAGTTTAAGATTTTATTTGTTATAGGTTTCGAAAATAAAGGAAAAACTGAATATCAAAAAAATTTTTTTCTTTTAATAGGTTCACAAAATATAAATGAAACTTCATAACGTATTTTCTTATGTATCAAGTTTAATTTTCATAATAAACGTGTGAAACTATTTTTTTTTTCGATTTTTTTTCATTATAGAAACATGCTTCAATATTTTCACCAATAATATAACAGGATTGAAACCACTCGATAGCTCTATGACTCAAAATGATACAAAATATTCAAAATAATAATGTAAAAACAATTTTGCAAAACTATTCTTGTTTTAATTTTTTCCATTGCTGTCGTAAATATACTCAATATTTCTATTTATTTATATCTTTAAATTGTTCTCGTATTGTTTCCTTTGTTTTCTAGGTTTCTAGGAAGATTTGGATCCGACTGACTGGTACTGTCGTTCAGAATCCTTATTGTTACCCTACAGTTACACTTTTACGATACGTATATTTGGTACCGTTTGAAAACTCATTAATTCATGAAAATCTCGGATAAAATAAAATATCAAAAATCGATTGAATAGTAGAGCAACTTTCTCATTGATTGCTTATGCTTCTAGTTGCTAGAAAGTACCAATGAACGATCGTCCTTTTGTCCTCGCCAAAAAATCATAATCCAGAGTATTTGTTCATAAAAAAAGCAAACGACATCATTTTCGTTCTTCATATGAAAAAAAAAATTATCTATTTTTACTTACAGCAGATTTTATATGAGGTTAAGTTTCATTGTTTTTATTAAATGATATATATTGCAGCCTGCCTAAAAAATATCTCCCATATACTAAGCGAAAAACACCAACACGTGAATAACAGTGGTTTGCAAATTTTTTTTTGTCAACAATTGGGTGAGAACTGAGTGAAGACCTTCTTCTCATAATACGAAATTGGAAGTCTAGTATTTTTTTATTCCTTTGGCCACAACTTTTTTTTTGCAATATTTTCTTTCTCCCTTTCCCTTTCTTAAATACCGGCTACGTTCAAATCTTTAGATAATATCAGGCACAAATAAATCATTATGTTTCACATTTTATTGAAATTTTCGACTCTTTATCATTCGGAATGTATGAAAAACGGACGGACTTTCGCCGACATCTCAATTCTCTGGACCACCTACTGGTGACGAACCCATTTGATGGAATTCACAGATAAAGGGACTGTTTGGGAAATATATTTGTCGAATTCTCTCAACAACTACCTGGCGTCTGACCGATTAAAAAGTCATCAGCTTCTCGGGGCACGCTTTATAACTCCCCAATTTTATTTGCACAAAAGGATAAAATTCCGCAATAAAATTTAACGCAACAAATTCAAATTCGCATTTATACGACGCTGTAGTCATATGCAATTCATTATTTCAATTTATCGTATATTGTTTAACGCTATTTCCCATAGGAGAGGCCAAGCGCCTTTCGAAACAATGCCTTTTTATTCCTGCTGTATTTACCACAGTCCATTTATTCGCGTCACTCGGTCATGGTAACCTAGTTTTAAGGATAGACAAGGAAAAAACAATAATTTTCCATTTTACCTTATATCTCATTCTTATAGGAATCTTAACGATTGACCAGAAACAAACGCCATGTAACTGTTTTAAGTAATTTGTTACAGTAGCTCGTGATACATTTTTTCACATACTAAAAATGTTGAAGATACAGAAAATATTGAAAAATTAAAATCGAAAGTGATTATTCCACAACGAGAAAGAATAAACAAAAACATGATTTATTTCCGATTCTTGATTAATCCTTTCGGCTGAGCATAATGTGTATTAAATGTGCTATGATAGATAACCAAATAATGTGGGAAAAAAGAATTAAACTTTCTGATAGCAGAGAGAATTCGGTGGTGAGAATATTTTCTCAATTACGACGCCAGAAAGGTTGCTAGTCGGCTTAATTCCACCAAAGTAATTTTGCAGGGGCAATGGCAATAATTCGAACGTCGAAATTCACTAAATATGAAACTGTCGCTGGCGTGTCAGTTGTCGGTGCTCCGTGAACGTCAAGAACTCATAATAACCGCTCTCGTTACGTTGCTGCTCTAATTCGCCCCGCGTACCGCGAAGCGCGCTTCAGAATTAGTTCATCTTTGAGCGATTCTTTCACTGGTCAACTTGGCCTGCTCTGATTGAAACGCTTCTGCACGGTTATTTATGTAATTGCAACGAATGTCATCCTCGCGCGAAGGATGTCTTTATATACCTCTCATCCGGTTTCTTTGTATTTCAGATTTTTCAATTCTTACAAGATAATACGCAATGTGGTTATTATTGCGGATTCCGCTCGTGAATTCGAGTCGCATAATACTGGGGCAATTATTCGATATATCATTAACACCAGGTAATTATCCGATAAAACAGCAATTTGCGTTTAAATAATTCTAATGTAACAGCGGTCGAATGAATAAAAAAAAATAAACGTTAATGCGTTACGTTTATGATAATTCGCCAGCATCCGAGAGAAAAATTACCAACATTACAGAAATTCAAACATGCGTTTCCTGTGCGCCGTTCAGCTGCGCGAATTCCAAATTCAATTCAACCCCGTCAACTTGACACTGACTGATCTTCATATATGGGGACGTTCGTCTCCGGACATGCGCAATTGAAATTTGCAACAATTAGAAGAGCAGCTGAGTTCTTATAGACTGGAGCGTTCGATAAGTTAATAAATTTTTTGAATCCCAGTTCACCTGCTTCGATGTGCACAACGAACGACCAGGAATGAAAAGAAGATAAAAGATCCAGCGCGAGAATTCGGTTGATCCATTGATCTCCAACGTATGGTAGAGGGCGCCCCGTCGCGTTACACATGTACGCCATGTGCTGGAAGTGGTCATAATGTATTGATAAATTTATGGAGGTGCGCCGCTGTCGGACACGCGAAATTTCTTCGAAAAAATGAGATACTACGTTCAGTCCAATATTTTTTTTGCGACAATTTTGAGAATTCGAGCACCTGCATGAAATGAAAATCTGGGAATTTTTCTCAATTCAATGACAGATTACTCCCATTGTGTATTACAATTTTCATTAGTTCAAGGTAAAGGATGTGATAATTTGAAATGATATGAAAAATATTATTATATTTAATATAAATATTCCGTTCTTCATTTGTTGGCGGTCGGAAACTTATGTAAATTTATTGCTTCATTATTTGATGTGAATCAAATTCTGTATCTTAATTGTACACACAACAAGGTCTTTTACTGGTTTTTTAGGTTAAAACTGCGTTATTATACTTGACATCCACTTGATATGTTGAGTACTATTATCTTCCGAATTGTGTTGAATATTCCGAAAATATCTTTTTATACATGTTGTTCCGCAAAAATCGGTGCAGCAGCACTATAAATTTATCCCATAGTCTCAAAACGTTGAACGTACTGATCATATGACACCTCGAAATTAGAAAAGCTGTCAATGGAGAATGGGCAGGCGATCATATCTTATATTATCTTATTAAACGAGCTAGAGAACCTAGATATGTATATATGTATATTTGTACACGGATCTCGAAAACGGCTCTAACGATTTTTACGAAATTTTGTAATTGAAGCCTTTTTGGTCATAGAAATTGGATGGACTAAACCTCATCCATGAAAGAAATCGCGTTGGGGTGATAAGAGGTTGAAAATAGTTGCGCCATCTCGTAGAGAGTAGCGTAAACAATGTTTCATACGAGATGTAAGGTATATACTTTGCTATGAAAATATGGCATTTTTTTCTACTTTGTTATAAAAATATGGTATTTTATACCCTAACTGTACTGTAGATACAGATAACGATAAACAAGCGAAGCTCGATCATCTATGCACAAATATATTATATCTTTTTTTTTCTTGATATATTTACCCTTTTTGAATATATTTTTATTCTTTTCTGATGTATTTGATTATAAAGGGTTAATAAACATTCAGTAATTCAAACAATATATTATCGACGTTTCGGGTTGAACTCTTTTTCAAGATATGACAATTTAAATATTTGACAATGTTGTTATAATAAGAATATATAATAAGATATAATAAGATGAAGACTTGATATGAATTATTTGTTCAAAATAAAGTTGAGTATATTTGATTCAAATTTCGAATATCTGTTCTGTCGTTAATTGCTTCAGAGTTTCTTTTGATATGAATCATTTCAAGAAATTCTCTAGCTTTTCTGTTTTTTTCGTAATCTAGAATTTTCACTGTTATAAAATCAAATGTATCTTTTAATGTTTGTTCATGTTTATGTAATGCTGTTTGTAACGGAGTTTATATTGGACAGACAAAACAAAAATTGAAAGAGATAATAAAAGGTCATAAATACAGTAAAGTATTAATCCTCCAATCAAAACGCACAGGTTTTTTCAGTTTTCTGAGCACTGTAATGAAATGATCGAAAAAATCTAGAGGTTCACTTAAGCCGATATGGCTTCCTACAAGACCACCCTCCAAGAAAATCTCTTGTAGAACCAGATTGGCATTATTTCATTTTCAAACTCTAATTCGACTGGACTATATGTAATATGCCAGGATTTATGTGCGGAGTCATTTTTTTAACAGTGTGAATGAAGTAGTTGAAAATATACAAAACTTAAATATTTGTACATCGCAAAAAAGGCCCATACTGTTTATTTTTGAAAGCAAATTCGTAAGAAATTCGAGGTAAATATGGTGCAACAATTTGAAAAAACAGTGGTTGTAACAAATAAAACTTGTATTTCAAATGAGTCACTTATATAAAACGGAGACAAGAAAGAATGCCAATAACACTAAAAATATTTCATGTTCTTATATCTGTACAATAATGAAAGGGAATGGTTTAAAATTAATCAATACACATTCAGCAATAAAATATAATTGCCAAACAATAGTACATATAACTTCATTGAAATATATTACGGAAAACAATTTAGTGATAGAACAATAATCAGGTTTCAGGAAATGGCATAGCTCAAAGTCAACATTACAATTGGTAATAAAGCTGAAAGCAACTAATAACGTACAAAAATAGTATCCATTGGAATAATACTTCCTAAAGAATTAAAGAGATATATGAACTAACTCTCACTGTTATAGGAAGTTACAGGAAGTTGTGTTAGTATATCTGAGAGAGACGTGAAGCAGGTGTTCCGTGAGGAAGTGCGTTGGGACCTTTTTTGTCTATAGATGTGAGCAATAATAATGCAATCTAAAATACTTAAATTTGCATGTGATACAGGAATTTATTCGCGTAGCGATATTGTACAACTAATTATTAATAGTACAAATGAAGGATTTATCGGTATTTGTGGATAATTGAGCAAAAATTTTGCATTTTTGTATGTCAGTACAACAAAGTGTGTGGTGATGGGGATACTTACTTTAAACGAAAATCTATAAATAAGAAAGGTGATAACTTCAAATTTGGAATGTAGTCGAAAAAATACAAATATTTTGAAATAATTATGGATAACAATTTTTCTTTTGAGAATCAGATATATTTATAAAAATTAATGTTCTTTTTTGTTCGTTTTGAGTATTGGTAAAGCTTCAAGCTATTCAAAATGGGAATGTGTTCATTCTTTCCTGGTGTACTCAAAAATGATATTTTGCTTGTTTTGTTCACATTTATGGGCCTATTTGACTAAGACTTATGTTTTTCAAAGTTAAAATGGCGTCACGTAAGGACGTTAGAATTAGTGTTGTCATCCAGGATGAACGATTCATATTTGACAGTTGAAACGGACGGAAAGATAAATGGAAAAAAGTGAAACGAAGAAATTATATTATATGTTCTTCACTGAAAAAATCTACCTGAACAGCAAGATGGGAAGGGAGAAATCGAATTTCACAAACGGACAAGAAACAGCAAACGATCAGTGGCGTACTCAGGGTTTGTATTCGGGGGTCAGGATTGCAGTCAGGGTTTGTCTGTGACCACAGAAAGAAAACGAAAAAAAGGGCTTCACCCAATTGTTTTCACTCCCTCCACTATCTCTGCTCGTCTACTAGAATAGGTAATGATTAAATAAAAGGACCTTACTCTCTCGGAGAGAGACACCAAGACAAAATATCTTTTATTGAACATTTCGGCAGGAAGTAGGGAAGCGACACCTGTATATCCCCGTTATACGCTTGCGCAAACGATAGATTAGGCATTATAATATTCCCGCACGGATAAAACCGGTTTGATCCGTGCGAAAAAGTGTTCTCGTCAAGTAGATGAATACCGTATAAGAAGAAATTTAGTTCGTATATCTCATATCAAATACTTAGTACCTGACCTCGAAAGAAACTATCAATAACGAAAGAGTGGTTCAATTCGTCATTACTGCGATCATCGATATCTTTGAATTTTTTATTATACTGAGGAATCTGTACAAAAGTAATAACAATAATAGTAGCAGAGAATGTAGTAGTTTTTAATTTCCTGTAGCTGTGATTTAAAGAATGCAAACTGAACTGTTCATTTCGCATGAGGGTAAATTCGCAATAATTTGGTGTTAATAAATGATCCTTGCTTTAATTTCATTTTTGTGATCGCCTGAAAAATGATTACTCGTGGAAAGTCAGATTTCATCGCTCACTCAGCTCCGCATCGCTTCGCCTCGTTCGTCAAATCGACACTCGCTTGAAATCATCGACTTTCCGCACTCGTTATGAAATATACTATAACATCCCGAATATTACATTACCACCATTAAGAGGTACGACCCACCTTTCTTTCCTCAAAAGAAGGAGGAAACTGCCATTTTCTGTTGAAGTCGTATGAAACGAAGGAAATATCCAATCCGTTAAAGTCATGAATTCGACAACCACTCGCCGAATGAAGCATATGCTTCTGTTAACTTAATTAACAATATGAATAAATAAGTAGACTAGAAACTTGCAAAAAACAGAGACAGAAAAGATGATTTACTATATTTCGAGACTCAATAATTTTAATGTTTTTACGTTTCAGGTGTCGTTCGCGTTGAAAAAAATTATTCTCGACACGTTTATCGCGAACTGCTGAGACGTGAGCTTAATCGTCGTATGAATTATGAAAGAGCGCAGAACGATGGAACCAATATCAGAAAAAGCGATTCGCCACATATGGAAAACTAGATTGAGGCACTGTCGTCGACGGAGCGGGGAATATATTTCATAAGTTTTTTCTCGGAATCGATTTCAATTGGTACGTGGGAAAGCTAATTCCTAACAAATTTAAAATTCTGTTCTATCGTTTCTTCGGCCTTTTTTCTCGAGAAAAAGCAGGCCGGTTTAAGATATGGGAGTCATCTTTGGATCGAGGTATTTATTGACAGTCTCCGTTTGCCATTTTGATTTCCTTCGGCTCGTAAATCGTCGCTTGCCTTCTTGTACGTCCCGGATGGATTAGCATTAAATTCTGGTTCTCGTTCGAAGAAAACCGATGCAGACGTTATGTAATGTATGTGGCTAGACGTTTACGGACGCATATGGCGGAAAATGCCATTTCTTGCTCGACGAAATTTTCAGACCGAAACTATTTCTTCGCCATTTTTTTCGCATCCTTTGCGCCGATCGAACTGATTTCTTCGTTAAACTCGCACGCTGGTCATCGCGTAACGTTAATTTACAATTTCTCGACATTACACGATGCACTTGAACTGTTTGTTATTGAAACGGTCCAAGAAATCCACTATAGCTATTATTGTTTGATCTGGAGTTGCGATAAAACGGCTGAATTTATTCGGCGCGACTCGATTGGAAGAAAAAGGTGCATACTTCAAATGGTTTTCCATGTCTAATCGGGGAAAAAAACTAAATCTTTAAAGCAAAACACGTATGTAAGGAATAAAAACAAAGTGAAAGTTTTCTTTACAGCCTTCCTCCTAAGGCGATCTGAATCTGTAGAATGTAGATGAATGAATATTGAAAGTGCGCCGTATCTGTGTAAAACACGCGTTTAATCCTTATTGATTGAAGGTTGGACAGTCACAATTAGTAAATACCTGTTTCACACTGCGTCTTTTTGCGGAATTCATCCGTTGAACAAATTCCGAAATAACTATCCTTGGCGTTCGGTCGAGCGAAAAAAAGTGGCGCGAGTCGGTTTTTTGCGTAATTTACCGGATTTGTAAAGGATTCAGGTGAAGGATATACTTTAAACAAGTACAGCGGGCGATTTATTGCGAATCGACGTCCCTTATCAACACCGGCCGAAAACGAGGAAATTCTGACTTGTGACGTACAAAGTTCAAGTTCATGTCCGATGAGTTTATCCAGCGGCGACCGATAAAATATTGCAAAATATCTGCAGCATCACGGTCAAAAATATGCATAATTTTTCGTACGGATGCAACGAATTCGTTCGATATTTATCGTGACACCTGGTTGTCCGAAAAGAAAATATGAAAAAAAAAGACACGCTGGAATAAAGTGCCGTCTCGCTGTATGAAATGAGAGGAAGCAGTACATAAATAACCCACGGGCGGAATGTTTGACAGTTTCCAGATTAATTGTGTGAAATATTACATAGAGCTCCGTTTTGAAAAATGCCACTTTGAGGTCGTTAATTTGGAGCGCCGCCGCAACTGTCAGGGGGCTCCACCGTCACGACACTCGCGGACAAATGACTAACGACCTCTTCCATCATCGAAGTTTTGATGTACGAGACTCGCGTTCTCGATATACAAACCGAAATGATTATCTCACGAATAGAGCGGACAATGCAAAGTCTTCATTGATATTTGCTGAAAATTTTTCCGTTATGACACTTTCCGGTGTCAAAATAACTGACCAGGAAACAGAAAAAACTTCGCTGTTCACAATTGACTGATTTCAAGGTTAAGTTAGTACACCGATCTGAAAAAAACTACTTGCTTATTTATCACTGTGCATTGCTATAAAAAAGTGTTAATTTTACAGTCATCGCGAAATATAACGAAAAAAAAATTAGCAGCCGACCGTTGCAGCCAAGTTGCTCTTCAATGCGGTATGCTAAGAATTGAACAAACGATTAATACAGTGTGCGCCAATTAATGCAACAAAATATTAGTTTTCTTATTAAAAAAATTGTTGTCTGTAAAGTCGGTTCACGGATTGTAATTTTACGTGGAAACGTTATAAGAAAACATTGACCAAAATTGCATATCTTCATGAATGGTATTGTTATATTATCATCGAATTATCATTATTCTTTATTAAACAATTAACGATTCGTTTGAATAACTGCCACGGAAAAAATATTTGTTTTAATCGACAAACGTCAAAATAATCATAAAAGATGAAACTAATACTTCATTATAATTGGTTCATAACGATTATTTTTCACTTACCTTTTGATGTTGCCCATACGAATAGTGTCTCGGAAAAATATTTGTTAATTTTCGATGCTCTGGCAATTTTACCAGTGTTATATCATTAATCAACTTCTTAAAATGCATTAATCCATACTTTTTTCTGTCGCAATTGTTGTTGACAAAACAGAACATCCACCTCAGTTGTTCACTGCCGCTGCATCTCAAAAGTCCGACTCGAATGCATCAGCCGGCGACCTTGTGGAAAAGAACTAAATGTGTTGCAAATAATTGGACGTGCCTTATTGCTTGTTCCGCACTCTCGCTCGGGTATCCTACTCAAGTAAACGCAACTCGCATGCGACAAGCCACATAGCGCTGACGAATTTCGCTTTCTCAATTCGCCTCATGCGTATTGGTAGTCAACTAAATACTCACCTTAGGGAACGCTACAATATGAGTCATATTTCTTCGTGCGTGCAGCTTGTCTCTTCGATTTATAGGACGCTATCACGCCAAATATTCTATATGTGTGTGTATGTGTGCACACGATCCTTAAAAAACAACATATTGTCAAGCGACGGTACTGTCAACTGTCAAATTACGCCCTATACGGCATGTAGATATAATTCACTACCTGTAAGATGGATTGGATATTTTATTTACTCTGTGGTAATTCGGAAGCGTTCTGGAAGATAGAGGTTACATTCGATCATGGATTACTGACCAAGGAATTTCTCATGTAAACCAGATTGATCTTTCCAGAATATTTCAGGAATGTTATGGGGCAAACAAAATTTTCTGCAGATGTTTTGGGAATTCAAAAATTTCATTTCATCTTACTACATATTAGGGATTTTGGATAAGTTACAGAACTTTCTGAAAACTCAGCCAAAAATTCTCTTATCATATGGGAAAATGGAAGGAATTTTTCGGGATTTGCAAAATTTTGACTGAGAATTTATACGCGTAGAAATTTCCTTGAAATGAATTCACATTTCTCGAATATTCCCATGGAATCAGCCATATCAAACTTCCAGGAAATGTTTGAGAAATTATTTTTCTGCCTATATTATATACAGTGTGAGTCTGTCTAAAGTACACATACTAAAATGGGGAAACTACCCCCTATTTTACCGACTGAAAATTAGTTACTTTTTTTATTATTTTTAATTTTTTTTTTCGCGCGTTTTTGTGCGTCCAAACAAGAAGTGGGCATTTCGAAAATCTGATGCACTAATTTTAATGTTAAACAACAAACGATTTGAATAGCACTTTTTTCTTTGCTTATTATCCCAAATTAAACATCCTTAAGATTGAGAGAATAATGGCTTGACCGGAGTACCTTTCTTCAACATTTGATGAATATTGTTGTGATTGAGATATGAACATGTAATTGTTACCACCAAATAGATAATACAATTTAGAATATCATAAAGTGATAAAAAAACAAGAAAGTTGTGATTTTATTGAGCTATTTTGAATTTATTGCAAAAATCTATGAAAAAACGGCTGATTTTGCATGAAGCAAACATCATTACTTTTAATTTAATGTTGTTTTCTTCACAGTTTTAGTTTAAAAAGGAGTTTCTGTTAGTTTGTTTTATAGTAATTGATCGTTTAGTTTGAAAGTTACATAGTTTTATTTACATGGAAGGTCGTCGTAGCTGAAAGAAGTTTAGATAAGCTATAAAAAATAATTAAAAATAATAAAAAAATAACTAAATTTCCGTTGGTAAAATAGAGGGTAGTTTTCCCCATTTTAGTATGTGCACTTTAGACAGACTTAGACTGTATGATATTAGTTATATTTCTAATCTATATTAGGATGAATTTCTAATCACATTACTTGATTTCTTTGATTTCAATTTTCTGATAATCATAAGATTGAATTTTCACCAGACTGGATTAACATTTGCCAAATTCTGCTAAAGATTAATCAATTTTGATTCCATTTTCATTGAAATTGAAACTTTAAGCAACTTATCAAATGTTTTGTAATTCCTTTATTCTATGGAAATTCACGAAAAATTGTGTTGTATTTTTAAATAATCCATAATAATTATTGTGTATTCAATGATTTTTCTGTTGAATTTATATGAAATGGCTAAAGACTTTTTGATTAGATTTCATTCATTTCAAAACTGTCATGGATATTCAAGTATCGTTCCGATCCTCTGCGGATATTGAAAAAGTGGATGAGAACTTCAGTATTAATTTCGATTTCCTTCATGATGCTTTTTATACACATTGCTTGATTCTTCGAAGAATCAAAATTTACCAATTTTTTAAAGAATTTTCCAATTTCTATATCCGATTTTCTTGATCACTCCAAAAATTTTAAGATTATGCAAGTTTTTCTAACTTTCTGGGAAAACACAAGAGGAATTTCTCCGGAATTGGTACACTGGACTGTCTGAAAATATTTGAACATTCAACGACTTATGCATAGAAAATGCTCCGAAAACTTTAAGAAATTCCCGATATCACTTGGTTTATTGGAAGTTTTTATATAAAATTAGTTTTTCTGTAAATTACTAGGAGTTGTCAAAAAATCTTCTTGATGAATAATCTCTATATTGATTGATTTCTATGAAACTGCGTTAGATAGTAGAGCTATAAAACACCTTCCAAACTTCCTTTGCACAGTGAAATCCCTACAATTTTTGCAAATACGAATATTCAAAAAATCAAAGCAATACGAAATCCTGTTTCTGATTTTTGTAAACACTTGAAAATTTTCCAAAGATTTTGTAACTTTTATTTCCTGGTTTATCATCTGAAACAATAACAAGGCAGAGCAGAGAGGTAAATGAATTCTGGATGCCACTTTCAGCAAGGTGAACACTGCAGTACCTCAGGGGCGCAAATTCTTGTTATACACAAAAATCGTAGAAACTGTTCACCTGAGCACACCATTACAAAATATAGTTACTATACAGATTTGATCATCCATATAATTATTTATCTCATCAATAAGAGAGGGTAGGAAAGTTGAGCGAAAGATGACTAAGTGTTAACCATAAGCAGAATCAAAATATTCAGCAACGTGAAACGACCAATATGAATCTGTACATTGATATGATGTAAAACTCTGCATTCACTTGATGCTTAACTGTTCAAAATTTACGGTAACGGGCATCATTTATCTCTATAAATTGTAAACGCCAAGAATATACAAAACTACCAATAAACATTTTCGTGGACTCGAATCCTAAACACCAAATACTTATCCGCTTCAAAACAATTATCGAAACTCACTATATGAACGAACAAAAATTTCGTATCAAGTTTTTTTTTTGATATATAACGTCTTGACCTGGGTTCAAGCCTCAGACATTTTCACGTGCTTCTAAAATGACCTACCGACTATATATCAAACATTTCACTGGGATAAACGGCTTTACATTGCCTTCCGAAAAACTTTCTCAAATTAAGTTGGAACTTGCCGGGATTCGAACCCGGTTTTTCTGGGTAGTATGTCGGTAATAATCCCATCTAGACGGCCAAGGAAAAAATTATAAACGTAATAGCAAAAACAAATAACTTGCTTGTCTACTATTGACATGGAGACATACAGACACCCGGAGTGGCCACTCTCATTGTCCTTTCTGACACGTTCCTCGAAGGGCTCGAAATATTTGTGTAAGTTCAGCTGAGCTCAAGTACTTGACGTGGTCGATACCAAGTGTTGCTTCGAAGTATTAAGTTATCTCCCACTTTCTTCACTAGCAATACCAAACAAAGCTCTGCAATAGCCAGAGTTCACAACTCTGAACGTCGAAACCAAATGTGAGCGGAGTTCGAAATCCCAAAGTTTGGCCGATACTAAAAATCTCTACAATTTAAACGTTAAAGCGTATAAAACAAAACAAAATGTCACGGAAAAGATAATTGGCAAAGAGTTACCTGATGTTCAAGGTTAGGACGACGTAACGGTCGATTTTTTAACCAAACATGGATTTTCTTTCCTCTAAATGCCATACTACAATGACATTGACATAAGGAAAAATAATTTCGTTAAATAAAATAAATAATATTCGTTTAAGTAAACCAAGTCAACACGAAGACAGACGACCAAAGTATCAATGAAATTATCACAAAATGAAGTGTCGGCATCTGCAACCCTTGAATGGAGACTACTTTGAGTATATTGAAGGTAGCTGTTTGTGTAAACTGCATGATTGAAGGTCATACGAATACTGTCCTTTTTGAAACTTGACCACAAACGTAAATATTTATTCATATCATTATTTACATCATTACAATGAAATGTACATGTAACAAGATATTTCACGTGATAATAACTTTCAACATCTTTATACTTATCAATGATCCTGAATAAGATTCGTTTTTTGTATTATGGATGAGATTTGAACAACGTCACTTCCATGAATAAGTGTCATTATCATTTCGTCATTGTGTAAATACGACGCAGACGTCAAGGTTTCAATGGGTTTTGATTTGAATAAAAATTGAACTAAAATCTTGAAGTTGAAGTTGCGCAGATCACAGCTCGCGACGAATAGCCAACCTTAAGGTTTTTTGACTATAGAGAATATATTTTGGTAATCTAAATTTTACTTTTCTCTTTATTATTATTTGCCCTCCATTAAATAATGTGTAAATTACGATCACTCACTTATTTTTTATGAGGAACCGCCGCTCTCTTGCATTGAAATTTTTCATTCAACCTAAGTCTACTGCGATCCTCTAAGAAACGAAATCTTTTAAGTGTCGGGAAATAAAAATACTTCGACCTTTCACGGTGAATTAAAAGACAACAGTTCAGGAGAAGCAACATCAATCACGACCCAGATCTTGGAATATTTATCTCACGTAAAAATAGTAGCACAAAAATAATAGAACTAAGTTAGTGACTGATTTGAAATCACTCCTATGAGGACATTTTTATTTTTACATTTCAGGCTATGGTTAAAAGTTTCATTTAAAAAATAGGGTCCTAAGCGCCCACTTTCACATATCAACGTTTTCCTGTCTTTGCAGTTTGTTGAAGACGAAAAGATGCGACAGAAAGAAGGCCTGGTCGCCGTGGCCAGTGCGGTCGTGAGAGTGATTGCTGTCAGCGGGCGGCGGGGGGCGCGAGCGCTCCCCCGTGGGGCAGGTCGTGACCCCCCCGATTCTCATCGACTGGAGCCAGTGTGTGTATACGTGTGTGGCGATAGGGCACGCGCTCCCATTACATCGCATGGGAAAATTGAAATAATAATAATGATCGACGATGGATCGATATCGTTCACCTCGTGGACTGTTCTTAAAATGAAAACAATTTAAAATTCAAGTACGACACTTAAAAATCGAAAGCTCCGGACCACCTATAATTTTTTGCCGCCACGGAACCGTTACCGAATCGGAAATTAGGTCTTCTCGAGATGTGATATGATTGATATAGTTTAATAGCAGATACGAGCAATATGAACGCCATTAGTCCGGAATGTCTTCATTATTCCATATATTACCACTTCCATATCGGCGGTAATCACTCCTGAAGTAACTAATAACATGGTAGCTAAGACCAGTTCAACGATTTAATGATTATGTAGATGCGAGACGAATAGTCGTTCGGGTTAGAAGTCAGTTTGTTATGCTGCCGTCGACAATTTTGTTCGTTTTCGCTTCAAGCCAAAAAGATGTCATAAAACTGGAACTGGATTCACTTTTCATTGAGATGCCCAATACTATGCGAGTTTTTCTCACCGCAATGGTTCATCTTTTATCGCGCTAATTGCTAAGGTGCAACCTCAAACGAAGTTACATTCGCCACACTTATAATAATTGTTTAAGCGCCCACAAACGGCACGATATCTCGCCAGTCCAGGAAATAACTGGTCATACTGATAACGACAAGCATCCGTAGTTGAAACACGTTAGATAAAAAAATTTGTTCGCAATCGAACGAATTTCGACACGAGCGCATTTCTCACGACAGGTCGCTTCGTCGGTCGACCTAATTTTTTTTTTATTTATCGGCATATTTTCGTTGCAGTTTCGATGAGGGAAAGCTTTTTTTATCGATGATCAATAATCACTGGAAACTGGAACAAATAATTCGATTCGGTGGAAAATCGCAACAGATTTGCTGAACAGTCGCTCGTTGACGATTTTTTTTTGGAATGTGGAATGTACCTACATGTTATATGCGTCCCACGTTATTGTTTGTTGCTTTCTAATTAATATACTATCGAGTGCTTGCCTTCAGATTTAGTTTCGAATAATTCGTTCACTTCAGTTAAGGGTACCTAACTAATCGCCTTAGTTTTCTTTTCTCAATTGTATCTTTATCAACTAAACAAAAAATTTGCTGTTCTTCCCTTTTCGATTATAAAGATAAATGTTTCCAAACATTCCAATTCCAATTTGATAGGATTATTCCCATTTCCAATAAATAAAAGAAAATTTCAATTTTCGTTCCCCTGCGTCCGAGTGCAACACATACAAAAATAGGTTCAATAGGTTTCTGGCTGAACTGCGCAGTATCAAAAGCCTTCACACTTTCAAGAGTAAACTCAGCCCACTTATGATTAACAAAACATTTTGTAACCTGGACGAGTTTCTTTCACCACTTTATCATATTTTTCAAACAAGTGTTTTTTTCTAATTTTGTTCATTATACCCTGTTGCTATAAATATGCGTATGTAGTTTGTTGTGACAATTTTGATGTTTTTACTATTATTTAAGTTGTATGTGTACATGACATTTTCCATAATAATTGTTGATAGTTGAAGGAAAATAAAGTGAATTAATATTATTCAAACCAAAATAGACATGGGATATCTCAAAAAACACATTGTGAAGTCAAAGATATGATAAGACACACACAGAGAATATAAAGCTGAAGTACACACGCTATGTTGCGAAAACAATAACTAAAACAAAGTCAAAATAAGGACGTGAAATCACCAAAATGGACCAAAGGAACAAACACAAAATAAGCAGGCGAAACTTTTAAAATAGAAGAAACAAATCCACATAAGACACGCATACCCTCCAAAATAAACAAACCGAACGCACGAAACAAGCACAAAATAGGCATGTAACGCACGTCACAACACAAACCCGAAATGAATACGCGGCGACTCCCAAATCGCCAGAGGAAGCAAAGACAAAATAAGATACGTTACATCTCTAAAAAGCAAACTGCGTACACTACATAAACACGGAATACTTTTAAGGCAAAGACAAGAAAAAATACCAAATACGTAACCAATCCGAAAATGTATCTGCAAAATAGACAAGTGTAAAGCATTCTCCGAAATAGACAATTGAAACTAAGACAAAATAGACGGACGAAACTTTCAGAATAAACAAATGAAAAAAATCCAAATCACACACGCAAAGCCTGCAGAATAAACGCGATACGAAGAAGACCAAACAAATGCAAAATAGACATGCAGAAGCTCCGAATTTTGGGATGAACCAAACTTAAAATAAAAACACGACAATACAAAGTTGACAGATGAATAAAGCCGAAATCCCAAATTCCACCAAATAGATAAACACAAAAGAGACAGGATAAAAATTCAAATGAAACACAGCGAACAAACTCAAATAAGGCAAGCAAAGCCTACAAAATAAATAAACAGAACATAAAATTTAGAAACTCCATATCTTTAAAGAACAGGCGAAAAAAATACAAAATAGACGTGTGAACCTCCAAAATATACTGACGACATGGACCGAAAATCGACCCACGACACCTTCCAAATAAACAAAGGAATCAAAGACACAAAATATCGAAAAGAAGCAATGCAAAATAAGCGAAATCAACGGGCGAAACTTGTAGAACAGGCTATACAAACTCAAACGAACAGCACAAGAAACATGAGAAAAATAATTAGATGAATAAATACTAGAATCCATTGAGTCTAATCAAATAGTGATATTTGATTCAAAATTAGAATCAAATAATCCGAAATATTTTGAATAATTCGAACTCTTTCGAATAATACGCGAATGTTTCGATTTATTTGCAGATTGTATCAGAATATTGAAGTTTTAAATTAGATAATTTTATATTCGATATGAAGGAATTAATTTCTCGAGAGTCAGCGCAAACTTCTACTGAGAAGTCAAACAAAAGCTATACAAGGCGTTCTGTTTTTGTAATTTTGAATCATGTTTCAAGTTGGATGTATATAATTTGTAAATTCTAAGATTTAAATACTGAAGATAATGAACTTCGAAAAAACAACGATTAATTTAATAAATCTCGATTAATTCGAACTCTCGAATTATTCCGCGTATACAGGAGAGGGGAGGATATGGATGTCATACGAACTCCGAAATGTCGTGAGGTTCAAATTGTCTCCCGGAAAGAGTGTTGACCTTTCTTTTTTTAATCGTAGTTAGTTATTCTATTTGACAATAAGAGATAGTGGAGCAGAGTGAAAATGTGGGTTTTGGTCAGGGGCGCAGCTCCATTGACTCCCTGACTGAAAGTCACGCCTTGATTTTTGGCTATAAGATTTGTTCAAACCGACGGTGAACTCAGTTCACAACTGTCCGAAGCATGCGCATTAGTTGACAACAAGCGTTCCCAACTGGTTCTGAACTACTAGTCGGACGTTCCAAGAGAGCTATGAACTGGTTCAGGATTGATTCGGAATCGATCGAAACGGTCGGTAGTCAGAAGCATGAACTGGAACTTTGAATCAGCAGCAATCGATCCTCAGATGATTGCTAGGTGTCAAATGTTATTAAATGTTATTTTTATAATATTCACCCCCAATTCGCAATAATCGACACCAGGAGAATATGCCTCTTGCCATAACAAATTGTCGGATTGAAAATTTCAATGTAACAGATGACATAAAAGTTGACAACGTACCTCAAAGAAAATATGGTGTCTGCAACGTCCGTCGGCCCTACATATGGAACATGGGATACCAAGTGCTAAGGTACTTATAGAACGGTGAAAGAATAATCGAGAAAAGTTCAGAAGAATGCGATGGTATTCGTTATAATTTATTAAAGGGTAGTTCTTAAACGAAGCAGGAGAGCATCATTTATTCATTCGTACTACCGATTCCTCTGCGGCCGCGATTCTGCGACTTGATCAGGCAGCAGAGCGGTTTGACTTAAATGGGGCTCCGCGTGTGCGATTATTCGCGAGCATCTTTTTTATTTATCTGGGCAGTAAAGTAACCGTCGGCCGCTCGACAGAGGCCATGTTCATTGGCACAGCTATAGCGACTAAAAATACGGCGGAGTGCCGCGAATGAAGAATGGTTTTGGAACCGTGAGAAACGGTCGCTGGACCGCACAATTTGTAACGCCAAAAAGCTGATGTAATGAAGGTGCAGGTTCTTGCAGTTTACAATTGTAGATATCAGCATATCAAGAATTGCAGCGTTCATTAATTCATAGACAATCTGAAAAAGTGATCCTAACTATAAATAATGAATGCTGGTATTATCATATAAAAGTCGTACATATATGTGTAATATTAACTCATGTGATTCTTATAGAATTTACCTTTAATATCTATGAATATTGACTTCTTATGAGGTAACGAGAATGGCAGGGTATTTCTTATATCGTTATGATGATTTCAAAGATCGTTGACTTGAATTGGTTATCTGAGCACTAAGCAGCACGTTGAATAACCATCAAGAGTTAAATACAATCTGATATCCGTTTCTAAATTTGCAGAAAAATCGTATTTTTACAACTGACCGAAAATTAAACTCATAAAAGAGGTGACCATATTATGGTCATCTCGTATTCCTTTTAGGTCAAGGAATATCACGGGGCAAATACCACGAAGACGGTAAAGCGCAATAAAGATTGCCCGATGGAATATCGCTCGCTTGGTCAGTAATTATGATTTTAGCCTTTAAACAAACACGAACGGGATCGCTCGTACGGCAACGAGATATAAAACCGCACGGAGCACTCACGACTTTTATATCAACCCAAGTGATTCTTGATCGAAAATTTCACCTATACGCTATTCATAAATGAAGTGAATGGAAAAGGTTCAATATGAAGAAAAACTTTTTTTTTAATTTTGTCGTGAACACTCTTTAACATGATAATCAAATATAGTACCGCTTTAAAATCTATATATGAAATACTGTTCTATTATACTGTCCATTCAGAGATAAAACTCATTAAGTGCTTTGTCACAACAAAGCAATTAATGAGTTTCACCTTTAAACGGACGATATGATAATTATGTAAATTTGAGTTTGTTCCAAACCATACCTATAGGTACATATTACGCGCTGTCACCATTATACCATCAATTATTTCTTTGAGTTCAATCTGCTCATTTTTTTACTAAGCGAATTTTCTCGTTTAAACTGCTTCGATGTACCTAAACGAGAGTTTTTTGTCAATATTGTCTCGAAAATGTTTGTCATTATTTAATTATCAATAGCGCTCTTGGTTAAACTCGCGTCACGATATGAAGGATTTCATGGTTTTTTGATCGCGTAACCCATTGGCCTTGGTTCAAGTTCCAGGCATTTTCAGATCGCACAAATGCCCCCCATATAGAAATTTACCACCGGCCCAACGTTGGGCCAGCGCAGGGTGCCGAGGCCGAAGGTCGGCAGTCAACGTTGGGGTGGTTGACGCTGGGACAGCATTGGGGGGGACCGACTGTCGGTATCCAACGTAGGCGCAACGTTGGCAACCGACGGCCGCGGTGTAGTCCAGTCAATAGAGAAATTTTCAGTGCTAAATAAAAATAAATGTCAGTTCAATATGAGGTTTCTATAAGGACTGCTATGGGAAGTTCAAAGTTTCAAAATCACACTTTTTCGCTTCTAGATTTTGAACTATTGATTTTCTTGAAAATATTTTCAGACAAATGTTTCAGATACCAACAGTACCTTCACTTTGAATTCAGTTTTTTTCAATTTGGGTTGACGGTTAATAAGAAAACTGCAAAAAACTTCCCAAAATAGTCGTTTTTTACAGACGTGATATTTACGACGCCAATTTGTTTCTGATAATTTCCATCATTTTAAAATGAAGCTGTTGTAGCATCAAACCAAACGTATTGACAATAAAAATTATTACGTTCATTGTTCACCAGATATAGCAATTTGTTTTTAAAAAACTGCCTCTTTCACGGCAAAACGTGCTAGTTGTCAGCAATATTTTTCGATTTTTTTTTGTTTGAGTATTATAACTAAAGACCCATATTTTGCTCTACTCACAATTTTCAGACTAGAAAATGCGAAAAAGACTATTTTCTACAACATTGAAAATAAGGCATATTTTTTCCTATAAACAAATAGCCTCGGACGGTTTATTTTGATCTTCAGAAATTCCATTTCCTTGCTAATGAAAATTAGCAATGTAATAAAGAATTTGACCGTTTAAGAAATCTCCTACCGCTTTTTGAACGCGAGTTGCATTTTTTTATTGACCGGTCAAATTCTTTATTTCAATGCTTATTTTCATTCGCGAGAAAATGGAATTTGTGAAGATCAAAATGAACCACCTGCGGTTATTTGTTTATAGAAAAAAATGTATTTTATTTTCAGTGTTGTAAAAAATAGTCTTTTTCGTATTTTCTAGTCTGAAATTTTTGAGCAGAGTAAAATATGGGTGTTCGGCTATAAGACTCAAACAAAAAAAAATTGGAAAATAACGCCGACAACTAGCACGTCTATTCGTAAAAAAGACAATTTTTTATAAACAAATAGCTATATCGCGTTTGCGAAAAACGACTATTTTGAGAAGTTTTTTCCTGTTTTCTTGTTAACCGTCAACTCAAATTGAACAAAACTAAATTTAGAGTGAAGGTATTGGTGCGATCTAAAACATTTGTTTGAATATATTTCCAAGAAAATCAATATTTCAAAATCTAGAAGCGAAAAGGTGTGATTTTGAAACTTTGAACTGCACCCCCACACCTTAGAACGCTCGATAACAGTCCTTATGGAAACCTCATATTGTACTCACAACTCTCAACAACGGATCACTAACTGTAATTAATTTTTTTCATGAAATTTTTCCATTGACCGGAATATTGGGCCAGTTCTGACAGTCGACGTTCAACCAATAGTGCAATCCGGCTTAATAACGCATTGAAAAGTAGAGGAATTTGCTCATATATTGATGTTCGATTGATTAATATAGGAAAAAGAAGAAAACATATTATTTTACTTTATTGAAAGTAACTGCACATATGGCCATTTCATATATGACTATACGAATAAAGGAAATTTTTTTTGGGATCGGATCTATATTGATATGAATGGGAAAGTAAAAAAAATGTTTCTACAGAAAATATAAATTAAATATACGATTTATAATAAAACAGACAATGGTTCACGAATTTGTAAAGTAAAAGTATGAGATGAAAATTGTATATGTACAGAAATATATAAAATCATAACTTACACAATACAGCAATATACGTTGAAAACGAGGATCTAAATGAAATTGAAAATGGGTGTCACACATATAATTTCATTTTTCATGAAAGAAAAAAATAGTCATAAGAAAATTGAAATTTATAGAGAAAAGTATACTAAACCTTTCGTTGACCGATCGGTTTTTCAATAGGAAACCTTGCTTATGGACATTTAACTATTAGCAATGTAAGTATCGGAAAAACAAAATGTAAACAACGATAGAACAAGCTTTGAAAAGCTTAATTTACCCAACAGCCGACTTTGTAAACTAAAAATTTTGTTTCTGGCGTCGTCATGCATGAATATCTTTTTTGAATAAGCTTTCCACTTTTTGATTTAAAGTAAATTGTTTTGATGTTAAACAAATTTCTTTCAATTTGGACCTCTTGATAGTATGCCAGGATTTGTACAATCCAGTTGCATTAATATATAATGCTAAATGTGAAATATAAAAAGATATTGATTTTGAACGTTTGTATAGTTCAACCCAAATGAAAAAAGTATATTGCACTTACGTTGCTATTATTGTGCAAATTAATTAGCATTATACAGAGTGGCTATTTGAAAACGAAACGTCGCCAATTGTGGGCGAACCGTGCACATTGTTCCAAATTCCTGAGACAGGTCGATTTTTGATTGGAGGGGGACAGTTTTTGACCGCTTAAAAAGTTGTGACACAGCATCCCCATAAGCGGGGTGGATACCCTTATTAGTTCTTGAATAAGGAATATTGGTCATGTTATACATCATATTAATGTGAATTGAAAGGGCTTTTCAGAAATGTATATTTTAGCATTTTGGACTTGAACCCAGGCTGTTTTAAGTGGTGCCTGGCAATGCCATAGATTTTTTGCCCATTAGTCTCGATGTCAAAAACTGCTAGAGTATATTAGTTTTCGTTTAAGAATACCTTTTGCACCTTTAAATGGGAAATAGACATTATTATTTTTACTTACATGTTCGTTAACCAAATGTTCAAAATGTCCACCCCCAAGCTCCATACAATAAGTTTTGTTCGAAACGGTGTCGCACATTCTGTAATATTGCAGGAGTGATTTGTTGGCATTCATGGACGATACGCTGACGTAACTCTTGCAAGGACTCGGGCTGTGTAGCATATATCTTGTTTTTTAAATGACCCCATAAGAAAAAATCTAGCGGAGATAAATCAGGTGACCGTGCCGGCCATTCAATAAAACCTCTTCTCCCTATCCATCGATGTGGAAATCTACGATCGAGGTATTGTCGAACTGGAGCAGCAAAGTGTGGAGGAGCCCCATCTTGCTGAAATATCAAGTGGTCTTCCAGATAGTGTCCATTATTTTCAATAATCTCTGTCAACATTGGGTCTATGTGGTGTTCCAGTAATTGAAGATACATTTCTCCTGTTAGATTATCTGGTAGGAAAAAAGGGCCAACAATATGGTCGCCGAAAGTTCCAGCCCAAACATTCAGTTTCTCTGGATTCTGTGTGTGAGTTTCGTGCAATAATCTGGGATTAGAATCAGCCCAATAAAGGCAATTGTGACGATTTACAGTACCGTTTAGATAAAACGAGCATTCATCAGAAAAGCAAATATTAAACAGGAACCTCGGATCATTGGCCACTCGCTCACTCATCAATTCACAAAATTCCAGCCGTTGGTCACCATCTTCTCATTAAGTTGTTGTGTCAGGTGGATTTTAAATGGTTGGAATTTATAGTGCTTTAAAAGTTTTTGAATTGTACATCTGTGCACACCAATTTGCTGTTCCAGTTGCCTCGTGCTTGTTCGGGGAGTAAGTGACACTTGACCAAGAACTGCCACATCTACCCCTTCATTTCTATCGACGTTTCTTTTTTATTACATACTGAGCCAGTCTCTTGAAACTTTGCCACTAACTCCAGTACATATTTTCGATGAACATGTTGGTCCGCATGCCGCTGATTAAATACATAAGCTGTTCTAAAAGCACATTGATTGTTTGCATAGAAAATCGAAATCATTTCTACCTCCTCCGCAATCGTATGAACCATGATTTTGAAAACAACGCAAGAAATTACACCTATCAATAAAACAACTTTAACAGAACTAATAATCAGGGGAACACCTTAAAGTCAGATGGTAAATAAAAAACTTGACGCTTTATCATTCATTAAAATTAGTAAACAAAGTTAACACGTAGTCTCTGATAAGAAAACGCCATCAACATGCGGCGATATTTGTAGCGGAATAACAAAAATCTTTTTCATTTCCAGACGAAATTGATCGATTTCAATTTAAAACTACACCTTTGGGATAAAAATTGTGCTGTCAATGAGGAAACCTCAGAGGAAATACCATAATTCTTGACTGTCTCATAAGTGCATGCAAAAATTGACTCGGATAAGATAACACATGAAAGAGCCTGTATTTTAGCAAGGTTTAAGTCCAAAATGCTAAAATATACATTTCTGAAAAGCCCTTTCAATTCACATTAATATGATGTGTCACAACTTTTAAGCGGTCAAAAAGTGTCCCCCTCCAATCAAAAATCGACCTGTCTCTGGAATTTGGACCAATGTGCACGGTTCGCCCACAATTGGCGACTTTTCGTTTTCAAATAGCCACCTTGTATCTATAAGCAATAATATGATAGATAATAGCTATAATTCACATTGATTTTAATAAAATAGAAGAGATATCTATGCGGGACTATACCTTCCAGAGGAACTAACAGGGAATGAGAATAGAAAGTTTTCTTTTTTCGTCGATGAAGGGGCTGGTCACGGGCTTCGAGAACAAGATTTCTTGGAAATGGCGTTGTCTACAACGCAACAATCGTGAAACATGCGTCCTTTCATACCGTGTCAATACAAATGCACCCAGTATTCCGAATTTTATTATCGTAAAATTTGCGACATTCACCCGAAAACTTATGGAACTAACATATTAAAACATTTGATACCTGATTTGTGATTCAAATTGACAAAATAATATGAAGGAGAATCAACTTTAGTCTTCTGCATTTTAATAGTCGAAAGTTTTAATTATCGACTAAAATCGATTATTATGCTATTATTGTGGGGATTCAATACACTGAAAAGTACGGAAACAAAATAAATATTTGATCAATAAGTATAAATAAATAAATTATAATAAATAACACACTAACAAATATTCAGTGCGATTCCGACTTTTCATCGTCCTGACGGATTCGCAAATCCAACTTCGTCCAAACAACCGACCCAACGCCGGCACGGTACTGGGAGACGACCATCGGATACCAGCATTGGCCCGAAATTAGGCCGTTGGTTAGCCGGAGTTCAAAGCGGCGGACTTTCAACATCGGATATATTAAATTTATAGCCGGGATCAACGGCTTTACGTGCCTTGCGAAGCACGATGGCATTCTCAAAATATATTGGAATTTACTGAGATTCGAACCCGGTTTTTCTGGGCAGTAGGTCGGTACTGTTCCAGTTGGGCTACCAATGCTCATACATGGTATCTTGATCACACTTGTCATATACAGGGAGTCGATAATACATTTTTCTGACTGTTCGGTTATGAATGTTGCATGTAGGAATTTTAAACCCCTCCATGCAGCCCGTTAGTTTTTTCGTGGTCATCGTCGCGCTGTAGACGCCATTAGATAGGATATGCTAACCGTACGTTGTTGAGTGGTTTAGGCTGATATTCTGTAATCGAAAGTGTTATAGATTGTTCGTCGTCGCTCCATTCTGGATAACAACTGTTTTTCCGCCGTCAAAAGACCTTGATCAACACGGATTATCAATTTTTTCCTCATTTTTACGCGTATCCCGACTGGACTATAGCATAACGATGTTTCTCGAGTCCGTAAGATGGTTCTCTATGCGCAGTGCTGTCTGTGCGTGTTGCGCGAGCTTTGCGCACTAATAGTTATGGCCTGACGATGGTAATAGATCCAGCCGAGGCGATTGCATATTCATAGACCTACACCGGTCGCACATGGATCGTAATTAGAATTATTTGCACTCGGACAATAATTGCTTATCTCCTGCAACTGATACCTGAAGCGCACGAACGAGAATTCGCAACCGCCGTCGTCGATCGTCACGTCAGCCGCCGCCACCGCCGCCACGAAAGAACAACGAAAAATTGTCTGGCGAAATTGTGGAGGACGTCGTCGCCACATCCATTACGTGTGTATGTAAAAATTGGAAAGGAAGTAAGCCGGGTCCAGTGAGTTATATTTTCCTGCGACCGAGGCGAACCAGCTCTTCGCCGTAGGTGCTCGCTTTCTCGCATGCTGGAATCCCGAACTAATATACTAAATTTGACCAGCGGCGGCGCTTTTTCGACTTCATTTATCAAACAAATTTATCGGTGCAGATAAGAAAATAGCGAGCCGCGGCACGATAAAAATATCGATCCGGACGCCAACGAGCACCTTACATACTTATTACCGAAGTTTCTTCTTATTTTTCGTGAAAACATTTGGTTGGGTGTCGGGGAGACGAGTCGCGTCTGCGGGCCCCAAACGGCGCGCACGCTACCGGTCAAGACCGCGAACTAGAGTTATGAACTCGAGCTCGTTTTCCGCAGATCAGAAAACGTAAATCATCCGTCGCCGCTCCGGCACATAAATTGCTGAGCGACGAAATATGTGCGAACGGTTTCGGATCGACGAAATTATTAACTCCACCTGAATTATGAACTTCTCCCGAGACCGTTGCGAACGGAGAGAAACTCGCCGCTCTCGCCAGTCAAATGTCACGGAGCTCCGGAAAAAATACAGATATCGGACCGTTCAAATGGAGCCATCAATAACTTAACATAGGTCATCTTTCGCTCGACAGCGATAAACGTTCGAGATACATGCCATATTTCATTATTTCTCAAGCCAAATATACATACGAGAGATAAAAATAATGGACCAGCCATCATTTATTCTGATAACTTAAGTAATTGATGTAGTAGTTTATCTGTCTACAACGGTTCTACTATCAAAACAAATGATACGAAATCGGACCTGAATGTCTCATCGGATTTCGAGGTAAATAAACTTTTGCCTATTTTGGCTACTGTCTCCGATTTTGAGAACGAGTTATTCTACCGAATATTATTATAATCGAGCACAAGCGTACACAAATGGAGTGGGCAATTTCCTTTCTTTCCTTTCATTCTTTCAAAAAATTCAATCAAGCTTGAAGCTACTGATGCCCCAAGACTCGCGACTGGTTTCATCTCTTCTTGTCGCGAGTTCTAACTTTTTCCCGACCCTAGACTCTCGTTGGTCTGGTCAACAATCCAATAAACATTTGAAATTACATGCTTTCTCAATGAACCATTGTGTAATGATAATTCCTCCATAATTTTTTGATAAAACGAATTATTTTATAGAAGATAATGAATTCTTTTTTGATTTTCACCAAAACTATTGACGACGATCGCCGTGGTTTTGCCAGAACTTTCATAGAAGTATAAACAATCTGTATCATATAACTAATTAGCAATCAAACCTTTCTTAGAGCTCTTCTATTCCTTCGCATAAAATTACTTAAACAAGTTTCAGTGTCCAAATTCAATATAATTTCTAAATCGTTCAAGTACTTTCAATACAAAAACCAAAAGGTCTATTAATTTGCTGTATTATGATCAAAGATATCATATAATATACAGCGGTTATAAAATCCTTGATGAATAAGTTTTTCTAATTAATAAATGATTTTTTTCAGATAAATTCACATTTGTACCGTTCGTCTCGTTTCGTCTCGCTTCTCCGAAAATGTTGACAAAATTAATTAGAAATCAAAGGAACAAAAATTTTTGAAATTTTTGACAATTTTCAGCAGGCTGTATTTCTTTGAAAAATGGTCGTATAGGGAATGAAAAATTTAGCTTTTGAAGCTTGAACACTCTAGTTTTAGAATTTTTCGGTTAGTAGCCATGCAATTCGTGAATAAAGCACGAAGGAAAAATTTTCCAAAATTTTCACCTTTTTCATTTAACTCTATGGGCATGGAAAATTTTTTCCGACCTACATCAATACATATATCGCATTGCTTGTTTATTCAGTTGCAACATGCTCTTTACGGGAGTCGGAGACGAATGTTCATCTTTGAGATGTCGAATTTTGAACGCAAAAGGATCTTTTTTCACTCAACTGTCGATATCTCTAAAACTACTAGTCGTCTGGCAAGCCGTTGAGAGGTTTCGTTTTTGGCAGAAAATTTCTTTCGAACATCAGTCATGTTTGATAGGAAAAAATTTTTATACAAAAAAAAAGAGCAAAAATATGCCATTTTCCTTTTTTGTTTAATCGACTGTATGTTTAGCAATATTGGGGAAAAAGGTTAGGTTATGAGAGAATTTATCAGTCTAATGTACCCCAAAGCCTCACCTAAATTATTAGATCTGTCCATTCAGTGTTTTTCCTGGACCAATTGATTGAAATTTTGAATGAATTAAAGGAACAAGATTTTTGTTCCTTAAATTTGACTCAGTCTTTTTGAAAATGAATAATCTCATTTTTTCTACTTTCTGCTCAATTTTGAGTTTCCGGAAGATTGATGAAAAATCCAAAGAAGTTTATTCAAAAATTCCCAAAAATTGTTTTCGAAAATTGAAAGGAATTTGAAAAAAATTTTTCTTACGATTGAAACAATTCAGTGAATTTTTCGAAGAATATCGAAAAATAAAAAAATAAATTTTCAAAATGGAAAACTTTTTTTTTGGAAAATTCAAAAAAACCACTCTTTGAATGTGTCCACAGCTTCAGAGAGGTTGTTCAAAGTGTCCTCGTGGTTTCATGTAATTTTTTTTAATTTTTCAAGATTATTTTTTGTTCTTTTTCGATAATTTTCAAGAAAATTTCACGGAATTATTTCAATCGTGAGAATTTTTTTAATTTCTTTTCAATTCTCAAAATATTTTTTGTGGGAAGATCTGAATTTTTTGAAATTTTTTGGAATTTTTTTTTCGTAATCAATCTTCCGAAAACTCAAAATTGAATATAAAGTAAAAAACAATTAAATTATTGGTTTTAAAAAAAGATTGAGTCACGTTTAAGGAACAAAAATCTCGTTCCCTCAATTTTTCCAAAATTTCAATCAATCGGTCCAGGAAAACCGCTGAACCGATCGATAGATCTAAAAATTTGGGAGGTCTTCAGGGTACATAAGACTGATATATTTACTTAAAACCTAACCTTGTTCCCTAATATTGCTGAATATGCAGTAGATTAACCAAAAGACGGGAAAATGGCATTTTTTTTGCTGTTTCTTCACGTTAACGTTACAGGTGGAAAATTTTTTTTTCCATTCAAGCATGACAGATTTTTGAAGAAAATTTTCTGCAAAAAACGAAACCTCTATCCTCTCGCTAAGCTACTAGTAGTTTTTTCACGTCCTTAGAGTGAAATCAAATAAGTAAAAATTTTTTTGTGGTTTATTCAAGAATTGCATGGCCACGGGTGCTTCAAAAAATTTTGATCAAAGGGTCTTCAAGCTTCAGAAGCTATATTTTTTATTCCATGTATAACTATTTTTCACAGAGATACAGCTTGTTGAATATTGCCAAAAAATTAAGAAAATTTTTTTGTTCCTTCAATTTTTGCGCGAAGTGGAGTAAAAATCTATCATATTCACTATATGATCTGCTGAATTTGAAATTCTAGGAATTTATTTAAATTGAAATGTTCATGAATTTTCACGAATTTCGACATATTCGGTTCAAGTAAACTTTCTGAAAAATTAAGATATATTTCTTTCTTTCTAAAATTTCATAAATTGTCATGCCAAAAATGTCTTTTGGAAACTAATATACTACTCAATGTCCAAAAAACATTAATTGGAAGTCTCGGTCAGCTGATACTTCTGGAAATCTTCTAGGAAAAATGGAAATTTTTGGCTTTTAGTACTCTACACTCGCCAGTAACTTCGTTGGCGGCTCAGTGACGATGAAAATGACGATTCTTGTGAGTGCCAATCAAAAGTGACTTTTACACCAGTACATCAATAAAATTCAAATCACTGAATTTTCATAATTAAATCGAACCATGTTCAAATCTAATGATTGCAATGAATGAGGAGAAATTCTTATATCTTGAACCAGTAAACAAAAGGTTGAAATTTTAGTTTTATTTCTCCGAATGTTATTTGAAAAAATTTCAATTACACAATTCCTATTCACTATGGGAAAAGTTTTTGATTATTCAAACTATAAAAAATTTGGTCTTATGTCTCTCTTACATCAAGCTCGTTTTATAGAAGACAGCAGCTCGAATACCGTGAAAGAGCAATAAATTCTTGAAATGATTGTTTTTCCCGAATACACATGGAAAAATATGTAATCCGAAACAACGCAGTTGGAGTTCCACTTTAAAAACATAGAAATAAACGAATTGAGTGGGCATATGTTCACAACGTATTAAGGATACAACTGTTGTTAATATGGGAACACGAGTTTGGTTAATGATCAAAGAGACAAATAGCTTGTTTAGAAATTTGTCTCCATTTATTTGGTACCTGAATGTTAATTTTTGAATTTGGTTTTACAGCAGCAGCACGAGCAGTACATTGGCCCGGCGTACGACCCATCCCGCGACTTATCGCCGAACCTCCCTTCGTGCGACTCGTCAATGGGTGACGATCCCAGCGTGTCGAGCGGCAGTTCTTGCAGCACCCCCTCGAATAACAATCATCAGTCTTGCGGTTCGGATATTTGCAGGCCACCGCCGGGTGGCGGCGGTGCACCATCTAACCTTCAGCATCCGCCACAATCGGTCACCCCAGCGGAGCTGTGCCGTCCCCATTCATCCTTCGAGCATCACATACCGAAGTTGGAACCGTTGCAAAACCCAGGAACGCCGCCCACGCCCACCCCCAGTTGTTCGGACGATAACGGTGGTTGTACCACGTGTGCGGGTTGTGGACTTAGAATTTCGGACAGGTTTTATCTACAGGCGGTGGACAGGAGATGGCACGCCACGTGCCTGCAGTGTTGTCAGTGTAGAAACGCTTTAGACGGCGAAATTACTTGTTTTTCCAGGGATGGGAATATTTATTGCAAAAAAGACTACTATAGGTGAGTGCACTTTTTTCGACTATCCATGAATGTTATCAAAATGCCTGAGAGCCAACGACCATAATTAATGTTTGATTGACTTTAGAGAGCATGCGAGAAATGCAAAGTCTCTAGTAGAAAAGCGATTTCTGCGTGTACTTCAATGTTGTTTTGAATGTTTGAAATTGTCATGATGCGGCCTTGCGGCGAACCGAATTGCTTCGTGTATATACCAACGGTTATTAATAAGACATCCAGGGTGATTAATCAGCCGCAGCGCGCTTACGGTAGCCGGCGTATTCCATAGATACCAGTTACTAACTGCAATTTATCATCGGTGAAGCACTATACTTGAAAAAGGCGATGGGAACGTTTTCTGAACTGGGGAAGTCGGTGATTACATACGGGTAAAAAAAATTCCTTAAATTATCCGATATATGGTCAAAAAATTAAAAGTCAATTGGAATTTCATGGTCCTAACACCTTATTCTTCGTGGAATCATTTGAAATGATTGAACTAGTGAGACGATTCAGAGGGTATAGAGTTGAGTAGCAAGCATACTTGAGGAAGGTTTCCTACTAAGAAACCTCTCTAAACTACCCTAGGTACTATATGTACTCGATGTCTCAGTCAACGCGTACCTTTTCACAGCTTTGGAATTCAGTCATTGTAAACTTACTTTCAACAAAGTACCACGCAACCACAATATTCCAGAATTGGACGCACGTAACACTTATACAGAACAATTCAATTATCGAAAGGTAGTACTGACAACGACATCTGCAAAATGTATATCTTGCTATTGCATTTTTCAACAATGTTCGCGATATGCGCTAACCAACTCAAATTCTGAGAGATCGTAATACCAAGATCGTTGTGCGATTTGACGTCTGTTATCGATTGACCATGGTATATCTGTGACGAGGGTTGTTGGAGCCCATGTGGAGAACTACGCACTCTTTTATGTTGAGTGGTAACCCCCAGGTAAAAGCCTATCTGAAAGTTGAGTTGAGGTCATCTTGGATGTTGTGATTGTCTAAGATTGCATCGCCAAATATTAGTGAAGTGACGTCCGAGAACAGACTCTTGCGGAACACCACTTAATACTCGTTCCCAACACGAACACAAAAACTTCTGTTTAACAGAAAATTATCAATCCACTTAAGTAGGTATCCTGTAATAGCAAAATGATCCAGTTTATATAGATTCTTTACACCGAATACGAAGTCTCAAGTTTATCCTTTCAAATATTTGAGTCGAACGATGATAAACAAATATACTTCAAATATAACATATTACTCGACAGCATAATTGTTACTTAAAAACCATTTTAATTATTTCCAGAGTTATTAGACATCATAATTGTAACAGAAAAACTAGAGTGATTCAAAATTATTTCCAGAATTTGCAGCTCAGTAGATTTTTCCACTATCTTCTATGATTGTGATTCCAAAATAGTTTTCTATTTTACCTATAATTACGAGTCTCAAGTTCAAATAAATACCCAGTATACGTTCCATTAATTTATTATAATTAAACTACCGTCGGAATTTTATATGTCAAACATGATTCAAATTAGTTTCGAAACGAAAACTATTTATTAATTCGAAATATCAAGACGACAATGACATAAGTTGCGATGAAAAGTGAGAAAATATTAGAAGGCATGTTGTGGTTTAATGGATTGAGGAAAATCAGAAATATACAAAATTAACAGAAGGGGTCCTAGAACAGACCCTTGCAGAACGCCACTTAAAACTGGTCTATATGAGGTTTTTGAAAGATTGAATTCTCAGGTACCTACACGCAAGTGCACAAGGGCACATGTACATACATTGATTCGTAAAGAAAAATGAAACAGTTTGCGATTAGTGACAAGTGGAACAACCTAGTGGTGTATCCCGGTTTACACAATAAGTATGTCATCCCTTTTCCTATATTTTGGATTATTTGCTTCTCATAGTCGTTGTTTGGAATCTATAAAATGTAGAAAACGTACTTTCCACTTTACATTTCCTTATTTTACCAAAAAACTTGGGTAAAACTTATCAAACTTTTCAAAATGTCAGTTTTCGACCATTTGGTCGAAAACTAGCTTGTTTATTCTTCTAATATTTAACGAACTTAATAAAATAATAACTTAATAAAACCTTATGCACGATAGAATTTTATGCCCAATTCTCGTTCATTCTTTTCTTATGCAATTAAAAATTAAACAATGTAAATACAGATGGTCGGAAATTGAAAATGATTAAGAGTATATACTACTTTCCGATCATTCATTCTGAAAATAATGTGATATGAGATGCTTTCAAATGGATTTTGATATAGTATTAAACGAACAAGTTTAGCAAATTGGTTACCGAAAAATGGAATGCATTAAAAATTGTGCTAGTTTTAAAACAGCTTTCAGAATGTATGCTTAATTTGGTCCATTTATAACTATTTTGTATTATATTTTTCAACATTCTATTGGAAAGACGACTATATATATATATTTCTTCTGCATTAGGTAAAGAAATGAGTGAAAAATATTTGATAATAATAATAGGAAAATGTAGTCTTACACTCCAAAAATCAAGCTTTTGAATCTGCTGCTGCATCTTTAGCCACTTGGAGAAAGATGTATGAAGATGAAGAACGAATAAAAATGGAAAAACAAGAAGGACAAAATTTTGAAGAGAAAGAAAAATAAAAGAATGTTGAAAGCACATCAGGAAGTTGATAATGTAGATACTACAACAAAATTATTGAATTCTTGTAGCAAATAAAGAATTCAATAAAGAACATATATACTTGTAATGGAGAACAAAGTAATATTAATGCTACGAATTACTAATTTTAAATATGTAGAAACAGGACAAAAGAATTTAGATGTCGTGATCTTATACTAGATTAATGGGTAGTATCATATGAAATAGTGTCAAAAAATATGAAGAAATGACTGTAATGTAACGGTACTATAATTGAGGTGGTATCTCAATCCAAATTTTTGCTTGTTGTATTATCGGCGAGGGTCGAGACCAAAAAATCTCGAGACGAGACTGAGCGTGGGCTTCGTTTAGTGATGTCGCGAGACTTGAGACTGGTCTCGTCTCGACTTTCGAGTCGAGACCAACCTTCAGTCTCGTCTCGGTCTCGTCTCGAAAAGTCGAGAAGTCTCGTCAGGACCATAGTGAAACAGACAAAAATCGAATTAAAATGCTGCTTCAATGTGATATCTTGTAAAAATAATTTCGTCATACATTTTTGACATTATGAATTATTTGAAAGAAAACAATTGAAAGTGTTTCTGATACTTCTCAAGACAATAAATAGGTAATAGAAGGTCCGCCGTTTTTTCGGTTGGGGTGAGAGATGAAGTTAACCAAAAAACTAGTTTTTGAGTTTTTTTATAAATAAAAAAAAACTATATCACCCAATAATTTCGTCCAAAAATAAAATTAGTAAGGTAAAAGACGTAGCGGGAATTTCAACCGCAAGTTTTCTTCAAAAAACGTCTCCTATTGATATGTCTTCTAACGAAATTGATCGTTTAACGTATTATTTTAATAAATGGTAGAAAAAGTGTACCTTTTTCGAAAAAAAAGTGATATTATTAGTGGAAAATTATGAAATTGGAAAAAATTATTTTTTGGTGGTAATATAAATTCCTATTTATGGTTGAATTATTATCATTAGTAAGTGCAATCATTGATAATCCATGGACCCATTTTATATTTTATATAATTGTAATAAAAATAACAATATAAACAGGAATTAATGAATTTTTAAATTGAATTGGTCATTTAGTTAACAAAAAAGTATAATTTTTTCAAGCTTCTGACCTTTCACTATTATAGTTAAGTTCAACATGAAAAATGCGCATCCCATTTTATGCAGATTTTTTATGTCCTATTCATTATTCATTATTCATTAGTGTACTCAATATCTAATATGGTATCATACAGTAGATATTAACAACGAAATAAACTAATAATCTGAATATTTATGACCGAAAAAAGTATAAATAGTACTCCATATATACCTTGAGAAATGTTTTGATTCAAATTTTATACTTTTGCCAAAAAAAGTGAATACGAAAATAGTGTTGTAGATCCCTTCATTTCGCAACACCTTTTCATTCAAATGTTTTTGACTAAATGCAATATCGACCAGCGATTCCAAAAAACAGGTTTTTACACTTAAAAAATCTGAAGATTTTCCTTTTCAGTTTTACCAGGTTATTTGACAATATTCCGATTTTTTAACGGTATTTTTTTTAACGTCTAATTCAGGTTATCGATATCCATGTCACATATAGCCCATTTTTTTGCGCTTGAATCTTTCTATGCTATTCAATGTTTCGTAATGTTGTGAATATGGTTTTCCAAGAATTTCATGCACCCCTCCTTCGTATTTATAGTTTTCACTGTAAGCTGAATATCATGGCTAAATAGAAATATGATTAAGTGAGAACAGCCGTCGTATTCATTATTTTTTAAATTTATTCAAAACGAATCGAACGAATTTGCCAATTTCTTTCTTGAGAAATAAGTGGAAACATTTTCTTTTAAAAAAATTTGGAATTTCGAACATTCCAAACCGGCGTTCATACTTGACTGGCCGACCAATTGATGATTCGAGGTTTTGAATTTCATCCGTTTATTCTCGATAAGCCAGTTGTATAGATAATTGACCACTGAAAGTGTGGAAATATGATCGGAAAATTTATTGTTGTGTGCTTCAATTAGTAACGTCGCGAGACTCATCGATATCGTATACATACTCTTTTTCTTCAAATAAGGTTTTTTACTTATCTTCCGTTCTTCTATTGCTTGTAAAACATTGCTCTGAATTTCTTGTCAATGCCACCGTTGTCTGTGGTGACAAAACATGTGAATTCAGTCTTCGTTATTTTCAACACGTTAATCCATATAATGAATATGGTACCTATTTATATTGTACTGACTAGTATCAATAATAAATATAAACTTCGTTACAATATTTGTCGCTGAAAAATTTTTTATATTTTGAGACGAGACTACTAGAAACGAGACGAGACTGAACTGCCCTAATACGAGACTGAGGATCGGTCTCGTCTCGAATTTTCGAGACGAGACGAGACCGGCCTCAAGTCTCGTCTCGTCTCGTTTCGCGGCAGTACTAGCCTCGCCTCCAATTTTCGGGACAACACGAGACCATTCTCGAGTCTCACAGCATAGCTAGTGAAAACTACTTAAGATCCTTGTGAATTCCAGAATTCTATAATACATTTCATTGAAATTTTTGTACATTTTTTAAATTTACAAGAAATTCTGGATTGTATAATAAAACATTTATGTCATTCTAGAACACATTCGCTGAAACTATTAGAGAATTTCCTGAAAAAATTCTCTCTGAAATTCTATCGAATTCTCTTCATTTTCTGATATTTTACATTTCATCTGGAATGGCTGAAATTTCTTACTCCCTCCGAGAAATCTGTAAATTCCTTTTCCAGTTTCGTAACAAAAATTAAAGAAAAAACTCAAAAGATTTGCAATTGTTCTTTAACTTCGCTGAAGTTATGAAAAAAAGCGAATAAACATTTAAGTCATATTTTAATAAATATTGTTGTTTGATAACAACCAAATTTCGAGGGAACCCGCGAATGCGTTTGATACCTAAGTGCCCTTCGAAAAATACTTTAGTTTCCTTGAACTCAAAATGTTATAATTTTCAGTACAAATATATATGTACATATGTAGTGGAGCAAAAAGTAATATGTATATATATTAAGTCATGATGGGTTCTGCCTGGCTACTCTAAAATCACCTTCTGACTCTCGGACTTCTGTCTCTAGACGTTTCCATTTCAACGCACGCAATGACAATACGATAATCAATCATCGTCATACGATCCTTCGTCCGGTTGTTGTTGTGGCGCTGTCAGTAGACGTACCTCACGCAGTTGTCCTGTATCGGGCATCTATTGTCGAGAGGCCGAGAGATCGGCTTTGCCAAGCCACAGCCAGATAAGTCTCTCTCTGCCGGAGGTAAATCGACAGGTCGTGACTATTAACAGAGAGGGCCAAAGCGGACACCGTTGGGCAACGCAAACATCGAAGTACCAGCTCAACTTCCAGCGGTCCGAAAAAGAAATCCCCCGCCGCCTCTGCTGCCGTCGCCGTCGATCGAAAATAGAAACGAAATCGTTCGGCGTCGGTTATGGTGAACGGGATCTTGGAGGAAAGCCATTTGGCTACCGGACCCGAGGAAACCAGCCGGAGCCGACACGAGCGTTACAAATACATAATAAATACGAACCGTGATCTGGATCGGCGAACGGTTCAGATTTTTATTAATCGACCGGTCCCATCTGTCCAAATCGGATTCGGATCAAGTTCAAATGCTCATTGAAGAGTCCTTCCACGAAACCGGTTCCATAATATTGGGTCGTTGTCGCCCGAAATTTTCGTTTCACTCCACGAATCCCAAGAAGCCGCTCGGAGCGACGGAGGCGCACCGTAAATTCGAAATGTTCGCGATTATCCCCCATTCAATATTCGATCTAAACTGGCTCGGCGACAAGAAAATCCTCAAGTGTTAATACCCAGCTTTATATTCAGTTTTGTTTTGTCGGGAAATTTATTTGCTTCCACAGAAACGGCCTTTGGCGTTTCATTTGGCGCGAATCCTTAAGTGCGCAATTAATTAGAGTACGGTTCTGCGTATGACTTTCGAAATAAAATGTTCTTGTAACCCATAAGTTAAATTGTTCTCGACCGAGCGCGATTAATACGCTTCATTGTACGATCGCATTTATAAATACAACAAATAAAACAGAAAAGCGGTAAAGCGGTGGCATAGATCATATTAAATATCTCCCTTAACGCAGGTGCAACATTTCATTACAAAAACACGTGTAAAAGCTGTTACATATTTACAAAACATTATTCATGGGATTCGCTCGTACCCTCTATTACATATCGCGTTACGTGAAATTTTCGTCACTACGCACGGGGTTTAAATTACATCGTTGAAATTTCACTTCGACGGGAAACAAAGATATTAAACATGAAGGTTTCTTCGAGATTCGTTGCGAAATTATGTAAAATATATCGGAGACTGCAGTGTTGTTTGCTGTTATTTGGATTACCAAAAATGACAGTGTCGTAATTATTGATATTTCGTTGGGTGGAACTGAATATATTTAAGAAAGGCTGCATTTTTTCTCGAATTATATATTATCAAGTCATTATCTGTGGATTTCGGAAATAAGGCGATTTACAATTCTGTCGAAGCATTCTATATAACGATCGGGAAGTTGTTAAACGCCACATTAAAATCTTTTTTGCTTTCGTATAGTTTCCAGATGACGTCGGCTACAAAAATTAATTTAATTCGTTGTAGGCGAAATTCGAACAGGTTGAGGCAAAAGGTTTTGTCTCAAATTCAGAAATTGGGAATTATTTATAATTATATTAATGAATTCCTGACATTTAACATTTTCGTGAAAAGAAATATGTATCTTCCTTAAAATGAAACCAACTTTAGTGAAACTGTTCTTTTTAAGTAAATAACGAGGGTGCCAAAAAATCTCTGAGCGTAATGGTTTACTTTTTCTCCTAGATGCATTCTTCCTTCACACCGAGAAACATTCGAGAGCAACACTGTTATTCGACGTAATAAATCATTGAACGGGTATCCACAGTTGCTCACAACTCGTAACCTTGTAACATGTGTGTTGCAGTATCCACAAACGTCATTAGTGTTGCCGCGAGACGAGACGAAACGAGACTTGAGGCCGGTCTCGTCTCGTCTCGAAAATTCGAGATCATCGGTCTTGTCTCGTCTCAGGGCAGTTCAGTCTCAAAATATGAAAAAATTTTCAGCGACAAAGGTGAATACCGTAACGAAGTTTATAATCATTATTGGTACTAGTCAGTATAATAATATCAATAGGTACCATGTTCATTATATGGATTAACGTGTTGAAACTAACGAGGACTTGTGTTCAAAACACAATATAATATATAATATTCTGCGATTTCTGTTCATCAAAAACGTAAATGCGAAAGATGTAGAAAAATTTAGAATAATTTTTACTCAGATGAGAATTTTTCAGCCTCTTACTTTGAACTGAAATAAATCTGAACAAAAAAACTGCCTCGAAAATTTGTTTTTATAATTAATATATTGAAAATACCAACTTTGAACAATTTGAGATGAAAAATACTATGAACTCAAGATCCAAATCATTATAGCTCACAAAAAAGAATCATTATTGTACAATTAGGTAAATTTACGTAAATTCAACTTCATTGAAAATATTCATGAATTTATTGAATGGAATGTGAGTAAAAAAATCTTATTTGAAGAAAAAAAGTATGTATACGAGATCGATGAGAGTCTCGCGACCACACTAGTTGAAGCATATAACAAAAATGGACTATATTTGCTACCGATATGGATAGCCTGAAAAAGACGTAAACAAAAAAAAATCATACCAGCATAACATCGGAATATTGTCAAATAACCTGCGTAAAACTGAACAGACAAACCTTCAGATTTTTAAGGGTAAAAAACTGTTTTTTGGAATTGGCAGTCGATATTGCATTCAGTCAAAATCATTTGAATGAAAAAGTGTTGCGAGATGGAGGGATCTACGACACTATTTCTGTATTCAATTCTTTCTTTGGCAAAAGTATATATGGAGCACTATTTCTACTTTTTTCGGTCAGAAAGATTCAGATTATTGGTTTATTTCATTATTACTATCTACTGTCAGATAACATATTAGATATTGGATACACTAGTTTGAATTTGAATAGGATGCTCATTTTTCATGTCAAATTGACTATAATAGTTGAAAGTCAGAAGATTGAAACTATTATCCTTTTTTGTTAACTAAATGAGCAATTCAATTTAAAAATTCATTAATTCCTGTAGGTATACGTTGTTATTTCCAATGCAATTATATCAAATATAAAATGAGTCCATTGATTATCAATAATTGCATTTACTAATAATAATAAGTTTATATTACTACCAAAAAATCATTTTTTCCAATTTTATAATTTTCCACTATTTCTATCATTTCTTTTTCGAAAAAGGTACACCTTTTCCACCATTTATTAAAATAATACGTGAAACGATGAATTTTGTTACAATGCATGTCAATAGAAGACGCAGATTGAAGAAAAATTGCGGTTGAAATTAACGTAACATGTTTTATGTTACTAATTTTATTTTTGTGTGATATAGTTTTTTTTTATTTGAAAGAAACTCAAAAATTAGTTTTTTTTTGTTAACTTCATTTCCCACCCCAACCGAGAAAAACTGCGGACTTTCCATTACCTATTTATTTTCTTTAAAAGAAATATTGTCAGTTGTTTTCTTTCAAATAATTCATTATGTCAAAAATATATGACGGAATTATTTTCAAAAAATATCACATTGAATTCGATAATTGTCTGTTGTACTATGGTCTCGACTTCTCGAGACGAGATCGAGACGACACTGAGGCTTGGTCTCGTCTCGAAAATCGAGACGAGACAGGGACGAGACGGGACCAGTCTCGAGTCTCGCGGCGTTACGTAACGTCATATTTTGTGAATAAAATAAACAGTTTGTTGCCTGTGACCCTGTTTTCATTTCGAATGGAAAACATGGTAAATAGCAACTCATCGTCAACTGAACTGGAGGCACACCCAAACTTTTTGAATGCTAAATAGTTACGAGGCTAGAAATACTTCATACCACATTCTTTATATCAATATCTTCTGTTTTAAAGCAAGCGGTTTTAGTTCACAGTAAAAAATCATCCCCCAGTTTTTGTCTTCTATATCGTTTTAGTGCTTTTGTACTTTATTTGGCTGTATATTTTTGATCGAATTTGGGTAAAATACTGTCGAACTTTCAAGTATTATTGCATGTCATTCATGAATTTCCTAATTATGCAACTCCAATATTCAACATTTTCAAAGCAATCGATATATTAATTTCTGTGAGTGATAAGATGAATTTTTTTCATTATTTTCTGATTACTTTTGCAATTTTCAGACACTTATGTAAAATTTGGATAATTTGCACAGTATAAATTCTAACATTTTCCCCTTCTGGGAGTCATTTCAAAAAGGCTATCAGATAGATTGAAAATATTCAATTTCGCATTTTTTTATTAATAATTCAAGAGTTCTAATAATGAAAAACTTATATTCCATTTAGATTTTTTTCTACATTTCGCGATTATTTCGTTTTTTTTTGGCAAAACCGCATGTAAACATATTTCTTTATATTGGGCTTTGATTGTTTCAATATTAATTAGTTTGAACAAATTCATCATAATGTGATATTGAATAATTCCCCTTGCGAATGTATCCGAGAATAGGAACTCTATTCAAGAAGGAAATCTAAAAGATTTAAAAAATGTACGCTTTATTCAAAGATGAATTCGCATTGTTTTCATTTATTTGTCTTGTTCTTCAAATACTACATTATTAAAAGAATGAAATTTTTTTTTCATATTATTCATGTCACTTAATAATTTTGTATCTCGTAATTCGTTCATTCTAACTATTTTTTTAATATTATTTTAATTTGATATAATTGGAATAACTTGTGAGCTCTTGAAAAGCTTGACAACTAAGTTCCAAATCTTTTCTCGTTTTAGTCGCAGTCAACTGCGACCAGAAGTTTTTTAAGACATTAATCTATTGACTGTAGCTTTCGATGTTCAACCTTAAAATCCGCTACGTAAATTGATTGCCTGCACATTTGTTTCCATTATTGTTGTTGTATTAAATCGATGCGACATCAATTGTATCCATATTTTATTTTATTTACTCTCATATATTTATTTATTTATCTATTTATTTATATAGATTTTCTGATCATGTAACTTACTAACTTAGGTTCATGTCCCAGATGTTTTTAGGTAGCACTAGTGCCTCTGACATGACCCAACGACTATATATGCATTGCATAGCAAGCAACTTTAACTTTATGTGCCTTACAAAGCACAATAGCATTTCATATTTAATTGAAATTTCTTGAGACTCGGAACATCGTTTTTCTGCGTAGCACATCATTTGAAATTTCCCTATAAAAATGAAATTTGTTCTACCTCCTTGCGAAGTGATACTTGACCAGCCTATTTTGATAAATTCGAGACGAAACTGATCTTTAGTCTCGTCTCAATGTAGATCAGTCCCGTCTCATCTCGTCTCGTCTCGTTGGTCTCGACTTTTTTTGGTTACAATTGCGCACGCATCGCAAAATTAATTTTCTCAACATGAAATATTTGTGTATTATGAATTCTGTGATTTAAAATATCAAGGGCCTGTTTCATAATGTCTAAATATAGTATATCTGTCAGATAAATTGAATTTCTCTGATTATCTGACAGATGGCACTTCATCAAGAGTTTGTGAAACAGGCCCTTAAACTTTAATTTTTTGCTCATGTTGCCGCGAATAACAATACTGCTTTAAAATTGACTCTCTCATAAGAAATAATTGCTATCTGTGTTCAAAGTTACTCATCCATCAACAAAATAGTTTTTTGGAAACAAAATTAAAGCATCATGCAGCGGTTTTCCTTTTGGAAGGAAAATGAATTATGAGTTGAAAGTTTGATATACTGAAAATAGATTCACTGAACTAAGTAAATGATGAAAGAATTTTTTTTGAGATACGTTGATTTCTTTTAAAGGCGAATGGATATCAATCTGTGAAATTATATTTTGATACTGAAATATTTTAGATTAGTAGTCTTCAGCTATTGGGAATTCTTTATATATTTAGAAAAATATTTCCTGCAGATGGGATTTTTTATTTCTAACAATGTTTCATGTTTGCAAGACACATCTTGAAGCCCTGATGAAGAAATATAATTTCCTTGAGAAATTCCTGTTCACATGCCTAACGAAATTCGAAAGTTATCATTTTTATGGAAATTTCACGTTTCTATTTACTCGACACTCACCGTCTACTGCTGAGTCCTCCTATTATCCCGGAATTTCAAATTGAAGAAAATCAATCTCGCCACTTATTTGAAAAGGAGATAACTGTCGTCAAACAAAACGAGCCGAAAATACACTTTGCAAGGGAAATATTTATATATAATAGAACAAACACTATGTTCAAACACAAATGCATTATTTCAGAAATCTCGAGATGTTAATACGGTGCGGAATGCTGAGAGCGAATTCGCTTTTCCGCCAATTATTCAAATATGCTTCCGTGAAGACACTGCTTTCCTAAACCAGTAGCATAAACGGTTTGAATTGATTCGCATTCCCAAGTCTGGATTTCAAGACGTCTTTGGAATTCTACAAAAATCACTGTACCACTCTAAAGAATTCACTATCGTTTATGATAAAAATATTTTTATCTTCCAAAACGTTAACGAAATCCTTTTGCAAAACCCTCCTATGGATTGTTTGAAGGTTGAAGATATTTCTCGGATCTTTCGCAAAATTTATGACTTTCATACAGAATTTGCGAATTTTGTAAAGAAATCAAGTGAAAGTCGTACTGCTTTTTCTCAGAATGAAGCGAATTAAGTTGTATGAAAGTGACAGAATATTTTGAAAACCAACAAAATAATTTGAAACTTGAAATGAAAATGAGGTAGATTATGTTCCAGAAAATCGTGTATTCACAAAAAAAGTGCTGAACCAGCAACTTTTAAAACGACGTGACACAAATAAATTATTCAGTTGGGGTAAACAAACAAAATAACCTTGACGTTATTTCCAAGTATCTGTATAACATATTCGCATTGAGGTGCTGAAGGTAATTAATATTATTATAATATTTTAATTTCAAAGATTACGATCAGTTTTGCTACCGGAAGCTCTACAACCATTTTAACACTATGGTTACAAAAATTGGGATAAATAAAAATTATTCAAGGTGAATTATTTGTTTCACAATAAAATTTCAAGAAAAGTTAAATATCAGATGGACAAGAATGTCCATTTTTCCCAATCAAAGTACTCTCTGAAATTACTAGTTGACACCTGAACATTTTCACAGTCCATTTCCTTGTTGCCTTAAGGTGTCCGCCAATCCAATTATTTCCGATCCAATAGAAAGTAGCGAAGGTTGTGTTTCGATTCGCGCGCAAAAAGTCCAAAAGGAACTGTCATATTCGTTATTTAAGTTCATTAATCATATTTTCTCCGGAACGTAAAAAGGTCTAATTAGATTTAAGCGATTCTGTTTTTGCTATAGCCACAAGGGAAATTAAAGCGACCGGTCATATTCTGAAAATTGGTTTTATTGCTATAAATATTGATTCATTAAAGCTGTCGATAGTTAATTAGAGCGAATGTTCATTAGGTGCTCGAACATAACGTATATTGTAATTTTCTGGATATTCATTATACCTCCTGTTCATTTCAACTTGAAACTGACATATTAGACACAAGTAAGAAATTGGTTAGGTTTCAAAATAAAAGTGAGTTTTGGACGATTTTCTATGCGTTTTCTATGTAACTCGAAATTTTCCCCAAACAAAATTTGTTAATTTTGATGGAGTGAGGAAAATCAGCGGTACACAAAATAAACAGAGGGGGTCCTAGAACAGGCCCTTGCGGAACACCACTTAATACTGGTCTATAGAACGATGAATAGTCGTCAACACGAACACAAAAACTTCTATTTGACAGAAAATTGTCGATCCATTGAAGTCCCCTAATGACAAAATGATCCAGTTTATATAGATTCTTTAGACTTAGTACGAAGTCCCAAGTTTATCCATTCAAATATTTGAGTCAAATGATCATAAACTATGAACATGTATAAGAATCATATGAGACCACAAAATTGATTCCCAAGAACATATTCTTTCTTACATTTATGGATTTTGTCAACAAATATACTTCAAATATAACAGCTATCGGCATTTCAACTGATAATGAACTTGTATTATTTCTTTTTCCAAAATTGCAGGCAACAATAAAAAACATTAGGACGTTTCATACGACGTTTCGATCGTTATACGATAATTAACTTGTATTTGTTTAATTAAAAATTTTTTAATAAAAACAAAACAAACTCAAAATAATGATAAATGATTGGTATAATAGTAGCAATATTAGTATTGAAACTAAAAATCATTTTATCTGTAATAATGGATTAGCACCTAAAATATACAGTTACATAAACAAAATGTTCCTATGAGACCAATAGTCAGTTCTATTGACAGCCCCCTCTACAACCTTTCCAAATATTTAACGCAAATACTCACAAAAATTGTTGGCGTGGGACAATCTTCCATTAGAGATTCTTGGCATTTCAAAGAATACATCAGCAATAAAAATGTTCGACAAAATTATAGACTTATTTCACTAGATGTGGTTTCATTATACACAAATATTTCAGTTGAGGTTGCATTAGATATATTAAATTTGAAATGGCATGAATTAGAACAACATACTACACTAAAAAAGAACAATTTTTAAATGATACAAAACTTTGTTTGAGTTGTACTTATTTTACATTTGACAAAATTTGCTACAGCCAAATATATGGAATAGCGATAGGATCTTCTTTATCATCTCCCATTGCAAATGTAGTAATCAACCATTCCATATAACACACCAAACGTTTTGTAGATGATACAATAATTTCAATACCAATCAATGAAGAAGATAATATATTACAAGCATTCAATAATTAGTACAATACAATTAAATTCACAATAGAAACGGATAACAACAAAACTATAATTTTTTCAGATCTAATTCTCGATTATAATAATGATGAAAACAAAGTAAATACAACATGTTTAACCAAAAACATAAATTCTGAAAGATATATCAATTTCAATTCAAGTGTACCAGAAATTTTTAAGAAGAATGTTATTGTTGGTTTAATAGATAGAGCAGTGAAATTAACTGAACCAACAAAACGCAAAGAACAAATTAATAAACTAAAAAGTATTTTAGTAGAAAACAGTTATCTCATTTCTTTAATAAATAGCGTTATAGAAGAAAGAATAAACAGAATATATAATAATAATAATGATAATGAATCAGATTCTTCTAATATAAAGTATGTTAGTATACCGAACATTCCAGCATCATCCAAAAAAATTGGTAACATTTTACGTAAATATAATTTTTTTCTAAGAAATAAACCATACAACACTCTAAATAGATTTTTCACTCAATTACAAGTCCAACGATTTTAATTCGTAGAGCTTATATGGTTCGATTCGTCATGTTTCTGATCGCACGCGAAAAGATAAACATACCAACACGTTGGATTTAATTTCGACGTCCAAATCTCTCTCAATCTGTCGAATCGAAGAATTCTTCCATTATGTTCACGAACCCTACAGATGAAAATAAACAAACGATTAATCAAAGAGATGATACATACCAAAAAAGAAATAAACTGTGTCAATTTAAGAATAGATATTGAACATTTAAGTTTAATTTATAATGGAATATTTTAAAGTTATTGTAAACAGTAAACTGTGATCTGTATCTAAGCAACATAATCAAAATCATCAAATTGTCAAATCACATAGAAAAGTTGTATTGAAAAAAATTTGTTTAATTAAACAAATGCAAGTTTATGATCGTATAACGATCGAAACGTCGTATGAAACGTCCAAATGTTCTTTTATTGTTGACTGCAATTTTGGAGAAAGAAATATTACAACTTCAAATATAACATATTACTTGACATCATAGTTGTAACTGAAAACCATATTCATTTAAAATTATTTCCAGAGTTATTGGACATCATAATTGTTACTGAAAAACTGAAGTGATTCAAAATTATTTCCAGAATTTGCAGCCCAGTAGATTTTTCCACGATCTTCTATGACTGAGACTCCGAAAAGGTGTTATTTTGCCTATAACTACGAGTCTCAAGTTCAAATAAATACCCAATATACGTTCCATTAATTTATTATAATTAAACTACTGTCGGAATTTTATATGTCAAACATAATTCAAATTAGCTTCGAAACGAAAACTATTTATTAATTCGGAATATCAAGAAGACAATGACATAAGTTGCGATGAAAAGTGAGAAAACTATTATTTATAGTAATCAATAGCGATGCAGATGGCTTGATAACATTCCGATTAGCCTATGAGTCATTTGCTAATTTTGCCGAAATTTAAATAATTCAACCGAACAGGTGAATGATGTTTTGCATTTTTTCATGTATAATTGATTTTACGACACTTTTTTGTTTGCGGACGATTGAGATCTCCGCGAAACTGACGCGACTAGTAGTTGAAATATTAATTTTGGATGAGCCGAAAGTAATTTTATCAGTGAAAATGAATTTTAATGAGAAAGCGAGGGAATCGCCGGATAGAACAGGAAGTTCTTACACTTCGTGACGCATTATCACCTATATAACGTAAAAATAAAATGTGAAGTTCATCGACCTCCCCGACATGGGAAAATAATTATCTAAAAATGTATTTCACTGTGTCAAGATATTGCAACAATGAAAAGCCAACCGGGAAATCTATTAAGGAGATGCGAAAATACTCCACGAAAACAAAAAGAGTCGGTTGCCATATGCTATAATACACTTCCAATAATAAGAACTGTTAATAGCTATCGCCTTTGGTTCCGTTGATTGCTTCGTAAAAACATAATAAAGGTGCATCCTTATTAAAACGTCGAATGGGTGAGTTTGGTTTCGTAACGGACTCGACCGCTATACAGGATGTCTTATGGTGGTAAGTTTTTTCACCCATCGAAATAGTTCCTGATGGTGAATGACCGACGACGATCTTGAAAAACGAAGATGTGTCCGCGCGTCAATCAAAAACGTTTTCATCTCCGGATTATTCCGGCAAAGCTGTGTGTGAACAATTTACGAGAAGTTGAGATCGGGTGCTCGCAATGAAATGAATTTAAACATGAACCGCATTTCTCGCGAGATGATGGCCGGACATAACCACGTTAATATCTTAATCCCGAGTGATCAGCGTACACTCTGATCCGAGTGCTGTCACATAAACTATTCAACGCAAAGTTGTCGAGCCGAAGAAGCTGACACATTAGCACGCATCAAAATGACATTGACCACGGTCGCTGTACTTACTGTTAAATCCAGAATCCTGCTGCTGGTACATGAGGTCGTATGTTAAGGAGAACGCGACGTCTATTTGAAACGTCGCCTCCCTGTCGAGAAGAACTCTCTGACCGCATACGCCTTATCATCATTATTGATGTCTGAATAATCGGAATCTGAAGTGTACTTTTTCAGTAAATGCATACTGAAACTGTTGCCAATCGATTTTGGCAAAATTTAATAATTTCATGATGCGAAAATAGCAAAATGTGAAATATGAAACAGGATCATCCATTTTTTTTTTTTTAAGAATGTTACTAGAAATTTCATCGAGAAAAATTGGGCAATTCTAGAAGCTAATACCTACTACTGCTGCTATACGTTTCGTGGAGGGCAACATCCACAATGACCCCAGCAATTTTCGTAACCTAGGCTATAATAATCCCAACTGTGCCCATCAGCACTTCCACGAGACGAGACCACACTTGCTTGTACTCAGTGCAATACAAACAGCCTCATCCACAGCTCATTTCTTCGATCTTTAATATCCATGGTACAAGTTACATATGTGATTTCTTTCTAAAGGCGGTGTATGTGCAATTTGACTATCTGAAATTTCTTGCCGAATGGAGGAATGTTTGAAGAATGACGCATCTGGCGTTATATGGTTCGAAACAAATGTCTAAAAACCTGTGGCACTTCTCCAATACTTGATTTGAAAAGTTGACTGGATCCAAACCAACCATCCATAAAACAAATTGAAATTCTCAGTGATTTTAAAGCCAACAATCCATCATAGCTCAAAATTTCGAATAAGCTGGAGACTCGCAGAGGCTTTTTCGATTAATCGTCTTATATCTTTCTTAACGAACAGCTTTGTTAGGCAAATTACATAACGCCCTTATTTCAGTTAAATATTAGAGCAGCAATACTGAAGCTGAATTAGTAATCAAGTTATGCGCGGCTTTTATGCAGCATTCCCTTGGTCCGACATTTTTCTGAAACAAAAATGACCACAACAGTGCAGAATCGGATTTCCGGTATGGAGTTCCCACGAGTAAGACTTCACATATATGCGGGTCATCACCATAGCATTCCCTTGATATCCTTATAGTCATCCAGAAAAGAGCGATTCGACCGATACGATCATCGGCACACAGATCATCTGAATTCGCTTCAGCACCAGAGGAGAGTAGACTTCGGTTTCTTTCCGCTACAATGAAGATCCTCTTGTGGGGTTTATATCTGAAAACAACGTTATCAATAGCAAAACTAGACAGATCGTTAATTACTACCAATTGTCGTCCATCTAGCAACTTCTTGAACAGATTTCGATAGTGATGCCGCGAAACTCGAGACTGGTCTCGTCTCGACTTTCGAGATGAGACCAACCTTCTGTCTCGTCTCGAGAATCAAGAGTCTCGTCGAGACCATAGTACAACAGACAGAAAATCAAATTAAAATGCTGGTTCAATGTGATATTTTGTCAAAATAAATCCGTCATACGTTTTTGACAATGTGAATTATTTGAAAGAAAACAACTGAAAATATTTCTTATATTTTGCATGAAAATGAATAGGTAGTGGAAGTTTCCCAGTTTTTCTCGGTTGGGGTGGGACATGAAGTTAAGAAAAAAACAAATTTTTGAGTTTCTTCTAAATAAAAAAAAGTATATCACGCAAAAATTTCGTCCAAAAATAAAATCAGAAAGGCAAAAGATGTTATGTTAATTTCAACCGCAAATTTTCTTCGAACTAGGTCTTCTATTGATATGTATTGTAACAAAATTGGTCGTTTCACATATTCTTTTAATAAATGGTGGGAAAGGAGAACTTTTTCGAAAAAAAAAAATGAAATAGTGAAAAATTATAAAATTGGAAAAAACGATTTTTTGGTGGTAATATAAATTTCTATTTATGATTGAATAATTATTATTAGTAAATGCAATTATTTTATATTTGATATAATTGCATTAAAATGAACAATATAAACAGGAATCAATGAATTTTTAAATCGAATTGGTCTTTTAGTTAACAAAAAGTATAATTTTTTCAATCTTCTGACCTTCCACTATTATAGCCAAATTCAACATGAAAAATCTGCATTCCATTTCATATGGATTTTTTATGTCCTATTCAAATTCGAATTAGTGTATTTAATATCTAGTATGTTATCAAACAGTAGATATTATCAATGAAATAAACCAATAATCTTAATATTTCTGACCGAAAATGTATGAATAGTGCTCCATATATACCTTGAGAAATGTTTTGATGCAAGTTCCATACTTTTGCCAAAGAAAGAAGTGAAAACGAAAATAGTGTTGAAGATCCCTTCATTTCGCAACATTTTTTCATTCAAACCTTTTTGACTGAATGCAATATCGACCAGCAATTCCAAAAAACACTTTTTTACCCTTTAAAATCTGAAGGTTATTCTTTTCAGTTTTACCCAGATTATTTGACAATATTCCAATGTTATAATATATGATTTTTTTTTGTTTACGTTTAAATCAGGCTATCGATATCGATAGCAAATATATTCAACTTATTATCGAAATTTTTTGGATCTGTTTTTCTAAGAATTTCTTGCATCCGTCCTTTGCATTTATAGTTCTTACTGTAAACTCAATATCATCGCTAAATAGAAATATTTGAGAATACTTGTTCAAACTTGTTCAAAACGAACCGAACGAATTTGCCGATTTCGTTTTTCAGAAAAAAGATGGCAATATTTTCAATCAAAAATCTTTTGGAATTGCGAACATTCCGAACCGTCGTTCATATTTCGACCGGCCGACCAATTTATGGTTCGACGTGTTGAATTTCCCGATAAGCCAGTGCTATAGATTGAACATTGAAAGTGTGAAAATGTGATCAGAATTCTTCTTCATAGAAGATTTTTTTTACTTACCTTCCATTCTTCTATTTCTTATTATTATATTATATTATTATATTGCTACGAATTTCGTTTCTGTGGTGACAAAATATGTGAATTCAATCCTCATTATTTTTAATACGTTAATCCATATAATGAACATGGTACCTATTGATATTACTATACTGACTAATAATGATGTTAAACTTCGTTACAGTATTTACCTTTGTCGCTGAACAATTGTTGATATTTTGAGACGAGACCACTCGAGACGAGACGAGACTGAACTGCCTTGAGACGAGACTGAGAGTCTGTCACGTCTTGAATTTTCGTGTCTCCTCTCGTCTCGTCTCCTCGTCGTCTCGTCTCGTCTCATCTCGTCTCCTCGTCTCGCGGCCACACTCAAGAAATCATTTTTATACAGACCAAGTTAGATGTTGAATTGTTTCCCGTCAGAGGTATTTCCTAGTATCGATAAATTGCAGCAATATTCCCTAACAAAAATTTTCAGAAAAGTTGAGACCCATATCCGGAAAATGTTCATTATGTTTTTTTGTACCTATAACTCAGAATATTCGTAGAATGTCTTGCAAACTTCGCATGGCTATACATAGAATCTAGAAAAAAAATGTGAAAAAGTATTCGGTGGATTAGTGAAGTTATATTTTGAGAAATCAAAAACAAAATCTGCCCTTTTTGAGGAGACTATAAATTTTGATCTATTTTAAAAAAATTTCTACAAAAACAATAAAAATGAGAGGAAATCATTGAAAAATCGTAGAAGATTATGCCAGATATAACAAAAATTTCTTGAATATCCTCATAAACTTTTCCAGAAATATCGCATGAGTTTGTATACAATTTCATTTTGGTTTTAGGTTAATATTAGTTAGTGCATAGAAAATAGTTGAGATTTAAGTTTTTTTTTTCTTGTTCTTTTTTTGTAAAGAGAGTTAAGTGGAGTAGCGTAGCTAGACTTCGCCTTGTGCCAAATCTAGTGTTGTGAAGCAATAGGTTTCCTTCCTTCTTAAATAAAGTCCAATATTAATATTATTATTATTATTATTATCTAATGGTAGATTATGTATGGAATTCCACCGTAATCTACCATCGACTGAAAATTAAAGTTTGTATTTGGATCATAATACTCATCATTTCCATCAGTTTTCCTAATGTAAAACCGAACTGCATGTTTCGTGCAACGGATGTCGATAACTCTCCTTCAATAACGAAATTACTACAGAATGACATCGTTCCCAGATTGTTTACGAAGATAACGATTAGCGACACACGCATACACAGAAACGCCACTGCAATTTACTCCCCGAGGATGCGAAGAAAACGATTCGTTGTTTCGACGTTTTTGAAACCGACCCAGACCGTCGCGTCGTCGGTCGGTCGCTTTTTTACATTCGGAAATTCCGGAGATTTCAACGCGTAGACAATTCCGTATCGCGGTAGGTAAGCGTTATTGAAACGCGATGACGGCCGAAAATACGATGCATAACGAAAATGATTAGCATAAACATTACGAAAAAATCCAAGGAGTCTGATAAGCGTGAAAAATAGTAAAGTAAACAATAAATTGTCATTGTGTGGTAGAGAATAGCCGGTTACTCACAATATTCACATGCATAATTTGGAGTAATTTATATTCATAATTTCGAAATATCGCTTACGAATTAACATAAATTAACGAATTGATCATGTAAATGCATGAACATTCGTAGTAGCCGAATTAGGGTGAGCATCGCATTAAAGAACCCAATATTCCTTCAGTTTTTCTTCCTCTCGTTACACTCGTAACAGAACCGTTTTGCCATAAATACATCAGGCACGACGTGAGTTTTTTTATCGGACATCTTTAATTATATTCTAATTTGCGCCCAATCGGTTTCGCACACTATAATTTAATGTGGAACACTGTAATTTGCGATTGTAACCATTCTTGACACGTTCGCCACATAGTGATGAGAATCAAGGTGGAGAAAAAAAAGCAACGACGATACATCTTCGATCAGATAAATTTTCGTTCGAACCGTTACGCTGGAAAGGGTGTTGTTGAATTTACGTTGTCGAAATTCAAGGCCCACCGAAACAATTACGTAAACAGGAATTGCAATGTTTTCCGACGAAAATTCTCACAAACAATCTTCCATGTTTTATTAATACAAGTTATGTCGAAACGAACATGCAATTTTGTGGGAAGCGATTTCGAATGAACAACACGAAATTCGGTAGCACCGAATATATATTTTATGTAGTTCATTTTGGCGCGACAACAAAAGTTTATGGTCACATCGACCTCCTATTCGTCAATTATCCGTAGGCGCGATCTTTTCGCAGGAAATACCACTGTACGAGATTTTCTGTTCAATATTAGACAGGTGCATTTAGCTCATAACAGTCGAGTAACACGCAACTGAGCCGGTGAGCACACACGGCACAGAGTTTACCTGTGTGACACGCAACTCTGCACTTGACACCGGTTTCGCATTTCATCATGCTCATTCAACTGTCCCTATACATGATCTCATTCAAGCTGGTTGCGCCCGCGAATTTCCAACGACCGCCAGATACTCGAAATTCGGCAGCTCGTGAAGTCATTTCGAAAGGACGCCGAGCGTAGCCGTAGGAAGTTGTACGAAAAGTTCCTGCTTGTGAAGGAAACCAAAAAAAAAGAGGAAGAAGAAACGGAAGATAAAATACAAGAGATGGGAGGTTCCGTTGGAGTTGTAAAACACTGCACTTGGTAATATTTGACATTTAACACGAATAATCAACGCTGACTGGGGATCTTCGAGATGTGGGTTTATGCCAATAAAAGGTGAGTATGATAGACGACATACGAAATCTTCGAGGAAGATGACACTGAACTGTCCTAAATTTTCAGTTGAAGGCGGAAGAATTTACAGAAGTCATTGGAATTTATCTAAAAAAAAGAAAAAACAGTCAGATTTTAGAAACTGTTGTTGGATATTGCAATATTCGTGGACTGATGAAGGTTTTTTTGAATAATCTTTAAGCATTGAAGACATTTGCAAAACAAAATTTATTTCGCCTTCTTCTTTGAATGCTTCATATGGTACACGAGTTTCTCTAATTCTGCAATAAATTGGCAAAAATTGTTTGAGAACTACTTTGTATGACTTCGAGTAATTGGGTATTTTCTAATAATTTCTAATTCAGAATCGTCTCTTATCCTTTACCAAATAAATTAAAACAATCCGTCTATCTTTTCATTATTTGTATTATATTCTTTCTTATTTTCAACATTTAATTTTTATGAATTAAAGAAATTTTATCAATATTGAATTTTTCGAAAAAATTGAATTCAAGAAAAACTAAGACTTTTCCTACTAAATTAAGTTTTTGATATTACCACCTGTTGTTTGAAGATCCCGATTTCCACTCATAAATGGAATTCAATTTGTGTTGTTTTATCCATCCAATCTTTTTCTACTTTTTTTGCCTTCACCTCGGGTACCTCTTATATGATTCTTTTTCTGCTGAATATATGCAATTTATTCCAAAATTCCACGCTCAACAAGAAAAACCATTGTAATTTCATTGACAGTCACTTATATTTTATTTTTAACTCATTATCATTTTTACGGCCACGTATAAAACTGAAATGATAAAAATGTATTCGTCCTTAGCATCAGTGATACAATTGAATAAAGACGACGTACCATTCATTTATCGACCAGTTATTGACAACATTGAAGAATAAAATATCAATCCTCAATGTTCTTCGACCTTATTGTTTGAATTAACTAGTGAAACGGAGCCACTCATTCTGAATTGAGAGAATTTTGTTTTACCAGACATTGCATTGATGATCGTTCGATGAATCTTTCAACTTTATTGTTCCTATTCAGTTCATTTATTTGGGCCGTTGGAGTTTTCTGTTGAAGTACTTTGATAATTGATTTGGCGCGCATGGCCAAAAAATAATTACTTGCCCATAAAATAGCAAAAAGTGCTTCAATTCTAATTCTCGTCGATATTCTTCTACTTTGCTATTTGTACGTTGATACATGTTTCAGGAGATTGGTAACAAATTTCTTGCGGATATTTTCGTGTAACCCGTAGTTCATCGCGCGTCCTAATTCCTTGGATATTCGCGATGGAGAGCGATTTCGCTTTCCGAATTTTTTGTGGTCAGTTGGTAGATCCTATGTCGACGTCTCGACATAAAATGTGGCCGCATTGACTACTTATTCGAAGACGATATTCTGTTTTTTCTAGGATCTACAGGTACCCTATTGAATTTAACATCAAACTTCCTTTTTGGAATTTTCGGTACCACTAGTCTCGCGACTTCAGGACGAAAGATTCCTCTCATCATTTCACGACCAATTTGTCGTTCAACACGACTCACTGCCTACGAGATACTTCTGAAAAACGAAAAATATCTCGTTTGCGAATTTGATACTCTATGAAGTACCAGAGCTTTCGAATCGAGAAAATGTTAAAAATTATAGGCTTGCTTGAAACACGTACCCCTCTTGTCTTTACAGTCAGTACTTTTCAACTCAGACGATTTTGAAAAAGTGATGCGATTTCCCATTTTTCACTGTTTCTTGAATAACTCCACATGGTACATATAACTCAACGAGATGAGCTGAATCGGTAAATCATTTCTTTTTGTACTTGGTCAATTCCTTATGAACTATTCACCCTAGTTCAGCTTAAACTTGTCTTTTCTGGAATTCAACTGCAAATTGAGATTTCTCTTGGTTTCATTTTGAATGAATGTTACAAATTTCGTCACATTCCATCGGGTCGACTTTCGACCTGTATTGACTTATCGCAATGTATAAAACTTCAACCCTCAAATTACGATCTTCCTATCATTTTGAAACACGCCACTGCAATTTTAAAATTGTCTCAAGAATTATGAAAGTTTTTTGTTTGTTATAAAACACTATGATCATAATTTATTTGTATTACTTAAAAGGACGCTGTACTCAAATAGAAACTTTATGTAGGAGAAAAAAGATCATTTCCGCGTAGAACAGCAAGCATTCCGGGAGTGCAAACGAAAATGAAAACTTAAACATTTGTCCGTATAATTTTGTTACGTTGGAAATACTTAAAATGAACTCATTCTTTCATTCATTATAATAAAAAACACTTCTTAATTTAACTATATTTTTCATTTAATGTATTTGTATTTGTATTTGTATTTATTTTTTCGTGCTAATACAACTAACATCATATGTTGTTTACACATGTCAATCAATTCATCACAAATCCTATATGGACAATTTAAATTACAAAAAAAATTAGAACTTTACAATTTCACAATACAATCTCCTTCAGATCTAAAAACTCCTTGACTGAATAAAATGCACTTTTAACAAGGCACTCATGCATCACCTTTTTAAATCTATTCAACGGCAGTCTACGATAAACCACAGGCAACCTATCAAACATTAGAAATGGCAGAAAAAGTGGGCTATTTTGAGTTTTAGTCAGACGAAATTTTTCACGTCTTATGTCTTGATTATGTCTTAAATCGTATTTGTGCACATCACCACTACGTAAGCAGTACTTCTGCTCTTTGTGAGCATAAATTAGGCTGTCAAGTATATATACAGATGGAAAAGTAAGAATATTAAGTTTGACAAACAAATGTTTACATTCGGTTCTAAATGCCACACCTGCCATTATTCTCAAAGCACGTTTTTGCAACTTAAAAATTTTTAAATGATCAGTACCTTGCCCCCATATAATAATTCCATATCTCAAATGAGAATGAATGAGCGCGTGGTAAACTGATAAAAGAACTCTCTGTGATACGACCTGGCACAAAGCCCTAAGAAGAAAAATACCCTTGCTGAGCTTACTTGACAGCTCCTCAATATGAGCTCCCCACCCAAGAGCTGGGTCAAGGTAAATACCCAAAAACCTAACAGGACCACAACGGGTACCCGCACTGTTACCACAGCTTGAAAAAAGCATCTTTTCTGTTTTGTTAATGTTAAGAGTCAACAAATTTGAATCAAACCATTGTGCAGCAATCGACTCTGCCAGTTCACTCCAGGATTCTAGGCAAGTCGCTTCACCACCCTCCACACAAACAGTGCTGTCGTCAGCGAATAGTGTAACTTCTGCCATGTTCAAATATGCAGGAAAATCATTAATGTAACCAGGAAGAGGAGCGGCCCGAGAATCGAACCCTGTGGCACCCCACAATAAAGTCTAGACCCCCGTGACCACCTCCCATCCCAATGTACCACCTGATAGCGATCATTTAAGTAAGATTTTATAAGTGTCACACTATGGTCGTTAAAGTGGTAGCATCCCAGCTTACCCAGCAAAATGGAATGTCCCACGCAGTCGATCGCTTTCGAAAGATCGAAAAAGAGAGCCAGTGTCAGGGAACCGCTCTCAAAACATCTAAGAGCATCTTTAACAAATTTAAGAATGGCTTGAACCGTGTCTTTCCCTCTTCTGAATCCAAATTGTTTACTGCTAAACAAATTATTCCCCTCAAAATATTCAATTATTTGCACGGCTAAAACCTTCTCAACCACCTTCGATAGGGTGGGTAAAATAGAGATAGGTCTAAAATTGTCGGGTGAATTAACATCGCCTTTTTTAAATATTGGTATGATCTTTGCGACCTTCAAACATTCAGGAAAAATAGCTTCCCTCAGACAGCGGTTAATCAAAATAGTTAAAGGATGGATGATAATATTAATGTTACGCTTCAAGAGAGTAACACATAGGCCGAAAATATCCTTCGACTTACCATGCTTCAAATCAGAAACAATATCTCTAATAACTACCTGACTCACCTTCTTAAATTCAAATTTCAAAGAAACATCGCAGCGATGAGAAACGAGGTTTATAGGATCCACTATATTATTTTTAGGTAAAGAGTTAACTAAATTATTCGCCACAGAACTAAACTAATGACGACTGTATATGAAAAATTATGCATATTTTGCTGCATAAAAAAATAAAATAAATTAATTCACAATAACCTGAAATATTTGAAATGGACACCAATCAAACTGAAGAATTTTAATTCAAAATTTCAACAACTCTCCCCCCACCACCCTTTCTCTTCTTTGTAAATGGAACGGCATAGGCGATAGAATAACGAATGGATACCGTCGACGGCGCCGGCGCAGTACCATTGATTCCGATAACCTTCACTTCCGACACTATGCACAAGCGCAGTAAGCAAATGTCGATGACGATTTCTTGATGTCGCTGGCTCAACGGTTTTATCCATGCCCAAACATGGGTGAAAAAGTTTTCACTTCAAAAAAGGAATTAACTGACAATGAAATATCGCATAATATGATGTGTTTCTTTAATTTAGCAAAAAAGTTGCGGCAATTCCGATATATTGTTCGATAAATTGAATCGATATAGTAAAGACATCATTACTTCACCATCTATAAGTAACGATACCTACATCACGACAAGAAAGATGGTAACAAAATATTGTCACATAATGGCCCGCGGTCGTGAACCAATGAACTCTAGCGCCGATCGGATCCGGATGGCGACATGTGTGGCCCTCGGAGTCGTTTCTCGATTAGACAGAGACAATGGTCTCCCTCGCTGGTCGAATTGTTTCGCAGAACCGATTTTCATCAGCGTGCGCCATTGCCATTTCGAGAAAGACCGCGCGCGGCTGTCGACTATTCGAGGCCCATCGAGATGTCGTTTGGTAGATGAGTTTGGAGCCGTGATTGAACGTTGTACCAGGAAAGGAGATCTGAAAGAGCGTTCATGGTTTGCCGGAGCGAAATTGGTAACAATCGCGTGTAAACAAACGGATAAATAAAGTTAATAATGAGCAACACGCTTCCGTTTTTGAAAAACTTAATCCAAAATTACAAACAACCCACTCGAGTTCCGAAGAAAAGCGCCGACTATGTCGACGGGACGGAATGGAATCCTCCTCCATTCGGTTTGCAGATGAGTGCAACGGATTCGAATCAAATTGTCACATGTTTATTCGTATCAAAAACAGGCATATTGTTACTTTTTCTTTTATCATTACAAAATATAAGAAAAGTATGAACTCGAATTAATTCTGTAATTGTTGTTTATAAAGCCACTGTGATGTTTTTAAGAAAAAAATGCTACTCGCGTTCAAAAAGTCGTAGAAGATTTCTTGACCGGTCAAATTCTTTATTTCAATGCTTATTTTCGTTCGCGAGAAAATGGAATTTCTGAAGATCAAAATAAACCGTCCGAGGTTATTTGTTTATAGGAAAAAATGTACCTTATATTCAATGTTGTAAAAAATAGTTTCTTTCGCATTTTCTAGTCTGAAAATCTTCAGTAGAGCAAAATATGGGTCTTTAGCTATAATACTCAAACAAAAAAAATTGAAAAATATTTCTTACGACTAGCACGTTTTGCCGTGAAAAAGGCAGTTTTTTATAAACAAATTGTTATATCTCGTGAACAATGAACGTAATAATTTTTGTTTTCATTAAGTTTGGTTTGATGGTATAAGAGCTTCATTTTGAAATGATGAAAATTATTTAAAAAAATTGACCTCGTAAATATATCGTTTGCAAAAAACGACTATTTTGGGTAGTTGTTTGCAGTTTTCTTGTTAACCGTCAACCCAAATTGAACCAAACTAAACTCAAAGTAAAGGTAGTGCTAGCATTCGAAACATTTGTTTGAAGATATTTCCAAAAAATCAATAGTTTAAAATCTAGAAACGAAAAGGTGTGATTTTGAAACTTTGAACTGCACTCCCACCCTCCAGGACGCGCGATAGCAGTCCTTATAGAAACCTCATATTGTACTGAGAACCCTGAACAATTTCCACTGGGTCACCACCTGTTTAATTATTAATTATTAATATATTTTTTTAGCACTGGAAATTTCTCTATTGATGCTGATCGTAAGCGACTGCAATTTCGGGATTGTCAGGTTCAAGAAGCTATCTTTTTTTCAATTTTAGTAGCGATTCATATTTCTAATGATTCGAATTCAAGCGTAAATCGTACTGACGACAAAAATACCTAATTGACCTCAGAAAAACGGCCTCCAACGGACGGAGTGCTCAAGTATTTCGTAACGCATTTCTTGAATTTCTAAAACTTGATTCACTATTCCAAAACAATTGATCCTATTCAATCAAGTCAGTCCATTTTCGAATTATACAATTTATGACATTAATCAAATCTTCGGGATGGTATATTGTTCGTCGCTATGTCAAAAGAAACACATTCGGAAATCGTTACTGTTACAGGTTTGCAAACTCCATCTCATCCTATTGATAATTGGAGGGATAAGAATGAAATGAAATATGGATTTAAGTTTTCATCGTTCTTTGTAAATGGAACGGCATAGGCGATAGAATAACGAATGGATACCGTCGACGGCGCCGGCGCAGTACCATTGATTCCGATAACCTTCACTTCCGACACTATGCACAAGCGCAGTAAGCAAATGTCGATGACGATTTCTTGATGTCGCTGGCTCAACGGTTTTATCCATGCCCAAACATGGGTAAAAAAGTTTTCACTTCAAAAAAGGAATTAACTGACAATGAAATATCGCATAATATGATGTGTTTCTTTAATTTAGCAAAAAAGTTGCGGCAATTCCGATATATTGTTCGATAAATTGAATCGATATAGTAAAGACATCATTACTTCACCATCTATAAGTAACGATACCTACATCACGACAAGAAAGATGGTAACAAAATATTGTCACATAATGGCCCGCGGTCGTGAACCAATGAACTCTAGCGCCGATCGGATCCGGATGGCGACATGTGTGGCCCTCGGAGTCGTTTCTCGATTAGACAGAGACAATGGTCTCCCTCGCTGGTCGAATTGTTTCGCAGAACCGATTTTCATCAGCGTGCGCCATTGCCATTTCGAGAAAGACCGCGCGCGGCTGTCGACTATTCGAGGCCCATCGAGATGTCGTTTGGTAGATGAGTTTGGAGCCGTGATTGAACGTTGTACCAGGAAAGGAGATCTGAAAGAGCGTTCATGGTTTGCCGGAGCGAAATTGGTAACAATCGCGTGTAAACAAACGGATAAATAAAGTTAATAATGAGCAACACGCTTCCGTCCGACGTGACCAGGGATCGAAGTCGTCGAAGTGACGCGAAAAATCACCACTATACCTGCTGTAAAAGGCCATAAACCGATGCGATTTTTTCCACGCGTTAAATGATCCTTAAAAATCGTTATACCCGTCAACGGAGCGAAATCCATTTAACTGGTAGGTAGGTATACGTCTATGTTTTTGCTCGACAGCTTGAGCAAACCAATCGGTAAATTAATAGCGAAAAATTCTTAATGTATTTTAATACGAATGATAAGTATCACCAAATAATTCGAAACCGTTTAAGATGCTTCTGATTAAGCAATTTGAAAAAGTCGACGTATCAATTGAGAATCTCTTAAAGCAGGTGCGGAAACGTATCACTAATAGCTCATTCTTCGACTCGACGTTACGAATAAAGAATTCGTTTCAAATGCTACAATGAAGAATGAAGATGTCTCAAATCCGACAGGAATTAAACTTCATCCAACGAGACCATGGTGAAAAAACCAAACTGTCATTTCTTAAGCTCATTATGCAAAGAAGCCAGCGTGCGAGTAATGCATATAACATGTACGATTAAAACACGAAAGATCGAATTTAATGCGAATGGGATTAGAGACGCCTCGTACATGAAATGGTAGTCTGTATTAAAATAATCTCGATAATTATACCATTTTATTATTACGCTTCCTTCGAAATGTTTCTCATGACATTCCCCAAAGTTGGAATTCGAGTTTTGTGTAATGAGAAAACAATGATGAGAAATCACGCGTTTCGTTTCAATGCTAATGTGTATTATATTCGCATATCATAAACATAAGGCTAAAGAAATCAGAAATCTTTATTTTTATATTAATAGAAAATACTACCGAAATTATTTTATATGAATTTTATTTCCTAACACTAAGTATCCAGTTGCGGTATAAAATCGGGAATCAATTTCATCATTTAATTCACTGCAAATCTTGATAACAAAATACTTCTAAAATAGGGATGTTATGGTTAATCCACTTCGTTCAAATTTTTCGTTTGTTCTGGCGATTCGACCGAATCTGAAAGCTCTGTTTTCGCAACTTGCTCATCTTCTTTCTTGTCGGCCGATGAAGTACTCCCATCATCCTCGTCATCCCTCTTCCTTTTCTTCGTTTGTTCTTGACTTATTCTCTTTTTGGGTTCCCTCCTTTTCTTCGCTTCATCGGCCAAAAGGTAGTAAGGCATCCGTTCCTGGTACGCCATTTTTGACCACTCATGACTTGCGTCAATGGCAATCTTCCAGGAGTCGTTGTCGTTACCGAGGTTGTGAAATTTTTCGATAACGAAATTCACAAAAGGCTTCGGGTTTGACGCCTTCTTTTTAGGCTTTTGTACATTTTTAGAACCTGCTTTCCTCGGCATTTTCAATCTTGATAACGCAACAACTTTAAACGTTTCGACACTCGTTTTCAAATGTTTTCAAAACATATACGATTCGTGAATAAGTAAATTTGAAATCAACACAGACTGTGATTTCGATAATTGAACATAACAATCAGGTCTACATTGAGTTCACTCATAAATGTGTCAATTAGTCTCGCGCCGACATGCGATTATTTAGTCGCGAGACCGTTTTATCCTACGTACGATATGGGCGTTTGCGACTAAATAATCGCATGTCGGCGCGAAGCCTTAGAGATATGCGAATTGTTCATTCGAATTAAATATTAATAGTTGATTCGAAACTCAAATCCAATGATGCGACTTTTGGGAATGATTCGAAAAAGTTCGAATAATTCGAAAAAATTATTGAATTACTGAATTTATTCGTAAATTTTGTTGGCTTAGTATTTATCATTTACATAATTTTATTTTATACATGAGTTTAACTTTAAGAAAAAAGAACAGAAAAATTAATCTCATTTTAAGAATGAATTAACAGGAATAAATTATGGTAGCTGTCAATTTGCATTGAAAACAATCAAAACTTAAATGAAAATTCGATTATTTTTGAATTGATACAATTGTTCGAAAAATTCTGACCAAGCGACGGAGCGACAAAGCCGAATTGTTGGCGATAGTTAATAGTCAAAACTGTATTCATTTGAATCTCTTGATAATGATGTAACAGAAACGTATTGAGTGTTCGTTCACAAAATCTTAAAATACGTATCTGGCAGAGTAAAGACGGATTTTCGATCTTTTTATAAGAAAAAAATAGTTTTTACCCAAAAATTTGTTATTCGCTTCTCTCTAAAACACTTCCTTTGAGATAATAGTTTCAATTTTCTCTTTAAAATATTTTATTCGATACCTTCTCATACTTCTCTATTATTTTTACTACTTATTTGTTATTTCATTTTAATAACTATATTAGAGATATTAATCAGACGGAACTAATTTTTTTAATTTCAGGTGAGATTGCAACCACATGAACCCCTTGTAGTCGTGAGTATGAATCAAATAACTTGCAATGATTAATCGCATTCTTCTATTATTATATGAATGAAATTCCTTAAATCAAATAATTTCCAATGTCAATAATAGCTGGCGTTGAAATGTTACATTTATTTGGCTTATCATGCTTGTGTCAGATGGTACTTATAGTGTCTCTGACAAGCTTCTCAAGCGACAATTTTCTTTGCATATAAATTTGTCTAAAATTCTACAATTTTGGTTCTGAAATTTTCAGTCGTAGAACTAAAAATAACAAAGTAATAATCGGAAATCAACGAAAATTTAAAACAAAAGTTTCTATTGATCGTTATAATTGTTCTTTCATTTCACAAAAAAATTTTATCAGGTTATTTTAATGACGAATTTTTTGTTCAATATTTGGTTTTTGCGTATTTACCTATTATGTTTCATAATTTTTGACTTAATTTCAATTATTATTAATGAAATAAATTATAAATAATACAATATTGTTATTACTTAATTATTGATTTGCCACTTTATTAAAAACACATTCAAATTATTGCTTTTCAAAAAAATTTCTGTGCAGAATATACAGTTCACCGAATTCCACATAGTTATGAACGATCCAAGTAACTTTTAGGAATGAAACATTTGGATGCTTATACTTATTGACAAATAATAGATCAAAATTGTAGATATGACTATTTGCAACAAAAACGTCCTCAAAGAGTCATTGTTTGTCAGTTCAGACAAATTCGCAGGAAACTTTTTTTCAATATGGCGACCGTGGAACAAATGTTGTAATCTCAGAAATTTGTGTTTAACTTTACATCAACCCCCTTGATATCTAAAAAATAAAATTTTGGCCTCTGGCAAGTGACAATGAACACAACACCAAATATTACTTTTCAATGAGCTATGAAGATGTGATAGCATTCACGCCACGGCGTTGTAAAACCTTATAATTGAAAAAATTCTTCTATAAAATAGATCTGATATATTTTTCTGACAAATGAAAAGTTTTCTCCTAGGTTCTTATCGATTTTTGCTTTTAATTATGTTACGTTTAGTTGTAGATTATTTCATTTTCATTTTCCCAAGATTTTTGTGGGATCCATAATTTGTGACATAGAAACCATTTCCACCGTTTTGGCGAAATGGTGGCCTTGAGACAAGGGTTGCAACTCCACAAACATGGATTTAACTTTACACTAACAGGCCTTGGTATCTGAAATATGACATTGCGTCCTCTAACAAAGCGAATAGCTACAGTTTTTTATGAACTACATGATGTTCATAAAAATTCTCGTAGCAAATGCATAATGCTTAATGATTCATCAAAATTCGTCTCGAATAAATTTGAGTACATTACTCGCACTTGCACTTCCTCCTCTCTTCTTACTTTTTTAGAAATTTCACACTATCTGGCTCCTAATACTGAGGTGTGAAATGTGTTATTATTTACTCTAGTAGAATCAGTACTTTGTTTTGGGAATTTTTTATTGACTCATCTACTTATTAATTTGAAATTAAAAACTAAGAGCGATTTGGAAAATTCAAATTGTTAAATTAATTAAACGATACCATTTTCTAAAATTCAATAAGAAAAGAAAATTCAAAAAATAAACATTTCGAAATACATTATTATTGTTGTCATCATTCGAATATTCCTGAATATTAATCTATTCATATGGAACGAATTCATTTCGTTTGAGTTTGTTTTGATTCCTTTTGACGTGGTAACGTCTTATAAATCGATGAGACCAGCTGCACACGCGAATAACATGACTCATAGCGTAACGTTCCCTGAGGGAGGTATTAAGTTGAGTACCAATACGCATGAGGCGAGTCGAAAAAGCGAACGCCGTTTTCGAGTTGGGTTCAATTGAATAAGAATACCTAAACGAAAGTGCGAAACAAGCGATAAAACACGATCGTCATAAAAACGTTTAGTTATTGTGACTTATTTATCTCTCTTCGACTCCATCATCGAAGTCGGCTACTGATGCGTCCGAGTTTTGAGATGCAGCGGTAGTAAACAACCGGAGAACACGTTCTGTTTTGTCGTTTGTTTTTATTGTTATTATATTATTTACAACAATTGCGGGAAAGAATTAGTGCCTGCATTTTAGGAGGTGATGGGCGCCATTACTAGTAGTATCACAAGAATAATACATCGAGTGTTCGATTGCTCGAGTGGCATAGGTTTCATTTCGATTTCACCACTTTCCCGCACGGATCAAACCGGTTTTACCCGTGCGGGAAAGAAATTCCCACACGGTTGCATGCAATTGGTAATAGGCGAGCGTGACGATATGTATCACTTTCGTATGTGGTCGCCTGGAAAAGTATTAATATGCTAATATAACTACAAGGCTTACAACGTTTGTTCGGAATCCAAATTAGCTAACGACATAAGTCGAAGGGCAGCTAAATTGTTGCTATTTTGTACCAGGAGAATTAGTTTTTCTTGTTGTATATTTTCTTTATAACCCTAGTGTTACATTACGATAGCATAACCCGAATCATATCTCGAAATCCAAATAAAATAACGATAACGATCAAACGGCATATATTGTTGCTATAAATTGTTGCAATTTTGTACCAAAAAGTGTCTACTGAAGAAAATCGGCCGAGAATTTGTCGCTATGTCTTCATTAAAGTTAGATTGGCGGCAGGTCAAAAGTTGGAGTTGCTATTAAAAAGTTTGCTAGGTCGAATGATTGATATTTGACACCTGAAACGAAGGAAAAGTAAATATAAAAAGTGAAAATGGACTGAGAAATGTTCTGCTTCAAGATGATCTACCTGAACAAGAGGACAAGAAATTACACAAACGAACAAGAACGAATCCGTTTAAATATTTTCTAAAAATTGAAAAATATGCAGAAATAAATTCAGAATGGAAAAAGGACAGCGTGTGCTGAATTTGAGGAAAGATAATAATTCTCCAATCAAAGAATGAACAGTTTCCACAGTATGAAAACATTTTTGGGCATCAAATAAATTGTTACCACACTAGAGAGGAATTGGGAGGACTCTCCTCCAAGCAAAATTTCGCGAGTACACAATGAAGTTTTCAAGATAGAAATATGAAAAAAATGCCACTTTTCGTTCGTTCCAGCTACATAGACCTTTCATAAGTTTTTAGCGAATTATTCGATAAAAGTAAACAAGTCGGAACGAAAGGCGAACAAAAATTAATAGTCGAATTGTGTTATTATTTCCGGATGCTCGTTAAAACTGCTCTAATTATCTGTTGAACTGATCGGAATCGCCGCATCGCAACTGTCAAAATAAAAGAGTATAAGCTGAGTGTTTACCGCTGCTATTTTTTCGACCTCACCATCGGCAAGAAGAAAAAGGGGATTATTGAAAAGCCACGATCCGGCAGGAAGTCGGTCGCAGCATGTGGCGGTAGCCGAATAGGGTAGATTCCGCGATAGATAAATTCATCGGTCATTTGACGCTGCGCCGTTCTTTTTCAGCATCGTAAAACATTCCACGCCGATACGAAGAAAAAAAAACCGAAAACACGAGTCATTTATCAAAAAGGCGCTTCTATAAACTATTTTCCGACTTGTCATAATCCGGTAAACAGTAAAAATTACATCCCCGAGTCGTCGTAAATATGTCAGCGTTTCAACTCCGAAAACCACATGAAACTTGATCCAACTAACCGGAGCGAAGATTTAAAAAAAGACAAAACCACCAGAGAGGCCGTACGTAGTAAAAATTAAAATTCTCGTATATAAAAGGTGAAGTTTATATTTTTATATATTTATTGAGTCATAATAACTTGTCAAGATCATAAACTATATTGAATAATCTGGAAGCTGACGGGACCAGCGACCTTGTTGGACCCAACGTGGAGCCGTTCAGTGGCGCGCCGCAGACACCCGTTTTTCCTTCCTACATTTAATCCATATTCGTTATTTCGTTTCGACTACTAGACGAAATAATTAAATCGGTTAGATTAGCAGTTAAAGCAACGATCTTTTATTCGTGTGACGGACACATTGAATGAAGTCCGACACGGCACTGGTCAATCGGATCTTTTCAGTCATCAGCTGGCATCTCCGGGGCTAAGTTATAAAAATCTCGTATCTTGGACAGATCTTATCACTTTGGAGAATATATGCAGTGAGCTGAAGTCGAAGTAGCAGCAAGACGGGATGCCTGGGCCGATATTTATAAACATAACGCTTTTACGCGTTCGCATACAGGCAGATTTTTGGACGGCATGTACATCGGATCGTCCGCGTTTTCCCACGGTTCTTTTTCGGATTTCTAAATGCGGATGTACGACGGAAATGTCGCAAGGATCCTGGCGACTACGATTCAATCCATCCTCGTCGCCAGATTGTGAATATTAATAAATCAAAAATACCTGTCGCGCCATCGTCCGTCGAGATGTAGGCAGAGATAGAAGCGCATCAACAAAAATCTGTTTACAAGCATGTTACGTTATGCGGCATAACGTTGAATAAAATATTCCTTTTGTCGACAGTAAAGGAAAAGTTACGTTTATGGTTTACCATCCCGGAATGCCCGGTGTTATAAAAGTTTCGTATTTCTTGCGCCCCCTGTGGGGCTCAAGTGCGCCAGTCCGGACCGCAATCTCGGAAAGCCATCAGCGACGTAAATTTGAGAAACTTATCTTAATTACAATGTAATTGAATATCTTGTCACGAAACAATGTCGCCGCGACATTGAAAGTGCATTTTCGCGAAATTTCCCAAGAGTAGCGTAGCGGGCGCCATAAACGATTCGACATAAATCTCGGAAACACTTTCAACTGCTAAACGGGCTGTGGGCGTTTTCGCTAAGAACAGGAAATTCGAAAAACCTACCTCACATATATCATATAATCTTTTCCTTTTTTCTTATATTATCCGTTGGCTTATTCTAATCTACTGTTCCGCGTTTATTGCATAAAAACATCTTTGCTCGAGTATAAGTGCGCAATTATTTCGTTTTCGATCATTAGTCGGATGCAATTAGTTATTCCGAGAAGAAAACTGGTTGATTAAATATTAGAATGGTATAAAGGTTGGCATTGTTTTTTCCTCGCGTTTTCCGTGCCACGTGGGTAGCTCAATTTCGAAATAACCTCAACTCCAAAAGCCATCAACTGATAATATCAGACAGAAACGATATGCATTTTAAATCCTTTTTCTTTAATATGAAAACATTTTTTTTTTCATACCTGTAGGATTTTCTTTTGTAGAAATCTACTTTTCCTGTACAGTTTGGAATAAAGTTCAGAAACTTCAATAGATAAAATAAACTCTGTTAAACTCTCTATCGTGATCAAGTAGAGAATATAATTTAAAATGATTTAGATTACAAGTTCCAGCAAATAATTGTTTTCTATGAAATCAAAGGGCACCTATAGGGTAGCAGGGCTAGAAATCTAATATTTTGGTTGAATATTCCAGTTTTTGCATAAAATTTTCCTGTGAGTCTGAACGTCTCACAAATTTTTATATTCTTTTCAAATATAATTTCTTCAGTTATTCCATTTTTGGAAAATTGCGAACTGAAAAAAAATATTTAAGAGAAAAGAAGGAATTCGAATGAAACTATAAGATCGCTAGGGCTTGAACAATTATTCATGGAAGACGACCAATTTATTTCAAATTGATACGCTTTCAGTTAATTTTATTTGTCCCGTACTAGTTTTTGCTAAATACGATTCAGGTTAGCATTTGGATTTTAAATTGTGTTCGGGATTATAAATGAACTTATTACCGAATTACACAGTATCGACTAAAAAACCATTTGAAGTTACCGACTTATCAATATATCAGATTTATTTTAAGCAAAGTATGAAAAATGAACTACAAGTTTTAAGAAAAGTTTTGAACAATCGAAAGATAAAACTGTGAAAAAGAGTATTTCACATTAGCAGAAATCGTGAGAATTTATGAACATTTGGGAAATTTTTTCAATGAGCCAGAATATTTCGGCTATTTTATGGAACTTCTTGGTCATTTTCTTGAAATCTTGAGGATAAATCATTGAGAAGCCGAATATTTTTCTAGATGCTTTGAATCGTTTAAAAACATTCAACGATTTCGAGAAATTTTCGTCGATTTCCTAAGAGCTCAAAAATGAGTCGAAATATTCAAAAATTTTTCTAAAGTGATTGAAAAATACGGAAAAAAATCATATGATTTATACACAAAAGAGTGAAAAAATTTCATCGATTCTAGTAAAATTTTATTTTATGATTTTAAAAAATTACAAAGAATTACCAGAAAATCAAAGAATATGATCAAAATTAACATTTTTTTGATTTAGCAGTATTTATAACTGTTCGTAATGAACCGTAGGGATTTCAAAGAACATTTCGAATAAATCGCACCGTTTTGAGAATATCGTAAATTTTTTTGGACTTTCTTAAAAATTCCAAAAATAAGTCAATAAATGCCGGATTCCATGGATTTCTTGGAAATACCCAAATACGTACAGATTTCCGAGACGTTTCTCATAAAGCCTTTCACTAATGAATTTCATACAAGTAATAAAACGCACCCAAATTTCACTACAAACTGCCAAATGTTAATCAATTCTGGCGAAAATCTGTCTAATGGTCTGAGAGAAATGTTAAAGAAAAGTTTTAGTGATGAGAGATAATTAAACAAGAAAATATCCCAGATAGAAGGGATTTCATATAAGAATATACAGTAATTTTTAAATTATTGCAAAAAATTATTGAAGCAGAAAATTCCGGAAATTTCATCACTCTTTCTGACCATTTCTCAAGAATTCAGAAGGTCAGTAGTCGAACGCCCAAAAATCTCCATGATTTCTTGACATATTTAGAAACATATAGAGAGAAAATTTGTCTTAATTTCCTCATAATCTCAGAAAGATTCAGAAAAATTTGAGGTAGTTCTTAAATTTCTTGAATTCGTTAAAGAAACAAAATTAACGAATTCACAAACAAACCGGAAAATGTTGATCTTATAAGTATTTATAAGGAAGTTGGAATGAATCTCCAAACAATCATCACAGAAATTTACTGAAAATTCACCAAAAATTTGTATTTGTTCATTGAATTTCGCAATCACTTTTCAGATATTCGCGAAAACTTTGAGGTAGTATCTAACTTTCAAAGCAATTCTTCCATTGAATCAAAATATTTTGGGAGTTTCAGGGAACTTCTTGATGGTCATATTCTAAAAATTTCAGAAATGAAAACGAGAATTTCTTGAGAAATTCAGGAGTAGACGAATTCCACTCGGCAAACATAATTATTAAAAAATTACAAAATGTATATGAAAATTTATCATGGATGAAATTTCTTTAAAATTCACAACATTTCACAAAATGAAAGTGAAATTTATATTAAATTTCGCACCAATATATTGAATACTTGTAGAAAATCGGAGAGCTTCTCAAACTATCAAGGAATTTTTAGAATGAATTAAATCATTGAATTTATTGGCCATTTTTCGAAAATCTCAAAGATTAAAGACCCAAAAATGATCACAGATTTCTTGGAAAATACAAAAATATGAACAGTGTTCGAAGCAGTTTCTGCTCAATCTCATCAGCATACAGAAGCTACAAAACATTTGAAGAATTAAAATTTCAAAGTTAAAAATCTGGAAGCACACTTAACCGATTTTCAGGACAAATTGAATAATATTAATGGATTTTGGCGAAATTCTGTTTTATGATTAAAATAAAATTAATGGCAGTCTTCTGAAAATCACGAAGTATGATAAGGAATACACCAGCTTCGCAGTTTTTCAAGGAAATCTGAAACAAAATTATCGAATTACAAGAAACTTATCCATTCCGGTGGAATTTCATCTAATGATTAAAGGATTTCTCCCAAAAACCTCGAAAATGATAAAATGTAATTAAAAATTAAAAATTCGAGAGGAGAAACTTTCCAAAAATTCACAGTATTTCTCAGGATTCAAGAAATATATAATGAAAATTGTAGATTATCTACAGATTCACAGAAAATTGGGGGATTACAGAACATTGGAGAAAAAGTTAAAGCAAACCAGAATGTCTTGGAGATTCCACGAAACTTTTTCATCATTTGCTCGAAATTAAAGAATCTAAAATGATTATGGATCTCTTAAAGAATCCAGAAATATGTACAAGTTTCCGAGTATATTTTCGAGAACTTTGTCGGACTTTCGGACGGTTACATATTATTTGAGGAATTTCCCAATGTTTATAAAGTGATCAATACGGAAACGAAATTATGCAATTTTTACATAAAACTGGAAAATGTCCATAGCCTTTGGCGAAATTCCTTGTCGAAATTAAGAAAAAGGAAAGAAATCTTGAAAAAAACGAAATATAATTAGAAAATCATCGTCAAAGAATTTTCCTGGGAGAAAAAACAATATTCATGTTGAATTTAAAACTGATTCTCATAATATTTGCAGAAAATCGGAGAGAGTCTCGAACTTTTGAGAAATCGTTGATATCAGTCGGAATATTATAAATTTTCTAAAAATTTTGAGAGGAAGTCATTGAACACTCAAAAGCTATCATGGATTCTTAGAAAATGGAATAGTATGCACAGTTTCAAATCAATTTTTCTGTGAATCTCCCCAAAAGTGAAAAGTTACAAAATATTTGAAAAATTTATACTGAATTTCAATGTGATTCTTCAAATTATTGCCGAGCTATCAATTTTCAATGACATTTTCGATTAAGCTAAAATAATTTGTGGTTTTCATGAAACTTTTAATAACTTAGTATAAATTTCAAAGGTGAGTCATTGAATATGAATAATTTCATGGTTTTCTTGGACTACTAATATTGGTAACATCGCTTAAATATGTTGCCCGTTATCGATGTTAACTGATTGTTTTTAATTCAGAAAGTTCAATATTCCTCTCACACAAAATTTAAAACAATTCTCTAAAACAAAAAACTACGAGACATTTAACAAACTCGATGATCTGTCTTTCAAACTTTTGATCCCTTTAAACTTAATCAAGGAATTCTCTGAAATTTCGATGATCCTTTCGATTCACCACAAATTCTCAAACAATCTCTGCAAAATTTAATATATGATGAATATTCAAGAAATTTCTGTGATATTACATACTTTTAATCAAGTGCAATTTTTTGAATTTTTTGAATTTTTAAAAAAATTCTTTAAAATTCGCTAAAAATTTGATATCACTTTCAACTTCTTGTGAAAACTCAAAAAAACTTTCCAGTATTCTTTATGAATCTCAGATTCTCTTTGGAATATACTATAAGGGAATTGCTCTGATGATAAATTTTCACTGTTTGCGATTCTCTAGAAATTCCTCTCATCTTTCAATTAGGATGGGAATTTCACTGGACACTGTTTGAGTTTCACTGAAAAATCGTGAAATTTTGCCTCATGTTTCTTTATGCCTACTTCAAAATTTTAGGGACAGATTATTTTGTAATTTTTTATAAAATTTTTGGCAGATAGAACACATATTTTTGGGAAATCGTACAAATTTTTAATTTTGGAGATCAGAAATCCTAGTTTTATGAGAAATTTGCTGACATTAGGATTATTCTCTTAATTCTTCAGAATATCCGTAAGATCTAATTTAGGCATCGAATTTGCTGCGAATGTTCTAGTTAAATTTTGATATTGGAATCCTTTCCATTTTTGCGAAAATCAACTAACGTTTTCCAGCTTCTTTGAAATAACTGGAATTTTTGTCCTGATTTCCCTGAACTTCATAATCGTCCAAAAGTTTCGGAACTTTTCTTCTGAGAGAGTCTGAGAGCATAACCAGAAAAGTTGCGTCTTCATATATTTCTGAAGTTTTTAATAAATCGATGAAGATTTTAGAATTTTTTCAAATTGAATGGAAAAAATTTCATGAAGTTAACAAAAAACGTTGGTTAATTCGAAAAATTTCTGGGAAGATTGATAATCACGGAATAATTTATTTGAAGGCGGCTAAAGTCTGAAATTTCAGAATTCTAGAAAGTAACGATCGAAAAATAAATGATATTACCCATTTAAAAATTATTTCTGTATATTTATTAAATGTTCGTATATCTGAAATTTCTTCCAAAAATTAATACCCTTCAGAGGAGATGAGATATTTTTGAGTTCTCATACTTATTTATCTTTTCAAATATTGCTTTCATGTAGGCACCATTAGATAACAAATCGCCACAAAATCCGAGAATCTTAAATCAAGGAAAGCCGGTTTTTTATGTAGTCCCGTAATCTAAATTGAATATTACTGAAAGGGAAATAACTGTAATCGAAATAAATCCTAATCGGAATAATCAAGTAGTTATCAATCCTCATCAAGTGAATTGAACTCGTTCTTAAGAGTAGGCTTTCTATCATAACGTAGAATTTGCCGCAGATTAGAATAGATCGAAAGCTGATAAGGAATGACGAACATCATCGATTAGGTAAAAAGTTTCGTCGAGAATCCGGCCATCCAGGAAACGGGAGCGACATTAACGACGACAATTTTTCGAAATTCGCATCGAAGGGAATCCGTGGAACTCGATTCGTATTCAAATTCGAATAGCCGCTGGTTTTAAGTATATGTGGGAAAATAAAATTAATAAAAATAAAAGGAAATGAGATCGACGTGGTCCGTGGGCCGTTCTTTTCTAGGAAACAACGCGTTTGACGAGAGACGTGATGAATGGACTCTCCCGTCGGTTTCAGAAAATAAATGAAGTACGTCGGTCGGTTTATTTACAACGACGATTAAATTACGTGGGTTGTGGCCGCCGGGGGCAGTTCGCTTATGTTCCTAGAATAAAACGTATCTTTCGTATTTCGCATCGAGAGACTTTCAGTTTTTGCGAGATTAAATGGGCTTTTTATCCAGATCGTAATTTTTGATATTTTTCTCCTTATACGAGTAGTTGTTTCCACAACAATAGGTAGTATTCTTCAGATGGTATTTCTTTAGATGTTTGACTTGACCTTATGAAATGGATTCTCAATAAAGTGATATGTAACTGTTTTTCTTGAGTATCTTGTGATATTTATTTAATTTCATCTTTATTGACAAAATGATTGAATTTTATTTGTGATCAACTCAGTGTTATTTCTATTTCTTTTCAAAAAGAAAGATTGAAGCAACTTTTGATGTCAGGTAGATTAAAGCAAACATCCAGAAAAACCAAATCAATATCTGGCATTTTTCATTTTTTAAACGTCAATTTATTTGCAAAGCGCGATTATTGAATGACTTCAGCAACAAATCATCTATCGCTTCATGACTCCACAACCAATTCAACATCGTTTAAATAGTCAAGAAGCGCATGATGAACGTTTGTCGCGTCGCGGCTCTTCAATAAATTATTACTCACGCGATTAAATAGTTGCAGAGCGCTAGAGGATCACTAACGATAATCGCCAATTCAAATATTTACAGATCATTTGTTGCTTCGCAACTAGATTACAGTTTGATTCGAATTGACCAACTTTTTTTATCGTTATTGTCTTCGCGAGTTGATCAATGCAATGACGTTCAGATGGTCAAGAAGCGACTGATGATCAAGTGATTCGTTAATCTCCTCAACGACAAACATTCCTTGAATTATCAATTGTTTCGCGATCATTCAATTGACTAAGGACCTGTTTCACCACCTCCAGATAAAGTGTTATCTACCAGATAACCAGAATGGTTCAATGGAAATATTTAATTAATCTGACAGATACACTATATCTGGAGATGGTGAAACAGGCCCTTAAAATAAAAGTAAAAATGTATCTAAGAGACACGAAGATTCAGGACTAATCAATTAACTCTATAGTCCAGTCAACAGAGAAATTTTCAGTGCTAAATAAAAAAAATTAATTACAGGTAGTGACCAGTGCAATTCAAAGTTTTGAAATCACAACTTCTCACTTCTAGATTTTAAACTATTGATTTTCTTGAAAATATCTTCAAACAAATGTTTCAGATGCCAGCAATACCTTAACATTGAATTTGGTTTCGTTCAATTTGGGCTGATGGTAAACAAGAAAACTGGAAAAACTTCTCAAAATAGTCGTTTTTTGTAAACGTGATATTTACGACGCCAAATTTTTAAAAATATTTTTCATCATTTTAAAATGAAGTTCTTATAGCATCCAATCAAACTTAATCAAAAAAAAAATTATTACGTTCATCGTTCACGAGATACAGCAATTTGTTTATAAAAAACTCCATTTTTTACGACAAAACGTGGCAATATTTTTTAATTTTTTTTTTGTTTGAGTATTATAGCTGAAGAAACATATTTTACTCTACTGAAAATTTTCAGCCTAAAAAATGAGAACAAGACTACTTTTTACGACATTGAAAATAAGGTACATTTTTTTATAAACAAATAGCTTCAGGCGCTTTATTTTAATCTTCAGAAATTTCATTTTCTCGCCAATGGAAAAAAGGATTGAAATAAAGAACTTGACACTCCTAGAAATCTTGTACGACTTGTTGAACGTGAGTTGAATATTTTTCTTAAAAACGTCACAGTAGCTTTATAAACCACAATTTCTGAATTAATTCGAGTTCATACTTTTCCAAATGAGTTATATTTTACAATGCTAAAAGAAAAAGTGACAATTTGCCTGTTTTTGATACAAATAAACAGGTGACAATTTGATTCGATTCCGTTGCAACTCATCTGCAATCCCAATGGAGGAGGATTCCATTCCGTCCCGTCGACATAGTCGGCACTTTTCTTCGGAACTCGAGTGGATTGTTTGTAATTTTGGATTAAGTTTTTCAAAACAATCGCTCGAAGATTATGAAGGCATCCACGACTACGATACGCGCCGAGCCGCTATTCCTTCCAAGACACCATCGACCGCAAGACGAGAATGCGACGACCCGTTCAAATTCTCATCTTTTTTCCTACAAGCACTTGCTTCATTTCATATTCCTCTTGAACAACATAAAAGATAATTCATTTGGAAGAGGATGAAGTTGAATTAGTTCCTAAATTGCTATTTATAAAGCCATTGTGATTTTTCAAGAAAAGAATGCAACTCGCGTTCAAAAAGTCGTGGAAGATTTCTCGAAGGTTCAAGTTCTTTTGTCAATGCTTATTTTTCATTAGCGAAAAAATGGAATTTGTGAAGATCAAAATAAACCGCCTGAGGCTATTTGTTTATAGAAAAAAATGTACCTTATTTTCAATGTTGTAAAAAAGAGTCTTTTCCACATTTTCTAGTCTGAAACTTTTCAGCAGAGTAAAATATGGGTCTTCGGCTACAATACTCACACAAAAAAATTGGAAAATATTGCCGACAACAAGCACGTTTCGTCATGAAAAAGGCAGTTTTTATAAACAAATTGCTATATCTCGTGAACGATGGACGTAATAATTTTTGTTTTCATTACGTTTGGTTTGATGCTATAAGGCTTAGCGCCGACATGGAACTTTTTGATTTGGCGATAGTTTGGTTTTTCTTCGCGAAAGCGCGCCGACATGAGAAACCAAATCGTTTTGCATCGACGGGCGCGCCGACTAAGAACTTTCAATTTGTTATTTGTTTTCGCGATAAGGAGTACCGCCAATTTTTTAATGCGAACACAACAAAAGACCCACATTCTTAGTTCTGTTTTCGTTCTCGAACCAATAGAACGTAGTAATTCGGATAAGAGCTTCATTTTAAAATGATGAAAAATATCAAAGAAAATTTGGCGTCGTAAATATCACGTTTGCAAAAAACGCCTATTTTGAGAAGTTTTTTGCAGTTTTCTTGTTAACTGTCAACCCAAATTGAACGAAACCGAATTCAAAGTAAAGGTATTGCTGGCATCTAAAACTTTTGTTCGAAGACATTTCCAAGAAAATCCATTGTTTAAAAACTAGAAACGAAAACGTGATGAACTGCACCCCACCCCTAGGATGCTCGATAACAGTCCTTATGAAATTTCTCCAATTGACTGGACTACTATAACATTCAAGTAGTCGTTAAGCGACGGATAACCAATAAAAGTATTATCGCTTCTTCATTCTTAAAAAAAAAAACTTAAGAAAAAGTAGACTAGTACCAAATTAAAAGATGCGAAGTGAAAATTGTTCATTTATCGCTTCATGACCCGTGGTAAAGATTGATTGTTACTTGAATTAATTTCAAAAGAACTCATGCTTCGCCTCAAATAATTAAATATGGAATTTATTGCGAAGCTTTGTAATTTCGAAATTTTCGCCAACACTCAGATAATCTGTTTTATAGAAAGCATTCGTCACTTTCGACTAGTTCGTTAACTCCTAAGAGTATAAATGAAATAAAAGTGTGAGGTATCATTAGAGATCAATTGGCATATCATTCTAACAGCAGTTGATATTGTTAACGTGTTTCGAAGCGTAACAAATAGGGAATTCAATTAATTCCGTTTCGCTATACCCAAGTGACAAAAACCAACTATTTGCTTGATAATTTTCGCTCTATGCCTGAGACAATCATTCGAAACCTGGAAAAAATCGAGTTAAACAATGGCACTAGGACATAAAATGAACTCGTTAATTTTAACAAGCTATCGAATTACCACCTCGTATTTCCGTGTATTTACCCAAAACTCGTCATTACACCGCTGAAAAAGAGCAAAAAAGCAATTTGTCACGATGCGCGGCTCCAAAAACAGGCTGTCGTTCTAATGACTTTATTTAGAATGTAAATAAAATGAATGGTTACGAAAGGGAAATAATGATCGTCACCAGACCACCAGACTTCGAGCGAGGAACCGTTTGTTGAATCGAAAAGCCAGTTTGCCGTAATTTCAGAATGATTAGGCTACATTTTCCCCATCCTTTTTTTCCCGACCGAGATCGAAATTAAATTTCTGGTCACACGTTTATTAAAATCGTATCAGGGAAACATTTATCGTGAGAGGAAATGTTACAGATTTAATAATACTCGCAACAGGGTGGACAAAAAAGTTATCGGGTGGGCGTGCACGCTAAATCGACCCGTAAGGAAGGAATTAACGGCGCTTTATATACTCGCGTATTTCATTAATATGCCATTAGACTTTAGGCAAATCCGCTTGGTGAAGTACTATCAATTACAAAAATATTTTAGAGTTAACTCGTACCTATGAATATGTTTTTTCAATCGCTTTACTCTACTCAAATTTGCTCATTTGAAATTGCTTCCTAATTGATTGGTAAATGTTATTATCATTGATTGTGATATTTTCCCGATTGTATTTTTTAAATTTTGTTTCAATGCAATTGAAGATCTATCTATCAGTGTTTGAGAAACCGAGCAATATTTATATTCAAAAATAAAAAATTCAATTGCGTAAATAGCAGGAGAATTTCAGTATCAAAATACATGGGCAAAATGAAACTGATATGTTGATAATACATAAAAAATGAATGATTCAACTTAAATGTTCGAAAGGAGTACAATTTTCATCTTCACAAAAATGTAATCTGCCCTTGAATTCCTTCCTCACATTTCGAAAGGTTAGTGAATCAATCAACAATGAAAATACATAAAATGCGATACAATTTCCCTTCAAATGTGCATAAACAATCTAAAAACTTGTTGGTGATAAGGATGAAAAAATAAAACAAATATTCTTAGGGAATCTGATTAATGATCGTCAGTTTGCATTACCATTTTGGTGTCTAAATTATGGTACCCCCCTGCTGACTTTTTAAATATATTTTTTTCTATGATTTTTGAAACGCAGTATCGAATAGGACAATTCAAAAATAAAGAATTGAGTCACGTAAATAGCGGTAGAATTTCAGTATCAAAATACATAAGCAAAATTAAACTCACGTGTCGATATAAAAAAATTAATGAATCAAAGTAAATGTTCGAAATAAGCATCATTTTCCTCTTGACAAAAATGTAATCGGTCTTCAAATTCTTCTCTCACATTCCGAAATGTTTGTGGATCAATTGATTGGTAAACCTCGTTAATTCGACGTCTAGGTTCGATCAAATCGTTACGTAACTTTTGTTTTGATGTAGCCCCATAGGAAGAAATCCATTGGCGTCAAATCGGGCGATCTTGGAGGCTATTCAATTGGTCCACGTCGTCCAATCCAGTTTCCATAGAAATGTTCATCCAGATAATGTCTTATCCCACATTATGGCCCACTATGCCTTCCAACTAGCAAGGTCGTCGCATTAGCGCGTGTTGGTTTCATGTTTATCGAGGTTTATTGGTCTCGAACTTCAAAATTGGACCAAAAAAAGAGGGTGCAACGATAACGGAGGATACACATGTACCTGTTCTCTAGTGCAGAGATGCCAGAATGTGAAATTTAAAGCAGATGAAAGAATTTTTTTCACACTTCTTTCGCTTCTTAGACGAGTTTCGATAGAAAAGTTATGCTTCTGCGTTACCAAATCTGTTAAATCAGGCGACGTCTAATAACAGTTTCTCATTGGAATATCATAAACTTCCGTATTAAGTATTGGCTGAAATATAAAAATAAATATTACATTCAATAAGAGTACGAAATAATTGAATACTTCATATAAAATACTGTAGTTAACCCTTTTACATATTTTTGGAGCGTAATTAAAAAACTATTGATTAAAGATGTTTGCAAGTTCGGAAAACTCTACTATATATCAGCGACCTTGAAGTCACAAATTATTGTAAATTGTGCCTCAGTATTTATGAGAATACATTTCTAATTTATTTACAACTTTATTAAATTCAGAACTCTCAAAGCCTTGAACCATTTGTCGTTTTATATAGTTCATTATTTTGCAAAAAATGTTATATAATCTAGATTTCATTTATCCACATAAAATAAATAAACGCGATTGAAAAATAGAGTTTTGAAGATTTAATTTTCGCTTGTTCGCAAATCGTTCTGAATCAGGTAAGCATAGGATCAAAGGGATACCTATGGGCTATGTGGTATATATTTGAAGCAAATAACTTGTCGAATGTTTATAATCTTGGCTATCGTTAAATGATTTGTTTTTTATTTTGGTTCTAATAGCAGAAACTTATTGTTTCACTTTTCATCCTTATAGTTTCGTTTTATTTTCATTATAATAGAAGGTCAAAAGTACTGAAAATTTGTCCAAGAATGTTCTTATTTTTATTGTTATTTATCATTTCACATAATTTTCATTTTAATGAAATGTTAAATTTATCCGTAGTTTTGTTATAACGAAAAATGATATTTAATTTGAAATGATCATATCGAAGATGGTCATATCGAAATTGGCAATCTTACTGCCGATATAAAAATATGACAATGACAAAACGAATAGGTAAAATATAAATTAAAAAAACATCGTGTGAAACTTCGAAAATTATTGAGTATAGAAAAAAGAAATTGATCAAAAAGCATATGAAGATTAAAGTTTTAAAATATATAATAGAAAATAAAGTACAAAACTGTTCTCAATTTTTCATTTATAATCTTCCTATATAGATCGGAAATGTCCTTCGATAGATCTTTTTGTTACTTCAAAACCCCACTTCTGGTCTTGAGTGATATATGTACATTTTTTGTAACAGGTTTTGCCTCCCATCACATTCTTCTGGTATTCTAGCATACTTTTGTATGATATTAAATGAAAAATCAGGTGAGTTTTCATGTCTTATTATAAATCTATTTTGAATTAAATGATCATTTCAAAGTAAAAGTCAATTTTTTCGTCAAAAATGAAATATCTTTCTTCGTTATAACAAAAGCACGAATAAGTTTCACACTTCATTAAGATAAAAATTATGTGAAATGATAAGTAAAAACAATAATAAGAACTTCCTGAACAGATTTTCAGTACCTTTCGACCTTTTATTATAATGAAAATAGAACGAAACTATAAGAACGACAAGTGAAACGGCAATTTTCTTCTATTAGAACCAAAATAAAGAACAAATCATCCAATGATAACCAAGATTATAAATATTTGAGAAGCTATTTGCTTCAAATATATATCACCCATTGATCCCTTTGATCCTATGCTTACCTGATTCAGAACGATTCGTGAACAAGCGAAAATTAATGATCTTTCATTCATGTTCACAAAAATTTTTTGTCTTATATTATGTGGATAAATGTAATCTAGATTATATAAATTTTTTGCAAAATAATGACCTATATAAATCAACAAATGGTTCAAGGCTTTGAGAGTTCCTAATTCAATATCAATTAATAAACAAATTTCACTCTTCCCAAATGCGGTCAATTTGACGATTTTTACTGTTTCACCCTAAACTACGAACAGTTTCTCCAGAAATCAGATGAGCACAAACTATAAAAGCATTACTATATTTTCTTTGCGTGTTTCTACATCGAAGGAATGCACTTCTACAAATATTCCATTTGCTCATATTTCTAGATGATGATGTTTTCAATTCAAAATTCACTAATGAGTTGAAACTACATGTTTCTTTCTATGATCGCAAAATATTTTTTCCGTATCTTTATAGAAGCCGTATAGCGTTTCAGTTTCCTTGTATCCTCTTCCTTTGAAGTATTCCAGAAAAACCGACACCGAAGCCATCCTCGGCCAATATTGGTGACGGTATGAATCGCTCAGACACTTGACTTCTTGGCTATCCTGAAGGGATTCGAATACGATTACGTTTACGAAACGAAATATCCCTATTGTTTGTTACAAAAAACCATAAATAATTTTTATTACTTTAATTCATCATGTAGGTGTATCTATACAAAAAAACGCCAAGAAACGTCATTATATTCTTATTAAATTCCCAGGGATAGATTTGGCATCGCTGTTCTGTAGAGCAGAAAACCTTTTCAAGTTGATTTTCGAGTATCGAAATTTATGGGATGTTGGTCCCAATGTTGGGCCATAATGTGGGAGCTACATTACACGAAAGGCAAAGTGGGAACTCCTCCCCACTCCGTCTTGTTGGAACATAATTACATCATTGTCGTTGAATTCATCTGGATTATTTTCCACAATTTCAATGATAAGAGAGGTAATAACATTGTCCAGCATATTCAAATATAAGTTTCCATCCAGATTTTCTTCCAAGAATGTTGGTCCTGCGATGTGATTTCCCAATATGTGTTGGACCTTCATGGAATAAATGTGGGTCTGCGTCACTCCTATATCTGAGGTTTTGTCTTTGAACTCTCCCATTAAAAAAAAAACTCATCAGAAAAACAAATGTTCTGGTCAAAGCGGTTATTCTGCATTATTCTATCGGTCATTATTTCACAAAACTGGATACGTCTATCGGGGTCGTCTTCAGTCAATTCGTGCAAAATTTTGATTTTATAGGGATGAAATTTATTTATTTTTAACACTGTTCTTACGCTTGCTTGAGTGACTTCACATTGCAGCGCTATTGCCGAAGTACTTTGTTGGGGTTGTTCGATCACTGATTGAATAATTTCCAACTGTTTATCTTCGGGCAGACTAGGAAGACCAGCACTTTTTGCTTCTTGAACACTTCCGTTTCTGGTAAATTTTGCAACAAGATCATGCAAATATTTTCGACTTATTGGATTTTCAGGAAATCTTTCGTTGAATAATCCTTCGGCAGCGTGGTAATTTCGACCAGCTTCACCAAAAATTAACATTGCCTCAACTTTCTCCTCCAAGGTACGCATAATTGGAAATTTCAATCACAGCAATTAATTGAAACTGTGAATCAAGACACCAAACTGGTAATGCAACCTACCGATCATTAATCCGATTCCCTAAGAATATTTGTTTTATCTTTTCATCCTTATCACCAACAAGTTTTTAGATTGTTTATGCACATTTGAAGGGAAATTGTATTGCATTTTATGTATTTTCATTGCTCATTGATTCACTAACCTTTCGAAATGTGAGGAAGGAATTCAAGGGCAGATTACATCTTTGTGAAGATTAAAATTGTGCTCCTTTCGAACATTTAATTTGAATCATTCATTTTTTATGTATTATCAACATATTAGTTTCATTTTGCCCATGTATTTTGATACTGAAATTCTCCTGCTATTTACGAAATTCAATTTTTGATTTTTGAATATGAATATTGCTCGGTTTCTCAAACACTGATAGATAGATATTCAATTGCATTGCTGCGTTGAATGCAGTTTTGAAATACCTTCAATTTAAGGTGTTCACATTCAAAAAAAATTCCCCTTTCGCCCTATCAGCTGCATGGAGGGAAATAGATGCAAGAAGCAACAGACAAAAAATAGCCTCAGTTATCCTATTTAATACTGCGTTTCAAAACTCATGGAAAAAAATATATCTGAAAAGTTTCCTCACATGTTATGGAAATCTGTTTAACTTTTCTGTTACAATACTTTTCCGCTGCTGTTTACAACGTTATGTTGCGCAACGAAAAAAAAACCATCGAGCAACTACGTGTTTAATCGGACTGGACTATTTACTTAATGGGTAATATGAATTAATCGCAACGACGTAATTTTCCGGTAAATTTCGCATTTCTTATAGAAAAGATGGCTGTCGAACGATAAACAACTGAAAAACACTGATAATATGGTAATTTTCGAGATGCAAATTCTATAAGAAATTAATTAACCGTCCAATAAGCGATTAGAGTTAGCAGCCAGATCTTATAAATGTACCAATGCATGGATATACAGCAGGTACGTACGCAAATAGAAATCGGGAATCGCGCCCCGTAACCTTCGATCGATTTTCTCGTTAGTCACGGACATGAAAATCATAAAAATTGGACCGTGTTTCCGATAGGGTGATAGCGTATTAACGTTCGCTTATCTCGCTCTGCGGTTTGTCGAAAGTTCGATAAACAGGTGCGTAAACCGAGTGAATCTCGTTTATCAATGTTCCGGCAGACTTTAATGAATTTCGCGCAATTTTATACTAACTATAATGGTCGTGTTCCTGCAAACTCTGGATGTTGTGTACAAAGAACAAGATAAATAATCGTTTCCTTCACAAAATATATGTAAATGTGTAAAACGATAAGGATCTTCGGTTCATTCAACAGGAATCCACTTTGTGGCCAAGCGCGGTTAGCGGATCCATTAGACGACGGCCGGGCCATTTCGGAAACCTTTTGTCTCTGCCCCATTTTCATCCCGAATTCTAATCCAAGAGGGCTCCCTTTTGCGTATCTGGTTCCGGTGGTTGGGGCGCCGGCGCCGCCGCCGCCGTCAGCGGCAACGACTTTTCGAACTGCGGTTCCGGTTATTTAACCGCGGTCGGTGTCGCGTATCTTTCTGGGTTATTAATGAAACGATATTCCAGTTGTGGTTCTGTATGAAATCTGAGAACCCATAAGCCGGGTACGGTAATTAACGATTCGACGCGTCGAAAAACGGTAGATACGGTATCTTACGTTTTGCGGCGAATGCGATTGATATTTTTGAAACTGATAGCAGCTAGTTGGCGAACATTCAAGTAATCACTTCTTTTTCAAAAAATTTTGCTAAATCAAGAAACAAACCCACAATATTCCCGGGGTCAGTCCTTTTTTTCCTTTACATATTTCGATCAGCAGCAGTCTGAACTACATTAGAATATATTGTTAGTTGCCTGCTCGTACTTTCGTAATATGGATTTTAATAATCCCGGATTTCTACCCAGGTCACAGATGTGTGACATTTCCTTGTTCCCCAAAAAAATGACGCGAGGCAGATTATGTTTCAATTTATTGCCCCGTGATTTTTTTCAAATTTAAATTCAGACAACTGAATGCATAAGCCGTTTCCGGATTCGCAATTAGTCTGCTTCATGTTATCTAAGGCGAAGCGCGACCATTATAACTTTCACGAAGCGCAAATGGTCCATAAGTGAATACCGAGATAATCTCGAAGCGCCTCTGTTAATTACGTTCGTTTCAAATCTGCTAAGATCTGAAACAGCAAGAATTAGTCCGGTCGGCGATGGAAATTGCATGTACGAACGTTGATTAACCGATTGAGAAGAATAGAATTTGCATATTGATAGGTACTACTACTTCGTATTTGTTTTAGATAATGTTCGTCATTTAATAAGTTGTGTCCGTTAACATAATTGAGAAGCTGTTGTCATATAAATCATACATACAGATATTCCGACAGATAATAACACTATTATGGCAAATTAGCATTCAAACGCAAATGCAATTCATCAACCCACCAGGAACAGATAAGGAAACCATAAAATATTCCTCAATGAGTTCGAGTGACGTTCATTCGTGTTACTTCTTTTTATTGTTGTAAAAAAACGTTTGAATCAAATTACTTCCTATATTCCCATTTCAATTCATCAACAATTTAGTTCGACACTCAGTTTATGATGTCACATTGAGGGAATTATGAAAAACACCAAGTGGAGATGCAATGTTTTCATTATCAAGAAAATGGAATGTATATTTGATCGTCTGTCGCTTCGCTACTCTCGGTGCAGCAACATCTATTATTTGGGATCATCTGTTGCCTCGCGACCAAACGATCAACTCGTGAATGACTGATTAGTTGCGAAGAAACAAAATGAAAAATATATTTTTCGGTCAACACTATCTGATCAGGAATTAGAAATGTTCGATTATTGCATAATGTGCAACCATTATCTTATAGCACTTTGAAATCTTCACGACATTCATTCAATTACGAATTCAACTTTTCAGAAGACATCAAAAATTAGAATATATTGGATTTATTTTTATTTCTTTATACAAACTAAATAGTGATAATATTATTCGAACTGTCATAAAGTACTAATGGATTAACAGGTCTTTGTTGCTCTTCTTCTTCAAGAATTCTTCATCATAGGTGGAAATGGAATATATATAGAGGGATTTTGTATTGGTAAGCTGGGATGCCATATCATTGTTCACAAATATTTCCCTGCAGGCGGTTGTGCGATGCATTGAGACACAGTGGCACAGGATTGAAGAATTCTGTCCCTGTAATAAACAGGTATTGATCGAACTGATTGGTTTTCTGTTTGATTCGGTGATTTTTCATTTGAGAATACGCATTATAAACAAATCGATGGTACCCCGATGGGATCTGTTGTATCACCTGTTATCGCAGATTACGTAATGGATCTGATCCTTGACAGTACTTTGCCGGGTCTGGGGTTTGAGGTTCCTTTCTGCAAGAGGTTCGTGGATGATATCATCACGGCGGTTCCCAGAGACCAGGTTGAGTCGTCATTGCGAGTTCTTAATGGTTTTGATCTTAGAATACAGTTCACAGTGGAAAAGGAAACTGATAATTCTGTTCCATTTTTGGATACTTTGGTGACGAGGAGAGATAATGTTTTAGTTGCGAGTTGGTATAGAAAACCGATTTCATCGGGACGGTACATTAATTTTGCGTCCTATCACCCGTACAGGATGAAAGTGAATATTGTGAAGAATTTGAAAACAAGGGTGTGTCGTATTACCCATCACACAATGTTAGATCAGAACTTGAGGATATTGAAAAACTTTTTTATCGAATGGGTATCCGGTACGGTTGGTTAATACTTTGCTGTTTAATATGCCTAATAATAACATGGATTTTGGGTCTGGTGTTGAGACGGTATCTCAACATGAAGGACAAACTACATTAAGTGGGTACATAACACTACCTTGGGTAAAGATATCACCCCTAATATGTTACCGCTTTTGTCGGAGTTGAATTTGAAAATTGCCACGAGTAATGTGAAGCCGATAAAGAGAATATTCACGAAGTTGAAAGATAGAGAGAATACTAATAATAGATCGGATGTGGTTTACGAAATTAAGTGTACACAATGTGATAAATTATACATTGGACAGACGAAAACGAAAATATATCAAAGACTATTGTTACATAAAAGCCATATAAGAACTAATAAAGAATCTTGTGAATTGTCGAAACATGCAATCAGGGAACGACATAGCATAGATTTTGAGAATATTAGAATACTTGATGTTGAGAAGAATGACAAAAAGAGAATGTTCCTTGAAATGGTGAGAATAGCTCAAACTGAAAATTGTTGTAATTCTAGGAAAGACATAGATCATCTTAGCTCCATCTATTCCAATCTCATTGAGTTAGACAAGAAAAATTCATCCTCTGGTACATAGTGTTCGGTGTTCGAGCGTTGACGGTGTTTTGTTTATGTCATGAAGTGGTACGCAGCTGTGTTATTGACGTGATATCGCATTACGCTTCTGCAGTTTATAATTTTACAGCATCCGTCATTAATTCGGTGTACTGCTTCTGACTTTACCTATGAGTTTTGTTCGTATTGTTGGTCGTATTTCTGCTTTCTTCACCGGTATATCGATCTCAAATTCGTAGGTACTACTTGTTTTTATGAAAGTATATAGAGGTTATTATTCAAGAATATGAGCATAACTATTAGCTGGTGACGTTTAGTTGTAGTTAGGAGCTATGGATCCGCGATGTTGTCAGATCACATAGTTCACTATGCGTTTCGTCTCGGGCACACGTACTAGGACTCATCAGTATGGCTAATGTACATGCGCCCTGCCATATACGCTGGGGGAGACTCCCAGAATGGAATGGAGAGCGTTACTCGTGCGCGCCATCCGCCGTGCGGTAGCCGAAGTCTCCACAGTTGGACTCAATTACTCAATCTACTTGATTCTCCGCTTTTTTTTTACAGATCCATCGATGTAATTTTTGGACGCAATAGTTGGGCTCCAACACAAAAGGCCCTTGAGTGTCTTTGCATCCCCCAGCATCTCCGTCGCAGGAGGTCGTTTACAACAATGTTCAGTATATAAGTGGTGTTCATTGACACTCAAATTCAATGCAGCTTGTATTGAAGTGTTTTCAAATTTGTTAGTAACATGTTTCATAAGAAGATTATAGTTGTAATGAATATTCTGCTATTCTTATGAAAGATTCAATTCTATTTTTTTATTTGTCTGGTGCATATTGAAGAAATCTGTTTCTTTCCTCAGTTATCAAGACCTTTGTTTTTGTTGGTAGTGTATCGCTTTGCGAAAACGACGGTAAATTTGTATGGCCTTGAAGCTCAATGCTTAACAAGTAGTGGAATATACTCTAAGGAGCTTCGAAGGATGGAGATGTTGACAGTTTTTTTTGGTCACGATTTTGTTCGTATCTTGGTCTTTGATTCTTCATTGTTCGCTTTAATATATGTCACTATTCTTTAATGTGTCAGTGGACGAGGCAGATTAAGAAGGCAAGTTTCCAAGTTTTTTTTTTATTTGTTGCAACCATTGTGACATGATATTAAGGGGAAACCACCGCCTATAGTCGTTCGGGTTGTTTTTGGGCGTATCGTGGTTGAAAATCGGGCAGAATATCCTTGTTTGAGATAAAAATGTTGGAACGCCATGTTGCGACTTCGTTCTGACGACATTATGTAAAATTTTTGTTAATTTTCAATACCGTGTCAAATTCTATAAACTTATTTTGTAGAGATTTTTGGTACAGATCAACTTTTAGGCATGGTCAATTATAGAATTTTGTTTTTAGGACATACCTGCAATTTGGTTTCGGCTATTTTAGTTGTAGATAACATATTTTTGGTAGGTATTGGTTTGGTACCGACTTGTATTTCTTTTAAAGAATTTTAGAGATGACTTTCTGCCCCACTAGAGCCAGATCTATAGTTTTGAAAAGGGAAGCTACGAATTAACCGCCCTTCAACGGTTTTTCCATTTTATATACATCCGATCTTGAAAAGTTTTTTTGGAAATTTTTGAATATTTTTCGAGATTTTGGAATATCTGAAAAAAAGGGAAAGCTACCTAAAAATTGCCATAATTCCTAGAGATTTAGTGTAAGTTTGATAATCTTCAACAAACATGGTAGCATATTTGTCAGAATCAATCTCTTTTTTTGGGTTTCTCAGATATCGAATAAACTTGTTTCTTACTGTCTAACTGAGATAATTGAAAAACTCCCTGAGGAGATTAATGAAAAACTTAGACTTTTTTGAAACATTTCAGGGAATCCAACAAAATTCGTTCAAATTCCTGAAAATTAGGATATAGTCGAGAAACTCCTACAAACGGGATAATCTTGCTGATGTCCATCCAATATTTAAGAAATCTCTTTGGGAATTGCTATGATAATCAACTTCAAATTTTGAATTTTTCTAAAAGAATTTCCTATTTGCTTTTATTGCTTCATTAATTAAAAAAAATTATTTCTTCAAAGCTTTTGGAACTTTTTCGGATCTTTCGTAACATTTTCGAATTCTTTTGAAACTTGGGTATAATTTTGAAATATCCAAAACTGAATAAAAACTGTCGGCAATTCAACAATTCATCTTCACTTTTTTGAAGAATAGGAAAGAAAATTTCTCGACATTCTTCGAAATTTATGGTCAACTTGAGAAATCACTTGTTGAATCCATGATCTTCCTCAGAAATTGAAGAAATTTCTGTAAAATTCGAACTGAATCTGGAATCTTCTCCGAACATTAATTAATTTCTGAAAATTTACACTTCTGAGAAATTTATAGTAACACTTTGCACTTATCTTTCAGGAATTTGCCTCAATTCTTCTATGATGATGAGAATTTCAATAGAACCTATTGAGAAAAAAATGTTTTAATAAATTGGGAAGAATCAAACAAGAATAACGTAAACAGGTCATAAACATGCGTGAAAAATAGTGGAATTCGATAATTCGAAATACTGGAAAATTCCAGGGAGAAATTCTCAAATTTAATGAATATGCCAAAAATTTATAAGAAAAGTGGAAATTGGAAAATATAAAATTATATTTCATAAATTTTCTTGATATTTTTCATATACTTTTGTATTGATTTTATTTTTTGTCCAAGAAGTTGCATTATTTCCCAATTTTGCTCAACTTTTTACAATTGAAATGAGCACCGAAAAACTAACAAGTTCAGACAAATGATATATTATTTAAAATACCCAGGATGCAAATAAATAATGAAACTTTTTTTCGTTTATTATTTTACAGATTTTTTCAGGTACTTAAGGAGGTTCGAACAGAATTTATGACTCATTAAAAAACTAACTCACTTCCTGAGATTAATTGTAATTTTACGGACATTAGGGTTTTCGAACGGTGTTATATCTTTCAGATTGTCTGCGATATTTCGAATAAATTTGTTTGTTTTCTTGTATAGTTTCCAGAAGATAAATTTAAAGAAAATTATGTCCCTATGATTTATTATGGGTTTGTTCCAACTCGCGTTGTGAACGATCAATGGACTGTCGCGATTCTGCGCAGTCCATAAAAGATGCTTCATTTTACGAACAGCGCAGAATCGTGACGGTACATCGATCGTTCACAATATCAGTTGGAACGAACCTTATATAATAATCGAGAATTGATACGCTGAAGTGTTGATTCACTTAACAAATCCTTGAAAACTTCTATTTTTATCAAAGAAGATGTAAACCACTGCCAAAATATAATACTGATTTAATTCTTTTTTTTTGTTTCAGGTAAGTTCAAAAGCTCTTCAATTCCATAAGTATCGTAAGTATATCAATTCGTCAGTGTAAAAAATCAACAAAATACAATCCTCTCGATGTTTAGGAAAAACTTAATTGTACAAAAAAACTGTTTTATTTTCCGTTTTATATAAACTACAAATAGTTAACCCTTTTCGCAATATAACGGATCACCTGCGTGGTTAACAATATATCCCTTTCTTTGTACATGTTGGAATAACTTTGAACTTCGAATGAATTAAATAGTTAAATTGAATAAAAAATTGGAAAGTTAAAATTCGTCAAAAATTCAAAAATTTATGAAAACACGACCGAAAATGTTAATGTTGAGAATTACCGATTTTTGGTCGGTTACAGTAATTTTTTTTTCAAACATGTCGGAGATTTTCTATACTATTCTATATTTTCAACGTAAATTTTCTTCTATTTCACCCTTTCAATCAATATTCATGATCGTTTTTACGGAAATCTTTCCGGGAATCGAGGACAGAGAGGATTATATCGAAAACAAATGTCAATTTCAAAGTTCAAAGAAATCAGTGAGAATGCTGGAAGAAGGCTAAAATTCCTTTCAAACCGATATCTCGAAAAGAATTCCCATCCCAAAAAAAGCAACAAATGAAAATGGAAAAAAATCGAATGAAACTATAAAGAGTTGCAAAAAGCGGGAAAATTGGAAAATTACGGGAAAACTAAAAAGTTAACGACGACGGATTTGAAAAATTGAAGAGAGAAGATTGGAAACGGCGAAAAATAGCAAAAATTTACAAAATTTGACAGAAAACAAGAGGGAAATTCGCAAATTCCAATTCATGAAGATCTTTTTCCGGGTTTTTGTTGGAGTTTCTCTGATTCGTTCTGGAGGAACGAAAATGAAAATTAAAGAAAAATTTAAATTTAAATTTCCATTCATAAGTTCGCGGCTCTTGTTGCAGATGGCGACTCTCTTGTTCGTTATAATTTCAGGTCGTACCGCGATTTAGTTCCAACTTTTCTTTGGTTCAATTTGAGATTGGGGCTACCTTTAAGAACAAGTGTTGATTTTTCAAGCACTTTTCGTTTTGCCGACACCCTTGTTGTATGGGATTAATTGAAAATTGCCCTATATTCATTCCCCGTTGCTGATGTGGATATCGGATTAGAATATTGGGACGGATCCCCAAATTTCGGGATGAATGGGTTTTGACGTCACGTGGTTATTCATAACCTCAAACATCAGGTAAAACGTGATTAGTTTTAATCCACGTCATTTTTCTTTTCTATTATCGCTTTTAACGTTTCATGTTGTAGAGGTTTTGGGACTTTTGTACTATTCTGTCCACAATTTAGAGAATTGAAAAAGTTGTCACCCTCCTGCCCTCCCTTGGCGACACACTTGGTTTGAGTATCAATACAATTTTAACACTATACGAAAACTATTTTGAGCAAGAAAAAATATTTATCGAAGTGTAAATGTGAATAGCAGCAACATCTTGATTTTCATAATTTAAATAATCGATTCAACGTATTATTAAGTGAAAGATACAAATAATTCGAAAATTCCCGAATTTTTACATTCTAATTTGTTAGGAAGAAATTAAAAGCCGAATACATTCCGAGATGAAACACCTTTCGTGGGCAGATGTCTGATCGGTGTAAAAAACCAGCAAGTGTCAATCCTATTAGTGGCGACGAAAGACGAATTGTAGATTATTAGCGGCGCGAAGACAGAATTGTGAGATCAAAGAGACCAAGGCAAACGAGGACGGAAGAAAGAGATGTTTCATCGGGGCATTGGTGGGTTAGTAGGCACATCATTAGGAGTTACCGTACGATAAGTTGTCGCTTCATGTCACCCTCGCCCCCGCCCTAACGACCGCTACCGCCAGATATGACGATGACGGTTCGTTTCTTTAACGCGATACCGAGAAACTATTCTTTTTTTTTGCGTTATTGATCGATCAGGTCGCGGTATGTCGAGTGGCGAAATCCCGATGACAAATACAGCAGATGCCGTAACTCTAAATTCGGGTGTTTTTTCTGGCCGGTCCGATTGTTTCCACAGGGGCTCGGAACCAATAAGGAAATTCAAATCGTTTCGGACCACATTCCACTACATCTTTGTCAAGCAGCATGGTGGATGTAAAACTTTGATAAAACCTGTTTGAATTTGATTGGTTCAATCGAATTGGCGACTGGTTTTTGTTTCGGTCCGTACACGCCGTCTTTTGTTCTTTCAACGGGGCATTATTTATGGTCGCATATCGACAATGGTTTCAGTTTATATAATTCGAATTCTGTTTCGTTTTTGTCTTGTTCGACTTTTTATTTGCTCTTGCTGGGGAAGAGACGTTTTCGCTGAATTATACGTCGGAGCGGAATTTATCGTTTCTGAATAATACGATTTCGGGAGGACGGTCGCGTTTCGCAAAAAGCATTCGAACGTTCTCGCGTCCGCCTTTTTCAGGACGACGGTTACTTTCGATCCAGATAAAATGCACTTTGCCACGATTTATTACGATCAAACTGAAATGTTTCCTTTTTTTTTTTTTTCAAACAAATTTTCGATTCACGTCTGACGATATTTTGAAGTGAAAAATCTTTCTAATGTTGTCATAATCCTTTCTGGATTGCGGGGATGACCACGCTCATGTCTGTGAAAAACGAAAAGTGGAATTTTTATCGAACGAAAAATCCAGTAATGACCAATGTACAAATTAAAACTTTGAAATAAGTTGGTTTTATCTGTTCAAATTAAATCAGGAATTAGTGTTTGTCCATTAAATACCTGCACGTTCGAATAAAAGTCGGCTATAAAAACGGGAAATATACACTAATTTGAAAATAACATGGTAATTAGTAGTTAATTTCCCCGAAAACACTAGTCCGCCGCTGGTCGTCCAATATGACGTTGCTTAGGTTAACGCCACTTTCAACCCTTTTGTATCAGATTAGATTCCATCTAGTCTCTAATTTATGTGTAGTGATAACGTGACAGCGAAATTGGGCCTCCTGACGAATTTATAACCATAAAAGCGGGCATTTTAAGAGCTATTTATTAAGCTATTAAACCACATAGTAAATCGAATTTTAGCGAACGCTTCACGGCACGTTACCCCAGATGGATATCGTAGGCAAGATTTGATTATTTCTAGTGGCCGGTATAATTTCGGTATGTCTGATGTTTTTCTGAAACTTACTCGACGCTAATTAGTGCGCCAGGAAATTCATCCTACAAAAAAAAAATTTGACGCCACGGTTTGGGATTTGTCACTTGGTCGAACAAAAATAGATTTCGATCTGAAATATTGGTAGCGTTGTAGCAACGTGACACCGGACCGTTATGTTAAAATGGGGAATTTGGTATGTTATGTTCAATTTCAACTTTCAGTATTTCTACATCTCAGTCAATCAATTTCAATTTATTGTAACAGTTTCGATTTTCACTTCTTTGAAACGAGACAACGTCTATATTCTGAAAAGAAAACGTCAAACGCCAAGCAGCGTAAATTCATAACATTGAGACTTGACATAATCGGACTAACTATTATTATTATTATTATTATTATTATTATTATTTAACTATTCATATAAAGAAACAGGTAAAAGATTTTGTTTGAGTGATTCTTATAATAATACTCATTTTCGATATTTTTATGAATTTTGATCAAAACTCGTACATTCAGAAACACTGCGAGATCAAAATCGTGTTTTTACGTTTACGCAGTGCTTCGAAATGGCACTCGATTATCGAATAAATAACGATTAGATGTTTTGTAAAGGTCTAGAAAAATATGTGAATCGTTAGTGTAGAAGTGTAATAGAAGTGTTACTAATATAGGATATATGCATTCGCGGTGATTTCGGAGAACGTAGTTTAATATACGCGTTTGTTTCATAAGAAGGTGGAAGGACCGTTATAAACTACGTTGGACGGACGGTTAACGACAGAGTTTGTCCTGCGCGTCATCTGACGGACGATAGCCGAGGTTCCTACACCACTCCCCTCTCCCCACTGACTGATATGCGATGAATAGACGAGGATCATGTCGGGGTCACCAATATAGGAACTACGCATCCGTCGTATTTGTGACCAGTTTATTGAAGTTCGAGACGCAGAATTGAACGTTCTAGCGTTTTTTGTGAAACTTATAAAGCATAGTTTGACTGGCCTGTTCGGAGGCAAATGTGCTCCACTTTTTGTTCAAAGCTGGAGTTTTTATTGTTTCTCTGATTAGAGGAAACTTTTCCTCGTTGAAACATTTCCGAAGTTGCTGAATCGTACTCAAGAAGCAGTTTGAAACTGATTCAACGTAGTGATTTATGGAATTCAAGAAAAAAAGTTGAAAATTGCAAACACTTGGCTGAAGAAATGTTAAAACAACTTCAACATTAAGGGCTGCAGGATGTCATTAAAAGTATATATTGGTAGTAAATTATGTCGTAGATACAGAATTGTTGAGCTATCTACTGTAGAATCAGAACTTATGCTCCAACAGGCAGGTTTTTGTTTTGGAATCCAACACAATAAGTTGACAACGAGCAGCACAGGAAGGATGATCCCAGTAAATTATGTCGTAGATACAGAATTGTTGAGCTATCTACTGTAGAATCAGAACTTATGCTCCAACAGGCAGGTTTTTGTTTTGGAATCCAACACAATAAGTTGACAACGAGCAGCACAGGAAGGAGATCCCAGTTCCCCTTTAACCTTTAGCTTGGACGTACAACCAATTATGGAGACAATTGAATCTGAATTGAACGTATGGTACTTGGACAACTCTGCCATTGCTGACAACGCGGAGGTGGTGCTGAAAGATTTCGAAACCTTGATCAAGCAAGCTAAAAATATAGGACTGGAAATCAATACATCAAAATGCGAGCTTTACTTCTGTTCCGGAACATCCATTCCTGAGATCCTTGAACGATTCCTGTCGATTCTTCTGACCACCAGACACGAACTGGATCAGCTAGGATCTCCCATTTTCGATGAAGGATATCATCAAAAGATTTTTAACTCGAAGCACAATCAACTGAAGCTCATCACCCAACGACTGTCCGAGTTAAACTCTCACATGGCTCACTTCTTACTTTGGAGCTGTTGACTCATTCCCAAACCTGCGTACCTGTGCCGTTTGGAAACACAGTGAATTGGTCGATACTTTAGATTCATTCACTTCGTTGTTCAACCTGAATCTTGACAATTCCCGATGGAGACAATCTACTTTACCTGTGAAAGATGGTGGACTCGGAATTCGTAAGATCAACGACATCGCCCTTCCTTGCTTCTTGAGTTCTATCTCTGGCGCCAAAAAGCTAATGTATACACTTCTTCCCAATACGGACATCGAAGCTTTCTGCGCTTAGAGAAGGAAGCTATTGATTCGTGGAATATCACAGACACCGAAATCTTTCTTTGCCTTCAATCCAACAAAGCTCTGACAAAATCATCTTGCAACGTATCAAAAACGAGGTAATGACAATCGAAAACCCAATAATCAAAGCCAGAACTTTAGCCACAGACTCTCCTATATCCAGCGCTTGGCTTAACGTTATGCTGTCTCCGAATATTGGAACTCTAATGGACAGTCGCGACTTCCAAACATGCCTAGCTTTAAGATTGGGCTGCCAGCTATACCAACCACGTAAATGTATTTGTGGAAGCGGTGTGGATAGATGGACTCCACAGTTTGAGCTGTAATAGAAGTCATGGTCGATTATCACGTCATTTTGAACTAAACCAACTGATTCATCGTGCATTATCCTTCCTCAAAATTGCATCAATATTAGAAACATCAGGATGAAAAACGCCCCGATGGAGTTACACTAGCCCCTTGGATGAGAGGAAGACGCCTAATATGGCTCCGTCGTACATCCAAGTAACTTCACAAAAAAAGGGAGCTGCGGCTGACACTCCAGGTAAGAAGAAGCATTCTGAATACCAACGACTCAAAGACGACAACTTTGTATTTGTGGCCTTGGCATTTGAAACTTTAGGAGCATGGAGTTTGGGACTAATTCTTTCCTGCACACGGTTGGAACCAATTTAATACGTGAAACGGGAGTTCTTAAAGCTCGTGAATATCTTTTTCAGTGGCTCTCGCTTGCTATTCAAAGAGGGAACGCTGCGAGCGTAAAGGGAACAGTTCCGAACCAACAAGGACTTGAAGAAATATACATATTATAAGTTAAAAAAAGTAAATATTTAATATGTAACGTACAAAACGATGTATATTTTGCTGAATATTCCTAGAACATGAACAATTAAACTTGCAAAAGTTGAAAATATGTGCAGATTTGATTAATATCATGTCGACATACCATCAACATCAGTTAACTGAAATATAATAATTACGTGATATATCAAGCTAATAAATACTGCCAGAAACGTCTTACAAAATCGAATGTGATAGAATTTCGGGGCAAAAGAATTATATAAAATGATTAACTTTGTACTACTATTCAATATCTACAAGAATGATTAACTTCTGCATAATGGTACAAGAAAATATGCAGATGATAAGGCAATAATAAACTTTTGAAGAGGTGGAACAATGTATAAGCGGATGCTTGAAGGACTTCGACAGTCTCTACCTGTCAAAAGGAAGGAATCCACTATTTCGGGGTTGACTATTTCTGCGAGGAAACCATTTCATTTATCGAAAATTCTGTCGAGTAAGAAGTATCATCATCATCATCATCATCATTAGGTACATTGGAATCGATAAGTTCCAATCTCGTCAATGCAGCAGTAACAGCGGCAAGAAACGGTCTTCTATCTTGAGCTAACTTTTCATTCCACGTTTTGTTCTATCACATGTGTGTTGAGTGGTCTGAATTTAGTGTTATGGGAAACATTCCTTTGCATCATGCTTTGTGGTTCCAAAAAGCTGTTTTTGTCATGCCGATACTGTTTTGGATTTCAACTTCGCATTTCATGTCCTTGGTTAACTACGCTCCTAGGTTTTTGGACTGCACAACTTCTTCATATGTTTCATGGCCAGTTGTTCATTTTTGCTCCTTCGTTCTTACTAACTCTCATCAATTTAGACTTCTCGATGTTGATCTTCATACTGTATTCTTTTGATTTGTCATACAGTTCTTTCATAAATTCAGTCAATTTGTTTTCAGAATTTGATACGAATAACGGGTCATCAACGTATCTTAGATTGTTGATTATATACGGCTCCTATCTTTATGCAAAGTTCTTGTGGACCAATTGACTCTTTGACAGTGTGTTGAATAGTGCAGTCGAAAACTATTGAGGTTTTGGCTTTGCCTGTTTGAGCCCAATATAATTTTATGATGAGTCTCAAGTCAGCTTTCGCAGTATTTGTTTTCTGAAGTTTTTTTTATCGTTTTTACATGATTCCCATTATCAAAGGCTCTGGAATTGTTAATCAATGTAAGCAAGACATCTTTATCTTTTTCAACATGTTTAAAAATCAATATTTTCATCAGATATGGAGCGTCTCATATTAAATTGTCGCCAATAATGTAATTTATTCTCTATTTGATGAGTTGTAGCAGAATCTTGGATGTGTGAGATCAGGCAGATGGTTCTGGAATCTGAGCAGTGCTTCGCTTTGTTTCAGATGAAATAGCAGTTTGGTTCGACTTGATTTCTTTGATATCATCGGCAATTGCAAAAATCTTATTCATTAGTGCCATGGAACCATGGTGATTGGTTTTTCTCCCTGAGGTGACTGAGACTTGCTGCCGGGGTGCGTTTAGAGATGTCCCAATTGGAACAGCAATACTTTCCTTGCGATTGCTTGATAAGGTCAACGAACTTAAAAGGTAGCCTAACACAAGCAGATGAACGGGGTGTCTACTCATGGAACATTCTGATGATTCTCTATCTGTTGACACTTTGAAACAATTAGGGCACTGTTTGGGTATGCTTGGTCCAGGTACATAAAACCAAGCGCTAAGTTGTCAAGAGCTTAGCATTTACCCTGTGCCATTTGGCAGGGATGTTTAGTGAAAATCAACACATGCAAGGCACGTGGATGTAGCTTTTAATGGAACGAATCGAATATTCACTGGGTGACTCAAGCCTACACCTCCTCTCCAGGCACGATTCGCAGAGAAACTAGAGCAATCAAAGAGAAGACAAAAAACTCTGTAAATCTGCTACGGCATGGTCAATCAACCTTCACATCAGAGGCTGGCATGAATAAAGATCGTCCACAGGTCAACAAAAGACTATGCAAGTCTCATGAACTGAAAGAATATGTGGAAAAAAAGCTTCAACGAGCTCAACAGAGGAAATGGCAACAGGTTTCAATGGAAGCTGGAAAATTCAAAAGGCGTTTCGTGCGCTGATAGCAAGATCTGATGTTTGTACCTGAAAAGATCCGATCATAAGAATGTCAAATATCATATGCGTTTTTGAACAAAAGCATTCAAATTTCGTTTAATATCATAGGAGATATTCCTCACACAAATATGAATTAATAATTATAAATGCAGAAGAGAAAATAAATGTTTCATTGAAACATTGACTTTGGGATTCAAATCTATTACCCCAACTTAAATAGTGAAAGATTGCAATAATCGAATACAGGTTCAGAAACCTACTTGGTTTATTTTATGTCATTTTTTGTGTAACTACCAATTACAAGTTACTACAGGGCCGTACTACGGAGGTCCTTTGCCTCGGGCAGCGAGATATACACAGCATCACATCAGTAACCTTCGTTGCTTTTATGTAGATAGTAAATTATTTCCATATACTTACATATTTCTACACCTATAGGTCGAATGAATAAACTTTTTCAAAATCATCGTATTTCGCCCGGTTGATCAGGTATAAAGATTTATCGTCGCAGTTACTTACGAACATAGCAGTCGTTCATGTTCAAACCCCGACGTGGGTTGATTTTTTTTTCTTCCGCGTCGTGCAGATCACGAGTACGGAACGAAGGGGGACAGAAGCCTCAAGTTGCTCCTGGCAGTGGCTTATCGTAAATCAAGAGAGCCTCGACAAATGTTCAAAGTTTGTTTTTGAACCGTCTCGTTTCGGATCGGCGCATAAATTATTTTAGCGGAGCGATAACGCTAAATCTTGCTTGATTTGTCAACGTGAAATACGGGGTGCGTTCGTTTTCCATGCCGTTCTCTGACTCTGCTCTTGTTCTTTGATACCGATTCTAAGAAACGAGCGAGATCTGATTATTTTTCCCGGTCGCGCAATGTTCGTCGCGTGATTTATCGAGCGCGCTCCGCGCGATTCAAAACGCCCAAATTAAACTTCAGAAGTCGCGTTTTCGCTGTAAATTCTCCGATTGCATAGTGAAGAGGGAAAAAAACGATAATTAAGTATCGAATCGCGATTAATTCGTCCGCGTCTGTTTATCTCACGACCGGACCCCGCACTCTAGTTTTTCTTGTCCGTGTTCAATCAGATATCTCGCCAACGTAGCTCGAGATTATACGTGAAAAAATTTTAATACACATGTTCACGTTAGAAAATTTGAATATTTCACACGACATTCGAGTCGTAAAGGTGACGAGATATCTGGGGACATTCAATTAGGTTCATCCTCCGTCCGACGTACGTGCTCGTCAAATTTGAATATCTTGGAGCATATCAAAAAGTGCGCTACTCGTACACAAACTTTCTTGTAGGAGTCTCGGAATTCTCTTAGCCACGCCGGTCGATTTCAATTGCGAGGAGAATTCAAATTTCGCGCCTATAAATTTATTCGAATAGGGTTGTTTGTCTTTTCTTACCTATCTCCCACTCGCACAGTTCCATGTAGGGTGTTGTAGGTGCTCGTAAAGATAAGCTAGGACGAAGACAAGACAAATTATTGCGGGTGCAGCGAGCTTGCGTTTGCCGTCAACGGATTACTTTAATCTACAGTTTATCGTTCAGCCGTTCTAGGATTTTTCTAAACATTGCTACCTTTTTTTAATGCATGTTTAGCATTCAAGTAAAATCTTATGAGCAATAGTTTTATAATTGTGTTCGTTTATTCGAGGAATAAAACATGCAGTTTTTTTTCGTGAAAAATGAATATTTTGATTGTTGATTGTTCATTTTCCATTGATATTTTAGGATAAGATCAACAGAAAAAAATAAAATGTTCTACCAAATTTTACTGTTATTGCTTCACAATTCTGTGATCAAGTGTCATTGTTGAGGTAATAATTTAAAAAATTAGAAACCATCAAATGATTTGGTCAACATTTCTTTCCTAGTAAACAGTGGACAGCCTGGCAATTCCATTTGATCATTCAAATAGTTAAACAACAGACGACTTAATGAATATTTGTCGTCTTTTTAGGCGTTTCCGATGAATTTCTGTACGTTGAAAATGATGGTGGCATTAAGATTAGTGCAGAGGAAGTATGGTTGCAAAACCATTCAAAGTGGCCGTGTTTTTGAGGGTTTGAGGAAAATGGGTGTTTGAATATAAAAAATATCTTCATGTGACGGTTATGCTAGTCTACGTAGACAAGAACAAAAATTCTAATGCTATTCCGAAATTTTTGTATTCCGGAAAAACAAAATTGCGTAAGTCGCCACTTTCTGCTCAATATTTGTCCTGTCAGCTATAGTGAAATCAGAGACATCAATACCAAAAACTTATTCCTTCAAGCAGCGCAATTTTTGGTTCTGGCAAAAAATCGTATTATCTACGTTTAGATTTGTGGTCTCTGATCTATCGTTAAAAAAATTAATCTAGCATCCATGTAAATTCAAAAAGCCAAGCCTTCTCGTGTGCATTAATTTCATATAACAAATTCATTTTTGAAAAATACAATTTATCGAAAAAATCGTGAAACTCGCTGGTTTTCGTTGAATTAATAACCAATTGAAGTGAAAGCTTCTTTACGATCGTTTTGCTATGGGTAGAGAAAATTTACTTAGCGGCCCTTCAAATCATCATCGACATTTGCTTACTGCGCACGTGCATGGTGGCGCGGGTGAAGAATATTAGACTCGAAGAACATAACATCTGCCATCATTCATCAACGTAATAGTATTGTGAATGTGCTGACGTGACGTCGACGATGTTGATTGGTTGAAAATAACAGCTCACCGTGTGGTCAACGTTATTCTATTTTCAGTTCCATTTTATTTATAAAAAATGATTATTATCAATAAGTTGGTGTTTGCAAACTTATAACAACAAAAATTTTCAAAGCTCACTTTTACTTCATTAACATACACAATTAAAATATATTCGTTCTGACGCAGCAACTAACAATCCACATCTCTTTCCATTGCGAGAGTCGCATAATATTCAGTATAGAGGAGCTATTGACAGCTTTTTCAGTATAACCGTTTAGGTCGTAAACAGTAGATATGTCTAAAAATTAGAGCCCAAAATCCATGGACCATTTGCGAAACATGTTTCACATTTATGAAGGTTATTTCGGGAGATTTAGGTAATATTATAAATTAAATGTTCAATAATTCAATTAAAATTTGGATGGATGCAGGAAGTGACTTGGTTGAATACGACTTATTATGTTTGAAATTCATTACTTTTTCAAAAAAAGATAAAGGATATTCAAGAGCTGCTTTATTTAATAATTAATTCTTGTTAAGGCCTATTGGCAGCCGTTTTTCACAGTTCAAACTGGTATTTTTGTCATCATTAGGATTAGGGCTTCAATCTTAAGGACTCAAAAAATATAAATCAGCACTAAAATTGAAAACAGAATACTTGCTCGAACCTAGTACATTGTTACAAAGTTGCGGTTCCTTACGATCAGGCATGCTATATTTTCTATATTCCTTATTATTTCCTATCAATTAGTCTCAATTTCAACAAAATGACAGATTATTTCCTTTTTTGAAAATTCATCGAGAATCAAACAAATGGAGGGATTTTTAACATTTGGATGAAACTCCGACAGTTTCATTGATATACATTGTTATTTAGTTTGAGAAATCATGTATGTTTTTGTAAATTGACGTTTCAAGCAATACTTTGGTATGAATGTTCGAAGCGATTTGCCAATGCTTTTTAGTGGAGATTTTAAAATCAACTTTGTAGATGATAAAAATTAATCATTAATAGAATTTCTTAACACAGAATCTGATTTAAAGATTAGCAATGATCTTAGCACAACGAGAAAACTACAATTGATGCCGGCTTTACGAAATACTTAAATAGACCCGAATCAAATTTGTTTCTTTTCTATTTAAGGTTCGACAAAAGTATAGTTCTGGTTTTGGAATATAATGATTACAATTATGATGATGACAGAATTGTTCAAGTTCAAGTGAATTAAATATTTAAATTTCATATTTGATATATTTGTAAATTTACGTCTCAAACAATTGATTTCAATTTTCTTGTTTAGCAAAATATGCATTATTTTTCATATATATTGATAGATAGATAGAAAAGATAATTTATTGATCCTGCACGTATACAAAAAAATGTATAACAGGCCAAACTCAAAAAAAAGAAAAAAGAAAAGCATTTGACTTGTTTGAATGAAAAATGTTGATCATAATAATCAATTAAAGCATCACTTCATTTAAAGTACTTTCATATATACATAAATGTTCAAGTTATAACTTCTGTCGACACTTCCACAGTGCCTAATATTTTTTTCTTATTTCAGCATTTTCAGCTCATTTTTGTTATTTTGTTTTTAATGACTGGCTGAACTTAGAATGGTTAATTTTTATAATTTCAACAGTAACTGTGTCACAAAGTATGTGTCAGCAGAGATTTTTAAATTTAAATGGTCGTCAAGTTTTTTTTTGCAGTAGTTGAGGTGCCAAAATTTTGATTTATATGATACAAATGATACAAAATTGCGCCTTAGTGGCCAAAAGGTTCTGGCATCCACTCTACCTAACCGGATGAATCTTTCGAAAAACTTGAATCCAAATTTTTCCTATTCCATCCTTAACCTTTTCAATTTTTGATTTTTTTGACGGACAAAAAAATGCGCCAAAAATTATTTTTTGACGAAATTAGTCAAAATTTGAAGCAAAAAGGCTTGAACTATCAGAATCTTCCACAGGAGTTTATTTCATGACTCACTAGCTAAATAAGACTCAATATACAAAATAAGTTATGCTGTCGAATGAAACTAGAAAACACATTGCGAATCATTTTCTGATTAAACTCCATATAAATGAAGAATAAATCAATTTCGTGAATGAAAATATATTTATGGGCAACCAATAAGAAACTATACATAAATAAAAATCAAATCAATTCATTTATCAAAAACTATCAATTTTTGTCTTGGAATAGTTCCTAAGTAACAAACTCTTCTATGAATTAATATCACTGTATTGAAAATCCATAGAAAATTGGAGAATCATAAACAACCGAATTATCATTTCATGCATTAAATTATGTTCATTAACCTCATTACATTCATCTTTTATTCTTTGTAATTCCGAAATTTCGATCGATATTCGGTCATGAACTTGTGTTTCATCAACTTAAAAACTTCAATACAAATAATTGCTTGTGCTCGTGGATTAGCAGTGTAACGTTATTATTGATGTTGCGTAGATACCAGACCTCGCCTACAGTATGCAATAACTTCTAAACTGAAATTCATTTTGTCTTATAAATCAACGAATAATCACTGAAAACATGAAATAAAATGAATAGTTATCAGATCATGCCAGAGGCACTTGTGCGATCTGAAACTCTGACATTTAAACCCAATTGGGTTATACGATCAAAAAAAAAAAACGAAAAAAACAAAAATTACATGAATTAGCAGAATAGCCAAATCAATTATAAAACATTCTTGATTCTCAAAATGGATTTTTCTGGAAATATCCAGGAAATTTTTAACAAATTTCCAGAAATTTTCAAGATCTGTTCATATATGTACTCCGAAACTTCTCTATTTTTTCAGAGTTTTGAAGTGTCTTGGAAAAGTGGGAACAAAATTTCCCTTTTGTCCAGCGGTAATGCAAAATTTTCTATCTGTTCTCCAAATTAATATTCCGTTTATAGATATGACAAAAATATAGATATTAAAAACAATGTTATCCGTGTTTTACTGATTGAATAATTGCGAAACGACATATGAATGAAGAAATATTTGCCTCCCGACTCTCAGACACATTAGTTTCGTGGGTATTTAAGTCACCTTATCAATTAACATAAAAATTGCTTCATCATTGTTTGATTAGGTCAATTTGAGTATGAGAATCGCGGAGCGATAAACATTGCTTCGCGACTTGTCGATATAAACGACTAAAATTGAATAGAAGAGAAGGAACGCTTCGCAATATTTATTGTTTCATAACTATTTAACCAGGCAGTTTTAGTAATTTGGACTAATATTTACTCAAAACTATTAATTTTTTATTTCATGGAATTGTCTCTTTATTATTATTCATAAGTCGTTACGTGAAAAATATTCGAAAAAACGTTTATTGCTCCGTTAACAATATCGCTGAACTGACAAAATAGTAATGATCGTTTTTAGCCCCACGATCCTCGGACAAATTTTTAATAATCTTCACTCGATAAAACATGTTCGGCATCTAGGGGTGATTGCTTTGAGGCTGTTCAAAAGTTGAATTTTCTGCATATGAGATAAGTTTTCTCTGAGAAAAGATGTAAAAATATTCGAAAGAAGTTGAAAATGTTGAATAAGGTGAGCTCGTTGGTTCGTTTTTGTGCTATTCCGTTAATTTCTAAACATCATTTTCACATTCCGTATTGTTTTTTTGGAGCTTGAAAAATACTAACGACCGCAATTTCCACATCCGATACGAGAACAGAACATTGGATCAAGTCAAGAAAAACAATCGTCAACTGAATTATTTCGAATGGATTCCGAAGTGTTTAATTGAAAGTCAATGAAAACCATTCCAGATACGCGCATCCTGTTTGTCGTTCCCTTTCTGCTAATTACTCGTCGAATTATATCGATTCCTCAGTCCGGATCACAAAAGAATGAAGTCAAGGACTGACTGACCGGGAAACGCGGTGGATTCCTTCGAATACGGTGACGTAGAAGGAACGAGCAAAAAAAATGGAAATGTAAATGGCCGTCGCTATTCGACCAATAAATATCGAAACGCCAGCAGCAAACGGAACGGTACCTAAGACAGAAAGAGCAGCAGCAGTAGCAGCAGTTGCAGCAGCCAATGTTGCAAAGAGAATATAGATGATTATGCAGATTCGGCCTCATAGAATACAATGGAGCATTGTCTTTCCCTTTGGCCGGGCAGATCGGTGCGCGAACGACCAGCCCGTATTGGGAATCCGAACCGGACATGGTGGACATCTGAATGAATCCGACGATGTCTTTCTGTCGTTTTGTTCCCTTTATAGGAACGGGTCGTTCCACGATCCCGCAAAATGGTCGGGAGATAGATGGCGGCCTATGTTCTGATCTTATTATATTCCCGTATACATCTCTGCATCGTCTTTATATGGATTTTCGTCTGTACCACGATCTACCAGATAATATCCATCTGTCAGCTTGCTTGACGACTCGTCAATGGGTTTTGCGCTTTTTTGCTCGATAATGTGCCACAAAGTAAGACTGCTGATTATGTAACAGATCGAATGTTCGAGTACCGCATAAATAATAATAAAACTATCGGTTTATGTAAGCTTACGAGACAAGGTCCCGTACAGAAGTTGTTTGATATATTCGGCCTCCTGCTAGTTGGCGAATGGTTGCTCGGGATTTTATAAATGCTCTTCGGGTACTCGTTCGAATATTGGCATTTAATTATCTCTTCCATGCACGCTTCACTCGGTCAGGTGCATTCGCGTACAACGAAAAATTCGGACCAACTGAAACGATTATCGCCTTTAACGTGTTTCATTCCTCAACTTCAAGATCTCAGGATGCCTGTCGCTTTCTAAGTATCTACATTAGTCGCATCGATATAATTAACGATCCGGAAACTAAAAAACGTTGTAGATGTTGAAAATTTGGTTCAATTTTTCCAATCAATATAATCCATATAATCCGATCGATTTCAGTTTCGCAACTATATTTCCGACAATTGTTTTGAGATTTTATATTATTTTTTTTCCAAAATTACAGTCAACAATAAAAGAACATTTGGACGTTTCATACGACGTTTCGATCGTTATGCGATCATAAACTTGTATTTTATCAAAAGTTTTATTCAATACAACTTTTGAGTGTGGTTTTGATGATGTTAATAATGTTGCTTAGATACAGATCACAGCTTACTGTTTAACAATAACTTTAAAATATCCATTATAAATTATACCTAAATTTTCAATATCTGTTCTAAAATTGGCAGAGTTCATTTCTTTCTTGGAATGTATCATCTCTTTGATTAATCGTTTCTGATAGTTTAATTCTTCACCAAGGATTGTCACGTTATTGAAATCAAAATTGTGGTTTAAGTCATGTACATTCATTATTTAATCGTAAAGAGTATTTATGGTTGTAAATTCTTTTAGATAAATATTGTTTTGCTTGTCCAATATATTGTCCTGGACAATTTATACAAGAAATTTTGTATACTACATTCGTTTGTTTATTTTCATCTGTAGGGTCTTTCAATTTAGTGAAAAATCTATTTAGAGTGTTGTATGGTTTATTTGTTAGGAAAGATTATATTTACGTAAGATGATACCCATTTTTTTTATAATGCCAGAATGTACGGTATACTAATAAACTTTATATTAGAAAAATCTAATTCATTATCATTATTACTGTTATATATTCTGTTTATTCTTTCTTCTATAACGTTATTTATTAAAGAAATGTGATAACTGTTTTCTACTGAAATATTTTTACTCTATTAATTTGTTCTTTGCGTTTTGTTGGTTTAGTTAATTTCACCGCTCTATCTATTAAACCAACAATAACATTCTTCTTAAAAATTTTTAGTACACTTGAATTGAAATTGATATGTCTTCCAGAATTTATGTTTTTGGTAAAACATGTTGTATGTATTTTGTTTTCATCATTATTACAATCGAGAGTTAGACCTAAAAGTTTATAGTTTTGTTGTTATCCGTTTCGATTGTGAATTTAATTGTATTATGATAATTATTAAATGCTTGTAATATATTGTCTTCTTCATTGATTGGTATTGAAAGTATTATATCATCTACAAAACATTTGTATCGGTATGTTATATCGAATGGTAGATAGAATATTATCTTCAACATATTCCATTACTACATTTGCAATGGGAGATGATAAAGAAGATCCCATCGCTATTCCATATATTTGGCTGTAGCAAATTTTGTCAAATGTAAAATAAGTACAACTCAAACAAAGTTTTGTATAATTTAGAAATTGTTCTTTTATTAGTGTAATATGTTATCCTAATTCATGCCATTTCAAATTTAGTATATCTAATGCAACCTTAACTGGAATATTTGTGTATAATGAAACCACATCTAGTTGAATAAGTCTTTAATTTTGTGGAACATGTTTATTGCTGATGTATTCTTTGAAATGTCAAGAATCTCTTATGAAAGATTGTCCCATACAACAATTTTTTTGAGTATTTGCGTTAAATATTTGAAAAGGTTGTAGAGGGGGCTGTCAATAGAACTGACTATTGGTCTCATAAGAACATTTTGTTTATGTAACTTTAGTAAACCAAATAAATAAATAAATAGCGTTATAGAAGAAAGAATAAACAAAATATTTCGATTTTCAGAACTAACATGATTAGGTAATAAAAAGTTTTTTACTCAGTTTCTGGCTTTTGTGAATATATGATTTCATTTTAATGCTCTAAAGGTTCTTTGTCAGATTACTATTGGTTTTGTGTAGATAAAACAAATGCTGTGTAGTTTGTCCAACGTATCGGTTTGCTGATGTTGTTTCTGATTTATTTTCCTTCTGTTTTTCAGTCTTGACAAAGGATATACCGACGAAAAGTCGACCTTATCATAAAACAAGATTTTTTTATCGAGTCCTATGCCTTTGATCGTCGTTTATCATCATAAAAAGGACTCAACTGGAATACAAGTATGACATACGATTATGGTCATCATGAACCTCACAATGGCATTCGTAGATTAACAGGCGTAGTTATGACCACTACCTAGAAAAACCGGGTTCAAATCCCGGTAAATTCCAACTTAATTTGAGAATACCATCGTGCTTCGGAAGGCACGTAAAGCCGTTGGTCCCAGCTATATGTTTAATATATAGTTGTTAGGTGATGCGAGAGGCACTTGTGCGATCTGAAAACTCTGGCCTCGACCCAGATCAGTGGGTTACACGATCTAACTTACTTTTATAAACCACACAAAATTATAAGATAGCTTTTTTATTGGTACCATACATCGATATTGGATTCCGAAGGATAACTTCAATGATGCCCCTTTAGAAATACATTTGGATATTTTAACCTATGTATTGAAAAAGCGGTATGGCCTAATGCACTCAAAAGAGCTGTAATTAGACCCATTCATAAAAATAATAGTAAAGCAATATCTCAAATAATAGACCAATATCTCTAATTTTAAATTTTGTAAAATTACTTGAAAAAATTATTTACAATAGAATAATGAACTTTTGCAAATAAACATCAAATAATAACAGATACATAATTTGGATCTATGAAAAAAAGAGGAACAAAGGATGCGATCCAACAAGTAAGTTATATGATATACAGTAACAAAAATGATCATATAGCTATAATTTTTCTTGACTTAGCTTAAGCTTTCGATACTATTGATCATAATATCTTTTTAAAAAATTGTTCAACTATGATATTAGAAGATTTCCTCATCAATTAATGACTGATTACCCTAACAATAGACAACAGTGTGTTAAAGTCAATGGAATCATTGGGTAATATCAGAATGTAAGCTTAGGAGTTCCTCAAGGAACTATACTTGGGCCACTTCTGTTTGTATTATATATCAATGATCTAATAGTTAACATGCCTTTGAACTCTGTAATATCATATGCTGATGACACAGCTATAACATCAGCTGATAGTAGATGAAATGGAGTTGAAACAAAAATGAATAGATATCTTGCTACTGTATCAGATTGGTTGGCATTAAACAAATTGTCTTCAAATATTGACAAAACAGTTTATATGACTTTTGGAAATTATTGTGTTAGTGTACCAAGTAACATGACCATAGAAATAAATGAGACAAAAATAAAAAGAGTTAATGAATGTAAATATTTAGGTTTGGTATTTGATTTTAATATGACATGGGAGAAACATATTAAATATCTAAGACAAAGTACTTGATTTTTATATTTCATAAATTATCAAAATTCATGTTAACTGAGACATTAAGAATGATATACTATGCCTTGTTCCATAGTATTGCCAGCTATGGAATAATTGCTTGGGGAGGTGCATATACAAATAATTTGGACATTTTACAAAGACTTCAAAATATACTGTTAAAAATAGTTAACAAAAATTATTTACTAGTTGAGAAAAACCCATTGCGTATACATCAAATGTTTATATATGAATCTATTATATATAACTATAATAACTTGAAAAATAAATATCTTGAATCTAGAAGTAGAACTAGAAAAAGATTACCGATTCCGCTAATGATAAAGAAAGTCAGCAAAAAAATGAGTTTCTATATGCTGTGTATAACTTCAATAGACTGCCAGAGTCACTCAAAAACATAAAAAATGTAAAATATAACAAATTTAAGTTCAAGGAATGGATCACGCATAACTATTGAACTTATGTTTTTACTATATTATATAATTGAATGGAAAAAATGAGGAAAGGAAAAAAAAGGAATGTGAAATATAACTATCCAAATAAAATTGTGCACTTTTCAATATAATATAAATTTTAATTGCAAATTTGTATTGTTATATTAAGTTTAGTATGTAGAATTATTTATTATTAATACTTTATGACCAGTCCAACTAACAGGTAATTGCGTTTATCTCTGTTGGACTTACTTGTGTAAATTATCTGGTTTTTCAATGAATAAATAAATAAATTGAAAATTAATGCATAAATGGACATTTTATATGAGTATACGGATAAAAAAATTTATTGTTTTCGTCTTTTGTCGATTAAGGGGCTGGTCACCGGGCCTCCAGAACCCGACTTCTTGGAAATTGCGTTGTCTATACTACAACGGAACAATCGTATAACATGAGTTCTTTGCTCTGTGTCTATAACAAAGCACCCACTAGACCGAATTTTATTATCATAAAATTCGCAATATTCATCCGAAAAATTAAGGAACTAACATATTATAACATCTGATATCTGATTTGTCACTCGAATTGACAAAATAATATGCAGAAGAATCAGTTTTAGTCTTTTCCATTTTGAAAGTCTTAATTAATGACTAATATTGCAATTGTTATGGGGATTCAATATACTGATGAGTACGGAAACAAAATAAATACTTGATAAATAAATATAAATAAATAAATCATAAAAAATAATACACTAACAAATGTTCACTGCGCTCCCGACTGTTTGAATCTTTTCATCGTCCTGACGGAAGATCGTCCAAACCACAGGCCCAACGCCAGCACAGTACTTACTGGCAGACGAGCATCGGATGCTAGTATTGGCCGAAGTTAGGCCGTTGGTAAGCCGGAGTTCAACGTCGGCAAACGGTCGGACTTTCTTCATGGGATAGAATCACAAAGTTTTTAGAAATTTGACTTTAAATCGTCAGTGTACAAACGAAACGGGCGTAAATTGCATTTCACTCTCAAAAGAAGAAAACGTCAGTTTTCGGTTTCGCCCCTCGGGCTCAATCCCCGCCCCTGTAGGCATATGTTACATGTTAGGACGAGCGTCGTGTTTGTATCAGCGGGTGTTCGATATTATTCCCAACACAAATCAAACTCGGTGTGAGTATATGTAACTTATATAATAGTGTATGTTTTCTTTTGTAATGCGGATCTCTCCAACTGTGAGTAAGCCGGGCGAAAAATCTCACACAACGTGGGGCGAGCGGATCAATGAACGTTCCCTACGCACCGCTATGGGATACTTTCAGACTTCCGGTCGGAAGGTGATTGATATTTTAATTCGAACGAATTTCGAACATTTCCCAGATTTTCGACTAAATTACGATTAGCGCCAGGTACATCGAAGACCGTTCGGGCAACGAGCATAAAACACGAGCTAAATTTACATCGGGTATCGTTAAATGCGGTTCGTAAATTTTACGACCGATGTAAGTACTTTTAATCGCTGCCTAGTTACATTCCAACTGTACAACTGTTGAGACGAATTCGTTGCATTATCTATGAAATAATAATCAGTTAATGCATTCGAGGTTTTTTTATGTGGGAAAAGAGAGACGAATGTTTACAACAATATTAGAAATGTAATGTAATTTATGTTTATCTGAATGAAAGTGAGCAAGTGTTCATGATTTGATGAATATATTTTCTTTATAATTTGTTTTCATTCACATTTCAATGATTATCCGCAATCCATATCATCTGTATTGAAAGTTAGATTGAAAATTGAATACGAAATGATAATAATAACGATTCTGGAGAACTCATATAAAAATCTCCAAAGTAAAATTGATTTCAAAATATACCAAACCTTGTCTAAAAATAGACACGAACAAATTTGGGAACGTCCACATTCGCAATAGCCGATAATCCGAAAGAACAAATACGAACCCGTAGGTCGTTTTGTAACTTTCCCATCGCGAAATTTAATTCCGATTGACCGGCAGCCCACAATGTGTAGTTAAGTTGAGAAGTTATGCTATCTACTATGCAAATTCACATTTATTTATGTAGTCGGCTCACTGGAATGTGTCAATGAGTATTCGCACTAAATTAACTATCGAACGACTTTATATGAATGTTGGATGGAACAAGTTATGCCGAAGTAGTTTACCTAGTTCGCATTCAAAACGTTGTTTCATTATTTTTTCCGTCATATTCGCTTATCTCTATTTTAAAAGCGCAGGATTGGCTTGGAGGCTACATTCTGAAATGAATTTTTTCGAGCGGCAACGTGCATTTTGGCGCAGTCGCCGGACTCCTCGTTCAATTCCATCCCTGTTGCATTCGTTCCTCTTGAGAATCTATTTCTATGCAAACTATGTCGAGTTTTTGTAATCATTTCCATACTAATTCGAAATTATATCGGAGCAATCGAACGAATGGGGGTAATTGGAGAAATTCAACCGTTATTCAACGAGGGAAATTTTACTGCCCGCTTTAACAGATATCAATAGGATAACGTGAAAAGAACAAGAATCATTAAATAACTCATATATTTTATCGAAGTAATAAAATATATTTTGTGTTTCTTTGAATGTAATAAAATTGGGATTATTGGTTTGACATTATTATTCCTCGTTCTTTTCAAGAAATTGATTCCTGAACGTTGTTAATGTTATTGTCATTACGTTTGCTTACTGAAAGCTGGAAATTTGATCTAATGTTCTAAATATATTGGTTTCGAAGTCTCAAAGTGCAATCGCTTCTGTTAATAAAGAATGTAAAAATATATAGAAATAAAGTATAACCGCACTCACTTCTTCAATAGAGGAAAGAATACTTTCTTCATTGGTGTAGCATTCATGATTTCATCATTTTTCTGCTTTCGTTTAGGGATTCAGATTCCGTAACTATTCATGTTAAATAGGTATTGAGATAAAACACACTCGATGTTGAAAATATTTTTATTATTTATAATTTACTGAAGATCCATCCAATTGTAACCGCACATGACAAAGAATCTTTTTTAGTGATGTGTGTAGTCAAAATCACTTTTTCATAATAATTATAATTTATAGTATATGGTAGAAGAAATTCCATATCATTAAAGTACTCTCTGCGTTAATTTTTACGTCTTTAAAATCAGTGGATGAATGAAAAAAATGCACACTTTTTATCTCATTCATCATTCATCGCTCACGGTTACTTTCTAAGGGTTAAAAAAAAGTACAATTTTTAATTTTGTATATCATCTACCCCTGTACATAAGAATCATAAAAGAGATAAGTAGAACAAAGAAGATATCTACATATAAGTATATGGCAGACAAGTACTAACTAAATCATTTGTGTCGGGAACCAAAAGGTTCACGAAAATATTAAAAAATTCTACTCTTCTTTCAAGAATCAGAAATAACGAAGAAAACAAAAAAGAGCTTGAGTGCAGGTTGAAAAAACGTGCTGAATAAAATTTTTCGGTGTTGAGCCTAAAGGAAGAATGCAGTCGAGAATAATAAGTAATTATGTACTTTGAGATTAATTACTCAACGAGCCTAATTTTTTGGCGAAAATATTAGGCACCTTCGTTGAAGATTTTTGGAGACTTCGAAGAAGTCAAATAAAATGTTAAACCATCAAAAAGCCTAAAATGTGATTAAAAATTTTTATCAAAACATTTACCAACAAGCGTGAAGATTTCCATACCAGACTCAAGATTCACATTGAATAATGAAGAAATTTAGTGAATATTCTCGATATTTAACCATGAACTCAAAAATTATGAAACATTCTTCAAGTTAACCGTAATTTTTGATAGTTCTCGAGTGGAAAATTGGAACGACAACATTTCTCATTAATTTGTCGGGAATTGCGATAAGAGATACGACTTATCGAAAAAGCTACGTCAATTCTCTCAGAATATCAAAAAAGTTACAAAAATAGAAGATGATCAAACAAAATTCACTTCGCGGAATTTTTTTTATTAGTCAAGTACAAATTCTAAGTGAATATCTCACATTTTCAGAAAGCGTAAAAATTGTTCCCCGAATTTTGTTGAAATTTTGAGCAATTCGAAGAAATAAACCTGCCTGATTATTAAAAAAAATGAAATTTCTCAACCATTCCGTGGAAATTCCCGCGATCAATGGAAAAAAATCTTGAAGGAAATTGCAGAATGTGCGAAATTTATCAACATGAAACCTCACAAGAAATTTGAATATTTACTTTTAATTCCGCAGAAGTTTCTTCAATATTCGCCAAAAATTAAAAGGATCATAGCCATCTTGACCAAGAAAAAATTATTCTTCTTTCTATAAATTTATATCATATTATTGATTTCTTGTAAATCCAGAAAATATATTCATACTCTTTCTTTCTTAGCAGAAATTTAATGAAGTACATTATTTTGCAACAATTTAATATGAATTAAACTGTGTGGGTAATTCCTGAAATCAATCATGAATTTCATGGCGTTTTTGAAAAAATATTTTTGCATATTGCGATATTTCCAAGAGTTTCCTAAGATTGTCATTTATAACTTTCATTTTTCAAATTCTTCATAGATTTAAGATTTTACTGATAAATCATTCGGAAATATTTGAACTCACACTGTTGTGACACTCGGTAACGTTCATAATTCCTATTGAAATATGTCGATATGAAGAACTGATAACTATTTTTAAGAAAAATTGAAGATTTACACTGAATTTTGCAATCGTTTCTCTCATATTTGCATAAAATCAACAGCATTCATGAATATAAAATATTTTCATAATAAACACCAAAGTTTTAATATTTGATTACGGCGCGATGAAAGAAAATCACCAAAAATTGAAGAAAATGAATAAAAAATTTTTGGCACCCATATATTTCCACAGGAAATTCAAAATTTACATAGCATTTTGCAGAAATTCCTTGAATATCAGGAATTGTTCAACTCTAAAGAAATTGTTCGGATTGACCAGAATTCCTGACAATTTGGCGAGATACTTTGCTTCTCTTTGGGAATTATAATCATCCTAACATATATTTTTGAAAATTTAATATTATTTCAGGTTAAACTTAGGAGAAAAAGAAGTTAATCAGACAAATGCACAAAGATTAAATACCTTTTTAAGAGAGTCCGGTCCAGATCCATTGGGAAAAGAAATGACAGAAAATTAGCCGATTTGACAATTAACCTCGGAAAGTAATTTTCCACTCTGAAAAAGAATTACTTGGACCTGCTTTTATATATTAAGCCGTTTGGGGAACATAATAAACACCGAAACGAAGAAGTTAAAGGAAGAAATTTCAAAAGAATAGAAAGAAAAAATGAAAGTATATTGAAAAAAACAGCAACTTCAAAAAAAGTATCAGAAAGACTCTACTAGAAAAGTATTGAATTCTTGTACCAAATAACGAATCTATTAAAGATTGATGTGTCTGATATGGAGAAAAAGTTTCAAGAATGCTGTAAACTACTAATTTCAAATGTGGAGAAAGAGGACAAAAAAAATTAGGGTTGTGATGATTTTATATCAGATGGTACAACTTGAAATGATCTGTATTCGCTGAACTGGATTATGTGAAAATAAGAAATGGACCAATATCAATTTTTTCATTATTTGTTTTCTTTTATTTTTGCATTGAACGTTCGTATCTAGGGATAAAAATTTTTTTTGCTACGTTTCTCACAATTTAATAATCTAAACTACTGAATTGCGAGAAACGAACCTTACTATAATTTATAAAAGTTAATTATTACTTCTATTAAACGAAACTGCACTTACAATCACTAAAATGAGTTTTTATCGAACAGATTTTAAGACGTGTATTCGGGAATAATTTTTCCTGAAATATTCTATTGAACGACATTTTTTATCTATACCAAATTCCGGTTAAATATCTATGAGAAAAAAACACTACGAATTTTTAAACTTCAATATCCGGTATCTGGAAAACGAATCCGAGGAAGTTTCCGTTTTTCGTTTGTACTTGGAATTTAGAAATGAATTCGGAATCTAATCCGAGCATAGAGAACGCAGAATAATGCTTTACAAATTGAAAGAAAGTTCATAAATTCGCCGGCTCTACCTGAATGGCCCAGCTTATCAGAATTTTCTTCAAACCAAAATCATGACTTATTGTATTTGTCGAATGAATGATTTATGTAGTTGAATACTAACTGAACCCGAGTGTAGGTACATAAATATTTATAAATCTTGTCGTAATTCCTCACTTCCTCAAGGGCATTAAATATGTCACAAAGTAGCGAATATCTGCGTTGGGTTAATAAACCCACATTGACAATACCTTCAACATAATAGGTCTGTTTGAACTGCCGTTGTGAACGAATACTGTACCGTCACGATTCTGCGCTGTACATAAAATGAAGCAAATTTTGGGAACAGCGCAGAATCGCGAGTTGGAACGAACCTAATATCTTTCAATCTGTTATTTTGTTATGAAATACAAAATATGAAAATGTTCATTAACAAGACAATAATTTTATAGCGACCTTTCAATAATTTGTCACGATTTCTTCAGTATAGCTTGGTAATCTTCTTTGCAATTCATTAAAGAACAGATGTTAAATAAACCCCTCAATAGCCTATTCGGTTAATCAAAAGCTATATAATCGATCGATGAACAAAAGTTGATTCCATTATCCGTTACACTGTTTGACGTTTATTTCGAGAGCATCATTGTGATCATAATTCTATTGACTGGGACGGGGATGTTATCCTAACTCGCCCCTAGTTAATTCAACCACCACTTTCACAGGCCGATGACTTTGAACAGAGACAAACTTGCGAAATATGAGGGATGACAACTAATATGCCGGTAATAGTGAAAGGAAAATTGTTATGTTTATGCGACAGTCGGTTTTGTTTAGTTTCCGTGTTTAACAGAGTGTTAACAACCCTCCCATCAAACAATCGGGGTCGGATATCGCTTACAAGATTACGTCGAGTGCGCGCTTGATTTTCGAGGAGATTCTGCAATCAATTATGGAACTTATGTTTGGTATATGTGAAATTCGTTTACACGTAATCGCTCCCTCCGGTAACCACTTTCTCACCCTCCAACACCGGAAGGGTAAAATTGGCCGACAAAACGTAAAATAAAATACGCATTCGATACTACACAATGCAACTGTTGAAAGAAATGCAAACAGAAATAATACCATCGTATAAATGTTACGTAGGTATGAACAATGATCAAAGACTAAGCAATAGTATTATTGTGTATAGTATCGACGGGTGGTAGAGGGGACCTCCTGCGGATTCCTAAACAGCCGCAAAACCCTATTTGAAAGGAGCGCCAAGGGTGGTTAAATCCCAAGGGTCTAAGTAAAATGTTATACAGATGTAGCGGTAGCGGTGAACCTTCTGACTGCTTGTTCCGGTTTCTTATTTGTTTACCGCAGACCACAACGACTCAAATTTCACAGAAGGCGACCGCCGCGCCGCGCCACTCCGAGAAATCGTTTCTTAAGACTTCGTGAACGCAAAATGGGATAAAATGAAAATGACGAAAATCTTGGTTTCAGGCTGTTCGGCATGAAGCGTTGCGCGAAATGCCATTCCGCAATCTTGTCGTCGGAGTTGGTGATGCGCGCCCGTGAGCTAGTCTTCCACGTGCACTGTTTCTCTTGCGCCGCCTGCAATCAACCCCTGATCAAAGGCGACCACTTCGGCATGCGTGAGGGGGCGGTGCTCTGCCGCCTCCACTTCGAGATGCCCGTCACGGATATCCCGTTGCCGTCCCCGGGGGCCATGTATCCCGGGAGCGGCATGCCGCCCCACCATTACCCGGGGCCTTTCCCCTCGGATTTCCACCACGCCCCGATGCCACCCCAGCAAGGGGTGGAAGGACCGCCGCTCGGCAAAGTTCCATTCTTCAACGGAGCGCCAACGACGCCGCGACAAAAGGGGAGACCGCGGAAGAGGAAGCCGAAAGATCTCGAGGGGATGACCGCTAGTCTAGGTGAGTGAAAAAAATTTCCCAGAAATCGACAGCGCTGCAGCGGCAGACCGAACAGATAACAATAAACAACATTGACATCTTGAGCGATCCGTTAATAGCGCAACTTTACAAGATAGTCGTTTAAGATGTCCGTTTTACGAGGTATAATTTAGTGATAATTTAAATGTGTTTTGTTTACCTTTCGGTTTATACCTTATGGGGATCGTAAACGTAACAGATTTCTCGGAAAAACCTTTAAAATGCTCTCGGACAAATTGTTACTCAAACACTGATATTTCAAAGCTCGAATGCCTTTATTACCATAGACGTTTCAGTTTTATGAAGTGCAAAAAAATCTTGGAAACGGACCGTGTGTCGTCCGATTTATTGTACCAACAGATTACGGATGAAGAGGGCTGTAAAACTGGCAGATTATGGGCAATCATTTAGAATTGGAAACGGCGCGGCGGGGTCGAGAGGTTCTGATTTCTTTTCGGACGTTCAGGTGTCACAATAGACCATCGTCGTATTATGTCGGTGGAGGGTTTTATAATACGCTAATCGCATATACCTCGTTCCCACACTTGATCCGATAAACCTTCGTTCGAAACGCATAAACACGTAAGTTAGGTTTAGTTTAGGTGCGCCGTTGCAGTCGATCCGAAGGGTTGATGCAACAAAACGGACGGCGGCGGCGCCGCTACGGCACGTTCTGTGGGAACGATTTCCCGCAGATTGCACGGTGCCATTGTTCCCATTTTTACGAACCTCTTTTATCTATATCGACGGTGCATAAAACAACAACGGCAATACGTCAAAACTCAAAAACTCTTCACTCGCCATACGCCCAATTATTAATTCGTTTATCCTTGATTATTAGATATAATTTTTTTGTTATCGCTTGTTCGAGGTGAAATGACATCCCTAATTTTAATTGCCCAAATATTTGATCAAGGTTTTACGAAAAATGAAAACATGTATGCGTTAGGGTCTTACAAAATGTAAGTTCGCCGGAAATCAGCATGCGCCTTAGTGTTTTCGGTGCCCTAAAATCGAACTGCGCAAGCGTCTGACTGGTTTAGTGGTTTGTTGGAACAAACTTTCAATCAGATCTTTGAATGGTGAACTTCGACTCTAATCCTTAGAAGATCAGTTTACATACGATATAATATTATGAATGAAATAATAATGAATCGCGAATTATTATAAGCGAAATTCTTTTCAAAATGTATTTCTTTTTCGCCGTTCAATTTTCCATTGAGGTCTCGCAGATCGTTTGACACGCGCGTATATTGCATCTTTATTATTGCTAATGTTCTCTCTATATCAGTTCGCGCAGATCTCGAGCGTACTGACTGCTTAGTTATATTGTACGAATATTTCGTTTCTCTAGAATGCCTAAGTAACTTCCAAATTATGTTCACTTCGGAAACACATCGTGAATAGGTGGATAAACCGTTCATTTTTGTTTGCTTGATGTTTTTATATTTTTAAGACAAGAGAGTAGTAAGAAACATTCGCACAATACACTTCACCAATATCGATCATTCATTAGAAATCTTCTTCTTATGTTAATACTCTACACCGTGATAAGATTTATTTTTACATTTGATATAGTATGTATGATGAAAACATTGAAAAAACTTATTTCATATGTTGCCTATATTTTCGTTTTGTATTTTCGATGTTGTTTTGTAAACTTAGCAGAATAAATTTTCACTATATGGAGAGGTTATTTGATTTCTTTATGTACAGAATATTCATTTCAGTCTAGACCAAGTGTATTAGTAAAATTTTGAAATTCTATTAATCTGAAATGTGCAAAATTCATTACCAATATGTGAATAATATTTTAACTTTGTATATGAGAAAATGAGTATCAGAGGCAGATCTAACAAGAAGTCCCGGGCGGCAGGGTATAGAGGATGGCAGTTAATCACTAGTTTGTATTATAAAATAAACAATCTATTCATTCGCTGGAAATGTTTGTCTAAAGGGTGGCAAATTGGCACTTTTTCTGCTGTTGGAGATGGTATGTTCTAATTTTCTGCAAAACTGCAAATTCTGGCATTTTGTTTAACTGTAGCTTAAAATCAATCAACAAATATCAGCACTGCGATATGTGAATAAATTTTACAAATATTTGTCTCTATATAATAAGTAACGTCCTCAAAAGTGATATGAAAACGTCGACAATTCATTTCTGCAAACTTTTTTAAAACATTCTTGATGATCGTAAAAAAGTCAAAATCTGAATTGAATGATAGAATTTGTATCGAAATTAGGAAATGGTTTCTTAACGTTCATCAATGTTTAAAACAGTCAAACAAAATAAATTCGCAGTTCCATTCAACCATTGAATATAAGCTGACACAAATTGATTGTAAATTTAGATCATAAAATTTTTTCGTCCATTTTATATAGATTGGCTGATAAATAATAAGAAATTCGTGGAAGTATTGAAGAAAAAGATCTCACGAACCCTTCTCAACTATGTTGATGATTCTAAAAAATTCAATTAAGTTTCAACAACCTAACAAAAATTGTAGAAGCACAAAAATTGGATAAAGAAACAATGAGGGACTAAAATATTTCGAACAAGATCAGAAAAAATGACGATACAAATGCTTCATTTTGTATCGTCATTTTTTCTCAATCTTGACAATTACCCTCAATTAAAAAATATATACAAATCGAGCGAAGAATGAAATTTATTTAAAATGCCAATACAACAAAAAATCTCTTCGAAAACTGAATAAAAAATTTGAAAGTTACGGACTCCACAACATAACAGTTGATAAAAGAAAATAAATTGATACAAGGAAACAGAAAAATTTTACTGATCCAGATTGTCGAATTCTTTGTATATGTTCAAATTTTCTGATGTACCCAGATAACCGATGGTTTTTCTTCAATATATATATTCCGTTTCAAAATTTATTTGAAATTCATAGAATGTTTGAAAAAATCATTTTCAGGAATATAAATTTTTACAATTTCTTTATACTTTCGCGTTCTTTTTCATTTCAAGATTTCTAATTATGTAGTTAGTAAGTCCCAAAAAATAAAGAAAATAATGAGCTAACCGGAAATGACACCTCCATACGCAAAATTGAAAGAAAATAATAGAAATTGCAAAAACTCTCGAAAATCTCAAAACTAGCCTTGACACATTCTGAAATAGACTGAAATGCTCAAGAATATAAAATTGAATAAAAGAACTCGTTTTTGAATGCCTAATATAATCTCGAAGAAAATTAACGAATATTTTTAACCTTTTGGAGACTTCAATAATAACTGAAATTCGCAGAAAATATGCAAAAAAAGTTATTCGAAGTGCGGCAAAAAATTCGATTTGATCCAGAAATTATTTTCAAAAATCAATATATATTAAAAGGTAAAACTAAAGAATATACGTGAAGATAAACAGAAAATTAGATGAATTTAGAACACTTTTATGAAACCGCACGAAAATAATCACAAAGATATGGGAAAAACACGAAAATAAAATCGTAAGAACGACAAAATCGAAATATCGGCAAATATCTAAAACATATAAAACTTTACGAAAACCTTGATGACTCTAAAAACACAATAAAACTCAAAAAGTCGATTGATTTTAGGAATATAGTTGAGATTCTCTTTGAGTGACCGAAAGTAACGGAAAAACGGATGAAATAAGGATTTGAAATAGCAAAAAAGTGAAAAATGTCAAAAATTAATAAAAAAATAATGTTTCATTTTTTCTATTCTGGATTCCTATTTCCGTTTTTCATTCGAAATTGTTTTTAGTAGTAACTCTAATCATTAAAAGTTCCGCACAACGTTTCTAGAAATCTAAAGAAAACGGATGAACGGAAACTTAATCACAAAAATATGAAAAACACAGGAAAACAAAAACCTTAAGAACGATAAATCGAAATATAGGCAAATATCTAAAACATATAAAATTTTGCAAAAATCTTGATGACTCTAAAAACACAATAAAACTCAAAAAATCGATTGATTTTAGGAATACAGTAGACATCCTCTTTGAGTTTCCGAGAGTAGTGGAAAAATTTCCGATGAAGTAAGAATTTGAAATGGCAAAAAATTGAAAAATGTCAAAAGTTAATAAACAATAAAAAATGTTTCAATTTTTTATTTGAATTCTGGATTCTTCTTTCTGTTTTTCATTTAAAATTGGTTTTCAGTGGTAACTATAATCATTAAAAGTTCCGTAAAACGTTTCTAGAAATCTAAAACTGATGGAGACAAATTAAATTTGAAAACATAAAATTCGAAGACAAATAGCCTAAACAAACTTCAAAATACGTATTCTGAAAGTTCAATAAAATGGAACAGAACTGAAAATAGCCATTAAAACAAACAGATATTAACACGAAAAACTCTAGTTCGAAAGACCAAAATGTAACATGTAAGATATCAAAAACCCCCTTAAAAATAGACATATTTCTGTTTTTTTGTATTTTCCGATCTTTCAATGAAGTGCTTGGGTCTATCATTGCAAATCAAGAATGAATTTGAAAAACCATGCAACAATAATGAACAAATGAAATAAACAAAGAATAAATTAACAAAAGTGACTCAAAATACATCTGAAGCAATTATAGAAACCAATTTCATCTTTTCGTGGGTTTGCTTGAAAAACATTTGAAAATGATATTTGAAATTATTCACCGTAGAAATATTCTAAAAATGTTCATAACTATTGTTGAATTTCTCAGATACTTTCGGAACATCAAAAATTTCATCGCAATTTTATGAATTTTACCAATACAATTTTCAGAACTTTGAACTAGTTACTACTCTACAAAAATTTTAAATTGTCATTAAACTTCTTATATTTTCTACGAAATTTCAACACTGTGCCGAAATTTCCAATTAAGTTTTCGAGAACGATTTCAAAATTTCTAGAAAGTTACAAAGAATTAGATTATTTCGCAAAGTTTTTGGAGTGTTCATGGAAAGCGACAGAAAACTATCGCGAATTTCACGATTTTAGAATAAGCACAAATGTGGAAAATTTTCGAAGGTTTCTGAGCTGTTTAACCGAAGACTAAATCACCCAATTTTTTTAAGGAAAGGTTAATCAATTTTGTAGAAACTTCAAGTGTCATTTAAAACTGAAAGAAAATCACCAAAAAAAATGGCGAAATATTTCCGGCTATATTCTATCATGAAAATTTCTTGAAAACTTGTAGATTATTCGCAGAAACTTCACAATTTATATCGTATTCTGCAGAAATTTGCCGAATGTTTTTAAAAAATCAAGGATATTGATTTTTGAAAATAATTTCTGGATAGAAATGCGTTGTTTGTCGAACTTCGAATAAGTTTTTTCACATGTTTTCTATAAATCTCAATTATTATCTAAGTCTCCAGAAAGTTTATAATAAATGTATAAATTTCCTACGAGAAAGCAATTCAAAAAGAGTTTACTCATATTGCAGAGAAACTCAAAAATACAGATTAGGTCTAACAAAAATTCTCTGATGTTCTTTGGAGATTGTCTAAATTTCACGAGCTCTCTGGAAATTTTGGTGAATCATGCAAATGTATGTTTTAATGACTTAATGACTGTGAGAAACGAGGAGACTGGAAAGTAAAGGGAACACCAAAATACCATTTCAAAAATAAAGATCTCATTATTTCAATTATCTGAATGGTGTTTTTGCAATCGGAAATAAGACAAATTGTCGTGGATGCTTTTTATCCAACCTGCTAAGCACTGTTTATATACATATATCAGACGCGTACGGCTCGTCAACTAAAAAACAAAACACCGATCGCTAAAAGGAAAAACAAACATAACTCCTCCGCTACACAAACAGATAAATCGGCTTGATACAAAATCGGCTGGCAAAAAAACGTCAGGAGGAACCAGAGGAATATGGTGCCCTTAATCCTCTTGCAAGGGGGCTTAGCAAAAGCGGATCAAGGGGGCCGTCGACTGCGCCCTCCGAGCGCTGCACAATTAATTTGCCGTCAATCGGATCTGGGCCTGTTCAAACAGGCCGAATCCGCGTTTATGTCACCGGGATATTATGAACTGGGAACGACCAGCTCCAGCGCCCCCGGGACTACCCCGAAAATCCTGTCCGGGCTCTATTCGTTGCGTCGCCCGCCCGCTTGGAATAATGACGAACCGTTCGCGAGGCATTTAACCATCAGTCAGTACACATTTTGCAATTATCTCCTACTTCGCGTTTTCAACACGCAATAAGTTGAACGAGGGCCCCCTTTTTTCCGTCGGAAACTACTTGGAGCGCCGTCGTAAAACCGAATAGGAATATAAAATATCATATTTACGAGGTAGGCAGAGTTGATGCAAAATTAATAGTCTCTGGTCCACGATCGTGGTAACTCACAGGACGAGGTTTATTATCTCTTTTACGGGTGCTTAAGAACAAACGTCATTACCGCTTAATCAATTCAATCTGATGCGCCTTTGTCGTGCTTTTCGTAAAAAAACGTCTTTTTCCGATTTTTACGATTGAAATGTAACCGAAAACGCATTAAGACTAGATCAAATCGGGTTTTTATATGAAAATAAAGAATCCGTGGTACGGCAGTAAAAAATTTATCCATATCGAGAGCGTCCTACTATTAAGTCATTAAATGGTAATTTTCGAGATGAACACGGCTTTGATTTTAGTTTTATGCATTGATTCCGTGAGAGCCGTAAAAGAATCATTTGGGGAAAGAAAATTAGGTTTGAAAGTACGCATACTACATGTAGCGGGAAAGTAACCGTCCCGATTTTTACCGCAAATCGTCCATTAAATTTTGACCACACTCTCTATATGTGTTTGTGTACCGGAGTTGTTCTCCTTCGTTGGTGGATCGCATTACAGAAGCAATAAAAACTCGGTTCGTCATGTTTCCGACGAGTGTATGTTCAATGATTCTCTTATTTTTTTTACACGACGGCATAAATATTCAAGTTATTTATTCGCCAAACAGGAAATTTCATACTATCACACGAAATGATAATAATACATTACTTTTTAATTACTTTATTAAGTATGCCGACTATGTCGAAGCAGCGGCATCTCAAACACATATATATGAAATATGAAAAACTTCGTTATATTTTTCTCATACGTGTCCTTGCGTCATAAACGTTACTTCGTCGGTAATTTATTGCGAGCCTCCTGTTAAAATATATTTTATTTATACGGCTGCACATTTCAACCTTGTCGGAATATGTGATCGTTAAAAATGTCTGAAACGTTCGCAATTTCAGACTTGAACGCCGACTATTTGGACATGTCATTCGGAAGATCCCCGGGGACGCCTGGCATGCACGGCTCCAGCCAAAGAACGAAACGAATGAGGACTTCCTTCAAGCACCATCAGCTGCGAACGATGAAATCGTATTTCGCGATCAACCACAACCCGGACGCCAAGGATCTCAAACAATTATCCCAAAAAACTGGATTGCCGAAAAGAGTTTTACAGGTGAGTGATCGATAATACCAGTCTCGTATTAAAAACTTACCAAGATGGATTGAACTAGTTGCTGTTTACTCTGTTTACTCCTCCCTAGGAAGCGATTGGTCGATAACTAATGGCAAATTGTGTCATTGAGATCAAGTTTTTCTAGAAATTAATATTCCTCAGATAATATCGACAGCAATTATATACTTATTAAGTCGATTTTTCGGAATATAAATCGTCAAACCGTTTATTAAAATAAATAATAACTAGCAATGGACATCGATCGATTTAAAAAGGTATAAAAAAATCAAACGATAATAATTAGCGAAATGTACAATAACAAGCCCACATTCAATACAACCCCATAATCAATGTCATCTTAAATATTTAAATGTTTCACCTCTTCAACGATTTCGATTAAATTCTGCATGCGGAAAAATGGTAGGAACCCTTGCAACTGAAATACTCGACAACTTCCTTACTACTTGTGTTAAACGCTTTCGTTTTTGGAAAAGGACAAAGTTGGACATAGCGCAGAGACTAATTAATTGTGCCCCGGTATCGTTTTTCCCAAAGAAAAGAAATCACTGAGGAACATTGATTAACTGGAGCGAGTATATTTGAGTCAGCGTTTCTCAAGACTTTTCGTTATGCATAACTGTAATTAGAAATTAATCAGTATCTATATTGATCGTATAAGCTACTGACTGACGTTTCAGGTGCCAGAAGCTTTCTGATGAAAAAGAACATAACGACAAAAATAATCGTTATTTAAAATGGTAGCAAATGAGATGAAAAACTTTACAATTAAATTAACATTATAAGTTGAAGAACTCATTGCATCATATTTGCATGTTTGTTTGAATACTTTAAATTTGGTTCATTTTTGATTCAATGTGACGTCACATATAATATATGTGACTGCATAAATAGAAACAATAGAATCACGCGAATTGCCTCATTGCATCATATTTGCATGTTACTTTGAACACTTTAAATTTGGCTCAGTTTTTGCATTCAATTTATTTCTGTATCATATCTATATTATATCTGACTGCCAGTACGGAAATCTGTTGTATTTTAATCCGTCTAATTCGCAAGGTTTTTAAGATTTATCTATGACAACAACACTGTGACTAAAACATTCCTGAAATGAGTTCGTCCGTATGGTTCATGCACCTGCTCAATGGCGAAAATTGCAAGGAACAAATGTTGCTATCCATCCTTCCCTACCTTTCTATAGGATGACAAGGCCAACTTCTCTAGGGAAAAGAGCGAGCTATTAACCGAAATGTTAACAACTCAACGTTAGATGCAGCGAATACAGACCACCCACATAAGCGTGACCAATGCGCAAGAAAGAATAATCACAACCTAACATAAAGACAAATCTAACCTAACCTAAAAACAAACCTAACCTAACCTAAGCTAAAAACAAGGCTAACCTGAAACAAACCTAATCTTAAATGAACCTAGCCAAGAACAGACCTAACCTAAAACTAACCTACACAAAAACAGACTTAACCTAAAACTAAAACGCTAAATGAAATGTCAATACGCCAAATCCGCTATTTCTGGAATCAGAGAGAAGAAAGGGATTGACCTTACCTAAAACCTAAACCTAAAACTAACCTAACCTTAAACAAATCTAGCCTAAAACTAACCCAACCTATAAACAAGCCTAACCTGAAACAAACCTAATCTTAAATGAACCTAGCCAAGAACAGACCTCACCTAAAACTAAAACGCTAAATGCAATGTCAATAGGCCAAATCCGCTATTTTTGGAATCAGAAAGAAAAAAGGGATTGACCTCACCTAAAACCTGAACCTAAAACTAAAATAACCTAAAACAAACCTAGCCTAAAACTATCCTAAATTAAAACTAACCTAACCTAAAAACAAGCCTAACGTGAAACAAACCTATTGTAAGAACAACCTAACCTTAAATGACCTTAGCTAAGAACAGAACTAACCTAAAACTAACCTGCACAAAAATAGACCTAACCTTAAACTGAAACGCTAAATGAAATGTCAATATACCAAATCCGCTATTTTGGAATCAAGAAGAAAAACGGGATTGAATGGTTGTATTTCCATTACACTCAACGTATTCAACTTTTTTTTATATTTTCGGGTTTCTTTAAAGCCCTCTGACTTTGTTATTACACATCTCCTAAGTTTGAGAATGGTAGTTTTGGAAAGGGACGAATAACACAATACAGAAAGGTAGAAATTTTTCAAAAAAAAATATAACCGCGAAGACTCAACGTCTCAGCTTCATTGTTGCTGCAGTGTCTCTAATCTTATGTGAAATTTTTTCCATGCTGCTTTCCTTTCTCAACTTATGACAAATGCCAAAAAATTCAGTCACACTTGGCAACCAGAATTAATTAGCTAACGAGAGTGTATTTCATTTGTTTCATTGAAGTAAAAATGGTAGAAAAGAAAATAAAATATTGTATGAACCTCGAGCGTTATTGAGTTATAATGCACCTCAGGCGAAACAAATCCCTCGGGTCAAAGGCCCTCAAGCTCCTTTAACCTTCGGGGCATTATAATCTACATAACGCACTTGGTGCCTAAATAGATATTTTATCATTTTTTCAGAAAAAATGACATTTTATGCTGTTTTGTCCATAGTGGTTATATGTTATGGTACATTTTCAGTGTGGGTGCTTCTCAATTGGCTTACTTTTGAAAGTTAAAATACATAGTACTAAATTTCCAGTATTTCCAAAGTGTCATTTCGTTCTAATATGTCATTTTGGACGTCCTCTCTAAGTCACATTATCTCATCAAAAGGGTCAAAGGATTTTCTTATAAACTGTTTGATTATAAAATTTATAAAATTTTCAAAAACTTACTACTTACTACATTCATTTCAAAATTACCGATAATTCGATATTCGAATAAGTCAGTAGAAAATATTCGCAGTTGCCACCGAAATTCAAAAGAATGGATGAAGAATTTCGAACATGCAACACGGTAACGTTGGGATAGCGTTAGATTTCCGTTCGAAAGGGGCAACCTTCCGGACGTTTGATCGCGTTAGCTAGAAACGTCGCCACCTAACGTTAACGAGCGTTGTGAAAAACCTGGTACAAACGGGTTCTAGCATTTCGGAATTTCTTTGTAGCGTAAGTAAAAGTGTACTAACAACAGTCAGCTCATACACAAGAACTTATTTTATTAAAGAACACATCAAGAAAATACTAAATTCATTGGACTTAAAAATAGTCACGCAGCGGATTACTATAAACGATGAGTTTTTCTAAATATTGTCTCAGAGAAGGAAATCTTTTAGAAATTAATGTCTTACAGTTATAACATACGAAAGGTATTTGGACCTCATATAGATCCAAATCGCAAAATTTATGACCAAAGGAAATCCATAATCTAACACAAATAATTTTTTAAGATCTCGTGATCGTTAGGATCGATTGTGGTAAAATTTTCGTGAATACTTTTTTTTCATCGTCGTCCTTTCGTTATTTGTGCAATAGTTATTAAAAGAATCGTCCGCAGGGGTTCCACTCTACTCATACTCAGATTTGGAAAAAATCGTGAGATTTTCAAAATTATCGCGAAATCAGTGCCAAAATCGTGAGGTCTCACGATTAATCTGCGAGGAGATAACGAATCGTTCGATGCAAACGTTACACGAACGTCAAAAAGTCGTCCGACGGAAACCACTAGGAGAAGCGACGTTCGTTTGGTCAGGCAGCCAAATGATCTAACGGTAAAACGTAATTCTAACGTTAGCCCAACGTAAGCGTGCTGCAAGGGTGGTAATGTATTTTAACTGAATTGGATGAATGATTGAGTTTAGAAATACATTTATAACCGTTTCAAATTTATTTGATTTCTTTTCATTCGTTTTCAATACGAACTACAAGTATTTCGTATTTACTTATTCAAATATGGAATTGCTAAGAAATATCAAATTGAATATAGGATATGATCTAAATTTCTAAATATTACTCGAAGCACCTCCGATAAATTTTGATTTTGTACTGCATTTTATAAACCTTTTTATATTTAAAGGAGAATACTATTTCCTGTTCAAGAGATAACAGGGCTTAAATTTTTCAATCAGTCGCCATATTTATGTTGATGACGTTAAGATTTATGACTTGAATGCAGAATATAAAAACTTTTACAATGTCTTTTGAAAATGGCGTTGACCCGTGAACATCGAAAAGAAGCTCCAAAAAAATATATCAAGAATATATTTTAATGCTCTAAAATACCCTTTCGTTTGTTGCATACTAGTTGAAACATCCTAGATTTATTTATTTATTTATTTCACTTTATTTCCTTTTGACTAATAATAATAAGTATGGAAAATAAACATGAACTACATAAGTATATCTCTGAACAACAAAGCAAAATAAACAATATTAGAAAAAATACTCGATTAGAAATATCAAAACGTGGTTGAAAAAAGCTCATCAAGGTGGTAAAACGTTTTATTTATAATAAGTGGACAGAGTTCACCTTTGAAAGCCCGAAGGGTCTTGGTACTTCGAAGTGTGGCCGGTAACTTGTCAAAAATTTTTAAGCTCATCACGAAAACAGACTTATGTGTCTTTGCTAGTCTATGGGGCGGGATGCGAAAATCATTGCTGGATCGTGTATTGAAAAAATGGTTACACCCATTGGTGGGAAATCTATTTTCCCACTCACTCTGTTCGTCCATTGGTTTCGGAAGCAGATTTTCAAAGATACAAAACATTTTTTAATACATACTCATTACATACTTCCAATCAAATTAGTCAATGTTCTAAAATTCTTGTATTTTGTATACTGATAATCGCAAAACATTTGGGAAAGAATGTAATCCACTGAACGATTATCGGATTCAATCGATGGCACAACGCAAAATTATCTGCATCATTGATGAACAATCCGAGTTTACAATGTGCTTCACCGGCAGGGTTAAAAAGTGGGACTATTAAAATCTTTCACTCGGTTGAAGTTGTTATTTGTCTTAAGACATGGTCGGAGTCGGAAAGGGGGCTCGTTAAGAAGAAAGGAAAATAGTTTCGCGAGCCCGGGGGCCCAACGAGCCTCCCGATTTATCGTACCCCTTCTAAACGATCCATATATTATGATTTGTAGTATTGAACGTCGAAGAAGTATCGAACCGTGAGCAGTTACAGGCTATTTGACGCAGGCTATTTATATTCCCGATTTCTTTTTTCTTTTGGTATTCGGATTCGATCGTCGATCGCGGCTGTTTGTGAGATCTAATTCTTTTGTAGATAAACGAGGTGGAAAAGTTTCCGGAAGCTTGTCCGTATCGCGCGTCCGACCTCCCCTTTGAAGTGAAAGTGGGGGAGAAAAAGCGAGTTACCCTCGCGAAAGAAATCTCGAACTCGTCGACGTCGTCTCGGCGCGAAATCAATATCAGTCGGAGGGTTGCCGCCTTTTTCGGATCTAGCCACCCGCGACTGAAATAAAATAAATCACGGAAGCGCTGCCGATTCCCCGCATGGCTCCAATTACGCGCCTCCGGATTTCACCCCCGGCGCCCCCGGGACTTCGAGAAGCGAGCGCGGCCTTTATTAGGCGCCATCTTCTCCCGCCGGAAAAACGAGGGTGGTTTCTGGTATCACCATCCCCCACGTCGCCTCGCGTCGTGTCTGTCGCATACGTTTGTTAACATAAAAACTATTCGTCGACGGCGGCCAATTTATTTCTGTGCCGAAATGTGCAAACAACAAATAACGCGAAATTTGTGCGCGTCGACCGAGTTTTTTTTCCTCAGCCATAAATTGAATATAAATATGTAGAACCTCAAAGCTTTTCGTATGACTGGAAACAATCCATAATTCATATTTATTGGTATCAGATTTACGAACGGCTCCCTAATTAAAACGAGATATGATTAGCCCCGTTAAAACATGTGGGCTGCGCGAACGGCGACGTATTTTAAATTCCAGCAAAAATTGACGCCGAATCCGGGGATTCGTCATGCTCGATGGCCCTTTTCGCGGATGTAAACGAGAAAAAAAATGAGAAGCATATCCCCGGCTCGGAAATAATTTATCAGTAGAGAGTCGCAGTCGAACGGTACATTTATACGGGCAAACGGCGCATTTATCAGAACCGCAGACCCGAAATAGGCCCCGTAGTTTTTGATTAATTGTCTCGGGGGCATATTTTGATGGTTCCGGATGGAGCCGCGTTATTTGTAGCTGTTGCATGCCGAGGAGTCTGCATGACAAATTACCGGAGTTCTCGTCCTGGGGAAGTTACAAATCGTGCGCCGACGAGAAGAAGGTGACAGAGTTTTTAAAAATTTTTATTCGTTTACCGACACTAACGGTATACGGAACAACAAACAATGTCGTATCACTTTCACGGACGAATCACGACATTTCAACAATTTGTGAAGCACGACAACAGACAAGAAGCATGTTATTGGAAATTAGAATACATAAATATTATTGCATCTTATCAATTACATATTTTTCATTCAACGTTTTACTTCAACCCAAGGCAAAAATATCAGCAAAGACTACAAGAATATTCTCATATTTTTGTGTATAAAACGTGGGTTGAATCAAGAGAAATGAAACCGCTATTGTCTCTAATACACAACTGAAGCAGAGCATCTATTTAAAGGAATGTTATCTCTCATATATCAAAATTTTTGTGATTATACACTGAGAGTTTTTTAACTCGAGGCATCCAAATTACTCGAAAATATGTGAGACAAAAATTACGAGATTTCGAGGGGGAAATTAGACGACAACCTTGAATTTGACCTTGAACCTCGTTTTCAAGGTCAAAGAAAAGCTGTAATTTCGGAATAACTTCTCTGATGTCCACTAAAAAGAGGCCTTGAGAAGGCAATGGTGCCAGCAAGGATCAAGTGACAACAGGATTTTAGTCAAAATATACTATAGCGCCGCCATTCTTTAAATATATTAGATAAACATGATGAATTTTTTAACTTGAAACATGCAAGTAGCTCGAAAAGGACGCAATATCCGAGAAAATGTTTGAGACAAAAACTTTAAGGTTTCGCGGTGAAATTAGATGGCGACCTTGAATTTGACCTTGAACACGGTTTTCAAGGTCAAACGAAGGTCAACTTGGATTTTTCGAATGGGAACCTTTCAGTTTTTCTACGGATTCGCAATCTGCGTGAACCGTTACGATTTTGAATGAAAAAAATTTTTTTCAAAAAATATCTAGTTTTCTGAGTGGGGGGCGCCAGATTTTAGGAAGGTTTCTTCTTGAAATTGTTTGGAGGGACCCACACTTGCCCCGTAAACTCTCCATAAACAAATGCCATCTCAAAATTTTCTTGAAAAACAGTCTCTTATTAATGTGCGGGAGTTCAAGGATAAATAATGAGAACCTTCCGAAAAAATCCACAGCTTTTCAATCAATAGAATGCTGTTCATTTAGAAGAAGAGCGCAATGTACTCGGTACAAGTACGACTCCCTCCAAACGATGGCAAGGACAAATACCTGGCACCCTCTACCGAAAAAACTAGACATTTAAAAGAACTTTTCCCATGAAGAAACCTAACTCTTCACACGCAGATTGTAAAACCGTAGAAAAAATAGGAGGTCCCATTTGAAAAGTACAAGTTGACCTTCGTTTGACCTTGAAAACGGTGTCATATTCAAGGTCGTCATATAATTTCACCGCGAAACCTCAAAGTTTTTGTCCCAAACATTTTCTCCAATATTCCATTCTTTTCGAATAACTAGCATGTTTCAAGTTGAAAAAATCATCATGTTTATCTAATATGTTTAAATAATGGCGGCACTATAGAATATTTTGACTAAAATCATGTTGTCACTTGATCCTTGCTGGCACCATTGCCTTCATAAGGCCCCTTTTTAGTGGACATCAGAGAAGTTATTCCGAAATTACAGCGTTTACGAAAAAAGAACGGTCCTCACTCAGTTCCGCGATGCCCGGTCCCCTGCGGTGGCAGACGTCGCAGACGCCTATCGCCTTCACTGTATTTAAACGAGCAAATATTTTATATAAATATAGATATTTTTAAAATCAAGACAAATGATCCAACGATTTAGATAAAATCCGGACTACAGGATTTTTGGGGGGTAAGACATTCATCTTTGCGTTATTTCATGTGCAGCCTTGCTTATTTGGGAGACAGAGATAGTTGCGCCATCTCATAGAAAGTAGCTTAATACATGCTCCATGCGATATGTACGGAAGATATCTTCAGTTTTGAAAAATGGATTCCTAAAACATTGATAATGTTCCTGCTTTTGCATTATCAAATTTTCTTTTTTATACCCCTAGACCGAATAGTGAGCGGTAACTAAAAAAACCTCGTAAGAACAAAACGTCTTCCAGTTTTGTATATGTCATATTTCTAGGACTCTTTTGAGAGTATCAGGAGTGCCAACGTTTCGGTATTCTCTAGTATAATTCAGAATGCACCTTATGTTGCTTCATTTTTTCATTATCTATCCAATGAGGTTCAAATAATTTTCTACTTTGTTATGAGGAGATGGTATTTAATTTGAGAATATATCCTGAAAATAATAAAAATAATAATGGAATTGTACATATGTCATACAATCCTATTTATTATACAGTTGGCATCAATCAAATTCAGAGAAATAAAATGAAACATATTTCTCAATAATTTATTTTCGGAAGAAAAAGCCCTTAACGAACAATTGGTTTATAAATTTTTATATAGTTTCTTATTGGAGATAATGAATAACAAATATAATTTCAGGTTTCGTTTTCGATTCATAGATGTGGACCTTAATATTTATGTAAATTGATATGAAGAACAATATTACTGTGCGGAAAATGGGAAATCAGTAGACCACCTTGAATGACTATCAGCGACAAGTAGCGAAAAAACATTTCCCAAAAAACAACATTCGAATTACAAAGAGCCTATTTAAGTATTTCGAAAGATTTGCGATAGGAAACATTTGTTTTATAAGATGGTCTTATTGATTATGTATTGATAATTCACTAACAATTTTGTATTAGTTGCGCTAGGATAGTGTCAAACAGCTATTTATCCTACAAGGGTTCGACTCTGCTTATTTGTAAACAAATTTCTGAACTAAACGTTTAAATATTAAAAATAATGATAATAAATTGTTCATTTAGCAAAAAACTACTACATACACAATATTTTATAATTTACATCGAATTATATCGATTAAAATGCAATAGGAGGACTCTGGCATTTTTTTGAAAACTAAACAATTACTTTTACTTCCTAACAACAAACATTTGGTTTTTGGAGCATTCAGTTTCCATTTATTCAAGCGCAGCCGTTCATATTTTATCTCTCATCCCTTATTACAATGATGTAAGCAGGTAAGATGTGAGACCAAAAAAAAAAAATGTTATCGCCAATATTTTTGTGTGAGACAATTCCTTGTAGGGTGGGGGGGAGATACGACACCCATATGCCCCCTGCGCCCCGGTATACGCCAATGCTTCATTCATTATGCAACAAAAATCACAAAAAGTTTTCACCAGAAGTCACCGTATCCTCCGCAAACAGATCTCCAGATCTTCAAGTTTCAAGTAGCACTGAAGGTCATTAGCATAAACCAGGAATGGAATAATAGAGGACCCAACACGCTACCTTGCGGAACACCTAGGTTGCTAAATATTTTGCCAGGAGAAATACCTTCTATGCTAGTTTCGTGATACCAGTCTTTCAAATCATCTCCCTCTTACACTATAACGCTAAAACTTACTCACTAAACCTCTCCCAAAATATAGGTTCAAACGCCCGTTTCAGGTCTAAACACACTTAACAGAATATTCCCTGATTCTATTACAATATTCTCCTATCCACACACACCAGTTGAAAAGCAGTTTCACATTTGTTTAACATACAGCAGATCATTCTTCTCGAAGTACACCGCCAGTTGGTACCTCATCACTTTTTCAATGATCTTATCCAATACAGGTAACAAGTTCACTGGCCGGCAATCCTCCGGCCAGGTGGGCGACGGTATTGTTGTGATGGTACTATTACACTCCCTTCAAGTTGCTTTTGGAACTGTTCTTTTGATAAAAATTATGTTCACCAAATTCAGCATTGGGCATCCAATGACGCAAAACAAATCCTCCATTAGTTTCCCACTGACTTATTCATCGCTTGAAGTAAATACTGTTTTTTAAAGAAAATATGACCTCCTTAAAAAGTTAATTTTCTCAAACTCTCATTCATTATCTAGTAATTTCTGGTTGTTATGTTGAACTGAAATGACATTTGTAGCAGATTTAGAAAGAAGAATAAAGGAATAAAAGCAGTGCAGCCGAAGGAACCATGACGTCAAGATGTACGAAAAAAATAGGAAATACTTCCTATTTGGAAAGATAGAAATATATATTCCTATTAACATTAAAATGGTTTTAATGGATAATTCCCGGAGATACTGAGTGATGCTTCTTATTCACCAAATTGGTAATATCAATATTGTCTCGTCACCAAATTGGTATCACTATTCGGTAGTTATGATCTATAACCCCCGTTCATAACGCCAGTGTTTATTATTGAACGTACTTTCGCAAATAATGCTGTCCAACTAAAACACAATGCTTTGAAAAATATTTTTTTCTCAATATATAGAAAACAATCGAAAGTATCAAAATTTCGAGTGGGACTTTTCAAAATCTTTTGATTTGGTATTCAGGGCGGAGTACGATAGTTCTTACAAAATTTTCATTATGACATCCTAAACAATTTGAGAGTAAACACATTTACTATTTTTGGTTGTAAGGCGTTTCGTACGTAATTATTCAAAGTTATCGCGATCGAAGATCTAGCAGCACATACGCAGAACGTTTAAGCGGAGCGACTATTTCTATTTCTGCTAATTGCCGAAGGCGGCTGTGTCGGAATGTTGCCGATGAGAAATGACTGTCGGTTGAGTGATTGCCATGGCGACCGTCGTTGCCGCCGCCGCCGTCAGTGCCACCGCCACCACCGCCGCCCGTTGGATCTCGTTCTCTTTCATCGATGTTACGTCAACTATGGGGGTTTTGAGACGAATAGTAGTCGAGAGCGAGTTCGGTTTGGATAGTTTGGATTTTCCACTCATGCTCCCATTGTTATTGACGAAGTATCGATTTGGTTAGGGGACAATCCAAAAACTGAATATCGAAACTAGGTGATATAAATTGAATTTGATTATCACGAGTCACTGGGGATTGACAAAGATGACGATAAGTTCTGGAAAACGATGTTTGTACTATTTCATTGTTATCCATCTCATAAGGTCGAAATTCTCGTTGTTTTCCATTCACTACATATTACCACTTCTTTGCATTTTGCTGTGATTCTTATACTTATTTTGAGGGAATGACCATAAACTGAATAATTAATTCACTCCTGAACAAATGTCTTTCAAGCCGAGTAATTAGCATTCAAATTATTGATGTTGAATCCACAAGACAAAATGTGAAAAATGGAACAAGTAATTTTTTTAGCTATAGATGCAGCAACTTCCTTCCCTTTGGCAAATTTGCAGTATAATCAAAGGGGTGGCTAGCTAAATTCCGCGGAGATGGAATAATTCTTTTTATTTCAAGTAAAGTGGCAAAACCACTTCGCTTTTCCCGCGCTTCGTCCTCTGCGGCGACCATTTCAAACGAAGATGGTTCTCATTGCTGCTGCATAATATTATGGTTTTAGTAACAATTGAAAATTGTTAACAATCGCTCCATGATTGTCTGATGCGTTGAAATGAAGGAATTTCCATGCGACATCACTTGGCATTCGGTAAAACCCTCCAGAGAGCGTGCTCTCGGAAAGAGGAAACGTCAAAACGCGCGAGAATGACAAGGTTGGACTGGCTTTGACCGGTGTGAAAAGTTTCGTAGAAGTGCCAGGAAGTGCAGGAGCAGTTCCTGTTCGGTTCACTATGCTAGCGGTGATGAAATAGTCGAATTTTCGTCTTCTTCCGACGTTAACCTCCTCGGTGATCATTGTGGTAGGCTCAAATCCGACCGGAAGGGGCATTGAATTGTGGCATTTTTTCTTAACTTTCCAACGCGATGAAGCCGAAGTCTCTAAGTTGACCCGTTGAGGCACAGTGTCGTTTTGAATGAGACCTAAGATTTTCTTCATCATATAACGACTTGTTTCGTATTCTGCTATTATCTGGATGACGCGGTGTGATCCGGGAGAGCTGTGTCACGGAAAAATGCATCGTAGGGGAGGTGGAATCGAACCACACAGGAAAGATCCCAAATCAAGTTTTGGTCGCTTAACCCCTCTTACCCGGCTGTACCCTTTGCAGTGAAATAGTAGCTTAAGGAAGCACTCTGTATTCCAAACTTCCCCTTGACCAGATTGTACTCAAATTGATTTCGAAGAAGAGAAAATCAATTCTAAGAGTGGATAACTTGATCAGAAAGTATTTGGTACCATTTCAATTCCATCCAAACCTCATTTCTTCATTCTTCTCCAATTAATTGAATATCGATAATTGGGTCGAGTAACAATTACATCATAGAAGTTTTAACTTCAAGAAGCTGAAGGACTGACTTCATTTTGGAACTTCGCAAAGACATCACCTTGTTTTGATTCCAAAGTGCAATGATTGGTTTCTTATGTGCTCTTTGGTAGCTTAGTAGGCCTATCCTTTAACTGATACAAGATTGTAGAAGAGGTTTTGTGGTAGTGGTGAGACTCGAAGATAGTTAATTCTTTTTGAACAGCACTTTTCCAGACATACCTATTTCCAGGCGCTTCGTTCCAATCAGTGAGAAAAACTCTTCCACTACATCTTTGTATCTAGCTTTGGTATCCGCCTGAAAGTTCGTCAGTGGTCATTTGACCATATAAAAACCTTTGATTCGTATTTTACCTTCCAAACGGTGAATGGTCCTATCCAATGTAACTGTGACGCGAGCATTTGATATTCATTGCTTTTGTACCTTGCACGAGTGAGCACTTCTGAATTTGTTATCAAGTCTTGATAGTTGATATTCAAGATGCTTCCAAGTGTGCGCTGTGGAATTTTTTTAGAATTATAATGTGTTATTGATGTAGTACCCACCATCAAGAGCTGAACAAGCAAATTTAAAGCACTACGGCCATATAAAAACGTTTTTCCAATGGCAAGTGTAATGAGTTTCTGATTTTCAGCAGTATAAAGTGATATGCCGTGTTGTATTTGGAAGTGCAAGTTGCTAGAGTCAAGAGTATTCAAAACTGGAAATATTCTTTTAGATTGTCGAGTAATGTACTGGTCTACTCCATGCTCCTCTGGCTAGTAGTGCTATAGAGTTTTTCCAGTGCCCGCTGGAAACTTTTATATGAGTCTGTTATAATAGCTGCACCATCACGATACTAAAAGTGAAAAATACTCTTTTTTTCAAATCATTGTAGCTTTTAACTTGTTGCAATTGAAAACCCTCCACCGTCATATCTTCATTGATATCTCAAGCTGGGTTAAATAGATTGCAAATTGAGTTCAAACTAATACACGACCTTGCTCAATACTATTCTCATAAAATATTCTTCGGTTTTTCTTGTATTTATAATAATAACGCGCAAGTTCTCTTCAGTTCACGGATGGGTCAGGACATCTTAATTTTCCTAGAACCATCCACAGATGATCCAATGATGTTGATGTGAAGACTTTGCCATTGGTCACAATACCTCGCTTGAATCTGCCTCAACCTGAAGATATGTTGAATCAGGTAGCCAAAAATTCAAAACCTTGTGTAGTTGTTTCACTAGAACCTCCAATACGATTTTGGTAGCAGATGAAAGTGAGGAGCTGCGGCAATCAACCTTGTCCGTCTATTCTTTTAGCGTGTCGGTGGACCAAATAATATTGAATAACTTTGCAGAGTGTTGTGTCAGCGCTGTGTAAAGTTTACAACTCATTATTATATTATTATACTGAATAGGTTACTGACGCGGGTCTACCACATTTGTCCATCAACTCTCTTCATGCAGGGCTGTAGATACATTTCACTACCTCAAAAAATTCTCAGACTTTGGGGCAGTAAAGTCTGCGAAGATTTGTATTTGTTTAGCATATTTCTCCTGCCGACGTCTATTTTCTTTTTGGACTCGAGCTCGGACTTCTCGATATATTCAGCTTGTTGCCTCTGATAAGATTTGTAGTCTTAGGTTTATTAACAGCAGTCAACTTCTCAATAAATATTTGATAAATTGATAAGATGAAGATTCTATTATTGTCAATCATTAAATGTTGCTGCCTCTCCTTCTTTGTTGCCATAACCATTTTCGTTGTTTTTTACAGGTTTAATTTCAATAGGTTACATACAGCCTTGGTGTAGTGAGTGTACAAATACAAATAAAAATAGTTCTAATGTGTTTGTCATAGTAACTTTGAATTTCTTCTTCGTTTATTCGTCATGGAACTTAGTTTTGTCGATTCTTAAGTGAATGGTGTTTCCATTACTCAAACGCAAAAAATTTTCGGTTGATACCCAATCGTAACCACGGTTTTTTGTGGGTTGCAAACTGTAAATAAACAGTCAGTGTGATGAAGAGGAGACGGGGAAGAACCCGAATAAGGCGAAAGCCAGAAAATGTGAAGTCCGGCTGGCTGCCCTTCAGAGAGTTCACCGCTCTCGCATGGAGTCGACCCAAATCCGCCCGAAAATCGGGAAGAAATACAGAGCAACTCAAATGTACCCAATTTCGCTCTATTCCTGGTCTGAACGAATATTGCTGGCAATACAAAATAATTAAATGCTGACAGAATAAAGGTGGGGTCGTCGTGATACGCAAATGTGACTACTGCACATCTCCTCACTATTGTCAACGAAATTTCAAAATGGTGTTCCATAATTTTGCACATCCACAGTTCTAATGAAAATATTGTGAAACGATATCGGAATAAATATGCAGGATTAGTAATGATCCGTGACACCGTTACAATATATAAACCCAAAAATTTTAACGGCCGACAAGCTGTTTGTTTTTTCTCTGATCGAGATTTAACGAAAGTTGCTATTATGAATAGCCTGTTTGCGTTTCTAATGCGAGGACTACCATAGAATTGTAGATATGAGTCTTAAAATCAAAATATAAAAATTCTTTGTCCATTTGCTGTTACTTATTCTGAATAAGTTAGACATCACCACTTGTGTGGTCTGTTATTGGATTCTGAATGAATTTAATATTACTGAATTTTATTCTTTGAATGTTGCATTTGGTGCCTATTTTCAGTTTTGCCTAACTGCTCAGTTCTGTGCAATTCGAGAAGTAATATATGAGGTATGAGATATCGTCATCAAGAGTTGATGTGCCTGCTTACATATTCAGACTCACCGGAGTTGAAAGTTCTGGATTCGCGTGCGCAATAGTTTGGCGAAACTCCGACATCCTAACCTTCTATCGATCATGTTCGTCTCCAAGCGATCGGAGGGGTGAGTTAAGGTGAAGTCGGTAATGAGGCCGTTGCCAGCGATATGCAAACAAACTAATGCGTGATTTATCGCACCGCCACAAAATATATCATGCATTAAGACACCGACAACAATATTACAACGTGCTCTTCGAGTCGTACGTTTCCCCAAGAATTTATGTTTGGTTAACGCAGCTATTGGTCTGGGTGCAAAAATGGCAAGTTTGTCGGAAAATTCCGGGATGGCAATTAGAAAGTTTCGCATGTTAGACAGTCGCGATCGGCGGTATAAAAAGTGGCAGAATAATCGCTTTATTGTGCGCTATTTCAGCATCAAATATAGATCTATCATCTGGGCATAATCCGTGAAGCATATAACAAGATATGGGAAACTCATCGTGATACAAATTAAAATAAATAGGAAGCCATAAATCTTGACGTGCGAGCCAGTAATAAGGCCGGGTGAATGGGATTTTTGCTTTGGCCGGCACGCACACGCGGACAAGACCGTTGTGCGATGTGCGGTTCATCCGAAGGATGAATGACGATCGTTTAGCGGGTTGTTCGACGATGCGAAAATTCAATTTTCCGAACGTCTGATCCCGCGCTAGACGCTTCTAACTAATGAACTGATCTAACTGTAAATTCACGAGTTTTCTCGAATTACTTTTTATGAGTATCGTATATAATTGGCTATTAACCTGGTATAATCAACTTTGCTCTTGCATACAAATGCCCGGATGAATTTTTATGTTACATAAAATGGGTGGTTGAAATTAGTTCGTACCATGGGTAATCCAATATTTGATTGTTTGAAGAACATGAAAAAACCGATTAGATAAAATCATTCAATCCAATGATTCCGGCACTTTGGTTTTGCATTATATTAGAAGAAATATCTAATATGTTAATAATGATAATAAAAATAATAAATTGTCTCCATTGAGAATCATTATAAACATTCATTTTAATTCTCAACAGGTGAAGTCTAGCTACTAGATTAAGTCAGCTATTCATCTTAACCTTGAAATATATTTAAGCCCCAAACATAGTAACCAAATAAAAAGTATTAATAAAAAAATTTACAGCTCTATACCAGCATGACTGAATTATAACTATCAACTTAGCGAATACAAATTTTGATGAATCATAAACTCAAATGCACAAATTATCAACCTCAATGCTATTGATTGTTGAAAATAACTCTTTTGATTTCTATTCGGAACAAAATTAACGATTCAATTCCAAATTATTCAACCAATTCATTGTACAGCACAACTGTATAGTATGTATAACATCGTTGAAAAATAGCCCTTCGGTGTTTAGGCGATGTAAGCGTCGCAACCCTGACATCCTGGGGAAAAACAAGTTTTGATCGTAGATAACTTGAAATCGATAATTTCAACTTATATATTAACACAGGTTGCAAGTAAATTGGAAATCTTTAACGAAGCTCTTTGAATTTTTCCGATATGCGATCAAACTTTCTCAATCCAAAAACGGAAGGGCAGCAATTATTTTGAATCCTTTGCAATCTGTGTCTGTCAATGTAGCTTAGGCAAGTAACACAGGTTGCAAGTAAATTGGAAATCTTTAACGAAGCTCTTAGAATTTTTCCGATATGCGAAAACTTTCTCAATCCAAAAACGAAAGGGCAGCAATTATTTTGAATCCTTTGCAATCTTTGTCTGTCAATGTAGCTTAGGCAAGGGTTATTAACAGAAAATTAATTTAGATATTATATGATTTGAATGAAATACAGAAGGATGATAATTTTACATGAATGAGTTAAAATTGTCGTTTTGAAAAATAATTGAAGAGACTTTCAAATTTAATATCGACGTTAGGTGACCATTGTTGTAAGAATCAACTTTCTAATTTAAAAATGTAATTCTAATACATATATGAAATATAACTAAAATCAGTTATTTTCCTACTAAACCGAAAGAGTAGAATAGCGCAATTAGAAAAGTGCGAAGAATTGCAGATTCGAAATATCGCATACATTGGTGAAATATTACAATTTTTGCGTAAAACATTTCAGTTGGCATAATATTTTCTCTTGGAATCACATGAAAAATATTTGAATGAATAAGTGATTTTGGCAGTGATTATTTTTACTGTCAAAAATTCAAATAATTGTCTATGATCCAGATAAATAAAATCGTGTTTTATATCATTTTATTCAGTAGTTCTCTTTCCAGAAAATTTTAAAAATTATGAAAAATCCTATGAAATAAGAGGTACGAATAACGAACTTCTAAATAAATATCTGTCTAGTTTAAATTATACGTATGAAAAGTGAAAAGTTCGCAGCTTACATCGGACAAATTAATCAAGTTTCGAAATATTTAACAATACAAAGAGAGAAGTCAAAAATGAGTTAATGATCACGGGAAAATGGGAGAGAATCTTTGAAAAATTGCGAAATATTTCTAGGAAATTGTAGGAATTCCTTATTTCCTTTCATAGGAAATGTTCATCGATTTCAGCGAAGTCCTATCCTACTAATATAAAACATCAATGGAATTTTCTTTATTTTTAAAACAAATTGGAAAATGTTGATCCATTTTTTCAAAACTCCCTCTAGTGACTGTACTTTTTTTTTGAATCGAGGAACATTATTAGGAAATAAACATAATGAGAATTTCTTGAGTGCTTGGCAGAAATATCAATTTTATATAAAAAACAGTGATTTTTTAAATCATTGAAAAAATTAAACAGAATACCGAAGTTTCATGAAATATTTTCGATAACCCAGAATATTTCGAAAACTGCATGAAACTTTTTGAACATTTTTTAAAAATTACGGAAATAAGTCGTTAAAAAATATATACATCTTCCTGAGGAAAATCTCTTCATTTCCTCATAATTTCCGAAAAGCTATAAAACATTAAAAGAAGTTTGAAACGTTCGAAGCGTTCAAAGTATTCGGAAAAAAAATTACCCAATTCTTGAAAAAACTAAAAAGTGTTAGTCGATTTCATTTCATGATTATAAGAAAGTTATAGGAAATTGTCTAAAATTCACAATGGTTGATAAAAAGGCGATATTTTCATTTTTTAGTTCTCGACGACTGTTCTAATTATTCAAAGAAAATCTCAACTTTTTGGATATAAATTTCAATGTTCATTCCCAGAGTACCAGAATTTCTTGGATTTCTTGGAGAATTCAAGAGTACTTACGGATTTCCATTTCAGAAAAATTACATCCAAAAAAATTCCTAGAAAATCGAGAACAAATTTATCCAATTTCTGCAAGAACTAAAAAATATTGATCTATTCTAACGTAGAATCATTTATAGATTATGAAGTAGAGAATAATGAAGCAAATTTTGTGAAAATTCACAATATTTCACACAAAACAACGAAATTCTCACCGAGTTCCGCATTATATTTTCAATAGCGCCTATGGAGCTAACAAGGCATTTTTCGAATGAATCAGATTATTTTCATAAATATTTTTGGCTATTTCTGAGGAATTTGTAAAACCAATAATTATCAGCGATTTCTTGGAAAATTAGAAAATATGAACATTTTTCGGAACGAATACTGGAGAATCTCCTCAGAAAAAAACAATAGGACATCTGAAAATTTTACTAAAGTTTCGGGGTCAAAAGGAATGAGAAGCAAAATCACCTAATTCTCCCAAAAAATTTTGGATATTTATTAATTCTGACTCAAATTCTGAAACTCCAGAATTGTTTGAGGAAATCACTCACAAAATACGAACTGGGAAATAAGCAAAGTGAATTATCGTATTTCATATTTAAACGAGAATTGAAAACTTCAGAAAATTACAAAATATGGATGAAAATGAGTTATCAAAATATGAATATGAATTCATCATTGAATATGTTTTTAAAGAATTCGTAGTATTCTATAAAAAACTCTGAATAAGTATTGAAATTATTTAGAGATTGTTTGAATATTTCCACAAAAACGGAAGGCTTATCGAATAAGCCATTCATTTCCTAGAAATGAGACTTGCTGTAAGAACGAAAAAACAAGTTCCCAAAGGGGGTATTCACTTGACTATCAAACGCATGAGGAAAGTTGAAACGTAGCGGCAGTAAACAGCAATTGCAGCAAACAAGGGAGTTTGTTCTTGCTTTTTAAAGAGCTAACTGGCGATATAATCAACAGTGGTATCACAAAAAATCACCGAATATTTTGCGGAGTCATGATTCATATGTGTTATGTCGAGTAACCAGTGAAAAATAATCATTATATTTGATAATCTTGTACAAAGAATGAACCAATTATAATGACCTACTTTTTTCATTGTGGATGAATATTTTGATTATTGAATAATATTCATATTTACATCTATTATTTTTTGTGTGTTCATAGTACGTTTGTTCCACCAAAACATCAAGCAACTATATGACGTCGTCAGGAAATATTTTCGTTAATCGATAGGAGGGTACTGATTATCGATTTCGATTGGTTAAATTTCTTATAACTTGCATAATCTCATACATTCGGTTGTTTAGTCTAGAAACAAAGTAGCATCGATCAGCACGTACAGCGATGATAAGTTCTGTTTCAATTTTCACTATTAAATTTTTGATGATCCTATAAAAACTATTTTTATTCAGTACAAACTCAACGAAAGGTATAAAATCTAAGTGAATTGTTCTAAACAGAATAATAATTAAATGATAAAAATTCAATTCATAAAAATACGAAAATTGTCATCAATGTTTTCTATAATTTTATCACGTAAAAATATAGTCTGCAAACCGACTTTATAGACAATCAATTTTTGATGAATTTTCATAATGTTAAATTTAGCCAAATTTTGCTTTTTCAAGAAATTCATCGCATTTACCATTATGATAAGGGAGGAATCACGAGTTCCTCTGATAAATTGAAAAGTTTTGTTACTTGAATAAAACCTACGTAAAATTGTTACGTCTTTGCTTTGCCATTGTTGAGTGGATGGAAAAAAATTCTCTTGGAAACTTGTACATATTTTTGAGCTTCTCAGCCATCTATGATGAATGTTTAATGGTAGGATGAATTTTTAATGGAAAAACTTTCACGTGTCGATAATCCTTTCGATTTTCCGCAATTATTCAAGAAATCTCTGCAAAATAAAATAAAGAAGAAACCGAGTTTGCTGTGAAAGTTCTAGCTTTTTTTTCGAATTCCCTCTCATTTTCATATCATGATGCAGCAATTTCTCCAAAATCGATTGATGTTCTCTAGTTTCTTTGGAATAATAAAGAATGTTGTTCTAAATTTCTGTATCTTTTAAAATCGTCCAGAAGTTTCGCATTTTTTTTCCAGATTCTAAAAATATTCATAGATAAATTCTAGGCATGTTGCACATTGGATATGTTAGGGATTTCAACGTCCTATTATCAAAAATTTGTTCAAATAGATTGAAAGATATTCCATGATATTCCCAATAAAAGATGATCAATTCAAAAATTCCTGGAAAGTTCGATGTTCGCGGAACAATTTCTGTTAAAAGTAAACTCCGAAATTTTAAAATAAAACTTTTCTCTTGATCTCCTCGATTCAACACAACGAGTTTTAGGTATAGTTTTGGTTTGGTGACAATGAATTTGAAAATGGTAGATTTTAATAGGATTCTAATTCACCTCCCTGGAAGCACTAGAAAATTATGGTCACGTTGATCTGCGTTAGTTAGCGAATCAATTAGCATGTTTATGTGTTGGGATTCAAACACAGAGTACGTTTCAATCCCGGCTCAAAAATATCGAAACGAATGGAATTTTTTGGGAATATCAAGAAGTTTGGCTGCAAATTTCAAGTATAAGTTGTTGAACTTTCTGCAATATTCGTAGAACAAAACTTTTTGCCTAGGGTTGCGAAAATCAAAAGGAACTCCATTGTGCCTCTCAAATTCGCGTAACGAATATCTTTGCTAATTTTTTGTTTATGCTCTTCAAAATTTTATATTCGATTCAGCATTCAATAACAAGATAAAGATACGTACGATTACCGAGAAATCGCATAAAACGTCGCCGCGCCACCCATACGGTAATAAGAAAAAAAATCAACAGTTTTTCACGGTTTTACTATCTTTTTTCGCACACATATTACCTTTCGAGGCATCGTCCAACCGACTGGTCGTTGAGGACTGAAAAAAAATGCAGTTAGTGGAAGGAATTCGAAAACGATACACGACGAAACAACATCAAAGCGTCGCCATAGAAACGAAGCGAACAAATGTAAAAGTACCGAACATAGAGTATTCGCATTAAACATAGAGAAATCGGCATTAAACGTCAGAAATGGCCGGCAATAAAACGGAACTGGCTCTGGTTTATTATTCAGGGAATAAGAAGCGGCGACTGGGGTTCCGACGGCACTAATCAGGTGACTAAAACGTTCGTCGTGGCAGCGTTCTCGGTCCCAATAAGGTCACCACTATTAATAACAATAAACTCGATGTGGTGATAATGGGGCCCTCTGAGAACCGGACACATTGCCACCGCGCAGGGACGGAACCCGATCGATCATTCTCGACACGTTCCCCCCTATACCTTCTGTGTGGTTCCGTTCCTTCGGAATCATTCGAAGAAGAATCGATTTTTTACATATGTCAATTCAAAGTCACAGGAAAAATAATTTCTCGCAAGAAAATTCCCTTGTGGAAAGTCGATCGGTCCGGACCTTCTTTGCGGCAGCGCTGGAAAAATACCAAACCACCCATTATCATTTGTTGGAAGCGAGTCTTTCTTCGTCAAAGATGGCCGCCGTCGTGCTACAAAAACCAATCTTTCACGCTGTCATTCTTATATCCCATTGCGTCGCGTCGTTCAGAAAGAGACAACGACGGATCGCAAAGGGAAAATCACTGTCGACTGAATTAGCATCGATTTGCGCTTTTTCAATGCCCCGTCCGCTGAATGTAAACGACGCGATTTCGCGATATAAAACAGACGTCTTTTGAATCGAAACAACCCCAATCTTATAGTCACGAAAATGTTTCTACATTGGCTCATAAATTATTTAGTAGTGAACCACATGAACGGAAGTGCTGCAACACCTCAAAAGTCATGATTATGTTTATGCTAATAAACGAGGAAATCTACGATATGAATGAACTGTTTCATTCTTTTGCAATTGGGAGGGAGTAATTAAACTTCAAAGGGGCAATCAAATAACTTGGACATCAGGAATATAATTTGACATAAGTTAACAGGAATACGATTTGGCTAGTTCAATGACTGTTTTGAGGGATTGATTCGTGTGAATCAGCGCAAAACTATTTTTTGGAATTTAAATAAATTTCGAAAACATTTTGTAAATTTTGAGAAATTACTAAAATTTTTAGACATAATTGGACTAATAACAACATGTATTTCCACAAAATAAGAATTTTCCTGTATCTTCGATGGAACTTGTTTGATATTATGTGCATATTTGCAAGAAATTCGACAATTTATTAAAACTTGTAAATAAAATATGTGCAAAATTCGTCACATTTTTGAAGCATTCGGAAAAAGCAGAAGCAACACTTCCGACTTCATTGAAAATTTTTCATCATTATGCGAAAATGACAAGAAAGTATTGTATACACTTGCACAGCAAACGAAGCGAGTGAGCATAAAGCCATATACTTCGCCGTCGTTACGCGATCGAGGTAGTATGTGCGTCTGTGTATATGTGTGTGTTAATGATTTTCTGTTTACGCTACAGGCTAAACAGTACTACAAAGAAAAACGCAACTTTTGGGAAAAGATGGACGGCAATGGTCCCCAGGCCTGATTCGATCGCAAAACTAATTCTTCAGATAAACTCGAGAATTTTTTGCTACTTTATTCTCAAAAGATGACTGTAAAAATTTCAAGATTTTATCAAAAAGGTGAAAAAGATTCAAAATATTTCTTTAAAATCCGAATAACTCGAAAACTATTCTAGCTAGCGACACGAAATTTTTTTATCTCAAAGAAATTATGAATTGATATCTTTTTTGTGAGAACATCCGAAACAGGAAGTCTCAAAAATTCATCATTTCGCCGAATATTTCACGTATCCTCCTAAATATTTAACGCTTCCAAAGTTATACTAAAAGATTGTCTTTGTCGATGAAGGTGTCACAAACTGCCCTTTTGGAACAAAATCAAATCAAAACACGAAAATGCCGAAGATCAAGTCAACTTTTAAAAGCACCATCGCTTTCAGTGTTTCACCCCTCAATTGCTATCAAATAGGGCTAGTATCGCCTCGCTCACTAGTTCTGTCGAAAATGAACTGTACCTGAGAAAGGCTGAATGCTGACCCGGGGCTCGAGCGAAACGAGAGACTTGATTTAGAAATTGTAACGTGTCACAGAAAATATATCGTCATAGAAATTACCAGATAATTCATAGTCGTATTAAATTCTACAAAGGTTTATTGAATATTCTTGGGAAGTTATGGACTTGATCCCGATTATTTAGCAATTTGAAGAAATTTTCGAGAGAATGAATATCTGAACATTTTCATCCTTTGTCGAAAATTTTTAAAATATGTGCAAATTTATACAATTATTCTTCGCGAATCTCCTAAAAATGTTGCAAAAGATTCGACAATTTCTCCGAAATTTTAAAATGTTTGATGTAATTTTCACAGAGTCGTATTAAATTTACAGAGGTTTATTGAATATTCTCGGAAGTTATGGACTTGATCCCGATTAATTAGCAATTTGAAGAAATTTTCGAAAGAAGGAATATCTGAATATTTTCTTCATTTGTCGAAAATTTTCAAAATACATATGTGCAAATTTACACAATTGTTCTTCGCGGATCTCCTAAAAAGGTTGCAAAGGATTCGAAAATTTCTCCGAAATTTTGAAATGTGTGATGCAGTCAAAAACAGAATTATTCAGTTTCTCAAAGAACTTCTGGAAATTTAACTCATAACATAAAATTGGTTGAAGCTCTCGCGACAGTCGTTTAAATTTGGAAAAGATTTGCGACAAACTTTTCCAATGGCTTCTTTGTGAATTAGGACTGAAAAATTTTAGAAAAATACTTTCCGATTTTTATAATATTTTTCATGTTTTTCAAGATATTTGCTCCTTTTTCTCTTCAAGATACTTGAACTTTTCTGGTGTTTCTTTTATATTCTTGCCAAAGAAGTTTGGAATGTTGTTGTGACAATTTCTCTATTATTTTCCTCTAATTTTGTATTGAATTGTTCTCCCGATAATGCTCGAAATGTTTCTATTTCCATCGGAATTCCAACGTTTTTTGTTTCAAGTGTTTTATGAGTGTAGTTTTGAGGTTGGCAGAACGTAAAAAAAACCTCAAATCTGGACCAAAAGTTTTAGCAAAAGGTCCTAGATTTGACTGAAGTTTCATTTGATTTGTCTACAATTCCCAAAATTTTTTCTGAGCATTGTCCTATTTTCGCTTCAATATTCTTCAACTTATATGATGTTGGATGGAAGTATCGCATGTTTTCTTGACTATTTGTCTAGTTTTTTTGTGTTCTTGATGTTTTTTTACTGGACTGTAACTCAAATTCAGACTAAAAAAAAGAAAAAAAATTTTTAATTTTTTTTCATAATATATCCCCAATCAAATATTTTGAAAATTAAATTTTTATCATAGAATAATCATGATTTACACAAAATCATCTATATCAAAAGTCCCTCAGAAAAATCATTGAAAAACGTATTATGTGGAAAACATTTTTTGAAGTGTTGACGAAAAATTGGGTTCCAAATGAACTGCTTGTGGATTTCTTCCAAAAATTTCAAAATTTCCAAAAATTTCGAAGAACCAAAGAAAACAAGGAAAGTTGGTATTTAGTTCTTGAGAAATTTTAAGATTGAAATTGAATGCCGTGAATTTCAAATATCTCTTGGAAATCACAAGAAAGAATTTCTTCTCTTACGTCCGACTCGCAAATATTTGCAATAGGTTTGGAGCAAATCGGTGACTATTTCTTAATTTTTGAAGGCTCTGAAACTTTTGAGGGTATTATTCAAGTTTCAAGAAAATTCTTGGAATAATTAAGAATTCATCGGAATTCTATGAAATTATTCTGCCGTTCCGCAGACATTACTAGAATATAATTTCATAGAGTCCATTCTGCAAAGAAATTTGAGATTCCATGGAAACTTCGGCAAAATAGAAGAAAAGTTTAGGTTTCCTTAAAATTAGCGGAATTTCAAAGCGATTAAGTGATTAACCCGAATTTCTTGGGAATTTCTGATAATTTCTAGAGCGATTATCCAGAAATTTTGAGAATGAGTTGATAAACTCCGAAACGTTTTTCTACATTCAATGGAAATTATAAAAGTCTAAAGGAACTTTCAAAAAATTGATTCAGATGAGAATTCACGAATATGCACAAAACGTTGAAAAACACACAGTTTCGTAATTGTTTGAAGAAACCGGTTCGCAATATTTCAATGAACTTTTCATTTTGATCGATTTTGTCAGAATGCCTCTTATACTAAACGGAAATTAAAAGAAATCCGTCACAATGACGAAATATTGCGAGAAGCTTCTCAGGTAATTTTGAATTTGTAAATTGAATTCGTGAATCGAGAGTATTTGCAGAGGTTGTTTTATCGATATGAATGGGTCACAAATGTTTGGATAAACAAAATAGCAGTAAATTGTATTTCCCCCCTCTCTCAGACTGATAGATAATTATGTGATTCAGAGGGAAGAGAATATTTGTTAACTAAAGTGTTACATGATCAGAAACATTTTCTTCAAAATTTGGTCCAGGAAAAGAGCTGAGCTATTGCAATTTATATTCTTTACATTTGTTGCATCATGAATTATGTCACAAATGCATTCTTGGAGTAATGCTACCAAAAGTGTATCAATGTTGCATATCATGATTTATGAAAATTCTTGTTTGATATCCATTAATATTATTTCTCTTATTTGAACTAACGCTTTGATTTGATCGTATAATCCACTAACCTGGGTTCGAGTGCCAGAGTTACATATTGAAGATATAGCCTGGACCAACGGCTTTACGTGCCTTCCGAAACGCGATGGCATTCTTAAATTAAGTTGGAAATTACCGGGATTCGAACCCGGTTTTTCTGGGTAGTAGGTCAGTACTACGCCTATTAAGGTACCAATGCCTACGCAAAGGGTAAACTTATATGAAAAAGCACGCGGAGCTAATTTCATTTTCACGAAATTTATTCCCAGATGGAGGGAGGATATGTAAAAAATAAAAAGAAACAGAGGTTATATTTGAATAAAATTAATTAAAGGTATCATTTTTCATGAAAACAAATATTTCAAACTAATTTTTTTGTTTAAAAATGGTTATCCCTAATTTGAAACGATTTAAAGTTGAATGGAATAAAATTCTGAGATTATACGACTACGCGCCGTTCGAGGCGTCGCGTCGGCGTCGTTCGTTTTGCCTGAACTATCCCCACGCGTCTAAGAATTAAACGGTCAGATTATTATTAGTTAATTTACATCCCGGTCGTTTACTTTTGCACGTCTCGATAAATTCGCCTTTGAAGTTCGCCAGCGCGTCCGACGCCGCTCCTCCAATTAGTGACTGATATTTGAAGCCGAAGGAATATTTTAACGAAATAGTTCACGGATATTCGGACGAAACTTTGAAATGCTACTCACGCACACTCACTTGACCAGAAAGAAGGCGTCAGCTTCTTCACTTCCACTAAATTTTCTCTTTCATTGCAGGTTTGGTTTCAAAATGCTCGAGCGAAATGGAGGCGTATGATGCTGAAGCAAGAAGGCAAATCGGGCGACAAATGTTCCGGCACGGATAACCTGAGCGACTTGGATCTCTATCCACATGGTCCAGGATCGATGGGGAGTAGCATTCAGAGCATGACGCCACATAGTCCACCTTTTATCCTCCCACCGGGTAGTCCATCATCTTTGGATTGTTCGTGAAACTACGACGAAGGTAGTGTTCATTTATTCGGCGAGTCAACGAGTGACGAAGTTCTGTGATTATTTGAAAGCATATATGAGGTCGCGGAGGAAATTCCTGCGTCGTCCTCGACGAAGCGATGGAGTATTGTAAAACAATCTGCAAAACGTTTCGGAATTCCTCGTAATTGTTTTGCATTTCCTCGCTGAACGGGGCGAAATTCTTCCTGATATGCGCGTACTAAATGAATTTTAGATAAGTTTTTTCCACATTCCTCGAGACAAAAAAAGGTCGAATAATTTTCATGAATATGCGTATAATCTTAGTTTAAAGAAGGCAAATTGTTCCTACAAATTGTAATTAATTTTGAAATGATAATATATTAGATTTTTAATATAATATTGTTTATTGTATATAACGAAATCCTCAGAAATATTTATTAAAACGTCGCACCTGATTAAATTTAATTGTACGGTGGAAAATTGTAACATACGGTAGTACGAGTGAAAAATTCGATTGTGTATCTTCCATATTCTATGGAAAATATTCGAATCGATTAGGGTGTAGTTTTAGACACAGGAAGGGTAATAATAATGGTCTTCCCGTTTTGCCAAAAAAATAACGAAAATCACTACTCAAAAATTCGCGAGTATTTACAAAGACTGCTACAGCTTCACTTTTACAGACTTTGTGAGTATTCTACATCTGTACATATTTATATGTTTCTATAAAGATGTTGATTCAATGATGCTACCTCGTAGTAAACGTGTATTTATAAAGGTGGTAGCATGATCCCATTATCAATAAACTTATCGAAAATTTTAATGGTGTTTTATTTATTTAAAATCAATACAATCAGTTGGTATCTGGAGAATGGATGATGGACACAGTTTTCCGGTAAGTGAAAGCAAATTTCCATTAGATACACTTGTGTGAAAATGTAAACAAACTAAAAAGTATTCAAAATATTTGTTGTCTAATTTCCAGAAATTTCACATAGCATTTACCTCTCAAATGACAAAAACGTGTTCAAAGTTATGAACTTTTCGATGACTTTCTAAGTTTTTCATGTTTTTAAAATTTTGAACAGCTGAAATTTCTTATATGGTTATACAGAAATGAAAGGAAATACTTGCAAAACCCATCGTACAAATTCCTTGAGGTTTTGTTAATTCTAACAAAATTTGGGATATGTTAAATAACGCACTTTTCTCGAATGTTTGCGGAATATCGAAAATATTTTAGAGATTCAACGAAAATAATCGAACGGATCTCAATTTTGAAGGAATTATTTAAAAACACCTTTTTTGTGTCTTTTTCGATAAATAGCACTCGAAACGTATCAGAAAAGATTGTGGGGATCTACAATAAAATTTTGGAAATAAATTACGTCCACCTATGAAAATTCTCCGAAAAAAAAATACCGAAAACCAGAAGAAAGTTTTGAAAATTTCTCCCTAGCAAATTTTGAAAAGTGTAATGAATTTTTCCCCTGAGATGTTACTGACAAAATGTGGATATTTCTCCTTTTTTCGTGAACAGGTCTATAATTAAAACTCCAGAAAACTGCGAAAACCGCTGAAGAAACAGCCGAAAAATGCTTCTAAATGGCCAACAAAAAGATTTAAGACACTGAGATAGGAAAAACAGAGGAAGCCATTCATGATTAAAAAACTTAAAAACGAAGAAAAAACATATATATTAAAAAATGCGCAATAATGAAATTTTTTATTCCTAAATTCGCGTGTTTTTCATCTTTCACAAACAGAAGCACGAAGGGATTGTTGAGAATCCGATATGATATTTTGAAACAAAAATATTTGAAATACGGAAAATTCTGCGAAAAATATTAAGAAATTAGATGATCAATTGTAGGAACGATATTCAAAAATTTTTAGAAAAATTCTGAGATAAACCTTGAGGAAAAAATTAAATATTAAATTCACCTTATTCCTGAGAGTTCATGCGAAAATCTAAGGATTCTTTTCATTCAATTTTTTCATTTGTTTTTGACAAGCCTGGAATAAAAATCAGAGAAACCGCGGAAATCCACTTGGAAAATATCAACATCTTAAAATTTCCTGAACAATATCAAAGAAAAACTATCTATTACGCGAAAAGACATCAAGAACAGAAAATTCCTCACCGAACCACTTATAGAATATCGACAAATTCCTTCATAGAGAATCAGAAAAAGATAAAAAACAAACAACAAAGAAGAGTAATATTCCAAGGCACCTTTTTCTGAAAACTTCTGTAAAAGTTTGTTCATTTGGTATATCAGGCAAACTAAACACGCGTGGTCTATCTGAGAAAATTAATTATAAATGTGAAAAAACCGACAAAACTGGAAGAAACCGATGAAAACTACAAAAACCAAACAGTATGAACATTTTATGCTTTGTTAATTTTAGTAATTGTCATCTATAGAATTAGAAAAAAAAAATTAAAAAACTTTTTGAGAGAAATAGGGTTATGACAAATAAATTCCTCAACAAAATATTTGAAAATGTCTTTCCAACGGGAATCTTTCCGTCGTTCAAGATTAATAAGATCCTATCAAAATTTCCTTCTAGAGAATTCGACAGAAACTATCAAAGAATTTTAAGAATCTTCATGAGGAAAACGGATAAAGACACAAAAATATAGTAAACAATTGATTACCAATCTTAAGGAAAAGCAAAACTCCAATGTTTAAACAAATATTTTTGCGAAGATTTATATGCCGAAATGTGAGTTCTGCTTTTCACAGACTGAGCCACGAGACAGTTTGAGTAGACTATTCGTGCTTATTGTCGGAATAATTAAATTAAAAATAGGTTTCAAAAATTCATTTGGGCCAAACATTCATATAAGTACTGTTGCTTGCGGTGTGAGTATCGCTTTCCTCGTTTCATTCGAGGTTGCTCTAAAACTATCTTTCGCCTGCATCACCGCTCGTAGCTTCTCTCGTTCAATTATATTTGTTAAACTACGCGTTAATTTTTCGTCAATTAATTCAGAAAAATTGCAAAGAAGAAATAACTAGTGCAATAAGCTAAAGAACAATTTATCCTAAGAGTTTTTAATGGTCATCGCTTTGCTAATTTTTAATTCAATTTCATGAATTCTGATATGTCTTAAAGCTGAAAAATTTATATTTGGTCCACCTTATAATATCGAAACAGTTAAATGTAGTTTTTTAATACTCAGAAATACTTAGTCACTTCAAAGATTTTGTCTTACACATTTTCCAGGAACTGCACATTCATCTCCCAAAAGGGAAATTATTTTCAAATTTGATATGATTTTCTCGAGGGTTAGATAGAAATTTCGGAAGAGTTCCAAGATTTTTGGAAGGTGTAAAAAATCTGTTATTACAATCATAGGTCAGTTTTGACACAATTTTTCCTCTCAATATGAAGAATGGGAAGAAAATGCGGAAATGTGATAAAGAATTTATGATCATACAAATGTTTTGAGATATTGCTTTGTGCAAGAAGTCTTGGACTTTTCCTCAGAATCACAAACATCAATAGATTCAACTGGAATTGATACTCTTTGTAGACATATTTTTTTTTTCTAAATCCAAATTTCGTTTCATATTATCACGCTCAAGTTTTACCGAAATTAGAGAGGAGAATCTGAAATAAAATTCGGTGAATAAAACATTAATATCACTTCGGGCAACCAATGGAAAATTAGTCAAACCAGTTCGGAATTTCATGGAAGAAATGTGAGTAATATAACCAAATATTGTCAAATTGTGAATATTTTGTTGTGTTTCGCAAAAAAACGAAAACAAAATTAGTAAGAATTAATAATATTACTTAAGGAGTACATAATATCGGAACAGTACAGAAAAAACACGGAAAAAGAAGCTAAGAAAAAAACAGGAATGTTCAAAATTAAACCTCTCATTGATCATTATTTTACATCGAACTTTGAGATGATACACAATAAGGAGGAGAATATACAATGAGATGACAAAAATAAAACGTAGTAAATGTAGCGGAGCAGTCTCCCAATTATTTGGGCTGAAAATCATTGAATAGATTATAAAGACCTAAAAGAAATGGATACAATCAGATTAAATTGGAATGTTTTCTGTTGGTACTCTGTGGCTAAACTCTTATAGATTTTTGGGAAATTGACTTCTGTTTGTTGAATCCTATGAATTATGAATTTTTTTGAGAATACAACCTTCTGTTCATGCATTTATTTATTATTGACCTTCTATGTATAGTTGCGATGGATGAAGGGAATTATCAAATTGGAGGAATTTCTAGGATTTTTCTGTATGGATTTGAAGGAAGAATTATGAATTTTTTTTTGAGAATACAACCTTCTGTTCATGCATTTATTTATTATTGACCTTCTATGTATAGTTGCGATGGATGAAGGGAATTATCAAATTGGAGGAATTTCTAGGATTTTTCTGTATGTTTTTCTTAATGTTTGAAGATAAATCTCTGATGACCTGAAAATCTTCTTACAGTTCTTATCGACTTTTTTCCTTATTTCTTTTTTATTATTTTCTATTTTTGTTATTTTACATTTGAATAAGGATTGATTCCATTTATGAAGAAATGGTACGAATTATCAAATTGGAGAGAGTCTAAATTACTTTGATCTACTGAACATAAACTGGTCGCAATTTGAGCTGACCAAGTCAAATTCTCAGTGATCGTGATACCAAGGTTTTAATACGATATGACGTCTCTTACCGATTGACCATCTGGAGAACTACTAACTTTTTTATGTTGACCAAATTTTTATTTTCTGAAAGTAGCTATCACAAAGCTAAAGAGTTTCACTGAGACTGGACACATTTAACAACCGTGACTACGAATACGTATTTACCTGGAGTTGGTATCACATTTGGTAGATCATTTATATATATAATAAATAAAAATGGCCCCAGAATACTTCTCTGAGGCACACCTGATATGCTTGGATATGATGATTTTGCGACTGAAGTCCTCATAGATTATCATTTTCAAATCGAATATTTTTAATATTCTAAATTTTTTTCAGCCCAAGTTTCGACAAACATTTCTCTGCTTTTTGAAAAGAAGAATTTATGGTGAAATAGGCACCAGGTTCATATTCATTTGGGACAAAACAAATAACCTCAAGAATGCACAATACATCGACAATTTACTTCGAAAATGCGAATAATATCCGACAATTGAATGTTAGAATACCTTACCGATCTTACAAATTAAATAATAGATTATGATTGTCCTGGTAGACTTTTGGTTTTGTAACCGACCTTCAGCCCCTACACCATGTGCTCTTTTTATGTCCGGCGCGCAATAGAGAAAACAATGCGAAGAACGACTGGTTGAAATCAACCACCATCACGGAGCCGAAATGAAGAGGCAGCATCGGCAATTCGATTCCAATTTGTTTCAGCCTCCTCCGATAGTCGGGTGAGTTTTTGCGCGAGCGGCGCAGCGGAAAGGTGGCAAATTTTTCTTGGTTTTTTCACGAACCCCAACCTTCCATATAAGAGCAAACCGGATCGTTGCGGTAATATGAAATGAACAATGGAGGCACGCATGAAAATGCGGCCGAGTTGGCCGTTCTTGCAACCTTTATTTATTGGTCGGATTCAGAAAGAAATAAGAATTCATCAATAGCGAATATAAGAGATGGTTTACACTGGAACGCGCACCTGAATACCAACGAGACATCGAGCGTCGGAAAATTACGCTCGCGGCAAATTTTATGGGGCCGTTCAATTTGTAATCGGCGCGGAACTATTAAATTCAAATCGGCATTATCGACCCATTAGCCGGGATCGCTCAATGAAACCGCGCTCGTCGTTTAACGAGATTCTAGTGCTTCTGGAATATGCGACGTACTACTACAATGTGGCTTAATTAAAAAGAAAAAACAACGTACCCCGGTCGGATAACGAAACGACGCGACCATCGAAAACCCTTTCGGCGCGGAAAATTTATGACCACTTAGGGGTAAAAAAGGAACAGGATCCCGCTAATCGAGCCGTTTGTTGTATCAATTTGGTAGGCAGTTAGAAAATGGAGATGTTATCAATTTTTCGCCCCTTGACTACCAGCCGAACTAACGACGATACGGCCTTTGATTCCCCGACAATGGCATTAATATCGCACTGTCACACTCGATCATACTGACGACCGTGAAAGCGGCCACGGAGGGGTTGATCACTATGTTCACGATCCACCCAAACCGGGACCTTCAAGTGCTTTGTACCTTATGTTTAATATATTAATACGCCCTTTCATTTATGAAACTTGCTCTTCCACTGCGAATTAAGAGATCAATTAAGAAAATAGAAAGAAAATATCTGAAAGGCTCGTTGATCAAAAATTAATGATTGATTTTTTCTGTTCTCTACTCTCCGTTAACACACAATCCAAATTAACATTGATTTTTAAGTACTATTTCAATTTTGAAACTGAAAATGGGAAAAAGACATTTTTATTGCTTCCTGGCACATTTTAACTTCACACTACAGTGTACTGGATGTCCCAAATTGCATGCGTTTGAACGTTAACTATGTGAAATATTAGGAATAGAGAAAAACGAGGAGTTACGAGTTTGATTTCGGGGAAAACTCCATTGGAGACGACAGCGCTTTTTGTTCTTGAGATATTTCGGAATTCTTGATTTTGGCCGATTTCGACTTTTGCTGATATCTCCGTTTTCATTGAAGTAAAGTAGAAATGGTTTAGATATTCTACACTTTTGTGAGTAGAATGCAATCGACTAACAATAATTTTTTTTCGGTTTGGCTCTTGAGTTATAAAGTATAGTGTATTTTTCTACATACGATTGGTAACTTTTTTTATGCTCATTCGGAAAAACTAATTTTTTTCTACTCAAAAATGTATCGCATGATATGTTTTTTCTTATTTGAACCTTTCTTTCTGAAAATTTTGATATTTCTGACGTTTCCTTCAATCTCAAACATAGTGGACTTGTGAGGTATGTCAAAAAATTATTTTCAACAGCATTGTCAGAATAAGTCATTTCTGTTCTAAGTGCATCTAAAATTCAAAACTGTAAAAATTCGTTTTGCAAAATGTTTGTAGATTTCGATAACAATGAGAAATTCGACACGTTGGAATGTTTTATTCAAAGTGGATATAATTCCAATGCAGCAGCAGAAAGTCATTTGAATCGTTTTCCCGAAAAAAGACAACCCCATACATCAACATTCAATACATTGAAACAAAACCTGATTGAATGTAGATCTTTCAATGATTCAGTCCAAGCACACATGGAAAACTATGAATTGATACCACGAATCATAGAACTAATCCATTGTGGGTCATTCATCTCAAATATTCGAATGTGTTCCCATTATTTATAACACAAAATATTATATCTTACACTTAAACATCTTGTAGTGTTCAGAATTTCAATGTTTCTAACTTCTAATGAAGTGTCAAGGAAATTACGTTTCCGTTCTTGTAGAAAAGCACTTTATTTCTTAAATAAAGAATCTTTAACATATCTCCAAAGAAAAAAGGACTATTGGGGTCAAATCTGGAAAACAAGGTGGCCACTTCGTTGGACCCTTCGTTCCTGTCCAGTTCTCGCCGAAATTTAAATTCAATAATTCCATCACTGCCCTCGTTTGGTGAAGTGGTGCGCCGTCATGTTGAAAAAACATATTTCTTCGTTAAGCAAGTGACAACTCATCCAAGAAATTATCAATGATGTTCACGTTAAGAATTTGTTGATAGAGTTCGCACCAAACGTTGAAACCGTACCGGCCTTGATGATGAACATTTAATTAGCGGTTTGGGTTCACATCTGCTCAAAAATGTTCGTTGAAACGATTAAAGAGTCCATCACTTGTGATGAGCACTTCGTCTGTCCATATGATTTATCTACGGAAGTCTGGATCTTCTCTAGACTTACCAGAGTAAAAGGCGGAAAAGTCGAGACCTTTTTGAGCATCTCCAGGCGCAAGAACTAGATTTTCCTGGCTTTATATAGCTTGAATTTGTTCTTTCCTATCCTCCAAAACATCAGTACCTCTATCAAAGACACAAGATAGTAGCATTTGCCAGAATGCGGATGAAACTGCCGATTTACTAGCAGACATGTTTGTGGCAGCTTATCCTCCCAACTTTTGTTTGCGCTGACTTTCAGAAATTTCACCTCCAAGAACTGGTAATTCGCTTGGTGGAATAAATTTCACGCGGGGCAATATCAAATGACAAATCAAAACATCAATCTTCTTCAGGTCCTGATTCAATATCTCCTTCACTATTAATGAATTGTTGCGACAGCTTGGCCCGCTTTCCAGAATTGTGTCTGCTTCGTTCAGTGCAGATGCTTGGAAAAGTGCTATCGTTAGACCGACTATCAAAAAAGGGTATAACCTTAAACTGAATTTATTCAAAATATAAAAGAATACATGACTGTTTAAAAAAATGTTGAAAACCATTTATTAATAGGTGATTAAAAGATAGATTTTCTCACAATAGTTAGCTCTATTCAAGAGTTATCAAGCATCACGCTAGAGAATGGCCACACTCTAGGATTTCATAAGGAATACAAGGCCAGCTAATAAAGTAATTCAAACTGTTAATTTTAATTATAAACTACCACCAAGCAATGTTCCATTCCATGGTTTTTGAAGGAACGACGGTAGATGAAATTTCGTTTATCCTATCTCAAATGAAACCTACAAATGGAGGGGTGGACGTCATTAATGTCAAAACTCTAAAAGAACTACGACAGTATATTTTTAAACCTCTAAAGCACATATTTAACTTTATATTGAAAAAGCGGTATGGCCTAATGCACTCAAAAGAGCTGAAATTAGACCCATTCATAAAAATAATAATAGAAGCAATATCTCAAACTATAGACCAATATCTCTAATTTCAAATTTAGCAAAATTACTTGAAAAAATTATTTGCAATAGAATAATAAGTTTTGTAAATAAACATCAAATAATAACAGGTACGCAATTTGGACTTATGAAAAAAAGAGGAACGAAGGATGCGATCCAACAGTTAATTAATATGATATACAGTAACTTAGACAAAAGTGGTCTTATAGCGATAGCTTTTCTTGACTTAGTTAAAGCTTTTGATACTGTTGATCATAATATCTTACTTAAAAAATTGTACAACTATGGTATTAGAGGATTGCCTCATTAATTAATGACTGATTACCTTAACAACAAACAACAGTGCGTTAAAGTCAATGGAATCATTGGGGAATATCAGAATGTAAGCGTTGGAGTTCTTCAAGGAATTATACTTGGCCCACTTCTGTTTATATTGTATATCAATGATCTAATAGTTAACATGCCTTTGAACTCCATAATATGCTGATGACACATCTGTAATAGCAGCTGATAATACATGGAATGGAGTTGAAACAAAAATGAATAGATATCTTGGTACTTGCTACTGTATCAGATTGGTTGGCATTAAACAAATTGTCTTTAAATATTGACAAAACAATTTATATGACTTTTGGAAATTATTGTGATAGTGTACCAAGAAACATGCCTGTGAAAATAAATGAGACTAAACTGAAAAAGTTAATGAATGTTAATATTCAGGATTCTTTCTTTATTGATGTAATTACCCTTTTTGTATATCTTTTTATTCTTTTCTGATGTATTTGATTATAAAAGGTTAATGAAGATTCAGTAATTGAAATAATATATTATCGACGTTTCGGGTTGAACCCTCTTATAAGATATGACAATTTAAATATTTGACGATGTTGTTATAATAAGTTTTCTTAGTAACAATAATCTGACACAAAAAAACCAAAAGATGGAGACGTGATATGAATTATTTGTTGAGAATAAAGTTGAGTATATTTGAATATCTGTTCTGTCATTAATTGCTTCAGAGTTTTTTTTTTTTTGATTTGAATGATTCCAAGAAATTCTCTTGCTTTTCTGTTTTTTTCGTAATCTAAAATTTTCACTCTGTTAAAATCAGATGTATGTTCTAATGTTTGTTCATGTTCATGTAATGCTGTTTAAACTTTAGAGTATTTATGACCTTTTATTCTTTCTTTCAATTTTTGTTTTGTCTGTCCAATATGATCTCCGTTACAGTCTTTACATAAAATTTGGTATATGATTTTTCATTTTTTAGTGTTTCCGATTTCAATTTCGTAAAAAGTTGTTTTATTTAAATGTGTGGTTTATGTGCTATTTTGATAAGGTTTGAAAATGTTGGTAATTTTTTCAGAAAGGTTTCGTATGTATGGGATTGGAATATATGTTGAATTCTCTTCTTTTTTCTCGGTATTTTTATTTAACGTATTGTATAGTTTCTGTATACATTCTTTCATGATATTGTTTACGAATGACATGGGATAATTATGTGTTGAATAGCGGGTCTGTGAATTGGTGAGGTTAGCTTGATTGATCTGTCTATATAGTTTATTATGATGGCTTTCTTTTGTTTTATGTGATGTGTTAAAATCGAGAATCCTATTTGTATTAGTTTCCTTCCTAAACCATTTTGTTGTGAGTTTATTTTTGTCTCTAATAATGGTCATATCCAAGGAATTTAAGCAATTTTTCGATTCAGTTTCGAGAGTGAATTCAATTCTCTCATGGAAGTTATTGAGATTATTTAATATCGTTTCTATTTTATCTTCAGAAGTGATAATAAGACAATCATCAATGTACCTCTCGAAAATGGTTATATCATTGATATAATTTTTTAGTATTTTTTCTTCCAAATTTTTCATTACAAGTTGAGCTATGGTGCTGGAAATGGGGGATCCTATTGCCACACCAAATGTTTGTCGATAAAATTTTTCACCAAATTGAAAATAACAGGATCCTAAAGTTCATTGAACTGTTTCAATGAAATTTGTTTTTAGAATAAAAGTTTGAGTTGAGATTGATTGCCAATATTCTTCAATTATATTTGGTATTAACGATGTGGGAATGTTTATGCATAATGATGGGACGTCTAATGAGAAGAGTTTATGATTTGAAGGAATAATTAATTTGTTGAGTTCGTATTTGAATGTGGAACAATTTTTTGTGTAATATTGATTTTTGTTTATGATGTGAGAAAGAATCTTGGATAAATCTTTTGATAGATTGCAGAAATGAGATTGTGAATATAAAACAATGAGTCTGAGATGAGTCTGTTGTTTCGATGAATTTTTGGTGATCTATAAATTTTTGGTTTTAAACTGTTGTGAATGTATAATGATTTTGCTATTTCTGGTGATATATAATTTGATTTATAATTTTTTTATGATTGGTATTTGATTTTAATATGAGATGGGAGAAACATATTAAATATATTGTGGGTAAGACAATGTACGTGATTTTTATAGATCATAAATTATCAAGATTCATGTTAACTGAGACATTAAGAACGATATACTATGCCTTGTTCCATAGTATTGTCAGCTATGGAATGATTACTTGGGGAGGTGCATATAAAAATAATTTGGACATTTTACAAAGACTTCAAAATAGACTGTTAAAAAAAGTTAACAGAAATTATTTAATAGTTGAGAAAAACCATTGCGTATAGATCAAATGTTTATATATGAATCTACTATATATCACTATAATAATTTAAAAAATAAATATCTTGAATCTAGAAGGAGAACTAGAGGAAAACAAATACCGATTCCGCTAATGAAAAAAAAACAGTTAGAAAAAGAATGAGTTCCTACATTGCTGTGTATAAGTTCAATAGACTGCCAGTGTCACTCAAAAATATAAAAAATGTAAAATATAACAAATTTGAGTTCAAGGAATATATCACACATAACTGTTGAACTTATGTTTTTACTATATTATATAATTGAGTGGAAGAAAATGAAGAAAGAAAAAAAAAACAAAAAAAGGAGATGTAAAATAGTTGAATAACTATTAAAATAAATTATTGTGCACTTTTCTGTTTAATGAAAATTTTAAATGTCATTTTGTAATGTTATATTAAGTTTAGTATGTAGAATTATTTATTATGGATACTACCGGGTAACAGCGTTTATCTCTATTGGATTTACTTGTGTAAATTATTTGCTCTCAATAAATAAATAAATAAATAAATAAATAAACATACATGTAACTATCCCCCAATTTCAGTAACGCCTGACATTTCTAAACTTCGAGAAGACCACCGAGACCGTTTGGTTAAAAAAGATCAAACAAGTTCTTGGTATAAAACTTTGTAAGGCGCTCCATTCCACTCTGCGTCCATGCAATGATGATGGCAAATGTTCGATTCAATAGATATTTTCAATTTCGAAAAAAGTTCCCAATGAAATATTGAATGTTCGCTTCTCGTCAGCATGAGCTACTGTTTCTGGTTCTTGAGGGATTATTTGGGGTTGTAGTGAGTTAAGGCAGATTAGTAGGGTGCTTGTTCGATGTCGGCTAATTCAATAAAGCAAGCAATATGCTCCTCTTATTTGCGCCAGATAATGCGAACCGTGCGTTTTGCGCTTGTTAGCCCGAATCGCGGGGGAATCGCGAAGGGATGAAACAGCGCTGATGCTATTAGGATATATTAGTTCATTCTAAAAACCCCCTTAATTGAATGACAAAACCGTGAACCGATGAAGCATTTTCCGAGGCGAGCGAGCGGTCCATTTTACGAGAGCGCGGTCGCGGAAAGTGATTACACCGTTTGTCGGTAAAGGTAAAACGCGTTAATCACGACGTCTGATGCGATTTTGATTTTGAATGCGAAAACGCAACTCATCGTCACGTGTGAATGGGAATTTTACCGACGCGACGAGTCGAAGAGGTCGCTTGGATTGTGCCGAAAGGGTAACACCGGTAATTTATAACGACTTTCCACGACCAAGTTTGACGTCTCAATCAAGTCGACTCTTGTTCGTGTTCGCTTCCATCGCACCCGTGAGAAATTAATTACATCTGATTGAGATTTATCTGCCCACAATCACGATTTACTTCTAAGCGTATATAAAGTGAGAGATCCCCACGAGGAATCGGCAAAAGTCTGCGGCCTGTTACTTCACAATAACTTGCTAACGAAGTCATCCCATCCCGACCGGTAATGACCATCATACGCGAATACCTCTTTCTTTTCACCGGAATATCGTTTCTCAATATCGTTTCCGGTGGTTCGTCCGATTGATTCATTACCGATGTTAGATCGAAACGATAAGTATCCTTTTGCGGTTGTTATAACGACCACCAAAAGGGTCTTCGCATTAACTGACAGGGTTGAAAGGGTGTCCCTAAATAACAGACTTCCAGATGTTTTTGTGCAACTGATATTCGCACTTATGTCGTTAATTATGTATGAAAAAAATGAGGACCATTCCGAGGTAATCAGATCTCTATTGTGTACTTGTTCAACCGATAGCGACTTCTTCATAATGGATTCGTTATGGCAACTAATACATTAATAGGTTTCACGGTTGACAAAATGAAAGATATAATTGATTTCAATTAAAATTAATTGCACCCTACATCACACTCTAGAGGTCTGTTTCATTGTTGTCAACCTACATTGGTTCTACATTACCAAACACATGTTTCCTTTGACAGTTCAATAAGATGCAATAAGTATTTTGGAAAATTGAAATATGAATTTTAATGAAGCAAACGGACCTTTTTCGTCGAATTGAACATTCAACATAGCTGAAGTTCCAAACTCTTACTAGAACAAGATTTGGGGCTTACACTGCGGACAATTAAAGATATTTTCTCAGGTTTTATGGCTTGGGAAACGAATTTTAGTTTTTATCGATTTTTAATATAATTCAAAAATTGCAACTATTACTCAATAATCTGTGTGAAACAAAATTATAAAGCTTATAAAGCTTTATCCTCTTTAATTATATTACGAATAATCCACAAATTTTCAAAGTAATTGCATAAGATTTGGAAAAATATTGTTCTGCAGTTTCTAAAATAATGTTCCATTTTTTTTATATTTGCATATCGGAAGAGGCGAATAAACGCCTTTAACGTATTAGTGAAGCCCCGAGACGATGAAAAGAATTCGTTTATTCGTTTCCTGAATTGTTGCAAGTAAATTTACGAAAAAAAAATGATCAAGAAAAATATGGATATGGACTGCATTCAGTAGAAATATCTTGAATGTTTACTGAGGAGCGTCGTCAAATGTTTTCCAAAATTTCTACTGATCAGTAGAATCAGAAATCTAGTAAAGTCTGTAGAGTTTTAACTCATTAAGTTACTTAAAATAGAACGTACTTTTGATTCGTTTCCTGTAAGTACGAATATTTCCTTTGTTTTTTTCAAATTAAATTTGAAATATAACCAATTTTTGTTGATGACATTTCATAATTTAAGAACACAATTTTTTTTGGGCTTATCGAACTTTTAGAACTTTTGTTCAATTTCGAGAGATTTCCGAATGAATTAAAAAAAAATTAATAAATTCCTGAACATCTTCATTAGATTCGTGAAAACATCAGACATAATTGAACTCATCCGACCATGCTCGCAAAATCTGAGAAAAATTTGTGAAATTTTTTCGATCTTGAAATTTATGGAAATTATGAATGAAATTTTCGATTTTTGTGAGAAACTCGCAGTTTTGAATCGATTCATAATGAGAAAATAAAAGAGCAAAATGTGTTTTCATATTTGTGATGAAAGACATGTCATAAAACTGGCCCCCATATGTATTTTGGCGAAAAATTGGAGTCTTATACTTGACTTTGCAACGATTTGTAAAATGCTTATGGAAAATGAAGAGATAGAATATTCTTGGGAAATGTTTTCTGTATCTTTGTCAGATATTTCATGTCATTAAACGGATCAAATTTTCCGTAGACGCCTTGGAAATTGGAAAAATTCGCGATGAATTCTCTATCCATCTCATCAGGATCTTATAAAACTTCCAGAACGTTCTGAAAGTGTACCAAAGTTCCGAAGTTTTTAAGATAGAATGAAATAAAATTACTCAATTCTTCAAAGAAATACAAGAATGTTTTGAAGGAATTCCTTTGATCATAATGAAGAAAACAATTTTTTTTGAAAATCACATAATTAGAAATTCATATTGATCTATTCAGCGATTACTTGCGAAATTACAGAAGATGAATGGAATCATCGATCTTTATAGGTATGTGGAATAATTCTTTCATCATCATTACGTAATTTAATAGTTACAATTTGATGCCGGAGATTGTTTGTTCTATTGCTCTCTCAAAAAGGTAAGAAAATATACGGATAATAATTGATGCGTTATTTAAGGAAATCGAAAACAGAATCGCCCAATTTTTTAAGCTGACTCGAAGTTTTGATCTACTTTAGCGAAATATCTCCTACCAATATGAAAAAAATGGGCCGAACTCTTCGAAAACTCGCCGGAGATGATTAGAAATATATTATTACAGAATATTTATGAATGTGCTCATGAACTTTCATAAAGATTTCCACCGAATTTTGCTGTGATTTCTTGACAGCTTGGAACAAATTAGAGAGATTATCGAAGTTTCACAGAATTCATGGAATCAAGATATTCGGAAAATCAGAAATTCCAGAGAGATGAGTCTTGAACTTCAGCAAAATATAATGATTTTTGTGAATTTTCTTGAATTTTGTATAATTTCAAGTTTTTGTTAAGAATTATATATACGAATTCATTGAAGTTTATCGAATGATCTATTAATTTCACTAACGTTGCCCCCCTCAGAAATACTTGAAACAACGTCAGGGACCCGTGGTTCTCTGCAGCCTTATAGTTACGTCCTTGGTTTTACAATGAACAAACTATTTGCTCAAAAATATTTTCAATCTCTAATTACAGAGTCCGTATTCTCTAATTAATTATGGAATTCAATTGAAATTTGCAACCGTACTTTCATCTACTCAAATTTATGAATTTCTTCTAAAAATGTACTGAAAATGTAGATTTCTACCAAGGGTGATCGCAAAAGGATCAAAAATATGAAAATGATTGAGGAATCACTCAACTTAATCATAATTTTCAATGAATTCCGAAATATATTTTTTCCCACTCTCCATAAATTTCAGAGATATGTCACTAAACCATCGTTACTTTCCATAGATTTTTGGAAATTTCTAAAATATATAAAGATTCCTTAAAAAAATTTTATCGACTTTCAAGCAACATTACAGAAATAATATTTCCAAATTATTGAAAGGAACTCTGAAATTTATATTGGGTCCTGTGTAACTTCCCTCATCGCTTAATAAATATAGAGAGAACACAGAAACTTTGGAATATGGAAAAAGTTCATGAAAATTACCTAAAGATTTATATTGCAGTTTGAATAAATTTTATATCTTGGAAAGACCGAGAAGATTTTCGAATTTTTATATAATTCAGGAGGGAAAATGTTATATTTCAAGAAATTTAGGGAGTCATTACTAAAATTTTTAATCAATAATGTAAATCATTTTTCATACATTGAAGTATTGAAAAAAAAAGTTTCAAGAATTTCTGATTATTATTCATAGTCTGAAAAATTTAGAAAAATGTGGAAGGTTCTAAGAAACTCCTCGTTTCCAAATGATTGGAAAATCCTCCAATATTCTGGAAATGTTCGAAGAAATTCGAAATTGCCACTGGATGCTACTGACATTCCCATTTATTGTCTCAGAAAGTAAGTCCAAAATTTTCATGAATTTCCTAAATTTTTCGAAAATGTACAAATTTATCAGCAGTTTCTGTTGAATTTCCTCAGAATTTCAGGAACGCTACAAAATATTCGGAAAAATTTATCAGATTTCTGGAGTATTTCCAGAAATCAACAAGATTACCCCATTTTTAGAAAAACTGGAAAATATTATGGTAATTCACAATATTACAAAGGAGTCTTTTCATATTGAACATTTGGAATGTTATCTAACTTCGAAAAGAAATTTTCCCATACAACAATTCCGAAGATAACTCACTGAACATCCAAATTTCTGGGATTTCTTGTGACATTGAGAAGCAGACACAGATTCCTATCTGAATATTCTAAGAATTTGAGAAAGAACAAAACATTAGGAGAACTTAAAATGCTAAGGAAATCGGAAACGGAATTACGCAATTTGAATGAACAAAATGTTGAAACGTCATATTGCGAAAGTTTATTCGAAGATTATGAAAGGACTAAAGCAAATTTTCAAAGAATCACGAATTGCGTTTGGAAATTCATCATCAACGAAAATTTTAGAAAATGCGCAGTATTTAATAAAAAAAAACCAAAATTTATATAGCATTCCGCATTGGTTTTTTATTATATCCGTAGAAAATCGAAAGTTTGAGTAAAATGAATGAGATAATTTTTGGGATTACATAGAACTCTCCTGCCATTTTCGACAAACTTCATAGAAGCCTGAAAAATTCTCATGGATTTCTTGGAAACTCCGAAAGTATGCACCGTTTTTGAATCAATATTCGAGAATCTTTTCATAATAGAAATGCATCAAACTATTTGAGCATTTTCGTGTAGTTTCAAGATCAAAGAAATTGGAAATAAATTTATCTAATTTTCATAGGGAATTGGAAAATATTCATCGACTCTGGCGAAATTCTGTCTTATGGTCATGAAAAACGGAGAAACAATCTTCAAAAAATCACAAAATGCAATTAGAAATACATCATCAACAAAATTTCCTGCAAATTCACATTGATTCACAAAGTTTTGTAGAATTCAAAATTACTCCAGTTTGAAGGAACTACGAAATAGTGGTTTATCCGACGGGAATTCTTTTTCATGTATGAAAGAAAAGTACAGAAATAAAGAAATTTCCTGAAATTTTTAAAGAGTTTCAGGAAGACATCGATTATGATATTACCGGAAATATTCTGAAAATTCACAGCATATCGCAAAAAAACGAAATATATATTGGAGTCTGCCGAGATTTTTTGAATATCTGCTGAAGATCGGAAGGATTGAGGAATTGTGGAAGATTGTTTCGAATAAATCAGAATATCTTGGAGATAAATTTCGACCATTTTCTGTAAAGTTCGAAAATAAACCATCAAACACTGAAAATTATCATGAATTCCTTAAAAAATTTCGATGAATTTTTCAGAATTCTGCATAAATTATTCAGGAGATTTTCTAAAGTTCCTGAAGCAAACACCAAATACGGAACCAAAATTATACCCTCTTCGCAAAAAAATGCAGAAAATGAAATTCAGTTTTGTTCACCATCATTTCTTCAATGGATTATTCACCACCTTTTTTAATAATGACCAAGCGAACTATGGTTGAATCATCAAATAGTTTCATGGTCCAGGAAATGACAAAACACCACAAAAATCAATCATTTCATTCTTTTCTATAGCCGAAATGTCGAAAAAATCAAAAGTGCTCACCATTTTTTCAAAGTATCATATATTCTAAGGCATTTCCTATAATACTGGATCACATGCATAAACGCTAGGATATTTAATGAAAAATTCTATGTGAAATACGGTGACTATCTGCTGCAGAAAGCAAATGTCAAATCCTCAAAGAAATCAATCAAATGTCAAATTATCGGAACGAATTCAACGCAGCTATAAATTTCAGAAAATCCCTTCGTCCCATACCATCATCCCTTCGCGTTGCAAAACCAATATCATGAATATCTTTTCCATCAATAACATCCAATAAACAACATTCGAAATTGATTTAGAATCATCGGCACCCATCGAATCCATACATTATACTCACGTATTGAGTATTAACCCCCCTGTTACCGATGTAAAATACATTTTGCGACTTGATAAATGCAGGCACTTAACGAACGGAATGGATTCCGATGCAATAAATAACGAATCGAAATAAACCGGCCCGAAATTAAACAAATAAACAGCGATCAATTCTACACCTGACATTAAGCAGCGGCGGCACGGATAGAACTATAACGACTTTTCGTTTTAATTACAATATTTAAAGTGATCTACGGATATTTAATGACTCTGTTGTAGAAAATCGAATATATTCTGTTTTTCTGAAATCATACTTCTGTACATGCTAGGTGACAAAAATTTGTTAGACAAATAAATGGCAACGCTACTGACTTTCCGAATCAATTATTTTCAGTTTGAAAATGAAGTTTGGGCGTGATGGGGGCCCATGTCGAGGGGCACCCGGCGCTTGATCTCAAAGGTACCCCCAGTCGATTTATCAGACCTCGATGATAATTACACGACAACGTTTAGTTTATTAATATTACGAACGAAACGAATTTATCGCGGGAAATCACTATCCCTATCCAGGCCGGTCCTGTATAAAGAAAAAACTCATTTTGGTGCGAGCATTCGTGCCCGTATGGGGTCTTAGAATGAATCGGTAAATATTAAATATTATATTTTGGTCGGCTCGGATAAAAAAAATATTACGGTGAATTCGGCATCACATGTAACGGATGTTTCGAAAGAACGACCGCACTTTTCATTTTAACCTTAAAATTTGTATCGTCGTCGGGAGACCGCAGATGTCCTTTTATTTAACACGGGTCAATTTTTCTCGTTATTCGGTCGAAGAAACCTAACTAATTAATACCAACTAAAAAGTATAGTGATTTTTACTTCAACATCCAGACTATAATTTCTTTCTGACGATTTAATTTTACCGGAATGCCTTTCTGCTCTTTTTATTAGATCGTAAAAAACTTCGTAATGCTTACCACATTGCGTTTAAATTTCGGTGGGTTGAAATTTCGTGTCACAGTTAGGGCTAATTTAGGGAGTCGGTTAAATAGAACCAAGGGATCCGTCAAATTTTACGGTAATAGTAGCAGATGTTGAAATATACACGATGCTATGTTCAGAAAAAAAAGATCTGAGGTGATCGTCGACAATGACGTAACTACATCAACCCCAACATTTCGTTCCCTCTGTTATAAGAGTTCAAACAGAATCGGTTTGGGATTACAGTTAGTTGATGCATTTCTCAGACTTATGCCAGATATTTTTGTTTTTCTTCCATTCAAACTTTGGAATATTCAAAATGTTCCTACATGAATTTCCCGCAATCAGATTTGCGTGTGCTTAAAGGAAACTTTCGTTAATAAAGTGTAATTTTACTTTTATTTCAAATAAAGCACTAAAAAAGAAGATACCAGAAAAGTGCTTTTCCCCTCAAACCCTGAATGCTTGTTTCTACGTACTGAAATGGATATTATTAGAGAGTTCGCATTCGCATCAATAAATATTTCTAATATCAGCATTTTTTGAGAATGGAGCGGAAAATCGATTCCCTTCAGGAGAACTTCCCATTTTTACTTTAAATAACTATTAAAAAAAATTTACGACAATGAACAAAATTACTTTTAACAAGAGAAACGATGACATTTCAGAGCAACTTGAAATTTAAATTGAAAACAAAACAATTGCTTGGAAACGAATAACCTATGATCTCAACGGTGTTATTCTCACCAACCCGGTGATAGGGTATAATTTTGAAAAATCCTCTGAAAAGTAAGTCACGGCGGGACCGGGAATCGAACCCTGGAGGTCCGGGTTCGATTCCCGGTCCCGCCGTGACTTACTTTTCAGAGGATTTTTCAAAATTATACCCTATCACCGGGTTGGTGAGAATAACACCGTTGAGATCAATTCACGATTTGCGTTGGATTACGCAGAGCCGGCGTTCAGTTAAATTGATTCTCTTGTGTGGCTTCTGCGATGAAGTCCCAAGATTATCAGAATTAACGAGTAAGCCGGCAAAAATTGAAAAATAAGTCATAGTCGGGGTAGCTTAGTGGTAGAGCAACAGCGCGTAAAGCTGGAGGTCCGGGTTCGATTCCCGGTCCCGCCGTGACTTACTTTTCAGAGGATTTTTCGAATAACCTATGTCATCATTATTATCATGGGAATAATTCTACCTACTAACCAGAAAAACCAGGTTCGAACCCCGGTCAACTACCAACTCAATATTCAGATTTTCAGATTTTTAGGTACAATAAATAGATTTTTTTTCGGCTCTGAATTTGAAATTCAATTTCCCTAAACCTTTTACGGTTTTCAGCTTCAAATTTTAGGTTCATTTGAATTGTCAAGTTCAAAATTTAAGATCCGATTTTTCCATTTACGGGTTAGATATTTCGATTTCTTTGAGATTTTTTCTGTCGTAATTTAGATTTATAGGTTGGAAGTATAGTTTTTGTCATTTCTTAACTGGAGATTTTTAGGTATTCAAAATTTAAAACTCAAAATCATTTTTCAATTTCAGGTTTTTAAATTCGAAGGTGAAGTTTCTTCAACTACAGTGTTAGAGAGTCCTTTTATAAAGTTCAGAACATTAATTTCAATCTCCAGATTTTTTCGGTATTTGATCTTGAAACTCTAGGACTGTGTAAATTTTCACATTTCAAATTAAAGTTTTGGGTTTTGAAGATGGGTTTCAGTTTTCTACGATCAAATTTCAAGAAATAAAGATTTATGTTTTCAAGATTCCAGGGTCGGAATTCCAGCTATTCAGTTTTAATTAGCGTTATCAGATTTTTTTCCCCCCAAGTGATACAAATTCGCCAGTCGCATGCCTCTCGGCAATCAAAGACGAATTTCTAAAAAATTACATCACAAATTGTAATATTCTTAAGTTCTTGGGATACTGCAAAAATCGGAACAAACTTGTACCAATTTCTCAACTGTTTTTCAAATGATAAGTACAATATCAATCGATTATGCCCCTACAAAAATCAAACTTGCTGTTTACATGTGGTCGTGTACTGAATTATTTACATTCAGTATGCAGATTATGCAGCAAAAATCCATGCAGACCTTCAAAAGGTTATCTGTAAATTAGTTAAATCAGAATTAAGGAGATTTTGTTGAGCCATGACGAAAAGAATGGAAAAACTGAAATAATCTAGTGGGAGAACAAAGGTTGATACTGAGCTTAAAAATTGACGTGGATACTCAGAAGTTGCTTTTAGGAAAATGAAAAATCTATTATGTGACCGGTGATTCAATCTTAAACTACGTTAGAAAATTTTTCGTGTTATATCTACTTTATTCATGTATATGACAACGAGGCAGTAACCTTAAATTAAAAACAGGTAAATAAATTGGAAGCAATGGAAATGTGGTTGCATTGGTGGAAGATAACATGAATATAAAAAAACTCGAATGAAATGACTCGAGACATATGACAGTTCACCAGATTGAGGAAAGGAAATTCAGTTATTTTGGGCGTCTAGCAAAAGTGAGAAAGTTCTAATTACTACAATACTTTATGCAAGGAAGAATAAACTGTAAAACTCGACCACGAAGAAAAAAACAGAATGGTTGAACAATATTAAACTGAATAGATGGAGAGGATATCGATTATGGTGAAATACCTCCCACCAATATAAGTTTATGAAAGTGGACTTTTGGATAGATCATGAATAGTGACTAAAGAGATGTCATGATAAAGAGTTTCTTACAGTTCACGAACTTTCATAGAGAAAGATCTGGTATAATTTTTTTTTGAGCATTTTCATCTCACTACGAATTCAGATGTTTAAATTTGCTCATCTGTATTGAAATACTTCTTTCCTTATCGACTTAAAACAATTTAAAATGCTTCAACAATGTGTAAGCTACCTCTTTTCTGTTGTTTTCAAATTCAAATTAATGGTAGGATACTCATTATATCTTAGTCCTTCTTGCTCTTCCACGTACTTAAGGATTGGGGCTCTTCCAGCTGTTGGTTTATGATGTACTTTTTTGTAGCAAAATAAATGTTACATTTATATGTTTGTTGTACTCTTTACACAAAGAGGACAGATTGAATTTTGAAGCAGAAAGTATTGCCAAGTCGCCTCTTTTCTCTGCTTTTCTCCTTTTCGTCGATCTCGATTTTCTCACTTCCCCTGAGAAGCCCTCCTCTGTACATACTTATTTTCCGTTTCGTGTAACCGATTATAGATAATATATAAGGTGTTTCATCTACCACACTTTTGTGTTTGTATATTTTTATTCGCAACTAGAATCAGTCTGTAACGCCTCTCTTCGCGACGAAGAGACATGCAAATTTTTCCAATTAATTTCCTCTTTTGTGGTTACTACCTTAGGTGAATTACATTCACATTGACAGATATAAATAAATTATGGACGGAACATTTTTCTCGATTTCCTGGATCCTCGAAGTCTGAGATAATAGCAGGATATTTACGTTTTTGCACGAAATGATGACGAGATACATATTTAGTGATGCAGCGAGACTCGAGACTGGTCTCGTCTCGGTCTTGTCGGTGTCGAGACGTCGATAAGTCTCGTCGAGATCCTAATACAACAGACAAAAAATAGAATTAAAATGCTGGTTCGATATGATATTTTGTAAAAATAATTCCGTCATACATTTTTGACATTATGAATGATTTGAAAGAGAACAACTGAAATTATTTCTGATATCTTTCAGGAAAAGAAATAGGTAATGGAGGGTCCGCAGTTTTTCTCGGCTGAGGTGGAAGATGAAGTAAACAAAAAATTAGTTTTTGAGTTTCTTCCAAATAAAAAAAATATATCAAGCGAAAATTTCGTCGAAAATAGAATTAGTAAGGCAAAAGATGTTACGTTAATTTCTACCGAAATTTTTTCTTCAAACTACGTCCTCTATTGATATGTATTCTAACAAAATTGATCGTTTGACGTATTATTTTGATAAATGGTGGAAAAGGTGTAATTATAAAATTGGAAAAAATGATTTTTCGGTGGTGATATAAATTTTTATTTATGTTTGAATAATCATTATTATATATTAGAAAATGCAATTATTGATAATCAATGAACTCATTTTATATTTGATATAATCGCATTAAAAATAACAATATAAACAGGAATTACCGAATTTTTAAATTGAATTGGTCATTTAGTTAACAAAAACGTATAATTTTTTCAATCTTCTGACCTTCCACTATTATAGTCAAATTCAACATGAAAAATGCGTATCCTAATTCATGCAAATAATTTATGTCCTATTCAGATTCAAATTAGTGTACTCAATATCTTATATGTTGTCAGACAATAGATGATAATAATGAAATAAACCAATAATCTGAATATTTCTGACCGAAAAAAGTATAAATAGTGCTCCATATACCTTGAAAAATGTTTTGATTCAAATTTTATACTTTTGCTAAAGAAAAAGTGAATACAGAAATAGTGTTGTAGATTCCTTCATTTCGCAACACTTTTTCATTCAAATGTTTTTAACTGAATGCAATATCGACCAGCAATTCCAAAAAACATTTTTTCACAACTAAGAATCTAAAGGTTTTCCTTTTCAGTTTTACCCAGGTTATTTGACAATATTCCTCTGTTATAATGGTATGATTTTTTTCGTTAACTTCTAATTCTGGCTATCGATTCAATATCACATATATTCCATTTTTTTTTTGCGCTTGAATCTTTCTATGTTATTCAACGTATCACGTTTCGTAATATTTTGAATCTGGTTTTCTAAAAATTTCATGCACCCCTCCTTCATATGTATAGTTCTCACTGTAAGCTGAATATCATCGCTTAATAGAAATATGATTATTTGAGAATAACCGCCGTATTAATTTTTTTTTTTTAACTTATTCGAAACTAACTGAACGAATTTGCCGATTTCTTTCTTGAGAGAAAAATATAAATATTTTTTCGTCGCTTAAAAAAAATATTAGGGATGAGGTGAAAAAAATGCCTCAGAACATGATCAACAAGGCCAATCTACTATAACAAGGAGTTTCATATCGAAAAACATATCTAAGCTAAATTATGTCGGTTGTTAAAAGAATCATTCGATTTTCCGTTTATCAAAACTCGTTATCTATACACCTGTATGGTACAAAATCGTGAAACTGCGTTCAAATATGAATTTTGAATATATTTTGAGAACCAAATTAGAAAAATTAATAAATTCGTTATAAGGGAGGAAATGAAAAGGAAAAGGAAAAGAAAAATAACATTACACTGAGTAATATGTCATACTGGTTACGTCCAGAATGAATCTAAAAATATGTTAGTTCATTTATATTTGGTACCACATGGGATGTTGCGAATTTTCAAAGTCGAAATCGCTGTCGGGAATCGTTCCCGCGGTATTTAAAATAACGGTACGACTGCGTGAGACTTGTCGATCATGGGAATATTCTCGAGAAACTCTTCGCCAGGTATTCGATAAAATCATAAACAATATTAAGCGTGGTGTATGTTTTCCTCCATATATTCGTTCGAGGAATTTCTGCCAGAGCAACGAGATAATCAGTAACACATTCCCGTTTATGAGATGTCGATATCAACGCTCCATTGGCTTTTCATTACAAAAGATAATGAATGTTTCGGTATTCAACATAGGAATTTATGTTAGCTCCTCGATGTACGCTGATTTTATCAAATCAATGATGAGAATAAGACGAGCCTAAAGTGGAATACTGGTAGTTATTAAAACATTTTTTTCCGACGATGCGATGTAGACGAGGTCTTCGCGGAATGCCGAGGATTCCCAGAATTCGCACAAGATGCCGATTTGACGTTTCGACGATGAATTGTCGAAAAATTGCTGCGACTTTAGCCACGGGTCAGTGATGTCATCAATCAAAGATGAAACATATTAGGAGCATATGCCTGGAGACATGTGGAAGGCATATGTTTTACGCACATTTGAATACGTAATTTCCCAGGCTTAATGAGCGATTAGTGAGTTTCGTAACGCCGCTATCGATAGATATTTGGCGAATATTATATGCCAGGAAGCTCGTACAGGTGTATAATATTACTCTTTAACATTACCGATGGACATGTGAATAGAAATTTCCTAAAAATATTATATATTATCGAGAAAGTTCGAGATTTATATTGTATTTTCCAGGGATCTCTTAAATATTTACGACAGATCACAGGAATTATCAATATTATACTAAATTTCTTGATCTGAATATTTTGAAAATCTGATAGCATATTGCTGTTTCTTTCAGAGAATCTTGAGAATTTGAGCTGGATCGGCTTTTTTGGGGGGAAAATCTCGACGAACGACAATCGTACCTCTTGAAGGCCTATCCTAGCCGGGACCAACGGCTTTACGTACTTTCGAAGCACGATGGCATTCTCAAATTAAGTTGAAATTACCGGGATTCGAACCCGGTTTTTCTGGGTAGTAGGTCAGTACTACGCCACTTGAGCTACCAATGTATAATGTACATACTATGATAAATAAATAATTTGAATTTAATAAAAAATGTTTTGCGGCAAACCTGATGACCGTTCATAAGGAACTATGTCTAGCAATTGTGCAATAATGTGTACATCCAAAGGTTGCGCAACTGTTACGCATAAGTGTTTCTTGTTAATAAAAAACTTTTTTTTCGATGAAAATTTTTGAAATTTCATGATAATAAAGAAAGTGTAAAACTTGATACATTATTTCTTTTTCCAAAATTGCAGTCAACAATAAAAGAACATTTGGACGTTTTATACGACGTTTCGATCATACACTTGTATCTGTCCAATTAAAAATTTTTTTTTCAATACAACTTTTGAGTGTGGTTTGACAATTTGATGATGTTAATAATGTTGCTTAGATATAGATCACAGCTTACTGTTTAAAAATAACTTTAAAATATTCCATTATAAATTATACTTAAATTTTCAATATCTGTTCAAAAGGTGACAGAGTTTATTTCTTTTTGATATGTATCATCTCTTTGATTAATCGTTTCTGATAGTTTGATTCTTGTCACATTATTGAAATCAAAATTGTGGTTTAAATCATGTGAATGTTTACTAAGAACTGTACATTCATTATTTAATCGTAAAGAATATTTATGGTTGTAAATTCTTTCATGTGAATATTATTTTGTTCGTTCAATATATTGTCCTGGACAGTTTATATAAGAAATGTAGACTACATTCGTTTGTTCATTTTCATCTGTAGGGTCTTTTTATTTAGTGAAAAATCTATTTAGAGTGTTGTATAGTTTATTTGTTAGAATAAGATTATATTTACGTAAAATGTTTCCTATCTTTTTGGATAATGTCGGAATGTACGGTATACTGATATACTTAAAATATTAAAATTCCTTAACAAACGCAAAATCAAATCAAACAATTATACAGTAAATTGAAAAGCAAACTCCCGATTGAAAAAAGATCTCATGTTGTAGATAGTAATTATAGATGCAGTAATTGTGACAAAGAATATATCGAACAAACTTCACAACGCCTTGAAGAGCGGTTGGAAGACCACAAATACACTAAAAATGCAAATACAGCGTTAATCAAACATAAGAACTCCGAAGGTCATGATTTCGATTACGATAATTGTAGAATCTTGGTGACAGAGAAAAATAAAAAGTCTTGGGAATTCGTAGAGATGATTTATATCCAAAGTAGAGAACAAAGCACGGTTAATAGTGAAATCGATATAAAGGGATTAATTTCAATATATGTTGCCTTATTGTCTTAATTATCAAGTAAACTTCGTACCAAACGCCAAAAATGTCAAAATAAACCATTTAAATCGAATTTATCAGTTCAATTTATTGTAACTGACACGAGCATTCTGGTTAGATATAATCTGACTTGTACTGAACTTGATGTAATTTTGTTCTGATTTTAGCTGAGGAAGGTGGAATCTCCATTGAAACGGTCGATTTATATCCTTTCTCATTGAATAAAACCTTTAACACCCAATAAATATATCGCTTTATGTAGAAACAGGTACAAACCAATTAATCGATATATTTTATATTAGAAGAATCTAATTCATTGTCATTATTATTATATATTTTGTTTATTCTTTCTTCTATAACGCTATTTCTTAAAGACATGGGATAACTGTTTCCTACTGAAATATTTTTCACTTTATTAATTTGTTCTTTGCGTTTTGTTGGTTCAGTTAATTTCACTGTTCTATCTATTAAACCAAAAATAACATTCTTCTTGAAAATTTTTGGTACAATTGAATTGAAATTAATATATCTTCCAGAATTTATGTTTTTGGTAAACCACGTTGTATTTATTTTGTTTTCATCATTATTATAATCGAGAGTTACATCTAAAAAATCATAGTTTTGTTGTTATCCGTTTCTATTGTGAATTTAATTGTATTGTAATAATTATTAAATGCTTGTAATATATTGTCTTCTTTATTGATTGGTATTGAAACTATTATATCATCTAAAAACGTTTGTATATTGGTATGTTATATGGAATGGTAGATAAAATATTTTTATAGCGGCTATGCATCCGCGATTATATCGGAAAACATAGCGCACTATCTACGTTTCGTCCCGGGCACACGTACTAGAACTCATCAGTATGGCTTATGTACGTGTGCCCTGCCATATACGCTGGGGGAGAGAGCCCCCGGAAAGAACTGGGGCAGGAGACCTTATGAGCCACGACGGAATGGCGTATAACGAGAGCGTTACTCGCTCGCGCCATCCGCCGTGCGGTGGCCAAGGTCCCCACATTTTCTTCAACATATCCCATTACTACATTTGCAATGGGAGATGATAAAAGAATCCCATCGCTATTCCATATATTTGGTTGTAGCAAATTTTGTCAAATATAAAATAAGTACAATTCAAACAAAGTTTTGTACCATTTAAAAATTGTTTTTTTGTTAATGTTGTGTGTTCTTCTAATTCATGCCATCTCAAATTTAGTATATCTAATGCAACCTCAACTGGAATATTTGTATATATGTTAAATTAAATTCTTAATACTTCTGACTTGTCAAACAAATTCTTTTCGGTACCCAATTCCTCCCGAGGAGGCCTGAATCTTCAGGCGAAATATATTGAGGTACATTTTGAATTCGTTTATTCATTACCTGATCGAAAATCCCAATAATTGAAGTTGAAATTAAGAATATCGATCAATATATATAACAATAACATATTCTGGAAGATATATCAATTTCAATTCAAGTGTACCAAAATTTTTAAGAAGAATTTTATTGTTGGTTTAATAGACAGAGCATGAATCTCCTTCATATATGATTACTGTATCATCAGCAGATCTTAATATGGTGCCCACATTGCTAGCAGCAAATATATCATTTATGTACATTATGAATAGAATAGGACCCAACACTCTCCCCTGAAGCACACAATGCTTCACAGTTTCTTTTTTACTTACTCACTTGCTCTCTGTCTTTCAGATAAGTTGAAAACGGGTCTCTTGCCTTACCTCTTATTTCCACGTCCTCCAAACCTTCCAGTAGTTGTGCTGAATAGTATCAGAAGCCTTAGCCTTGCAAAAGTGGATCTAGAATTTCGAAATATTTTTCACTCTTTTCCAATATTAACCGAGATATAATTAAAAATTGAAATCCCGGAAAATGATAACTGCAATCGGTCTTCAAAATTTCTCGAAAACCAGGCTCAAGAGATGTGCGATATTGCACATCAAGATAATGCATTACCAGACCTATCTGGTCCCGCTCAAAAACTGATGCACTCTTTAATCTGCGACAAATTGATAAAGGACATTTTGAAGAAAACTTCTCATAATTTTTCAAAGGTTTTATACAAATTTTTCAATCTTTCATATTTTGAATTTCTAGAATTTACATATTGTTCTGAGAGCGAACAACCCTTGTTACCGCCAAACTGACGAAGGGTGATTTTTGTTCATTATCCTCTCTCGACAAGGAATTTTGACGTGGCTCTGCTAATGAATAGGTTATCTAATGCAACCTCAACTACAATATTTGTGTATAATGAAACCACATCTAGTGAAATAAATCTGTAATTCAATTTTTATTGCTTCTTTATCATCTCCCATTGCAAATGTAGTAATTGAATATGTTGAACAAAAATATTCTATCGACCATTCCATATAACATACCAATATACAAACGTTTTGTAGATGATATAATACTTTCAATACCAATCAATGTAGAAGACAGTATATTACAAGCATTTACTAATTATTACAATACAATTAAATTCACAATAGAAACGGATAACAACAAAACTATAAACTTTTTAGATCTAAGTCTCGATTATAATAATGATGAAAACAAAATAAATACAACATGGTTTACCACATACATAAATTGTGGAAGATTATCAATTTCAATTTGAGTGTACCAAAAATTTTGAAAAAGAATGTTATTATTGGTTTAACAGATGAAACAGTGTAATTAACTGGACCAACATAACGCGAAGAACGAATTAATAAAGTAAAAAATATTTTAGTATAAAACAGTTATCCCATTTTTTTAATAAATAGCGTTATAGAAAAAAGAATAAAAAAATATATAAGAATAATAATGATAACGAATTAGATTCTTCTAATATAAAGTATATTAGTGTATCGTATGGTCCGGCATTATCCAAAAAAGTAGATAACATTTTACGTAAATAAAATCTTATTCTAACTAATAACCCATACAAGACTCTAAATAGATTTTTCACTAAATTAAAAGACCCTACAGATGAAAATGAACAAACGAATGTAAAATACGAAATTCCTTGTATAAATTGTCCAAGACAATATATTAGACAAACAAAACAATATTTACATAAAGGAATTAACTATCATAAATGCTTTTTCCGATTGAATAATGAATGTAGAGTTGTTAGTAAACATTCACATGACTTAAACCACAATTTTGATTTCAATAATGTGACAATCCTTGAAAAAGAATCAAACTATCAGAAACGATTAATCAAAAAGAAATAAACTCTGTCACTTTTTGAACAGATATTGAAAATTTAAGTATAATTCATAATGGAATATTTTAAAGTCATTTTTAAACAGTTAGCTGTGATCTATATCTAAGCAACATTATTAATATCATCAAATTGTCAAACCACACCCAAAAGTTGTATTGAAAAATTTTTTTAATTAAACAAATACAAGTTTATAATCGTATAACGATCGAAACGTCGTATGAAACTTCCAAATGTTCTTTTAGTGTTGACTGCAATTTTGGTAAAAGAAATAATATTACTCACAAAGCGAAATATTTGAATTGATCTTGAACAAAAGCAATAATAGATATTTGGTAATTTTTACCCATGACGATTATAAATTCGATGTAGTAGCATTTTTCTTTTAAAATACAGCAACACCTCTCATAAATACTGAGCAGATATAAGTATCTGGATGCTAAGACCACCTGCTTTCGTCGCTATTAGCTTGGCCGCGATAGTTGTAGCTCTCCTTCTCGATGCAGGTCGCGTCTTCGGGTGCGTCCATTGCTTTACCCTTTTTGCTTCGATTTCACGATTCGCAGGATGCGAAATGTGTTATTTCTGCTCGACCAAGGAATGCGAAGAACAGATTCAGCTTGTCAAATCCGTCGACAGGTCTTCGATGGGTCGACAGAAAGAGAATTAATGAAAAATGTATTTCGATCGCTTACGTTTCCTTTTGAGACGAAGACCGTTCCCGACGATTTCAACGTCTTCGAACCGGTACGAGTGATAGCGAAAATTTCAATTTTAACGAGTCGTTAAACGTTCCGAGATAACGCGAGACTTAAACGTATGCGTAACAAATCGCTAACGTTCACCCCCAGACGACAATAAATGAAGCGTCACCGTGTCTTCCTGTTGGCTCCGTGCTCCTATTTCGTTCGATACTCGAAAATTGAGCCACGTTTAAAATTCCTCTATTGGTTCTTTTACGATCGCCACGACTACACAGAAGAGCCATGTTAAGTATCAAACTAAAAAAGGAATCAATTTATGCGAGCGTCCGCATATACGATGGATGCTCCCCATTTACGGTTCGTAGATGGATAGCTACCACCGAACCGCACCGGGAGCGTGTTTATAAACAGGGAGGTTTCGTTCGCGAAGGGTATCATGTGTTTCTGGTTAGTTCGCGGTTAGGAAACGGGAAACATTTCGGAAACGTCGCGCTTTACGAGCGGTCCTTTTACGAGGCGCTCTTTCCTTTATTTCGGTCGTAAATGTGCGGAGGCGCCTCGACCGTCGCCGCCGCCTCTTTTAGACGCAAAAGAGTTACGGCCGTATTGAAATCGGGTTTAGACGCTCCGGCCCAATGACAAATTTGATTTAAATGAGCGCGGAAACACTTTAAGCATGTCTACTTAAGCTATAAACGAAAAGACAGCTACAACGTTTTCCGACAATTGTAATTAAGTAAGAAATTTACGCTTATCTCCGTTGTACTTGTAATCGAAAACTACTCCCGTCGAGCAGTTGAACGCGTCGGAAATAAATTGTAAATATTCTCTATGGTCTTATAGTAAGACATCATTTCGGTAGACGCGTCATTATTTTCAAGCGTTATTTCATTAAGTTGATTCACAAATTGGAAAATGATAGTGTTTCTTTATTATACACTTCATTGTTACGTTTATTTCTTCATTTGTGTTCGCGGCTTCTTCGCCAATTATTTCGTCGTTAGTTGTTGATTGCGCCAAATTATCGGTAGCACTCACAGACAGTTAACCGTGCCGAATCCGGAAAGGAAGGGGATCGAATACGTCCAGACCAAAGAGGAATATCTGCCTACTGGAAATAGATAGAGGTGTGGAACGAATTATTAGCAATTGCTTAATAGTGCGTAGAGGGCCATACAAAATATCCCTAACGAATATACTCATTCTGAATATTTATCCTTGCTACATTATCAATGTAATTTTGATCATGATTTCAATTTTTTCATTTTAGCATTTTTGGCAGGACCGGAGTTTCTTCCTTATATGTATGTTTAATTTCCATCAAATATTTTCTTCGATTGTTTTATATCATCATCTTTAGTTTTTGATTGAACATTCATTAATACATATTAATCATTATTTTTTATCATGTAATATATATTTTATCATTACATTTAACATGTCATACTATTCTTCCTGGAGTTCATAATATGTTGAAATATTCGTTCATTTGATATTCCATAGTACATTAACTGTATTACTTTCTGCCAGGTGATTTTTTCGCTCAGCTGGAATCGGTTTAATTGCTGATTTTCCTCCATATACATATGATTGCTATAGTGATTGTCGTTCACAAAAATGTATTTCATTTTCTTCTATTTATTCGGTGTTTGAAATTTTAAATTTTTTCGATTATTGATTCCAGTCGCATTTGTGTTAGTTCTTCATTTTTTCCATTCGCAATTTTGTTCTGACATCTTGTGTTTAAAAGTTGCATTTTAGTGAGGCTTCACTCTTTCGTATAATAAACGAACAAATTGTAACTTGTAACCCATTTGTTTTCTGGTAAGTTGCGTAATTGCAATTGACTCGTCAAACTTGTGGAATTGATTGAATTCTTTATGCTAATTAACAAATGGCTTGAGAACTAAATTTATCAACGCTAATTATTTTAATTCCGACTGAGGATGTCCTATGGGTAGGGTGATCAGTAAATTTGCCTCGGAAAAATGCTGAGTTCAAGTTATTGAAATGAAAAAGGAAGAGGAAAAAAGTCGATTTCCGAGAATATCGCGCAGAGTTTAGTGAATCGCCGCAAAATGTTCGTTTTGGTACCAGTAAAGACATCCTGAGTTTTCCACAACCAAAGTTGGCGGGAACATCCTTTTTCTGCGAAAGAGGGTATCTTTCGACACTCTGTCTGGTTATTTATAAGTACAAAAATTATATTGACCGTCTTTCCAGACAGACAGACAGACAGACAATTTATTTTTTGATCTAGTTCCTGAGCCAGTTGATCTTATCTAATTTATAATACAACTATTAACAATTAAAAGATTAGAATGAAATAACATACTACATATAACTCTTCCACTTCTTGAACGAACCTCGTCATAGCATCAAATTCATCAAAAACCATTCCAACATTTCATTCATCAAAGTCGAAATCCATATCCAAAATAATATAACCATAATATTATAGTCCATCAATTCTTCATTCCAATTAACCATTTCAAACATTAAAATATCCAATTCATATTCTTCATTCCATTCGACCATTCCAAATATCGAAAACATCCTTTCAAATTCTTCTTCTTCAATCAACCATTCGAAACATTAAAACATTCATTCCACAAAATTCTTCATTCTGTTTGACCATTCCAATTATCACAAACATGAAACAAACAATCCGTAAAACCATGAAAAATTCTTTCCATTCTATATTCTCCCATACTTCTGTTTCTCAAATTCTTCTTTTCTAATTAAGCATTTCAAACATTAAAATATTCATTCCATAAAGTTCTTTTATTCCATTTGATCATTGCAATTATCACAGACATAAAACCTTCGTTATATCATCAAATTCATCAAAAAACCATTTCACTATTTAATATATCAAAATCGAAAATCACATCTAACATATCTGACTATACTAGTACAATCCATTAACTATTCATTCCCATCAAACATTCAAAATATTAAAATATTTAATTCATAACATCCTTCATTCCATTTGACCATTCCAAATATCAAAAACATTTTTTTTAAACTCTTATTTTTCAATCAACTATTCCAAATATTAAAATATACAATCCATAAAATTCCTCATTCTATTTGACCATTTCAATGATCAGAGACACAAAACAAATAATCCATAAAACCTTTAATTCTTAACTCCAATCAAAGATCCCAAACATTAAAATGTTCAATTCATAATATTTTTTATTCTATTTCACCATTCCAAATATGGAACACATCTTTTCAAATTCTTCTCTTTCAATCAATCATTCCAAATATAAAAATATTCAATTTATAGAACGATGAAAAATTCTCTTCATTCTATATTCTTTTTATTATTATTATTATTATTTATTTTAATAATCAAATTGAAATATTTTCATTGTTTGATCATGATTTGGCGCAAAAAGCATGGACAGGCATAGCCTTCCCACGGAAGTGTGTTCTACGTCATAAAACCCATTTCTAACTTCATAATCCCAAAACAAACTTCACCAAAAATTTTAAATTTTGGTTTTTCCTAAGGACGAGAATTTTCAAATGATGACAAAGTCTTTCTTCTTGACGAAATTGATCATGATTTGGCGCAAAAAGCGTGGACAAGCATAGCCTTCCCACGGAAGTGTCTTCTACGTCATAGAACCCATTTCTAACTTTACAATCCCAAAACAAACTTCACCAAAAATTATCAATTTTGTATCAAAATATATCATCATCGGAGTTTCCTTATAATTCAATGACTTTCAGTACTTTTTACCCTCTAACCAACAGCTGTCGGCATTTCGACTGATTATGAACTTGTATTAATTCTTCTTCCAAAATTGCAGTCAACAATAAAAGAACATTTGGACGTTTCATACGGCGTTTCGATCGTTATACGATCATAATCTTGTATTTGTTTAATCAAAAAAATTTTTTTTCGATACAACTCTTGAGTGTGGTTTGACAATTTGATGATTTGCTTAGATATAGATCACAGCTTACTGTATAACAATAACTTTAAAATATTCCATTAAAAATTATACTTAAATTTTCAATATCTGTTCTAAAATTGACAGAGTTTTTTTCTTTTTTGACATGTATTATCTCTTTGATTAATCTTTTCTGGAAGTTTGATTATTGAAATAGAAATTGTGGTTTAAAACATGTGAATATTTACTAAGAGCTGTACTTTCATTATTTAATCGTAAAGAGTATTTATGGTTGTAAATTCTTTCACGTAAATATTGTTTTGTTTGTCCTGGACAATTTATACAAGAAATTTTATATACTACATTCGTTCGTTTATTATCATCTGTACGGTCTTTTAATTTAGTGAAAAATCTATTTAGAGCGTTGTATGCTTTATTTGTTAGGATAAGATTATATTTACGTAAAATATTATCTATTTTTTTGGATAATGCCGGAATATACGATATACTAATATACTTTATATTAGAAATATCTAATTCGTTTTCTTTAATATTATGATATATTTTGTTTATTCTGTTTTCTAAAACGCTATTGATGAAAGAAATGGGATAACTGTTTTATACTGAAATATTTTTTACTTTATTAATTAGTTCTTCGCGTTTTGTTGGTCCAGTTAATTACACTGTTTCATCTATTAAACCAATAATAAAATTCTTCTTCAAAATTTTTGGTACACTTAAATTGAAATTGATAATCTTCCACAATTTATGTTTTTGGTAAACCATGTTGTATTTATTTTGTTTTCATCATTATTATAATCGAGAGTTAGATCTAAAAAATTCATAGTTTTGTTGTTATACATTTCTACTGCGAATTTAATTGTATTGTGATAATTATTAAATGCTTGTAATATATTGTCTTCTTCATTGATTGGTATTGAAAGTATTATATCATTTACAAGACGTTTGTATACTGGTGTGTTATATGGAATGGTAGATAAAATATTTTCTTCAACATATTCCATTATTACATTTGCAATGGGATACGATAAAGAAGATCCCATCGCTATTCCACATATTTGGCTGTAGCAAATTTTGTCAAATGTGAAATATGTACAACTTAAACAAAGTTTTGTACCATTTAAAAATTGTTCTTTTGTTAGTTGTGTATGTTCTTCTAAATCATGCCATTTCAAATTCAGTATATCTAATGCGACCTCAACTGGAATATTTGTGTATATATTCTGGAAGATGTTCGAAACATTGTTTTGGGATATCCCGTGTGAAAATTGGAATACTTCGTAAGTAAATTACGGCACCCTCGTCAGAACAGTTTATTTCTTTTTGATAAATAACAACGACATTTGAAAGGAAGATGGGCAATCGCCAATATAAATCCAAAATAAACCCAAACTTTGGTTGAGGTATGTTGATAACACGTTTGTTATTTGGCAATATGGTGAACAAGACCTGAATAATTTTTTCGAATTTCTCAACAACTTTCACCCAAAAATAAAATTTACCATGGAGAGAGAACAAAATGGTCAACTGTCTTTTCTAGATGTTTTATTGAAACGTAAACCAGATGGATATTTTTCTCATACAGTTTATAGGAAAAAAACACACATCACACCACTATCCGGCACAACTATTTTCGGTGGCTAAATCTTTAGCCCATCGATCAAAAACGTTGACTGATGAAGAAAACCTTTCATCAGAGATGAATCATCTTAAGGAAGTCCTAAAACGAAATAATTACAAAGAAAAGATGATTCTGAGAGCATTTCGATGTGAGAATATAACACGTGAAAGGAACAGTATTTCAGAAACGAAGAAAGCTTTTCTACCATACGTAGCAGGAATAACGACCAGGATTGGACATTTATTACGCCGTTTCCAAATAAAAACTGTTTTCACAACGTGTAGAAAAATTAGAAATTTCCTCAGATCACCCAAAGATAGGATATTGTTAGAGTGTTTACGAAATTCGTTGTAGAGATTGTAATGTCCCTTACATAGGACAAACGAATCGAAGGATAAATGTAAGACGGGACGAACACAAGAATTCCGTAAGACAAGAAGACATGAGATCGTCTTTAGCAAATCATGTTATGACAACCGGTCATACAATTGATTTCGAAAAAACAAGAACCATATCCTGTAGCGAATGTTTGAATAAGCGAATTTTCCGAGAATTTTACCCCAATCATGGAGAAATATAATTCCAAAAAATCGATATTTACAACCAACATCCAATTGTCCAATTGTTGAAGCTCGTATAAGAAGATTTTCGACAAGAAGCCGACATCGAAGTTAACTTTTCTTTTCGAGTTAACTTATCTTCTTTTCAAATGTCGTTGTGATTTATCAAAAAGAAATAAACTGTTCTGACGAGGGTGGGCGCGATTCCGTCGAAACGTAAAAAACCGTAATTTACTTATGAAGTATTTCAATTTTCATACGGGATATCCCAAAACAATGTTTCGAACATCATATACCCGTGAAAACATTCGTGAAAATATTCTGGAAGATATATCAATTTCGATTCAAGTGTACCAAAAATTTTTAAGAAGAATGTTATTGTTGGTTTAATAGATTGAGGGTGAATCTCCTTGATATATGACAACTGTATCATCAGCAGAACTAAATATGGTGCCCACATTGCTAGCAGCAAATATATTATTTATGTACATTATGAATAGAATAGGACCCAGCACTCTCCCTTGAGGCACACCATACTTCACAGTTTATTTTTCACTTACTATTGAATTTATTCGTACCACTTGCTCTCTGTCTTTCAGATTAGTTGGAAACGGGTCTCTTGCCTTTCCTCTTATTCCCACGTCGTCCAAAGCTTCCAGTAGTTTGTGGTGCTGAATACTATCAGAAGCCTTAGCCTTGCAAAAGTGGCTCTAGGATTTCGAAATATTTTTCACTCTATTCCAATATTAACCGAGATATCATTAAAAATTGAAATCCCGGAAAATCCGGAATCCAGTGTTAATTTGGAAGCAAAAGATGATAAGTGCAATCGGTCTTCACCATTTCTCGAAAACCGGGCAACAGATGTGTAAAGGAAAGTTTGAAGAAAACTTCTCATAATTTTTTAAAAGTTTTATACAAATCCTCATATTTCGAAAAACACGAAATATTTACTTCCTTTCTGAGCAGTCTGAACATTGGTTCACTCTGTTCGTTCAAGATACGAATTGGTTTTTAATAAAACTCCCCAGAATTTACATATTGTTTTGAGAGCGAACACGTTAGCAAAACAACCCTTGTTACCGCCAAACTGACGAAGGGTGATTTTTGTTCATTATCCTCTCTCGACAAGGATTTTTGACGTGGCTCCGCTAATGAATAGGTTTACGTTCCACACGTGACCGGCACGCGTTCCAACCCACCGGTCATATTGTGGGACATACCGTACGGGGAACATTTCGGAGTAATTCGCTCCACAAGTGCCTTTTCAATTCGTCGAGATCGAGCTTTAACGGCTCACTGGCCTTTTTAGGGACCTGTTTCCTGGACATTTCCTTTATTTCCACGTCTCCCTTTATTTTCCGACATGAGAGCGATTGTTCTCGCCCGACCGTTCCCATGATCGTTTTCTCTCCATCGCCTTACCCCGCCGCGACGCATCGGCATCGCTTTACGTTTTTTTTCCGTCATTTCGTATAATTTTGTCGTTTTTCCGCCGAATAGCCTTTTTATGTCGGTAGGCGTTCCGGCGCGTAATGTTCAATACTTGATGTATATGCGGGTAGAGAAAAAAAGTTGACGCCTTTATTGTGAATCGTTTTTTCACTTTTGAATTCCACTTTGATGCGAATATATAAAGAAGGCGGTCGTCGACGTTTTGACGCAAGAGAAAAATACGAAGCTTAAGCCTTAATTAAATGTTGACTTTGTATCCTGCTTCGTGAGGATTTTCACTGATGAGACGCGTTTCCCTGTTCCGCTTTTGCAATGAAAAAACAACCTCAAACGGAAAGGAAGCTTTAGAGAGGATCAAAAGCTCGGTTGCCGGGTGATGCGTCAGGGATGGTTTTTCCAGATCAGATTCATCTTCGTTTTGGATTTGGAAAAGCGGCACACTGCTGAGAGGGTTACATGCTACGCAACTTATCAGTGATGGGCATATGCTGACTGATTTTCAATAATGATATCCCGGGGGATCGTTTTCACGTGATCGCTCCCCTAAGGTCGGAGTTGCGGTGCAAGAAACGCTCGCCCTCTCCCCAATTAGCAGAGCAAATGATCCAGTAGAATAATGAACGAGCATGTGTCGCATTGCACTTGCACGTGATTGAATGGACCGCCAGCGGAATCCTCTCTGATTTCGACACTTGATACGAGAGCTAGCGTAATGAGAAATAAAAACTTCCAAAGTCGGACGCGGGTGGATGAAACTCCATATTCCATTTGAAATATGAACGTTCCGAAACTTTTTTCGTTCACACACAATCGGCAAAAATAAAAATGTTCTCTCTTCCTTTCCCGAATATGTGTTTAAAATAAAAAGTGTAATTCACAGACTGTAATAATCGGAAACGTGGGAATTAGTGGATATTCCGTTTCTCTTAGTTCGGCTGAACAGTGAGCGCGATTTAATAATGTCATTCATTAAATGAAAATTATCAGGTATTCGAGAACTTTTATAACACATTATATTGTGAGTGGAACCGTAAGAGATCTAGCTCACGGCGGCAAATAACCCATTCACATCAAAGGTCGTAATCGCGCCCATCTCCGTGGGGGCCACCAAGAACACTCGACGTGTTACATTCGGGGTTCCGAAATACTTTCCGGCGAATTATGTCGTACCTTTCGAAGAATGACATAAATAAAAATACGGTGTATCTTGGATCTATTCAATGTTTGTTAAATTAAGTTACTGAAAGAATTGAAGCCTACTACATAATGCTAAATATAAAATGAATTAAATTTCTCACTTTACACATATTAATCAATGAAAATAAAAAAATGAAAAAATAAAAAGTTACCAATTAAGGATGTCAATACAGAGCTTCATTTTATCACAAAAGGGTATGTCTGAACAGGTCGCATCCCAAGTGAGACATTGTCCTGTAGTCCAGGGTATTAAAGTTATTCCGTCCGCACGTAAGTTGTTCTCTGATGACAGGCCAGTAGGTTCTAACCTGGCGGGGATTTTAACCGAGGAGAGAGCTCGTGAAAAAATGTTGTTGATCTCTTGGTGTCGTGGGAAACGGCCTAGGCTTTTCGAACAACTTAATCCATGTCTTCCGTATTCGTTAACTATAGTGCCATTCGCAACATATATGTTTTTTGCAAATCTTCAAACTAAGGCGTAGACCAATTGCTATCCTAAAGGTGTTATTATCTAGGAGAGTACCTAAGCATCTAGAGGGTAACGCGTGTAACCAAGAATTAGATTCTTTCCTTTACAGAGCTTTTGCTATAGCAACTTCCACGTCCGATTTCATTGGAGAGTTCGATATGATATGATCGATTACAATTTTATCCCAATTTTTTTGAAGAGTGACAATTTTGGGTACAATCTTGAAGGTGTTAGACCAGTCTTCTAAACATTCAACTACATGTGCAGACATTGGTTCATCCGAAGTAAAGTTTAACATCAAATTGACGAGCCAAGCATTTACATGTGCTGAAGATAAAAAAGCTGGAAGATAGATATCTGAGAGTTTTCGAACTCCAATCCCTCCATAATTGATCGGTAATGTTGCCTGAAGGTACGATTTTGGTGAGAAAGACGAGTTGAAAAGAAATTCCAAAGCATTTTTAACGTGGTTATCAAAAGTGTTCACTAATTCTGGGTATTTCCATACTGGAGTGGTTCGTAAAATGTAAACCAGCTTTGGAACAGCAAAACAATTTCTAAGCAGGAAATAGCTGATATGATTCTTCTTAAGTTCCTTGAGCCGAGTTAGTAATAACTCAACATCCTCTATCTTTTTTAGGAAAACTTGTGAAATACAATTATCCGAAATTGGGGCTCCTAACAAAGTCAAGTGCTTAACCCATTTGATTCCAGGAGATAGTTCTTCAAATTTTTGTTTAAGATCTTCGGAAATTGACGTGCAACAAAATATCTCGCATTTGCTTGGATTTACGTTTAGTCAATATTTTTGCAGTTTTTAATCAATTTACTGAAGTCTTGCAGTACTGTTGCTGCATTTCCTGCTAACATTCCGTCATCTAGGTAAAACATCTTAACTTCCGAAGCAAAAGTTGTAATGCATTCTTGTAGAGCGAGACAGAATAACAACGGTCCAGCTGGATCACCTTGTTGAATAGAGTTTGATGCTATCCTCCATTTGTTAAAAAATATTGTAGTCGAACTGGAATAAGCTTGCCAAAAAAATGCCGTTAGAGATGGGCATTTGGTTTTAACGCTGTTCAAAATGGCATTCCTAGAGACGCTATTGAACGCGTTTTGAAAGTCTATCTTCAGGACTATTTTATTAGAGGTAGAGTTGGTCTGGATAAATGTTCTTGTGGCATTAGCCGAGTAAGTAGTCATTCTGGGCCCAGAAAGGAAATCAATGTTTGGGTGCTCTAGATGACAGACCATGATTAAAAAAACGGTGCAAGCGACTTTTCAGCCTTCCTCGACTTTTGGTCAGGTTTACAGAGGCAAAAGACCTCTTTTCAGTTTTTTCCCAATGAACTGATCATCCGATTGCGCTGAGGTTTGGCTAAGAAATGAATACTCATCGGGGCAACATATGGCCCTGTAGAAACCTTATTCATGCCTCCTGGATTTTTTGTAATATTTTTGGCTGAAAAAATATCAAGCCCTAGTCCTACTACTCTGGAACCTTCACCGTTGGGTACATCGAGTATTTAAATTTAAACGTATATCATATTTTTTTCAGAATTTTCGGGCTTTGGACCCACGACTAAAATTCGATTTTTCTGATGAAAAAACCTTTTTTTGGTTATACCATCTTCATTAAACAGCCGAATATTTGTAACCGCATCTCATTCGATAGAGAACTTACGTGCGCATGTTTTCAAAAGAAAATGGCTTCTTTAGGATTAAAGGTCATCACGGAAAAATACACCGATACGCTTTTTTGAGTGCTGGGACTTCTAAATACCATTCTTGATTCTAGAATATTTGATTAATGGTAACATCAGAACAATTTATTTCGAGGAAACAAAATTTTTCGTTTCCTTGACTTCACTATGGGCTCATTTGTGTTTGTTCGACATAATGTTCAGCCAGCCCTACTCGTTTGAATGTCGAAATTGGATCCTCCTTCCGCAAAACGTTGCAATAGAGGTTGGATAAAATCAAGCACAGAGCAAATAGCATATCAATATATCGGTTACAGAACAACTCGTACATAGTTGTACGTCCTAAGACATAGAAGAAAAAGTGTACATCGAAAAACTCGCTTAGCTACAATGTAGCGGTGTAAAATTAATATAATCACAAGTGGTTAGCTGACCAAAAGATTTCACGACTCCAGTAATCTATCTATCGATGCAATCGCTTACGAGCACTGAATTTTAATTTGTCAAAGCCGCAGAACCGGCCTGGTAGTCGGGAGGTATACTGAGTTTACCTTCCCCTGCCAGGTCGTGGGTTCGAATCCCACTTCGGGTTTGGGTGTTTGTGTGTGTCGTAATTTAAGAAAATATGACAGAGTATGAAATATATAACTTGAGCTCGTGCGAATGGCCTTAGTAGCCGTACACATATAAAGGAGAAAAAAAAGCCGCAGAATTCCGTTTTGTGGCTTTGTTATGCCAGCGCCACAGAACTCTAAAGTACATAAAATCTCCGATTCAGTGACTGGGAGCTTGGACTCTTTCATTTCAACCGCTATTAGAACTACCGGGTTTTAGGTCAATAGTGTCAATCAAACGCAAAAGACAGAAAATATGGTTTTTTGTTATGAAAAATTGATTTTTAGTAATGGGCCCAAAGTCCGAAAATTCTGTAAAAATACGATATATGAAAAGATATTCGGCCCACTTAATGACATAGGTTTCAGAGTAGTCGGACTACGTTTTATAATTTTTTCGAAAAAAATTTTGAAAAATATGTTTTTCAAAGAAACTAGGGACCTGGAATAGAAGTTTCATACTCTCATCAATTGCTTCGCGGAGTACCCATTTTTGTGCCAAATCTCAGCCTAATCGGTTGAACTTAGTTGGGGGTTTTTCAGCTTTGTAAACTGGGTCGAGAATTGAGAAACGCTGAAAAATTGTCTAGACCGTTTTTTATCATGGAGCATCATTGGGAACAAAAAAACTTTGGTTTCGACTCTGGGCCCAGAACGACACCTTACCCTGGTTTTGGTTACCGAATATAATTTTCTTAGCGTTGGAAATAATTGTCTTCGATTGGTGAGGTACGTTGGTGTTGAAATCTTCACAACACCAAATATTCTCAACTATCTCAGAAATAAATCAGAAAAACCAAGGAAAGAGGTATACATTTTTTTGGTATTTCTTTCATTTCTTTTCAACAGAAGCATTGAATTCAACTAGTTTAGAGCTTTTCAATATTGTCGAGTATGGTCTACGATAATAAATAATTAAAGAAGTTAAACCAGAATAGCGGAGTTGAGGTATACATAAAGATGAGAGTCATTACAGACAAATAATAGAAACTCAAGGTTGTAGATAAACATACTTAACATTTAAATACATCACAATCAAGAAACCACGAACATTTTTACAATGTATGACGGTTGATATTAACAAGGATATTTAGAATAAAACAAAAATATCACAAGAGTACCTTAATATCATGGTCAAAAATGGTTACTAACCTCACATAAGGAGCTAGCAAAAGGTATATTGATCATTTATTCTTAAACTCAAATACTTCTAACTTAGAATATAAATCGAGAATACATGAAATTAATATGAAAATATGATGAATATCGGTTGGTAATTCTTAGAAGAAATGACTATTTTATCAGCTTTCAACCAAAAGATCCTTTTGCATTTAAGTCGAAAAATCTAAATATTTAGTGACAGAAATTCTGCCACGTTTCGTCCGGATGCATTTTCGGGAATCGTCAGCACAGCGTGAAAATGCACCCTGCTGTATACGTGTTGAAGATGTTCAAAATTACTTACGTATTGTAGAAAAACAGATGGAAAGTTGCACTGATGAAGACACACGAATAGGTATCAATGACACCTATCAAATATTTTTCTACATTTCAAAGCCTGTTATTGCTTAATCAATATGAAAATATGATAAATATACAGCAGGATGCATCCAGACGAAACGTGGTTCTTTTTGCTTTGAAAAAATCTTCCTCAGTAGGCAGAATTTCTGTCACTGAATATGTAGATTTTTCGACTTAAATGCAAAAGGATCTTTTGGTTGAAAGCTGATAAAATTGTCATCTCTTCATGAAATTAATATATATATATATATATATATATATATATATATCTGATTAGTATGTTGTTATTGGGTAGCAGTCATATGGCACTGGATATTAGATTGTGCAACTCATTTTAAAATTTATTCAAGCTTTCGCATCCATTTGTCAGCCTCATCAGGAATCTACGAATATCACATTATAGAGCTAGTTAACCTACCAAATTATCTACTTACAATCTTCTAGAGTTTCTCTAAATGCCAAAAATACACACTTTCAAACGCTAATCTTTCAAGCATATAGGAATAATACATCGATGTGCACCGCATCAAATTACAATTGGTTTCGTTTCGTAAGATAAAATATAAATGGGTAAAACAACGTGGAATCGATCGATTTACTTATCTTCGACAACTGAGTGTTGATATCGACAAACTGGTATTCATTTATTTATTGGATTCGAATAAATTCGGTTTTTTTTTTTTTTTTTTTTTTTTCTCCCCAAATATAAATAACCTTCCCCTATAGAATGTTTAGTTTATATATTAGTGCGTAGGATTACTATTTCGCTTCTTTCGTTTCGCGTTGTTAATTAACCATTCAATGATGTATGAATAAACATTATTTAGTCCGTTCACGTCAGTTTTTTTATTTATATTATTCTCTTCCATACTTATGCCAATCATTTCGAGGAATAATCTTTTTTGTGATTGTTCTCTTGGAACAAAATCTTATAATCTGAATAGTCAACTACATGTTTAGTCTCAATACGTGCGTAGATAATGCAGTGTTAGTGATATTTCGTCGTTCTTCGCTTTTATGTGCTGTCAGTCTAGTAGTTATCCGAAACCTTCACAGTGGGTGCAAGGAATAGAATAAACTATTTTCGAACATATTTTCTTATCAACAGGGTCTTTTAATTTCGTATAAATTTTTCGTCCTATATCAAGCGCTATTTTGTTAACGATTTTTATGTTCGTAAAACCCTTGAAAGTCGTGTTCAATTGATGACAAATTCGTGGAATTTGTTGTATTACGCAATAATTGATGTTATTACTAAGAATCTGATTTTCCGGGGTACTTATGTTATTATCGCTATTGATCAGTAATCTATTGACTAATTTTTTGGGGTATGCATTATTTATTAGCAGTTGAATTCCTAAATTTTTCTTTTGCAAATCTGGGTGTGATAGTTTCAATATTCTATTTTTCATTGCAAAAGCTAGGTTAAGTTTTATCCTTGTTGGCTGGTAAGAGTTGTAATTCATTAGTCTACCTGAACTACTTGGTTTTCTATACCAATCTGTAATTATAATATCATCCGGTTTTCTTATAACCAGCATGTCTAAGAAAGGTACTGATCTATCTTTTTCCTCTTCTATGGTAAATTTAATTTCATTACAATATTCATTAAAGACAGTTAGGATTTCGGTTGTCTTATCTTTGGGTACCATGCAAATCAAATCGTCTACGTATTTTTCAAAAACGGGACTGTGAATGTAAGTTTCGGCAAAGAAGCTAGTATTAAATCGTCTAAAACGTATTGGGCCAAAAAGAGGAAAAGATAGATCAGTACCTTTCTTAGACATGCTGGTTATAAGAAAACCGGATGATAAATAATTACAGATTGGTATAGAAAACCAAGTAGTTCAGGTAGACTAATGAATTAACTCTTACCAGCCAACGATAAAACTTAACCTAGCTTTGCAATGAAAAATAGAATACGAAACTATCACACCCAGATTTGCAAAAGAAAAAAAAAAAAAAAACTGCTAATAAATAATGCATATTAGTCAATAGATTACTGATCAATAGCGATAATAGCACGGAAAATCAGATTCTTAGTAATAACATCAATTATTGTGTCTCCACGAAGTCATCAATTGAACACGACTTTCAAGGGTTTTGAACATAAAAATAGGTAGCGCTTGATATGGACGAAAGATATACGAAATTAAAAGACCCTGTTGATAAGAAACAATGTTCGAAAATAGTTTATTCTATTCCTTGCACGGGGTGTGAAGGTGTTTATGTAGGTAGATACTACTAGACTGACAGCACATAAAAGCGAAGAACGACGTATTAGATTAAAGATTTTGTTGGCTGAAATACATAAGTAACTTACAATATAAATAAAAACTGACGTGAAACTAATGTTTATTCATACATCATGAATGGTTAATTAACAACGCGAAACGAAAGAAGCGAAATAGTAATCTACGCACTTACATTCTAAAATCGAATCCAATAAATAAAATACCAGTTTGTCGATATCAACACTCATTCGAAGATAAGTTTCGATTCCATTTTACCCATTTATATTTTATCTTTGATGCGGTGCACATCGATGTATTATTCCCTAGCGTTTGAAAGCATTTAGAGAAACTCTAGAAGATTGTAAAATTAATTTGGTATCTATAATGTGATATAGATTCCTGATGTAATATTATAATATCAATAAAGATACAATACGAAATATCTATATACGTATCATGCTGAGCATTTAATCCATAAATAATGGTCAATTTGCCAAAAATATCTTTCAATGGATGATACTTTTCAACTTGCTTAAGATTGCCTCTTGATTCCCTAGTTGTCCTTTTACTTACAAGCAGTGGTTTCAATAAATAATGCTTGTATTTGGATTAATTATGTGCCAAGATTTTTCTTTTCTAAGAATTCGATTTTAATCAACGTTTAAATTGTTTTCGCTTCTGCACCAATTTCCGAATAAGTTCCGAAATTCGTGCAGTTTGAATTGGTCGATCAACGGTTGTTTCTAGTTTGTTTGCGGTATTCGGATATTTCGATTAACACTTCTGGTTTATTTGTATTGTTTGATTAGCACTTCTTGCTGCACAAAAAAGAAGCTATTAATTCACTCAGCCATCAAATTACTAAAGCGATGCAGTGGAAGCTCACTGGGCCCATAACCTGTCTGTTGTCATTTTTATGCATTGCACGGCGCTCAAGCTCTGATTTTTTTCGTTTTTTTTCGATAAGTTTCTGTACTTGAGCAACAACAGATGAAAGCTGACTCGCTGATATTTTACACTTGCTTCGTTATTGCTGTATTTTTCTCTAACTGGTACCCTCAAAAACGATGAGCGATTTTTAACAGATTCGTTGGTTTATAGAAATTTCTTTGGATTATTGAAAATAACTTATTTATGTATTTGACGGAAATTCCATTTAAAAAATCGAAGTAGAACCTATAAAAAAACCGAAGTGCTTTACCAAGCTACCCGGAAATAAAATACTTTTTGACTATCATTGCGTTTGGATTTATCTTAACAATCTTGGCTCGTTCCTGTGTTCCGCTCGTCGATCATCGATTTGATCTTATTACAATGTTTAGTTATGCGTCTATTGCGATTAAATCTCCGCCTGGTCGAATTGATGGACGGCGCATCGGATTGTTCGTACCTAATCGAGATTCGAGAATCGCCGTTTCCGTTAGATGAGCTCAGGATATGACAGGTCGAGAAAGGAAGCGCCGGGGTTGCGCGAATCTCGACAAGGACCCTGAAACATGCAAACTTTATATGTAATTACATATCCGCCAATTCACTGTCGAAATATCCATGCCGGGAACTGAAGAAGCTTGAACAAATAAAATTATATTCGTCCTTGTAATTAGAGAGTGAAATCGCGGCACCGCCTCAAAACCCGTCGGCGGATAGCTTAATAATAGACAAGAAAGAATATAATCTTGCCATCCTAATATCCTGTAACCGAATAATTTTCAACAGCAATATTTTATTGGAACGATACCCACTACTACCGGTCTTTTAGAATAATTTCAATTTCCTTTTCCGATTTACGAATCGTAGCCGAGCTCCCGTAGAGGACTGCGCTGTATCCTGATACGGCAGAGTGGTTTTTGACAAGAAGAAAAAGGCCCACCTGCCGTTGCTTAATCTCGTACCAACGATGACGACACTGAATATTCAATCAGGTTGAAAGCCACACATGGAGATCGATGCAATCTGTTCATCATTTCCGCTCATAACCAAGAAAACATTGAAATGTGCCCCAATGTAGCAAGAAAATCATGCTAATATCTATTGATCAAAATTAGTTTCACGTATTGAGAGATTTTTATGTCAAGATCGGCCGACATCATAGCATTATAGAGATCTTTAATTTTGTTCAAATTGAACAGCGAAATAGATATGAAGCATCACAAAAATCCTTCGGAATAGTTGCTAAAGTTCAGAGAATGGAAATCAACGACCACTTTCTGACAATATCACAATTTTACTGAATGCCAAATGAATAAGGATGGTTCAAAACCGTCATAGAAACATAAGAAAAATCCGTAAAGATTAAACCTAAAGGAATATATACCCGACTAGTAATTGCATTGGGGCCCTCCTCAGGCGCGCATCGGGGACGTCATATTTCAAATGAGGGCCTCACGGAGCAGCCATGTCAGGCCCACATCGGGCATCTAACGCACAAAGTGCGTGGAATGTTACACTTGCGCCTGACTAGTCAGGCCCTAATAGGGTTGCAATAAGGCATTTAGTTATTCTGTAGGTATCGGTAGGGTAATCTGTCATACAATTTTTCGAATCAATAGAAATCATTAATGAGGAATATCCAGCTAATTTAAACAATAGAAAATTCAGTGTGATCAAAATGGATAAGTGAATAAAAATGAACAGTATGGATGATAAAACTATGACATTTCCAAAATACACGAGCACTAAAATAGGAGTGGTACGCATTAATCATTAATGTTAATAAGAGAAAGCATAAGAGCAAAAAAGAAGACCAAATGACCTTTTATGTATGGATGAGTTGGTTACCATCTTGTATAAGATTTAATTTACGTCCATTAATTTTTCAAAATGTGCTAAAGTTATAGTGAGACATAAGTAACATCTGAATATCAAATTTTTGATAAATGCGATTTCTTATAGAAACGTGGCGATCCCCACCTCGGCCACATGCGGACCTGATGAGACAAAGTGAACCAACACAGCATGTGGGGCATGAACTGCCAGGCCTCCATGAGCGTCCGAGTAGGATTTCCTCACTTCTTAACCGAATCGCAAGTGAGGCGCGCCCCATCAGGGCCTCCTGCGTGCCTCATCAGGGTCGCCGTAGTGAGGAACGCCCCACGCGCGCCTTATCGGGCGCTGATGTCAGTTGGGGCGACCCTTGGTAGAGTTTTAGTGGGGTTGATGCAAAGCTTGTGAACAAAAACTTGTGGGAGTTGAATCGAAGGAAAAATACAGAAAATTCAGATGACATTTACTTTGAAAAATTGTTCATGTGGCTCGATAATTTAAAAGTAATCGGTTTTAAAGAAACAAGCAAAGAGAAGCTGGTAAAATTTCTGGTAAAGGCTCAAAATACAAGTTAGGAAATTCTTGGTTAGTGATGCCTTGTGGCGGTCTCGACGAAACCATCGCCGCCTTTGTGTACATGAAACAATGAAAATTTGAAAAGGAACAGTCTTTTTTGTATAATGATAATTCGCCCACACTTTTTTATACATGGACATGTTAAATGGAATATGGGATTTTTGATGATTTTCAGGGAAATAAATAATCGATGGTTGCAATAGTTTTTCTGGTGAACCAAAACGTTTACAAAAGAATGATCAACCTGTAGGATATAGCAAATTTGCGAAGAATGGCCTCTAAAATAATAACCCATTGTCTATTAGAGAAAAAGATAACGCCAAAACTATACCTAATAAATTAATAAAACATCGGCATATTATCCAATCAACACTTATGAAACAGGAAAAAATAATGATAGTCAAGTCAATGGAGAAATTTCATGAAAAAATTAATTACAGGTAGTGATTCAGTGGAAATTGTTCAGAAGTACTACTACTGCAGTTCAAAATTTTGAAATCACACCTTTTCGCTTCTAGATTTTAAACCATGGATTTTCTTGGAAATGTATCTGAATAAAAGTTTTAGATAACAGAAATACCTTCCATCTTAATTTGGTTTCGTTCTATTTCGGTTGACGGTTAACAAGAAAACTGCAAAAAACTTCTCAAAATGGGCGTTTCTTGCAAACGTGATATTTACGACGCCAAATTTTCTTTTATATTTTTTATCATTTTAAAATGGAGCTTCTATAGCATAAAATCAAACTAAATTAAAAAAAATTACATGCATCATTCAGGACATATGGCAATTAGTTTATAAAAAACTGACTTTTTCACGACAAAACGTGCTAGTTGTATGAAATGTTTTTTAATTTCTTTTGATAGATTATTATAGCTGAAGACGTATATCTTACCCTGCTGAAAAATTTTAGACTAGGAAATGTGAAAAAGACTATTTTTCACTACATTGAAAATTAGGTAAATTTTTTTCTGAAAACAAATAGCCTCAGGTGGTTTATTTTAATCTTCATATATTCCATTTTCTTGCGAATAGAAATAAGCATTGAAATAAAGGACTTGACGTTTCAAGAAATCTTCTACTATTTTTTGAACGCGAGTTGCATTTTTTTTAAACATTACAATGGCTTTATAAACAACAATTTAGGAATTAATTCAACTTCATACTTTTTCCACTGAGTTGCTTTAGAGGAATATGAAATTAATCATGTGTTTGTGGGAAAAAAAAGATGAGAATTTGGACGGCTCGTCGCATTCTCGTCTTGCGGTCGATGGGGTCTTGAAGGGTTCGGGCTATATCGTAGTCATGATTGTCTTCATAATCTTCTTTTGTTTTGGAAAAATTAATCCAAAATTACAACCCAACCGAGATTCAAAGCAAAGTGCCGACTATGTCGACGGGACAGGATGGAATCTCTTCTATTCGGATTGCAGATGAGTATGTTACTGAATCGAATCAAATTGTCGCCTGTTTATTTGTATCAAAGAAAAACATATTGTCAATTTTTCTTTTAACATTATAAAATATAATTCATTAGGAAAGTCTGAACTCGAAATAATTATAAAATTGTAGTTTATGAAGCCACTGTGACGTTTTTAAGAAAAAAATGCAACTCGCGTTCAAAAAATCGTACAAAATTTCTTGGAGTGTCAAGTTCTTCACTTTAATGCTTTTTTTCATTCGCGAGAAAATCGAATGTCTGAGGATTAAAATAAACCGTCTGAGGCTATTTGTTTATCAAAAAAATGTACCTACCTTATTTTCAATGTCGTAAAAGGTAGTCTTTTTTGCATTTTCTAGTCTGAAAATTTTCAGTAGAGTAAAATATGGGTCTTCCGCTATAATACTCAAACAAAAAAAATCGAAAAATATTGCCGACATCTAGCACGTTTTGTCGTGAAAAAAGTAGTTTTTTATAAACAAATTGCTATATACCGGGTGGGCCTTTAGTGCGTGCTCGGGCGATATCTCAGTGAATATTGGGTTTAGCGAAAAACTTTCTTCAGAGGAGTTATGCAGATCAATGAGCTGCACATTCTAAAATTATTTTCGTTTATACAGGGTGCTCCATAAGAGCTGAACATATCAAAGTTATGTTTTTTCGAATAGAATGACCCATTTGTTATTACAGATTTGGATTCCTTGGACAATTCTAGCGCGACTTTATGTATCATACATTGTGTGTAAAACGGACGGTTTTCACATTATTTCACTTTTTTCGGAAAAATTGACATTTCGAAAAAATTCAATAACTCAGTTATGCTGAAATTTATCCGAATGCAATTTTGCAGCTTTTAATATGCATCACATGTGCTAACTAAAACTTGTGGTTCACCTTCCCAACTTTGCTCAGTTTTGAGTAATCAAGTATTTAAATTGAACACTCTATATGCATGGTAAACTTGATTTTTTCAATTGGCGCTATGTAATTTTTTATGTGCTGTTCAACGTAGAATTTCATAAGCTTTCTAATGATATAAGGTTGTAGGTATCTAACTCCTACGAATTTTTAATAAATTAATTTTTTAGAATTATTTCCGTTACATTTCTTAATAAATCAGAAATTTCATTTTATTAAACAAATACTATCAATTTGAAACTGATTAAGTCCGTAGATACACTATTTAAAATTGCACGTAACAAACCAAGACAAACAAACAAAAAAACTATAACAAATGTTCAAAGTGACACAACTCCCAACAAACTAAGGCAAACAAATAAAATAAACTAAAACAAATGTTCAAAGTGACCACCCTGTTTTTCCAAACAATACTCAATTCTTCTACGGAAATAATTCTATAAAATTAATTTATTAAAAATCCGTAGGAGTTAGATACCTACAACCTTATATCGTTAGAAAGCTTATAAAATTCTACGTTTAACAGCACATAAAAAATTAGGTAGTGCCATTTGAAAAAATCAAGTTAACCATGAATATAGGGTGATGAATTTAAATACTTGATTTCTCAAAACTGAGCAAAGTTGGGAAGGTAAACAACTAGTTTTAGTTAGCACATCTGATGCATATTAAAACTGCAAAATTGCATCTGGATAAATTTCAGCATAACTGAGTTATTAAATTTTTTCGAAATGTCAATTTTCCCGAAAAAAGTGAATTAATGTGAAAACCGTCCATTTTAGACACCATGTATGGAAAATGAAGTCGGGCTAGAATTGTCCAAGGAATCCAAATTTGTAATAAAAAATAGGTCATTCCATTTGAAAAAACATAACTTGGATACGTTCCGCTTTTATGGAGCACCCTGTATAAACGAAAATAATTTTAGAATGTGCAGCTTATTGATCTGCATCACTCCTCTAAAGAAAGTTTTTCGCTAAACCCAATATTCACTGAGATATCGCCCGAGCACGCACTAAAGGCCCACCCAGTATATGTCGTGAACGATGAATGTAATAATTTTTTTTCTGTTTAAGTTTGATTTGATGCTATAAAAGCTTCATTTCAAAATGATGAAAAATATCAAAAAAAATTTGGCGTCGTATGTATCACGTTTACAAAAAACGACTATTTTGAGAAGTTTTTTCCAGTTTTCTTGTTAACCGTCAACCCAAATTAAACGAAATCAAATTCAGAGTGAAGGTATTGCTGACATCTAAAATATTTGTTTGAACATATTCTTAAGAAAATCATCAGCCTAAAATCTATAAGCGAAAAGGTGTAATTTCGAAACTTTGAACTGCACTCCCATCCCCTAGGAAGCTCGATAGCAGTCCTTATGGAAACCTCATATTTTACTCACAACCCTTAACAATTTCGCCTGTAATTAATTTCTTTTCATTCAGTCCTGGAAATTTCGCTTTTGACTGTACTACGAACCGTTTAGTGTTACCTAGAATGCAATTGGATGAGTTTTCATTTTATGCAAATAGATTTTATAGATTAAATAAGAAATCGACGTAAAATGAAGTTGATTATTTTAAAGATTGAAGAGAATAATGAATGAAGCCGAATAACTTTCTAGGTTTCGTTCCATTTTGTGAGTTCTGACACTTCTTTTATGATTTTTGTCTCGAAAGTTACGTTATTTAGGGATTCCTCAAGAAAAAACGTACAACAGTGGCCACGGCAATATATACTTTCAATTGGTGATGAAGAAGCTATGAGTACATTGCATTTTTTTAATTCTCATAAAAAACTGATCAATTCAGCAAATGAAGGGTTTTACCATTCGTAGTTTGCGTTAAGTCATTAAATGAATTTCATACGTCCTATGGCTGTGCGATAAGAAGTTTATTGCGATGATCCGGAAAAAAGTGAAAGATTGCGCAAGGTACTTTCGTCCGGTCCAATTTACGCGAGACGCAAAAACGGCTCGAAATATGCGTCGGTCTCGGCGAATAATCGGGAGCGCAATCTCGGGCATTCGTAATATAATTACGGTATAGATACAAGAAGCAATACATTAAAACGATCGGGTTTTTCGATTCACCGGTGAGTATAATTAGTTTTTCCTATTACGGATTGTCGCCGGTTCCACATAAATCATCATGATATGAATACGAATATAATAATTGGAATAAAACATCGAATATGATTCGCAAAAAAGCGAATACACATCCATCCATCGCGGAATGCAGCCGGTAGCGTGGAATGCCGTGCAGTTTAAAAAATTTCTCAGTATTTGGAATTCGCTGCTTTTACTGGTTTGTTTGAAAATGCTCGCGGGCAGTAACTACTGCATTCATTCATGCGCGCTCATAGAATGGACTGACTACCCTTTCAAAGCTACCAAACCAAAGTTAAGTCGAATGTAACGAATATCAAACCATTTGAATAACTAATCCTCCCTTTTAAATCATCTCGTATCGGGCCGATTATCAAAATACCTTGAAAAAGCAACGAACTATCATTATTAGATAGCGATCTACCGGGGCCCTGTCCTTCCAACTTAACTCATCTCCTCGGAGGAAATGAATTCGGGGGGCGAAAGCGCACCTGCGATCCTTTTCGGGATTACAGATGCGCCACGATCGTTTTACCATCGACTGACTCACAAAGTTCGAGAGAGCTTTGCGCGAATAATAAGGGCAGAAATCAACGCGCCCCGTGTACAATTGCATTAGCGTCAAAGTGAATTCGATTTCGGTACGCTTAGTTGGAACCGATACACCTGTGACCGTTTACCAGGTTATTTCAGGTGGATCGGACACGTGCTCGTCTATTAAGTCGTCTAGTCATGTTCGTCGAGGTAACTGAGCTTTTTGCAATTCTTTGTATATTGAGTCACGCCTAAAAGCTTTCTTATTATTCAATATTCATCCCTCCATGAATAAATTATGAAAAAATTGAACCCGCAACCCTATCTATCATTTGAATTCAAAAAGAAGTTTTTCGACGATTTTATATGTGAAAGGCAATTTTAGCAATATCGATGTATCTCTTTTAACTTGGCCCTATTTCGATCAACTTTGTTGGAAAATATACTCCCATATAGTCCAGTCAGTAGAGAAATTTCCAGTGCTAAATAAAAAAAAATTAATTCAAGGAGTGGAAATCGTTTAGGGTTGTGACTACAATATGAGGTTTCCATAAGGACTGCTACCGAGCGTCCTAGAGGGTGGGGGTGCAGTTCAAACTTCTGAAATTACACATTTTCGCTTCTGGATTTTAAACTATTGATTTTCTTGAAAATATCTTCAAGCAAATGTTTTAGATGTCAGCAATACCTTCACCTTGAATTTGGTTTCGTTCAATTTGGGTTGAGGGTTAACAAGGAAACTGGAAAAAACTTCTCAAAATAGTCGTTTTTTGTAAACGTGATATTAACGACGCCAAATTTTTTTTGATACTTTTCATCATTTTAAAATGAAGCTCTTATAGCATCAAATCAAACTTAATCAGAAAAAAAATTATTACGTTCATTGTTCACGAGATATAGCAATTTGTTTATAAAAAACTGCCTTTTTCACGACAAAACGTGCTGGTTGTCGGCAATATTTTTCAATTTTATTTGTTTGAGTATTATAGCTGAAGACCCATATTTTACTCTGCGGTAAATTTTCAGACTAGAAAATGCGAAAAAAACTACTTTTCACGACTTTTTTTATAAACAAATAACAATAGCCATAGTGACTTTACAAACTACAATTTCAGAATTAATTCAAGCTCATACTTTTCCTTATGATTATTTTATAATGTTTAGAGAAAAAATGACAGTATGCCTGTTTTTGATACAAATCAACACGTAATAATTTGATTCGAATCCGTTGCATACTCATCTTCAATCCGAATGGAGGGGATTTCATCCCGTCCCGTCGACATAGTCGAGTGTATTGTTGTTTGTAATTTTGGATTAAGTTTTCCAAAACAATCACTCGAAGATTATGAAGGCAGTCACCACTACGATACGCGCCGAACTGCTATTCCCTCCAAGACCCCATCGGCCGCAAGACGAGAATGCGACGACCCGTCCAAACTTTCATCTTTTTTTTCCCACAAACACATGGTTTATTTCATATTCTTCTGAAGCAACATAAGATATAATTCATTGGGAAGAGTATGAAGTTGAATCAATTCCTAAATTGTTGTTTATAAACTCACCGTGATGTTTTTAAGCAAAAAATGCAACTCACATTCAAAAGGGAGTAGAAGATTTCTTGAAACGTCAAGCCCTTTATTTCAAAGCTTATTTTCATTCGCGAGGAAATGGAATTTCTGAAGATCAAAATAAAACGCCTGAGGCTATTTGTTTCTAAAAAAAATGTACCTTATTTTTAATGTCGTAAAAAGTACGTTTTTCGCATTTTCTAGTCTGAAAATTTTCAGGAGAGTAAAATATGGGTCTTCAGCTATAACAAAAAAATCAAAGAACATTGCCGACAACTAGCACGTTTTGTCGTGAAAAAGGTAGTTTTCTATAAACAAATTTTCATATGTCGTAAATGATGAATGCTATAATTTTTTTTTTTGATTCAGTTTGATTCGATGCTACAAAAGCTTCATTTTAAAATGATGAAAAATATCAAAAAAATTTGGCGTAAATGTCACGTTTGCAAAAAACGCCTATTTTGAAAAGTTTTTCGCAATTTTCTTGTTAACCGTCAACCCAAATGGAACGAAACCAAAGTCAGATTGAAGTGAGTTCGAAACCTTGAACTGCACCCCGTCCCTAGGACGCTCGACAACAGTCCTTATGGAAACCTCGTCTTATACTCACAACCCCGAACAATTTCCACTGGGTGCCTGTAATTTATCTTTTCCATGGAATTTCTCCATTGACTGGACTAATAGGCTTTTAAATTAGACCTAAGTATTGGATCGCAATAATAATAACAATAATAATACGATATACGGATGGAATTTGGTTTAGACAAAGGCGCGGAAACTCATTTCAATAGAGGAAAATTACAGGAAACAATTAACCTTGAAATAGATGATTTAACAATCATAAAAGGTCTAGAACAACACGAAGCATACAAGTATATGAGAATTGAAGAACATGAACAACAGCGAAATATGAAGCAGAAACTATGAAACGAATATAAAAATAGAATAAGAACGATTTTAGAAACTGGACTCAATTCTAGGAACATAATAATCCCCATAACATCCTTGGCAATACCAGTTCTCCTGTACAGCTTCAGAGTTATAAAATGGACACAGGCGGAACTGAGAAAACCAAACCGAAACACAAGAAAGAGCTGATAGAGCTGATGTAGACCGTTTGTGTATTTGAAGAAAAGAAGGAGGACGAGGAAGAAAAGAATATCTTCGCCTTAAAAGAAAAGATAAGTATCTGGAAATACTGTACAGAAAATCCGAAAAAGATAAAAAATAGTCAGACGAAAGGTATAACCCAGACAAAGCGAACAATAAATTCAACGAACTTGTAACCAAACAAGTTGAAAGAAAACCTCAAACGAAAAATGAGAGCAGAAAAGAAAACTAACTTGAGAGATAAAGCGATGCATGGACAGATACTAAAAGAAGTAGAAACAGAAACTATCAACGCTGACGAATCATGAAAATGAAAGTAGAAACAGAAGCTTTAATCACAACATGTCAGGAACAAGCGATTGCCACGAACTATACGAAGACAAGGATCATGAAATCTAGCAAAGACCCTTACAGTAGACATTTTCGGACACACCAGGAAACCATACATCATCTAGCCTCAGGCTGTCCGATCCTGGCAAAAACAGAATACCTGAACCGACACAATCTCATGGCTTCTCACCTTCATTGGAATATCTGCAAGGAATACAATATCAAAATTGGAGAAAAATGGGATCAACATAAACCAGATCAAGTGGTTGATACTTCAGGAGTGACAGTAACGTAGGACCAACCATCATAGCGAACAAGCCGGATATAATACTGAATAATAAAAAATTCAGGAAATGCGTACTTATCGTATCCATTCCATCGGACTATATTATTACACAAAAACAAGCAGAGAAGCGATTGAATGCAAATTAAAATAGAGATTTTAGAACTTAAAAACGAGTGTGGTACCAGTAATAATTGGAGCGACAGGATTTATATCCAAAAAACGTGCGAAGCCATTGAAGAATTGCCAGGAAAGCATAATCTTCTCATTCTCCAGAAGTAAGTCATCTTGAACACCGCGCACATCGTCGGGAAAGTCTTCTAAAATTAAATAGGAAAAGTTCAATGTAAATAGTTCACCTGATGGTGTGTCCTCGGTGTTCTAGATAGTTAGTCTATGATCTAAGCAGGGCCTTTGACGCGGTGGTGAGAGATACACTTTTGGGAAAGCTGGAATACTATGGCATCAGAGGTACCGCTCTAAAATTGTAGCAAACAAATCTGTCGATGACCTGTCTGGAATGAAACAGATTGTGGAGTGGAAATGTTGACTTCGGGTTTCCCCAGGGATCGATTCTTGGTCCTGTATTGTTCATCCTCCAAATAAACGACACAACCTTTGTGAGCATGACTCTCAGTTGTTGGAGCAATATGCGGCTGTGCGTTGCCGCTGTCTGAGTGAAGGTTCAGTGAGAATGGTCTAAAACTAGATGAAGAAAAGACACAAACAATGAAACATTGAAGTCGGGAATTCAACGACTTCTTTTGACACATCTATCTTATAATTTTTATGAAAACATACATTTTGTGGAAATCTGAGTTTTCAGGAATCTTGAATGGTGATGTACGCTTCGCGCAAAGGTTAAAGGAAAACAAAAATTGTATCAATTTTTGGCAATCTTCAGCAGGCTGCTTTTCTGTGAAAAATAGTCGTACATGAAAGGAAATACATACCTTTTGAAGCTTGAAGACCCTTATTCGAGAATCGGAAGAGATTAAAAACTGTTTCAAGCACCCGTTGCCATGTAATTCTTGGATACAGCACTAAGACAAAATTTTCCAAAATTTTCACTTTATTTATTTCACTCTATAGACATGTGTGTATGTATTAGCCCAGACCAATACATAGATCGCATACCCTGTTTATTCAGCTTCAATTTGCTTGTTACGGGAGTTAGATACGACCATTTGTCTTTGTTAGATCGAATTTTGAATGTCAAAGTTTCCTTTTTCACTCAACTGTCGATATCTCTGAGACTATTGATCGCCTAGCGAGCGGATAGGAGGCTTTGTTTCTTGCAGAAAACTTCCCTCAAAAACCTGTCTTGGTTGTTCGGAAAAAATGTTTTTCCACCGATAAACTTAACGTGAAAAAACAGGGAAAAGTTAGGTTATAACTTTTATCAGTTTTATGTACCCCAAAGATCCCCCAAACTTTTAGATCTATCGGTTCAGCGGTTTTTCTGGACTGATTGATTGAAATTTTGAAAAAATTGAGAGAACGGGATTTTTGTTCCTTAAACGTGACTCAAGTTTTTTAAAATCAACAATTTGATTTTTTCCACTTTCTATTAAATTTTGAATCGAAAGATTGATTAAGAAAAAACCAAAAGAAGTTTTACAAAATTTTGGAAATTCCCACAAGAAATATTTTTGAAAAATGAAAAGAAATTTGAAAAAAAGTTTCTCACGATTGAAAAAATTCCGTGAAATTTTCTTCAAGAAACATCGAGAAGACGAAAAAGAAGTGAATTTTGAAAAATTGAAAATTTTTTCTTTGAAAATTCAAAAAAACCAAGAGGCACTCGCGTTACTATGTGCCGTTTAAACGCACCTTCAGGGATTTCATTATATTCAATTTTTTTTAAGAAAATAAAGGTTCGAATGCGTCCATAGCTTCAGCGAGGTAATCCAAAAATGTCTTCCTGGTGGCGCGGCGTAACACAAGTGTCTCTTGAAGTTTTAAAGTATTCCATAGAAAGAATTTTAAATTTTTCCAAATCAATTTCTTTTTGATTTCTTCGATATTTTCTTGAAAAAGTGTTACGGAATTCTTTAATCATCGGAAGAATTTTTTCTTAAATTCTCAAAAATAATTTCTGTTGAAACGTCTGAAATTATTGAAAAATTTTTTTAAAATTTTTTTCCTTAATCAATATTCCGAAAACTCTAAATTCAATAGAAAGTAAAAAAAATTAAATTATCGAATTTTAATGAAATTGAGTCACATTTAAGAGATAACAATCTTGTGCCCTCAATTTCTTTCAAAATTTCAATCAATCGGTCCAGGAAGTTTCTCACGATTGAAAAAATTCCGTAAAATTTTCTTCAAGAAACATCGAGAAAACGAAAAAGAAGTGAATTTTGAAAAATTGAAAATTTTTTCTTTGAAAATTCAAAAAAACCAAGAGGCACTCGCGTTACTATGTGCCGTTTAAACGCACCTTCAGGGATTTCATTATATTCAATTTTTTTTTAAGAAAATAAAGGTTCGAATGCGTCCATAGCTTCAGCGAGGTAATCCAAAAATGTCTTCCTGGTGGCGCGGCGTAACACAAGTGTCTCTTGAAGTTTTAAAGTATTCCATAGAAAGAATTTTCAATTTTTACAAATCAATTTTTTTTTGATTTTTTCGACACTTTTTTAAAAAAGTGTTACGGAATTCTTTAATCATCGGAAGAATTTTTTCTTAAATTCTCAAAAATAATTTCTGTTGAAACGTCTGAAATTATTGAAAAATTTTTTTAAAATTTTTTTCCTTGATCAATCTTCCGAAAACTCTAAATTCAATAGAAAGTAAAAAAAATTAAATTATCGAATTTTAAGGAAATTGAGTCACATTTAAGAGATAACAATCTTGTGCCCTCAATTTTTTCAAAATTTCAATCAATCGGTCCAGGAAGACCGCTGAACTGATAGATCTGAAAATTTAGGGGCCTTTGGGGTATTAGACTGATAAATTCGCTCATAATCTAACCTTTTTCCCTATATTGCTGAACATACAGTCGATTAACCAATAATAAGGAAAACGGCATATTTTGCTATTTCTTCACGTTAATGGTAGAGGAAATGGTTATACGCAAATTTATCAGTCTAATGTACTTCAAAGAGCCCCCTTTAGATCTATCGGTTCAGCGGTTTTCCTGTACCGATTGATCGAAATTTTGAAAAAATTGAGGGAACGGAATTTTTGTTCCTCAAACGTGACTCAATTTTCTTTTAAATCAATAATTTAATCTTTTTTTCCATTTTGTATTCAGTTTTGAATCGGATTATTGATTAAAAACAGAAAAAAAAAGTTTCAAAAAATGTTGAAAATTCTCACAAAAATTGAAAAGAAATTCGAAACCAAAGTTTCTCACGATTGAAAAAATTCAGTGAAATTTTCTTAAAAAAATATCAAAAAAACGGAAAAAATAACTGTGAAAAATTAAAAAAAATTAGATGAAACCACGGGGACATTTTCGGATTACCTCTCTGAAGCAAAGAACACACTCAAACAGTTGGTTTTTTTTAATTTTCCAAAGAAAACATTTTTAATCTTTCAAAATTATATGTTTTTTATTTTTTCATATTCGTCAAAGAAATTTTACCGCAGTTTTTTAATCGTGAGAAAAAGATTTTCTTAAATTTATTTTCAATTTTCAAAAAATGTGGAAATTTTCGAAATTTTTGAAGAAATTCTTTTGGATTTTTTCCTCAATCGATTTTCCGAAAAATCAAAATTGAGTTGAAAGTGAAAAAAATGGAATTATTCATTTTCAAAAGATTGAATCACATTTAAACAACGAAAATCTTGTTCCCTCAAGTTATCCAAAATTCAATCAATTGATCCACAGAATCGATAGATCTTATAATTCAGGGGGGCTTTAGGGGTACATAAGACTGATGAATTTTCTTATAACCTTACCTTTTCCTCAATATTACTACAGTCGATAAACCAAAAAAAAAGTGAAATGGCATTTTTTTTCTTTTTCCACCTTAATGTTACAGGTGGAGGAAAATTTTTTTTACAATGAAACATGACAGATTTTTTAAGGAAATTTTCTGCAAAAACGAAGCGGAAAGCCTCCTAGTACTTTTAGAGATATCGTCCGTTGAGTAAAAAAAGATCCTTTTGCATTCAAAATTCGATATCTCAAAGACAAATAGTTCCATCTGACTCCCGTGAAAAGCATGTTGAAGCTGAATAAACAAGGTCGGAAAATTTTTCATGCCCATACAGTGAAATGAAAACGATGAAAATTTTGGAAAATTTTTTCTCTGTGCTTTATCCAAGAATTGTATAGCTACCGATGGTCCAAGAAATTTTTAATCAAAAGAATCTAAAACTAGAGTGCTTTTTCACAGAAATACAGCCTGCTGAAAATTGCCAAAAAATTTAGAAAATTTTTTGTTCCTTCAATTTTTCCACGAAATGCATTTTCCAATTACATTTGGAAATATATCTTCATATTCATCGATTTGTTTGTAAAATTTGCGAACAATGGACAGTTCGGTAATCTTTTCGATTGCATGAAGTTTTTACGACGGTTTTATTTTAGTGATTTCTTGTAGATTGTGTCCATTTTCTCATTGCGACTTGGGAAATGTGGTGAAAACTGATTAGAATTTCGATTTCCGATGGAACATTTGATTAGAAGACAGATCGCAGACTATTTTCATTTGTATTGAGTTACATCCAAATTTTTTATTCTCAACAAATTAATATCCACGTGTTAAGTAGGTATTTAAAAGATATATGTACTAATCATCGGGCAAACGAGTTAAACAGCGGGTACGAATTTCGTCTGCTCGTTATTCTTTTCATCGCAATCTAACCCTGCGACGGTGCTTGAAGATTTAATTTAGGAGGGAGGCGTAACTCGTCTTCGTAAAATACCGTTCCCTTTTTACGCACGTCTTCGGCGCATATTGAACATAAATTTCTCCGACAACAGGGTTGGACGATCCATTCTGCAGCGTTGGCGTAACGACCGATAAATTTCGTTAAATTAAATACCCCCGGAGAAAATATCAGCCGATGTAAGAAAAAAAAATCGCGTTATATCCGACGCGATTTGGGCGCTTCATAAAATCCGTCTCTGGATTAGCGGGTTATCTTCAAAGTTCTATAGCCAAGGGAAGGGCATTGGTAGATTGCTTTTTAAATGGTAATCTATGCTATTAATAAATAACAAACTAAACAAATATTATGAACGAATTATAATTTTAATGCATACGTGAGCGTTTTCACTCGGCTATAAATTTTCTTTATTTGTTTGAAGAAATTGGACTCGAACATGAATGATGCTCTATTGGACCGGCAAAGCTTCATTTTTTTTTCTTCTTCATGCATATAGTTATTATTTTAGGCGCCACGTTATATTTTTCGAGCAGACATAAATGACACGTGTTATTTATAACTCACAACTTGGCCCTTTCAGCTTCCAGCGGCAAAGCTTTGTTGACCGAAATTTCGTTACTTTCGTTGTCCGGTTTTCTGATTGAGGAAATGTTTTGAAATGTTATATGGCTGAAGATCCGCATGTCGCCGACAAGTAGTTCCGGCGCCACAATGCGTGCTCGAAGAGTCATTTGTCACCTAGTTCAAAGAAACGGCGCCGATACCATACCCATTAAAACAATCGATACAATTTGAAACGCGTTAAAATACCGAAAAAAAGTACGTAACAATTAATCGAAACCAGTCGATTCCCTGAAGAATGTTAATACGCTCGAGTGGATTTCACACAACGAAGTTCGCCTTTTATTTTTACTCGTCATTCTTGCGATAAGGAATACGATAATTGGGAAACGAAGGGATCAAAGGAATGATCATGCATCTGTCTTGTCAATTACTTGTAATTACAGTCAGTCGTACGTGTCGCATTTTTCCTTCGCGTTTGCTGTTCTGGGTTTGGAGGCTCCCATCTGTTCGTCGTGGGGTGATTTTGTGGTGAACCTTTGATTTTCCTTATATGACGAATTAGATGGTTTTTATCTTTCAAATAGTAAGTTTCGACCCACGCAACGTACACGATATTATGTTGACTTTGTCAATCACAGTCCCGCTTTTCGTTCTTTAATTGGGGGTATTGTAGATCCGTATCGACAAAAACTCGAAACGGAAATGACAATAATCGTGGTCGCGTTCTCAAATTGTCCCACATCACGTAACTGTAAAGATGTTGCTCGAGATTTCTATGGAAACAATTTTCTCGTCTGCTAGTCCAGGAACGTTGGTTTTCTTCTTCCTCCTCCATTTGCTACGCTTCCGTAATTGGTCAGCCGGCTTATTTTCGGGACATGGCCCGAACGGGTAGCACGCATGGTTATCGTTCTACCGTTGCGTTGCAGCGTCGGTAATAGAATTCATTGAAAACGAATAGGCACCTAGTTATGAATTAAAAGCAATCTAAACGTTCAGCCGGTTTATCTCAATAATTAGGAAGCCTCGTCTCACGAACACGACCATCCGGGATAGGTGGGTGTCACGTGACGGGATTTATGGTCCAATCCTCCCACTTCCACCGCAATATATCACGGCGACGGCCCGCTAGATTTCTCTCTGGTTATTTGGCACCGGAGGAATGTTAACGATTAAACTACGTATAGAAGTTTCAGGGGACGTTTATAGATGTGTGAAAAACAGGGGGTGAGAATATAGTCACTTGTTTGTTGTTTTGGGGATAAAGATCATTCTAGGCTCCATAAATTTGGATTTATAAAACAGCTATCTTCTTTATTGATGAAATTTACCCCTTTAAGATGTATTTATTTGAATTCAGTTATTTGATCATTAGGGGTGTTCAAAAAGTTGAATAATTGAAAAATTACTATTTCGATATCAACGTTTCGGGCTGTACCCTTTTTCAAGATTTTACAAATTTGGTGTATAAATGACACGAAAATTATTGGATAACAAATGCTTAGAAACGGTTAAAAGAAAAAAGAAGAAAAATAGACAGAGACTTGATTTGAGTCATGTGTTATCAAGTAAAAATGAATATATTTTGTGTAAATTTTTAATATCTGTCCTATCGTTTATTGAATATTTATTTTTTATAATATGAATCATTTCCAGAAATTCTCTTGATTTTTTGTTCTTTTCGTAATCTAGGATTTTAACTCCATCGAAATTGAATGTGTGTTTCAATGTTTGTGTATGTTTATGTAAAGCTGTTGGTCATTTTGAGTATTTGTATCCGTTTAATCCGTCTTTCAGTTTTTGTTTTGTTTGTCCAATATATACCTTCGCAGTCTTTACATGGAATTTCGTATATGATGTTTGATTTGTCTTGAATTGGTGTCAGTGATTTTATATACCCACCATTATTCACAAAAACTGGCAGGCCATTTCATCCCACACTCTTATTCCGAAAAAAGATTTCATTGACAGCGTCCAATTGACTCTTGGTTCCTGTTACTTCCAATTCGAAAACAAATTTTATCAACAAAACTATGGAGTAGCAATGGGATCTCCTATTACCAGCACAATCGCTCAACTAGTTATGGAGTTCTTAGAAGAGCAAATACTTAAAGATTATGTCAATGATATCACCATCTTCAACAGATATGTCGATGACTGTCTTATCATTACATCAGAACAGAAAATGCAAACAATTTTAAATTCTCTAAACAATTTCCATGAAAAAATTAAATTCACTCTTGAAATTGAATCAAGAAAAAGTTTAAACTTTCTAGACATGACGATCATTAGGCAAAATAACAAATTAATAACAAAATGGTTCAGAAAAGACATCAATACAAACAGAATCCTCCATTTCGACACAACACACTACATCAAACAAAAAATTTCTCTAATTATAAACTACATAGACAGATCAATGAAACTTATTTCACCGTCTCTCAGACCTATCACTTCACTCTCTGTTACATCACTTCTTCAAGAAAATAGTTACCCAATAAAATTGATCAATAAAATTCTCAAACAACGAATCCACATATTATATAACACAAAAAAAACATACACAAAAGATCCTACATCATATATACCTCTTCCATACAACAAAAATCTTTCTGAAAAAATTGAAAATATTTGCAAACCATATGAGAATATCAAAATTGCTCACAAACCAAATATCCAAATAGAAAACCTTTTCACAGAATTAAAATCACTGACACCAATTCAAGACAAATCAAACAACATATACGAAATTCCATGTAAAGACTGCGAAGGGGTATATATTGGACAAACAAAACAAAAACTAACAGAAAAATTAAACTGACACAAATACTCAAAATTACCAGCAGCTTTACATAAACATACACAAACATTAAAACACACATTCAATTTCGATGGAGTTAAAATCCTAGATTACGAAAAGAACAAAAAATCTAGAGAATTTCTGGAAATGATTCATATTAGAAAAAATAAATATTCAATAAACGATAGGACAGATATTAAAAATTTACACAAAATATATTCCTTTTCACTTGATAACACATTTCTTCTTTTTTCTTTCTACCGTTTCTAAGCATTTGTTATCCAATAATTTTCTTGTCATTTATACATCCGTCAAATTTGTAAAATCTTGAAAAAGGGTACAGCCCGAAACGTTGATAAAGAAATAGTAATTTTTCAATTATTCAACTTTTTAAACATCCCTAATGATCAAATAACTGAATTCAAATAAAACAGCTATAACAGAAAATCATCTTGAAAATATAAGACTGGGGATAAGTCTCAATATATTTTAAAATTCATTCTCGAAGCCTAAAATAAAGTCAAACATTTTACTGATGCTAAATGGAATCAGTTCTTGGAAGTATAGATATATAAAAACCAAGTGATTATTAAAGAGGTACTTTGTGTATTTATCCTGTCACTTTTCCGAAAGTAAAAAATTTTTAACGCAGAGAAATAACCAAACATGAAACAAAGTCTTCTTTAAGGATATCGGTTTTTATAATGAATTTCTTTTACACTTTGCGCAAAATTAAAGGAACAAAAAATTTTTGGCAATATTCAACAGACTGTATTTCTGTGAAAATAGTCGGAAAGAGAATAAAAATATATAGTTTTGGAAGCTTGAAGACCCTTGTTTTAGAATTATCTGGTTAAAAATTTTTGAAGCACCGGAGGCCATGCTATTCCTGGATAAAGCAGAGAGAAAAAATTTCCAAAATTTTTACCTGTGTTATTTCACTCTACGGGCATTAAACATTCTTTTCCACCTAGAACAATACAAAAATCGCATAGCCTGTTTATTCAGCTTCAATATGCTTTATACGGGAGTCAGGTACGAACATTTGTCTTCAAGATATCGAAGTTTGAATGCAAAAGGATCCTTTTTCACTCAACTGCCGATATATTTAAAACTACTGGTCGTCTAGCGAGTGATAAAGAAGTTTCGCTTTTTGCAGAAAATTTCTTTCAAAAATTTGTCAGGTTTCATTGGAAAAAATTTTTCCTCCACCTGTAACATTACGGTGAAAAAAAAAAAAAATGCAAATTTCCTTTTTTTTGATTAATCGACTGTATTTTTTATTATCAGTCTAATGTACCCTAAAGGCCTCCCTAAAATAATTAGATCTATCGATTCAGTGGTTTTCCTGGACTAATGGATTGAAATTTTGAATAATTTAAGGGAACATAATTTTTATTGCTTAAATGTGACTCAATCTTTCTAAAAATCAACAATTTCATTTTTTTACTTTCTTCTCAATTTCGAGTTTTCGGAAGATTGATTAAGGAAGTTCCCACAAAAAGTTTTTTGAAAATTGAAAAAACATTTGATAAAAATTTCAATGAAATAAAAAACATATAATTTGGAAAAATCAAAAACTTTGGTTTTGGAAAATTTAAAAACCTGAGAGGCACTTTTCGAATGTGTCCATAGCTTCAGAGAGGTAATTCGAAAATGTCCTCGTGGTTTTATGTAATTTTTTCAATTTTTTCAAAATTATTCTTTTTCACTTTTTCGACATTTTTGGAGAAAATTTTACGGAATTTTTTCTAATCGTCAGAAACTTTTCTTTCAAATTTCTTTTCAATTTTCAAAAATATTTTCTGTGGGAAATTCCAAAATTTTTGAAAACTTTTTTTTTTGATTTTTTTTTCCTAATCAATCTTTTGATTCAAATTCGAATAGAAAGTGAAAAAAATAGTATTATCAATTTCAAAAAAAGATTTAGTATCGTTTAAGGAACAAAAATCTCGTTTCCTCAATTTTTTCAAAATTGAAATCAATCGATCCAGGAAAACCGCTGCCACCAGTGGGATATTTTTGGATTATGGACGCATTCGGACCTTTATTTTCTTTGAAAAAATTGAATAAAATAAAAGTTGATTGATGATGATTGGTTTTTTTGGATTTTCAAAGAAAAAATTTTTAATTTTTCAAAATTCACTTCTTTTTCGTTTTCTCGATATTTTTTGTTGAAAAATTTACGGAATGTTTTCAATCGTGAGGAAAAGGATTTTTGTGGAAATTTTTGAAAAACTTTTTTTTTTTTTTGATTTTTTGAGTAGAAATTAAAGAAAATTAAATTATGGATCTTTAGAAGAATTGAGTCACGTTTAAGGCCGATTCTCACTGTGGCAGGCACAGGCACGGCACGGTCTCGGCAAACAATCAAAATACGATTTATATGTTAATAAAAAGGGTATCCACTATCAACCGATAGTCGTTGGAGTTGGTATATATTTTTTTCTAACAAATAAGATTTTCAATGACATTTTCTACCGATCGTCGGGAGTTAGGTACCTTTTTTTCCCAGATAATCGTCGTTATATTTCAGTATTTTTAATGAGTTGTGTAGCACATGTATTGACGAATATCTTTGGAAAAAATATACAAGTCTCGACGACGATCGGTTGAAAGTGGTACCTTATTTAACACATAAATCGCATTTTAATTGTTTGCCGAGATCGTGCCGTGCCCGAGCCTGCGGCAATAAGAATCGGGCTTTAAAAAATTTTTTCCCTCAATTTTTTCAAAATTTTAATCAATCGATCCAGGAAAACCGCTGAACCGATAGATCAAAAAATATCGAAGGGTCTTTGGGGCACATGAGACTGATAAATTTGCACATAACCTTACCTTTTCTCCCAATATTGCTGAACATACAGTCGATTAACCAAAAGAAGGGAAAATGGCTTTTTTTCCTGTTTTTTTTAAGTTAACGTAGCAGGTGGAAAAAAATTTTTCGGAACAAGCAAGAAAGATTTTCAAAGTAACTTTTCTGCAAGGAACTGAACCTCCTATCCGCTCGCTAGGCGATCAGTTGTTTCAGAGATATCGACAGTTGAGCGAAAAAGAACCTTTGGCATTCAAAATTCCATATATCAAAGACAAATGGTCGTATTTGACTCCCGTAAAAAGCAAATTGAAGCTAAATAAACAAGCTATGCGAACTGTGTATTGGTTTGAGTTTTTATGTCCATAGAGTGAAATGAAAAAGGGAAAATTTTGTAAAATTTTTCTTTGTGCTTTATCCAAGAACTGCATGGCAACGGGTGCTCCAAAAAATTTTGATCAAAAAATTCTTAGAAAAGGGGCTTCAAGCTTCAAAAGATTTCTTTTATTTCATGTACGCCTATTTTTCATAGAAAGCCTGCTGGTTGAAAATTGCCAAAAATTTTAGAAAATTTTTCTGTTCCTTTAATTTTTGCGCAAAGTGCAGTAAAAATCTATCATATTCACCATAAAATCTTCTGAGCTTGAAATTCTTGGGATTTATTTAAATGACGTGTCCTATTTGAAATGTTCATGAATTCCTACGAATTTCAACATTTTCGATTCAAGTAAACTTTCTGAAAAGATTGAGATATATTTCGTTTTTCTAAAATTTCATGAATTGTCATGCCAAAAATGTCTTTTCGAAACTAATATACTCGACTTAATGCACAAAAAACATTAATTCGAAATCTGGGTCAGTTCAATTAATTTAAGAACTCTGCATATATTCTCAATCAATTAATTTTTTCTGGAAATCTCCTAGGAAAATTGGATCTCAGTGACGATGATAATGACGATTCTCGTAAGTCCCCATCAGAAGTGAAATTTTTACACTAGTACATCAATAAAATTCAAATCACTAAATTTTCATAATTAAATTGAACCATGTTAAAATCTATTGATTGCAATAAATAAGGAGACATCTTTATACCCTGAACCTTTAAAGAAGAGGTTAAAATATTAGTTTTATTTCTCTGAATGTTATTTGAAAAAATTTCAAGAATATAATTTTACAACTTTTGCAAACGAAGTCCTATTTACTATGGGAAAAGTCGCTGATTATTCAAACTATAAAAAATTCAATCTTATGTCTCCCTCACATCAAGCTCGTGAAAAGCATATTGAAGCTGAACAAACAGCCTATGCTATATATATGTTGGTGTAGGTCGAAAAAATATTTTCATATCTGTACAGTGAACTAAAAAAGGCAAACATTTTGGAAAATTTCTTTCTTTATGCTTTATTCAAGAACTGCAAAGCCACCGATTGCCCAAAAAATTTTTATCCAGAAAATTCTAAAACTACAGTCTTCAAGCTCCAAAAGCTATATTTTTTCGCATGTTGAAAATTGTCAAAAAATTTATAAAATTTCTTTGTTCCTTTAATTTTTGCACGTAGTGTAAATAAATTACAATTTTCTGAATAAGAAAATGCTCCCGCGTTTATTGTTTTCTGATAGAATGAAATCTGTTTCAGCACTCTGCTGCAAAACTGACAAATATGTTGGTGGTGCGACGAAATGAATTGTTCTCGTCTACCTACACACAAATACCTGCTTGTTAATACGATATGTGCACAGCTGCCCATTGTCCGTCGCCCTGTTAGACTAGCCCAATAATAATATGATTCTTTGCTCATGATGACACCTTTTCTATTCTCAGAATGTAACCGAATGTTTATTTGGAAGTGTTATTATGAGGGAGGCTTGAAGAAAGAAAAAGAGGCATTTATATAGGTATAAAGCGCAATTTTTCCTTAATATTGATTTTTATACGTAATACAGATAACTTCGATTCATCTCATTTTACTCACGAATAAATCAGCGTTTGTATTAAGAATGGAAGAGTTTTCCAGAGTTTTCGTACGAATCTCAATTAATTTTATAGCACTTGGGTGATCGAGCTCTGCTCGTCCCCTGTTCTTTATTTTTAGACATATCCTCCATAATTTTATCCCTCTGGGATCGTAATAAAAACACATTATTCTTCCTACATAACCTAAGTAATCCTGCAGTGGCCGGTTTTATTATCGTGGGTGCAATATTTTAGATGAGTGTTAAGTTCTTGATGGAAAAATGAAAAATTCACCGCAGTTAATCTTGGAGCACAAATATTTTATTCTGTTGAATCGTTCTTCATCACAAAAGATTTCTGTGTAACACTCAAATAATTTTTGAAAAAGTTCACATGCTATCGAATTCTAATTTACATGACCAAAACGGTGTAACCTGTTAATTGAGTAATATTTGTTATGTTATACATATCTATATATTTCGTGAAGTACTGAAATAAATACTTGAATGAAATGACAGAAAGCAGAATTTTAATAGAAAATTTCAGTGCAGAAAGTTGATGCGAGTTAGTCATGCGAGAGAGTCAGTTTGACGAACGAGGCGAAGCGAAGCGGAGCCGAGTGAGGCTAGACAAGAGCACTGAAATCTGACTTTCCACGAGTAATGAACGACACTTTTCAGGCAAAATGGCAAATTGTGGACATTAAACTTGATGAAACCATGAGGATTATCAGCGGTTGTAGAAAAACGACACCTGTTTCCTGGCTCTCAGTTCTGAGCAATATCGTACCACCTCACATGCGTAGACAAAATAATCTGTTGAGAGACTATTTGAAAATCATAGCGAATCCTCAACTACCAATTCATTTATATATTCCTGATTTATGGTTAAAGAGACTCAAATCTAGATCGCCAACATTAGCATTAGCCGCAGAACTGAAGACACATATCGGACAAGTGGGAGAATACTGGAATGGAGAATGTCTGTGGGTCTGACAAATCATTACAAACTTTCTGGTCGCATAGCTCGTAGCTTCAGAGATATATCAGTTTTTGTTTTATCTGAACTGACTTAGTAGTTTTGAAGTTGTGACAATTTTAGTTTCCGCATTATTTGAATCTTTCGAGAAGCGTGCCACAGTCGTGTGACGTCAATTCACTGCACTGCGGTGAACCGCCGCATGCGCTCATGGATATTTGTTTCGATATCGAGCGTTTCATTACAATCTTGTAATATTATGTCGAATATGGACGATGGTTTTGAAAAAGGACAATCTGATAACTTGCCTTACATTGACGGGTTGATGGTCGCTAAATGTTTCTTGGGCGCATTGTTAGCTGTACTCCTACACATCGGTACAATACATGTTGTTCTGGTAGCCCGCTTCAACATTTTTATCACGTTTCAAAGCTAATATAACTAAGTATCGATGTATTAATTTCATCCGCTTTTGCCGGTCACTGGAGGGACTAAGGAGTGTAGTATAAATTGATTTACATTAACTATCAAGGAGACGGCAGCTAGAACACCTATCAAATATTGAATTATTCACACTCTCCAACATATTCAGTGATTCAACATCGATTTTTCAGTGTTGATCATTCATAATTCGTGGTTTGAAGATCACCGTCAATCTAAATATTCTTTCTGATTATATTTGCCGCCATCTGAGGTCGCCCAGCACTCGTCTTGATGGAATATACGAACAGCCCGGTAAGAAATGCATTGGACAATATTTAGACGCAGACCTGGCGCGCAGACGATCGCAAAGGCGGCGAACCGCTGCTGTTGTGTAGTGACGTCACAACGACCGATTTCGCTTCGTCCTCGGACGCCTAATGAAACTATGACGCATCCAAAAATTTTTTCCTCACTAACTTTTTATTTGTAATGAGGTTTAGTCTAAGGTGAAAATTGAAAATTGATGATATTCTCTATTCTATTCAACATCGATCCTATCGCGGAAAACTTCGTCGTCGTATTTGGAGGATCCTCAATAGAATTAGAACCTCTCATAGTAATTGTAGTGATTTTCTTTCAAAATTGGGTTTATGTGAATCTGCAATATGTGATTGTGGCAAACCTCGACAAACCGTAAATCATATTGCAGTCACTTGTCCTTTAACAGCATATGGTGGAAGTTTTATTGATCACTAATTTGAACTTCAATTTATAAGATTCGAAATTCATAGTAATTTATTAAATCCATGTAAAAAGCCATACACTAAATAAATAATTAAATCAATATCATAATCCCGGAAAAAAGTGAAACGTTATTCGTAACGGTCAACAAAGTACGAAAATTCATGTGGAACTTTGCCCCCATCACACTGCTCATAACTCAAATTGAACCACGTTCTGGTAGTTCGGGAGCTGTGTATAGCAGACGTCCCGTAATGGTCAGAGCGTTTGGGGTCGACGCAAACAGTCGACCCTTGCCCCACGCTGGGTCTTATCTGATCGGGGTGGACACGTAATGGCATTCTACACGTCTTGTAGCCGAGGTGCTTTTTCATATTTCATCTCGTCGCGAGTTATTATGAAGATGTGAATATGTTGAGATTACTCATAACTGTCGTGCACTGTTTTATTCGGTCTTGGTACCCGGTGAGTGTTAGTCATGTTTCTTGTCGGGACTGAAGTTGAATTGAAAAAAAGGAACTTTGGAAGGGCACGTTCGCACTCGCTTGTTAACTGTAATCGTATTCAAATCTCCGGAAGCCACCGAGAGATGTAGGACTGGCGCCTCATTCGTATGAAAGCTCTGCGTGATTTCACAGATAAGGGAAAATATTTTTTGGTAGTACCGAGTTGAATTCCATACGGCGGCATGCTGGGAAATCAACCGAGAATTTATTGATTCGATCGAGCGAATATTTTGTTTTTATCTAACAAGATTGTAGGTATTGTACGGAATCACATTTTTATACACAATTTGTGTCCCAATAAAAAAATTTTACGATTTTACTCATAGTATTTTATGACTTCCCACTACGATGTTTATGGTTTCATAAATCATCTATTATCCCTGTGGGAAATGTGTAAATTATATTATTTTGTCGCATTAATTAGTAGTTTCTCGAATCTGAATTACGGAGCGAAAATAAAAAAATAACCGAGTTCGATTTCGGATGTTGCAAGATGCGAAATGTCGTTTCGCGCTTCCTCGACTTCCCACTCTTGTCTAGGTCGGATGTGCGCGGTACTTTTGAGTAACCTGACACCGTCTGTCTAAGACAACAATAAAAAAACCCGGATCGCGCTGAATTAGATCTGAAATAATAAAAATTGTCATTGGAACCTCGCAACATATTTTTTTCTTGTCTCACATAAAATAAGTTTCATGTTGCTTGCTGCATGTGTCGCTCCGTCTCGACTTCAAACGTAAACTGATACTTGTCTCTATATCGTTTCGAAATTTCAATGCATATGTATCAACGTATTGTTTTCACCATCACGAAATTTTAGTATGAGAAAAGCTTTGAATGTTTTATTCTAAATAAGCAACTTACGTAGGATGTGTGAGACACGCTATTTCAAATGTGTCGCCAACTTTAATGATCGAGTAGGGATAAGAGTGGTTTTTAATTGAAGCATTAAATTCTATTTCGATTAGTCAAAAAATAAAATTTCCTTTGAAAAAGTCTGCCAAATGTTTTAACTCAACAACGTCCTACTGACAATTTTTTACAAGATCACCTTCTAAAATTGATTTCCACAGTAGATTCGTGCTTTTTTCTGTCCCCTCGTAAGTTATTTTTACCCAGAAAATAAATATTTTATAGTGAACGATTAGACAGAAAATATTGCTCATATCAGTAAAAGCAGTTTCAATATTCTGAAAATCAAGCTAGATATATAATAGCAAAAGAGCAATGGCAGCAGGTGCATCGTTTTATAAAAAAAAGGTTTTTACAAACTCCCAGACAAACTTCTCATATTCATCTCCTCAGAATTTCAGAAAATTGTAGAAAATTTGAAAATATTGGATTGTTTCAATGAATATTTTCCAAAATTTAAGTGAAAATTGTTCAATCAAATATTTTCATGATCAGCAAGAATGGGATGATCTTTTTGACACAATTTGATTATCAAAATGAGGTGGATGTAGTAGTAATTAGTGAGTAAAAACGCCTATTCAAGAAGTTTTTTTATTGATAATTAATTTCAATTAAAAAATCCCGATGCAAATAAGGCTTTCTTAATACCCACAACGTTAGGTGGAATATATTGTAACGATAGGTTCCTCTCGATTATCTAGACTGGGTAAGAGTCCCATGGACATCTAGAAATTACAATGCTTAAAGCGGTGTCAAAATGCGCTCGATGGGTAGGTATCAACCTATTGAATAAACGTTCACTACCGCCAATTTTGTTTCATAGGTATTATTTCATTTGAATTCAATTTAAAGATGAAGTACTAGATTAGGGAGTTTATGAGTTTGTGATACTCCTGACAGATAAGTGCACTGTCATATAATTATTGTTACGTTGCTAAATTGAGATTGATGGGGTCTTCATTTTTAATGAACGTTTGCCCTAATTCCTGTATCTATTTATAAACGGTTCTTCGTGACGAATTATGACACTTTATCCTAAACAAATTAGTTGGAGAAAATTATTTTGATTTGAATTCATTTTCGCCGAAATGTTTTTGAACTTGTAGAAATTAGAATTAACATCGGATCAAAATTCTTATTTTTTAGCAATCTTTCACTTTCATTTTTTCTGCTATAAATAGATGTATATCCGACAGGTCGCGGAATATTCGCTGCCGTTTTTATATCATCCTTTGAATTCTCCGAGATGATTGATGTTTTTCGATGTTCGTTTCTCCTGCACGTGTTTCCTCGCATATTAATCATTATTGTCGTTAATAGGCAGAATAGAGCCGTTCTGAAAGGAAATATGAAATATCCGAATTCGGCAACGGCGGCGGCGGCGGTGGCGGCGACTGTTTTCGAAACCTAAGTCCTGCCCGAATTGTGGGTGGACTTAGCCGAGCCATAATTCAAAACTGAATTGAAATATGACAAGTTAAACGGTGCCGGAATATTTACGACATTGCTTTGCGGGATGTTATAGCGAAATCGAATTTATATTTCACGACGACATTTTCGATTAATTCCAATACGAATTCGAAAAAAATAAAACAAAGTTCGAACGAACATATTATCTTATCGTAAAATCTCTTAGCGCTTCCGTTTTATGTCCAATCTGACGAAACTATCCTCTCAAACCGACAGCATAGATAGAAGAACTGGCTTGTTCTAGGTTCTTGATCAGGAAGTTTCGGTTTCCCCCATGCATATTCATTCTTGTCTCGCCTCTATTCTTCTTTTTAATTAAGCCGAATTTATATTCTTCCAGCCGTTCTCCAACCTTGAACGAGCTCGAACGACAAACAAATGTTTACGATGTGTCCCTCGTGAAAATTTGACCACACCGAAACTTTCTGGTGAAGAATTGATGTAAATCACTACGGGAGCGATCGTCACAATTCAATCCTCCGTTTTAAGTTTCAGTGTTGATAAACTTTACTTGATTGACTAATCGACAACGCAACAAACAAAATACCTGCGATCGCAATGTTTTTCAATCGAGTTTGTTGAGTTAATGATCAGAATAGGTGGTTTTTCTATATACATATACGTGAAATCATTTTTGAGAAAAAAATTCCTTGCGGACAGCTATAAAAAAAATCCAGGAAATAGATTCCTGGATTTTTATGGCTAATCTTATGTATATAGGTATATGTAGGTATATAAAATTCAAATATATGAAAAATTGAAGATAAATTAATGATGAGTGAAAGATTACCCCTGCTATGAATATATTTAAATCGTAGCACCAGTCGTTAGTGGTAGTTGAATGTAAAATATCCCACGGCTGATGTTTGAACAACTTCTTCTAAATTGTTTGGGTACTGAATGTTGAATATGTGTCAATTCGCATCAGATCAATATTAGGTCTGTTCTAGCTGGCGTTGTGAACCGTCAATGTACCGTCACGATTCTGCGCTGTACATAAAATGAAGCTAATTTTGGGAACAGCGCAGAATCGTGACAGTACATATTGACGGTTCAAAACGCGAGTTGCAACGAATCTATAGTAAACGCGACAGATCGGAATAACGAATCTGTAGTGACTCACTTCGCAAATAACATTTCGATCTGATCTATTTTTGCTCCATTTCATATTCCAATATTTGTTTTCAAATCATCAACAATATTTGCAACTTTCTTGAATTTTACACATATTAGTTGTGAAATGATTCGTCTTCAGTCGTTTTATGATGGATAAATTCTTCATATGTTGTGAGGGGATTTTCAAAACAACACAACAACTGTTCTCTATGTCATTGATGACATGTGTTAATTGTAAATCCAGGACTGCAAATGTATATCATATTTAACGACTTTCTCTGGATTTCTGCACTTTTTGGTATGAAGAGATAAATTTGAAAATCGAAAAATGTGCCAATATTCTTCTGTAGAATTCGCAAAGAAACCATGGAGAATTTCTTGAATTCTTAGTAATTTATTAAAATACTAAGAAATGAACGAAATTTTCTAGATTTTACTCATTTATATTTGAGAGTGAGTGAAAAAAATTCCTAGATATATGAGAAAATGATGCTTACTTCGAAAAACGGTTCAAAATTCTTTGAATATTCGGCAAATTTCTTGCAGAATTTAACATAGGGGAGCGGGGGGCACGTTGTTACAGGGGTAAGAAGTTACACGCACTTTTCACCGGGATATTCAACTATTTGGTAGACGTAAGTGGACTCATTTGTTTCCTTATAACATTCGTGCGTTGCATAAAAACAATTTGTGACTCACCGAGTGGCAAGCTGCTAGGTTGTGTGCAAGTATCTTGATTTCGATCAAGTAAGTAACAAAATCCTTTACGAATTTTGATATCTACTAACTTTGATTTTAATTGAAAAACATACCATGGGGCAGGTTGTTACAATTTTTTGGGGTAAGTTGTTACATGTAAAAAATTGTAACTACCAGCCTCAGACCTTTTATTACCGTTCATGTCGATGATTATCATTCAGAAATGTTTACGTTGTATTTAAAAATTCGAATAAATGGCGGTAGTATTCTTTAGTATGCCGAGAAAATGAAGCTGTCGGAAGGAAAGCTGTATTTTCGCATCCTTGCTTTTTGAAAAATGGTTCATCTTCAAATTATTTTTTAAATTCTAAATACTCATTGTTTTTTCAGAATGAGAAACTACAAAAGAAAAACGGAAAGATGTACAACCAGTCAAGAAGTTTATGAATCTGCTGCGGCAGAAGTACTGCAGTGTCTTGAAAATGTTAGATTTTAGTTTGACTAAAGTGGCAAGTTAAAAAAGTATAAATATTTTATTACATAATGAATTAACATGTAATAAATTATTTATACTGACGAAGTTTAATTCAATAATAAAAAGACGTTTTATATAAGATTTAAGAAAGTTTTTGCCAAAGTTAGGTGATTATTACTGTTAAAAGATAAAAAATTATGATACAGATGTTATAACTACTCATACATGTTATAAGACTGTTTAGAATGATCTCTTTTGTTGATAACGTTTCGAAATAAAGAAAAACAATGATTTTTCATTGATGATTTTGTTTATTTACCTACTGTAGCATCGTGCCCCGAAGCTGTCACAACTAGCCACAAGTCAGGGGTAAGTTGTTACAATCGACTTATTTGATTAATTGTCAATTGTGACATTTTTTGATTTTGATTTTAATATTTTTCCAATAATATTTTACTAGCTGAATACCTACTAACGGTAAAAGCAATCAAATGTATACATTATTTGATAGCTTTTGTGAAATTGGCAATTATCTAAAAAATGTAAAAACGTGCCCCCTCTCCCTATATCAAATATTTTGGGGCAATCAATGAATGTTCAGAAAATTTCTGACACAACGAAATTATTCTATATTTCCCATATAATAATCAGTAAAAGAATCGAAAAATTCGATCATAAATTCATATTATACTACAGTCGAAAAATCGAAAAATTTGATTAAAATTTTATCTTATCATATTTTATAATATGAATTTATGATCGAATTTTTCGATTTTCCGAGGATATTATGATATAAATTTGTGATGGAATTTTTCGATTTTTCGAGGATTATTGCATTTTTTCCTGATTATGTGAGAAATATAACATAATTTCGTTCCAGATTCCTTCAAAATTTTAGTTTTTATTGATATCGTATTATTTTGAGAATATACATGAGAGGAGCTTTGAAAATTAACTCATTTTTTTAAATATTCAAGAAATATGTGAAATTTGTGGTGGTTCAACGAAATTCGTTTTATGATTTTGAAAAAAGCGTGAGAAATCTTGATATATCCTTTGAAATTTTTACAAAAAATTCTTGAATATTTGTGAGAGAAGAAAACATTTAGGTAAGAAGTTTCCAAAAAGTTTGGTATTAACAATATGTCCAAGTCCTCCTTGTTGACTTTTTCTGATCGAACATTGCGGATCTTTTAGAATCAAAGCATATTAAAATGGTTTGTGAAAAATAAAGGAGAAAATTTGGAAAACTCGACATGAGCATTAGGTATTGAAAAAAAGATACAAAACCATTTCTTCATTACATTAATGCTATTTTTAAGGCAATTCATCACAACGAAGAAGATGTAATATTCAATAACCTTAAAAACTTGAGCGAAAATATAAAGATCACCATCGAGAAAGAAACGAATTCCACAATCTTTTTGGTCTGCAGAACTGGAGATAACGTCTTGAAGCTTTAATGGTCGAAAAAAACCTCACGGTACTAAAATGAATTACATGTACATGTATCTTAGTGTCCAATCGAACGTGATACTAAATACAAGAACAGAATTACCGATATAACTCAATAAGATTTTCGGAGAAATACATTACGAACGTTTTTCTATATGTTTATTGATGATGGATATGATGAATTTTCGATTCAACAAATTCTCGACACCAGATGTAGAATACAACTTCAGTACTTCCAAACGAACTGAAGAAATTATTCAAGAAATTTATTGATATCAACATTTCTAAATCCAATATTATAATATTGACATTATGTCATTGAGATAAAGATATTCCAAAAAAAAAACGGAAAATGTTTACAAAATTTACTGTAATCATTGTCAATTGAGCTATACCGAACAAAGTGCGCAGGTCCAACACAAATTGCCAAGGGAGTACCGTGAGGGGAAAAGGGCTGCTGTCCGTCTCCCGGAAATCTCGTAGTTTATGTAGATTCGTTTAGTGTCTAAAATAGACAACGAAAAATCAGACTTGCCCCCCCTCCCTCTCCACTTAATCCCCCCCCTGAGGAAGGGGGTGTCAGGTCACCCCTTCCAGTGCGGCTAGTCCTCTTTCACAAGAATGACAGAAAACTGGGAACGCCGCGTAGGTACTAGATAGATAAATCCATTTTCTATTTCACTTCATGGATGAAAATCTCATACGTGAGAATGAAAATTGCACAAAAATTCTTTCAGCGAGATGTACCTACCTAATAACTACCTATGCCTGAGGAAATCGCTCTCAATTTGATGTTTTTTTTTTTGATTATTCGTAAAATAACATCAATTATTTGATAAAATAATAGTTTTTTCAGATAATCGTTTGGCAACTATTATTATATAAACAACAAACCATTAATTACATCTCATGTAAATTAACCAATTCAGAAAAGTAGGTATAGAATTAATGTTCGTTAATATTATGCACGTAGGGAATGGTCAATAAAAAACATAAAAATCCGTATCACGTATCACAAAAAGTACTATTCCAGCATGTGGCAGACAAACTAGCTCCATCTAATCGACTGCCGAATTTACTTCATGATTGTGTGCCCACCTTGAGAAGGTCGTGCAGTATCACCACACTTCTTTCGAGTGTGCTTCAAAGATGAGCTTATATTTTCGGTAGATTTCGTGCAAGAATTCCATTCTACACAACTGTAACTTGACATTTAAAACTTCTTGTACCCTGAATGTTGCGAGCTGTCCTATTGTTTCGGGTATGTGAATAATTCAAAATATTTGAAACGGGATTAACGAGCGTTCATTGTCCGACAGGTATCATTATATCGAACAATAGTGAAGCTAACGCGAAAATCGGGGGGATCTATTTACAATACTCCTACTCGCGTATGCATGATATGTCCAGTAAAAGCGACAAATAGTTAATTCAAAGTCGCTGCACCACCTCTACTCCTATCACAACACCATATAAACATGCACAATATCAAAACGACTATTCCCCTATGCGCGCGGAAAACAATAGAACCGACGCGTTCAGGAGAGGTGAATGACAATGAAACCATACGTTCGAAGTGGGGAATCGTACCGCTCCTCAGCACGCCTCATTGGTTAGCAGAGCGACGTAGGCCAACGAATGGGTGGGCCTACGAAGACCACGAACACCGCGAGGCGGAGTTTCCGCAGCATCCCTTCGCGTGTCATTCGGGAATGTCAGATGCATCACAAACCGACGGTAAGAGAACGTTTATGACAGTGTCGCGTTTTCCGATTTTTTTTACACATCGAAATAGAGTTGTTTTCGAGTGAACGTGCATTTTGAAAGTGGTGGCAACTGTGGGATTACGAAGGAATCGGTTAATTAGTTAAAGTACGGTCGAACATGCATCGGAACGAGTGCCAAGATGCAGTGCGGCCCTGTTAAACCTGCAGGTACGCCTTCACTCAGTTTACGCAGACGGAACGTAGACGGTTTATGCATAGTTAATTTGTTAATTGCTAATTGAAATCGTAACGGTGGCATTCGATTAATTAATGCAAAATTTATTTCAATTATCTCGGAACGGGAAAGCTAATTTGCGTTGCAAGACAAATCACACGATTTTATACCCTTAGATATATCTATCTCATCTAATTTTTATCTTCCAATTCTATTACCTATAAAATGAATTTATCACCCATTTTTTAACATCGCCGTGAAAACAATTAAATCGAGTAAAGCGAGTTTAAATGAAGCAATTACAATTAGCTCATTTATAAAACTATATAATTATCGAGCAGGTGCAGCGTATTTTCCCGGCGGAGCGTTAAAATTGTGTCGAATTTTTTCGGAATTTTGAGTGACGTATTGATCGCTATCCGGGTATTATTTTTACCTCTTCGTCCTGACCCAAATTCAGCCTCGTCTTCACCCCGACAATTACTGAATCACGGCGGAGTTTCTCACGTCGAAAAGCGCGACGTCATCTCTCTACGATACCGCGGCATCGAAAAATTGAAAGACGCGAAGATGTGGGACCGCAGAAAGTCGACGTCTCTTGGAACCGACCGTTTAACTGGAGTGACTGTTTGAATTTTCTTCCTGGTCGTCTGGTCGTCGGTCTGTCCGGGCGCCGATCGACGGTTATTAGGGCCAATTAATGTCACGGTACCAGAATGGTAACGTGGAATAACTATACCAGAGGCGAACCGGACTGGAACATTTATCTCTATCGTAGCTAAGAGACATTTTTCTTTCACGAAAATAAAACTGTAGGAAAGAATTTATATCTAGAAATGGGAAGAGGAGAAACAAAAACGAACGTCCAATACATTGGTGCCAACGGTAACCTTGATTAGGATTATTTATTGATTCTAAGAAAAAATTCCACGATTAAAAAGGAGAAAATGTTTACTACAACTCATTGCTGTGTGCCATATGACAGATGACAGTGTTAATAACTTTATATTTTTATATATTTGGTTTTATTGCTGATATAAATATATATGCCTCTTTACATATATATTGACAGAAGAAATATGAAACTTATATAATTTACTTACATGGACAGCAGTTATTATTCTATCGTCAATAATATCTCCTTACCTCAAAGCAGAAGTGAATGCAATTAAAGAATGCTTTTTATTATGTAGAGAAAAAATTAGATTTTTTATAGAGTTCATCTACTAGAGTTCACTGTTTTGACAATTCTTCCTTTAAGAGCTTTTGTGACTATTGTATAACTATCCAGAAAACTGTTGGTGGTTTTGAATGCAAAAAATTGGACATGCTACAATACTTTTTTGTTTTCAAAACTGTCCAGCGAATGCGACTTGATATTGTAGAACTACGCCTTTTCCTTTTGTTCAATAAAGTTAGCGCTTATATGTAAGAAAAAGGAAAACGGAAATAACACACAAAAAAGATACGTATCTATATGTATAATAAAAAAAATTCTGCTATCAATGAACACCAAGATCGAGACGAAAGACAACTTTCATTCATATTAATGATGTTATCTGTTTCCAAGTGTCATTGCATAATGACAGGTAAAATAAATTGGTTAGAGAATGGAATTTTTGACGATTTTCGCCAGAATAACTAATCGACGGCTGTCGTAGTTTTCTGGGGATCTAAAACCTTTATAAAAATATGATCAATCTGGAGCTCTTATCTGATTAGTGATAAATGGCTTTTGAAATAATTATCCAATGTCCATCGCAAAATGTATAAAATATCAACAAAATTGTTATAACTATATAACATGGACATACTGTTCATGGAGCTGTTTGCAAACGAAAAAAATTGGACCGTTTATCGTTATCTAGAATGGGATTCAGTAGAGTTTTTATCAGTTGAAAGCCATTTTTATCCAAGGAAGAAGACAAAAATAGAACAATCTGGTTTTCCCATGTTCCTCTCAAAATCTTTTTTGTTTGTTTTGACTCCTCCTTCGATTATTCAGAGTAAATTGGGGCTCTTTCTCCTTATATTCACCTTATTATTCACCGTTTCATGATATTTGGACGTTTTATTGGTATAGTTCTAGTTCCTATACTTCGTAGGATCATATTTGTAGTTTAGTCATCATTGCATCCTAAATGTCACGAGATGAACGATAAATGTCTATCCATATTTCTTCTACGATTGACAATTGAAAGTATTCGTTTTTTTTTCAACGGTTTTTATTATATTTCGGTCTTATGACCAGTTTATTGTTTGATGGTTAGTACGTACGAGTTTTCATTTATCAATCCAACCGTTTGTTATAATTTTGATGAAAATAGGAATTGCCGAAAAAAGAATGACTGAAGCAACATCACACATCAGAATATCGAAAAAAAAATCATGTCAGCATTATAAATACTTACATGTTATAAACCTATCTCAAAATCGAACGTTTTTATTTGGTTCCGCCTGGAGAACCGCTCTATTTGAAACTTTTTTATCAAAAAATTCTTCTGTATATCATTGGGAAGATTTTCTTATCATAAACCCAGAGAGAAAAGTTAAAGTTCTATATGTAAAAAAACATTAATAAAAATCTTTCAGTTTTTCTTCAAAGTTAACTTTGATTTGTCCAAGTAAATTAAATGTTTATTGTAAATTTTTCAGTGCTTTTCCAAGGAAATCTATCTTCTCAATGCGTTTTTCCTTAGTTATAAATTTTTCACTGAGGGTTTATAAGTTTTGTTTTTTCTATCGATGTCTTCCCGTAATTTCCTTAGCAAAAGTTTCAACTTTTTTTCTTTTTCTAATTATTTCAAATCACTTAGACGTTTTTCATTAGAAATGTTTTCGATAAAATTTGAATGATATGGAACTTGAAGTTCCATATGTAAAAAAAAATAATAAAAATCTTTTAGTTTTTCTTCAAAGTTAACTTTGATTCGTCCAAGGCAATTGAATGTTTTTTTTTAATTTTCCAGTGCTTTTCCAAGGAAATCTATCTTCTCAATGCGTTTTTCCTTGGTTATAAATTTTTCACTGAGGGTTTATAAGTTTTGTAGAATTTAAATGTTTCTTTTCGACGAAGAATTTGTTTATTGTTTTGTGGTTTTTGCAGTGGTTTTTCGTATCTGTAGCTACGATTTGTCAAACATTATTCCAGTAGGTTTTTCACAGTTTTTAGTCACAGAGCATGAAAAAATAAACACATTTTGACGAAAAGTTTTATGAATCAGGTGTGTTGAAATATTGCTATTTCCAGTTATTTAAGGAGTCTTTTCTTACTTGTCTGCAATTTCTGGCATTATATTTAACAATGAATCATTTGTTTCTTCAAGATTTTCGAAGTTGTGTGATGATTTGTTCTAAAATTTTCTCAGGGAAAACAGAATTTTCTTTTTCATTTCTTTTTCCGAAGAATTTTTTGTGTTCATCAGGTTTTCTTCACGAACTCTTTTGATTGTGTTCCAATGTGAAATATCCGAAAAGGACCTGAAATTTTGATCAGAAAAAGTCATCAAAGTAACATTTTTTCTTTGTTTTCAGTCTTTTTTCATTTCTCTACAACTTCTAGAGTTTCTTTCAACCAGTTCACAATGCTCCCAAATTCCTTAGTCTTTTTTTTAAGGTAAATTTTTCACCCTTTTTTTTTGGGTTTTTCATTGATTTTTCGCTCTTTTCACTTTTGTATGCGAAACATAATAAAAATACTCATATTTCTTTGAATACTTTTTCTAGAATTTTCCTCAAGATAATTTCAAATCTTTTATCGCTAGTTCTTCAGTCTAGGTATATTGTATTCGTAGTTTTTCAACCATCTTCGTTTTGAATTTCTTGAATTCTTTGCCACATTTTTCTAATTGTGAAATATACGAAAAGATTATGAGGCTCAGTACTTCATTTATAGTTGGTTCGAAATCTCGAGGTATCTCTACAATCGTTTTGATATTTCACAGGTATTCAATAGGTACCTAAAAAAATTCTCCGCCTACGACGATACTTCAAATGGAAAGATTTTTAATTGGAAATCAAAAAGATTTCTGGTTTTTCAGGATAGCTATTTGATTATGTTCTTCGACAAAAATCGGAAAAGGGACAATTGAAAGATCGAATATTTTTAGAAGAAATTCGAAACAGGCGTTAAAGAGGGCGTCGGTTGCGAGGTGCAAAATCGACCAAGGTTTTGGATCTGAGACGTTTGAACTACAGTGGACCCCCGATAATCCGGCCCCTGGCTTATCCGGCACCCCCTGTAATCCGACACGGTCTTCTATACATAATGAAGTATGATTTTTACTTCAGAGTACAAATTCGCTAATCCGACATTTCCCTGCAAACTGTTTGTCGGATTACCGAGGGTCCACTGTAATTAAGAAATTTTAAAATAAAAAAATATTTACATAAGAATGAACTATTTTGAACAACATGAAGGTACGTGTATCTCAAAAATTTATATTAAATCTGACAAAATACGTTCGAATTACCTGAAGAATTCTTTTCAGTTCAATTCTTGAACATAAAATTTTCAAACGAAAAATCATATTTTTTAGAACAGAAATGTTATTTTCTATGAAACTACAGCCTTGATTTTTTATTCATTGAAAATCAAAGTAATTGAAGTTGAAGTTGTCTCTTTTTGTTTACTTCGTGTTTTGGAACAAATACATATATGTATTCAGAACAGATTTAGGTACGAATATTTTTTGAAACCTTAATGGTTTCGTTACTTTCAGAAGTTTAGAAAAGTTTGAACTAAACGGGAATTTTAAAAACTTGTTTACGAAAGAACATTTTTTTCCTTACCTCAACGTATCTTCGGTTTTTGAACATGATGAACAATACAATAGAATAATTAGAGAAGTCCATGAAAATTTCTAAAAATAAAATAAGGAAGTTGATAAATTTTGGTTGAAATTTGGGTCTGAAATTTACAAGAACATTCTGAAGAGATTATCGTATTTCAGAATTGTTTTTTTGAATTCTCGTTTTTTTTCGAGACATTTTCAGATTTTTCAGAAGTTTTCCGATCATTTTATGTTCTCCATTTCCCTGCGAGATTTTCAAACTTCCTCAGAGGAATCTTCCACATTTGTCCTCGGACGTCTAAATTTTATGATTTTCAATCTTGTGGACATAAAGCTTTCGAGATTGCCAATTTTATCTCTGAAATTTCAGAAGAATGATTTGAAAAATTTTAGATAACTTCTGACTGAATGCTCCTATGCAAGATGTGCAGTGAACAAGGACACGCCATTCCTAGGGGAGTCTGAAGCCGCTCGCTGCGACGCTCCAACTATTGGAAATCGAAATAACCCGAGTCAAAAATTTTGTTTTAGCAATTGAAACTTACTAAATCGAATGACGGAATAAATTATGGGACTGACAACCTGTTTATGCCAGTTCAATTTTATTCGCATATTTTGAGCGCATTACGTTCAATCTTGCACATCATATACATGTAACGATCGAATGAAAATTAGTAAGATTCAAGAACTAAGATCCGTGGTGGGTCCACGAATCCATCGAACTATGACTCCCATTCAAATATCAAGCACACTAGGTACTTCTCGGATCGTTCCCGATTATCGACTCAGGAAAAATTGGCGAAATGGATCAGGAAGCAATTAATTTCATTCTTATATTTCGAATTTACGAAGTGAAAAGAAATTGTTGCTATATCTATAACGATAAAAAAATATGAAAACTACGCTAGTATTGTATTATGTTAATCCACCCAAAAAAAGAAGGTGTTACTGATTAATCTTCATCAAGTTCATTATATATAGACGTTCATTATATATATATACTTATTGTGGACATAAAAAATTGTTCATCTAGGCATGAATCGTAACAAGAATATTCACCTCTCTTTTAGGCCTTCCTGATAAAATTAAGCGAAGAAATAAAAAATTATAAACGTGCCAATTCAAGTTTATGATGCGTAACGGCTCACTTCTCGGAGCTAAAATTAAAAAAATTCAAATTTTCTTTCGCTACTTAACTAGCAATTAATTGACAATAATTGCATTTTTATTCTAAACCAAACGAAAAAAACCGCAGGCAAGTTTTTGGGGCGTAACTGCACTCACGGAATTCGCCAAAATTATAAATAGCTTCTTAACATAATTAACAATTAATTGACAACAAATAACCGTTTTTTGCTTTCTATCGATTTGAATAAAAGTCGGAAGCAGTCGATTCACGAAATCTGAATCCGTCCCTGTTCGTCCATAAACCTAACTGCATAATTTCAGTGATCAAGATGAAAATCACGTAGTCGAAGTTTTTTTGATATAGAAATCGATCTGCACAGTTTCTCGGAAATTTCCATTTTTAGACCATTGTTCTTGAGGATGCATATCGAGCAGATTTAACAAAAATGGCAGGGTAACATGTTTTAGCGCTGCTGGTGTTGAAAATTTATGATCTTTTGTGCGATTTTGCATATTGAATCCCAAAATTTATTACTCAAAAGGTCGATATTTAATACCCAATTAGAAAGTAGGTGTATGGCGGCACTTTGTACAAGTTTTGTTTATTGATTCATCGAGAATTAACCTCAAATTCTAAAAGTTGATTCGGAGAGAATTAAAGAAAGTATTATTTTGGATATTTGGAGACATCTTTTTATAGCTCATGATCTTTTGTGTATTTCAGAGAAATTTCCGATTCTTTTGAAAAATTTTAAACATTTTGTACGATTGACTATCTCACTCGGAAAAAGGTGATTATTTTTGAAAAATTTTATTGCACTTACATAAAGATCAAGACATCAGTGCTGTTACCAAGAAACCATTCGTATCAAACATTTCGTCAACAAATTCTGTTCAGGATAATTAAATGGACTCATTTGGAGATTTTGAATATTCTTTCATTACTTCTACTATTTTGGTAGCAGCTATTCTCCTATCAGGAATGAAGCCTAAATTGAAGAAAAAACAAACGCATTAGAAACCAGAATTCATATATCAGAGAAATGTGAGAAAACAGCGAACTATGATTGCCGAATAATGTAAATGAAAGACGACTCAGAGGGAGAAATAAGTGTATCAGAAGAAACAACCTTTGAGTTAAAAAACCTTACAGTCTTAGTGAACAGAAAGTAATCAAAAGTTTCCGAATCAAGAGAAAAATATAGATCCAAAATGATAATTTTTATGTTATCCGTATTGATGCAGCGAGACTCGAGACTGGTCTCCTCTCGTCTCGGTCTCGTCTCGAAAGGCGAGACGAGACCAATTTTCAGTCTCGTTTCGGTCTTGTCTCGAGAAGTCGAGAAGTCTCGTCCAGACCGTAGTAAATACAACAGACAAGCATTCGAATTAAAATTCTAATTCAATGTGATATTCTGTGCAAAATAATTCCGTCATACATTTTCAACATTATGAATTATTTGAAAGGAAATACCTGAAAATATTGCTGATTGTTTTCAATAAAATAAATTGGTAATGGAAGATCCGCAGTTGTTCTTGGTTGGGGTGCGGGATGAAGTTAACAAAAAACCGGTTTTTGAGTTTCTTCTGAATAAAAAAAAAATTATATCACCCAAATATTTCGTCCGAAAATAAAATTAGTGAGGTAAAAGATGTTCTTCGATTGATATGTGTTGTAACAAAATTGATCGTTTCGCGTATTATCTTAATAAATGGTGGAAAATATGTACCTTTTTCGAAAAAAATGATATAAATAGCGGAAAATTTTAAAATTGGAAAGAATGATTCAATAATTAGTAAACGAAATTATCGATAATCAATGGAGTCGTTTTAGATTTAATATAATTGCATTTAAAACAACAATATAAACAGAAATCAATAAATTTTCAAATTGAATTGTTCATTTAGTTAACAAAAGATTAAAATTTTTTTCAATTTTCTGACCTTTTATGCAGATTTTTTATGTCCTATTCAAATTCAAATTAGTGTACGCAATATCTAATATGTTATCAGATACTAGATAGTAATAATGAAATAAACCAATAATATGAATATTTTTGACCGAAAAAAGTATGAATAGTGCTCCATATATACCTTGAGAAATTTTTTGATTCAAATTTCATACTTTTGCCAAAAAAAGAAGTGAATAAAATAGTGTTGTAGATCCCTTCATTCCAAAAAATAGTTCTTTACCCTTAAAAATCTGAAGGTTTGTCTGTTCAGTTTTATCCAGTTTATTTGACAATATGCCGATGTTATTATGGTATGATTTTTTTTGTTTACGTCTATTTCAGGCTATCGATACCGTTAGCAAATATAGCCCACAGACTCTCATCGATCTCGTATACATACTCTTTTTCTTCATATTCAGATTCATTAGTTATCTTCTATTCTTATATTTCATCTAAAATATTGCTGTCAATTTCGTGTGGTAAAACATGTGAACTCAGTCCTCGTTATTTTCAACACGTTAATCCATATAATGAACATGGCGCCTATTGATATTATTATACCGACTAATATCAATAATGATTATAATCATTAATTTGTTGCTGAGAAATGAGACGGTTAATGATAATCTTTTGAGATATCTTTTTACAAACATACATGGCATGCCCGGAGAATGTGAGATGTTCATAGATCATGACTCCCAAATATTTAAGCTCTGGTACTTGTTCTAATTCACGATTACAAATTTTAACTTTATCATGAACGTTAATTTTGTCAAATAACCTATTCCTAGTTAACATAAATTTTGTTTCACTTATATTTAAACACCAATTATTTTTATTCATACAATCCTCCTAGTTCATAATCACCTGTATAACCTCGTTAACATTTTTTCCGGAGGAATATAATACTGTGTCATCCCCAAATAGCTAGATATTACAATCTCATAAATTCAGAACTATGTCGTCAACGTATATTAAGAAAAAAAGAGGTCCTAGAACCGTCCCCTGTGGCACTCCAAAACTAATCGTAGTAACTTCACCTGCTGCTCGCGTTCACGTAAATAGCCTTCAAACTCCCCGATAGCATACTTTTGCAGTTTTTGCAAGAGCAGTGTCCGATTAATCATCTCAAATGCCTGCTTCAAGTCAAGAAACATGTCATTGAAGAGCGGTTATTTGGACCCAAAATTGTGCATAGCAAACTTTCGTATCATATTCAGCGGTTTCTTGACGATATCCTATGTTACAAAGAGATCAATTCAACCAGGAAAAACCTTTGAAAAACTTGCGAATATGTTTCAACTTTTCTGAAATCCTGTAAAGACCCAAGAAGCACTTTTTAGAAATTTACCTCAATATGAAACTTACTCGCAAATCAGTGAAAATGTTTAGGATTTCAATGATTTTTTTCAATTCTTAGGAGGATACAAAATTTCTTAATATTTATCACAAAAAAGTTCTGGTTGAGTAAAAACATTGCTCGATACTTCAAAAAGTCCTCGCGATTCTCTTTGAATATTCAAGGAAGCAATAGTTGATCAAATTTTGAGAATTTCTGGTGATTTCAATACTTTCTCGAATGAGATAAATAGCTGTATTTTTCTTCAACAAAAAAAGTCATTTGCTTAGGTTAATTAAAATGAATAAATTCAACCATTTGTGAAAACGTTTGTTTGTAATTTGCGTTTACAATCGACATGAAAATTTTTTACGTATCGGTGCAACGATACATGACAAGTTCAAAACAAGCAGCTGTCAGACGAATTTTTTTGCCACTGTTTAGAAGTTCCTCTGCAGCTTGTTTACAAATCTCTTGAGACTTTGACGCCCGTTTTAATTTCCTTTTATGATTCCGCATTCTACAATACCAACAAGGAACTCGATGACTAACATAAAGGAATAAAACGAAATCGAATGCAAAATAAAAAAGCGTAGATACACCTTGGGACAGGTTACAACCTGCCCCAAACGAAAATACGAAAATTTGTTATATTTTCATTCGTAAAAAAACATGCTTGGCTTGGGATATGTGGAAGTATTCTTATAAGAGAGTTTAATAAATGCACATCGAAAATTGATGAAAACATTTCTCAACTACACTTAGTACGATCGTGAAATCAAATTTTACAAACTCATATTTCTAAGGTTTCCTGGCAAACAACAGTGCTCCTGTTTTCAGACAGTCAGGTCGATTGCGAGCAGTACTGACTGCACTTACATCGTTGGTGGAAGCATGTATTCTTGAAAATCAGAATAAGATATTTGAAACTGGCTGAGTTATTAAGCTGTTCCTACTTACCCCCGTTACAACAAGCCCCTATCTCCCCTACTCATTGTCGTTTTAAGTAGCAGAAAGTTAAAATGAATCATTTGATATTTTCATAGAGATATCAACAATGAATATTAACAAAGTAGTAATTGTAGAGAGAGAAATAAAAATTAGTAAAATGAAAATTGAATAATAGTGAAGACTACATAACTGTTTTTTTTCGAGACCGATACCGAGACAAGAGCGAGACTAAGGTGGCCTCGATCTCGGTCTCGGTCTTGATTTTCGAGACCGAGACCATTGTCTCGCGAACCCCTAGAAAAATATATAACTTCTTCAGCTGGAAATACACATGTGCGCTTATTTATATCAAAAATTGTTTATAGCAAACTTTCGTACCATATTCAGCGGTTTCTTGACGATTTTCTATGTTACAAAGAAACCAAGTCAACGAGGGAAAGCTCTCGAAGAATTTGGGAATATGTTTTAACTTTTCTGAAATCCTGTAGAAACCCAAGAAGCAATTTTCAGAAATTTACCTCAATATGAAACTTACTCGCAAATGAATGAAAATGTTTAGAATTTCAATGATTTTTTTTCATTCTTGGGACGATACAACATTCCTTAATATTACAAAAAAAATCTGGTTGAGAATAAAACCGCGATTTTCTTTGAATATTCAACGAAGCAATTGGTGATCTAATTTTGAGATTTTCTGGAAATTTCAATACTTTCTTCATGATAATGAGAGGAATGCATAATGATTGCTTTTCTGAGTTCTTGAAAAAAATGAAAATCATCTGATTGTACTGTAAAATTCTGGTAATTTCGAGGACAGTATTCTTGAACTTTCCAAGAAATCTGTGAAATTTCAAGGTGGTTTAATGAAATTCCTCTTGTATTTATAAGAGAATGGAAGAAAATCTTCGTAAAATCCGGAAATGTTAGTTCATTCTTTTCGATATAGAAATTTTTGGAGCTTTTATGAATCTTCACGGAAATTCATGCAGGTATCTCTAAAACAAGTTATGATGGGTGGCGAGTTTCGCATGAAAGATTTTCAGAATATTTCTGTCTATAAAGATTTTTCCCTATGACAACAATTACATTATTTAACCAAAAATTATCGAATGTTTCGTCTTTTCTCTACTTCAAAAGAGTATCAGTTTCGTTTTCGATGATAAAAAACTATTTTTCGAGATATACGACTTGCGCATTTTACACCATCAAAAATTTGCTTCGGACCAATGTATTGCGAATATCTCTTTATGGTACTCATTCGAAGTTGAAACTTTCCATTCGAGTGCAATGTACAAACCGTAATAAAACCATGTACGCTCAGTACACTCCTGTGTCGTCGCCGTTTCCTCTTGTCTAGACGTCCAACGGTTTCGTTATAAATTACGCGGATCTGCAAATATCGCACTTGGACGCCGCTAATCTTCGAACATTTTTTTCAGATCGATCTATTTAACGTTCGACCAAGAAACGTGAATTGCAAGTAGCACGGTCGCGATCGATGTTGAAGGAACGGGACTCCCTGGACCGCGGCGTACCATCCCCATGTTCCAGTTTGGGTGGTTTGGGACCGGATGTGAATTGTGCGGGATGTGGCGGACGAATTCACGACCGATTTTACCTTTTGGCCGTCGATAGACAGTGGCACGCGGGTTGTCTCAAGTGCTGCGAGTGCAAATTACCCCTAGATACGGAGCTGACGTGTTTCGCGAGGGATGGCAACATCTACTGTAAAGAGGATTATTACAGGTCAGTCCGGTCTTCCGTCAATTATATTTCATTCTTGCTTGCGTTTCCGAGAAACGCGCTTTTTGTGTGGTGGAAGAAGCAGCCGTACATGAAAAGATATGATTCATGAATTCATCAAGAGCTGTACGCCATGACTGAGAATGGAAAACGTTTATCGGGTTTGGGAATCTCGTCGTCCCACAACTGGCGTTCGGACGTCGTTAAAGCCGTACCACGATCAGCCGTACCCCCAAGTACCAAAGTTCCTACCCTTGAAAGTTTACTTTTATTCTAAAAATGAAATCCGGAGGTCGAGAATTCCAACAGCCCACTTGGACAATAAACTAATATCACCAATTAATTTCTATCTAACATTTTCCACATCGCATAACTTCTTTTTGTGTGGGACGCGAAAAAAAGTCGACGCGGATGGCATTTTAATGAACGAATAAAACTCAACTTCTAGTCGTTATTTCTAACCACTGTTGACCCGGAAAAATTTACATCTGCATACTTTCTGGTCGGTGTTTGTCAATGGAACAGATTCCGGTTAGGTGTGACGGATGAAATTTAGGGGAACAAAGAAGATCTGTCGCCACTAATTGGCCCGTTGAAATTCGGGCCGATACTTATCGTTTTTTTTTTCTAAAATGGTATCGATCGTTAGGCCCCCCGATTCCCTTTTCGTTTCACCCTTTTTATCGCGATCGGTTTCGAATGGGCCGAATGGGAACAGTCAAGGTGCTACTGACGTTTATTTTCCTACTAACAACTTTGTATGCGCAAACGATAACACGTTAAGATAACACCCGATTATTGTTGTCAAAACATATCGACGCCTACCCTCTCTCTGGAAGTCACTTCCATTCTCAACCCTAATACCAATTAAAACAAAATTTCGAGTTCCACATGAAAAACGGGGCGACGCACCGGCGGCGGAGAATTATCGCCGGTTGACGATGGAATTTTTGCGAACAAAGAAAATCAATTTCGCCTAATTGGTCGATCGAAAATCGTTGTATCGGGCACTTTTTTGCGATCGGCGGCAACTAGAATGGATGTTCTTCGTTAGTTCCTCCATTTCGGCGACAGGTCGCGGATTAATATATTTATTGGAACTAATTAGGAGAATCGATTCGCATTCCGTCGTATGACGTTGTAGCCTATTTCAAATTATTCCGAAAATGTTCTACTTCGAAGGCAAATTTATCGGAAACCGAACTGCATTGTATCCTAATGAGCAATAAATTTTTGGAACACGGTTTCTTTTGAGGTGACGGGAGAACTGAAGAGGGGGTTGATGGATTTGAGTATTCTGTGATTTATTAGGGTGTACAAGAATTCTTAACACTTTATAAGGATTTCCTGGATTTAGAGGTACACCCAAGGCTATAGCCAAGATCTTATTAAGCTTTCAATGAGCAGATGACCGATCGTGTCTTACTAATACGTCGGTTCGGAGATGAAAATTGCGTCATCCAAATCGCTTAAACAGAAGAAAATCAATAATTATTGTTTATTTCTTTCAAATCTTTTTTAATCATATGGTTTTAGCCAATTTGAAGTCTTTGAGTTAAAGTTTGAGCAAGTGATTTCATTTAGTTTATAACTGTGTTATCCGCTAGTCAATCCAGCTTCCGATAATTCAGAAAAGTTCTCACGCCGTTTGTGTAAAGAATGAAGATGGTTGGTCCTCATATATTCCCCTGTAGAACCCCATCCTTAATCATGTTGCAGCAAGAGGTAACTTTTTTTGTACTTGATAGTGTTCGGATATGAAATTTTAAATTGTCAGTAATTTTAGTCTGGCCCTGATCAACACGAGCTCAGATTCTGCAGAAATTCAGTATTTCAAGATCCTCACTATTACATATTTTGGAAATCTCTGTCAAGTAATAGTGAATTCAAGTCTGTAATCAATGGAAAAACCCAATTTATTTGATTTTCATAGTTTATACAAAAAAGATTCATTCTGAAAAATGCATATGTATTGTTATTGAAATGAACGAATTTACATGTGCTGTGCGTAAGCTCCAAACCAATGCATTTGAGATTTGCATCAACAAGTTTTGTAGAGATATAAAAGATGTCCTATATCTATTATGATTGAGGCATATTTCATTTCATTTTATTGACGTAAAATGAAATTTAACAGTAGATCGAGAGATTCTAACTTACTTGCAATACCCTGCTCTGAATAAAATGTTATATATCAGAAAACAAAAAGGTAGAAACAATGGATTTGCTTTCGATTAAATGGATGAAACCTACTGAAATATTGCACTGCAAAATATGTTCTCCATGAATGATTGGAAATTTTACGACTTCCAGACGTATAGGAAAATCCATTTATTAAATTGATTTCAATTGTCAGGCGAAAGGCTCTTGCCTATGGAATATGCTCTTAAAAACGAGAATGAGACTAATTTAACGAAGCTCGAATCAACTTTAGCAGCGAGTTAATCGAGAGAAAAGAAGAAGATATTTGTCACCTTTCTTGTCATTTCATTTCTTGCTGCCAAAGGGTATAGCCGGGTAAGTAGTCATTCTGGGCCCAGAAACGAAATCAATGTTTGGGTGCTCTACATAACAGACCATGATGAAAATGACGGTTCAAGCGACTTTTCAGACTTTTGGTCAGGTTTACAGAGGCAAAAGACCTCTTTTCAGTTTTTCCCAATATCTCGTGAACTGTTCATCCGATTGCGCTGAGGTTTGGCTGAGAGATGAATACTCATCGGGGCAACATATGGCCCTGTAGGAACCTTATTCATGCCTCTCGGATTTTTTGTAATAATTTTTTTTTGTAATATTTTTGGCTGAAAAATTATCAAGCCTTAGTCTGACTATTCTGGAACCTTCACCGTTGGGTACATCAAGAATTTATACATATATCATATTTTTATCAGAATTTTCGGGCTTTGAGCCGACGACTAAAATCCGATTTTTCTGTTGAGAAAACCTTTTTTTCGTTATACCATCTTCATTGAACAGCCGAATATTTGTCACGGCCTCTCATTCGATAGAGAATTTACGTGCGCATGTTTTCAAAAAAAATTCTTCTTTAGGATAAAAGGTCAACACGGAAAAAATACACCGATACGCTTTTTTGAGTGCTGGGACTTCTGAATACCATTCTTGATTCTAGAATATTTGGTTAATGGTAACAAAATTTTCCGTTTCCTTGTCTTCACCAAGGGCTCATTTGTGTTTATTCGACATAATGTTCAGCCAGTCCTACTCATTTCAATATTCAAATTAGATCCTCCTCCCGCATAACGTTGCAATAGAGATTGGATAAAATCAAGCACAGAGCAAACAGCATATCAATATATCGGGTACAGAACAACTCGTACGTAGTTGTACGTCCTTGGACATAAAAGAAAAAATGTACACCTAAAAATTCGCTTAGTTATGATATAACGGTGTAAAATTAATATAATCACAAGTCGTTAGCTGACCAAAATATTTCACGACTCCAGTAATCTATCTATCGATGCAATCGCTTACGAGCACTGAATTTTAATTTGTCAAAGTCGCAGGACCGGCCTGGTAGTCGGGAGGTTTACCTTCACCTGCCAGGTCGTGGGTTCGAGTCCCACTTCGGGTTTGAGTGTTTGTGTGTCATAATTTAAGAAAAAATGACAGAGTATGGAATATATAACTTGAGCTTGACTTTAGTAGCCGTGCACATATAAAGGAGAAAAAAAGCCGCAGAATTCCGTTTTGTGGCTTTGTTATGCCAGCACCACAGAACTCTAAAGTACATAAAATCTCCGATTCAGTGACTCGGAGCTGGGACTCTTCCATTTCAACCGCTATTAGAACTACCGTGTTTTAGGTCGATAGTATCAATCAAATGCAAAAAAACGGAAAATACTTTTTTTTGTTATGAAAAATCGATTTTTAGTAATGAGCCCAAAGTCCGAAAATTCTGTAAAAAATATGATATATGAAAAGGTCCACTTAATAGCGTAGGTTTCATAGTAGTCGGACTAGGTTTTATAATTTTTTCGGAAAAAAATATTGAAAAAATATGTTTTTCATAAAAACTAGGGTTCGCGAATAGAAATTTGATACTCTCATCCATTGCCTCGCGGAGAACCCATTTTTTGCCAAATCTCTGCCTAATCAGTTGAACGGTTCGTGAGATATCGAAAAAAATGTTGTTGGGCGTTTTTCAGCTTTATAAACTGGGTCGAGAATTGGGGAACGCTGAAAAATTGTCTAGAACGTTTTTTTATCATGGGGCATCATTGGGAACAAAAAAACGTTGGTTTCGACCCTTTGATATCAATTGGGCCTTGTGAAAACGTGAGATCGTTCGCCAAAGAAGATCTGTCGACTACTTCGTACAAGAGATGCGTCCAGTAGTACGCCTTTTTAAACATTCCCAAAGCTATTGCAAATGATCTTTCACACAAGGTTGTCTTTCAAGTATTTTTGTTCTTTTTCAAATTTCCTTTCCTTTTGGTTACGGCGTTGGATATATCCTGTATATTTCTGAGGCTTAATCGCGTCAAACGATCACATTATTTAAGAGGTCGTAATGAATAACACCAATAAACAGCATTTTGCGCAAGTTATACCCGCCGTCCTTTTTTTGCTTTTATATCTAGAAGCAAAAAGTTTGACGAAAATTCGTCTGAATTTGCTTCTGTGTACAAAACGGCACTTATCAACTCAATAAGAAAACAAGAAAATTTGGATAAAAATATGATTCATTCAAAGTTAATTCACATATCATCTTCAAATTAATTCAAACCTGAATGTAAGTTTCAGTGAAATTCTATTTATGGTGATCGAAAAATTCATAATTATGTTACTGATCAGCGTATTACAATTCTCAGCTCCAGGAAAATATTAAAAGCCATATTTTTTTTACTTTGGGAGACTACAAAATTTCCAGCCTCTGAAAGCTTTGGAAAGAAACTCTTCAAGTATTTGAGAACTTTTGACTTCATTTTTACAAATTTTTCATTAAGACCCATCGTGATTAATGTTGTTTTGGGATGGATAATTGCTCCCCTCGTACACAGTACATGTAGGTCACCACAACTTTCCAAAATTGTTCTTTTTCATACATGTTTTCTCATTTGATCAGAATATATTAAGTAAAACACGTGCGCAATTCTTGAAATTTCTTTTGCTGACTAGTTTAATATTAATTTTTCATGCGACTACGTAGGAAAGTGGTATATATCGCCAATCGCCGAAAGTTGGCAATTACATGCAATTGTGCGCATTTCCCGTACGGGTAAAACCAGTTTGATCCGTGCGGGAAAGTGGTGACATCGAAATGAAACCAAGTAGATAGAAGTAAATGAAAAGTTTAGTTCGTATATCTCATTAAATATTGATAACGCTAATGAGTAACTAGAACATATCGTATCATTAACGAAGAACTTAACTTGATTCGATTCGCCAATTTTTCACTTCATGAATAAATAAGATTAGGTTTTTCTGTGTTCCAGAGTGTCATCCTTATAGTCAAAGATATCTTAAGTAGAGCAAACTTCAGAACCAGACATAGATGGGAAATTTAGGTCATATAGCTAATACTAAATATTACTTTCAAGGAAGACATTAAAGAAAAGAGTTGATTTGTAAAAATTGGATTCTAAGTTGTCACCACAGATGAGAAATATATTCTGTGGTTATTATTCTTCAATAAAGGTTCGTTATATTGTTCGAAGTAGTTGAAGTATTTTCGAGTACTCATTCATCTGAACCAACAAAACGTTTATAACATGCAAAGTGACGGAAATATCTTTCCAAAAATATTAAACTCGTGGGAGTTCTTGCTGACAAATCTGAAAGGAAGGTACGAATAACATAAACAAATAAAGTTATATATTATTTACGCTACAACGCCATCTAGAAGTTGAAGATTGAATTATTCAGTTCTACTTGGGTTGAAACGTTCATTGTGTGTTCTCAAAGTATTTATCGTATAATGCCATTTTTGTGGTCGCCTGAAAAATGTCGTTCATTACTCGTGGAAAGTCAGTTTTCATTGCTCGTGTCTAGCCTCAGTCGGCTCCGCTTCGCTTCGCCTCGTTCGTCAAACTGATACTCGCATGAAATCATCGGCTTTCCGCACTCGTTATGAAATATACTATTCTATTATTGAGGCAAATATTAAAGATATTCTCATTTTAATTCATAAGTTTTTTTTTCGTTAATTCAACTCCAAGCGAGAAAATGATCATTTCCCAAATTTTTATTTCCAAAAGATTGATCACATCTATTATGAAAACTATTAGATCGATATTTCAATCATTACCATTGTGCCATGTACAGTCGTAAATCCCCGTACCATCGACAAAATACAATAGTATATAGTGTGGAAAAGCGAAATGGAATAGATTGATTATATCCCTCACTGTAAATTTTTATGAAAAACCCCGAAACACGTCGAGTTTAAATTGAAATTTGACACTCTGCAACGTGAAATTACAATCCCTCCCTTCAGCCCGCTTCGAATGACAGGTGCAACTCCCAATTTCTCAAGCAGGAAGTGTGGTCTTGTGATATATGATTTGAAATTACTCTTTATTCGTTATTCCAAAGTGTAATCGGTTTTCAGTTTATTGCAGAAATAAACTTGAAAAAAAATGAAATTGTATGATTATCGAAATTCAACAATAAACACAAATGTAATGTAAATAACGAAAGAAAAATAAAACTTAGTTGAGTACATAGTCAAAATGCTCCCCGCGAGCTTCTTGGCAACATCCTAATCTCAAATAAAATTGTCTTCAAACATTGCATAACATATCAGGCGTGATGGACCTAATAGCAAGAGTTATTCGTTGTCTCAAGTCATCTAGATCCAGAGGTTTGGTTTTGTAGACAATATTCTTCACATATCCTCATAAAAAAAATCGAGTGGGGTAAGATCAGGTGATCGCGCTGGCCATTCAATGGATCCTCGCCTCCCTATCCACCGATTTGAAGATGTAGCATCGAGGTACTGCCTGGCAATGTGCTGGTGCTCCATCCTGCTGAAACCATATTGTACCCGCTGGAGATGGATTCTTTCTGGGATTAGGATGTACATTTGCCAAAGTTGGAATGACTTCGTTTTGAAGAAGAGCTAGATAATTATCTCCATTCAAATTGCCCTCAATGAAAAAAGGGCCGATGACAAAAGGGTTTCCGACAATCCCTGCCCCAACATTAATTTTTTGAGGGTATTGGGTGCATTCTTCTCTGAGCCAGTGAGGATTTTCCGTTGACCAGTATCGACAGTTTTGGCGGCTAGCATGTCCGTTAAGTGAAAAAGTGCACTCATCAGAAAACATGACGTCTTCTAATAGGATAGTATTGTTATCCAACATGTCCATCATTCGCTCACAGAAATACGTTCTTCTATCAAAATCATCTTCCATGAGTTCTTGAGTAGGCACCATTTTGTAGGGGTGCATTTTGTTTTCTTTTAATATGCTCAGAACCGACGAATTGCTAACATTTAATGTTGCGGCTGCTTGTCTACTCGACATATGTGGGTTTTCCTCAAACTGAAGCATCACATCTACTTTGATATCCACTGCTAGTATATTAATAGCAGCTGCTTTTTTCATCGGCCTTACATCTCCAAACTCGCGAAAATGCTTCTCTATTTTACTTATGTCCCTTGGGATATGGGCGGCATATCCTCAAAATTTTCATGAAATAAGCGAACTACTTCCAATTGCGTTCGGGTATTATCGCCGTAACCGATTATTTGAAGAATTATGATTTTATGTATTCCTGTTAATCTCACCATTTTTCTGAATTGAAGCAAACGATATTCACTCAAAAATCATAACACTGCCAAAGAACAGCATCTTGGACAGGCGTTTTAAACAAACTAAGGACTATGGACACCAGGGGAACTGTTTAATGTATCTTTCCTGATATCTAAAAAGTATGCTGATATGGCTTTATCTTACTTAAGATGTAGGTGATTGTAATAAGTTTTGTAGCGAACTTCAATGATAATACGATTTAATTTCATTTTCAAGTTTATTTCTGCAATAAACTGGAAACCGATAACGCTTTTGAATAACGAATGAAGAGACCTCTCAAATGGGACACAAGATCGCACTTGCAGAGTGTCAAATTTCATTTTAAAATCGACGTGTTTCATAAAAATCAACAATAGATAAAAATTGAAATGAGTCCCAGACTCCAACAGTTCATTTTACCATTGCAGAATGTTCGCGGTGACGAAATGCGGACGATGTCAGACGGGCATCGCCGCGAACGAACTCGTGATGAGAGCTAAGGATCTTGTTTACCACCTGCACTGTTTTTCTTGCGCCTCGTGTGGCGTACCTCTGTCGAAAGGCGACCACTTCGGCATGAGGGATGGCCTCGTCTATTGTAGGTACGTCCAAGAATCGATGTCGCATCGAACCGTTCGTAATTGCGGCAGCTTTTTTTGTCTCAGACCTCATTACTCGCTGTTGGATTTCTGTGACGGCAACGATCCTCATGAAATGATGTTCAGAGGTACGGAGTCGCCGGGTTATTATCCGACCGCGTCGCCGCAGCAACAGAAAGGACGTCCGAGGAAACGAAAATTGGCCGTCGAAGAGCCGATCACGTGCGGAGAAATCCCGGTCACGATGAGAATGGCAGCTACGACTTTAGGTAAGTGAAAATTTCCGAGTACCCTCCTGCGTACTGAGTAAATGTCGGATCGAAGAAGTGGCGAAGGTTTCTTTGATTCGCCAACAATATATTTCTCCGTAAGCACTATTAAAACCCTCCTCGCTTGTCGTCGCGGCCGATATTATTTCGACGCTGATCAAATACAATAAGTGCCATAGCGCTGATGTAGAGACAATGCTAGAATGTTGTTTTTTTTCTTTCTTTCTATTTGCGGACATCGAGAACCCCATTCATATTGCGAAAAGGATTGCAATGATGTTGATTTAAAATACAAAGATTATTTTGGTCCCCGTTCTGCTCGTTTTACTCCACTTACAATTCCCTTTGTTACGTACGAATGGAACTCGAGCGCGGATTTATGTCTCGTCTTGCACAAGTTACTGTTGTAATTCATTCAAGTTGCCATGTTCGAATTGAGAGCAATGAATAACGTCTAAAGCTGACTACACATTTACTCAGAAAATCAACGAAAATCTTGGAGGAAACTACCTTGATTATGAATTTTAGATTGCATGAAAGATTTCTTGAATAAAACGAGAACTTGTCTATGGCACTCAGTTTTTGAGAATCAGAACCAGAATCAGTATTTTTGCTCATTTCATCAAAAAATGTTCTCCACAAATTTGAAGCTTATGAAACTAATGTAAGCTACAAAGTTTATTAAACATCAAAAAAGTGCCTAACGTTGTTAGCGGTTGTTGACACAAAATTAGTTTCTTACGATTTCGAAATTCTTTCCGTCGGTATGTGATAGTGGCAGAAAAGAACGGAAGGAATTTCGATTTATTTTCGTAATTTAAATTATATTATTATATTATATTGGGTCAACTCAGTATCCAAAATTATTTGGCGAATGCGCAAGTTACAAAGCTTGTTCAGATGAAAAATTCGGATACTTCGTTGGGTCGGATTACTGTATCCGGATTCGAATGATCAAGTTTAACGAAAAGTAGCATACCTGCAAAAGTTAGCAAAATGGACTGCTGATTGATAAAACGAACAATCAATAACATTTAGAGCCTGTTTCACAATGTCCAGATATAACTGATGTCAGATAAACTGCTTATTTTCATCAATTTTTCTGAATATCTAACTGATAGAACTTCATTCACAGGTGGTGAATCATTTTGATCATTGAATGCGAAAAATTGAATATTAGAACTACCATTCTCAATAACTGGATCTCAAGTTTCTTAACTTGGAATTATTTTTTTTTGTTCTAGCCTCAAGCTATTTCATTATATTTGTTTCAGACAAATTCGTACCGGCTTTTTTACGTTATACGCTTAACAATTATGATTTTTCCTTGGGTTTCATTGAATTTGGATTTAGATACTGAAGATGCTTTCATCTGTTCCCAATACCATGCCAAAATCGTGAGGTCTTACGATCATTCGTACGATCTGGCAACGTTGCTTTGCAAGATTATGCAAAAGACTAGTCAAATTTCCTTTCAAAATTGGCTATGGAAAACAATATTGACGTTATTGCAGTTCAGGAAACACATGTAGCTCCTGTGGAGGACTTTCAAACGATGGGTTGTTTTGTATGGGTACCGCCTGAACAATTTTTAGTTGAGTGGGTCAGCCACTTACTTTAGAGACTACATTATAAATGTTCATAATATGCGAGCAGAAAGTATATCAGGAATTCATTTTTTGGTCATAAAGATTAATAATACTCCTATAGCAAATATTTTTAAACCTCCTACCTGAAACAGATAAACCTGGCCTGAACAGATAACGATTAGCTATTCCCATCCCACAATATATGTAGGAGATTTCAACTGCCATCAGGTTTTATGACCTCGAGGTATGAAACCTCGGATACGAATGGGATTCGGCTTCAGGAACGGATGGACATCAATAATTTATATTTGGTATTTGATGCTAAAGATCAAAAATCATTCCATTCACCAAAGTGGAAAAAGGTTTATAAACCCGACCTGTGCCTTGTTTCCATAAACAAAGAATATAGACCACTTAGCTGTTCAAGAACTGTATTGTCGACATTCCCACATAGTCAGCATCGTCCAGTTGTTGCAACTGTTGGAACCGAAATTCCGATTACGCCTACATTGTCTAAACCTAGGTGGAATTTTCAGAAAGCGAAATGGAAGAAATTTGCTGGGTGTGTGGATAGTATTTTTCATTGGATTCCTCTAATTAGTTCTAGCTTTAAAAGATTTATTGGAGCCATTGAGAGTTCTGCAGAAAAATACGTACCAAGAGGATTCTGTAAACGGTATATTGCTGGTTGATCAGAAGAGGTAGAAATATCGTATAAAAAGTATTTGAAAGACCTGTCTCAAAAAAACGTAGAAGGAAATTTTGAACATTATCAATAAAAACAGAAAGGAAAAATGAAACTGCAATCGAAATGTATCAAACATCGCTCACAAACACAACAGAAGAATGCACCTATTTCCGAAGATATTGATAAGTAAGTTATCAACTTTAGACGAATTGAAAATTGCCATTTCTGGAATCAACAGCAGAAAATCTACAGGATTTGCTGGTATTTTTCCGGAATTCATGAAAAACTTGGGAAATTCATCACTTAATTGGTCAGTCTCTTTTTACAATAACATATTTGCTTCAGGAATCATTTCCAGTGAATTCGAAAGATCTAAAATGATAGCCATTCTAAAACTAGGTAAGAAACCTGAAGGTCCTAATAATTACAGACCGATTTCGTTCTTGTTCCGTACAAAATTTTGGAGAAAATGATATGATGCTTCAAAGAATACATCAGCAATAAATATGTTCCACAAAATTATACACTTATTTCACTAAATGTGGTTTTATTATACACAAATATTCCAGTTGAGGTTGCATTAGATATACTAAATTTGAAATGGCATGAATTAGAAGAACATACTACACTAACGAAAGAACATTTTTTAAATGGTACGAAACTTTGTTTGAGTTGTACTTATTTTACATTTGATAAAATTTGCTACAGCCAAATATATGGAATAGCGATAGGACCTTCTTTATCATGTCCCATTGCAAATGTTGTAATGGAATATGTTGAAGAAAATATTCTATCTACTATTCCATATAACAACCAATATACAAACGTTTCTCAGATGATATAACTCTCAATACCAATCAATGAAGAAGACAATATATTACAAGCATTTAATAATTATCACAATACAATAAAATTCACAATAGAAACGGATAACAACAAAACTATAAACTTTTTAGATCTAAATGTCGATTATAATAATGATGAAAACAAAATAAATACAACATGGTTTACCAAAAACATAAATTCTGAAAGATATATCAATTTCAATTCAAATGTACCAAAAATTTATTAAGAAGAATGTTATTGTTGGTTTAATAGACAGAGCAGTGAAATTAACTGAACCAACAAAACGCAAAGAACAAATTAATGAATTAAAAAATATTTCAGTCGAAAACAATTATCCCATTTCTTCAATAAATAGCGTTATAGAAGAAAGAATAAACAAAATATATGATAATAAAAACAATGAATTGGATTCTTCTAATATAAAGTATATTAGCCAACCATGCTTTCACCCTTGGCCATCATTTCGATTTTGATAATGTCTCTGTTCTATGTGAATGCTCTGACCATTTTAAAAGAAAGTTTCTAGAAATGTGCTTTATTAATGAGAATCCTCTAGCAGTCAACAAAAAGAGTGACATTAATAACCTTAGCACGATTTACAGCTATTCGTTGTTTCTTGACAACCAATGACATTTATACCTAACAAGTTGTTTTGAATTTATAAATGTTCTCTTGCATGAAAAGATCTTAAACTCGATTGTCATCATTTTCTTCTTGCTGTTTTCGTCGGTTTCATAAACTAGTTAGACGTAAGTTCTGTATTGTAAAAGATACTTTGTAACTGACATTATGAATTTTAGCACCTCGATAAAGAGCCGCATCTTGGTTCGAAATATCGGTGAAATAAATAACGAATGTTTATTTCATTTGGTAGCTGCCCACTTTTCTTGCCGAATACCCAAGAAAATTTGATTTCTAAAGTATATTGGTATACCGTACATTCCGGCATTAGCCAAAAAAATAGGTAACATTTTAGGTAAATATAAACTTATTCTAGCAAATAAACCATACAACACTCTGAATAGATTTTTCACTAAATTAAAAGACCCTACAGATGATAATAAACAAACGAATGTAGTATATAAAATTTCTTGTATAAATTGTCCAGGACAATATATTGGACGAACAAAACATTATTGACATAAAAAAATTTACAACCATAAATACTCTCCACGAATAAATAATTAATGTGCAGCTCTTAGTAAACATTCACATGACTTAAAACCACAATTTTGATTTCAATAATGTGACAATCCTTGATAAAGGATCGAACTATCAGAAACGATTAATCAAAGAGATGATACATATCAGAAAAGAAATAAACTCTGTCAATTTTAGAACAGATATAGAAAATTTAAGTATGATTTATAATGGAATATTTCAAAGCTATTGTTAAACAGTAAGCTGTAATCTTTATCTAAGCAACATTATTAACATCATGAAATTGTCAAACCACACTCAAAAGTTGTATTGAAAAAATTTTTTAATTATACAAATACAAGTTTATGATCGTATAACGATCGAAACGTCGTATGAAACGTCCAAATGTTCTTTTATTGTTGACTGTAATTTTGGAAAAAGAAATAATATTGAAGAGTAGCACCAAAATCCATATCCATCCGCCTAAAGAGCAAGCAGGTTTTTGTTCTGGAAGAAATTGTTGTGACCAGGTTCTGGCATAAACAACACAAATCGACGCTGATTTTCAAAAAAGATTGAAGACTGAAGCAGTTTTCCTTGATCTAACTGCTGCTTATGACTCTGTATGGAAGGATGGTCTTATATCCAAATTTTATTAAATCTTATCTTGCTTAGTCTCGTGGAAAATATGCTCACGAATCGTATAATTAGATTCTTCGTTAGAGAAGAGAGTAGTCAATTCAAACGTTTGAATGATGGTCTACCTTAAGGATCTGCTCTTTCTCACCGTTATTATATAATATCTTCACAAGTAATCCACCAGAAACTGTATGAAGAAAATTCATTTATGCTGATGATTTGGTTTTCACTTTTCAACATAATAATTTTTCTGAGATAGAGAGAAACTTCATGAACGTCGTGAAGGATTATTTCAAGAAATGGCCATTATGTCCCAACTTGATCAAAACGGGGTCAGTTGTTTTCATTTGAATAATCATGAGAAACCCTGAAAATTGAGAGTTTTAATGGATGATGCGGCACTTCCACACAATTTCAATCCAATTTATTTGGGTGTTACTCTAGATCGTTATCTCAATTATAAAGAACACATATATAAAGTACGAAATAAAATAGAAACACGTAATAACATAATATACAAACTTGCAGGTACTGATTGAGGAGCTTCTGCGGAAACTTTAAGAGTCGCTGGCATCTCGTTAGTTTTTTCAACAGCAGAATATTGTTGCCCTGTGTGATTGAATAGCGTTCACATCAAAAACACGATGCGTTGTATTTCTGGTGTCATAAAGTCTACTACATTACCTTGGTTGCCAATTCTGTGTAACATAACACCACCTCATATCAGAACAAAAATTGCTTCAATTAGAGATAGTTTTCCGATTTGGAATAACATTCAAAACCCTCCTAGAGTAAGACTAAAATCTATGTCACCGTTTTGGCAACTAACTTCCTCAGATTTTTCATCTACACAGGAGTGGAAATTAGAATGGAGTAGACCAAACGTTTGCAGCAAACACCTTATAATATGTAGACCCAAATGACAAAATTCCTGGCTTTAATTTACCAAGCCAAGTTTGGAGTAAAATTAATCATTTACGTACTGATCACGGACGTTGTAACTCAATACTTCACAAATGGGGATCTATAGACAATCCAAATTGTGATCATTGTGGTGATGTAGTAGAAACAATTACTCATTTGGTGAAAGAATGTCCAATAACTAAACTGACAGATGGATTCTGGCAAATTCATCGACTTACATCAGTTGCTATGAATTGGGTTCATAATCTTAAGCCGTTGTGATATAACAGAAGCTCTATTTTTTTTCACCGGATTGTCATATTAGAGTTATATTGTGATTTCATACGAATATGCACGATATGAAAATTCTTCTAGGTTTCTCTGCATCTCACCATAGTAGGATGTTACAGGACAAATGTGAATAAACTACTCCCAAGTAGACAGTCCATAGCGACTCTATTGGCAAAGTATGGCGCATTCTAGGAAGCGCCGATTCACTTTTCCAACTCAATAGTCGATATGCTTAGACCATCGCAGGTCAGCATCAATAAAGACATCAAGGAACTAAACACAATTTGATTTGGACAATTAAATTTTAGTGTCAGATAACACTGATTACCGGCTCATTGTGGTGATTCCTAAACAACAGGATCCGCGTTTTATTCATATTTATAATTAGTCCATTTGGTTTACACCAAGCACCAAAATTTTCTATCTTCAGTTGGAAACTGTGCTGGACCATCATATAGACATGTTCGATTCACGTTTGCTTAATATAAACATCTTTTGTCATGCTGTCTACGTCTTGTGTGCGAATGTAACAAATAAGTGTGCGTAGGATCAAATCTTTGTTGCTGCGCATTCTGTCGTTTTGTGTTGTTGCCTGATATGATGCATTTTCTTCCGGCCCTGAGGTACTGCGGTAACATGTAACCGGAAGTGGCGCCCAAAATTTCGTTTTCTTCTGATCCATAGAGCTAGTGGGATATGTTTTCCAAACCGCTTTTTGCATGCAAGTCTTCAGTGCTCTCCAGGATTGTCTTCTGTTTCACATTTCCTTTCATCTCTCAACCAAATGCATATTTGTTGAACATTGTCATGATTTTTGTTGTATCTTGACAAATCTGGTATGTGTTTCATTTCGCAGAATAATATATCGTCGATGAGAGCCTAATGCACCAATTGGTATCCACTATAATCATTATTTTGTTGTAGAAAGCAAATACGCCATCGAGACAAAAAAACAATTTTCAGCTAAGCAGCGTATGTCGCAGCAATTAGACTTTTAATAAAATTATCAGTACGAATTGTGTTACGAACCAAAGTCAAGTACCTATGCGTATGTTTGCCATCTCTGAACCTGGATTCCGCAACCGTTTCCCGGTTGGGTAGGTATTATATAAATATGTGATCTAAGCGACCCCGTGATTTATAACGTTATATTGGAAAGGAACGTTTTTGGGTTTTCGAGTACGGAATGCGCATATTTAGGCGGCCATAGCGTCAGCCCAATTGGCTACCGGAATCTAGTTATCCAATCCCCGATCTGTGGTGACTTTTCATCTGTCATCGGGTCGACCCGGCCACCCACCGTCAACCGCAGACCTATAAATTACGATGCGATACCGATTCGATACCCCGTTCGATCCCGACCGACCGTGAGGCGATTCGATGTACCGGCGAATTGTCGTCAGGACCGTATTTCGCCTGACCGTAGCACACACACACATACTCTAAACTGAGAGAGTGATAAAAAAAGGACACACGGAATTCCGAGAAACGACCGCCTAAATAGTAAATCGTCCCATCGACGGGCAGCGCATTTCTTCGGTTTTCGGTTAATTGGGTGTTGGTCGCCCCTTGTTTTACGATTTTCAGAACCGGCGGATTCCCGGAATAACTCCGATAAACTCCCGATTCCGGGGCCCCTTCCGCTCACGACGACTTATTCGACTTAATCTGATCGCCTGCCAACGTTATTTCTACGCTCTTGGTGAGAGTGTCTGAATTCTCCTCGATTCTGTTCGGTGTTGAATCAATCTCCAAGAGGAAGTCGTTAATGGATTGTAAATTGAGATATAATTATCACCATTTTTTTACCCTATTCGGTTCTAAGTTCAGTAATTAGAATTCGTTGGAATATGAAATTAATATTGCATTTGGCTTTCACAGTTTAGATTTAGTGTCAACCTGTAATACCTGCAATAGGGTTCCTGAGTTTTCGCATAGTTAAATGATTCGTATTTGCGGTACGTTTTAACAAAACTCCTAACCCAAATTAACTTGTGAAAAAGAAAAATATGTATGAATTCAAAGAAAAAAATGATCGTGTAACCCACTGACTTTCAGATCGCACAAGTGCCTCTGGCATGACCTAAAGACATAAATTAAATATATAGCTGGGAACAACGCCTCTACGCGCCTTCCGAAGCACTATGACATTCTCAAATTAAGTTGGAATTTACTGGGATTCGGACCCGGTTTTTCTGGGTAGTAGGTCAGTACTACGCCTGTTGAGTTACCAATGGCACTAATAATAATTCGGAGGTGACTCCTTAATTGATTACGCTAGACCTTTCAAAGTAAAATGTTCAACCCAAATTATCACACAGGTAAAAACATGTTTTTACTTATCTCGTGTTGATGAATTTAACATGCCTCTCCCGCCCTGCGAAGTCTTATGACAGCATGGTCCTTTCTGGATTTCAATTAGGTTGTCCAAGATCTACTATTGTTTTCATTTCTGCAAGCCTATCCTGAGATTGATCTCACTCAGCGTGCAACTTCCTCATTACCTGCGACTTAGTGTCCGAATGTAAAAACATGCCAAAGGGTACATACTCACTACTTCCTATAGCGTCTCTGACTGCTTTATTGGCTTCTTTATTGCCTTCAATACCGATGTGCGATGCTAGTAGACACTGTTTTTCATGGGGTGTAATGGTTGTCGTCTATTGGAATTGCTTCCTAACGTTTCGCTCGTATGTATGACAAGCTTCTTCAGAGGTGTTTTCATCTCCGATGCACTATTAAAACTTCTTCTTTCTGGTTCTCAAGTTGTATTTATACCCATTGGTAGATGGTTGATTTGTCATCCTTGACGTTTTCAATGACATGGTCATTGATGACGTGATATATTTGACGTCAGATGTTGATTTGATGTGTCTCTCGATGACTGAAATCGCATCTATATTTGCGGTCCATAAATATGAATGCGATCCTGAACAGTGGATTCTAGAACTGGTTCAACTTCAAGGTCTCCTCCTTGCTGTTGAAATGGTGCGACACTTATGGATCTCAGTCGCCTCTCTCAATATCTTATCGTAATAGCTGGCTCGAATGATAATTGAACTAAGCATGTATTTGTTAATTTGCGTGGGTTTCTTGTAACCGTGTGATTTTGCATAAGTCCTCTTCTTTTCACCAAAATATCCCGAAAGGGGTGCTGTTAGGCTTGTTTTTCTTCCTTAGTGAATCGTATATTTGGAAGCTGTCCGTTCAGATGATGGAGGAACTAGGTTGGCTCTTGTCCAAGCTTCTCAAGGATGACAAACCAACCACCTACCATTGCGTATAAATACAACTTGAGAGACAGAATAAGACGGTTGAAATAGTGCATCGAAGATGGAAACACTTCTGAAGAAGCTTGCCACTCGTCCAAGGGACACGTGAGGAAGTAATACCAACAACCAATACCCATTACAACCGATAAAAAACACTGTTACAGTGGAAGCTTGGACCAATATATTTTGCAAGAATCTCACCAATATATAGGGATGCAAATTTGGCTATCCAGTATTCTTGAACTCTTTCACCACCTCCTGTTGCAGCTTCTACTCTATACAGCATTTTTGATCGATGATTAGGCCATTCAAAGGTAACGAACAAAGATAATGTGAAATCATTTTGACAAAGGCTAATATTTGTGTTATTTTTGTGGATTGAGCCATAAGAAACTTATGTTCTTATTTTCCGTGGTGGAGTATTTTTAGCAGTTGTTTGTTAGGCATAACTTTCTTTCCTTTTTCTTCAATCTCCTCCACTTCTGCATGTAAAGTCCTTCTTTCGCTCTTCATGCGATCCCATTTTGCTTCAGCTACATCCAACCTTTCACTGCAATCTTTGGATGTCATATCGCCATCTCATCTGAGGTCGGCCGTCCCTGCCAGATTGAAGGGAGCCAACGCAGCCGTCTCTTCGTCCATCCCTACTCCGCCCTCTTCCCGCACGGCCTACCCAGTGCCACTTGAAAGTAGCTCTAGTCTGAACTACTTTCTTAGAACAAATTTCTCCATTATTTTCGGTGTTATAAATGTATAGCAGTATATCCTCGTCGTTCAATTTTTCCGCTTGCATCACGCGTCAGTCTTGAGCACATTGTTTTGTTAGAAAAGACTTGAGCCCCATGTATAAAATTGCAAAAGTCATTTGAATCAGCATATAGCTTGATCTGAGATAGCTTTGTACTAAAGTTTTCCTTGAAATTCTTCATTCTGCACTTCCAATTCCAGAGATGTTGGTCGGGGCACTTCCAACATTATTCTGGTTTTTCTTGCTTGGTGTCGATAAATCAAGCGACTAGTCTTTGTTCACTTCCTTCCTTTACTAGCTGAGCATGAAAATAACTTCCCTTTTTCAGCATGAAATGCAATCAATCGAATGGTTCGTTTTACGTCAGGCTCTTCCATGTTGTTTGTAAGCAAAATGGTTTCGCGTTTGCTCCAGAAACTCCAGTCTCAACTGGTCTCTTTCATCTCTGCTTCCCAAAGCGAATTCTCTTAGCAGTGGGGTATTCTCATTGAGTTTCTATCCCATTTTCGTGTTAAATTTTCCTGTGACGTGGTGAGTTGCGCAAGAGGTACCATTTTTTGTGAGGTACTGTCATACGTTGGATGATTGGGACTAGAAATTAGATGCATTAGATATGCTAAGATACTTTCTCCTGAGAGGCAAACGCAGTTCACTGGCTTCATCGAGAACATTTGAAATGAGACGTGTACAAAAGAATCCAAGCGGGTATTTTGCATTGCATCTAAACTTCTGGGTGTTGAGAAAATGACTAAACTACATGCAACTGAACCATAGTCGAGTTTAGACATAATAGTAGTTTTCTTTATGCTCAAATGTGTTTTGGAGTCCCGTTACTACACGAAACTATGAAATTCGAAAAGTACTCTTTGAAATTCGGTTGCAGTCAAAGGCAATTCTAAAGAAAGCGCTTTGAACTTTGTTTAAATTGGTTTCATATATTTGGAGGAAGCAATGTTGATTTTCCAATGTATAGACCATTGGGTCGAATTAAAATTTGCTTAGACAAATAACAATAAATTCAAAAAAGTCTTGTGGTATAGTTAAGACTTACGCATAACAACCTCTGCAGACTCATGATGAGAAAAACACGCCGCTCTACTCTTAATCACACTTAAAACTGGAGAAAATTTCATCCAAACAGTTTCCACCTTCACCAGTTCCAAAAATTTCCGGTTCAAAACGGATAGGTGAAAAATACTGCTTTGCTGATAGTGAAATCTTCATAAGATCTATGTTATAACATAGTTGCCTACATATGAAGGTCTAAGCTCAATTCAATGACTGTACATCACATTGAGAAGCTTCGTGCTCAATGCTTAAACCAGGATTTAGGAATCCTAGGGTGTAAACAAGAATTAAACATGCATGTCATCCACAAACATGATCTGTGGAAAATAACCTGAAGATCCGTTGTGTGAAAACAGAGGAGTCAGAACACCACCCTGCAGAATTCCCCAAGCACTTTTGGCCGGATCAGGTAATTCACAACGATATTGATATTGAAAAAGTTTCTATCAAGATTTTTATTTCCAAGAAGCAAAAAACTCGCCATTTCATTGCACATGAAAGTTTGTACTTGTTGTGGATGCTTTTTATTTTCTGTTGATACACGTTATCACTTTATGTTTCATGCACCACGGTGTACTTGCTGCATGTAGTGAACTTCATGAATACATGAAAGGATCAGGTCGTGTATTGCCTTGAAGATGGCGTTATATAACTTTTCACCCTACTCATAACGATCCGCAATATTTCGCGTTCTCCAGATCAACATTTCTCCCAGTAGTTTGTTGAAGGGTTGGCGCCCGCTTTTCTCCCGCCTATTTGAATATGATTCATCGGCAGTAATTTGAACTGGTATGAAAGGCATGTTTGCACGAGTTTTCAGCACTCGAGCACGTCTCTAGTGGTTGTTATAGAACGCTGCCTCCCGTCCGTTCGTCCGTACGACGCGACGCGACGTCGTCGTGAGAGAGAAGCTGCACAGGGTACAACACAGAGTTACACCAGCAACACGAGCAAATAAACGAAAAACTCTTTTTTATCCGAGAGACGATGCATATGCAGATATGTGATCACATATTTTCATCCCCTATTCGTAGCGTTTTTGGCTGCCCAGAAAAAGTGTCAATACGTCTCTGTTCGTCCTTCAGTTGCCGAGAGCCCTACAGAAGGGCGTACGTACGTTCGGAATTTATGTAGTGAATACAATTTTCATGCACACCTTATATCAATCGTTCCCATTTGATTAACGCAACTTTGAGTGCGGCTCGTACAGTTCTTCCAGCATTTCCATAAAAGTGATAACGAGATCAGGACTTGCGGTTCCCTTTCTTTTAATCCGGCGTTAATCCTCGGAAATGGTATTTTTTTCAGCCTAAGCAGATTATCATCTACTTCATATATCATACTAACAACTGACATTCGACCGTCAGCAATTTTCGCGTTTAAGGAACGAAAAGCAACGAGTGACGCGTTCCGATTGTTCTTACCGACCGAGTCGCCCCATAATAAGGTGTAAAATTACAAATTAGCGGTCGGGCAAATTACTTTAAATCTCCCGAAGTCGCCAATGTATGTAATTCACTTGAGAATTTGCATTTGTACGTTTCCTTTCAATGAGCCGGACGTAGTATGCGTTCGGGTTATTAGATCGTCCTACAAGGTTCCGCGCCTATTCTCTTCTTCAGATCAAAGATAGCCACATTAAATTACTACGTGAGAAGTCGCAGTATCAGGGTCGGATTTTCCAGATTCTATGCTAATTGCTGTCATATCTATCTATTTCATTTATGACCAATTTTGCTGATTATGTTTGGGAAGTAAGGGGCTAATGCCTCACTGCGATAATTGACACCACACGTTCATCACATTATACAAAATGCTTTAGATGATATTTCTTGGAATCAGGTGGACCTGATGGAGCCCTCAAAATTGAGAAGCATTTATGTAATCGGTATTCCATCATAACCTACTGACTTGGATCCTTTAAATAATGTCTCGAATCTCTTGGAGCATGCTCAAACCTCTTGAGGTAGAAGTCAGATACCAATCGTTCAAACAAAATACTTGCTGAATAATTCCACGGTTGAGTGGCATGAGAAGTGCTTGGAAAATTGTCATACTAAGTATTTATGAGATTTATTTTTTTGTTTGAGTCTGTAATGTCTTATTGTTCACTTTTTGTATTTATGAAATTTTTGTCAAAAATATGATCAACGGAATATGAAACATGAAATGTTATAACTGTAATTTCAATGCATTTATTTGTTCTCGAAGATGGTGATTATATATTAAAGCAAATGATTTTATAACGATATAAAATTCGAAAATTCATAGAATATCCGAGAGGATATTGATAATATAAAATTCTTAATATTAGGAAAAATACGATTCCTCCCCGATTTGTGATGGGACAACTTTTTAAGTTCGTAAATTCATCTTACAGAGATGCTCCAACAAGGAGAGCTTTCATCTTCCATGGAATCACTTTCGTACGACTCGTCAGTAACATCACCGGCTTCCAGCAACGGCCACAATCAGCAAAGAACGAAGAGGATGCGGACATCTTTCAAGCATCATCAGTTGCGAACCATGAAAACTTACTTTGCGATAAACCAAAATCCAGATGCCAAAGATTTGAAACAGCTTGCGCAAAAAACTGGACTATCGAAGCGAGTTTTACAGGTGAGATAATGGAGCTGATATCATATTTTCGGTCAAAATATTCATTTTCTCAGTCAATACTTTTATTCAACTCCAGAATTATCAAATGGTCGGGACACATAGCAAATAAACGTTTAATCGCGATGCAGTTCTACACAAGTCGATGATATTGGTGTGTATTTGTCGCCAGTCACTTTGGTTTCTTCCTATAAATTGATATTGCTCCATTTGTTCTCCATCCCGGACTCTTTCCATTAGTCGGAATCGGGTTTCCTAGCCAAGTGTCTCCAAATACCTAAGTATAGTGCATTTTATTCTTTTTCGAGATAATTTCTTCATGTCCCTCTGCAGATTAGTCATCTGGGTGATCTGTTCTTTTTGTATCCATGATAATCCATTCATTCATGGTTTGGTTCTCTGGTATTCTCATTACATGGTGATTATTCCGTTCAAAGCTACCTCTCATGCACATATTGCGAATTCCATCTTTTAATATACCTCCTTCCAACCCAAGTAGCATAAGCATTTCCATTAAATAAAGTCTCTTTTCTGCGGACTTATTATTTGTTCATAACTTGCTGCCATGGAGAGCAGTAATTTTATTTATTGCTCATCGACATTTCTGGGTCACACATTACCTTTGATAGAATCTAATTCCTTGTGTTTTCACATATATTCTTCATATATATTCTTCGGGTATTGTCTGCTTTGATGGAGCCATCTTAAGAAATGAAATGATAGAGACCAAGTATTTGAAGTTATTCGCTCTAGAGAGGACTTGGTAATGACAACCAAACATATCACGCCATTCCCTCAAAACTCCTCGTAGTTGACTTTCTAATTACTTCACTCTTTGACTATCTGTCTGAACTACACCGCCTCTGTTTCGCATAGACTCATCAGCTGTTTTTGGCTTTTACTTCTCTTCCTCTGATACCTCATTGAGTTTCCACGATTACATTCATCGAGCTTGCTCGATTTTCACCAATCATCGCATTGTGAAACATCTTTGTCACCCTATTGTTCCATGAGCTCAAATCATCTTCATAATCTTTTCACAATGGCATTTTTACACCACATTTCTTCATTTCATCGTTCCGTACTCTAGCTTTGGGAGTCTTTTTACACAGACATCTCAACAACCTCAATATTACTGCATCCACATCATTCACATATGTTTTTTCTGGCACTCAAGCTTCTTTTGCATATGAAATTATAAGCACAAATACACTACGGCGAACAACCATTTTGGAATATATGCTTATACGTTGGTACTTATTCAACAGCATGATTTGAAGATTGAATATTCAATATTTATGGACTTCTTAATTTTCAAATTTTTGTGGAATCACTATAGATCGAGTGACGCGTTCCGATTGTTCTTACCGACCGAGTCGCCCCATAATAAGGTGTAAAATTACAAATTAGTGGTCGGGCCAATTACTTTAAATCTCTCGAAGTCGCCAATGTATGTAATTCACTTGAGAATTTGCATTTGTACGTTTCCTTTCAATGAGCCGGACGTAGTATGCGTTCGGGTTATTAGATCGTCCTACAAGGTTCCGCGCCTATTCTCTTCTTCAGATCAAAGATAGCCACATTAAATTACTACGTGAGAAGTCGCAGTATCAGGGTCGGATTTTCCAGTTTCTATGCTAATTGCTGTCATTTATGACCAATTTTGCTGATTATGTTTGGGAAGTAAGGGGCTAATGCCTCACTGCGATAATTGACACCACACGTTCATCACATTATACAAAATGCTTTAGATGATATTTCTTGGAATCAGGTGGACCTGATGGAGCCCTCAAAATTGAGAAGCATTTATGTAATCGGTATTCCATCATAACCTACTGACTTGGATCCTTTAAATAATGTCTCGAATCTCTTTGAGCATGCTCAAACCTCTTGAGGTAGAAGTCAGATACCAATCGTTCAAACAAAATACTTGCTGAATAATTCCACGGTTGAGTGGCATGAGAAGTGCTTGGAAAATTGTCATACTAAGTATTTATGAGATTTATTTTTTTTGTTTGAGTCTGTAATGTCTTATTGTTCACTTTTTGTATTTATGAAATTTTTGTCAAAAATATGATCAACGGAATATGAAACATGAAATGTTATAACTGTAATTTCAATGCATTTATTTGTTCTCGAAGATGGTGATTATATATTAAAGCAAATGATTTTATAACGATATAAAATTCGAAAATTCATAGAATATCCGAGAGGATATTGATAATATAAAATTCTTAATATTAGGAAAATACGATTCCTCCCCGATTTGTGATGGGACAACTTTTAAGTTCGTAAATTCATCTTACAGAGATGCTTCAACAAGGAGAGCTTTCATCTTCCATGGAATCACTTTCGTACGACTCGTCAGTAACATCACCGGCTTCCAGCAACGGCCACAATCAGCAAAGAACGAAGAGGATGCGGACATCTTTCAAGCATCATCAGTTGCGAACCATGAAAACTTACTTTGCGATAAACCAAAATCCAGATGCCAAAGATTTGAAACAGCTTGCGCAAAAAACTGGACTATCGAAGCGAGTTTTACAGGTGAGATAATGGAGCTGATATCATATTTTCGGTCAAAATATTCATTTTCTCAGTCAATACTTTTATTCAACTCCAGAATTATCAGATGGTCGGGACACATAGCAAATAAACGTTTAATCGCGTTGCAGTTCTACACAAATCGATGATATTGGTGTGTATCTGTCGCCAGTCACTTTGGTTTCTTCCTACAAATTGATATTGCTCCATTTGTTCTCCATCCCGGACTCTTTCCATTAGTCGGAATCGGGTTTCCTAGCCATGTGTCTCAAGTATAGTGCATTTTATTCCTTTTCGAGATAATTTCCTCATGTCGCTCTGCAGATTAGTCATCTGGGTGATCTGTTCTTTTTGTATCCATGACAATCCATTCATTCATGGTTTGGTTCTCTGGTATTCTCATTACATGGTGATTATTCCGTTAAAGGTCCCACTTCAAAGCTACCTCTCATGCACATATTGCGAATTCCATCTTTTAATATACCTCCTTCCAACCCAAGTAGCATAAGCATTTCCATTAAAAAAAGTCTCTTTTCTGCGGACTTAATATTTGTTCATAACTTGCTGCCATGGAGAGCAGTAATTTTATTTATTGCTCATCGACATTTCTGGGTCACACATTACCTTTGATAGAATCTAATTCCTTGTGTTTTCACATATATTCTTCATGTATATTCTTCGGGTATTGTCTGCTATGATGGAGCCATCTTAAGAAATGAAATGATAGAGACCAAGTATTTGAAGTTATTCGCTCTAGAGAGGACTTGGTAATGACAACCAAACATATCACGCCATTCCCTCAAAACTCCTCGTAGTTGACTTTCTAATTACTTCACTCTTTGACTATCTGTCTGAACTACACCGCCTCTGTTTCGCATAGACTCATCAGCTGTTTTTGGCTTTTACTTCTCTTCCTCTGATACCTCATTGAGTTTCCACGATTACATTCATCGAGCTTGCTCGATTTTCACCAATCATCGCATTGTGAAACATCTTAGTCACCCTATTGTTCCATGAGCTCAAATCATCTTCATAATCTTTTCACAATGGCATTTTTACACCACATTTCTTCATTTCATCGTTCCGTACTCTAGCTTTGGGAGTCTTTTTACACAGACATCTCAACAACCTCAATATTACTGCATCCACATCATTCACATATGTTTTTTCCGGCACTCAAGCTTCTTTTGCATATGAAATTATAAGCACAAATACACTACGGCGAACAACCGTTTTGAAATATATGCTTATACGTTGGTACTTATTCAACAGCATGATTTGAAGATTGAATATTCAATATTTATGGACTTCTTAATTTTCAAATTTTTGTGGAATCACTATAGATATATAGATATATGAATACGTGGTTATTTGGGTTCTCAGCAAAATTGTCTTCACAAGAATGGTATGTATGTATCTATATTTCGAGTCTTTTGCAACTCTTCCTCGGGATGAGGATGCTAAAAATTACAGAGTTGACATCTACAATGATAAAAACGGACATACTTACATCCGCACAAACGCAACAAGGCGACCGTACAAATCGACGTGAAGTACTAACAAATGTTAGGTCGAAACCGGGGAAACTGTCAAGGCCAAAGAAAGGCAGTGGGAAAATTTCGCCGGCTTCGTCACAATAAAATATATACGATATCGATATAATAAAACTAAGCTGGTACGATTGCAGGAAGTCTTTTTGGTCTATTGATAGCAAAAACAGTATAAACTACTAAGATTTTTCAAATCCGTTTTCTTGTTAACAGTTGATCGTTCTCGTTTATAAAACACATCTCTAAGAAAGTCCTCTTATTAAAATTGGTAGTACAAGATAAAACCCTAGGATTATCAAAGTTGAATTCGTGATTAAGAGAATTCGCATGACCAGCAAGAGCACATCTATTAGGGTGCAACCGAACATCACTTTTGTGCAAACTTATACGTTTCTTCAAAACTTGGGATGTCTGCCCAACATAGCACGACGGGCAATCATTGCACCTAATCAAATAAACACAGTCAGAAATAGACAACAGAGGAAGTCTATCCTTGAGGCGAGTGAAAAGCCTCCTGACTGAAAAGGGATAATATTTGGCAATCTTAACGTTCGGCAGGTCTTTAAAAATGTTTTCTAACTTGTTAGTCAAACCGGGAATAAACGGCAGCGAAGCGAAAGTGATAGGCGAAACCAACGGAGAGTCACCGCGAGTAACTCTCGAAGAAATCACCGATGTAGTTTCATTATTGTTAACCACCGACAACACACCACGAACTGATTGATGGAAGCATCTGTTGAGAAATGATCTTGAATAACCGTTTTCCAGAAATATATTGAAAAGCCTTCTCTCCGATGCAGACAAGAAATCAGGATGGCAAATCGATCTGACTCGATTGACCATGCCTTTAACCAAATTAACTTTGACATTCCAACTATGGCAAGAAGTAAAGTGGATATATCTTCCGGACGATGTAATTTTCTGATGCCAATCGAGTCTAATGATGTTATTGTCCGATCTGATCAATTTGGTGTCCAAAAACGGGACCGCTTTCTCTGTTTCCTCTTCAACCGTAAACTTTATATGGTCATCAAACTCGTTAAAAATTTGTAAAATATGTTCAGTACCAGTAGATGGAATAGCGAGAACCAGATCATCAACATACTGATATATAAACGGCAAATCGAAACTTAATCTCGGCAAACAATGATTTAATAAAAATGTCATGACCATCGAAGCCAAAACCGGACTCAATCTGAACCCATAGGACAACCAAAAATTTTTTTGTTACTAACAAAAGAATTGTGGAGAAAAAAAAAAAAATTTTTTTGGTCTAAGAGAGCGGTGTTTAAATTCTATAAAAGTTAGGGACAGTTGGTTCCGGAATTTAACTGCACGTAGTTTTCCTTCTGACGTTAAGCTTATCTTGAGTCTTGGTCCTAAGTATTGTTTGAGTCCTCGCCCCATTCAGGATATACCTATAAAAAATATTTTAGCCGATGTTGAAAATATAATAAAGATTGCCCCCAATTCGATTCAGAATCTTCTCAGAGCTAAGTGCACCAATGCGATTACCAATTTCAGCCTTCAAGATCATTCGGATAATAATTTTAAACATCACCTTTTTATTTCTGCCAAAAAATTTCTCCGATCTAATAGAGATATAGTTATTACATCGGCAGACAAGGGCAATGTAACGGTAGCATTGGAGAGAGAAGACTATGAGTGTAAGATGGGAGACATTTTAAGTGATCGCAGTATCTATAAGATTTTACCAAGAGACCCAACTTCGAAATTGCAGGATAAGAACAATTCTATAGTTAAACAACTGAAACAAAGAAATTATATTAATTCGGTTACTGCGGGATCTATAACCACCTACAAATCCGTACCTCCTAGGATATATGGTTTGCCAAAAGTCCATAAGGAAGATATCCCTCTCAGACCAATCGTCTCAACGGTTAATTCTCCTACGTCCAATTTGAGTGCGTTCATGGCTTCTATACTTGTAAGGGCTTTCTCTGAATGTCACACCTATTCTGTCTCCGATTCATTCCAATTTGGCCGTAGGGTCAATAATTTTCAATTACCGGATGGATACAAAATTATTTCATTGGATGCAATTAGTCTTTTCACTAATATCTCGTTGGAACTTGTTCTGAGGTTGATCGAGTCTGAATGGCACAGAATTGAGTTAGTTACTACAATTGATCGTCCATTCTTTCTTTCTATTGTGCGATTTTTATTCGATTCCAATTATTTCTCTTATAAGGGTGATAACTATTCTCAAATTTTTGGTTGTCCTATGGGTTCCAGATTGAGTCCGGTTTTGGCTTCGATGGTCATGACATTTTTATTAAATCATTGTTTGCCGAGATTAAGTTTCGATTTGCCGTTTATATATCAGTATGTTGATGATCTGGTTCTCGCTATTCCATCTACTGGTACTGAACATATTTTACAAATTTTTAACGAGTTTGATGACCATATAAAGTTTACGGTTGAAGAGGAAACAGAGAAAGCGGTCCCGTTTTGGACACCAAATTGATCAGATCGGACAATAACATCATTAGACTCGATTGGCATCAGAAAATTACATCGTCCGGAAGATATATCCACTTTACTTCTTGCCATAGTTGGAATGTCAAAGTTAATTTGGTTAAAGGCATGGTCAATCGAGTCAGATCGATTTGCCATCCTGATTTCTTGTCTGCATCGGAGAGAAGGCTTTTCAATATATTTCTGGAAAACGGTTATTCAAGATCATTTCTCAACAGATGCTTCCATCAATCAGTTCGTGGTGTGTTGTCGGTGGTTAACAATAATGAAACTACATCGGTGATTTCTTCGAGAGTTACTCGCGGTGACTCTCCGTTGGTTTCGCCTATCACTTTCGCTTCGCTGCCGTTTATTCCCGGTTTGACTAACAAGTTAGAAAACATTTTTAAAGACCTGCCGAACGTTAAGATTGCCAAATATTATCCCTTTTCAGTCAGGAGGCTTTTCACTCGCCTCAAGGATAGACTTCCTCTGTTGTCTATTTCTGACTGTGTTTATTTGATTAGGTGCAATGATTGCCCGTCGTGCTATGTTGGGCAGACATCCCAAGTTTTGAAGAAACGTATAAGTTTGCACAAAAGTGATGTTCGGTTGCACCCTAATAGATGTGCTCTTGCTGGTCATGCGAATTCTCTTAATCACGAATTCAACTTTGATAATCCTAGGTTTTATCTTGTACTACCAATTTTAATAAGAGGACTTTCTTAGAGAAAAAATATTCGTTATTATAAAACAAACGTGGAAACACCATCAAAAACACTTTTGACAATTAGATGAAAAAAATTTTTCAAATCTAATTGGTCATGGGTATAGCATAAATGCTGGCTGCGTTACCACGTCGCTTGTATAAGTACTCGAGAGTCCTTGGGTCTTCAGTCTCACAGCGAGCTCATTTAACCGGTCAAAGTCCTTTATCACTGTACTGTACGAATCTGGAAGAGTAGCATCATCAAGGTACCAAACGTTTAGTTCAGATTCCATAGATTGAAGTATTGGTTGAACTGCCAGACTAAATGCAAGGGGCCTAAATTACATCCCTGTTGAGCACCACGTTGAGATGCAATCACCGATTCGTTGTAAAATAGATAAGCAGATTCTTTATAACATTGATATGAGAATGGGTATAACTCCGGAACAATTTTCAAAACCTTGTGTAGCATTGTATCTCGCTCGACTATGATAAACGCGTTTTTAAAGTCGATTTTCAGAAATACTTTCCGCGATTTTTCGGATTTACCACATAAGATCTGACCGTATGGATCGCGGCTTCATAGCCTCTTTTGATAGCAACGCCTACTTGATGAGGTCCAAAACTTGAAACAAGCAAGTTTTCTAGTTAGACGTCTGAGTGAGTTTCCATAAGCAATCGGTTTTATTCTCCCATCTTTCTTGCCAATCGCGCATAGTATTCATTGAAAATAAAATTACAGAAGTTAGTGACGACTGTGGTGGCATTAGATCTGTGATTCTGGCAGATTTTGAGATCATGTCTTTTGTGTTATAGTCGTAGACCATCGATTCCTGGAGATTGTCCTGCAGGAAAGGAATTGATGGTTATTTTTACTTCTGACTCATGGAAAGTGAATTTATCCATTGATTGTTTGAATGGATCGTTCAGAAGAAGGAGTGGCCTTGAAGGAGCTGGGTGTTTTGAAAGTGAGGAGTTGGACGTAGTCTCGTCATAAGGAGCTATCGTTTCAGCTGAGCTAATAAGTCAGATGGCGCCTCTTACATCAATACCACCCAATTTAGCTTCAATTCGTTTCGATATCTTCAGGGTAGTTTGTTTCCTGTTCTTGTTGATTAAGTTCGGATTTGTTGACATTATCTTTGAACTTTTTGTTAGGTTCTTCTCCATTTATCCCTCAATATCGAAGTATTTGTAGGAAAATAAAAGATCTTCCCAAGCTTCCAAAGAATTTTCTTCAATTACTTTGTTTTATAACTGAAGTGAACTTAAACGTGGCTGAACTTCTTGCATTGTTGAGGATGCGACGAATTGTTCAGGTCGATTTACGGCAACCTTTTTTTTATTGTTTCGTTGTTTGAAGTTGGGGTAATCTGAAATTTTTCCACGTGAATAAGCTAGGTTAGGTTAGGTTAGGTTAGGTTTCGGCGGGCTCATTCGTGCATTGGGATAGGATTGAGAAAGTCTGAGATCTACCGGATTCAGCGTTACTTCCAGTGGATAACATTTGTACCACAGGAAAAAACACATAGTATCAAGATGTCAATGTTATTATAATTGTTATTATTTGAGTTCACAATGGGTTCCACGATCTTTCGTGAATCAATATTAAATTCTATAAATTCAATAATAATGATATTGTGAATAGATTCAAGCTAAATGCTATGAATAACTTTCAACGTTTCTCATACCATCCTTATTTTTGTGAAATATTTTGGCAACATTTTTCCTGAAATGCTGTTGTGCTAAAATTTCAACAAAAAATGAAAATGAAAAATTTCTGATAACGTCCACAGAACATAAATTCCGTTATTCATTTCAGGTTTGGTTTCAAAACGCGCGAGCGAAATGGCGAAGGAACATGATGCGACAAGAAGGATCTCAGTCCAGCAATACAAATCCGGGCGGCAATTCGACGAGCTCCGCCATCTTGAACGAATCGAGCATGTCGCACCAAAGCCTGGAGGACCTACACCATCACATACATTCCCAGAATTCGCAAACTCTGGCCTTCAGTGATATTTATTGAATGAAGATGCTGTTCGCGATGCGAAATAGGACGAGAGTACAAAATAAGTGAGTCACGACACAACTGGATGCGGAATCCTTGAAATGCAGATAGTTACAGTATTACAGACAGAATCTCATCACACATACTAATTAGTTCGCATTCTAAAGACCTCGATTTGAATTTTAAAATAATTGTTGTACGTTTCAAAATATATTGGAATTATTTTTTAATTTTTTGCCGAAATATGAAGACGTTTGAATATAATACGAAACGATTTCAAGAAATTTCATACAGCTCTACTTTCCTCTATGTTTTGAAACTCACACGTGGATTTAACATTATATCACAAATTTCTAATCTATGTAAACAGTATCTCATTAGTTGTGTATTAGAAAATGTGGTATTAGAATATGGTTCCTTTTTAGACAGTGATATTCCGCCTTGTTTACGCTTACTCAACGAAGGCATCACTTTGTATATTAATGTTTATAGCAAAATAGATCGATAAAGTGTATATAAATATATGAATGTAAAGGTCAGATGTGCAATTAATATATTATAGAAATATAGTATAAATATTTGTAACGCCTCTCACGTTATTTGGGTACTATGGCCATTCTCATGTACATATTAATATTTATAACACGATAAATAAATTATTATACAGATATAACTGACTTCTTGAATCAATCTTAATACCTTAGCAGGCTTGTTAATCTAGCAAATGTCAAATTGTAAGAAAAATGCCGTGTCGTAATGAACTTTTAGCACAAGAAATCGGGAATATTAAGCAAACATTTCTAATTAGTATTGCAATTTTGGAAGGGCGCCATTATATTTGGCCCAATACGGATTCATTCGTAACGGTCGAGTTGTTTGGAAAGAAGAAACGAACAGCAGTTATACGAAAATCTGATAGCCCATACTACAATGAAGTGAGCAATACTTTTTATTAACCTTCCTAAGCCATTACCTTGTTGCAGTATTTCACTTTTGATACAACGTCAACATTAAATAAATTAGTGGAGAAGGATATAATCATTACAGTTATAAGACCAGGAAGTATATGTAGGAGACGAAAGGTTTTAGGTTACTTTAAGTTGGATGTTTTAACTCTTTGGGAGGAATCAGGTGAATATATAATTTTGTTATGTTCTTGCAGACTTAATGATTGAACTTGCATAATTGTATACTTTTTCGACCTAATTTAATAATTTTTTTAGAAATTTAACATTTTCTGAAAGATTTATTCTCTTTTTGAGGAGTATTTATTTAATCAATGTGGTATTATGGAAGGAAAACCTCTGATAATCGCGGAATGTGACACAACTTTTTCATCGGAGGATGAAGAATAATATTGAAATTATCACAATATTCAATTTTAAAGAATTTCTCCCACAATTTTCAAGAAATATTAACAAAAGTCACTTTTCATGGAATATTTAATACTTTCAGAAAATTCTCGAAATATTTCTCTCATTATTATACAACATTAAGAAATTCTCAGGAAAACGGCAAGGTATTTAAAGTAACATATTCGCAACAATTCCCAAGATATTATTCAATTGTTACAAGCAATCCGAAAATTTTTCAGTATCAGAGTAAAATTGTGAAACAATAATAAAATTTGTCAAGACAGAATGAATCAAAAATTCTCTGAAAATTATCAATTTTTTCAGAAAATTCTGGAATTATGTTGATGTTATAACCATGCCAAGTAAATCCATTTTCTGAAACTACGGAAAGAATGTTAATGAATTGTTCATAAAAATCAGAAAAGAACAGAGGAATTCAAAAGTACGAGTGAAAATGCGTCAATATATAAATTTATGAATACTCATAAAGTTCCAAAAAAATTCGAGATTAACCAGGCATTTTACAGAATTTTAGAAAGTTTCAGGAGAATGGAAAAAAAATTTCTGAAATTTCAGAAAAATTTTGATTTATCTCAAATTCCTCTGGAACAGTAAAAATCTTTATTTTCTATGATGCTTTTTTTGTCAAATTTTCGCGTCGGGTTCCTTTTCTAATTTTTCCATATGATTGACCACATATTTCTGAAAATGGGCTACATAAAATGGACAAACTCTTCAAATTTCTACAAGAATCTGCAAAAATTTCTTTGAAAAATGTGACTGTACCTAAATAATTTTAGAAAATCATGAAAATTCATAGTATTCTACCAAAAATTTGAAATTAATTAAAATTTTGGTGGGATTCAAAAAATTATTCCTCTTCATTTTCCTGAAATGTCAAAAGCATTCGTAAATTCGCTCAGGTTTCTTAGATATTCCAAAAAAACATGTACGAATTTATGCCAATCTCGATTTCAGAAATTCTATGAAAAGGTTTTTAAATGTACCCGTTAATCATAATCGAAATTTAATTATCATGAGAGAAGATAATTCACCTGAAAATATATCAAAAAAAGGTGAAAATGTTCTGAAAATTAATAGAATATCACAGAATATTCCGACATCCCTACTAAAATTTGCAGAAAATTATTCGTGTGGATTATCACTTTTGCAAAATGTATGAGATTTAATTTTTCGAAATTTTTTTTTCTCCAAAAATCTGTCACCGAGTTTCCCCAAATTTCCATGGATTCCTGCTTAACTTGTATTTGCTCATTTCGAAAGAGTTATTCTCACGTTTTCATTCCCAAGAAACTCGAATCTTTTTGCATCATTATTATTTACAACATGGGAAAAGCTCCAAAATTGTGATGATGTGCCAAGAGGAAAATCAAAAATATTATCGAAGTGTGATATCATTTTTGTGATAAACCAGATTTTTTTTGGAATTTCAAGAATATGTCAGCAAATTTGCTCTGGAAAAAAAATTTCTCAAATTCATGAAGATTATTTGTGGGTACTCTTCTCTCAGTATTGATACAAAACGAAAATGTTCTCAAAAATTGCAATAATATGTTGAGATATATCATCATAATTGTTTTGAGAACAAATCATTTCATTCAAGAAACTCGAGATTTATATAGAATTTGAAGAAATATCTTGTAAATGTATTTGCGAAAAATCAATCCCTCATATATTCAAGGAATTTTTCCACTTTTCAAGGAATGTTTAAGATCAGTCGATAGTGTTGCAAAATTTCTCCTAGATTCGCTAGAATTTTGCGAAAAATCTAGATAAATTAAAAAATACTCAACGTCTGTCTCATTTGAATCCAAAAACTTCTCCAGATTATGAAGGTTCATCCTCAATTTTCCGTAGAAACTTAACAATATTAATTAATTCTGACGAAATACTATTCATAGTCATCTCAAAAATTTCTGAATGTAACTAAAAATTAATCTCATAAAAATATCCTTCAAATTACCAAATTTCAATAGAAAATTCGTAATCTAACGAATTTAATCAATATTATTGTCCCTCTGACGCAAAGAACATCATCTTTTGGAACCGTCTCCTAATGTTTCGCTAGAACAAATGAATAGCATTTTCAGAGATGTCTGCTGGAAAGGATCCACACAACTCGATAGAAAACTGCGAACAACTAGTTCATCTCATCATCAGCAATCGGCTTCTGCCACAGGATTGTATAGCATAGAGGTTATTTCCAACTAAACCACGAGGAATGAACTGAAACGAACGAACAAATGCGGTGTGCGCAAATACAACAGGTTCTTAAAGACCAAATTGAAGTGAATCTCACGAAGAGAAACCGAAGAGCTGAGTAGGGGGCAGGGCTCCCAAAAGAATTCTGCCTTCGAACCACTCCATATTCCAATAAAGGAAATTATTTCAAACACCAAGGCTGCCATTTCTGTTCGATCGAAATTTCAGTCGCATTTGGAGTGCCGTATACGTAGTAGACTCAATCAATGCTGATCAGGAGGGTTCAAGCACATTACACCCAGATGTCGCATTTCAAAAGAGATCGATTGATCCAACTAGAAGATTCAGAATAGTCAAATCGACATCGAGGTCAAATTAATTTAGGGTCAGTGCTGACCAGAGGCTAAGCACCAGAAGCTAAGGCTGGAGTGTGAAACACTCGGAAGTATTCAACAGGAGGATCAACTGCTGAGTTTAAACCAACCCTTTATTTTTCAAACGTCCTGCATTCTCACATATTGAGTATGGATAATCACTACTGGTTCTTATGTACTGAGCTGGACCAACCCTTTTTCCTATGTCACGTTCTTACTTGTTGAGGAGGGACCAACCCCCCTGCTCCTTATGCTTTGAGTTTGGATGATCTTGCCTGATCCTTACATGTTAAGTTTGGGGAAGTCCTCTTCCGTCCTTACGTGTTGAGTCTAGATGATACATACCATCTCTTGTTGTTCATAATAAAGATTTAATTCATAATCTCTAGAGGCTGGTAAATGAAGGATGCATGCCCCTTTAGGAGTTGCACTAACGATTTATTTACGTTTTTATATATTTTCTTATATATTTAGGGTTCAACAAAGAATTGAGAATTAAGAGAACGTGCACTATAAGTTGGGCACCTAGAATCACACACACAATCAGGGGCGCTGATTGGAGATATGTAGATATGTGACGAGTTACTCTGTCCTAATAACAACCGCAAATATGTCTGGAGATGGGCAAGTGCTCGTGGGTATGTTTGCGTCATATTGTACGTAACAAAAGTCTACTACCGGTTATGAGGCTGCTGTATCTTTTCGAATTTGACCTCTTTACCGGTTGATGCCTGTACATTGGCTGCCCATTGATGTTAACCTCTTGTATTGGTTCCTCTTGCGACCAATAGAACTCACATTGCAGCCAAGCCAGACACCGTACGTGTTGCTATGAATAGTCTTCAGGATTGCTCTTTGGTTCCCTGTCCAGCTGTGCCTCCTGATCTCCTTGCTGTTGAACATATTGAGGATGATATGGACAGGCTCTTGCATCTATCTCAGAATATGATTGATTTGACGCAACAATTTTAGAGGACTTGCAATGAAAATTTTCAATTGAACATACGGAATATACACAAGTTCATGCCACGCCCCCTGACAATGTTCATAAATGCCCAAAGATTTTCTCATTTTGTACCTCAAAAAGAAATCGCGTGACTTTCTCCAAATTTTGATCGTTTGATCATTCAAGTAAACTCGTTGCATCCACTAATTCTCAAATGGATCGAACAAGTCCTTCTGGAACTCCTTCTGCACTCAGAAGTAGTCTTTCCCCATCGATAAAGATAAATATTGAGATAATAATATTAAATTAATAATAAATAAATATAAAGATAATCGATTAAGATAATTTCCTGATTCATTTGTTCTAGGTCATAATTTTTTCAACAAATGGGCTTTATTGAGAGCACCAGTGGATAGCTTCGTGCTTGGAGCTCGTGGATACCTTAAAATAAATATCGCTTTAATAACGAAACATATTTCGCCAATTATCCCTTTTATAGCAATCGACAACGATATCGAAGGGTATGTAAGAAACAATGACCTACAATTTGACAATATTCCCGATCTTTCAGAAATTTAATTCTACCCCAATCTGATCTGTTAACACAGAACCGAGTCAAATACGAATTTAACATTTATCATATGAGAGGCACCAAATATTTCTATTTAAGTCGCAACACATTTGTGAATGTTTCTTTCTCAGGAAAGACGGTAGATTTTCGCCTCTTTTCAGATAATTCAATATTTTGTCGCTTGTTTTTTAGGCGCGAACGGAAAACCAAGAAAACCCATACAATCAGAAAATTGTTTTGAACGATCTGTATCCACCTCTTGGTCATCGCTTTCACATCAATATTTATTCCCGTAATAAGCTGTATGCATGGGAATATTTGAATTATAGATATATTGCAAACGGCGAAGACAACCTACCTAATTATGGACCATCATTTTTGCACTTCTACGAAAAAGAAGGGACAGAGAGTTATCTAGGTAGTCTTCTTTTCAGCATAAAAACAACAATCATACATCAATCTATGGAAGATAAGGATATTGTTGCCCCTATACCCCCTTTTCCAATGGTGAGAGGTATCCTATCAAGCTATCAACCATGCTGAATTAAAATTCCAGGATATTCTACCACCGTATCCTATTCGTTTAGTTGTCGCTATATTCGAATGTTCAGCACTTGCGAAATGTTTCAATTGGGGAATCCAATTTGCAATCGCTATAGGAACTGCTAGACGTGATAAATATAATGTTTCCGATCCGCTTGATGTACGAAAAATAAACCGGAATTCCTTTTTTGCCGTCATAAACGACAAGAAACCGATCCTCACCACAAAATTACCAGTTGTTGATCATACTAAGCGCATATATTTGTTGAACATGCTCGAGAAGATAACGGACGTAATGGTAATGCGAGAACAATGAAACGTTGAATTTTCATGAAATCATTCATTCGTTAACTTTTTTACAGCAGGAGAAATTAGAGAGCGTCGGAGACTTATTCGCTAAAGATGATGTGAGTTTAGATATGGAAATAAGTGCAATTTTGAAGCAAATCGTCGATTTTTTTCAAATATCTGCCCGAAAATATCTTGATCAAGCTAATAGGCAGTCAGTGAGCTATATGACTGATATGTTCAAAAATAAATTGAAGGGTGATATTGAAGTTGTAGTGAGTATTTCATTTGGTATTGACCATGTTTTACAGACCTGTTTTAAATCGTTATATTACATCGACTTCTGTGTCATTGATTATTTTACTGGACGTGAATTTTAATCATAGCTCGAATACGTAATATTATACATTACGCTCATTAAGATAGTATTCAGTTTCTTCGGGTTATGTTGTTTCATCCAAACTAGCGGAATTGGATCGAATGGCTGCTGAAAAGAATAACAAGCGTTTTGACGTTTCGCCGGGATCACGCCAAGCATCATAAGCTATGTTCTCGCTGCACCGTTTTCTGTACACTGTGTGGTTGCAATGTGTTTGTGATTCTTACAATATAAGCTCTTCTAATTCTATGGTAAATTGTATATTTGGATGTTCACTCAGGAACTCAACAAACTCATTCACTCAGTTTGGTCGTTGTGGCCATATAACGAAGACTTCGTCTTGATACTTGTAAAGTAAGAAAAACTGGAAAGCTGTAAAGAGTATCGTCCTGCTCTCAACAAATAACTCAGATCCTTAGAACCCGTCTATGCGATGTGATTGTAATTGTGCCAGACGATTCAATTATGGCGACCTTTATGATGAAACTTCTCAATTTGGATGGACGAAGCCTTCCAGGTGGAGATGCACTTCTGTTGCGTTGAATTCGACCATATTAACTGTTCCATCGAGCATTGTAAAATGCAGGTTGCAGTTGAGAGAATTTATTTGGTCGTATCGTTTTTGGTTAGCGGCATATGCTACAACGGACTTCTCGTTGGTGAACGCAGGCAGCAAGTGCACTAGAAAAACTGAAGATTTTCTTTCAATTTGAGTGAAACAAACCGTTGATGCAAATAAGTAAGGACTTCTTCTTCTTATGGTGTATATTCGTTTCACACGTTTGCTGTTAGCTTAGCTATCTCGTCTTCGTCGGATGGTATTCGGAACAATTCTTGAGACGTCTTCCAGTCCCCTACCCTCCAGCTTTGCAGCCAAAGATGTCTTGTGTTGCTGAAACCACGGTTTTCAAGTATCGTGCCTTGTATTATGTCCTGCAGCAGCACCTTTTTTGTCGTCATACAAAACCCGTCCAAAGTACTATTATTTTGAAGTTTTAATAACTTCCAGATACTCTTTTCTTTATACGTTCAAGAACAGCGATTTTGGTGATTCGATCTTTCCATGAGATGTACACCATGCGACCGTATCCTGGATCTGTCTTCCAGTAGTGTTCAGAACTTAACGCCATAAAACAGGATGGAGAATATCTAACATCTAAGCATGGGTGGCCTTGGGTCTAGAAAAATATCATTTCTTTTGAATTTCTTGCTCATGTAATTGGTTTATCCTCCTACTTTTTCATTGACCATTGTGCCTAGAATCCAACCCATTCCCAAAGGAGGCAAGAAAATTCTCCCGAAAATTACGATCACATTACCATCCTATCCGTCGTCTCAAAAGTACTGAAACGGACATTCAACAACGAATTGTTCAAGTATCTAAACAGCCGCATCATCAACGACCAACAGTATGTACTGTTCTAAGAAGTCCAACAACGGCCATGTACTAGGCCGGAATTGTGGGCAGTTGTTATGGATATGTCAAAAGCGTTTGATAACGTATGGCACGCTGCTCTTCTGAGCAAAACTAATCTTCTTCGTACACCAGAATATCTTAGCTCTAGTATAGAGAATTTTCTTGTTTTTAGATCTCTGCAAGTCGTGCACCATAGATACCCCCATCTATATTAGCACCCATTCAGATGAAAATATCACCAGTCTTCAGCTATTGCGTGTCACAATCAATTCCTTGACAGAAATATGTTACTGACATCGCAAATTTCTCTTGCACAAATCTGAGTTATTTGTTTAGAACAAAAAGAAACTTTACACTTCCCATGTTCCTCCTACTCTACAACTTCCAAGTGCGATCCAGTCCTGAGTACTGTATTCTGGAGAATACCAGCCAACATCGGTGTTCCTCAGAGATCGGTATTGTCTCCGACGCTTTCCCCTATTTAAATTGAAGATTTCCTGAGCAGAACTGAAAACAAAATCTCCAGTTTTGCTGACGACAGCATCCTTGCTGCCTCCATCACTAACAGAAAGCCTTTCATGACATATGTTATCTAACGATCTGAGCCAAATTACGCTATGGCCAGAGCTAAATTGGTCAAATTTAGCGCAACAAGAATGGGGTCTTCACCTTCATCATGGAGACCCCCCATCCATATTGCCATCCATTCAGATGAAAATACCACCAATCTTCAGCTATTGCGTGTCACAATCAATTCCTTGACAGAAATATGATGCTTTTGCACAAATCGGAGTTATTTGTTTGGAACAAAAACAAACTTCACACTTTCCATGTTTCTCCTACTCTACAACTTCCAAGTGCGATCCAGTCCTGAGTACTGTCCACATGTCTGGCAGTTGGACGCAAACCACATGCTCTAAATCGTTGATTCGGTTGAGAGGAGAGCGTTTCCACCAGAGGATGACCAAAGGCTCACTGATCAACTAAACTCGCTTCAACATCAACGGATAGTGGCTTCAGTTTATTATACCTGAAAATATCGTGCTAAATCTCAAAACTAGATAGGCTGATAACTATCACCATTTCGCCGTCTATCTGGCAACTTCTCGAATAGATTTTTATGAAGAATCGTTTTTGTGCAGAGCAAGCCAGATCCCCATCTCCCATCATAGGTATTTCGCAGTACCTTTTTTCCTTTTGGCTCATTATTGTTCAGGAATCATAATATTGTTCATAAGTTCTTGCAGGTCATCGACACCACTAACGAAATTTCTTGTATCATCAATATTTCTCATGTTGCCGTTCTAAACAATGTCTTATTGCTCTCTGTCTTCCTTGAATATCTGCTCAGCAGATCTTGAACAGTATAAGAAATTGAAGATCCTTATTTTACTTGTCTTGCTTTTGCGATTGCACTTTTATTTTTTCCTCTATTGTGATAATTGCTTCTGGTTCCAGCACAGTTCACACTGATTCTGTGATCCTTTTCATCTATTCCTATTTAATCGAATGATTGATGTTGTACACAATGAAATCCTTAGGCATGATCAATTGGACATATATATAGGTTGCAGCTCACGTCTTTGGTGCTCTGAAATAATTATCACGATAAATGTATATTATTTAACGATAAAGATATCATGAGTACAATTTAAATCTAAGCATCAACAATGTAGTAACCGTTAACAGGTATAAAAATCTCAGGTTCAACCTTTGGATGACTCCATCAGGATGAAATTCTGTTTCCATACAAATGGTTTCTGGTGCTATTTTATCCTTATGAAATACGAAGCTTCACTCTTTGTCATAGTTTCATACGATTATTTTGAAATAACACTTTTCTTCAAAGGTTTTCCACCATTCTCTAAAAATCATATCCTGGTAAAATGTGATACTGGGAAAGAGCTAGAGAGCTTCCAAGAACCCTTATGGTCTACTAACACTTACTCAACTGTACTTTGATCAATTAGTTCAACTATTCCAATTGCGTGCCACTCATTCTAGTAATTAATACAGCTAATTGCTTCAATTTTGGATTATCGTTTTTTTGACAACGTAGACACTGAGCGTTTTATATAAATTTTTCAATTTCTGCTCTTTGGATCCTTCTCTATTACTGGGGAGGGCGTTAAAAAGCATAATTCAAGAAAATATTTTCAGGAAAAGTGCATGAAAAAAATCAAAAAAGCTTTCGATCCAAATGCCCTCAAGACTACATTCATGAAGATAACGAAAGTATGTGATAAACTATTATGTTTGACGTATCACGTGAGTCAAAAATCAACTTAGAGTAATATCTGATTCTTCCTTTATTTCAGATAAATGATTTTTGGCCGGATATTTTTCTGACCGCTAATAGGAAGAAGAAAATGTTAGCCTATGTTCGGATTCCTTGTAAAGATGTGATTTACTCTGAAATGGATGAAGAAAGAGGCAAATTGTGTAACGTCATGTCGACTTATTTCCTCAAGGTTTGTTTGACTTATTCAACATGGAAAGTCCTCAGTTCATTGTCCCAATTGTATAAAATATCTCATATACGAAATGGAATTTCCGCGACTTGCAAATGGTAGTTACACTGTGGAACGAAAATTGCATTCTGAAAACATCTCACCACCACGCCATGCCATGGTAACTGACAAACCGAACAATAAGTATTGCATCTCCTCTGGCTTTAACTCCAAGCGTGAAAATGTGTTTCGCGTTGCGCAAGATTTCCGACTAACTATTCGGTAGTAAGGACTGACAATAACTTCGTCAAGCTTGCTGATCCACCTGAGAAACTATTGTAGTATCACCCTCTTCAATAACGCTGGCTCTGTAATTAGAAACTAGGTGTTGAATTTAATTTCTTGGACTTATATTTGTTAACATCGATCTCTTCTAAAATGTGCAAAAACACTTGAATCTGAGTGTAATCCAGCGTTGTCGTTTGGTTGTCTGGTTGCCCAGAAGCTGTAACGGATTTATTTTTGGGTACATTTCCAAAATTGCTGGAGTTCCATCGTTGGTCTTTGCATTCATTTCAGCTCTTTGCAGCGCTGCAAATTTTGAGGTGTCTGGTACTTAGATTTTTTTCCGTTTCATGGAACTGTGGTCGTCTCTCAACTCCACGAGCAATAGCTGGTAATCTGACCACAGTCTTAGGCAGAGTATGAGAACTCTTGACGGAAGTCATCTGTCGCATTACTCAGAATGCAATCCATCTGATTGAGATGTGATCCTTCTATTGAATATCCTACGAAGGTGGTAATTCTATTGTGGCAGCTATTAGTATTACAAGCAGAGTAGATAGCTTAGGACTCAGTGGGAAGTTACCCGTTTTCCCGAGTTCACTGGACTCATTCATTGCTTCTGTTACCAGGAGGTTGAGCTCTCCAAGGATAAGAAAAGTACACATCTCTTCTTTTTATCTTTTGTATCTCGCCTCGCGCAATAGATATTCCAATACCAGAATTTCCAAAAGAAGACTGGTCTTCTGCTGTTCCGGCGGTGGTTACGAGATGGGTTGCATGGGTTTCGTGATCTCTCTGATCAAGCTATTCCCATAATGAATTTCTTAGGGTGATTAATTGCTTTGGGTTCCCCTGGCTGTCTTCGCCTGACATTTTGAAGATTATTCAGATTCTAAGATTGCTCAAATAACCGAACCCTATTTTGCATTGAACGCTTGTGCGTATGATTCAACATATTTTTAGAACTTACAAAAGTACCAGATAATTGGATAAACAGCGAGTGCTGTTATGAGTGGTATCCTCCAGATGCATGAAGAGGAAAGTGGTTTTTTGGCTTGGTCAATTTGGAAGGAGCAAAAGTCTCTGACAAAGCAATCTTTAGTTCGTATCTATTCGCTTAGTAGTTGTACATTGTTCTGTATCATAAGCTCATTCAAGTAAAACAATCATTTTGGATAACTGGATCTCTTGGGTATGAGCTTTGTTCTTTTGCCAACGGAGATTGCGTTGGCAGAAAAAAAAACAAAAATACAGAACAAGTATTCTCAGAATATTTACAGCGGAAGAAAAAGAAAATTCCAAGTGGAAGAGAGGTGGCTTATATGGTTGGAAAATTAGAGGCCATAATTTGGCTAGGAGCGGAGGAATGTTCTGAAAAATTCATTTTTGATCTCCAACAGAGATATTCTACTCAAAAGGAACAAACATCAATGCCAATTGCTCAAACCAGATATCTTACAACTGATAAAAAACACGTGAGACAATTTCTCCATGTATTCTCATTATAAGCTTTTTTTAAGGTTTTTCAATGTAGATGTCATTTATTCGAAGGTCATATAAAACCTGGTTACGATTCTAACGCATTGAGCGATACCATCGTCAGAATCCATTTCGGAGAGGAATGTCAAGAATCAATGGTAATCAAACTTCCGATGTCAAATAAAATCATTTTCTTGCTCTTAGATAATTGAAGAGCAGTTGAATCCAGTGTGGGATCAAACATTGGTCTTCGAGGAAGTAATTCTCTATGGAGACATATCTTTCATTAAATCTAATCCACCATCGCTTGTTGTGGAGTTACTAGATAGAGATAAATGTGTGAGTACCGTCTGTTAATCGTTTTTTTGAGGTGGTCGATTTCAGTGTTTTTGGGAAACTATTGGCAGAACAACAGTAAAACCTCTAGTGAAATCGGAGGACGAAACCTATGGCCCTCCAAATTTTCCACCAAAATTGCGATGGATCGAGCTTTACGACGGAGAAGGGATAGGAGGCGAAGTATTGAGCGCATTCGAGTTATTAGAAATTGGTCGAACGGAAAAAAGAGATATCCGAAAAGGGGAAAGAGATATTCTTCGCATACCAGAGGAAATCAAACCACAAGTTGAAACGTTTAGATTGAATGTGCTTTTTTGGGGTTTGCGAAATCTCAAAACATCCACTTACAACTGTATGGCCAAGCCGAGAATTGATGTTTATTGTGCTGGTGTTTCAATTCGATCGGATACCATCGAGAATGTTACGGTGAATTCAAATTTCAAAGAGATGACGAAGTTTGCTGATTTGGTGAGTATATTTGGGAAACAATTGCGATTGCCAAATATCTTAGAATGTCTGTCACGAAGCAACTTCCTACGAATCTGGAATATGCTTCTCCATTGGTGATAACCCTAAGTTACGAGAAAACTTTGGTGTCATTTGGTGGTGTATACGTCCAACATTTGCGTCGTTTCTTTTGGAATCCAATAACTCATAGAAGAAGGCAGGAGCTGCTGTTCAATGAGGTTTGTTCCCAATTTATATATGCAAGTGAAACAATTATAAATTGATGCAGACCAAACGAGACGTACAGATTATGACCGAACGATGTTTCTGTAAAACCTCACAAGGAATAGCTCTAGTTAAGAACGTTTCAAAAATCAAATGCATTTGCAACAAAACCAGATGGCAAAAGTTTCGACAAATTTTCAGTAGGAAAGAAATAATTTGTCCTTGTCTCGATCTTTACCAGAAAGAAGTGATTGTTATTGAAAAATCGAACAAGAATTTTTGTGTCTGTTGTAAAGATATATTCAAGAAGCTTCGTTGCATAAGCGCTGGGAAAGAAAATCGTCCTGGCTTATGTTCAAGGATTCTGGATATTTTACGTAGTTCCTGTTGTCGGAAATGCTGTCTTTGCTGCAAAAATGTTTCCCGGAAGATGATAGGCGTCCTCTCGAATAACTTGAAAAGATGTATGGATTGTAAGAGGATTTGTAAAAAAATATCTGATGTGGTGACGACCGATGATGATCAGGATGATAACGAATATAGCGCTTACGATTGGTGGACAAAATATAATGCATCAATACAAGTAAGGAGTTGTTATGATCGAAATATAGATGATTGTCCAATAAGCTTCTTCCCTCATTTTTGAGGCACATTTCTCAAATTAATTTTTTCATTTCTGAGACATATGGATAGTTCAATGAATTCATAGGCCTGACTTCTGTATTTTAGTACATAACCCGCCTAAAGTTGTCGATACTTCGTCTTCATTAGTCCGCCAATCATTGGAACACCCTTCGAATTTGCATTCCTAATCATTATTATTGGTTTCTACTGTTCTGATCTTCATTGTCTTAGGCTGATACCGGATTTTGTTGACATCGTGAGGTATTCTCTTTTCGCTTTCATTTTACTTTGACCACCTTTCATTACATTTCATTTCAATAACGCCCGAACTTAATATCCAATCCCTATCCATTTTTGACTATCTGGGATTGAAAATTCAATCTCGATTGGCTCCAAAATGTATCCATAACCCATCAAAGGATAGAATGCGCTATGCTTGACAGAAGTCTATCGACGGATAGTTGATTGTGGAGTAAAGATAGCTTGTTTCTTTGTTTAATGACAGTTTGTCCGTATCAATAAGCGGTCGATAGTCATTGACCGCGCCAAATACAAACTGTCTATTTCGTAGAATACCACTTTTTCGGAAGAACGTCTTGCTTTCATTATTTTACGACATCCCGCTCAATAGCTACAAGGGGTTATAAAAATAAAGGGTTTTCCCGAGCACTATTCAGGTAGGCAACGAACTAACGAAACCAAATTCGAATAGAAACAAAAACTTGATACCCCACGCCAGAGAAGAGCATAGTCAGCATTATATGCCAACATTCTTAGCGCAGGACCGTAATCTAGGTTACTTCCGTTACTTGAGCCGGAAAATGTGGTAAGATGGCAATTTCTTATGCATATATACACGTCATATTACTAAACGACTATTAACACGATTCATTGCATTTTCATAAAAAAGAGTAGAATTATATTTTGGAAAATACCGATTAAAAATTCGACTCTGATCAAATTTCATGGGCGTGCACAAATGATGTTCGAGCGAGAAAGGTCCTATCGAAAGATTGCTAGCAATCTTTATTTCAGTATCTATCCTTCTTATACATTTTAATATTGAGACGTCGATCGTAGATCGATCTCTCGATTGCTTCTATCCTTCGATAGTTTTGAACTTTGGGTCGGGATTGAATATTAAGATCGGGCGTAAATCGAATGTAGATCTTGGGTTATTGTTTACTCTAATATTTAATCTCTTACCCCTCTGTTAGTTGTCCTGTCTCTTAATTTGCTCCTTATATTCTCATCTCGAGATCGATCACGCAGGAGATATATATTTGTAGTGGAAGTGTAGATGAATGTTTATTTTGTCTGAACTTCTTTTCGAATCTTATTTCCCCACTATCTTTTTCTTTATTTTGGGTCCGATGTTGGCATGTTGAGTAGTTTACTTGAAACATTATGACTTCATCGAAAAGGGACCATAAGTCGATGCAATGAGAAGTTCCTTATAACATTTATCATTCGCAGAAGAGGGTTCAGAAGTCAAGGATCATCTGAATAACCCTTAAAAGCCAGTACAACTAATTCTTCGAAGAAATTCATTGTGGAAGCAAGAACATGCAATCCGCCAAGCAAAGGTAACGTTTTGCTGCTGGGCAAGCGGTAGGAAATGTGCTACTGGTTACTGGTCAGCAGGAAACCAGATTCCCAGTGAAAATTCTGCTACTGCAATAACTGTTGAGCTACGCCAAGTATAGAAGATAGGAACATGAAATGTGCGTGGCCTACCTCCGCTCTGGAAATCTCAGTATACCGGAAAGGGACAGTCCTAGATGCAAACTGAGCAGAGCGAGTACTCTGAGTCCGCGCTATGTACTTTTTCGGTAATGACCACGGAAACCAGAGTTGCTTTTGGCTTGGAAACAGTAGATAATAACATTAACGCAGTCAAACCAGAGGTATCACCACTGGATCTAATTATTCGGCACAACTCTGCTACTATTAACAACACCAGTGATGAGACTATAGCAAAATTCTATTCAGATAGAGAGAGTAAAAATACCCCATGAAAAAACTCTTGTGTTGCTGGCTGATTTCAACGTAAAAACTGGTAGAGGCTTTCACTGACTTGTTCATTAAGTGATGATGGCTCAATATTTAGTCAGCAATCTTGTTCAATAGTTACGCAGTACTCATAATGACCATCATAGATAATCATTGGAGAATTCTTTTTTCTCTTTCGTTATGGTGATGTCCTCGAGTTCTTTGCTCTCTCACAATCTCTCTAGTCTTCCTCACGTTTTATACCAACTACTTACGTAAATCCTTTGGTCATCTTTGGTAATCTTGATTTTTCCTTCCTCCGGAACTCTCTTGTTTGCTTTGGCTTCTCTTGCTTCTCTATATATATTGGAATAGAGGTATGAAATAATGCTGCAAAATGCATCCTCACATTCCAAAAATTGTGTCATGTGCCATATATTCATCCTATTCGCCTCATTTTCCTTATATGATCACATAATTATCTTGATTATTGCTAGGTTAACACGGAGATGATCGAATCGAAAGCCAAATACAGTTTAAAGATTTATCAGAATGAGCTGGAATATCAGTCGGAATTCGAAGGTTTCAATGATATCCTTATGCCATTCCCAATTTTCAAAGGAAAAAGGACTCGCGATGAAACCATTGATAAGGAGATGATAACAGGGGTTTTCAAAGGAGCCATAAGAATACACAAGTGGCCACTTTGCTGCAATCAAAACTACGTTACAAAGTAGGTCATCTGTTTTAGGTTTATGTATTATTTCCAAAATTTGCAGATCTGGTTTACCACTCAAAGATGGTTGTTTCGGCAGTTACCCTTCGAATGCAGCCATCAGTTTCACTTTAAGAGTATATTGTATAAAAGCTCTACACCTGCTTCCGAATGATACTAATGGAAAGTGCGACCCTTACCTTATTGTACGATTGAACGACACAAGTCTGAATGCCGTAGAGGAATATAAACAAGACGACTTAAATCCAATATTCGGAAGGTTTAATTAGCCCTTTCGGTCATATTTCTAGGAAGTTAAAGGTGAAAATTTCAGAATGTTTGAGTTCAAAGGATATTTCCCCCAGGATCATACGTTAGTTGTTCAAGTTTGGGATAGGGATGTCGTGACAAGAGACGACTTGATTGGAGAAACTCAAATCGATATTGAAAACCGACTTTTTACTCGACACAGAGCACGTTGTGGCATATCAGATGTTTACAAGGAGTAGGTCAAAGATGCTAAAACTACAATTCAACAAGACAACGATGTTGAAAACTAATGAATATTCATTTGGAATGATTTTAAACCGACCTGAGGGTCGGTAGGTACATTATTTTCCTCCACCTAACAGGTCGCGGGTTCGAATCCCGTATCGGGTTTGGAAGTGTGTGTGCGTAACTAGGTGTTTGTGTGCATTCTACTTTATGAGGAAGATTGATATAGTCTCTTGGGTTATTTGAAAGTCTTCAAGATCTATCAAGTGGGCAGACACATATAAAAATACAGAAAAAATGCTATACGCAGAAAAAGCTTCATCGTAGCAAATTTTACCAAAAGTGACAAATTTTGAAAAGAAATTTGTGGTGCTGCCTTTTATAGATTTCTAGATAATGCATTCTACAAATTTTTTTGGATTGCTATTTGGGTGGTTCCGTTTTCATTCTGATTCTTAATGACATGTATTGTTTATACTCACTGGTTACTAATTATTAATCTGTTGATAAAATTCTTTTTAATTGGATAATTGAAAACATATTTCTACATTTTTTTATGTAATATAATTTACCACTCAGAAAGCCTTCGAAATATTACTTTAATGTCAGTACCAAGTCATACCCACTACTAGTTACCTAAAAATAAGGAAAAGAACTTTTGCAACAGGAAAATTCCCTCGGTCTGGGGAGTGTGGAGGCACGTGCCCCTGTGCCCCCCTAGATCCGCCTATATACTTTATTAAAACATTTATCTTAAACCTATTGCAGGCACGGATACTGCGCTTGGAGAGACTACCTCAAACCGTCAGAAATATTGGATCGACTGTGCATCGTTTGGAATATACCAAAACCGGTATACGAGTTGGCATCTGTGAGAGTGTGCGAGAAGGTCTTCGAATCCCCTCTATACGAATGTAGGAAACTTTATTGCGCCAGACATTCAAGGTAACGAATTTCTTCTTTCAGCCAGTGGGGACGACGCTATCGATCGCGAACAGAAAGCACTCTACGCCTTGCGCAACTGGCAAGATATGCCCTACGTGGGTTACCATTTAGTCCCGGAACATGTCGAGACGAGGTCGCTGCACAACTACCAAAAGACTCAACTAGAGCAAGTAAATATTTTGCCCTGCACAAAGAGTTTATTGATAAAAACGTTTGACGTAAGGGAAAGATTCAATTATGGATTGATATTTTTTCGGGATCCGATCTGCCACCACCAGAACCGGTGGATATATCCGTGAAACCTCCACTGAAATACGAACTGAGAGTAATCATTTGGAATACATCCGATGTTTTGTTGCAAGAAGACGATTTTTTCCAAGGACAGAAGAAAAGCGATATTTTCGTTAAGGGGTGCGAAAGATTGTGTCGCTTCTAAAAATAATTTCCATTTTCACATAGAATATTGATAGGAGACGAAAATATTCAAGAGACGGATGTACATTACAGATCGTTAAGCGGCGAAGGAAATTTCAACTGGAGATTCATTTTTTCTTTTCAATATTTAGCCAATGAAGATAAAATAATTTACTATCGAAAAAACATTTTCAGTGGGGCGGCGAAAGAAACGAAATTTCCCTGTCTCTTAACGTTACAAGTTTGGGAAAACGACATCTTTTCAAAAAACGACTTTTTAGGTAAGGTCCTTTGAGTGCATTGTTTCAATTTCCAGCAACAGATGCTAAGACGAAAACAGTTTTTTATGCTTATTCGTTGATTTCTGATATATTTTTTTCTTTTTATGAATTCTTTGAGAAACAGAATCTTTTTCAATTTGTGCAGCTGCAATGTAACTTACTTGCGAGTTATGGAATTATTTTACTCGTTAACTCCAACAATTCATCATAAAATTTTAATACCAATGGGCCTTTCCCATGCGGTGGGGATTTAAAATTTGACGGTTGTACACGAATATAGATTCTTTTCAACGCACAAAAATGTCCTAATTATTAATATTGGTGATATAGTTATTGAGAAATCTTAATTTAAAGTTTGAAGATTGAATTTTTTCATTGGTCAGTTTCATAGTTCGTCACGATGAAAGTATCCAATCAAATGTGACTGAAGCTGGCAACATTGCTTAAGACTCAATGTAACTTAGGTTATAATGTTATCTAGGCATACAACTTTAAAATTTCTATGTATCTATGTCATTGTTCCTAAGAGACGAAAGAGTAGATGGTTTGGATCTCATTCCCATGTTGCCGGTTATACAGAAAATTTAAAATTCAGTTTTCCCGCCTTTCGAATCGTTTTTATTTTCTTTATAAAAAACTAAGAGGATTTAGAAAAAAATTTCTTGGGAATCTGTTAATTTTGACTTACTTCATTTAATTATGCAATAAAAAAAAATCATGGAAAAGGCCCATTCTATGAGTCTGACGTCAATTTTCTCATCGATTCATGAGGTCAAATGACTTTGTACTTTCATTTTTCGAAGGATTAAAACGTGAGCTTCATGCTATACCTCAGATTTTTCAAATTTCCATCTATATCGACCATTTGTTCCTTCAAGATTTTATTGACAGCTATAAGGCTTCGGTTTTCAAATTTTAATTTATACTTTCTTTCTGAGGTACAATTTCCATGGAACTATCTCGACTGCCAAGAGGTGCAAAAGATCATCAAACTTGTACAATGGAAATTCTGAAATATAATGCACCGCGTATCAACTTGTTCCGAGTCAGGAGAACAAAGGGATGGTGGCCACTGAAGGGAGAGGATTTAGAGGGGAACTCAACACTTGTGGTAAGAGTTAGGTATTCAAAATATAATCATTTTCGAGAAATAAGTTACATTAGTAAGAAAAAACTACACTTCGCACAAAAATTAAAGGAACAAAAATGAAATAAAAAATAGTTTGATAAATTTTTGATTAAAAATTTTTTGGAGCACCCATTTCCGCTCTTTTTATTTCACCCTACAGACATGACAATTTTTTTTCGACCAAGACCAATACATAGATCGCATAGCTTGTTTCTACAGCGTCAATATGCTTTTCACATGAGTCGAAATTTGAATGCAAAAGGATCCTTTTTGACTCAACAGCCGATATCTCTGAAATTAATGGTCGCTTAGTGAGCAGATAGGAAATCCCGTTTTTTGCGAAAATTTCCTTCAAAATTTATCATGCTTGATCGAAAGATTCTTTTTTCGACCTGTAACGTTAACATGAAAAAAACAGCAAAAAATGCCATTTTCCCTTTTTGGTTAATGGTATGTTCAGCAATATTGGGGAAAATGGTTAGGTTATAAGCAAATTTATCAGTCTAATGTACCCCAAGACACCGCAAAATTTTTGGATCTATCGGTTCACGAATAGCGGTTTTCCTGGACCGTTAATCAGTCTTTTTCTAAATTTAATAATTCAATTTTTTTCACTTTCCATTCAATTTTGGGTTGTCGGAAGATTGATTAGGAAAAATATCCAAAAAAAAAAAATTTTCAAAACTTTCGGATATTTCCACAAAAAATATTTTTCAAAAAGAAATTTGATGAAAAAAATTCCCTCACGATTGGAAAAATGGTGGAAAATTATTTTCAAGAAATATCGAAAAATACAAAAATAAAATTTTGAAAAGTTTTAAAAAGTACACAAGGTCATTTTTGAATTACCTCTCTGAAACTATAGACAAATTCAACGAGTGCCTCTAGGTTTTCTTAAATTTTCCAGAAAAAAAATTCACAATTTTTCAAAATTAATTTTATTCTATTTTTTCGATATCCTTTGAGAAAATTTTAGGGAATTTTTCAATCGTGAGAAAAAAATTTTTTCAATTCTCAAAAATAATTTTTGTGGAAGTTTTCGGAATTTTTCAAAGAATCTTTTGGATTTTTTTCCTTCATCAACCTTCCGAAAACTCAAAATTCAGTAGAAAGTAGTCTATTTATTACGGATACGCTTTTTCATATTCATAATTTTTCTATTACTGATGGATCATATCCGGATATTAGGAAGAACGCCGTTATTAAACCTATTTCTAAGAAGGAGAATCCAATGTCCTTGAACGTCTTACATCCTCATCATCAGTTTGTTACCTGTGCTCTCGAAGATCCTAAAGAAAATTCTAGCCTGCCAGTTGAGGAAATATCCGGATAATGAAAAAAAACTTCCGTAGATGCAATCAGGATTTCGTCCATTTCATTTTACAAATACAGGTCTTTTGAAAGTCACTAATGATATTGATTGTGCCTGTGACAAGGGTTTAATCACAATGCTTGTGTTATTCGAGAAAAGCAGTGCTTTTGACCTTGTTGATCATAAAATGATGATGGCAAAACTAAATTACATAGGACTGGAGGATAACGCTTATAGGTGGTTCCATTACTATCTCACTGGTAGAAGGCAGTTTGTCAAAATTGGATATAATAAGTCAAGTTGAGTGAACGTAAATTTTGGAGTGCCACAGTGCAGTGTGTTAGGCTCGCTATTGTTTTGTCTAAGAAAGAAAAAACGTTAAATTGAGGAATTAGATTTGATACATCATAGTTCATGTAATTCTCGTTATTCAGTAGTTTTGAATAATATTCTTTCCATCTTTTCTTTAATTTGGATTCTTCTCTAATGATAACACCTTGTTCATCGCTAATAGGGCAAGTATTCGTACAGTGTATTCCCCACAATTCTTTTATAGAATTGAACATAATTTTTTGATCATGTGAACCAGCAAAACCTTGTATATGCTGAGGTTTCTCCGTCCACCAAGCATTCATAATAGCACGAATAAGTTTAAATTGGAAATGCTTGAAAATATTCGATAACGCAGTAATGAATGTTGTTCCTTGTATAATAATGGAGAATATCAGTGGGTCTGAAAAATCATTTGAAACTTTCTCACCGCGTAGCTCGTAGCTTCAAAAATATCTCAGGTTTTGTTTCATCTGAATTGACTTAGTAGTATTGAAGTTATGGCAATTTTAGTTTCCGCATTATATGAATTTTTCAAAAAGCGCGCTACAGTCGGGTGACGTCAATTCACTTCAGTGCGGTGAACAGCCCCATGCGCTCGTGGATAGTTGTTTCGATATCGAATGTTTCGGCCGGACGAGTGTTTCATACGTTCAACCAAACTGCAGATTTGACGATCACCGCCACATCTAAATATTCTTTCCGATAATATTTACCGCCGTCTGACGGCGCCTAGCTACCGTCTTGATGAAATATGAGAACACCCCGATAAGAAATGCATTGGATAAATTTAAAGGCAGACCCGACGCGATCCAGGGTATTTAATACATCGATAGTTGAGACGAGCTCAAATGCGGTGAATCGCTGCTGCTGTATAGTGACGTCACAACGACCGTTTTCGCTTCGTCGTCGGACGCCTAATTAAAGAGCAAATATCTTGGTAACTATGAGACGTATAAAAAAATTTTCCACACTAACTTTTCATTCGTAATGAGGTTTAGTGTAAGGTAAAAATTAAGAATTGATGATATTCTCTATTGTATTGTATTATTACGTATTGTGTAGTCGATAGCAACATGAATCAAGTACAATTTTCTAGGGTAAAGTCGAGGCGGAAATCGAAATTCTCACCGAAGAAGAAGCGAAGTCGAATCCCGCCGGTCTGGGCAGAAATCCCCCGCAGCAACTTCCAGAACCAAAGTGAGATCCCGATTTTTTAATCAGTTTTTCAAACAACATTCCATGGCTTCGCAACGGCTTCATTTAATTGCCAAACAAAACAATGAGCGATGACATGATTTTTTCAGTATAGGTTTAATTCCTCCACGTTTTTTCTTTCCAGGAGACCTGACACGTCTTTCAGTTGGTTCTTGAATCCTTTGAAATCCTTCAAATATCTCATGTTCAAGCTCAATTGTCGGAAGATATGTTGTTATTGTTGCGTAATATTCTTCGTAATTTTCATATTGCTGGGAATTTATGCGTTGCCGGGGTATCTAGTGAAGAAACTGTTATCTGTATAAATAAAGATAAATCATAATGTTCCACGCGTTTTCTCTGTGCGGCATCGATTTCCCAACATCGCCTAACGCTCCAAACGGTAAATGGCCTTTCACTGCGAAAAATAAACGATTAGTTTTCATAAAGAAACGCCAACTGAATTGGTAAAACTGACGAATATTGTCATGCTGGGTAAGTGAAATTAATTTATCCCGTTTCCATTACGAGATTATTTTCCTTTTTGATATGTTAGCGATACGAATACGTCACCAATTAGCCGAAGGCGTGAAAGTTCGAGGAAAATTCACGCTATACGGAATCCCATTCAACGTTTCGCACCCCTTACAGTGAACATCCCATCCCGAATTATAACTGTGCCTTTAGTTTTCGATGTGGATTAATTTACGATAGGTGAGCATTCAATTTAACATATAACGATGTTCGATAATTTTTTCCGTCTGGAATTTGTTTCCGTATTCGTTACATCAACGAATTTATATACTTTCCAAAAGTATCCTCTTTCCTAGACGCACCTCAATTATTTGTTTCAAACTACGTGGAAACAAGATACCCGATTGATAGAGATCGACCAACAAATAATTATCGTGAATTAAAAACCTTTACATCACTGAAATGTATCATATAACAGATTTTAGTATTTTTCATGGGAATTTGTTGAAAAAGGCAGTTTCTCTTGAGAGTTTTATCTCCTATTTTATTTATTGAGATAACGGTCGGTTTATCCATGCTTAGGTAGTCAGTAACTGTCGGTTAAGTTGGGCCATACTCATCCTTCAACTACATATGGATGAACGAAATAACTGCCTTCTACCTTCTAGACAGCTTCCTTACCAGAACATTGATAAACCGACAGTAAGAAATCGGAATATAATTCCTATTGTTTTCTGCTTGTTTCTAAAATTCCCGAAAAGGAATGTGGGTAACCAGGATTCAAATATACAGGCTGTCCCATAATTAGACCGACAAACTTCTAGTGGATGTTGAAGACATTATTTTAGGCCGATTCAATCGAAATCACTCCATCCAAAAATGCTTCGTTAAGCAGCTGGAGCCCATTGAAGACGACGTCCAGTAAAGACTTTTTGTCACATATCTCCTAAACGGCTTCACCAAAACTATTGAAATTGTAGATTTTGGCTAATTCCAAAAATACACATCAAATCGTTTGAGTGAATTTTTTGTATGTCAAGCATAGGCGTATCATTTTGGAGGGGCCAAGGGCATTTTTACTGAAAACTTTTTGACCTTTCATTTTTTCACAAGTTTTGCATCAAATTCATAAACTATGATATTTTTTCTTGAAAGAAGGTGATCTTGTGTGATATCGCCCAGATGCTCTGGTTTTGGGAAAAATTGATTTCAAATTTTTTCTCGGTTTATTACTCAATACTCATGTTCATAATACAGAGGGATTTTTGTGTTTAGAGATACTTAATTCAGAAAAAATTGTTCCGAAATAAGCATGAGACAACTTTTAAAATGAATTTAATTAATGGGATAACTTAACACGGGAAATTTTCACTAATCTTTGCGGCAACACGATGATTTCTACTTGAAAACTTTGCATTAATTCACGCATTTAAAATAAAGGTGGTCACGCATTTCGCAAAAATTGTTTTATGAGGTGAAGTTCCGATAAAATATCAGAAAAGAATTGCAAGACATTGAGATTTCATTTACATCATTATGATTCTTTAGATAACGAGTATTGAGTAATAAACCGAGAGAAAATTTCAAATCGATTTTTCTCAAAACTTGTGCATCTGGGCTATATTACACAAGGGCACCTTTCTGCAAGAAAACATATCATAGTTTATGAATTTGATGCATACCTTGTGAAAAAATAAAAGGTAAAAATGTTTTCAGTAAAAATAACCTTTACTTCCCCAATAAGATACGCCTATGCTTGACATGAGAAAAATTCATTCAAACCATTCGATGCGTATTTTTGATATTAGCAATGGTTTAAAATTTTAATACTTTCAATGGAGCCGTTTTGGAGATATGTGTCCAAAAGTGTTGCCTGGACGTCATCTTTACCAGCTCCTCAACTGAGCATTTTTGGATCATGTAATTTTGGTCGAATCGACCTTGAATAATATCTAGAACATCCAATAGAAGTTTGTCGGTCTAATTATGGGACAGCCTGTATTTATAATAGTTACAAAAATTGTGTATCTCCTATTTAAAAATGGAAATGTGAAAGAAATCAAAACTATCGTCAAATACCCATTTTGACAGTATTTTCTAAGGTATTCGAGAAGATTGTTTTTGTCAGGATGATGAAGTATCTCAATAAATTCAACCCAATTGACCCTGTACAGCATGCTTTCAGAAGTGGTCACTCAACCCAGTCAGCCCCAGTTGGGTTTTTTGAGTCCGTTTACGACTGTTTTGTTTCTTGTTCTCTCTTTGGCATTCGATACGCTTTCCTTCGGTTTTATAATCGAAAAATGCTATAGTTTGGGTTTCAGGGGTGTATACCTGGATTGGTTGAATAGCTACCTTAGGAGAGGACTATGATGGTTAGAGTGGGTGAAAGCTATATGGTGTTGCTCTTGGGGTTCCTCAGGGTTCTGTGCTGGGACCTCTGTTGTTCATCTTTATTATTATCTCGCAAGGTTAACCTGTTCTTTGGTTACTTTATTTGCCGATGATGCTTCGGTAGTTGCTCGAGGCGAGACTCTTGAGGAACTGTAGCAGTCCTGTGAATGTATTTTGAGTGAGTTTGTCATGTGGTGTGAATTGAAAAATTTGATGATGAAAATTAGTAAAACTGTATGTGCTCATTTCTTATTTTTGTAATAAGATATTGACGATTTTCAAAAGTTTGTTCACAAAAGTTTGACTGCAAATTAGAGATGTTCGATCTTTTTCAAATGAAAAATTGCGGAAAAAGTGCATTATTTTCAATATTTTATCTCGGTCAACAGGAGTTCTGTCAACAATGTTTTATAGGAAATAAAATATTAACGTTCCCATGTATATATATTCTAAAAAGTTTGCTATATCTTAGAGAAAACGAAAGCAAGTGGATGAAATTATCAAGTTATCATAAATATGAAACAAGAAATGGTCAAATTTTGTTATCGCCTAGACAAAGGACTCATAGATTTGAGCGTTCTCCTTTATACCAGAGTATAAAGTGCTTCAGTCATGTACCAACATCAGTGAAATTTTTGAATTTGAAATTATGTAAAATAGAAATACAGAACCATGTTTTAAAAAATGCATTCTTTTGAGTTATTGAGTATTTTTGTATTTAGTTACTTAAATTTTTTCTTCTTCATTTGATTTGTCCTATACACAGTGTAGTGTCTAAAGGGATTTGAAAAATTATTATCATTATTATCATTGAAATATATGAAACAACTTAGCAAATTCTGTGAGTTTCTTCTTCATTTAATTCTACAAATTAACAATAATATGACTCATATATATTGTGTTCAGTACGTAAAGCTTCAGAATTTTCAGAAAAAGAAATGCGTTTTTCCATGGGAAGGACTTGAGCTCTATTCATTTGCTTCAGAGCAATAGCGTTGTTCTGGAATGTGGGTTCTGAAACTTTTGTACTTCATCCGTTACTCTTCAATGTCTTTACCAAAAATCAACTTTGGCCTAATAGAACAGAAAGTCATATATACGCAAATGAAAGAGCGATAACATCATAGGACAAATGCTTTGAAAGGGTAAAACAATCTTTAACCGGATCCTAAATGACTTATATTGTTATTACCGGAATAACCAGTTCGAGTCAAGTCTAACGAGGATACAAAATGGTGCCTTTTATCTTAAAGAAAAGTTTGCAAGAAGACGTCTACAAGTTGAATGGAAAAAGGTCTTACTACGGCTTTTTTTCAGCCCAAAATATTTGTAAATCAAACTACATAGGTCCTTGACACGCAAACAACATTGCTGTTGTTGTTAGTGATAGGAACAATATAATTTGCATGCTGGTATGTACTAATTGAGGAGCTAATCCTAAAATTCTGAAGTGTTCTCTGGACAATTTTTCAAGCCTTGTGGTGGACATTGATTGATCGATTTCTCTATATTCATGACTCGTTTCAGAAAATATTGAAAAAATCCTTCCAGACCTCACCAGCCCTATTACAAGATTTTGGGATCACTATATCTGATCCTGTCGATCAGAATTCAGACGAAAGGAAGGTCAAAGCTCTAAATACTTCTGCATTGGAAATCAGATTTCAGGCCTGAATGTGTATTGACTTTCAAAGCATGTTCCGTAAGTCATGTAACAGCCATCCCACTTCTTAGTCAACCGTCATACTCCTTTTCTCTACTACAGTGAGTTCTTTTTCATTGCAAGACATGTTCAATACTCTTCGCTTTTTATTTTCTTCTGGCGTTTTGGCTTCATACGCTCATTCCACCTTATCGTTTATAGAGCTTCTGTATCTTGGTGAAAGCGTAGGTACTCCTTGCTTTTCGTGATGATCGCCAAGATCATCAGTGACCATCCGAAAATATATTTTCAAATTCATCAGGCATACTGCATTTCTAAAATCTTTCAACATTTTGGAAAGAATTTTTTTATAGTCTGGGCTTTTATTACTTCAAAAAAAGTTCTTTGGCATATCTTTAAAACTAAGCCAGGCTGCTTACTCAAATTCATTCCTTCGATGAAATTCGTACTCTTGATCATCTTACTAATTTGCCGGCCGTCGAATACACCTTGTTAAAACCTTGACCTTCTTTTGACCTTGATTCTGATGCCATGGGATCAGATTTAGCGATGAATTTTTTCAAAAAGTAAGTAATGAATACAGAGAATTCGGTCATATCCGACACATAAATTTTGTTGAAAACATAACATTTTCCGTTCTTTCAGAATCTGAAGTCAAAAAGCTGATATCGCTATCTAACCTTGTTGCCAACCTAATGTGTTTATAGTTAAAATTGATCTTATGTTTTCAAATTGTTTTTAGTAACATGACTTGGATAATTTTTAATCATATATACCTCTTACTTTTAAAATATATAATCATTTTACGTTATTTTATAAAAGATTCCAAATAGGTTCTTAAAGAATCAAGTAGTAGTATTGATATGATTTATAGTGATATTAAATCAACTGGTTTAGATGAATTAAATAATATTTCAAAGAAAAACGGGGATAAAATTAAAAAATGACCAGAACCAACAAAAATTATTTTGTTGGTTCTGGTCGCGGGTTACCGCCGCTGAAGTGAGTTATAAAGGAACAAGAGACAAAACTCCTATTACTTGATTTGTATTTAAAATTTTTTATTCAGTTTTTTTACCCAATAAAAAAAGCAACACTTGCAGAAATAACTATAGAAACTACAAGAATAATCGCTCACATTCATCAAAACATATTTCAGTCACCATTCTAATTTGAATTCAATTTTATTTAATGCAATTTTATTATAACACATGATCCTGTCGATCAGAATTCAGATGAAAGGAAGGTCAAAGCTCTAAAATCTAACGATACATATTATACTTCTGCATTGGAAATCAGATTTCAGGCCTGAATGAATATTGACTTTCAAAGCCTGTTCCGTAAGTCATGTAGCAGCCATCACACTTCTTAGTCAACCGTCATACTCTTTTTCTCTACTACGGTTCTTTTTTCGTTAAAAGACATGTACAATGCTCTTGGCTTTTCATTTTCTTTTGGCGTTTTGGCATCATACGCTCATTCCACCTTACCGTTTATAGTATCTTGGTATCGTATCTTGGTGAAAGCGTTCTCCTTGCTTTTCGTTATGATCGCCAAGATCATCAGTGACCATCCGAAAATATATTTTCAATTTCATCAGGCATATTGCATTTCTAAAATCTTTCAACATTTTGGAAAGCATTTTTCAATAGTCTGAACTTTTATTACTCCAAAAAAAGTTCTTTGACACATCTTTAAAACTAAGCCAGGCTGCTTACTCAAATTCATTCCTTCGATAAAATTCGTACTCTTGAACATCTTACTAATTTGCCGGCCGTCGAATACACCTTGTTAAAACCTTGACCTTCTTTTGACCTTGATTCTGATGCCATGGGATCAGATTTAGCGATGAATTTTTTCAAAAAGTAAGTAATGAATACAGAGAATTCGGTCATATCCGACACATAAATTTTGTTGAAAACATAACATTTTCCGTTCTTTCAGAATCTGAAGTCAAAAAGCTGATATCGCTATCTAACCTTGTTGCCAACCTAATGTGTTTATAGAGATACAAGAATCGTAATTAGTGAACCATAGAACAAATTAGATATATTATAATTTTTCAGAAATTTGACTCATATTCCTAAATTTGACCTTGAAATGCCCTTACTCTGACATGTGAGGAGCAAAACGAAACCTGAATTCTGAATTAGGGACGTCAAAAAGATGTGGTCAACATGCTCTGATCACTGGTTCGAAAAACCAATTTTTTTTGTTCAGCTGTTTTATAGTAGAAGATATGTCAGTTTAACCAAAGTTTTGTCATATATATAGTTTTTAGTTCACTCTTCCTGTATTTTTTGATATTGCGAACTAATTTTATATTCAGATATAGATCTAAAAAGTTACACTCTTGATCTTTATTAGAACACAACATTGGCATCAATTTTTACTTCAATTTTTGGTTCAATATTGAAAATGAGAATTCGTGCAACCAATGCAGCCGCCCTTGACTGCGAAATCCCAATCGTCAGTCTTCGTTTTTAGAAAAATTGACCTCCGTTCATTATTCATAGAATAATCTCATCATTTCGTGTTTTAATTCCAAACACGACGTGATTGGATTGTTCTATTTCCAGATACAAAATTGCAATCAGTGCCTTCCACGTACTTAATTTTTATGAATATTCCTATGAGCAACACGAAACCTTCTTTAATAAGGAAACAATCAAGTTGATTGAATCGATGAGATCAATATTTTTGTAATCAGTAGCGTTCTTAAAATTATACACCGCGGGTCTTATTTTAGTAATAATTTTTTTGCGTTTACAGGAAAACGTACGATGCCGAATATAAGTTATATCATCAATTTTATGCGCAATTGGCGTTTGGATACAGACGATGTTGTTACTCAGTTAAACCCACCAACCCCGATTATACAAGTGGGATCGAAAATTGAAGACCCAGTCAAAATGAAGGAATCGATTGAAATCAACATGGATCGACTTGGAAGTCCGCAATCAATTAACAATGTGAAGATTAACCACGAATCAGTGGTAAGCGTGTGAGAGATAATGTCAAAAGTTGCACTGTCATTGAAAACATATACTAAGCAAAGGCTGATAAATTAAAACTCACGGAAATTATAACAGACAGGGTGACTTCAAAATATAATTTTTTTCTTTCATTTATTTTCTCCTGTCTGAGAACTGTGAATATGCAAATGAGATCGCACTGAATATTAATTTCGTAGATAAGTTTAGTTAGATTGCTGTTAATCAAGTGATAACACAAAATATTTTACATTCGTTTTTCATTTAGAATTGGGTAATATCTTACTTGCGATCGTGGACTATTCCAAAATGTTTGGTATCTTCTAAAGAGAATGCAGAAGAAGCTCAAGATATGCTGCCCCAGAAAACAGAACATAAAAGCAACGACGCCAAAAAGCAGACCGCTGAGGGGAACCACCGGCGAAAGGATTATGTTTAATTGCTGAAAGCCCTTTCCGGATATTGAAGGTGAGTAATTCTTCAACGTTAACGATTTCTCAGTTGAAATGAACTACTCTTGATTACTATGACCCAATATGATAATATCCTCCTCAATCTGTTTGACCGAGAATGTGATGTACGAAAGGGAAAGTGGAAATATTGTCAATACATTAAAAAACTTCACTCTTTCATGGTGATTTAACAATTTAAATCGTATTGCAATTTTCAATGACCATTTCACAGAAATGAATATGTGTTGACATCCGGACAGGAGAATGAAGGAACGATTGCTTCATCATTCATCAACATCGAGTCAAAACTGTTGCACGAATAACCAATCTGTAATTAATTTTCCTTACCCAAGCGGCACGACCTAAAATAAATTAGATACCGAGAACGAACTTGTCCTTGTTAATTAAACCTTACACTGTTTGGTGCAAATAGAGGAGGTTGAGCAGTCAAGGTATCGTGTTATGTACGAAAATGTAGAAAATAGATTTGCAAATTTTTTCTTCATAGATGGGAGTGAGAAATAATGATGAAAAAGCGGATCTTACATGAGGAGAATGTGAATTCGTTCCTTTCCTTCCTTTCGATTAGATCAATTATGTCATGAATGAAGTTAAATTTTGAAAAAGGAATCAATTCAAATGTTACGCGTAAGTAGGGTTGAAAAATATATCACAGAGACTCTATCATATGAGTTGAATTAATAGTTCATTACTGCCTGCGCAGTCAAAAAAATTATTAATTATTTACTAACACATTTCGTCCGAAGATAAACTGAATAGATTTGATTTGCAATCTTAAGCACCAAAAAGGGTATCCACGTTTAAATAATCATCAGAATTATTTTCCAAAGTTTCTTTTACGTCTGATCTCCTTCTCTTATCGGGTCAGGAGAGAACTCTTTGTTTTCGCCACCGCCGGCAGTGACGTTTCATAAGGTACGTTTAACATGATCGTTTAACGTTGCTCGAATATCATGTTGTCCTAATCACATACTCATCAAATTCAGTTTAGTAAAATGGTGAATTTGTTTTCAAATAAATAATTCGATGATAAACATAAAGATCCTATTCAGTAACTCTGTTTGGAGTGTAACTTGACTAATTTAAGCAAGGAAATTGCAAAACCGAAACACTGCGATAAAAACAATTGTCATAATGACAATAGGACAAATGAATATCATAAATATTTTGAAGTAGATATAATATAAGTATTAAAAATTAATAAAGAAATAATTCAATTGAACATTTTTTGTGGCTTTGAGGAAAAGAAGTACTAGTAATTTTTGTGGCAAAACCATGTGCAATGCTGTAATGGTTTGCCTTGGTAAAGCATTCGCTTCAAGGTTTAGGAAAACCAGCAAAATCTAAAAATGCCAATCCAAATGAAAATAAATCTAATATAATAATTATTAGTTGCTACCAAGAGTTAAAATGTGACAATGAATATTGCTCAAACTGTTCGTGTCACTTTTGGTGTCTATCCACTTGTTTTTATAAATATGACACATCTCAAGAAAAAGTCTCTTTTTAAATTGTTGTTCTCTTTCACGTACTTTCACCTCTTCGAAATTCATTGTGTTGCATGTAGAATTAACGTGACTTGCTAACGCACAAGGTTAAGGCTCAATCTTGAGTCGCTTCTATGTTGTGTCAGTCGTTTGTCTAATGCTTGTTTTGTTTGTACAATATGTGTCAAGTCACATGAGTTACAATGTATTTTGTATATGCCATTCTTCAATTTTTTAGTTGGAATAATATCTTTGTGTTTGTTGAATAAGGATCTGTTAGTTGAAATGTTGTATTTAGTTATTTTGATATTTTTATATTTTTTGAATGATTTTCTGAATTTGTCTGAAAGTCCAACTAAATAGGGAAGAACAGCATATTTACAGTTGTCTTCGTTTAAATCAGTTGTAGGTTTTTGTTTGTTATTTTTGCTCTAATTCATCAGATTATCAAAAATGTTTTTATTAAAGCAATTTTTCTTCACCATTGAGAAGAATTTGGATAATGCTTGGTGTATGTATAAAGTATAGAAGTGATTACGTCATCAACATATTGGTAGATGAAAGGGAGGTTGAAAGAGAATTTTGGGATAGTTGGTTTGAGTAGTTTATTGATTGCAAGATTGATTACAATTGGACTCAAAGAGCTTCTCGGTGGACACCCAATTGATTGTCAATGAAAATTACCATTGTAGATGAAATAATAATGATAATGATTATTTCATCTATGATGGTAATTTTCACAGTCAATCATTTGGGTGTCCAATGGAAAGCTCTTCAAGTCCAATTCTACCCAATCTTGCAGGGGCCGTCCAAAAATTACGTAACGCAGTTTTCGACGATTTTCAACCCCCATTCCCCCTATGTAACGCAGCGTTACATTTTTGGACACCCCCCACCCCCGCTCCCCAAGTAACGTAACAGCTAGTATATTTTGGTGCATGCGTACTCTAAATGGGATCGTTTAGCCCTCATACTGTCTCGAGCCGTTTGAACATACCCTAATAGATTACAAAAACTGATATCACAGAAAATATATAAAATAGATGTTCGATATACAAAAACAACAATAAAGGTTGTCAGGTTGGGAGAATTCCTGTCTCGTTTTTGCATTACTTGAAGAAGGAATAAAATGTTACGTAATGGACTCTTTGAACCCCCCTACCTCCCTTATAACGCATCGTAACGTTTTACTGGACCCCCCTCCCTCAAAATACGTTACAGAATATTTGAACTGCCCCTACAATCAATAAACTACTTACACCAACTATCCCATATATATAATCACTTCTGTACCTTATAACAAGAAGGTGGAAGTTCTTTAAATCTTCAACAACTTTGATCCATTCATTCAATTCACTATTGGAACTGAAACCAAGAAATCTGTTCCTTTTCGTGATACTCTAGAACACCGGGAAGAAGAAAGAATTTTGAGACTTGATTGGTATAAGAAACCATGTAGTTCTACTTGATATGTCAACAAAATGTCGTACCAACATCATTATATCAAGACCAATATGATTTCAAATAGGACACGACGGATAACCAACATAAAACATCCATTATACAAACACCAAGCATTATCCAAATTCTTTCCAATGGTGAAAGAAAATGGCTTCAATGAAAACATTCTCAAATTTCTGATGACTCATAGCAAAAATAACAAACAAAAACCTGCAACTGATTTAAACGAAGACAACTGTAACTACGCTCTTCTTTCTTATTTATTTGGACTTTCTGACAAATTGAGAAAATTTTTCAAAAAATATATAAATATCAAAACAACACACTACAATATTTCAACTAACAGATCGTTATTCAACAAACAAAAAGATATTATCCTAACTACAAAATTGAAGAATGTCGTATACAGAATGATTGTAATCAGTGTGACTTGACATATATTGAACAAACAAAACAAGCATTACACAAACGACTGACACAACATAGAAACAACTCAAGATTAAGACCTGAACCTTGTGCATTAGAACGTCACGTTAATTCTTCAGGCCACACAATGAATTTCGACGAGGTGAATGTACTTGCAAGAGAAGAAAAACTTTAAAAAGTTTTTCTTGAAATGTGTGCCATATTTATAAAAACAATTCGATGATCACCAAAACTGGCACGACTAGTTTAAGTAATATTCATAGTCAAATTTTAAATTTCGATAGAAAATAATAAATATTTTATTAGGTTTATTTTCATTTGAATTGGTATGTTTAGGTTTTGCTGGTTTTCCTAAACCTCGAAGGGAATGCTTTACCAAGGCAAACCATTCCAGCATTTAACACAGTTTTGCCACAAAAATTACTAGTACCTCTTTTCCTCAAAGCCACAAAAAAATGTTTGAATTGAATTATTTCTCAATTAATTTTTAATACTAATATTATATCTAGTTCACATGCAAATATTTATGATATTTACTTGTTCTATTGTCATTATCTCGTGATCAGGCATGAATTTCTTTCGAAATAAAACGGAGAATTCTGTTATTCAAAAGTATTTTATTGTGTATAAACTGGTCGAATACCCAAGAGTTGGATATATTAATATTTTCCCACTATACATTTCACATTACGTAACTAAATAGGGAAGAACAGCATATTTACAGTTGTCTTCGTTTAAATCAGTTGTAGGTTTTGTTTGTTATTTTTGCTATAATTCATCAGATTTTCAAAAATGTTTTTATTAAAGCAATTTTTTTTCACCATTGAGAAGAATTTGGATAATGCTTGGTATATGTATAAAGTATAGAAGTGATTACGTCATCAACATATTGGTAGATGAAAGGGAGGTTGAAAGAGAATTTTGGGATAGTTGGTTTGAGTAGTTTATTGATTGCAAGATTGACTACAATTGGACTCAAAGAGCTTCTCTGTGGACACCCAATTGATTGTCAATGAAAATTACCATTGAAGATGAAATAATAATGATAATGATTATTTCATCTATGATGGTAATTTTCATCGTCAATCATTTGGGTGTCCAATGGAAAGCTCTTCAAGTCCAATTCTACCCAATCTTGCAGGGGCCGTTCAAAAATTACGTAACGCAGTTTTCGACGATTTTCAACCCCCCTTCCCCCTATGTAACGTACCGTTACATTTTTGGACACCACCCACCCCCCGCTCCCCAAGTAACGTAACAGCAAGTATATTTTTGTGAATGCGTACTCTAAATGGGATTGTTTAGTCCTCATACTGTCTCGAGCCGTTTAAACATACCCTAATAGATTACAAAAACTGATATCACAGAAAATATATAAAATAGATGTTCGATATACAAAAAGAACGATAAAGGTTGTCAGGTTGGGAGAATTCCTGTCTCGTTTTTGCATTTCTTGAAGAAGGAATAAAATGTTACGTAACGGACTCTTTGAACCCCCCTACCTCCCTTATAACGCATCGTAACGTTTTACTGGACCCCCCCTCCCCCCAAAATATGTTACAGAATATTTGAACTGCCCCTACAATCAATAAACTACTTACACCAACTATCCCATATATTTAATCACTTCTGTACCTTATAACAAAAAGGTGGAAGTTCTTTAAATCTTCAACAACTTTGATCCATTTATTCAATTCACTATTGGAACTGAAACGAACAAATCTGTTACTTTTCGTGATACTCTAGAACAAAGAAGAAAGAATTTTGAGACTTGATTGGTATAAGAAACCATATAGTTCTACTCGATATGTCAACAAAATATCGTACCAACATCATTATATCAAGACCAATATGATTTCAAATATGACACGTCGGATAACCAACATAAATCATCCATTATACAAACACCAAGCATTATCCAAATTCTTTCCAATGGTGAAAGAAAATGGCTTCAATGAAAACATTCTTAAATTTCTGATGATGATAGCAAAAATAACAAACAAAAACCTGCAACTGATTTAAACGAAGACAACCGTAACTACGCTGTTCTTTCTTATTTATTTGGACTTTCAGACAAATTGAGAAAAATTTTCAAAATATATATAAATATCAAAACAACACACTACAATATTTCAACTAACAGATCGTTATTCAACAAACAAAAAGATATTATCCTAACTACAAAATTGAAGAATGTCGTATACAGTTTTGCCACAAAAATTACTAGTACCTCTTTTCCTCAAAGCTAACCTAAATGTTTGAATTGAATTATTTCTCAATTAATTTTAAATACTAATATTATATCTAGTTCACATGCAAATATTCATAATATTTACTTGTTCTATTGTCATTATCTCGTGATAAGGCATGAATTTCTTTCGAAATAAAAAGGAGAGTTCTGTTATTAAAAAGTGCTTCATTGTGTATAAACTGGTCGAATACCCAAAAGTTGAATATATTAATATTTTTCCACTATACATTTCACATTACGTTTCATATTTGAAACAATCAATTTCAATTGAAAATTACAACATATTCTCTAACATAAATTGATCGTCTCCTGTTTTCATTTTCGTTGAATCTCCAAGGAGACAAAAAGTCCGTTCGATATCAAAATGCTAGGAATTTCATGTATTGGGTATCAAATACCAAATCTTTGCTTTTGGAAACAAATATCGCATAACAGACATAATTTAACCAGATCGCTCGCTTCGCTCGCGACCTGACCGGCCTTCGGTTGGTGGGGCCCTTCGCTCCTAGCCCTCGGTCTTCCGGCGGCTCCGGCGGTAGGCCTTCGGCCGCCTTTTTTTATTTCCATACGATCTCTTAGGTCAGTATAGGCATAACGAATTTTTCTGGAATATTACCAAAATAAGGACGTTTAATGCTATATTCTTTTATTCTACTCCATTGAAAAGAAAATTTTTTCCTTATATAAGTAGTTTTCATAGTAGTAATCGAAAATCTGTGAATATATTTTTCGTTTTTCATTTCGGCTTTCATCGAACCAAAGCGGGCTATACGATTTTAAAGTCAGTTATGGATGAAGGACAGAGATTAATTTTGCTCTGCTAATACCAGAACGGGAGGTATACGCTTGCAAATGGTCAGTGTAACATATTAGATGCGTAATAAAGGTTGCAAGTAATAACGAGAATTCGAGATCGCAACGACGCGACGCGACGACGAGGATGATGAAATGGAATTCGTATTCGGTCCCGTATCGTTCGAAGTCGGAAATGCGTGCATAAGAATGCCCAAGTTAAATGCACTGAATCGATTATTTTTACGTATCTCATCGATTTTCTTGAAAACGGTAGTCGATAGCTAAAACGATGAGATAAGAAATTGTTCATGAAAATATGGCGAAACGTTTGGTGAAAGATCGAAAGCGGTGCAATTATTATCAGTCGAGTTATCACTCATCGAAAAACCGATACTTTAAGAAGGTTTCAAAAATTTTTTTCTCAGAAACGGTTTATTTTAGGTAGGTAAAGTAAACGAGGCGAATGTAGCCCTATTTAATAGGAATTGAATGGTAAAAATCTCAAAGCGTTGGTGGTTTTAGAAATTGAGTTATATCAGAAAATGTTAAAACATCTTTGGCATTTTGATGTTTTGAATCGATTTTGCTGCAAAAGCGCTATTTGTAGCACTTTCATCGACAAAGGCAATTATAGTGAAAGAAAATAAGACTCTTTTAGTGAAAATTTGGGAGCGCTGACTGTAATGGGGGCCATGCTATGGATGAAATATCCGGCGAAAAGGTACATTTTTGAGATTTTGAATTTTTTTCTCAAAATCTATAAACACCACTGTTAAGATGTTCCTTTAAAAGAGACTTCAATCAAGATTTTCTTTGATATAAAAAAGTTTCGTGTCGTTATCTATAATAGCTTTTGAGTTATCCAGAGTAAATGAAGAAAAATTCAATTTTCTTTCACTTTTTTGATCAAATCTCAAAATTCTCGCCAAGTCACCATTCGTTTAATCATTCTATCTAAAAAATACATTCTTAGGTACATTTTTGCCGAATCTCGAACCCGTAGCTCCGAAAATAAGGTCGCAAAAAATTCCCGAAATTTTTTCAGTTTTTCGAGTATATCTGGAGAAATAATTTTCCGATTGCGATGGAATGAGGAATCAGACCTGAGACCGTTGCTGTCCATCTTAATAACTGTTGGCAGCGTAAGGAATTTCAATTTAATCAAATATTCTTCGCCGATAAACACCTTCTATTGAGTAACACAATAATGCAACGAACATTTGATATTTGCTAATCAAATTGACAATCAGTCTCAAGAACCATATTATTGGGAAGCTCACTAAAATTAGAGATCGAAATTTCCAGAGGAAATGACACATCCTAACATAGCGGTGAATTGGGCCCCAGAAACAAATTCGACCGGGCAAGGAATTATTATTTTGTACAACCAAAATCTATAAATGTGCCTCCAAAATATTTTCTTTAACACTGCGCTCATACCGTATCGTGTGACGCAAAAATTAGTTTATTGGATTGAACGGAAATCGGAAACGAGTTGAATAACTCCCGACGCGACGCTTTTCGAATTTCAACTGAACGATGCGAAAGGAGAATTTCCAGCAGTATATTATTTTACTTCAACGACAAGTTTCGCACAATAAAAAGCTGCTTATATTTTTCAATATTGGGTAATTCGTATTTGATTTGAATGGGATTTGATTTTCTGGATGAGGAGATGGCAGTTACAAAGTTGCTTATGATTGAGGCGCTTGATCATTCCAACCGACTAGATTCCAGTTACGTAATTATCCTGGAATGGTTACTTGAAATTCCTAGAATCGGTTCAAATACATTCTGAGAATTTAAAGTTTGCAATAACATGTGGAGATTTAGCTTGAGAGAGAAGAGAAATAAGGGTTACCTGCAGTCATATGGGATGGCACTTTCGGAAAACTTCCGTATTGAATGTTCATCCGTACGAAACGTGTCAAAACTATACTTCTTTTCAGATGCGGGATTCATCATTTCATCAAAAGTAATTGAAATAAGAAAGCTGCTGAAATATAATCATATTCAATATATAGCGGTTAGGTCATGCCAGAGGCACTAATGCAATCTGAAAACGTCTGGCACTTGAACCTGTGTCAGTATGTTATACGATAAAAAAACCCAAAGAATGTTCATACTTTCTGTTAACGTCAAGTTTTTTTTTACTGTTTCATTTCTCATTATCCATGCGAGTTAGCAAAGTTGCTCTTATTTTCTCTCGATTCATTGCTCGAAGATCATTTTTTTGATTGTACGTAAAATGCGGCCTGTTATTACAACCAAAATCGCAATCTTCCACGTTTGAGCAAACGATTACAAGGTTTATGCAAATGTTACAATTCATTTTCAAAAGTTTATAACGAAAAGTTACATTTCATATCCACGAACTGTATTCAAGTTTTCTCCACTTTTGTCACAAATGAAAGTGATTAATTTGATCCGGCGCGAATTTTGGAAATGGTGTGGGTTGTAAACGTTCATGTGTTATAAATTGAGAAAATGAAAAAACAAAGACAATCGTATAAAACGTTGTATAGTCTAAAAACTGACACCCAACTGTAGTCGGAAGGTACTATGACGGCTAATATTGAAAATCTATCAATTTTCTTGGCTTTTATATTTGCCTTCACAATTGAACTCGTTTTCACGCGTTCTGAAAATCGTATACGATTTATATGAGTAGAAATGCATGAACCGAAGATTAATAAATAAAAAAACTGAAATACATTTTTATGATTCTGATAAAAGTTGATTTTTTTAAAAGTCGGTTTACGAACGATAATTTCATATGATAGCAATATAAAAGAACATTGAGGAAAAATTGCATAATTTTATGAATTGAATTGAATTATTACCATTATTCTATATAACACAATTACAAATCTAGTAACACTTTATATTTTTCGTTGACAAAATAAACGGTTGTTTATTGTCGCAGCAGAATGAACAAAATAACACTTCTTCATAAATGGTCATTTGTTACATAATCCCATCGAATACCAACGTAAGGATTATTTTTCACTCGTCACTCGACACAACCCATACGGATCGTGGCTCAAAAAATATTCGGTTCTTTTCGATGCTTTTATGATGTTACTGAACCAATCAACATCTTAAAATACAAAAACTAATTACGTTTTTGCCGCAATTGCTGCAAATATAAAATGATAATGATAAGAAAAAACAGAACGTGTACTCTGGTTGTTTATCGCCGCTGCGTCTTGGAAGTCGGACTCGAATGCTTCTGCCGGCAACAGACTGGAAGAGAGATAGATGTGTCACAAACTAACCGCCTTTAGGACGATTATGTCTGATCGCTTTTTCCGCACTCTCACATTACCGCGGACGAGATTCGCTTATTTCCATTCGCCACATGCGTATTGGTATTCAACTGAATACGCATCTTAAGAAACGCTACGGTATGAGTCATGTTTTTTGTGAGTATAGGAGGATTTTATTGATTTCTAATACCTTATCACGTCAAAAAGTGTTCCCCAAGACTATGAACCACAATTATCAATGTTTTTAAATGTCATTGTATCTTTGTTTATCAACAAGTAAGCAATTAGTACAAATTGATTTACAGAACAAAAAACTCTATATCATTCTGATTCTAAGGAATATAAAACTATCGTTGATGATCACATGAAAACTCAAAATTAATCGACAGATTTTCGCAAATTCTAAAAACTTCAATTTCAAAATTTCGGAAATTTGACAAATAAAAAGGGGAATATCAAAAAAATACGAAAAATTGACAAAAGAACCGCTAAAATATAATTATAGAAATTTGAATTTCACTTGATACATTCGAAATCAATGAAAACTCTTCAAGTATATATGGAAATCAAATAGAACAAGGAATTTCTTCATCATTCGCAACTTCGGTTTAAAAATTCAGAGGATTGTTTTTTCTTTTCATCAATTTTTGCCAGTTATATGTTTTGAATGAATATATCGTTTTTATATAATAGTACAAAATAAACATATATTTATTCATAAAGTAAAGTGAGGTCGACTTTTTAGCCGATTTGAGAGAATTAGTTCAGGAGATACTCCTAAATACAAAAAAAATACAACCGAATATAAATTGAAAAAGAACATTCTGATAAATTTATTTTGGCAAATCAGTTATTTGTTGAAAAGTTTAGTTAATATTTTGAGCAGCGACCTAATGGCTCTTTGGAACGTTAGACGACGAGGATGAGACGAGATATAACGGAACTATTAGTTTCTTGTCAGAAACGCAGAATACAGAAACACAAGAAAGATCTCTACAAATATCATTAACATAGAAAGCATCAATTACTACGAAGATAAAAAATCAGAATATGACATGATAGTCTCAGACAAATCCCTTTGAAGGATTTATCGTGAAACAGGTGCATGATAACGAGATTTGTTTCGGAACAGGGTTCTCTATTTACTACCGTATTCTTAACTGCAAGACTTTTATATCTTCACTAGATAAACTAAAGAATGCTTTAACGTTTTCAAATCTCAACAACCTTCACAGTTCAATAATATCCACTTGAGCATTAAAAAAAGCGGTATGAGAAACAGAAACTTCCAAAATTCAAAAAGATTTTGAGGTTTCATTATTTAGCGAATTACTTTTTCAAAAGAAAGAATATCATCGGTTGTTTTTTTTCCATTTAACTATTTCCAGTACAGCTATATGAAAATATAATCCTTTCGGATCAGCCTTTTCTTACACTTTGTACAAACTTAAACATAAACATAAACTACAACAAAAATGTCCAGCACTAACAATCCTATTCGTCTGCTCGAACGAGTTGTCAGTAGGGATGTCCTCCTCAAATCTCCTCAAATCTGAGAAGATATTCGAACGTAAGATCTTCCGCTCCTTTCTATTCCGGTATAAAAAAGAAGGGTTTCTATTTAAAATAATTGGGTTGACCTTGAAATGACCTTGAAATTAGAGTTAAAGATCAAACGCAAAGCCACGTTGGGTACGTCGTTCAAAGTTACTAAGGATGTGACCTTTGTTTTCTTCTGATTATGACTGAATCTTAGTGATGACGCAAGAGTCGATACTTGTCTCGTCTCGTCTCAGTTTCGTCTCGAGAAGTCTCGTCCGGACTATAGTACAATAGACAAAAATCGAATTAAAATGCTGGTTCAATATGTTATTTTCTAAAAATAATTCCGTCAAACATTTTTGACATTGTGAATTGTTTGAAAGAAAACAATGGAAAATATTTCTGATTCTTTTCAAGAAAATAAATAGGTAATGGAATGTCCGCAGTTTTTCTGGGTTGGGGTGGGGGATAGAGTTAACACAAAAACTAATTCTCTGAGTTTCTTGTAAATAAAAAAAAAACTTTATCACGCAAAAATAAAATAAGTAGCGTGATAGGTATTACGTTAATGTCAACCGCCAGTTTTCTTCAAACTACGTTTTCGATTGATATGTATTCTAACAAAATTGATCGTATCACGTATTATTTTAATAAATGGTGAAAAGGTCTACTTTTTTCGAAAAAAAAATGATATAAAATTTTTTGGTGGTAATATAAATTCCTATATATCGTTGAAATCTCTCCACATCAACAGATGTCAAAGGTGCATACATAAATGAGGATATTTCGGTAGGGTTCAAGAAATTACTGACCCCATCTCCTAATAAAATCGAATTTATTTCGCGCATCTTGACCAAACCACTATTGTTCTGCAACACTTTTTCACATTTTTCTTTCATGAACTCTCCTTTTAATCCAGGCGCAGAATTGATTCTTTCAATTGTTTCATCCATAATGTTCAATTGCTCTTGTAATTTTAAATTCCTCTCTTCTAGTTTTTGTATTGATGTTGGAATTGAATGAAAATGTGCAAGTATGTATGCTAAATCAGACTGGATATTCTTTTTGGACAAAACATCTTTACATATTTTTATTGAAGCTGCATCATTTTCGAGGTGATCCACTATTTCTACAATTTTCTCGAAATGGGTTGCGTAATAAATGGCAGCCGATATCCATGTACCCCATCTCGTTATTGTAGGTTGAGGTGGTAATGGCAGATCTGGTGCAAGTTCTTTGAAAATTTGCACCCTCGATGGAGCTTTTAAAAACTTTCTTGACGTTTGATATTAACAGATCGACATCGTGAAATAAACTTCGCGCTTCTTCAGCAACTCTATGCAATGCATGAGCTATACACGTCACATGAACCATTTTTGGAAATAGAACTTGCAGAACTTTTCCAGCTGCTTTCATGTATGGAGCGGCATCAGAAACAAATAGCAACACTTTGTCATGTTTCACTCCATCTGGCCACAATAATGAGAGCGCACTGGTAAATAATTGGGCTATTGTCGAATTATTGGCTGATTCGAGTACTTCACTTGTTAATAAATACGTGTTAGAGTCCTGGTGAGTTGATTGTAGAGTTCCAATAATTACGTTGGCTACGTAGCGGCCAAGAGCATCGGTTGTTTCGTCAATGGACACCCACAAATTTTTACCTTCCGTTTCTTTTCTAATTTTGTTCATCTTTCCTGAACACTACATCAATATAATTTTTCCGGAGGGTGGTAATTATTATTAATAAATGCAGATACTGATAATCAATGGATTCATTTTATATTTGATATAATTGCATTTAAAATAACAATATAAGCAGGAATTTATGAACTTTTAAACTGAATTGGTCATTTAGTTAACAAAAAAGTAAAATTTTTCAATCTTCCTCTATTATAGTCGAATTCAACGGAAAAATGCGCATTCCCTTTCATGCAGATTTCTTATGTCCTATTCAAATTCAAATTAGTGTACCAAATATCTAATATGTCATCAGACAGTATATAGTAATAATGAAATAAAGCAATAATCTGAATATTTCTGATCCAAAAAAGTATAAACATCGCTCCATATATACCTTGAGAAATGTTTTGATTCAAACTTCATATTTTTGTCTAAGAAAGAAGTGCATACAAAAATAGTGTTGTATATCCCTTCATTTCTCGACAATTTTTCATTCAAATGTTTTAACTGAATGCAACATCGACCAGCAACTCCAAAAAACATTTTTACCCTTAAAAATCTGAAGGTTTTCCTTTTCAGTTTTAACCAGGTTTTTCGACAATATTCCGATGTTATGATGAATAATCTTTGTTTGTTTACGTCTAATTCGGGCTATCGATAGCAAATATAGCCCATTTTTTGCGCTTGAATATTTCTATGATATTCAACGTATGACGTTTCGTTTTGAATCTGGTTTTCAAGACTTCCATGCATCCCTCTTTCGTATTTATATCATCGCTAAATAGAAATATGATTATTTGAGAATAGCCGCCGTATTAATTTTGTTTTAACTTATTCAAAACGAATCGCACGAATTTGCCCACTTCTTTCTTGAGAAGAAAATGAAATTATTCTCAATTAAAAAACTTTTGGAATTGCGAACATTCCAATCTGTCGTTCATACTTCGACCGGCCGACCAATTTATGGTTCGAGGTTTTGAATTTCATCCGTTTATTCCGGATAAGCCAGACGTATAGATAATTGAGCACTGAAAGTGTGGAAATATGATCGGAAAATGTATTGTTGTGTGCTTCAACTAGTGACGCCACGAGACTGTCATTGATCTCGTATACATATTTTTTTTTATTCATGTAAGATTTTTTTACTCACCTTCCATTCTTCTATTTCTAATAAAATGTTGCTCCGAATTTCGTGTCAATATTACTGTTGTCTGTGCTGACAAAACATATGAATTCAGTCCTCCTCATTTTCAACACGTTAATCCATATAATGAACATTGTACCTATTGATAATGTTATACTGTCTAGTATCAATAATAATTATAAACTTCGTTACAGTATTTATCTTTGTCTGAAAAAAATTTCATATTTTGAGACGAGAGACGAGACGAGACTGAACGGTCGTGAGACGAGACTGAGGATCGGTCCCGTCTCGAATTTTCGAGACCGACCCCAGGTCACGTCTCGTCTCGTCTCGCGGCAACACTACTGATTCTCAGAAATTTCCCGGGTTTCCATATTTTTTCCTCACCTTGTATATAAACAATACTAGTTGATTGTCATGAAAAGTGGCTGGTGGTCTGTCGGTGGTCTTTATTGTTAGATGAAATATAATTAATTTTAATCTTATAGAGAACGTTCACTTTGGTATTACACAACTTAAATTAAAACTGTCTTTCTGCGATCGATTTTCTTCATGTTCAAACATATTCGGCAGGTATTTTTATTCGTCAAAAGTTAGATTATGAGTCACATAAACCTACAACAAGTAATTATAGAACAATAGAGGGTGATAAATTCCCCCGACGAAATTATTCGCAGATAATGTTGTCCCTTGTGTAATGAGGACATGGCAGCTCCAACTAATTGGGAAGCTACACGATATAGAGGAAGAATTAGTTATTGACATGTCACAAATACGTGAATAAGAATAAAACAAAATATGATTGCTACGTTGAAAACAAATTTCGTTCTTTCCTGCTGAAAGACGCATTATGCGAAGCTCAAAGCAAATTGATAAACGTAAGTAAAAAATTCCTAACATGCTATCATCCTGATGTCGCGACTTTGAATTAAATTTCTGCATTCTCATCTTTTCTGACGCCCGTTTGAAACCATGGTGAAGGTCAGGAAATTTTCGCGATATGATATGCCCGTGCGCAGCTTCGCAAACTTGAAAACGGAGGTCCTGCCCCAAGAAGCCGTCAGTTACGCTCTGACAAACGAGATAAAATCTTTGTCTTGCCTGAACACCGGATAGCGCGAAAATATTCCGGAAGTTCCCGTTAGCATTCGCTCATCTAGCGATGTCTTGTTTCGTTATCCCTAGATCGTAAGTGCCATCAATTTTTTTTTATCATCCTAAAAGATCCTTCTGTTATAGTCTCATCACGTTTTTTATAATAACACTATTGCATGCCAATTCAACAACAATCCTTGTAACGTTATTGTTCCCTTCCCAGCGATCCGTTAAAAACTGTTTGCGTTCGGGACGCAAATTGAAAAAGTTTGGCAACTCGAAAACAACGTGAAATAATCATTATTTTAAAGTGAATCCAAAGCGAATAACTTCGTCAACTTGGGACGAAACAGAATAAGGCCGGCCATGGCGTTCCACGGGTCAATTAAATCTGCGAAGCAATGGACCAAAGTGCTCAAAATACAGGCATTCTGCAGAAGACTGAATCCGGAAGAAGTACAAGAGGTACTTGAGGTAATTTAGCATACTTTTATTTTGAAGTCTGTTTTGTATTCGTCGATTTTCCGAGTTCATCGTCTTGACAATCCCTTGCGAAATTGCGACTTTGATACGATGACACGAGATTGGTGTCGTTGTTGCATATCCCATCATCCTATGTAAAATGAGTTTTCGAGCCATTCACTATGTCTTGGAACTGAATGGTGACAGTTCAACAACTGTTTCATCCCTTCTCATAAAATCAGTTCCGTATACTTGATGCACATACGAATTTTCTTGGCAAATGAGTTTTGTCACGTGTATTTACAACCGAACGTTATTAAAAGCAGCCGTAAACCGTGATTAATTAATTGAGTCATTATATCAAGTTTCGATTCAAGTGCTTATTGTTTCGAATCGACTTGATTTCGAGTTTTAATTAGTATTGGCGCAACGAAAAGCTATCGAGTTGGAGCGAACAAGAATTTTCCACCTCCGCATTTCAACAAAGTGGACGAATGGAGTATAAATCGAATAGTCAAGCAAGCGAATTTGAGACGGAGCTCCGTTTCCAATTCCAGAAAATGAAAGGGGTTAATAGGCATTTTATCATTCAGTTAACAAGTAGTAAAATCAAACGTTATTTTGCATAGTGCTAAGTGTTAAATCAAGAGTGAATATCTTTTTATTCGTATATTCAAATGAAATTATAGCTTCAAAAAAGGGGAAAGATGAAATATACAATTTTATTCTACTACATGATCTTGTAATTTATGTTATGTTACGTCTGTGAGTCAATTTCTACGCTCCAAACCCTTTCGGAGAATTTCCTTTTTGGGATGAACGTGATGAAGGCTTTGGCGATGTAAAGGTCCGAAACTCCGGGCCATTCGTACGATATAATAACTTGAAAACATATTCCATTTGATAATCCGTTTTGCATCATTATGCAATATATTTTGATGTTTCATACGAACACATTTTTGGTTATTTCATAATAACTAATAAAAATGTTTCATTTCGTATATTATTTCTTCATACAAAACCCGCAATCAATATACCACTTCCAATAATGCAAAGAATGAGATCTTTTTAAGAAGCCATTCTTGAAAAATACGTTCAGTTCCTGTTTAATGTTTTTTATTGGGACGGGAACGAAGTTGCTAAACCATTCCTTTTCTGCCCACATTTCATTTGCACTCTAATGGACGAATCTCCCGGAAATGCCAAAGAAATAAGTCCGGATTTATTGGGGACCAGCAGGAATATTGAGTGGCAAAGGCTAGAAGGGCCCTAGCGGGTAGAGAAGACTTTTTGTCAACAAGTGATCAATAATAACACGACAAAATATTGATCGACGTCTGTGAATAGATTTTCTGAGAAATACAAATTAGCTGTATAGACCTGTCCTAGAACTAAATATCTCGTGATGACTATGTTCTATCCATGAGAAAAGTTTATCATTCCTGCCTGACCCCGTTCAGATCATATTATGAATTATGAAAACAGACGATTCCTTGAATCTTTTGATAGAATTCAGAAGAATACAAAATTCTCTGAGGATATAAAAAATTAATTTCTTTCATTCACCACCAATTTGGAAGATATTTTATTGACATTATATTTAAAAGAATTAGGAACATTGTCTAACTATTTGAATCGACCTGGAACTGTTCATCGATTTTAAAGCAACATTTCTCGTTTCCAAAAGAAAATAAGAAAATATTCTTGAACAATCACATAGAGAGATCAGGAACATATATACAGGGTGTTCCAGTATTTGTGGTCCATACAGTACGTATGTGTGCGTGTAGAAGGAGCTGATCTCAATCCATTCGAATTCTTTTTTTATCCCAAATGGTTTGTACTTTACGCCATGTTTTGTAAAATGTCGCAATTGAAGCTCTACATTAATAATTATATACGGGGGTCGTTTCGGTAGTGTCTACTTGAACCAGTTTGAAAACGGACGAGATCAGTCCGGCCGTTATCGAGTTATCGACGGTCGCACGTTTTTTTCGCAAATTTTTTTGTGGCGTTCGTCGGGGACTAGGTGGTCGGAAGGGATTTCGGGCGGTCTGCGACAAACGGTATTTTATCGTGGGTATTTTGACGCTCTCGAACCCCAAATTTAATTCGATTTTTTCTTAAAAACTGAAATTCGTTCGTTTTCGCGAAATTTCCAAAAGCCCATATCTCAAGGAGTACGTAAGATCGGAAAACGCGGGATATGTTTTCCAACAAGGCAAAGATAGTTTTTTGTCTTCAGCTCGATTCCGTGGCTCCCTCCCTACTTGGAGTAGAAAATTCGTAAACGCGAATTTTTTTATTTCTTGCTTGTATCTTAAAGACGGTACGTCAGATGCATCCCAACACTACCACTATCCTTGATCCAACGCTCCCTCACCCACAGCCTGAATCCCGACCTGTTCCATCATTCCCCTCACTCTCCCTAAATTCCTGGCTTCGCTCCTCGCTTCCTTCCTGGCTGTCGCCAGGGCGCGCCTGAACTCCGCACACCTACCAGAACCCATCGAATGTCCGTCCACTCCGCATTGAAGGCAGACCTCCGGCTTGTCACACTCCCTAGCCATGTGCCCGTCTGCACCGCATCTGTAGCAAGCATTTTGCCTGCTGACCCCCAAACACGCGTTTGCCCCATGGCCAAACTCCCGACATCTGCCGCACCTCTGGACACGAAGTCTCCTGCTATAACGGCAACTTGCCAACCCGATCTTCAAAAAGCCCACATCTCCAAACTGCCTCATTACCTCATCTGGCGCCCAGAATACTACAGACTGAGTGCCGTCCACATTCCCCCTCAAACTTCCGACCCTTATCTTCGACCTCTCGCACCTCAATTCGACGGCCAACTCCTCCTCAACCTCCTCCCTCGTAATGACAGGATCCAACCCTTGCATGAAAAACTGATGCATGAAAATCTGGCAAAGATGTTCCTGAATTATTGCGAGCGATCTTTCGCTAGAATGTCCTGAAACTGTAGGACGTATCGTAATAGAAATAGAAAAAAGTAGGGTGCCGCGAATTGATTTTGATCGGGTACAACTAGCTCCTAAATAATTTGGAATGCCCTTTTCGAATAGGTAATTAACACAGCTTTCTTTTCTCTCGAGACGTCGTGGACGTAGAATCTACCGATTTTCCGCAAAAAATCCAGAACCAAATCATCCGATCGAAAAATGTTTCTTCTCGTAATATCTCCTTTATTACGTCACGTATCAAATTATGGCTTACACGAAAATATTCAAAAGAAATTGGCTACGAATCGTGCGATAAACTTAAGGCCATAGGAATAGCCGTTTTCGACGAAAACGGCAGAAAATCAAGAAAATTCGAAAAATTCCCTTATGTGCCGAAGGTATATGATTGCTCTCCAGAAAATTCCGAAGGGACGCGTCGATAGATCTGAAATGAAAGAGCTGGTCCGGCCTTTGCAGGGTAAATACGATGTACCTATCGAATGAACTGAATAAAAACTATAAATTTCAAAGCTTCGCCCACCGATCGCGTCCGGATGGATCCTCGTCGCTATTTTGAGTTCGTTCAATTTGCAATGAGTTTGTTTTAATCCTCAAATTGAGCACCTCCGTATACGCGTTATCGTAGCCACGGTAGTCGAGTGGTCAGTTTCATACTGAGTGATCTCGGGTTCGAAACCATAATGGCGATAAATTTTTTTTCATCGGTGTAATATTTTTTAATTATCTCCGATGGAAAAAATAAGTGCTACGTTATTATTATCATAGCAATCTGTATGTATTCAATCTTTTAACGAACAATCCTCGGGTACAAACTAGTTTATCGTTATGAAAGGAAAGAATAAATGTGATAATTGGAAAAAAATTCATTCCCTAAAAAATATCGTTCGTTGCATAAAAATAAATGAAACAGAAATTACTTTCAATAGAAATACTTGAAAACAAATTGTAATTTCGAAATGCGTTTTCAATTGAAACATCATCCACACGAATACTTGACAACAGTTTATCATCGCTGTGATTTGAGCACAGCCATATTGACAAAAAAAGAAAAACGATTCCTAAAATAGAAAATCAACTACAAAAAAATGAAATTATAAGAAAAAAGGTTTCTTTTCGATGGAGTAGAATAAAAGAATATAGCATGAAAAATAAACGAAGAAAATCATTTCACAGTCTGAAATATGAATAATTGAAAAAAATTTCAGAACCGCATAAATAAATTGGATCGTGAACTGGTTATAAATAAAAAGGTGAAGAATATTCATAGCTCAACGATCGAAGAGTGCATTCAATTCAGAAGAGTTGCTATAGGAAATTCTATTTCGAGTCCAATTTCACAAATTGTCTTGGAATTTATTGAAGAAAAACTCATTCTTAAATATAACAACATAACAATTTTTAAATATATGTTGACTGTCTTTTGATTGCTCCACCTAATGAAATGAAAAATATATTATGTACATGATTTTGATAACTCACATCATCAACTCAAATCCACTATGAAAGAAGAATACAATAGTGAACTTTTATTCTTCGATAGGATTTTTATAAAAAATAATAACAAAAAACTAACGAAATGGCACGAACGAGGTCAGAATAACGACAAGATTCTAGATTTTATTTCACACCACCCTATCACACAAAAGAAAGGTACAGCAATAGGATATGAAGACCGATCATTAAAATTAAGATCACTATAATTTCGACCGGACATTGTTAAAAAAATCAAGACTCTACTACAATGTAACAATTACCCAATTTCGCTCATTAGCGGTTTATTAAAATAGAGAATGCGTAAATATTATAACACCGACAACTCCAACAATAAACAACAGAAAACACAACATTCATATCATTGCCATATCATCAGACACTCTCACATAAAATCAATAACATCATAGAACCACATATCAAAGTTTCACACAAACAAAAGAAAAACAAATAAAGAATATTTTTAGTGAACTTAAAACCGCAACTCCAAAAATACATCTCATGGCATATCGGACAAATTTCGCAGAGACTCGAAGACATAATAATAGAATAGAAGCTCACAAATATGCTAAAACCGCAATAATAACTCGAACAAACATAAGACATACAAACATGAATTTAATTATGGTGAAACGAAAATCCTTACAATAGAATCAAAAACGAAAAAAAAAAGAAATTAAAGAAATGATCCTAATACGACTAAATAATGATAATACTATCAACGATTGACAAGATGTTCAAAAACTATGTACTATATATGGGCCAATTCTAATAGTATATTTCATAACGAGTGCAGAAAGTCGATGATTTCTTCCGAGTGCCAATTTGACGAACGAGGCGAAGCGAAGCGGAGCCGAGTGAGGCTAGACACGAGCAATGAAACCTGACTTTCCACGAGTAATGAACGACATTTTTCAGACGACCACAAAAATGGCATTATACGATAATTACTGTGAGAACGCATAATGAAGATTTCGAACTGAATAATTCAATCTTCAGCTTATAGATGGCGTTGTAGCGAAAATAATAGATAACTTTATTTGTTTATGTTATTCCATACCTTTCAGATTTGTCAGCAATAACTCTCACGAGTTTAATATTTCTGGAGGGATATTTTTCACTTTGCATGTTATAAACGCGAATAGAATCAAGTTACGCTCTTCGTTAATCATACGATATGTTCTGGTAACTCACTAGCATTATCAATATTTAATGAGATATACGAAGTTAACTTTTCATTTAATTCTATCTACTTGGCGTGGTTTCATTTCGATGTCACCACTTTCCCGCACGGATCAAACTGGTTTTACCCGTGCTGAAAAGACATTCCCGCACAGTTGCATATAATTGTCAACTTTCTACGATAGGTAGTCTTGGCGATATATACCACTTTCCTACGTGGTCGTCTTAAAAAAAAAGAATATATAATCTGAGTAAGTTATGACATTCTACAATCGAAGCGAATGGTGAGATATATTTTTGAAAATTGCCTTTATTTGTTTATTCATTTCAGTTCTTGATATTGTGACTGACGAAGAATGGAATAATTGGAAACGTCTCTCTATATTTGTATTATCAAATAAATAACTTCAACCTGAACATTCAAAACAAATTGAAATATAGTAACATTTTCATATTCGTGGCAATTGTTTTAACAGAGAGTCCCCGGACGGCCCCGAAAAACGCTCTTCTATATTGTACTAAATCTAATAAGATCAAATATAACTTTGTAGGGAGAGAAGTAGTACCACTGCAGTTTGGCGAATGCGCCCGTTCCAATTTTCAGGCCGTAATAATTGTTTCTGTAAATAATGGAACCGGAATTGGCATCAAATGAATTTAATGATCAAATGCAGATGCAATAAAATGCGATAACGATGACGGATAACATGACATATTGATTAATTAGAACGTAAAGACATCAGATGAGATGCTTTAAATGCAGCGCTGCTATTGAATATGACGATAATGTTAAGACATGCATTTGTTTGGTCAAAACGCAAATATTCAATCAAGTTGAAAAATCTTCGACGAATTAACATTTTTTATTTTGTTTGAGTTAGAAGGATTAACCGCGAATTTTTGCTATCAATTTGTTCACATTTGCTATGAATATGCAGATTTGAAGAGTGAGCAAATTACCAATCTATCGTCCTCCCGTTAGTTCACTTATATTCCCAATATTCAGATATTCGAAAAAAAATCTTGTGGACTAAAAAGATGAAATAATCACCTCGGGTCATTATGGTGACGTTCTCATTATTTTTTGTCGCCTGGTACAAATGTACCCCCGTCCGCTTTCACTTTCTAAAGTTTAAGAGTGTTGCTACTGTCCGCCATGAAATGTATCTTTTGGGATTACGAGGGAACAAAACTCTTTTATCTCTAAAAATGAGACTAATTATGTATAAACTAGACAACATATATATAGAGTTTAGATAGTTCATTAAATCAAAAGAGCATTGTTTTATTAAGGTTTCGATAAATGGAATCGCTTTCTGTAATGGATGATGGATATGGATCGAATTCATTTGCTCACATCACCAAGTTCTCTATTCTATCTTCTACTCTTCATTGGTGGTAGTAGCAATGAATGTAAGAAACAACAAAACCAATATTCTGTTTTTAGTTGAGTTCTGACTTCCTTTGATAGAATAAGATGAATTCTATTCTGCTGTTTGTCTTCATTTTTAACAGATTTTTCAAAAGATTCACGCATTCGTTCCATATCATTTTTTGTAAAATTCAGTATCTTTTAGCTTAATGCGATCTTGAAAACTTTGAAAACCGAAAACATTTCACAGTCATTATTTTCACACCGTAAAACAGGTAACAAGTACCTCGAAATTTTTAAGCGAAATAGAATAACTGTGGAACCCTCGATTACTATCTGAAATTGATTCGAAGTTACCTCTGTGTTTGTAAGCAGAGAGTGAAATAGGTCAGTGTTATCACTAATTGGTCTCAGGTTGTTTCTAGATCTGGAGGTATTCCACAAGGAAGTGCTCTTGATCCACTCTAATTTATTATATATGTCAGGTTATTGACAGTTTTATTTTTCAAACTTTGAGTCGTTGCTTGGATCGGATTTTTGTTTGGGATAATAGCTCACAAGTTCATACATTATTTGTCACATCAACATCAATGTTGGAATTGCTCTTCAGAAATTCGTTCAGAGGGAAAAACTGAAAAACGGTATTTCACTTATCTTGTTCAAACAAGAGACTATAGCAATAATGATTTTTTAATTTTTATCATTGAAAGTTGACATAAAATTAAGTAATGAATAAGCGTTTTTGAAGTGACAACGTCTTATAAACCGATTAAATCGGTTGCACGCACGAAAAACCATGACATATTTCCTAAGAATCGGGAAATTGAGGTTTGTTAGCGGTATGCTGTTTGCCGCATGGGAATTGGGCTAAACAGAAAGAAAATACCCGGGCGAGAGTGCCAAACAAGCGATCGTTGTAAAAGCGTTTGGTTATTGTCTCTATATCTGTCTATATCTCCCTTCCAATCCATTACCGGCTGATGCATTCGAGTCCGACTTTCGAGCTGCTGCGGCATTAAACAACCGTTTACTTTGTCGACTGCTCTTATTATTATTTCGTTATTTTCAACAGCTTGATTGATGATATAATGACTAGTAATATCGCAAGAGCAACGATTCATATCGGTTACGTCGAGTAACGAGTGAAAAGTAGGTAATCGTTATATTCAATTGCTCGAGTGGTATTCGATAGGATTTTACAACAAATGACCAATTGCAGTGAACTGTGATTTTAATTATCGATAAAAACAAGTATTCACTTCTGTTAGAGTAATTGTCTGTTATTTATATTTACATTTATTGCTTTTTATCTGTGTGTTCATTTAGTTCGTTCGACTTGTCGAAACGAAAAAGAAATTATAAAACCTCATTAGAGAATATTAATATATTAATTATATAATATTAATTAATTAATTAATAGTATATTAATTTATATAGGTATACGCTGTTACTGAAGAAGATACTTGATTGCTATTGGTCCAATTTGCTATGAGTTTCATAATCTCATATATTTGTTCTTTTATTATAAGAACAAAATAGCATCAATCAACGAGTACAATAAAAATAGGTTATATTTCAATTTTTACTGAGTAAATATAAAGAATCAGGTGAACGATCTTATGAAAACTCAACCGTTTTCATTCAGGACAATGAAAAGTATAAAATGTGAGTAAATTGTTAATTGTGTAATAAAGAATAAAGATAAGTCAAAATTATCGCCCGAAGACCAACTTTACAGGCAAGCAATTATAATATTTTAACATCTTCAAAGCGCATAATCATAATTTCCGTCATGTTCATCAGTATTAACCTGTTCAGTATTTAACATATGCATTGGTCATATTCCTCGGCTATGATACATAACAGCTTTTCCATCGGAATCATACTCCAATTTCATGTATGCCGAAAAACAAAACGTTTATCACGACTTTTCTGAAGTGAAGCTACTTTCGGCGCGTTTTCGCATAAGTAAAAATCACTTAGCGACACTTGCTCAGTGCGCATGAGCGTAGTGACTCGAATGAAGGATTGGACTCGCATAAATAACATAACATCAACGCAATGGTATGGTGAATGGTCTGACTTGATGTTGACTGGTATTCATTCGTTAAAAATAACAACTTACCGTGTCGTCAACGTTATTCTATTTTCTTAGGCGTTTTATTTAATAAAAATCGATTAAAAGTCAAAATCATATTTTATTTTAATCTTATTACCTCCAATCATTAATACGATAAGATGGAGTTTGCAAGTTTATAATTTTCCAAAGCTCGTTTACACTATATTAACATACACAAATGAACTTATTCTGTCGGGACGACGAACTATCTACCACACTTTCGATTGTGCAGCATTTCCGTCAGAAATTTATCGATAGTCAAATAGATGGAAGAATCGTTGAAATTGTGAGTGAGAATTTATCAGTTTCATTGGCAATTATTGCGAAGGATATCACATCACAAAATTTTATATCTCATGTATATAAATTAGTAAACAACAACTAAAAAAAAAATTAAACGAAATTGTAATCCCAGAAACTCATAAATTATTTTCCTTAGACATAATTTCACTTTATACAAATATTGCAAACAAGGTCGTAGCTGATATTAAAAGAAAAATGGACGTAACTTCAAAATTTCACAATGATAACGAAAAAAGAGTTCATCGAATCCTTACTTTATTCACTTCACTCTAATTAAACTAATTAAAAATGTGAAGTGAAGGTAATTTCACAATAACACTATACAAGAGATTCGTTAACGACTTTGTTAATAGCTGACCCAAAAGAAATAAATAAAATTGTAAACAGTTTTAATAATTATAATTCCAAATTACAATTCACTTTAGAAGAAGAAAAAGATAACCAAATTAATTTCATGGACATGACAATAATTCGACAAAATAACAAACTTGAGACAAAATGTTTCAGAAGAAATACATCAACGGACAGACTCATAAATTTTTATTCTTCACATCATCAGTCACAAAAAATATTCATAGCAAAAAATTTAGTTGACATAGCAATAGCGCTATCATCTCCCAAATTCCGTACAGAAATTCTTAGTAAAGTAAAAATAATATTTACTAAAACGATTACCCTGATCATATTATAAAGAAAATTATCAAAGAACGAACTCATAAATTTTACAATCAAACATCAACTAGTTTTCCTGTCACACAAAAGAAATATATTTCAATTCCTTATATTTACGTACTAACAGAAAAAATTTCAAAAATAATGAAACCATACAATATTCAAATTGCATACCATCCTCAAAATCAGATGAAACAAATTTATACAAAACTCAAATTCCTAAAGAAAAACGCTCACATGTATACAAAATTCTTTGTATGAATTGTGAACAAATTATACATCGGACAAACTTCCCAACGGCTTACAGACAGAATGAAAGCCTATTCGAAAACAGCCAATACCGCACTAAACAAGCATAAAAAATCAAACAACCATGAATTTGATTACAACGTCAGTATATTAGCAACAGAAAAAAAAGTTAAATCTAGAGAAATTCTTGAAATGATACATATTAAAGAAAACGAAAAAGATGTTGTAAATGAAAGTCGACATAAAGGGACTAAGTACAATATACTCTTTTGTGCTATAACGATACGTTCCACATAATTTCGAACATTTAAACGAATATTAAACGTCATTGAACTTTCTGGTAAGATATTTTCAATATCACATTCGTTTTCCATTTTCATATGTGAATTATTTTATTTCAGATAGTTCACAAAGATAGAATCTCTATCCAAACGTCCTTAATATTGTAAATTGTTTAAAATAAACCTGAATCACCAAAACACTCGAAGATTCTTATAGTTTATATAAACCAGGTACGAAAATAAAAACCATACACTATATTAGTAAATTGACGTTTCAAGTATTGCTCCAAGATGGAATTTCGAAGCGATTTGAAGATTTGCCAATGACTTTGAAAGGTGATTTTGGAATCAACTTTCCAGTTGATGAAAAAATTCATTAATTGAACATTTAAATAGAGAATTTGATTTAACGGTTAGGAGAGAGTGCAATCTGAACCCAAAGAAGTACAAAACTACAATTGATGCCACCTTTACAAAATATTTAAATAGATTCGAATCAGAATTGCTTCGTTTTCTTTTTTAATTAACGATAAACCTATGATTTTGTTTTCGGAATATAATAATTATAATTATCATGGTGGGGGAATTGTTCGTGAGTTTCATTGATATTCATTTCAATGAATATCAAGTTAATTAAATTTCATATCTCAGTATTTGCAAATTGACGTTTGAAACATTATTTTCATATACAGTCGTTGATTAGATGAAAAATGTAGTTAAATTAAATTAAAAAGTGGTAATTTTTAATAATGAATGAAAAAATCATTTAAAGTATTTCCAACGCAGCACAATATTTCCTGTCGTTTGAAATTATATATACATAAATGTTCAATTTTTCAATCCTGTCGGCTTTCTCGGAATGCCACATACTAATTGTATTCGTGGTTTTGTAACTATATGATGCAACTAAACTGATTGAATAGTCAGGTAACAACAAGTAAAAGAATTATCTTTCTTTTTCTTCAACAGTAGAGGCATAACTCTTAGTTTGACAGAGCATGCTGAAGGAAATGCCCGAAAAGTAAGAGACTTGCAGTTTAAGAAAAATAATTTGAGAAATATCCATTGATATTTTTGAAAAATCTTTTCATAAGTTAGTATTTTAATTACTACATTTTTTCATTGTAACTTTTCAATCTGCAAAGTGAGATTGAAAATAGGGCACATCTGGAGTTAAATCAGACTTTGACATTCTCTGCCTCTTTGATCAAGCTTCATTAGATGAAACTATTTTATTTCTCATTCAGTCAAATGTAATATAATCAAATATACTCTCGAGTCAAAATTCACAGTGAATCTAGAATTTTAATATTGCTTTCAGCTTCTCTATCTTTCGAAATTGTATAACTTATGACACTATTTCATATAACTCATATTCTCAAATTGAATGAAGACGCAATATTATGCTTCGAATTTCAACTTCTAATCTAAGTAACATATACGACAAAAATTATCGGAATATTTGGGATTTCATTATGAATTTCCAACGTCATGATGAAAATTGCATTTGAATCACAAGTTATGCACAAAAGCGGAATAAGCTCTGAATTTCCACTTGAAGTTATTTTCGCGAAACAAGCTTAACCAGACAGTAAGACGGCAAGTGAATCAACAAGAAACCGCACAGCATAATGGGAGATGAATATTTTATTTGAGTTACTGTGCGAAAATCTACAGCATACTGTGAAATCGTCGTTTTATTTGTCGACGAAAAAGTTTCTTATCGTTTATACGATATTGCTGTGGTGGACAGTTTATGAATTGTAGCGACGACATATTGAAGGTCCCTACCTAGATAGTTGGATACATTTTCATTCAATCCGAGTTTTTATATTTTCAGGCGGCCGAAAGCGGCAACCTGGAAATTTTCCAAAGGCTCTACTTCGCGGAACCGACCAGACTAACAATAAAAGATAGCAGAGGCAGAACTGTCGCTCACCAAGCTGCCGCCAAAAACCGGATCAATATACTCCACTTCATTCATAATCATCGAGGCGGTAAGTTAGGGTTTTTATCAACAATACACCTATTCCTATTTCGTCCATGTTTGTTACTTTCGAATAAGAAAAACCAACAATGGCAACTTGTTTTCAGACTTGAATAATCAAGACAATGCAGGTAACACCCCACTGCATATTGCGGTGGAAAACGAATCTTTGGACGCCGTCGACTTCCTGATGAAGTTGTAAGTACATACCTAGAAATTCCCTATTCGTAAAAAGACGACGCGTCTCCACGTCTGCGAATGTGATTGATTGTATACGTCTAGAAGGGTATAAATGCAACTTCCCCAATGTCAAGTTAAAGATGAATTGAGACCGGATGTGCTCTAAATATCTTAACAAGTTTCTCCTTTTTCTTCCAGAAACGCGCGTACCGACGTGCTGAACGAAAAACATCAAGCAGTTATTCATCTGACAACAGAATTGAATAAAGTCAAAGTCTTGGAAGTCATGGGTCGGTACAAAAGCAGGATAGACATCGAACAGGGCGGCGAACACGGACGAACTGCTTTACACATCGCTGCAATTTACGACCACGAGGAATGTGCCAAAATTCTTGTGAGTAATTGATTTAACGATATCCTCAATGGCATGGAACGTACTAAGTTCAGATTTCGGTGGAGCTTGTTAGTTAACGTGACGGCTTGAGCAGAAAATCTTGCTGTTTTTCTCAATGAACAATGAGCAAATATCGCGTGCGGAAGGTTTCGTCAATCCTATTTCATGTTATGATAACAAAGAAAGTTCAATATACAAAGTGTTGGGTGGCAAATTTTGTTTACGTGAATAGTGTATTCTCTATTCATATGTTATCACGTTCAGTTTCCTGAATGCAAAAGCTGGTGTATATTAACTGAAATTTTCGAATGTGTTCTTGAATTCCAAGGTCCTTTATTCTAATTTTTCCGAAGATACACTATACCGGGCGTCCCAAAAGTTCTGGAACGGTCAAATATTTGAGCCACGGGAAGAAAGCGGGAACCGTGTTTTTCGCAGAATAATTTTCTGCATTGAAAAGTGGCCCCCCTCGCAAAAAAGTCAAAATATTGGTAAAAAATGTACAACATTTAGCGTGACCCAGAAATAACGATGTGAACAGACGATAATGGCCAGGCCATAGTTAGACAATGTGGAGGAATGTTTCGGATAACAATTAACCATTTTTCAATGCGGACAGAAAAACCGAAATATCATCACATTAGAAACGACAGAAATTTTTTTTGTCAAAATATTTATTCCATTTATTTATATTACAATACTACACGTTGCCGCCTAAGGCAAAGAAGGCGTATGCCCCCACCCTCCCCATTAGATATTTCTCTGGAATATAAAAATGTGATTTGATTTTTTCCAATTCAAAAATTTTATTGAAAGATCAATTCAATATACTTTTCTACATTTTCAATCATTACGTCTTCCTATTGTTAGTAAAAGTTTTAAAAAAGAATATGGATTCGAAATTCAAAAACTCTTCAGAATATTGGAATAATCTCACCCAAAAACTTGCTTCTGAGCTGCCTGCCTTTCTGTGCTGCCTTATTTCACCATTGTCTAGTTTGAAGTAAGAATTTCACTTTATAAAGTAGATGTTGAACTTATCTTCGAGCGAAAAAGTAGTCAAAACAACTGAAACGATATTGATATACTCCAATATATATTTACTTGTATATATCTTAAAGAGGCACGTGGATGTTATGAAGCTGAAAACAAAGGGAATCGAATTGATAACTAATGCGTTTTATTTATGAAAAACTTCATAACATCTGAACGAAGCTTGAGTCGAATGTCCCCACTTATTATTTGCTCATATCAAAGTTTTCGAGAACAACCGTATTATATTCTTTGATATAATGAAGAAAGTTTTACAATATTAAATAAAGTCGATCTTGTTTTTCTGTTTACTTCCTGACGCAGAGTAGGGTGCGGAAATATTTGCATTACTAACTGTTTTTAGAACGATTTAATTTTCCACAGAAATTGAACGTTTACGATTACAACAGCGCAAGTCGATTTGGTTGAAAACTTCATTTCCTATTCTATTGTTGCTCGCAATTTATTGTTTCAACTTAAAATGAGCTGATTATCTCTGGAACCTGTAGAGGTTAGACATTGAATTTCTCACTTCGTCCGAAGAGCGTTAATGACAAAGTTCTAAACAACTTCGCATTTGTAAGGACGGTTTTGAATATACTATTATGTGATAGTTTGGATCAAACACTTCTACAAAGTACCAACTAGAGATTGCTAAAATACCCCAATATGCAGATTAAACGATCCACTCATGTTTATCAAAATGGAATTTAATAGATAGGGATCCTATTTGCCTAACGGTGGAGGATGGAGTATAAAAACCAATTAACTGCAAAAAATATGGGTTTCTAAAATGGAATAAAATATTCAACGTACAATTCTTATTCCCTATCGAATAGAAAACATCACTTGTATGATCATTAAAGACTAGATTACCTATTATAGGTAATAACATATTAAGTTCATTTTCATGCACAAGGGGGCAAATTAAATCTTTATCTTGGAACTATGACGTTAACTGAATCAATTTCGTATCGAAATGCAAATGCATACTCAAATTGAAATGTGTATTATCACTATTTGATAAAGTTGTTCTTTTGGTTTGATGAAACAAGAGTTTTTTAACTTCAAAGGGAATATCTGTCTATACAATAACATCCTTCTTCCTAAATTATTTCGAGATAGTCGGCTTTATTTAAACGTCAGCTATGACAAAAAAAAACAAAAAATAATGGTAAAAAGAGAGTGAAAACTCAGACAGATTATATACAAATTAAACCATGTTTTGAAAAGACAAGAGTTTATCCTATATGAACTATTTAATTATCAAAATGTTAACAACGAGTATGTCAACCCCAGAAAGTCTGTCTTACTCTAATAGAGGCTCAAGACTCTTTCACTGTGGATCGTTCAGTTTTCTTTATCCAAGAACTGGACTGGTGTGCAGAGACGTAGATACATTTTATTGTCTCGAAAAAGGACAATCGATCAGAGGAATCATTAATTATTTTGCTGTTTTGTACAGATTTGATTACAGTAGGTTCCTGCGGTGACAGTGCTGAAGTATTTATAGGTGGTTTTATTGCTTTTACGATGGTTACTCGGAATATATTTCATCATTAGATATTTTTTTCTCAAAATTATCAACAGGTAACACTTTACCATTCCATAACCTATCCAGTAATGAAAATCTGAGATTACATACTTTGAGAAATTATATTCTCCTGGTATTTCCTTATATGTTTGTAGTCAAAAAGCTACCATCTTCGTTATCCACGGTGCTTTTGGGTCCACTTTTATTTCCTTTGTCGCTTTGCATTCATAATCACTAAATTGTGTGCACTAAGCTGTATGGTGCATAACAAGAGGTTATCATTTTCATTACCAGAACCATCGCTCACCATGAAAGGTCATTAAAGTCCCCTAAGAGTTGGAGTTTGTCAAAATAAAGAAAGATCGTATCTTCAAACTTCAGTTTTATAGGAATGAACCGAGCAGTTATAAATTTGAAGGATATCAGATATAAGGTAGGTAGTCATTTTAGATATTCAATGTAATCACAAGATCAAAATGAGTGATTGTTCATCGAAATTTAGCAATTCTTTCAAAATCATAAAACAACATTCCACTATCTGCAGCAACAATGTCTATTGTAAAAAGTTATGAGAAACGCCGGCAAAACAACATAATTTGACAAAACTAGTTGATGATTAAAATTCCATATATTCAGATATCAATACTAAAATTTAATATTACGGTTTTTGCATCTGAAATAGTTAAGTTTACTCAATATCGAAAATGAAAAATAATTTCACTTCAATTCGATCGTCCCTTTCCATTAATACGTGATACGTCAATGTTTGGAAAATGCTTGAGTTTCAAAACATTGCTGAGAAAATTAATTTCAATATTTAACTTATTCTTTTTCAAAAGTACCTAACATTTTTGTAAACTGGACGTCGACGAAACTCGTAATTTTCGTTGCATCGAATTTTGCTGGATCTCGAATCTGTTGACTGCTCGTAATAATCATCATCCAACTTAACATTTGGAAATATTCATCCCTGGCATTAATCACTTTACCCATTAATATTTATTGAAACATGATGAAATGGGGTGGATTTCGAAGGGTATGTTGTTTGTAGAATGATTTTTAATTAATAAGTAGTATTTACCCATAAAATGAACATACTTTCATTGTTACAACTTGAATTGCAAATAAGGACATACTCAAAATATAAAATGGGAAAAATATGCATTTCCGTCCTCTTGATGTATTGTTTTCTTTTATTCCCTTTTTGAAGGTGTTTAAATTCACATTGAACAATTTATAAACTTTCTATTGAAACTATTCCTGATTCCTTTTTTCCCTTTCTTAGAAACATATGGAATTCGAGCATCTTTCACATCTCTTCCTTTCACATCTGCAACAAATAATTCTTGGAAGATGATGGACTATCATCTGTCATAATCACCTGTAGGTTATGATTTCTTCGTTGTCTGTTGCAACTAACGTTTTTCTCAGCTATGTTTGAAATTATTTCAAAACGATGAATTTTAACTTCTCTTGTTAAAGTAAATTTTCGCATTCTTGTGTAATGTTTTTTTTTAACTTTTGATGAAAGCACACGTTACAAAGATCGAATGAGGTCAAAAAAGTGGTTTTAGAGGTATTTCTGTAGAACTTTCTGCTCCTTCGAATATCAAACAATAATCTCCGAAATTTTCCGTTCAAAAAATATTGCACCCCAAAAACATCAAAAACTGACAAATACAGTGAAAAAGTGATTACCAGGGGCGTGCCTTACGGGCCCGCGGGGCCCGCGTTGCTGGGGGGCCCGGGCTATTAGGGGCCCCCAATTTCCTAATAAGCTAACCTATTTGGAAATGTTTTTGCGGGGGCTCAAGAAACTGGGCACGCCTCTGGTGATTACGAAACTTTTCGTCAAATAATGTACATGAGGTAAATAATAAATATCGAATTTTCTATTTCTGTATCAAAAGAAAACGAATAACTAATAACTAATAACAAAAAATTAAACTAATCAATCTACCTACTTATCGGTTTCTTTTTGTCCGTAAAAGATGCGACATATAAAATTCACCCCATAAGATGTGTTCCAATGAGATAACGCTTGTAGAGTAACATATTGATCTTCCGCACTCATTTATCATGATTTGCAAGTTCTTCTGATAGATTGCACATCATTTTCATCGAAAACCACAAATTCAAGGAAGAGGTTGAGATTTCGTGATAACTGTCGTTAAAAAGCAGTAGGAGTTTATCTGCACACATTTTTATGTTGAAAAGAGAAAACCGCAGCAATTAACATTAGAGAGTCTTTGGTACACTCGTAACTAATATAGATATCTATTCCAAAAATGTAGCTTATCAATGAGGTCTACGTAAACAAACTCTACGCAATTGGAAACATGGAAAGTTCAGCAGAAAGATGTGAAAAAATTATATCGAAATTCAATCTCTTACTATGTTAATAATGAAAGCACATCGGCCGTCAGGGGAAATCGTAGAAACTTCTCTTTTCAGAACGTTGTAGAAAATTCAATTTCGATTTGATTTTTGTTGCTGAACCTTTTATCCTTTGAACTGTATCGAGTTCGTTCGCGTACATTTCGTTAATGAGATGAAATACTCGTTTTAATCTATTTTTATAATATCTAATATATGATAAAGTAAGTTAGTAAGTAAAGATGATAAGTAAGTCAGTAAGTGTGCCATCTTATAGACCAATATAACTTGCATGTTGCCTATGCAAACTCATGGAAAAAATATCAACAACAGACTTAATTGGCATATTGAAAAATTCAACTTTCTCTCTTCTATACAAAGTGGTTTCAGAAAAGGGCGATGTACTAGTAGGGATGCAACATCGTTGTGAAAAACATCGATATTTCTAGACATCGATGCTTGCATAAAAAACATCGATGTTAAAATACATCGTTGAAAAAGAACGATATATCGATGTTTAACCGATGTTTTGTACTTTGAAAGAAAATTTGTTCGAAAAACCATATTTTTAAAGTGTTCACATCTGCAGCTTTTTATAGATGTAAATAATTTATTTCTTGATTATGAAAACAATATTTTGTTATTAGAAAATCTTTATTTCTTTGAATTATTAATGTGGATCTATATTTTCAACTGTTTAAGTGTTTTATAGTTCAACTATTCATAGTGATGCAGCAAGATATTCTTGGTTTTGAATTTCAAGACAAGACCAAGACAAGACTAAGCCAACTGAATACAAGACAAAACCAAGATAAAACCTATCAAGAATCCCAAGAATGTTGTCTTGTCTTGGGAATTTTTTTTTTTTGATACTGAGTATTCACCATTATTTTATGCGCGTTTCGTATTAATATTTAAATGAATCCGCGAAAAACTAATTTTTTATTATAAAATTATGTTTATCATCTTTTGGTTCATTAGTAAGTTCTTATATTTAAAATTTTAAATTATAATAGTCAAGCAGACTTAATTGCATATAAATTTATGTGCAAATTCCCGCATTAAACACTGATCTCTGAATTAAAGTAAAAATTATGATCTTATCCAGATTTTTATAGTAATTTTTAATGGTTTTTTATACTTTACTTACTATTTTAACTATTTACACAAAATTAATGATATCTTTCTAAAAATTTACACTTATCTTACCTACTGCAGAATTCAATTTAAAAAATAATTTTTTAATTTTCACTCTACAACCAAACGTAGTTTCAATAAGATTTTCTGATGATATTTTTGTAGTGTATGGTTGAAAAAAAAACTAGCTAACAAAGAAAAAAATGAACAAGTTAAAAAAATGATGTGTCATTTAAATTGATAATATACATCCAATTTTTAACCCACTAATTTTGATGCCAGGCAGGTAGTTGAGGTGAAACAATTAAATAAAAACACAGTTCGGGTAATAAAAATTTTGAAATAAAATATTTTAATTCTATATCTCTTGCACAAAATTTAAAATATAATCGGAATGAAGTAAAAAATTTTTTTTCATTTCCTGATAACAAAACTTTTATATTGAATTTGAAATTATTTTTATTCTGAAAAAAATTATGAAAAGTCACCTTAACAAATTTCGTTTTCAAGAGAGTATTTTGCCCAAGAGTTAATGCAGATCAGCATTTTTAAAGAATCATCGGATAATCGGGTTCTTTTTTTATTCATCACCAGAGAACCAGCAGCAAATAATCTCTCTACTGGCACTGAGGAAGCTGATGTTCAAAGAATGTCCCTTGGCATTTTAGCAATCGTTGGATAAGTTTTTTGAATATTTTTCCACCATTGGAGAATGTTGGTGTCTTGGGGTTCTCTGGGAGAACTGTAATAGGCATCAAGTTCACTTCTCCACGTCTTTTTTTCATTTTTTTGTTGAGGATAAATATGACTGTACTTTGAAATTTCATAATCTTGAGTATTATCAACGCAAGAACAAGACAAGACAAGATTCTTGCCAAATCTTGGTCACAAGAACAAGACAAGATGAAAATTTCTCAAGATCTTGCCTTAACAAGACATGATTTTTATGATTCTTGTCTTGTCTTGTTCTTGCGCATCACTAACTATTCATGATTTTTCCATACATGTCAAATTCGTCTGAGGTACTTGTCGGTCAGGTGATTCGTGTTCCTGCGTTTATTCATTTAAGTAGTATAACTATATTTTGATCACGAATTCGTTGGAATGCATAAACTCTGAATCCAGGATTAAAGGATAGTGGATGTGGTCAGGAATGTTCCACAGTATAGTGGTTTCTTGATCTCCGAATATTCTCCATATTATTTCTTCAGAAAACGTTATCTTATGCAGTAATGACGTGAAGGACTATTTTTTTTGTCATTATGCGTTTGATATTAATAGTGTTAAACACTTTTGGAACACGCAGATGTTCTTAAACAGATTGAGGAACGATGTCGATATTTTTGACTAATATGCACGATGTATCGACGACGTATCGTCAATTGAAACATCGATGTTCATGAACGATATATCGATGTTTGACAAACATCGATGTATCATTTGCATCCCTATGTACTAGTGACAAATTAGTTAACCTCGAGTCGTCTATTCACGAAGCATTCTTTCTAGACCAATTTATAGGCGCCATATTTTTTTGATATTAATAAAGTTTTTGAAACAGCATGGAAATATAACATCATAAAAACTTCAAACGAATGGAACATAAATGGTCACCTACTAGCCTTCATCAAAAACTTTATGAATTCCAGAACGATAAAAGTAAAACAAAGGGTCGTACGTCGAGTAAACGCAATCTTGAAAATGGCACTCCGCAAGGATCTGTCCTAAGCCCAACGTTCTTTCGAGTTACTATGAATAGTATAGCAACAACAAACATTAAAATATTCATGCAAAAAAACAGTTCATTATAATTGGTTCATTCGTTGTATAATTCCATCGAATACCGCCTTAAAAAATGGAACATAACGGTTATTTTTCATTTGCCACTCCAATCGTGACTCGGAAAAATATTCGACTACTTTCGAAGCTTTTGTTATTTTACTAATGATAATATCGCCAATCAACTTCCTGAAATGTAAGAAATAGTACCCTTTTTGCCGCAATTATCGTTTTAAATAATAAAATGGTAATCAAAACAATCCACACAACAGAACGTGTACTCCGGTTATTTACTACCACTGCATCTCGAAAGCCGTACTCGAATGCATCCGCTGGCGACCGAATAGAAAACCGTACTCATTGCTTGTTTCGCACTCCCGGTTGAATATTATTATTGAATTGAGCCCAATGAGCGGACGAAATTCGCTTTCTCGGTTCGCCTTATGCGTATTGGTGCTCAACTGAATACCCATCTTGGGGTACGAGTCATGTGTGTGCGTGCAGTCGCTCTCATCGATTTATACGACGTTATCAACAAATTACTATAATTTGAGCAAAGCGGGCCAGCGTTGAGATGAATAGAGAAGCAACAGATATACAAACCTGTATGTTAAGAATACGACCGTTATCACCTCCATTGAATCACTTAGGAACATACTTGTGTTCATATTGCAATTCAAGGATTCAGATGATTTTGCGAATGAGTAAGTACGAAGACAGAACTCGAAGGCACGCTGTATGAAGCTGTTTCGCGTCCTGAAACGCTACTGGTTGAGATTATTCGAAATTGTTGCAGCAGCTTCTTATATCGTATATGGATGATAAATAGTGCATGTTTCAGTTCTATTCATGTTTTAGATAACTCGGTTCCTCAAGATTTAATCATCATCGGTCGATTACATTTGAAAACATCCACAATGAAAATTTTCACGGAGCTTCACAAACTACCCGTTGCTTTCTATTTTATTACACCATACGAGGAATATTATTACGCAAACTGTCTTTTTTACTGTACAGGAGAAACAGAAAACATGTACGAACCTAAATAAAAACTCAACGAACCTGAGTGAATTTTAGGGTGTTTACTTTCTCATATATTGACAGATATCGTTGTTCGGCGCATCCCCCAAGAAACCTTGCAATAATGGTTACTACCCCATTCATGAAGCCGCTAAGAACGCTTCTTCCAAAACCCTGGAGGTATTCCTGCAATGGGGAGAGAAAAACGGTTCTACCAGATCAGAGATGATTTCATTCCCTGATGCCGAAGGAAACGTACCTCTACATTCTGCCGTACATGGAGGTTGAGAATTTTCCCCGTAATTGAATCGTTACTAGCCATATTTCATTTAAGGTGACTTGAAAGCAGTGGAATTGTGCCTGAAATCCGGTGCAAAAATGTCAACTCAACAACACGACCTTTCCACCCCAGTTCACTTGGCTTGCTCCCAAGGAGCGATGGAAATTATAAAATTGATGTTTAAATTGCAACCGGAAGAGAAGTCGGCTTGTTTGAGTTCCTGCGACGTACAGAAAATGACTCCGTTGCATTGCGCCGCGATGTTCGACCATCCAGAAATTGTCGAATTTCTCATCGACGAAGGTGATTTGATCGACTCATTTTCTTGTAGATCTTTTCGAGCGAAAATGAAACTCCCTAGGTGCCGATATAAATTGTATGGATAAGGAGAAACGCACCCCGTTGCTCCTTGCAGCCATTCGGGGAGGCTGGCGAACCGTTCACACCCTCATAAAAAAAGGCGCCGATATAACCGTCAAAGACGTGAACAAGAGGAATATCTTACATCTCGTGGTCATGAATGGCGGCAGACTGGAAATATTCGCAAACGAAGTAAGTCAGGTAAATTAACTTGTTAGCTTGTATTCAATTTTGTTGGATGAAACGTCGCTAGCAGCATGCTATAAATTGTACCTTAGACAGCGACAATTTCACCGATAGTCTCCTAGCCAAGTACGAAATGTGTCGCAACATATTGCTAATGAGATTTTTTTCAAGTAATAGTTACTTGCACAGAATTTATTACACAAACAGCAATGTTTTTCCGAAATAAGGAGCGAACGCAAAGTATTAATCGTCAAAAAATTGCATTTGCTTTTTTTTGTAGGCGCAATCACACGCTAGTCTCCAACAATTACTTAACGAAAAAGACATTTCCGGATGCTCACCCTTGCATTACGCCAGCCGAGAAGGGCATATACGGAGCTTGGAAAACCTGATACGACTGGGAGCAGTGATCAATTTGAAAAACAATAACAACGAAAGCCCTCTGCATTTCGCTGCCAGGTTAGACAAACTAAACTTTTTGTTACGCGCCCTTTCTTCGACCAATTAATTTGCAGATATGGTCGTTTGCACACGGTCAAACAATTGCTTGATAGCGAGAAAGGAACGTTCATAATCAACGAGTGCGACGGAGAGGGACTGACACCATTGCACATCGCCTCCCAACAGGGGCACACCAAAGTTGTTCAATTGCTTCTCAATCGCGGTGCACTGTTACATCGGGACCATAACGGCCGGAATCCTTTGCATTTGGCGGCCATGAACGGTTATACGCAAACTATCGAACTCCTTTTATCCGTGCATTCGCATTTACTTGATCAAACAGACAAGGACGGGGTGAGAAATTTACCTTTCAAAGGAAAACCGATAATTGCATATAAGTGAGGTGGGACCTAATCTACCGTCCGCATATTTCAGAACACGGCCCTTCATCTAGCTACGATGGAAAACAAACCCAATGCCATCAGTCTACTCTTATCAATGGAATGCAAGCTGCTTTACAATTTGACTGACATGAGTGCGATAGACTACGCGATTTACTATAAGTTTCCAGAAGCAGCTTTAGCCATGGTAACTCACGAGACAAGGTATACTGTGAAAACGGATTTGCTCGAGTTTTACATCACAATGTTTTTAGAGCTAAGGAAGTGATGCTACTGAAATCGTTCAAGCACCCTTGTGTTACTTTGGCTTTAATTGCATCTATGCCTAAGGTGTTCGAATCCGTACAAGATAAATGTATCAATAAGGCGAATTGCAAAAAAGATTCGAAATCTTTTTACGTAAGTCTAGTTTTTTTGATCGTATAACCCACTGACCTGGGTTCAAGTGCCAGAGTTTTCAGATCGCACAAGTGCCTCTGGCATGACCTAACGACTATATATTGAATATAAATCTAGTATAGTCTCAATAACACAGTTGAATCATTGGGAACATTTTTAATTTTCAGGTGAAATACAACTTCCAATACTTGCAGTGTCCGGAATTTTACGCTGATATGGATGGAAAAACGGGGGAGGCTGTTGCTATTTCCAAACCAATACCACTACCTGCTTTGAACGTGAGTACAAAAAGCCCTGATATTTGCATAGAAAGAGAATGTTATGGTAATTGCACGCATGCACTGCATAACATTCGATCTCTTTTCTTACGCATATCGAAAAATAAGATCGGAAGTTTCATTTAAATAGCTACATTGGTTCACTTGCGTAAGCAGGATTGTCTTCCACCGGCAGCGCGTATGTTTGATCCGTTATTACTGTTTATGTATTCGTACGAAATCACAATATAACTCCAACATGACAATCAGGTGAAAAAAACTACAGCTTCTGTTATATCACAACGACTTAAGATAATGAATCCAATTCATAGCAACTGATGTAAGTCGATGAATTTGCGAGAATCCATCAGCCAGTTTAGTTATTGGACATTTTTCCACTAAATGAGAAATTGTTTCTACGACATCACCACAATGATCACAATTTGGATTGTCTATAGATACCCATTTGTGAAGTGTTGAGTTACAACGTCCGTGACCAGTACGTGAACGATAAATTTTACACTAAATTTTCTTTGGTGAATTAAAGCCAGGAATTTTCTCATTTGGGTCTATTATAAGGTGTTTGTTGCAAACGTTTGCTCTACTCCATTCCAATTTCCACTCCTCTGTAGATGAAAAATCTGAGGGAGTTAGTTGCCAAAAAGGTGACCTAGATTTTAGTCTTACTCTAGGAGGGTTTTGAATGTCATTCCAAATCGAAAAACTATCGTTTATTTTTTAAATTCTCGAATAGAAGCAATTTTTCTTCTGATATGAGGTCAGAATTGGCAACCAAGGTAATGGAGTAGATTTTATGAGACCAGAAATACAACGCATCGTGTTATGTAGTTTGGTATCAATCTTTTTGAAGTGAACGCTATTCAACTACACAGGGCAACAATATTCTGCAGTTGAAAGAAATAACGAGATGCCAGCGACTCTTAAATTTTCTGCAGATGTTCCCCAATCAGTATCTGCAAGTTTGTATGTTATGGTATTACGTGTTTCTATTTTATTTCGTACTTTATATATGTGTTCTTTATAATTGAGATAACGATCTAAAGTAACATCCAAATAAATTGGATTGATATTGTGCGGAAATGCCACATAATCCATTAAAACTCTCAATTTTCTGGATTTCTCACGATGATTCAAATGGAAAGAACTAACCTCGGTTTTGATCAAGTTGGGACATAATCACCATTTCTTGAAGTAATCCTTCATGATTTTACTTACGTTTTCTGGTTGTTAGTATGTTAATAAATACGTTTTTAATAAACATAGTTTGTTTAAAGTATCTGGAGAAACATAATCACATCTGCTGAAGCACGTTTTTTTAACTATGGTTGGTAGCTGATAAAACGTATTTATTAACATATTAACAACCAGAAAACGTGAGTAAAATAAATCAAGCCACAGCAGGCTATGATATATGTAGAATTAATTTCGATTAGATCTATCATTACTGCAGTACGTAATTGTATCTAATTTTGCATATATTTGAACGAAATCGAACAACTTGTCTCCGTGCGTATACAGCAGGGTGCACTTTCATGCCGTACTGATGAGTTCCGAAAGTGCATCTGGATGAAACGTGCTTTGCGAAGTATCTTTCTCAGAGGGCAGATGTGATTCTGTTTCTGGTTCGTAGATACTGTGGCGACCAAGGTTCTGCCCGATGTTCAGACGACGCCTGTGGCGCGACCTTTAGCGGCAACCCACTGGTGGTCAACCATAGACGTCGACGAGTGACGTTTTGCCCCACCATTGAGGGATCGGGCCGCCGACGCCACTTAGATCGTGAACACGAGAGAGTTTCGATCGCTCCACTCGAACGTGCTTTTCTGTTGACTATACCATTTTTATCTTTGTAATCACTGGTGCATTATCGTTCAATTAAACACCGTCTATTCGCCCAACCGTAGTTGTCTTCTTGGATTGTGTATTTTTCTCATATATGGGAAACATCCCCATAATACTTTAAACAAACTATGATTGGTAGCTGATAAAACGTATTTATTAATCCTTCATGATTAATCATGAAGTTTCTCTCTATCTCAGAAAAATTATTATGTTGAAAAGTGAAAACCAAATCATCAGCATAAAGGAATTTTCTACATACAGTTTCTGGTAAATCACTTGTATAGGTATTATATAACGGAGAGAGAGCAGATCCTTGAGGTAGACCATCATTCAAACGTTTGAATTGACTACTTCTTTCTTAAACAAAGACTCTAATCATCCGATTCGTGAGCATATTTTCCACGAGAATAAGCAAGGTAAACCTTAATAAAATATGGATATAAGACCATCCTTCCATACAGTGTCATAAGCAGCAGTTGGAACAAGGAAAACTGATCCAGTCTTCAATTTATTTGGAAACCAGCGTCGATATGTGTTGTTAATACCAGAAGACAACAATTTCTTCCAGGGCGAAAACGTGCTTGCTCTTTAGGCAGATGGATATCGACTCTAGGTGCTATTCTTCGATATATCATTTTCGCCAAAATTTTGTACGGAACGGACAACAACGAAATCGGTCTGTAATTATTAGGATCTTCAGGTTTCTCACCTGGTTTTAGAATGGCTATTATTCTAGATCTTTTGAATTCACTGGGAATGATTCCTGAAGCAAATATGTTATCGTAAAAAAAACCAACCAATTGAGTGATGAATTTCCCAAGTTTTTCATAAATTCCGCAAAAATACCATCAAATCCTGCAGATTTTTGCTTTTGATTCCAGAAATGGCAATTTTCAATCCGTCTAAAGAGAATATCTCATCAATATCTTCGGAAATGGTGCATTCTTCTGTTGTTTTTGTAAGCGACGATTGAAACTTTTCGATTGCAATTTGTCAATCATTAAAATATTTGAAATACTTACTAGACGAGACGCTATAGCGTTTGGAGAAATCTTATAATCCTGTGTCGCCTTATAATTTGATGAGCCCATTTTGCGAAGAAGAGTAAAATTCATATTTTCCATTAAAGAATTCCATTTTTCTTTTCTGTTTTTATTGATAATGTTGAAAATTTCATCTATGTTTTCTTGAGACGGATCTTTCAAATACTTTTTATACGAAATTTTTGCCTTTTCTGACCAACCAGCAATATACTGTTTACGAAATCCTCTTGGTACGTATTTTTGTGCAGAACTTTTAATGGCTCCAATAAATCTTTTGAAGTTAGAACCAATTGGAGGAATCCAACGAAGAATACTATCCACCCGTTCAGCAAATTTCTTCCAATTCGCTTTCTGAAAATTCCATCTAGGTTTAGATAACGTACGAGTAATCGGAATTTCGGTTTCAACAGTTGAAATAACTGGACGATGTTGACTATGTGGGAATGCCGAGAATACAGTTTTTGAGCAGCTAAGTCGTCTATATATAATTTTTCTGAAGAAACAATGCACCAATCAGGATTATAATCCTTTTTCCACCTTGCTGAATGGAATGATTTTTGATCTTTAGTATCTTTAGTATCAAAAACCAAATATATATTAATGATGTCCATCCATTTCTGAAGTCCTTTCCCATTCGTATCCGAGGTTTCATACTGCCATAAAACATGATGACAGTTAAAATCTCCTACATATATTGTGGGATGGGGATAGCTTATCGTTTATAAATATTTGCTATATAAGCATTATTAATCTTTATGACCAAAAAATGAATTCCTGATATACTTTCTGCCCGCATATTATGAATGTTTTTAATATAGTCTCTTACGTAAGTGGCTGACCTGTGTATACCACTCAACCAAAAATTGATCAGGCTCTACCCATACAAAAACTCTTCGTTGAAGAAAGTCCTCCACAAAAGCTAAGTGTTTCTTGAACTGCAATAACGTCAATATTGTTTTCCATAGCCAATTTTGAAAGAAAATTTAACTTGTCTTTTGATAACACAGCCAACACACATTTTAGTGCCTGCGATTTTTAACTGTTCCTGAGTAATTTCTGGATGTAATGAAAATTTATCAAATAGTTCTTTCGATCAAGTTCTGTCTTCTAAGGTCCGAGGGAATATTTGATAATAAACTGCAGTTAAAAAAATAAGACACATGGATTTAAGTAGCAAAAACATTTACATAATTGTGCACTAATCGATATTATTATACGATTTTCTAGCCTGGAGTTTACTAGGGCAGTCTCGCTGAAGGTCTAGTCCGCCATCATGTGGCTATCCCACATGATAACGATCTTCCATAGTTTTAATACTGGTGGAATATTCCGCTGTAGGATAAACTAGAGCACCTAAGTTTTCTGAAAATGTGGAGGTAGTGAAGAATATTAGCATTTGCACCCCAATTAGTGTCCGCCGGTTTCTGTAGAATATTACAACGACTCTTTAATTTCTGCTTAAGTTTATCCAGATGATATTTATACGTCAAAGATGTATCCAAAGTGACTCCAAGATTTGTAGGTTGGAAGTTATGATGTAGTTCACGTCCTTTGAAAAGTACTTTTAATTTTGTAGATTTTCGGTGATTATCTAAATGGAAACAAGATACTTCCGTTTTTGATGGATTTAATTTTAAACGCCAGTTTTCAAAATAACTATTTAAAATAGCTAAGTCATCTGTTAGAATTCGTTCAATTTCTTGAAAATCGTTATGCTGAACAGAAAGTGCAAAATCATCAGCGTATATAAATTTTGTTGATGTTGTGTTAGGTAAATCACTGATATAGAGATTAAATAGTAACGGTGATAAGACAGAATCTTGTGGTAGACTGTCATTTAAAATTTTGGATTTGCTACCTTTTGCTCCTAGAAACACTTTAAGATTTAAGAATTCGATAGCATACAGTCGATAAATTTTATGACGGAATCATTTTTTATAATTTTATATAATTTGTGAATCAAGCCCTGTTTCCATACAGTATCGTATGCAGCCGATAGATCTACGAAAGCAATTCCAGTTTTGAGGCGGTTTTGAAAACCAGCTTCAATATTTGTTGTTATGGTTAGGACTTGATAACAACAGTTTCTGTTTGGTCTGATCCCCATTTGTTCGATTGGAAGATGATTATCAATGACAGGTTGTATTCTGTTATAAATGACTCGTTCCAAAATTTTTTAACAAACACTTAGTATAGAAATTGGTCTATAGCTGGCAGGATTTTCCGCTGGTTTCCCAGGTTTTTCGCATGATATTAAGATGTTATTGAAAAAATTAAGTAACCAATTTTAAGAGGAAGTCCCCAAATGGTGTATATATTCGTGATATATTTCATCAAAACCTGCAGCTTTAACTTTCTTCAACTTACTCATTGCCATTTTTAATTCATCTAAAGAAAACGGAAGAATTTTTTCTCTAGTTGGTTTTTTTTTCTTTCTTTATAAGATTCTTTACTTTTCTTTTCTTGTTTTCTATAAATTCAATAGAAGGTGATATATTCGTCAAATGTGTAGCGAACAAATTTGGAGAAATTTTGTGTTGAAGTTGAGTTGATTGTTGCGTAACACTCAGCTTATTCAACAATGTCCAACTGCTTCGACTGTTATGCGTGAAATTCATATTTTCCATTAGCAAATTCCATTTCTCTTTTCTTGCAACATTCAATGAATTTTTTGGTATTTTCTGTATAAATTTTCATTTTCGTTTCACCACCCTGGAATATAATCTTTTCTGTACCCTCCTGGGATTGTTTTTCTCGCTACAGCATAATTTCTCCGACAAATCGATAATAATTGCTAATAATAATAGGCGGGATCCAGCGCAAGTGTCTATCCACCAATTCACTGAAACTTACCCAATCCGCTTTCTGGAAGTTCCATCTGGGTTTTTGAATCGAACTAATTGTAATTGTTAAAATATCAAAACCTGTTGTAATGAAAACTGGACGATGTTGTGGATGTGGAAAATCATTCAACACTTTACAATTAATATCAAGTTGAATTAACATCGAATTCATTGATGTTATGAATAAGTCTGGATTATAGTCTCTCTTCCATCGGGCCGAAAAAAAAGTTTTTATATCTTTAGCATTGTAATGTAGATAAAAATTGTTCATTTTCATCCACTTACATAGGAGAATACCATTCGTATCATTTTCACGATAGCCCCAACTGGTATGGTGACAATTAAAATCTCCTAAATATATGGATGGATGCTCATATGAGAACGGGAAATTTTTTGGCCAAATTACACCAGGAGGTTTATAAATATTACTTATATTAATTTCTCCTACCTTGATCGAAACAATGAAAACGTCTTCAAATAACAAATAACTTCAAAGTTTGTGATTTCCTCTCTCAAATATGTTGCGCATCCATGAATTGTACTATTCAAACCGTCCACTAAGTGATGAATTTCTCAAGTTTTTCATGAATTCCGGAAAGATGCCTTCAAATCCTGCAGACTTCTGGCTTTTGATTCCAGAAATGGCAATTTTCAATTCGTCCAAAGTGAATAACTCATCAATATCTTCGGAAATAGGTGCATTCTTCCGTTGTTTTTGTGAGCGACGTTTGATACTTTTCGATTGAAATTTGTCAATCATTACAATATTTGAAATACTTACTCGACGAGAGGCTATAGAGTTTTTAGAAATCTTATAATCCTATGTGAATTTATAATTTGACGAGCCCATTTTTCGAAGAAGATCTCAACTGCTCTGACTAGTATAAGTGGAGTTCATATTTTCTATTAAAGAATTCCATCTTTCCTTTCCGTTTTTATTGATAATGTACAAATTTTCGTCTGCGTTTTCTTGAGGCGGATTTTTCGAATACTTTTTATACGAAATTTCTGCCTCTTTTGACCAACCAGCAATATACTGTTCAAGAAATCGTCTTGGTAAGTATTTTTGTGTTGAACTCTTAATGGCTCCAATAAATCTTTTGAAGTTAGAACTAATTGGTGGAATCCAACGAAGAATACTATCCACCCGTTCAGCAAATTTCTTCCAATTCGCTTTCTGAAAATTCCATCTAGGTTTAGACAACGTAGGAGTAATCGGAATTTCGGTTTCAACAGTTGAAATAACTGGACGATGTTGACAATGTTGGAATGCCGACAATACAGTTTTTGAGCAGCTAAGTCGTCTATATATGTTTTTCTGAAGAAACAATGCACCAATCAGGATTATAATCCTTTTCCACCTTGCTGAATGGAATGATTTTTGATCTTTAGTATCTTTAGTATCAAAACCAAATATATATTAATGATGTCCATCCATTTCTGAAGTCCTTTCCCATTCGTATCCGAGGTTTCATACTGCCATAAAACATGATGACAGTTAAAATCTCCTACATATATTGTGGGATGGGGATAGCTTATCGTTTATAAATATTTGCTATATAAGCATTATTAATCTTTATGACCAAAAAATGAATTCCTGATATACTTTCTGCCCGCATATTATGAATGTTTTTAATATAGTCTCTTACGTAAGTGGCTGACCTGTGTATACCACTCAACCAAAAATTGATCAGGCTCTACCCATACAAAAAACTCTTCGTTTGAAAGTCCTCCACAAAAGCTAAGTGTTTCTTGAACTGCAATAACGTCAATATTGTTTTCCATAGCCAATTTTGAAAGAAAATTTAACTTGTCTTTTGATAACACAGGCCAACACACATTTTGGTGCCTGCGATTTTTTAACTGTTCCTGAGTAATTTTTGGATGCAGAATGTAAAAAAGTTCTCAGATTTTGTCTGTCAGATCTAGTTTTTGAGATTTGTTAAAAAATTGTGTATATAATTTACGTTATAACTGTTATAATATATAATATAACTATTGACAGTTAAAAAAAACAAAGACACATGGATTTAAGTATTTATTGCAAAAACTGAATTTACATAATTACATTAGTCACTAATCACATAAAAATTTTCTTTTATACGATTTTCTAGAATGGAGTTTACTAGGGCAGTCTCGCTGAAGGTCCAGCAGTAGTCCGCCATCATGTGGCTATCCCATCGTCCTTGATAACGATCTTCCATAGTTTTAATATCCTGGTGGAATCTTTCCCCCTGTTCTTCACTACAATCACCTAAGTTTTCTGGAAAACTGTGGAGGTAGTGAACTTTTATACTCATGTTACAGCCGAGAATATTAAAATTTGAAAGCATAGTTTCCACTAATTCTACGTAATTCTCTGCTTTATGATTGCCAAGAAAATTTTGTACTACTTGAACAAATGAACTCCAAGCGTTAGATTCAGTCTCGTTCATTGATGTGGTGAATTGTGGATCTTTAACAAGTTGCCTTATTTGAGGACCATCAAATATACCAGCTTTTAGTTTTTCCGTGCTAATGCCAGGAAATTTACGTGTCAAATACCCAAAACAAATTCCATCTCGATTTAAGGCCTTCACAAATTGCTTCATTAGGCCTAGCTTGATATGCTAGGGCGGAAGTAAGATTTTTTCTCTTGAAACCAAAGATTCGTTGATCACGGTTTGTATTCCTTGAATCATGACATCTCTTGAAGGCCAATTTTTGTTAACCCAGTGCTCATTTTTAGCTCTGCTGTCCCAAAGGCACAAAAAACAAGGATATTTTGTATAACCACTCTGCTGCCCAAGGAGGAAGTTAATCATTTTAAAATCAACACAAATTGACCACTGATGTTCTTCGTATTTAATTTTTCTCAAAACTAATACTATTGTTTCATATTCTCCCTTCATGGTAGTAGAATGACCAATAGGAATTGAGCCATATTTGTTACCGTTATGTAAAAGAACACATTTTAAACTACGTTTTGAACTGTCAATAAAAAGGCGCCAATCATCTGGAGTGTGTTCAGCCAAACCCATTTTTTCTAAGAGCCCTTTTATATTGTTACAGAATACCAAGTCATTTTCCTGAGTGAAAAAAGGCAGCAGAACACTGCGGAGTTGCTAAATCTGCTTCAAAATCGCTGTCGTTTTCTGATTGAATTGTTTTAACTTCGTCAGACGTTGATGTTTCTGTATCATCTTCTGTCACTTCGGGTAGACTGCTGAATGATGGAACGGGTATTTCTTCCGAATGCACTACAGGCCTTCTTGCAGAATCTAGATCAGGATATGTCCATTTGTGTCTATTGTTTCTATTTATGCCTTTAATATTAACGAGACAAAAATAGCAGTCGTCATGATGGTTCCGCGGTTCTCTCCAAACCATTGGTACACCAAACTTTAGGCACTTCCTCTTTCCAGTTGTCCACTGTCGCAAATGTTCAACACATGTTTTACATATGAAATGTGGGGCCCAAGATTTATCTTGATCTCCTAAATGAACGCCAAAATAGGCAAGATAAGCTCTTTTCACAAAGTCAGAAATCGATTTTCTGCTCTCTTTCAAAGTGTATTCACCACACACATAACAAAAAACATCGGGATGATTTACACAGGTACGTCTGCTTGTGGATGTCATTGTTTCAGTTCAGTGTCTTGATACTACAAAACGACCAAAATTTACACAAAATGATAGCACAACTTTACTTGGGAAAACTCAGTAATATACTAAATCAAGTACAGCCAAGCAGGTATAGAAGGATCGGGTCATAGGCAATAAAAGTAAATAAGAGCATTGTATTGAGTAGTTCCTAGTATAGGAACATTGGGTCAGAGACAATTCCAGGTATCCATTTGGCTAATTAGATTCTGGGAAATTTCTATTTTGACGATTAAGTACATATTTATCTCTTTATTTGTTGTCCTTTATCAGAAAAAAATATATATCATTTAACCTGTAACGTGTATCTCAAAAACAAGAGCTGATAGAAAAAATCTGGTGGCATTTTTGGAATCAGCACATTAAAAACATCTAAAATCAGATGTTAGATTTCTGGCACCAAATTTTTTTTTCATTTTGTTGGCTTGTGTAATTCTTCTTCGTTTATTTGCACAATCTTGAATTTCGTCCCTAATTGAATTGAAGTTGCACTATTGAATTTGGAATTTTGTAATCCAGACGGACTCTTTTTAGAGAGTTCTGTTGGATTTTCAAAGTGGTATCTGTTCCATTCCATGACTCGTCGCGGAACTGCATGAAGGGCTAAAGAAAGCCCAATACCCATCATGACGGTAGAAGAAATTCATTCAATCCGGCATAAATACAAATTTGAATTGGAGGAAAAAATTTTTGATGAATATTCAAATTTGACACTTGTCAAATAATACTAAAGAAATAGGACTTCGTTGCAAAAATATCTGTAGGTCCGGATGGTTACGGTTCCGCATAAAGCCAACGGAACGTGGCGGATACGAAATGAATTTATGTAAAAGTTGGCTCACATATGGATTCGGTTTCATTCACCTGACTCTCGAATCCGGATCAGGCGCTATGCGGTTCCAGTTCCTCTCGAACCCTCATCTGTACAGATTCGAGTTCTGCCCAGATCTAACTAATAACTTGTTCGGTTCTATTTTCATGCTTTGTTTATAAAAATGGGACGAATCATTACCGACAAGCAGTGCAGATGAAAGTCCAAAAACAAAAGAAAAAATATATTTTTCGCATTGTAATGAATTCTTTCTAATTTTTGTTCTATCTTTCTATTTGCTTTATATTTCGTTTTCTTTGTCAATTTTCTCCTTCGTTAGCTTATTGAAAATTTCATTATAAATCTTTCGTTTATATGTCACTCAAAATATTTCCTCAATTTAACTAACTTGAGCGTTTGGCTTTCAACAAATGTGAGTAATTTTATCGATAAATTTTCTTCTCTAATTGCGACATATTTTAAAATGTTAAAAAATTTTGAAGGCATCGTTGTAGTTTTTCCCATTTTGATTTTAATTTGTTTGGAAATACAGATATTATATTCGCATTACAAAACAAATATATCTTTACGATTAGATTCTAACACCTTTTATACAGCCTAAGCAGATATTTCAACATTTTGCACTTGATGTGACATTTGGTACCACAAGAAAACGCCGTATTTTATTATGAAATTATTCGAAATATGCCATTATATAACATTAAAATCATGTTAGAATGACATCAATTAAATCTTTATAAACTAAAGTTCATACCGCAAGCAGCGATTTAAAAAAAATAGCCAAAGAGAAAGCTTGATGCGAATTAGTATTGAGGACTTCAAAATAACTGAAAAAATTCATATGAACATGGGTCATAAGATTTAACTTAAAGTGCTTTACAGACGATGTTTCATATGACCACCGCCCATCTCAATACAGGAAGCACATCGTCGCCTGAAGGAATTACATACTCTTCCGAAAAGACCTGATTGTGTTCGGATCGGTTGATAGGATGATTCAATCCAATGTTGCAACTCTTCCATGTTATTCAATAAACGTTTCAAATAACACGGAATACGAAAGTCTAAAGGATTCGAATCAGGAGATCTAGTGGGCCATGGCATTGGGCCTCCCCGTCCTATCCATCTTCTGAGGAATGTTTGATCTAAATATTTCCTTATAGGAAGTGTATAATGTGGGGGCGCTCCATCTTGCATAAACCAAATATTCATCTACTGGTTCAAAAGTACCACATCTAGAAAATTGGACAACGTATTTTGAGGAAAGTTAAGGAATGTGGCTCTTCAGTAATCTTTGTTAAAATCCATTGACAGAATCTCCTTGTGGCTTGATGATCAGTCGGATTAAGAGCTTGCACGCGTTGAATATGATGGAATGAATGGAGACATTGTTGATGAGTAGTTTTCCAACTTCCGCTGAAATTCTTCTTACACTTATTCCTGGATTTTCAGTGAAAGTATTTATAATTTGCTCTCCAATTTTTGAAGTACTCACAGATCTTGGCGTCCAATATCATGAGCGCCTTTCTTGAAGGAATCAGTTTCCGTCAATCGTTTCAAAAATTGATTGAACATCATATGAGAAGGAAGTCGGGATGTCTGCTGACTATCAAGCCGTTGAAGGAAGGGGGCAAGGGCCCGAATGTCCCCCCGCCCTCCTTGGATGTCCCACTGCATTTGTTACATTGATTTATGTATGTAATTATTTTGATAATAAATCATGTGCACTTAGAGCAGGATTTGAGTCGCTTGTTCAGAACGTCAATATCCTCGTTCGTCTAGGGTCATCCACGTGCCTTATTATTAAGATCAAAGTCATCAAAGCGAAATTTTCTAAACCAACGGGTTACAGTTGCCGGTGAATTTATTGATGTTCCGAACGCCGTGTTAATATTACCCGCTGTTTCTGACGATTTGCTTCCGAGGCGCGGTTCATATTTCATCAACACTCGAATCCAAATAAAAAGAATTTTTTCCATTTTTATTACACCTAATGAGGACTATAATCATTGAAAAAATATGAAAATAACATACTTCTACTAAGACTGCATCAGACAGTAGTTTTGGGACAACGAAATTGAGGTTTTAGGAATCTATTCACTTCATACCTTCAGAGCTTCATAAATATATTCTCATATATTTCTTATTATATTAAGATATAAAATTTAAGACTCAATAGTAATTTTTGTTTATTTTGTGAATCAAAAACATCGTTGAAATCATTAAAATATTTGAAACAAATTAATTGCACTAAACGAAAAATATTGTCCTCCAAAATAAGGTCTCCAAAGGTAAATAAGCTGCTTTTGGCGGTAAAAGTTTTTGTTTCTAACTGGGATATAAATATATCACTAAGTAAATTGACAATCTTATGGGCCTACTGGTAAACTGACCTAATTGACATAATATATTAATTAACTTGAAATAACTTTGCTTTAGATTCAAATATGAAACACACATTATTGTATACGCTTAAAAAGCCGTATACCTCGCCATCGTTCCGTGATCGAGGTAGTATGTGAGTATGTGTGTGTGTGTGCGCGGCAAAATTTTCTGTGCACGCTACAGGCTAAACGGTGCTACGTAGAACGACGAAATTTTAGGAAAAGATGGACAGCAATGGCTCCCAGGTCTGATTCCTTATTCCATCGCAATCGAAAAATTATTTCTCGAGATATACTCAAAAAACTGAAAAATTTTCGGGAATTTTTTGCGACCTTATTTTCAGGTTCGAGTTTCGGCAAAAATGTACCTCAAGATGATTAACGAGTAAACGAAGGGAGACCTGGCGAGAATTTTGAGATTTGATCAAAAGTGTGAAAAAAAATTGAATTTTTTTCTTTTAATCTGGATAACTCAAAAGCTATTACAAATAGCGACACAAAACTTTTTTTATTGCAGAACATCTTAATCGAAGCGTCTTTTGTAAGAACATCTAAAACGTGGTGTTCATAGATTTTGAGAAAAAAATTCAAAATCCCAAAAGCTTACGATTTCGCCGAATATTTCACCCACAGCATGGCCCCCTCAACAGTCAACGCTCACAAATTTTCACTACAAAATTCTTATTTTCTTTCACTGTGATTGACTTTGTCGCTGAAGGTGCCACAAATAGCCCTTTTGGAGCAAAATCATACCAAAACATGAAAATGCTAAAGATTTTTTAACATTTTCTAATATAACTCAATTTCTAAAACCACCAACGCTCTGAAGTTTTTACCATTCAATTCCTATCAAATAGAGCTACATTCGCCCCGTTCACTATTCCTACCTAAAACGAACGTTTTGGGAGAAAAAAATTTTTGAAACCTTCTGAAAGTACCGTTTTTTCGATGAGTCATAACTCGACTGATAATAATTGCACCGCTTTAGATCTTTCACCAAACGTTTCGCCATAATTTCATGAACAATTGCTTCTCTCATTGTTTTTAGCTATCGCCTACCGTTTTCAAGAAAATCGATGAGATACGTAAAAATAATCATTATGTGCATTTAACTTAGGCATTCTTATGCACGCATTTCCGACTTCGAAAGAAACGTGACCGTTTGAATCAGTCATGATTCTCGTCGATACTCGATACCCCGAATGCCGAAAAGAGGAAAGCATTTCGGATAGTAAACTCGTCGAGACAAGAGGCGCTATCGCCGGTTCTATACCTTTCGATCTCTTTCCCTATTGAAACTGTTCGTTTGCTCGATGAAAAATCGATTTAATTACTAATTCTTGTACGAATCAATTCGATATTGAGATTAACACGTCTGTTTTTCAGATGACGTGTGCTACGTTCCGTAATTGTACGTTTAGTAGGAATATCAGTTCCTATCTGATAATTTTAAGCACAATTCCTACAGATGGAACTTCTTAGTTTTCATTATAAATCCAAATTGCCAATTTTTTCTGTCACAAAATGAATCATGATTGAAATTTCTAATAGTTGCAAACTTCATTACGCATCTGATATGTTACACTAACCATTTGCAAGCGTATACCTTCCGTTCTTGTATTAGCAGAGCAAAATTACTTTCTGTCTTTGATCCATAACTCACTTTAAAATCGTATAGCCCCGCTTTGGTTTGATCAAAGCCGAAATGAAAAATCAAATGAAAATTCGAAAAACATATTCGCAGATTTTCGATTACTACTTTTCAATGGCCTAGAATAAAAGAACATAACATAACGAAGAAGAAATTACTTCACACTCTTCAATATGAATACTTGAAAAACAAATGAAAATCATCATCCGCACACTTCAAAATCTTATATTATCGCTAAACTGCGACCATAGCTTAAATAAAAAACAGTTTCTTTCATCCCACGACATTCACATCGAAAATCGACCACATTGCAACCAAATATTCTCTCAATTTTCGTAACGATTTTGGTGACATTCCAGAAAATTTTGTTCCGCCCATAGTGTCCTAAGAGATCAGATGGAAATAAAAAAGGCGGCCGAAGGCTCCGACTTGGGGCGCCCGAAGGGCCCCCTACCCGGCCGATGGCTTTCCTTTCAAACTCCTCATAATATTTTATTATTTAATGTCAAGGTCCGTTAATAATCCCTTCAACTTGGTAATTCAGTGTGAACTCAAACAAATCAAATCCTTCGAAAGAGATTAATTTTGCGTTATGTGGAACTTTAACACTTTTCATATTAAATAGAATTATTACATTGAAATACTCTTCATTGAAAATATTACATGCTTTCTTTCCATAATGCCGTCTTTGAAGGGCAACAAACTATTTATTACATAATTAGATGAACATAATCATTATTCATTTGAAAGTGCGATTAATTTGGTCCCAATTCACGAAGAGGTTCAAAAGGACAATTTTTTAATACCTAATCGATAACGCATCTGTTCATAATAATAATCATTCAAATAATGAAAACGAAGCATTTTTGTGAAAAAAATTTCAAAAATCACAATACGTGGGGAAAATCTTAATTAAACATTCATTTTTTATTATAAGAATTCTTTATTATAATTCTATACAATCAGGTATTTTCAATCCATTCGATAACTTTCTTGGAATAAATCCAAGAAGAAGAAAAACTTCAGCGTTTTTATTAAAAAAATTTTAAATGAATGTTACCTATATGAATTAATATGAATAAATGAATACAAAATGCAATTGTTATAGAATTATTCCTCCCGTCATATGTAGTGGAGCGTCAAAAGTAAACCTTGGTGATATTTTTCTGAAAAAATGCAAAATTTATTTTTTTAAATTGAAAACGATTTTTGTGATCAATTATTCAAAAAATCTGGCAAGGGGTATAATTACATTTTTTTTTTTGATCGTATAACCCTCTGACCTGTTTTCAAGTGCCAGAGTTTTCAGACCGCACAAATGCCTCTGGTATGACCTAACGGCTTTATATTAAACATACAGAAGGGACCAACGTCTTTAGGTGCCTTCTGAAGCACGATGTTATTCTCAAATTAAATTAGAATTTACCGGGATTCGAACCCGGTTTTTCTGGCTTGTAGATCAGTACTACATCTGTTGAGCTACCAAAGCCATAAATGCGTAAAGAGAGAAAAGACAATCGAAAAAACTTTGGACATTTCATATTTTGTGGCTGTTTGTAATGAAGCGGACGGACGAGTTTCATCAGTATTCAAGAAATATACTCCAATAAATATATTTTCTCCTGCAAAAATTGATGGGACATTTAAAAATGTTGAATATTGCAATTGCATAATTAGGAAATTCACGAATGACGCCCAATGATAATTAAAACAGAGTTTTTCTCAAATTGGATAGAAAATAAAGTGCCAAATAAACTACAAATATATTTTGCTCCCATTTTAGATTGATTTTGCGTGCCAAATGCTGAACAGATAGAAACGTTGGCTTCTATGATAGAATCTCGGAACAATTTAGCATTTAAAAGAATCGGGTTTTTGCAACACAACGATGTTTTCCATTTGGACTGGAAATCAGGAATACGTGCAACAAACAACTTATTTATACTTTGCTCTGAAATGACTTCTATGGATACAGCAACACACATGTCTCAAGGTTACCAGTTGAAAGTCTCTCGGTGGATACCCCCGTTTCTTCGATGCGTTGCCGCGAAATGCTATTCCATTTGCCTCGTACGATGAATTATTGTGTCGAGTAAATGTTACTCGCAAATATTTTCCGACTTGGACGCCACTTAATGTGTACTCAAAATGAATCAACTAACAATATTCATATATCCAAAAAAGAATCATAATAACATGACTTTTCTTCGCATCTGAAAACTTAAACCCTCGTTCTAATGACTCAAACAGGAAAGGAAGCTCAATGAAACAATCCTAAAAATAGTTGAGTAGCTAAGTCGAGTTGAAAGAAGCACGAAATCCTCTTAACAGTGCATGTCCAACACCTCCGTTTTGGTCATTTTGAAAATATATCAAAACCTAATACGAGTATTACAGACCATTATTTCTATCATATAAGGAGAAACTCAAACGAATCAATAACACGTTCTAGTATTAACAAAAACTATTTTCAACAGGCAATGGTGTCCCATGGCAGAGTTGAATTATTAGCGCATCCACTGAGTCAGAAGTATCTGCAAATGAAATGGAATTCTTATGGCAAATATTTTCATGTGGCCAATGTTATGCTGTACAGCGTCTTCCTAGGATTCGTAACATGCTTTTCCTCGCAACTGATAATAAGACAAGCGGAGGACACAAAAAATACGACCCAAAAAGTAAGTATTATTGAGAAATTTGACACGAATAGATCGTTGTAAATTAAACTGTATGATGTGACGGCAGCAAAACTGGATGAATATTCCCAACGGTATTCGCAAGGTCAGTCAGCGTAAATAATTTCGATTAGGGTCTAGTTAGTTTTAGAGTTAGTTCTGAAATACGGGCGTCCATCCGAATTTTTAAGGAACCAAATTCTCCCTAGGATGCGGTTAACATCGAGCGGTCTATGGAGGAACTTCTGAATATTGAAATGTCGATGGCGATGTACGTCAGTGCCCTTGGGATCCTCACGTATATTGGCTTTGGAGCGTTGAAAGAAGCAATCCAGATGTACCAACAAAAATGGATGTATTTACTGGATCCCATTAACTTGGTTACTTGGTCACTTTATGGAGCCGCCATTGTTATGGTAAATTATATATTTTCGTCTTACAAAATCGAAATTAAATTCTTCAGGTTCTTCCAATTTTCGGAGGCACCATCTACGAGCTGCAGTTTTCCTGTGCATCGATCGTCGTTTTTTTGAGTTGGTTCAACTTGCTACTGCTACTTCAAAGATTCGATCAAGTGGGAATCTACGTAGTCATGTTCCTTGAAATCCTCCAAACTTTAATTAAAGTCCTCATGGTATTTTCCATTCTGATCATCGCTTTCGGATTGGCCTTCTACATCCTTTTATCTAAGGTAACATTTTTTTCATTGTCGATGTGAACATGTTCTTTGCCAACTCGTTAACTCTCAATCCTTCGACGAGTGATAATTCGATTTGAATGCTGATTGAAACGCAAATAAGGGCAAAGCCGCAACAGTCACGGGTGCCGACTGCCGGTTCGTTAAGACCTTAACGCTCATTTTGCAGGGTCACCATTTATCATTTAAAACGATCCCGATGTCGTTGATACGCACGTTCTCCATGATGCTGGGCGAAATCGATTTTCTTGGAACGTACGTGAAACCTTATTATTTGAACGTGAACGAGGAAAAATCGTTTCTGCCGTTTCCGATACCGGCGTTTTTGATCCTCGGTATTTTTATGGTTCTGATGCCAATTCTGCTGATGAATCTGCTGATCGGTTTAGCGGTCGGAGACATCGAGTCGGTCAGAAGAAACGCTCAACTGAAGCGACTGGCTATGCAGGTGAGAAAGTCGAGATGGAATGTGGACGATTAAAGCTTAATTGTCGTTTTGTCAGGTGGTGTTGCACACGGAACTAGAAACGAAACTACCGAAGATGATATTGGAGAAGGTAGACAAGGACGAGCTCATCGAATATCCAAATGACACAAAACATCATATGGGGCTGTGGGAGTCTATTTTTAGAAAATGGTTCGGCGATCCTTTTTCAGATGAAGGTGAAACTTCGATAGAGATATAACTTTTTTTTGTTCACCGTTGTGGAGAGCGTCTGTCGGAAGTTGATCCTTGATGATTTACGCTCACCACGCAAAGCAACGAATAATAATAAGTTCATATTAATTTGGATGCGGTACTGGGATAACGCGGCGGAATTTTACGGATTTGTTCGAATAACGAGTTTTCCAACCGGAATTAGTTTCGCGCACGAATAAATACTACAGAATTTCGTCCACGACAATTTCAGCAATTCATTTTATGGTTTTCACATTGTCCGAACTCTATCAGCATTTTCCAAGAAAAGTTCACCACGAGGCTTCAGACTTGAAATTCCTAATTAACTTGTCCTTTACATTTTGATGAGAGTTTTGTGAAAGGAGAATCTACCTATAAAATTCATACATATCCTGAGTCGGATCAATAAAGTTGAAAAGCGGGGGCCAACTTCCAATTTACCGTCCCCAAAGGATTTTTCATTTATTACACATCCTTTTCTATTCCTCTCACTCAATACTTCATTACAACTGATAATTCACTCAATGGCATCCATCTAACTTTCTCTAGGTTTTCCTCTTGCTCGACTTCCGCTTACCTTAGTATTTTACAACATTTTCGACTTCCGATTTTTCTTCAAACCAACTAAGCGCACACCTTTCATAAACTTTTGACAAGGCTAATTCTAAACCCTGCCCTTAATTCACTTCGTCATTCCAAACTCAACTGTATATACCCATTTATGGCTTCCATACTTAAATATTCGATTTATTGTTCACATCTGATCAATTACACCCCTTCCTGCATTCATTCGTCTTGTCATTTCCTCATCCATTAACCCTTCTTTCGTGAACTTTTTACCTTATTAGGTGTACATACTCATCTACTTGTTTTGGAGCATCTCTATCTAGCATCAACTGGCGATCATCATCCATTTGGTTTCTATCAAAAACCGTTTGCTTCACTGATATTCACTTCCAAATTCATCCGTACCCAAGATTCGTAGTTGATGGCGCTCGATGCCAATAAAATTGCTTCATGAGGATATAGCGAATCACTCACATTTGTCTTATCAATATTAATTACAGTTACGTCAAAAAATGCAATTGTAATACATTTATCCATGAAGATGTTAAAAAGCGAAGGAGACGTGACACACTTGTGTCACTTTCTGATTGAATTATAAAAATTCGCTTACACCATCACACATTCTGATGCATGCCCTGCTTCCAATGTACATCGCTTGAATATGTTTATCAATTTCCTTTCAACACCGCTCACTCATTGTCTACCATAATTCCTCTATAACGACCGAATCATTTGCTTTCTCCAAACCAAGAAAGGCAACAAGATACTTTTTCTCAGATTCAGATGTTTTTCATGTATCTCTTGCATTATGAAGATCTGATCCACACCCTTCTCGTGCATAAAACCTTACTACTGTACATCCCAACCATTCTACCAAACATGTTTTCGGACACACTCAAAGGTCAAAAGACTTCCTCTGCAGTTTTTGCAATCAGATTTATTGCCGTTTTCTTTATATAAAGGGACAATCACAGATCTTTTTCATTCATTTTGTACTCATGCAAGTTCTACACATATTTTAAATGACCTATGTAGCAATTCATGCAACACAAAACTCGCATATTTCAACATTTTACTCGTAATTCGGTCTACAACTGCTGTCTTTTCATTTTTTAACTCTAGTATAGCATTTATCATTTCATCTGTTTCATACATATGTTGATATCATATTCCTCTCAGTCACTCCTTCTATTACTAAATAGGGGCAAACAGGGAGTGGCACCCTGGCACGTGACCCCTCCCCCCAACAGCCTGTCAGTCAATACAATTTGGAGAGTGGTACCGCAGCTTCAGAAACGCGAGAAATCGATTGTTTGACCTTTTTATTTTTTTAATCACTACAGAGTATCAGAGAGTGTGTAAACCTTTTTTTAGTGTTAGTGTTACCAAAATCAACCCCTTCCCCCTCAAGAATCAATCCTAGTTGCACCCCTGCTACTTCCTAATAAATTTTGAACCACATTCATCTACATTTTACGCATATTCTCAAAAGTACTAATAAGATGATTAAATATACACCTGAGACTAATTTCATGAGACCAAAATTGGAAAATTCCTAATATTTTGCAAAATTTTTTGTGTATCGAAGAAATTTGTAGACTTCTGCACTTACTTTAGCTGTCAGCAATATTCAACGAATGTTTTTTACATATTCAGTATTATCAAGAGTTAGTCGGAGGTTCCATGCTGGCAAAAATGCTGTGGATTTCAGGTAATTAAACGAATTCCATCTGGTCGTACTTCAACGTTTCGTATCCAACATTTCCTGCATAGAAATTTTGAATGAGTTTTTCCACAGCAGCGATAACTGAACTGTAGAAAAGTGTGAAAGAATCAAAATATTCTGTGATTCTTCAGCAGTTTTGCTCAGTTTCAAATTTCAGAAGCATTCGTTGAATATTGCTGACAGTGAAGAATTTGTGATAAATTTCCCTGATTCTAGAAAAATCCTATAAGGTTAATGAATTTCTTTAATCTTGCCGATATTCTGAAGAGATCGAAACGTTTTATTTCATTTGATTTTTCATACTCCAAAGAAAATCAGAAAAGTATTGAGGAATTTTTCGATTTCCTGCAGAAAATTAACGAATCATAAGAACTTTCGATAAAAGAATTCCGTGGCCTCTAAAATGACGAAATGTGAATTTCCGGAAATACAATGTCGTGTCATGAAACTAAAGAGAGCCTTCTTAAAAATTCGCACTTTGTTCGAGATTCCGTAAAAATTTGACATGAATTTAAAATTTATAAGCAATTTGGAAGAAAAAATGCTGCAAAACTTAAGATTTTTTGCAAATCTTGAAACGACCCCAAATCTAGAAAATTCTTCATTATTCCTATGAAAGTTTAATAAAGTCATAAGAATTCCGACCACATTTTTATGGCACCTGTATTGAAAAATTTGCGATTTTTCTTCAAATTTGAAGTTATCTAGAATTGTACGTTGAGAAAAGAATTATTCATCTTGCAATAACACAAAATGATGCATGTCACGATAGCAGATATAAGTTGTATTTCATTTCATGTTGGATCAAAGGAATTGACGTAATGAGCATGGAAAACGCTGACGACTACCTAATCACTGAAATATCCAAAACAAAGAAGCGACTGAAAGAACTTTCTACCATCATGGAAAGTCAACAACAATTCCTAAGACTAATTGTTCAGGTGACTAACAATATAGAAAATGAGCTACTGAAAAAATGTGTTGTTTTTTAGAAAATGGAGATTAAAACTGAATCCGACGACGTCGATGAGGGAGTATCATCCAACGAAATAAACCCGGCGCTTAAGTCAGCTCATAAGTGGACATCCCCCAAAATTCGAAAAAAACTTGGTTCAGTCTTGAATTTCAATAAAAGCATGTAGTCTATGTCGTCTTCTGTTCACATCATTCTGGTTGTGAAATAGTGAAGTAATCAATGTTCCTGAGGGAGAAGCAACTAAAAAAAAACTTTATGTCTATAAAATTGTTGAATAAATGTATTTTTTGTACAAAATGATTTTTCTTCATATTCCGAAATATTGCTTAAAATATCATACAAAATGTTTGTAAAGAATTCGGTGTATTACACTAAGGCACTTTATATGGAAATAAATGGCACGACTTAAAACGATTTAACAAAAAACATCATAAAATTTGAGACGATAAAATGACTCGATAAGTTGAAGCATATTACAGAGATTTCATTTATCGAGACAATTCTACATATAAAATATTCACTTATCAACACGTTACAAAGGAATTATCTTGTGCTTAAAATTATTTTTATTGTTATCGAAGTAAGTTTATTAATTATATCACAGATAGAATGGGCAAGAAGATCTAGGATTGACACCCAAATGTAAATATTCTTGTAAAAAAATTTTTGAGACCAATTAATCACTGGTATTCGAGATTTTCTACATAGAGAACGAATATAAGAATCGATTTATTTACATTTAGGCGCGTCTTATAGGCAGATTCCTTCAGTACCTCGCCCGGAACATTAGTCGAAAAATTACATCTACAATTTTCACAAGATAATACAGACAGGTCTCCCGAACAATAGCAAAATTATGTACAAATCGCCACGATCCCGATGGCACTAAAATATTGTCATATGTTCTGATATTCGAGAAGATTTAAGTAACAGTTAATAAGGCACAGCCTCTACCAGAAGAAAGTACTACATGCCCTTAAATTACCGATCGTCCTCAAACCTTCCATCCGACTACAGACGGGTCTTTACTGCACTGTAATGGCTGCAACTCCCTTTGTAGTCGATCAAAATCATTATAGTACTCGTGGTCGGATTCCTCCTCTGAAATCCTTTGCACCTGCCCCGTTTGCTCGTCTTGACTACCTGATGACGTTGCTTGTAGAAATTCTGGTACCGTGGGTAATCCAATTGTTTGAGTTGGTGCAGATGCTTCGCCGCCCATCAGGTATTCGGGATTATCGATGTTCGTTTTGAAAAACTCGGATTTCGGTTCGATTAGATCCACGTACGTGGATGCAGCTATAGACTGCTGTGGTGAGGGCATTAAATAATCATCCTCATCCACCGGCAGCTCTAGTTTCAAATTTCCAACTTGCGCTTGCGATCTGCAAGATGAATCATATTCATCTGAACCCGTTACGTCTCTGGTTTTAGAGGATTCGCCACTGCAACAAATATTAATTCAATGAAAAACAACGTTGTAATATAAAATCAAGTTACCTGTATTTCGAGATATCTGATTGTGTGGTACCAATCGACGTAGGATCTTGACCTCTAGCTTGAGAGTACTTCAAGAGTTTTTGGTTCAGGTTGTTTTGGTATTGAGTAGCGACGCTTCCTTCTGACGTGAATTGCGATAGAGAAGGCCACAATTTATCGCTATTGTTTGAAGGTAACGGTGATAGAGAAGGCAAACCATTGACGTGTAGAGGTGTTCTGGACTTTGGTCTTAGATATTCATCTCCTTCCGACTGAGACTCGGACGTTTCCACAGTTGGTGTTGCGAAATTTCGGGGATCCTATATCAAATAGTAGATGATTACTACCAGAATAACACATCAGTTGTAAGACTAAAAAAATTGAAACTTCTCCTGCAGTAGTGATGCAATCTAGGACAATAAAATTCAATCCGCAAATTTTATTTCTTCATAAATAATTGTTAGCACTAATAAAAGGTAATAAAGTTGGAATTTAATTTATGGGACAGTATACCAATCGTAATATAACGAAGCGTTCGCTGTATTGCATTTAATGAGTATAATTCAACCACAACGAACTAATGAACTTGCTAATTTTTAATACTAATTGTAACCAGAAACGTTTGCAACTCACATGAATGATTTGCGAATTCTGTAGTTTCATGTATGTATCACCAGGTATTGCCAAATAACGTCCAGGATCTCTGGCCATTTTGGAGAAATCGTCAACTAACGTTTTGAAACATGGTCGACTCTCGGCGTCTAACATCCAGCATTTGATCATGACCATATAAATGTCGATACTCGCTATGGATGGTTGTGGCAAACGTTCGCCTTTCTCCAAAATTTCAGGTACATCACGAGCGGGGATGTTATCGTAGGGTCGTTTGCCAAATGTAAGAATCTCCCAAACGGTAACACCAAACGCCCAAACATCAGATTTGTGAGTGAAAATCCTGTGTTGTATGCACTCCAACGCCAGCCATTTTATTGGCATCTTTCCACCAGCTGCTTTGTACTCCTCCTCATTAATATCCAAGAGTTTCGCCAAACCAAAGTCGGTAATTTTCACACAACCCGGTGTTTGGACTAACACGTTACGAGCCGCCAAATCCCGATGGACCAACCGTTTTTCTTCCAAATAAGCCATCCCTGAAACATAATTTTATTACCTTCTATTTATGGATTAACAAGTTTATCACCTCTAGCAATTTGCGTACACCAATTTAGGAGGTATTTTGATCCGATGTTGTCCTTCTTGCTTCTTACGAAATCTAACAAACAACCAAGCGGCATGAGTTGCGTAACAAGCATCATATCAGACGTCATGCAGACAGCAAGGAGTTGAAGCAGATTCGGATGGTCAACCGTAGCCATTATGTATGCTTCATCTAGGAATTCTTTGCTGGTATTCGCTCCAGTATCTTCTCTCAACACCTTAATAGCGACAGGAATTTTATTGTGATCCCCTTCCGGAATCCAGACACCCTGAAAATTGTAGATTATGATAAAACATCTTAATACAAGAATTGACGACTTACTTTGTACACAGTGCCGAATGCTCCGAAGCCAAGGAAGCTTCCTTTTCTGATCTCCGTTTCCTTGATTATCCTGAGCTGGGCAACGTTTGGCATAACGCTGGTTGGTCTCAACGGCTCATCTTCTATTGCAGTTAGAGTCAATGTCATTTTCAAAGCGTTTTCCTTTTCTTTCATTTTCCTGCAGTAGCAGTACAATACAACCAGGATTACAACCACGAGCACGAATAATCCCACTATTCCGCATGCTACTATCAACAAACTCTTGCTGTTATCCAAGGATGTAATGAACATAGATGCTGTTGATTTGTCTGTACAATAAGCGCTTGAGTTGACTGGGAAAACACGATGCGGTAAGTCGTTTGGGCATGTGGCGACACAAGTGAACGTGGAATTTTCTCCCATATCCAAATCGTCATAAATCTTCAAGTTTTGACACACAAGACAATGTTCAGGTCCGGGACCAGAGCATCCTCTACATTCTTGATTGCACACCTTGCACTCCCTCGACTTCTCATCCGGGTAATTGTCTGTCGGGCACTCATCTACGCACTGCTCCCCTTCTTTGTACTTCGAGCATCTTGTGCACATGGAAACGTGGAATCCATAACCAGTGCAAGTTTCACATCTGAAATTGTATTTATAAGTTTTCAAACTCTCATTTATTTTATATACTTGTACCTTGGATGACAACGTCTACAAATGGGTTTACCAGCTAATGGTCTAAGCAGCGTAGCCTGTTCATGAGGTACGACCCATTCTTCATAATAACCGTCAGGACAAGATTCTTCCAGCTTCAAACACACGTCGATGGAGTTCTCGTTCATAATAGCCTTTTCGCACGAATTACATCCTCCAAATCCAACAATATTCTTCGGCCCGGTACAACCATCCACACAATTTTCGTGGCAGAGTTCACAGACTCCGCGGTGTTCATATTTATTATTTGGACACTTTGAAACGCAGAAGGGTCCGTCTTTGAAGTGCTTGCAAGTTGTGCAACGGTCAGCCGTTGGACCTGTACAAGAAGAACCGCATTCCTCGTGGCAAGCTTTGCATTCGTTGTGGGTTGCACGATATATTCTAGAAGGGAAACGCATGATAAGAACCATTGAATCCCGCAGGAACGCTGGTACTTTGAACTAAAAATTCGTAACCATGAGGTGCTAGGAAACGCTTTAAACGGACATACTCCAAGACATGAAAATGTTTGTATAAATACGGACGGCACTCAATATTTACGTTATATTGCTGTTATATTTGAAAAGTATAGGGAAATAATTTGGTTCTGCTTTTTCAAGGCGACACCAAAACTGAGCTTTTTTTGACGATGAATTAAAATATGAAGTTAGTACTCACCCTGGAAGGACACTGCAGTTTTGAAGACACGTAATACCTAGGCGGAAGTGGGCGCAAGATAAACATTGATCCGGTCCCGATCCCCAGCATCCATCTCTACTGCATTGGTCGTCGCAAACCATCTTCTTCCTCTTGCAGACATCAGGATTTGCATTCTCCGTGATCATTAATGTGTGATCCTTGCTCTTTCTGATCCTATCCCAATTGATACTGGGCGCGAAACAAAGATCTTTATTCTCAAGAATCACAACGGTACCAGCATTGATCTGCTTCAACGATTTCAATTCCAACGACTGGAGTGAAGTTTTGACAATATATAATGACGAGAAATATTCGTGTAGCTCACGACCTCCAATCATTTCTAAATTTCGAAAGTACGAAAGATTTTTGAAATCTGGATGATTTGCTTGGATGTTTATAAATCCAGTGACTTCTTTGAGTGTGCTGAATACTTCCAAACGATCGGGATGCATCTCCGGATAACGTTCCCCGAACGTGTAGTTGGGGAAAATTTGTTGGAAGCTTTTGAAACTGTTCTCGAGGATGTGGAGATGACCTTCGATTACAGTGCATCCTCTGAAGCTCTCGATGTTGCCGGAGTGTACGTGAGAGTCGCCTCCTGAGCATGTTTTCGGGCAAGGTCCGTCACAAGGTACACATTCGCCATTTCTAGCACGTTTTTGAGCGGGGCAGCTACGCACACAGGCGCCGTTGTCTTTTAGTAGATGCTCGGGGCAGTTTTTCACGCAAGTCGCTCCGTAAGCGTATTTGCCTTTTTTGTTTGGTTCCCACGAGTATGTGAGACTGTTATAAATCTGCATCGGTGGACATTCTTGGGTGCAGACTCCATCGTCGTAGAAATTACGACAGGCAATACAGTCGCTTTGCTTGGGACCAACACAGCCCCCAGCACAGAAAAGATGACAACATTCTCTGGGGTTTGGTCCGAAACAACGACCTTGCGAGCACTGAGGGCTGCAGTTCTCTTTGGAGAATTGCTGGCAGTTCTCTTCACCCTCACCCCAGCAGCCGGCCTCGCATTTCTTATCACACGGTGGACATTCCCTTTCAGGAGATGTAAAATTGTATACGTAACTGAAGTTGGCGCCTGGACCAGTCATTATTTCATTCCAGTTGATAGTCTTCACGTGGCACAAGTTATAATTGTTGATCAGACCGATGTTGCCCCTTAAAACATCACGTAACGAAGGCATTTCCAAAGTATACATTTTCGACAGAGAAACGAGTAAGGAGAAATCTTCGCCGCCATTATTCATTCGAAACAGCGTCCGTCCTCGTATTATTTGCAGTTTCGGTAAAACTATTCGCTTTATATCGACGTGGGAGATTAAAACGTAACCAGTCACTTCTCTAATATATTGCAGAAAACTGAGATCCATATTTTCGTCTTGCAACCAAGTTAACTCCAAGTTGCCGTCGACGTAGGTGCAATTGGCGAAGCGTTCCTTGAGGTTTCGGTAGTGGTGATCTCGATTAGATGGAACGGACATCCTTCCATTTGTACCGATACAAACTGAAAAATAGAAAAAACTTCTATTAGCTTTGAATTGAAAGAGTTGAGTTTTATTGATGAATATATCAGAAAGAGGGATGACTATTGATTGTTTATTGTGAGCTGGAAAAAGAATCGAAATAAATTGTTTTAGACATCAAAGAAATATTAAAAAACTTTAGGGTACTAAACTGTTCGGTTTGAGTTACTTTTGTCGCATAGCGATGTTTGGATACATTGATGGTTGACTAGTCGCAGAGCGACTAATGCTCATTTCATTTTTTGAATTATCCTGAATTATTTAATCAGTACAACAAAATTGTGACGAAAGTGTCACCAAGCCGAGTGACAGACCACACAAGGGTTTGTAACAATTTACCATGAAATTTTTGAAATTTATAAAGAATCTGGTCACTTTTTGAGAAATGGAAGTGCAAAAATTTGAAGATGAAATCGACAAAAGTTTCTAGACTTTGACAGTTCGTAGAATAAACTTTTGGTATTTGTAATGAAAGTTTGAAAAATATTTTAAATAAAGAACACTGTTTCTTCAGGTTTATTAGCCGTCGTTGTTTGGAATCACTTCTTTACGTTTCGCTGGCGAGAGTGGCAAACTCCTTCAGAGATCTCGACATCTTCGATGTACTCTGCATTCTGCAGTGCATTTTCAAGAATTCATCGTGGAAATTCTGAATATTTCACAAAAAAAAACATTTTCTAAAAATTTACAATTCCCGAGGTTCCAAGAAATTTTCGAATTAATCAAATTAATAATTTAACCGATTTCAATAAAAAAAAATGGTGGTGGGCGAAAGTGTGATAGTGAACACTCAAGATTTCTGCAGAATCTTTTCACTATTTCCTAACATAACCAAACGTTAATAAGACAGCTACCGTCGATTCTTATAAAATAAACCCGTTTTTCTGTGTTACCTGTAAATAAGTTTCGAATTCGTAGACCTTTCAATTAGTTAACGATAAGATCTGGATCACAAACAAATGTTCCGGTTTGAAGATTTCTCCACATACTCGTGGCCGCGTCCTCGGTTTTACTTTGTTTAGAGCTAAAAGCTTCACGATTGAAAACGGTCGTATTTTAAGAATTTTACTTTCGCCCGGTTTGCGGTGACTTTTGTGTGGTCTCTGTTTATCGGTGGAGGTCCGAAAGATCGATGATCGGATCACACACGAATGGTACATTTAAAGTAATATCTGCGGTCCGCTCCGGAAAACAACACAAAAAACCGAATAGAAGAAATTCAAATCGAAAAGAAACTAGACGGGCGACAAGTTTAAATAAAAATGTCACAATCGCGACATTATGTATTCGAAACGATATTATTCGAAATTGAATAATGGCATCAAAAACAATGGTCTACATTGTTGGGTCTTTAGTCTCAAAACGTTCTGGCATTATTAAATCATTCCATTGAATATGAGTTTTTGTAATGACATCTGAAATGTAGCACGCAAAATGGAGAGTCCGCGACTGAAATAATAACAACAATTCATTTCGTTTTGACGGGGAGATTTATAACAGACGTTTTTTCGTCGTCGCCATATTATCGCAAGCCGATCCGGGAAAACAAGCCCCTAGTAATTTCATTTAATCTCAATTTAATTTATTCTCCGATCTCCGGTGACTAAGAGATTGTTGCAAAAGTATCATTACGTCACACGTAACTAACTCGGAAAGGACGAAACAATCAAAGAATACCTTTCCGATATCCTTGATAATCTAGCGACAATCGACTCGATTAATTATTAATTTCCCGAAATTAAAATATTCGAATTAGTTACGGAATTCGCCCACTTCCTTCTTCCTCCGATACTACTCGGTAACCGAAACTCGTCAAACGACCGCGCCAAAAACGAACCAGAAAAACTCGACCAGTAATTAGCCGGGAGAAAACGAGAACAAACTAAATCCGCTCGTTAATTTGCCGAATCCCAAAAACGGAAAAAATACCGCCGCAATCGCATTAAATTGCGATCGCGCGTTACGTCACGAAGACAGCTTTAGGAATAAGCGATGCGCATAATTTGCACCCTCTTCGCCGGTTGGCGCGCATAAAACCTAATCAATTCGTCCAATCGTGACGGTCGCGTTCTCGAAGTGCGCCGCCGTTGATCAACTGATCAACATCAAAGTACAACGTGCGCATACAAAGTGAGTACTTGACGTTATGCGGCGCCACCGTCGTCTCGCTTCTAACGGTACTCGCAATAACTGCCCCCGAGCAGTCCACAACAAGATTTTTTCGCTCACTTCATTCTTCTACCTGGCGTTCGTCTATCGACCGTCCACCGAGATCTACGATATGCAACGCACTAAATCAGGTAAACCGGCAGACACAAAGGATTTTTTTTTCTTCGAAATACCCTCGAGCAAAGGGCGACTAACAATGACACGAGTGGGCATCGACACGAGGCAATACTTCATAAGTCATGAGGGAACGGCTTCTTATAATCGGGCGATGCTCGCAATGATCCGAAATTGTTGATTTTCTGAATACAATTTATGAAAATGCGATAAAATTCAATTATTTAATACAAACTTTCAATGAATTGAAATTGGCTGGTTGTTTATGGCTATTACCCGGGTGAACGCAAAAGGGTTGTAAAGTATTCCTGTATAATAGATGCATCCCGACTATAAAGCACTATCCGTTTAAACCTATTTGTGAAATAATGATTTTATAACACGAGCGGGAGAGTTATATACTTCATAAATTATGTCTGGTTGATAGACGTATCGAGAAGTTCGAATTATTTCAATTGTTGCCTCAAGAGCTTGAGTTTAGTGATGGGTTGCTATAAAGCAACTGCGAATACAGATTCCTAGGTGGAGAATAAAAAGCAAATTAAACAGTTCAATCGAATAAGTTGCTCAATTTACATTCGAATATTTTTCTCTTCGACGAATTTAGTGAATGTTTCGGACACAGTAAAGAATTGAAATTGACTGAAATAAAGTTGAAAACCTGACGAAAAAGGCTGAAAATTGAACCTGCAAGTTGAAATTTGGAATTAAAAAACGGAAAATTAGATCCAAATACCTAAAATTCAACATAAATTTCAAATAAAGAATCAAAAATTCGAATTGAAAAATTTCCAGTTGAAAAACGAACATAGAAATTGAAGGAAAAGAGGATTTTCGAACTTAAAACATTGAAACTTCTAATCGAAAAACCGAAAAAACTTCCAACTTGAAACAAAGAAATTTGAAAATGTTTCTATTCTACAGGGGATACGAGGTAGGAGGAATGCATCAGAAATCTTCATCGAAGTACGGACTTTTCGAAAGTGACGTCAATTTTCTTTTCTACTCATCAGAGTCCAACTGCTGAAACTAGAAGTTTAATACTTGACAGGTCGTAGTTCCCACCCCGTTTACAGTTAGCGCCACCAGCATTCGAATAGGTCATGGCATGGGTTAGACAATTGCAAAAAATAAAAATCGTATCGCAAAACCTGAAATACAGGAAATTAAACTTGATTTCGAAAGTGAAAACTAAAATTCGAACTGAAGACCTTGCAATTTCGAACAAAAAAACAGAACAAACTTTAAAGTCGAAAACAAAAACTGGGAGAAAAATAAACTTTTCAAACCAAAAGCAATGAACTTTCAAACCTGTAGTAAAGAAATTTCAAATTAAAAACACTTAAACTGGGGACATAATCGAATGTCGTACCTCGTAACAAAAGGCCGGGCGCATATCGAAACACAGTTGCGTGTGCACTGCGCGCGGTTTTACTGTGTCACACCTAAATTGAATGAAATAGCGCACATTGGGACGCAGTGCAACTGCGCGCGTCATGTATTTCAGAAAACCGCGGGACGTGGAACACGCGGAGTCGTGTTGCAATGTGGGCCCTGATTGAAGTTAGTATTTAAGAAAACCAAAAAATGAAAATGAAACATAAAAACCTATAAACCGAATTTAAAACCATTGAATTGGAACTTCAGTGTTCTTTCAAATCTAAAAACTCAAAGAATCGAATGTTAAAATCCAACCTGAAACGCGAAGTTTAAACTTAAATTCGACAAGATACTAAAAGTCATTCTAATAAAGTAAAAAGTGGTAAGTCATTTAAAATTAAATATGAAAAAAAGGTAAAATTCAAATTCAAGACCCAAATAATGAAATTTTAATCTCAAAGAACCTAAATTACGAGAAAAAAACTAAAAACTCTTTCCATATTAGGCTTCGAATTTTAGGACTTCAAGTTTAAAATTTCATACTTGAAAACTGAAAAAAAACTACAAATGGAATCTTAAAGCCAAACGAAACGAACCTTCGAATTCTGAAATAATGAAAATCCAAACTTAGAATCTAAAAAGGAAACGATCTTTCGAAGCAAAAACAAAGAAATTTCCAAGTTAAAGAATCTAAATTTTAAATGCGAATTTCGCTCAAACTCAGGATCTGAAATTCGATGTTAGAATTCAAAAAATAATAATACCTAAATTTGAAACCTGAAATTCAGAACTTCAAAACATTAACGTCAAACAGAAATGGAAAATTGAAAACGCAAATAAGGTATTCAGAAAAAAAAACAACGAAAAATCGGAAAATAAAAATTAAACATGTAATGTAATGTAATGTAAGTTGAAAACAAGAGAAATCTTCTACAAATCTACAATTCAAAAGAATTTCAAATAACGAACCAAATTTGGAATCTTATCAGAAATATGTGGTACTTTATTCGAAATTTCATAAAATTTGATTATCCAAATTTATTGTTTCCAAAAGATATCCAACAAAATGAAATATATTTTAAAATGCGAAGAAATTTTGATTTGTCTTTTCAAATCCATTTTGGAAAACGAAAAAAAACCAATAATTGGAAACTAAAAAAAAGTTTTAAATTTAAAAACAATTCTAATCAAAAACAAACAGATTCTCTGAAAATATGTAATTAGTAAGTCATTGAATTTCTCATTATTGTATTTTGCGAATATGGTATTCGGATTTGTTGTCCCGATAATTCATATTCTCTTAACGGAAATTAAGTTGATTCCCGTTAATCAAATGGTCGACGACTTCGATAAACTCGTGCCAACTTAAGTTTTGAGTTTCAAGCTATTGTATATTTCAATCCATATTTTCCCTCAAACATTTTTGCCCCTTCTTTGGTGTGCCTTCTTTTGACGTGAGGTATTATGGTTAAAACTAACCGCTGTATTCTCTACGACTAACATATTTCATATTCATATTTACAGAATTCAAAGCAGATATTTAAACGATTTATTACGGAACAAAATGCGAAATTATCGACAAATATGTCCCTTTTTTTCCATTTAATTTTTTTTCAATTCTAGAAACACGCGTATTCCGGCGTTAGCAACATGACGCACAAGTAATATCCATTAGGTATCGAATTATCTGGAGCTTTTAAAAAGCTTCTCCGTAGATCTGTCTGTCGGGCAGAAATTCTTTAATCCCCGAGTATAGCGATAAGAAAAGACGAGTTTCGTGGAGGCATTTTTATATCTCGATGGTATTAGCTTGACAGTAATTTACATAAGTTGATTATCGAACGGCATATGGTGTATAATATTTATGACGATTTGGGTTAAACTTTCAAGTTCGGGATGTTTCTTCGTGTCCCTTGCGAATCGTCAATTAAACGTGCGTGAAGTGAAGATGATGTTGCTTCAAGGCGAACTGGCCAACCGTAAACGATGCATTCCTCTGACCAAAACCTTCTAATATGACATAACTTTCAAATGCCGTGGCACGGTCGTTCGCTAAGCTAATACATCCCGAGAGAGAACCAAAGATCACTTGTAATTAATCTTCCACCGTGAAAAATCTTAATTGCAGCATCGCCTTAAAAACACAACATTAATTAGATGTTCCTATGATCCGAACGTGCGTGCTGCGAGATAAATAAAACGACGTTCGTGCTCCGACAAAATTACACTGTCAGTCAGAAGAATTCCAAAAATTGATAACCGTATGATTACCAACCGATAAATAAATGAGAGTTCCGTGTTATTTCATTAGATAAAAAGTGACTTGTTTTTTTACCAGTCATTTTGCGATTAAACAATTTTCCCTAATTGAAATTCCGGAAAAATCGACTGAATTGCAAATACACATCTTCCTAATCACAGGCTGACAGGTAATATATTAGGAAGGATTTTCCTATTGATAATATCTTCAGACTCATTTTGTAAAATCTTCAATTTATATGCGATCAATCTGTTGAAGTGGTCGATAATGATAAATCTGCAAAAAATCTATGGCTTAGGCGTTTTCTTACATACACACGTATTTATAACTACTCTTTCATTTTGATAATTGTTTTCGTCTCAGAATATAGGTTCCTAGAAGAAAATCAAAGAGAATAAAAACGAGATTAATCAACTCTATGGTTTGTTGAACATAAGAATTTGTTTATGAAAATCTGTTTTTTAAAGCAGAAATGTACCAGTTCTTAGAATTTTTGTTTTTTCCATTTGGAGACTTAGGTATATTACAGCGAACTGAAAAATTTCAAATCGAAAAATGAAAACAAATGGGCTACAGTTCCATTTTTTCACGAATTATATAAATCAATTTACTGTATATATTGATTCCTGGAGAATACTCGAACGGCTTCCTGAATCAGATATACAATTTTTTCAGGTTACGTATCAGTGTGTTCCTACCTGCAAGAAGTAAAATAATAAGTAAAATATGAATCATATTCAATGCCTCACGCTAAAAATTATGTTTTAATCTAGTTTATGGGAATATAAAATGATCAATTTTCTTCCCAACAAACTAATGAGAAATTGAGACGGTTTTGTGGTATTTTCATCTTGCGGTCGACGGGGTATCATCGAAGTTGCCTTAGATGCCACAAACCGCGCAAAGGTTGGGCGTTCAAGATGAGATTGAAATTTACATATAGAATTCAACGTTAGCCGTCCTGTTGGTCGGGAGGTACACTGAGTCTACCTTCACCTACCAGGTCGCGGGTTCGAATCCCGCTTCTGGTATGAATTTTGACCAAGATAATAAACGGAAATTGTGTACATGGCCATTAGTAGACGAGCACAAATAGAAGGAAAAAAAATTCAACGTCAATCCTTCTTCATTATCGCAACACGTATTTATCTTCAATTATCCATTCATGAAATACATATTTGACATTTTGAAAACCCCAAAATTTTTTTGAATGTTTTCAGAAAAATTCTCAAAATTTCAAAAAAATAACATTTGTAATTGTCACAGTTTTCGAAATAATTTAGGGACCGAAGAAAAAGCTTTCCAATTTTTTAGAGAATTTGTATCGGTTCTGCCGGAATTTATTTCTATTAATATGGAAAATGAAAATAAATCCTTATATTATGTTATTATAAATTGCAATACTTTACCACAATAGGTATATCCTACATACACAAATTAGGAAATTCGAATTGAAAAACATAAAATTTCGAGCACAAAAATTAAAAAGGGCAAACTTTCGAAACTAAAACAATGAATTCCGAACTCAAAAACCGAAAAAAACAAAATCTTTCGAACCCGAAATAATGAATTTGAAAAACCTAAATTTGGAAGTAAAAACCGTAGATTGCGAATCAGAATTCGAATCTAAAACATGAAGTATGGATATAAAAAATCCAAAATTTTAACCTAAGGGGAAGAAAACCTACATTTTGACCCTCGGAACATAAATTTCGAACATAGAATCTGAAAGTCGAACTGAAAAACCCAAAAATTTGAAGATCAAAACCAGAACTAGCAACCCGAAATTCAAACCTTAAAAATTAAAACTTAAAATCCAAAAAACTATAAGTCGATTCCCAAAACTTCGAACTTGAAAATCCAGGGAAGACTTACTTCCAAACCTAACAGCCGAAATAACTGAACAAACAAACAAACAAACTTTTAAACCGAGAAAACCTGAAATTCGGATCTAAAAAACTGAAACCGAAAACTAAAAGCAGAACAAATTGATATTTAATCTTAAAAACCTGAAATTGAAATAAAAACCAGAAAAAAATAATTCGAATAAAGAAACCCAAAAAACATTAATTTTGAAACTGGACACTTGAACTTTCAACTTGAAAATTTAAGAGTACTTAGAATATCGAGATCAAAAACCGAAAAAACCTAAAATTCGAACCTAGAAACCAAAAGTCGAAAAAAATATATATCAATCTCAGAAAACCAAACTTCGAAAATAAAAAGTCAGAAAAAAAATAATTCGAATCGACGAAATCTAGAAAAACATGAATGTCAACTTGAACTAAGAACATAAAAATTTAGAAACACTTAAGAGTAGTAACGATGTAAAAAAGTCTAACATAATGATATTTGAAGCCTCGAAAAAAACATTTCGCATCTGAAAACCGGAATTTCGAACATAAAAATTCGAAACTGAGCACTTGAATGTCAAATGGAAAAACCAACTTGTCGAGCCTTAAGATCTGAAGAACTCAAATTCAAAAAAATATATAAGTCGAACGTAAAAAAGGAAAATTTAAATGTGAAGAAACTGAAAAAGATCCCAACTTTCTAATGCGATGACCGCCAAGACCTAAGTTCGAATAAAAAATAGGGAACACATGAATTTTGGATCCGAGAACTTGAACTTCGGACGGAAAAATTTGGAAAAACCTAAAATGACAAAACCGAAAATCGGATCTAAAGTTGGAAAAGGAACCAAAGGGTCACGACGATATTTTAAATGTAAGAAACCTTGATCTCGAACATGAAAATCGAAATGTTGAGCTTGAAAAATGAAATCTCCAAGTTAAACCCGAAATCTAGAACTCAAATATCGAAAACGCATAAACTTTGATCTTAAAATTCAAATGATAAAAACAAAATTCGAACCTTAAAACTAGAGATGATTTGAATATTATATCCGTAAAGTCAGAACTTCGAATTAATTTTGGATTTTGATTTCCGTTCCAATAATTTCAACCACAATTTTAAATTTAAATATCAAAAGTTAATGTTAATAATAAATACCAATATTACGAAAGACATTTCTTACTGATTACTTTTGTGGTATTATTATTCGAAATTTTTCGATATACTGGCTTCTTTTTCTATTGAGCTTGCGATTCCGGTTTGGATAGGTCTTATTGGGAACTTCTTATATTTTGATTCAGAGATTCACTTCTTCAATATCCATACTTAAAAGTTGAAAATCCAAAATTTTGATCTAAATGCCGTAAAAACTATAAATCCAACCTAAGAAGTTACAATTTGACACAAAAAACCATAGAAACAAAGTTCAAAACTAAAAGCTAGAATTTCGAACTTAGAAATTTAGAATAACATACAAATTTGAAACTAAAAATCTGAAAAAAAACTTGAAAATCATATTTAACAGACTGAAATTCAAACCTGAAATGTTTTGTGGAACGTTCAAATAAAATCAACCTAGACGCTTAAAGATATGCATGGGTCACGAAAGTCTATCTGTTAAACAGCTTCAAACTTCAAACTTTGAATTGATCCCTTGTCTCCCAGGGCGGTCCTTAGCAATCCTTATCATTATATACTCTCTGACACAACAAGTAAGGTCCAATGTTATTTTTCTTTTGAATAGCAACTTATCACTCTACATTTAGCAGCTTCATAGCTGATCGAGAAAACAGCTGGTTTACTACCCAGAAAACCCGGGTTCGAACCCATCCATCTGAATTTCTTCGTGCATCGAAACAGAAGTAAAGCCGTTGGTTCTGGCATATATTCAATGAAAATAAAAAAAAAATCTTTAAGAGGCCATGAGTGAGACCTGAAAACCTTTGGCATCTCAACCCTAAGTTAGTCGGTTCGTATCGAATTCAACAGGTTTCTTGCGAAATAGCTTTTTAAATTTCTAATTATGATGTTTCGTAGCATGTGAAAAAGAATCCCTTCATTTGCGACAAGAAGGAGAAAAAAAGTACATTTTCAGTAAATGCAAAATGTTTCATTAAATCGAGTCAGAGTTCGCTATAATTTGTCGGAATTCATGTGCTATATCCAGGAAGTGATTACCATTTTCAATGATAAACATACATCCGTGCATTTCATACTTCCCATTATTAAGGATAATCAACCATAGAATACTATTGTGGACATACAGAATGAGATAATATAAATTTATCGGTACCGAAAAAAAGAATAGTTCGATGATCGATTTCCCAAAAGTTAAAAATCCAGCGCGAAGTTCTCGCGCAGCGAACATTGACCCAAGATCATTATTACCGGTGTTGTGTCCATTTTGGAATTTTCAAACATTCGGCCAGGTAAAGTCCTTGTCATTTCGAGGCGTGTGTTCGAAGAACACCTGTACGATGGGTACGATCAAACAAAGCGCTCTAACATCGAGACAAATGGTTTTTCAAGGACACCAAAATCAAATTACTAAAGATCAATATCCAATATTTGAACGAATCATGAATTTCGACGAACCAGTTTAACGACGCGTTGCAATCTTCACGAGAACACGTGAATACCCTCAGGTGTGTAAATTTGTTCAACTAATTGTGCGAACGTGAAAACAACAAAAAAGTATTACCGACAAAGTCGTTGAAATGAATATTCATGACTATTGGAAATCGGAAAAATCGAATTAAAAGCTCCTAGGTCGCTTATACGCGGAAGAACGGCGCATATTTTCTATTTTCTATTCTATTATACGGTAGAACAATCCGTCCAAGTGAAGTCGGCTTGTGGGAAACGTGTGGCATCTAGGGTCACATCGAAACGCATGTTTTAATATGAGCACTTTTGTAACGTGCACCGAGCAATCGACGGTTTGAATCCTCGACGATAATAATCACCATTACGGTCAACGTCAAAGAAGCACACACTTCTCAGAACGAGACATTTCGAGTACCGAAAAACATCCCACATGACGCTGTTTTTCTCCCCGCGCCCGGCTCGGACCTTGCGTGTGCATACCACCGGACTTATTAATACCATTAATAATTTTCCCGGAGGAATTCGTTGTTGTGTGCCGCTCGTCGGACACAAAAAATCGACGGGGCACGATAGGCCCGAGCCTTGGAAGTTGCGCTCGCCAGACCACTTGATCTTGATAAATGACGCTCGAGTCTCTCTCGGTGTGTGCTTTTTGTTTCAACAATCCTCAGCCTCGATCATCGCAATTCACGCGATTTCGTCTCGAAACATCACACCGGCTTTAGCCGTAGTCAGTAATCTTCTCAAAAGTTTATTGTTCGCGCAATCATTACGTTTTGCGGCGCTGGGAGATTAAGGTAATTCCCTTTGTAGACTGACAATCCGGAATGATTTTTCAGGCGAAATCGATTTGTCTTGGACATTCGTTTTTTGTTTGATGACGATTTAAATTACCACTTCAGTAAGGCTCTGGGCTCAGAAAACTTGCAATCATTAAATTGTATTCATATTTACATATTTTCAACAATTAGGGTCAGTTTTGACTCGAACGTCTTTTTGGTGATTTTCAGTTGATCTGAGGCAGAATCGGTTATTCTGATAATTATCTTTCTCTACATTTCAAATGACAAATTCTTCTCTCTTAATGCTTTCAACTGTGTCAATTATTAGTAGTACCAGAGACAACAAATGTTGACACAAGTTTAAGTACCATAGCATTGCTTGTTTTTAGTACGCTGTATTTAAAAACAAATTCATCAGGTTGTCATACTTTAACAAGTGAGTTGCTTGTATTGTTGATGGAATTTGCTGAGCTTTAATGAAAGCAATCTCTTCACAAAAAAAAAGATGGTACCTTATTGATTTCATTATCAATGCAAAACTTGTTGCGGCAATGTTGATATGGACAATTAAATTTGCTCAATGACCTAAGTCACTTCAACTGGACCTCAAATCTTCCAAATCAAAATCTAATATCTACTGGAAAATTGATTGAAACAAGTGTAGAAGTGGAATCTATATTTTTTTCTACTATTTAACTAGCAAAATTAAAGAAAATTTAATAATCTACGGAGTATAGTTCACTTTTTAGACTTGTTTCTACAGCAACCGCAATTGATTTGAAACAGCCAATGAGCTGATTTGACACAAACGAAACACATATTGGTACGTATCTGTATATTCTGCGCAAGAAAGCCACAGAAAGGAAAATTCGAAATGGATATGATAAGAATAAAGAAAAAATATGTGATGTTTGGATAAAACACAAAATTAAAATATAATTCAGACATTTATCATTTTATAATTGAGTGGTATTATGGGGCCTTTCAGTCGCCTTCAAGTCGCAACCCGCAATTGTTATCGGAACATTGCAAGTTTCAAACAAAATCAATTGATTGTTCGGCAAGCGCGAAAGAAAGCCTCCATTATTTTACCAATATCTTTGTGCACTTGCCGGAAAAAGTATACACGCAGTAACTGGCTCCAATATACAAATCCGAAGACGAGTACTGTTTCCTCAATGATACTTCCACTCCATGTCCAATTCTTATAGACAAGTAACAATGATTTAACTGTTTTTCCATTATTCAGTGATGAATGAGCTGAACATTATATTTGGCATATTGTAACGTTTTGATATATTCCATACATACGTCTTGAAAACAAATTTCGAAGAAAAAATTAAAACAAATGTCGACTGTATATTCAGAGAAAATACGGCGGGACTTCCGAAAAACGTCCATCGAGATACAGGTTTGACACTTCACTTATTTATTTTTCGCACTAAACTAAGATCAGTGGCGCAACTCATTTTTTGCGCATGCGCATATTTACGTTTTTATAACTTTGCCGCCCTGGTCGTTTGAAGCACTACTAAATAGCATTAAAGAGCTATACCAGGGTTATCCCGTGACAAGCAATGAATAAATATTCTTTGTTTTCATTCATTCAATAAAAATTTGACAATAATTATAATATTGTTTGGTCAGATCAGATTAGGTTAGGTTAGGTTCACTCTAGAGCGGCCCGTAGAACCCACTAATTCCAATTTTTAAAAAATTCATCGCATGCGCAACTAATTTTTGGGTCAAATTGTTATAGATTTTATATATATGTCAGATTCATCTTTTTCTTCGCAAATAATAATTAGGCTGACAATCCCGGGGAGCTCTTCACTGATTCCTTGCTCCCCGATTTTGCCCTCAAAAACACTCACACGTGTTCCGAGAACCCAATTATCACGCCATTCATTTTAGTCAACAAATGTTCAAATTATAGTCGTTCGTCACGTTGGGACCACTAGGCTATCAAATAACGCAAGCTCACAAATCTCTTCATTGCATAAACAAAGATTTAATATAATTTGTATAAACTGAAAAGAAAAGTGACTGACATATTCAATTATACCGGAAGAAGTATCATTAGAACCATACATATAAAAGGATTGTTAAATTTTCTTGGCGTTATAAAAACTATAAAGAATTATAATTATTCCTTTTTCCCTTGATGAAATTGAACTCTCAAAGACTCTTTCATCTATTGATATTTTCTTCTATATTCTAACAAACGGAAAAAATATATTCCTTGTTTTTTCATATTGGAGTTGTGAATTCCGAGTCAATTTTGAATTGAAATACAAAATTGCTAACTGTGAAATTTTTTTTCTAAAATAGATACAATTGAAAGCAATGTTGTTTACAATAGTGTCGATAAAAGAAATTTGTTTCAATTGTTTAATTTTTTTCTAATAAAGAGAAACTTAGTGAACTCTGTGTAGTAAATCGTAACATAAATCAACAACAAAATGCATCGTATCGGAGGAAAATTTGTGCAAGAAATTTTAAGAAGGAAAAGACAACAAAATATTTACAGCATCTATCATTCATATCTTGTTAATTGAATATAAACATAACAGGAGTTTGTAATTATTTATACATCTGTTTTATTCTACATTATATTAGTAATAAAAGGATGTATTACTTTCTATTTGCCGAAAAACGATTAAACAGTTTTTGCTTTCCTGTCGAAACTATGAAACAACCTTACAAAAAACAGACCTGCATTTTTAAGAATTACTATAATTTAATAATAAATTTCCAAACTGGAGGAATCGAGATTAATTATTTTCGAATTTTACGGAAGAATTGAAGAAAAACTGAAAACTTAAAAATCAAGAGATTACATTATCAAGCATTTTATAAAATGAAACAATCGACACATTGAAAGAAATAAAAATCGTTAAAAAAAGAGAAAGAACAAAAATGAAAGAAATTCAAACAAATTTTGATCTAAGAAAATGAGAAAAATTGACAAAGCAGGAATGTGAACACCGAGAGACTAAAAAATTGCGTACAAAAGAAATTCAAAAACGAATGAGGTACAAAGAAAACCAAAAATTTGCGTGAATAAAAAATTTAAACATTCAAAAATCAAAAATTCGGGTTAAATGTAGTATCCTGAAGAATGAGAAAATTTATAGCGATTTATGACAATTAATATGACTGATAAATCCATAGTAAATGTTGGGTTTCGTAAACCAACAAGAACGCAAATAATTAAATTAAAAAATTTGAAACCCATAATTCGCAAAATCAAAAAACCTTCAAAAATCAAAATCTCTAGAAGAGTTCAATAATTAATTAAATCGAGAAGAAACGAATCATTCGGCAACCGTTGGTTGAGAATATTTCGCAGAAATTTCAAAAAGAAATGAATTACTGAAACTTTGAAAATCGAAAGAACTAGAAAATTTAAGATATCACAAAACCAGGAAAATTCCGAAAAATTGCGAAACCAAAACTCAAAAGAACCGAAATTTCGAAAATAGCAGGAACAAAGATGAGAAAAAGCACAGTAATCCAATTACAACACAAAATTGAATGTTTCAAGAAACGGAAATGGACGATACTTTGAAAAATCAATGACCCACAAAAATGGAATTCCCATGTTTACAAATTTAAAATTCAAACAAAACTAACGTTTGTATCAATATTCGCGACTCATCAAAAAGGGCAAAGCAATTACATATTAATTTTGCAGAAAATTTATGTACATCACCTTGAAGTTCGGAGCAATGTGTAGCTTTTTATCTCAAAAAAACAAAAAATTAAAAAAAAAAATAGAGAAAAATTCAACAATTCAAGATTTCCATTTCTTGTAACTGCAACGCACTTTGACGTTTGGTTATGGATTCTCTGACGGAATTTATAACTGACCATAACAAATATTAGCACTTTGACACTTATTGCAATATAATAAATGTGTTCTCAAAAGCAATTTTTCCATTGAAATGTCATTTTTATTCATTTTCATGTCACATCAGTATAGGCCAAAATGGATTGAGAGTTTTTCACCTAATATATTATTAGTAATATTTCTTCATCAATAATGAATTACATGAGCCATTCGCAATTTGACTTTTCGCTTTACATATTGACGGACTCGTAATTCAATCTTTTGAATTATGTATATACACATAGGACATAATTATTTGTAATTTTGGAACAGAATTTAAAGAAGTTGATTGTGTCGGAATTCAATATCAAAATTTCAATTGAACGTTACAACTGATTATGAAAAAATCGCTAAAAATAGTATTATATTTTTTGAAATTCGTTAAACTATTTTGTTATTAATATTTACAAAAATCGCATCGACAACATATAAAAATTTGTGTAGTCATGAATATATTTAGCTTTGGTATTGGAATAACAAAATTCATTTCAATTGATAGAAATCATGTCAACTTCAGCTTGAAAGATTTAAGGCAAATTTTCTAAAACGTTGTTTTGAAAAGTTTTTCATTGACCGGCATCATTAGAAAATTATTTGGACGGTACGGAATGCAAATAACGATCAATACGTATTCACTTCATGAACCAATACATTAAAATGAGCAAAAGTATTTTCAGGTACCATAAACAAATATTTACTACCTGTTACGTTTGTAAAAAAAAAAATAAAAGAAAAAACTTCAATTCAACAAATGGTACTACATTAATATTACGCATTGCTCCATGAATTACATAAGACACAACATATCGTATCATTTTGATTATGAGACAATGAAAAACACTGAATAAAAATGAGAATAGAATAAATTTAAAGAATGGAAATCATTCGATAGTTTTAAGTCTGATATTTTCAATGAATTTCACCAAATTCGTCAAGATTTAACAAACAGACGGATTTGTGATTATCGTTAATTTCATTGTTATTAAATATCATTATTTTTATGAAAAAATATAGTCATGAGAATATAGTTATTCTCGATCAGAAATCCAGTAGTCCCCCACATTCAGCGCCCCAATTCCGGATAATGTCTGCAGGTTTAATTAGAATCCCGGAATTCAGTGAAGTCAATGCAAATAATTTGTATCATTGTCGATTTTGCTTCTGGTTTACAGTAAAAAATAAGGTAAATATAATTTTTGTCGATAGGATCGGTCGATTGTCGAAAAACTTTTTAAACAGCAAGAATGAAGTTAAAATCGATTTATAAAAAACTATGAATTCTTGTTTTCACGGATAGTTAACGTCAAATAACCGAGATAAATTTAGAAAAAAAAAAGTTCTGCTAATAAACGAACAATGTTTACGCACCTAGTACCACTTATTTTATTACAACTCAACACGAATAGAAGTTTCACAAAATTTTCCTTTTACCGCCTTCGAGATAACCCACGTCTAGTTGGCCGCCCGAAGACGAATATTAATTCCCGATATTTTCATATAAACGACTCAACGTCCTTAGATGTTTCAACATGTTGAATTTGTAGGATTTTAAATGCCGCTAAAAGTTAACCGTCCCAGTGAAATTTAATTTGCGTAATTTATCGTCATAACTTCATTTGTAACCCGTTGTTTTGAACGAGCAACAAACGCACAACGAAGACAAGTTTTCGCAGCGTGCACGTAATTTCATACCTACAGTCTAGATCTCACCGGTCGTTCTTCGTTCCGAGAATATCCTAGAAAGTTTATTGTATTCGTGTACCTTCGTGAAAGGTAGGTTGCTTCAATTTTTGCCGTTAATCGAAAGTAGATGGAAATTAACTACAACTTTTTGCGCGCTAATCGGAACCCAAATTAAATTCCAAAACGAAACAATGGCGCTGACGTAAGCGAGATCGGGCATTGAAAAGGTGCAAGTAAGCAAAAACGGGATTTTTTTTCGCGATGAAAGTTTTATGTAACGTCCAATCGATTATATATAATACTTTTCGAAATGAGCCAATTAAGCCTCAAAGTACCGACGTGATTGCATTCCACCCATTCGTTGGTCCGAATTGGGTCGAGTCGTTCGCAAGATATTAACTGGTTCGATATCGAAAAATCGCGATATGTACTTTCATTTGTAATCTCGTTTCTTGCGAGAGTACCTGGTGGTAGATCACTACACACAATTTCTTGTGGTTAAAGTAAAGAAGGAAGAGGATTTCCTTCGTCGTTCTACTGTGCTGGTTGCTTATTTTCAAAATCCATTTCATCCGGTGGATGTCGTTCTCCGTAATTTCGAGAGAAAAAAATCGACGGAACTTACTCTTTCCCTTGTTGAGATCTCTTTCTTGATTCCTATCTCTAACATAATCCCTAAATGTGTTTGTTCTGTCTCTATCTTGAAGGTGCCTTTGCAGGCTTTTCGCCATATTAACATTTTGTCCATTTTTATGTCTTTTGCCACAATTCACCGTCACTACCACCAAAAGGAACAGCACACCCACGAGGTAGTACCTCGATATAGTACCCATGCCGAGGTACATCTCCGTCGAATATCGCAGGTCACATGGCGCGCGATCCAACCCGCCTCGCGCTTGCCACAGTACTGAAGGTAACGCCAGCGGTACCACTTCCAAAGCGGCTCCTTTGCCAAGAGCCGGCGGTAAGTCGCATCGTGCTGTAACAGACCAATCGTTATTTCGACCTGAGAACAAGCGAAATCTGCGCACAGGTGAGATGGGATGGTGCATAGGAGGGATACGGGAGAACGAGAATATTTGGCACAATTTCCTACGACTATTTACTTGTCGCGTGGCAAGCTTACAAAAATATACAAATGCCACGTTTACTACTGGAACATAAAACAATTTATTACCTACATTTTCCAATTGCCGTTATCTTAACGTCGATGAATTAAATTTTTTATATCATCGACATAAAATTATTTACTAAATGAATGTGACTGAAATATTGAGGAAATATTGATTTAATAATTTATACTTTTTCTGAGTTTAATTTCGACTACGATCAGTGTACGATATAAAACACTTAGTACTCAAAATTGGATAATATAAATAAATTTATTGATTGTTCATCAGAATATAATAAACAACACTAGAATATCAATGAAGGAAAATGAAAATACAACAAATATTCTGAAATACATACGTAAAAAACTTTACCACTTGTGTTCTTTTCACGATACCACGAACTTCAAACATGAGTGCAATAAAAATGAAATTAAAAATCTCTAGAACAAAAATGTTCCTTGATACGAATTCATCTCAAATTTCCTTTGCAATTTAATTGAAATCCGCACCTCCGACCTCCAGGAGTATAATATTGAATATCAAGATAAATTTATGAAAAGAAATAAAGAAATACATAAAACTGAGCTTGTACGAATCAAAAAAACAAACAACGTGTACTTGCCGATTATTAAAACACAGCGATTTGGTGAAACGTGACGATAACATTTTGACGTTAATTTGTCTTGTGCGAAAACGAACCGTTTAATTGCTTTTTTAACGAAATCAATTATACTTCAAGCTGCAACGATAACTATGACGTGTGGGAGAAATCATTTACCGATTTTCATTCTTAGTAACAAATCGCAGGAATTTTATGAAAATGATATCGAGGAACTAGTGGGCGTTTAATTCTCACCGCGTTGGATTAATCGCGGCAATTGCGTAATTATCAGGAAAATTTGCATTGAAATTATGATAGAATTTTGAAATTGAATAATGGGACTTTGAGAAAAATTTTCGGCAAAAATTTCGTTGAAATTGAATTTTGTAACAAATGACGTAACTTAATTGCATGTTGATAAAATTAAGAGAGATGTGGAACACTGTGATGACGGATGTGATGACATCATTACGGTGGAAGGTAATAATTAGAGATTGGAAGGAAAAACAGTTGAATACTAAAAAAATCATAAGGAGTGTCAAAGTGAGATATGGATGAATTAACAATAATTTAAAATTTCTTTCTCTTGTGGATTTCAAAAATCACGTAGTTTTCAGTTTCATAATTACGTTGCGCTCTTGGCTTCCCATGTCAAATTAGAAAAGTCACTATGGTTACTATATTAAAAGTTGAATCTGAAATAATAACACCTGTATGTAAAAATAAAATTATATTAATTAATATTTTGCAGATCGTTATCCAAACGTTCTTTATTAATTTTTTTGTTTCAAATTTTATTATTTTTCGGAGAATAAGAAATTTTCAACAAACAACCCACGTATTAATAGCATTCTTCAGCCAAAAATTAACTTTAATGCAATTTTTGCATGAATTTCAGATAAGCTTTGTTTGGAAAACCGGTTTTAATAAAATATGAATAGAATCAAAATTAAAATGGGATCTTCGTGCTTGTATGATGATTTTGAAATCATTTGAGTCAATTGAATTTGTTGGGAGAGAAAAGTTTTTCCGAAACATAAATTCAGAATACTATGCCGATATCTTTGAAATATAAAGTTAAATATTTTGAAATTAAATTTTATATTATCAAATGTTTGAATTGTTAATTCTGGAATTGAAATTATAAAAAAAAACAATAAAAATCCTAAACTGAAAATTTTTAACATTAGATTAAAATCTCTGAATGTTAAACTGAAAAATTAAACCCTTTGACTAAATGTAGTTTTGAATCAGGAAATGAAGATTTTGAATGTTATAATAAAAACTAGAATGAGAGAATGTGATGAAAGCTTGGATTCTTGGACTGCGAACGCCGAATTTTAGACTAAAAACTTTTAACTTTAGAGGGAAAACTTTAAACGCCTGACTGAAAATTTAGAACTGAGGATTCACTAAATTTTAATACTGACAAACCTAATTTTCAATTTTTTTTTTATTTGAAGATTTCGAGTTTTAATTTGTCGGGTTTTCAATTTAGTCTTGGGCTGCGAACTTTACATTCTTGAATTTTCAAGCTGCCATATTCTAAATACTCTAAATTTTAAGAGCCGTTATGAACTTTTATTTTTAGAGAATTTGCAAACTTTCAAGTTATATAAATATAGAACCTCAAAACACCATTAAGATTGAAATTCTTTCCAAGAATCCAGTTTTGAATTCTGAATTAAAAACTTTGCGCTTTGGACTTGAAAATATTAATTTGGATTCAAAATTCTAAAGTGACGACTTGGGATAAACGGTACAAAGTTTGAATACCAAGTGAAATTACTACTGCAACTTAAAACTTTGAAATATGAATTGAAAACTGGGAATGTTGTACTGAAAAACTCAAATTCTCGGAGATTATCAGTATGAAAATATCTTACACTGAAAACTTTTAATTATGACAATTCGGAATGTTGTACTGAAAAACCAGAACTCCGGAGAACTTTTAATAAAGAAGAACATTTAGAAATTGTTGCTAAGTTTTTTTATCCTGGAAAGACGGAAAACTTTGAACGCTGAATTGAAAACTTAAAATTTTGTACCAAGAAATCGCAATTATCATAGTGAATCTTAGAACAAAAGTTTATTACAAATTTTCATCTTCAATTGAAAATGTAGAATTCAGGAATGAAACCTTCGAACATTGTATTGCGAACTTTGAATTCTAATTTAAAAATTTTTTTTTTGAGAAAAATGAAAATAAATTTGCAAAAAATGTTTCAAGGTCGTTGAAGATATTCAAAATATGTTACCGAAATAAAAATCACAACAACCCACATATATCAGAACACAAATCATTTCAAGCTTCCGAAAAAAGAATTAAACAAAAACGTGACATTCACGACATTGAATGTGACAAATTCAGCCAAGATTGGCGCCTGAATAGTGGAGTCTTTAGCGTCTTTAGCGCTTTTGTAATATTGTCGATAATTCTGGAAATTTGTGAGCAAAAAATTGATAATGTGAGCTGCGTTAACAATAGATCGATAGAAATACAAAGAAAATAATTAAAAGCAAAACAGTATCGCATAGGCTATTAAAAAAATTTTGAACCGTGGAAAAAATAAATAATGGAAACTACGCGATCGAAAATAATTTATTTTCATAATTCCCTTATTTGTACAAAAGAATTCAATCATAAGATAAAGAATTCATACGAAATATTTCACATATATTTTCGTTTAAAGCCTTAAGGCTTTGGAGTTGGAAATTTCAACTCTTTCAATAGTAGTAGAATATAAATTATTTATTATCATTCTGATTTATGTTTGGTAATGAACAAAGATGACGTTAATTCACACTAAACGCGTCACGTTTTGTAAAATCGAATATAAAATTTCGCTCGTACGCCGATGAATAATCAATTTCCAAATTTCACTTCGGGGTCTCAATTGTTTGACCCCCGCCATTGTCTCTGGCTCAGGGCTGAATTCCAAGTCCATACATTACCTACGGACCCGAACCGTTTCGTAGAATCAAATGTTAGAAGTCGAAAGTTAAAACTGTAATTTCGGCACCGAAGCTATCATTTGGAACACCTATAGGCACGAGATAATTGCCTCACCGCGGGAATTTCCGAGGGCTCTTCGACCGATCGGGACGATCGGGGCTGTTTCGATTTTCCATTTACTTATCCACACCGATCGAACAACCCGAAGAAGATAAAAAAATTATATATCTATGGTTCGAGAAATTTTTAGCGACGAAAGTCGCCTAGTCCAGAAATTCCAACTACAATATCTGGTTCGGTTCGCATCGACGGTTATATCTTCGAGAACAATCTGTAATCACGCGCCCGAGAAATCGTTACGTGGAATGAGTGTTCGAAATTATTATCTCAGTAATAACACAGTCGAAGGTCCAGCTCGCAGACCACGCCTTTAGATCTTATATACTTCTTCACCTCACGAAGTCTCAACCGACCCTCCGGCCACGAAGGTTCATTACACAAGGAAAAATTGCATCTTTTGTTTATTAAGGACGAAAAATTGATCGAATATTCAATGCATTCAATGCTGAAGCGAAGAACATCAGGTTTACTTTCCTTACGCACTATTGAAGTCTCTAACTTCATATGTTGCAACTTCAATTGTCGTTATGGTCAGAAAGTCCTAACATGTACGAATTTGAAAAAATAAAACGATGATTGAGATGTAAACTGAAACGTGCTCGATCATTTTTTTAATGTACTCATTCTGAAGAAACTATGAAAAAATTTTGCAAAATTTTTCATTAAATGCTTGTAAATGCGACAATTTCACATCTAAACCAAAAGAGGATAAAATTTTTACGAAACAGTGATATATAACTTTTTAAAAGTTTTATCTCATTTTCATGAGTCAAAAGTAGGAACAATTTATAAAAATTTGCAGAAACCTTATACTTTATATCACTTATTTAAATGTTCTAATTGTGGATACAATGATTTACATCAAATATGTGTCCGAAAATTTATTCAAAGAATAAGTACACATACAAATTTTCATTTGCTACAATTCATATTTATTATTATGAAGAGTAAATTATCATCTAAAGAGAAAGACAAATTTGAATTAATAAATTCCAGAAATTTCGCATATAAGTAGGTATGAACTTGAACATACTTGTTATTATTAATAATAACGAACATCTCTTTTCCTCCTCAATCAATTTGAACATTTAATTTGCGTAATAAAAGTCTCCGTTTAGAACTAATCTGTGGCAGTTCCCCCAAACCGCAATCTATGCCCGGAATGACTAATCAATTTTCTGCGATGCGATACCAAAAACATCGCTTAAACATCCATAGAACATCGCCTTAATTGCTGTTCCGAAAAACAAAACAACAAAATAAATTCCTTCCCCTTGTTCTACCTGAACGAGTGTTCCCGATTTGGGTTAGATAAAACTGTCAGAAAAATATACCTCGGCATAGTTTGATTGATGGTTCCTTTTCGGTCGAAGGTTTCGCGTCTACTCACCCCCAAGGGCGAAGGTGTATTTCGTAGACTGTTCCCATGATTTCACGCACGATGTACCACCACCGTTGGCCGTCAAGGTCGAACGATTTATTAATTCCTAAAATTTTCGACGTGGTTAAACCTAACCAACGGCCGTTCGATATGTGACTGTCGGAATGTATAACCGGTACTATTCAGTGGTATATGATTTTTAAATCTTTATAAATCACCGACTAAACTGCTATCGAAGTACTATTATAGACGATTCAAACTAGTAATTATATTAACAGAGGTGGTAATTAAATTCAAATCGAAACGCGAACGATCTTTTCTTTTAATTACCTACCCGCCCATCAATTCGAAGAAATTATACCAAAAATGTTACTATCAAAGAATAGTACCGAGTTCAATACCGCTACATCAACTAGGAAACGAACCCAATATGGTCTTGATCCAATGACAAATTCGCGACCTATGAAGTGAAGAACCGTCTTCGAATAATAAAACTCGTCTTCGCAACAGAATTTCGAAATAGCTTTGGCGCCATGCGGTATTCCTCCTATTAAACCACTAGGAAAAGTTGTGCCATGAGTACTAATTTGTTTGTCGCGTACAAGACGGTACTAAGTCGTTGTGGTCTTATTAGTCCACTCCGAAGTAGTTTTTCCTTATTCGGACGCTCCCAGAGGTACTGAGAAGGTCGGAGTTGTAAAACCAATTTATTAAATCCACGAGAAACGGAATAATATCGAATCGACAATCAAGCCGGATAAGAGGAATCGTTCAATCTTCGATGGATTGATTCGGAGAAAAAAAGGTGGAAACAATTTAGTAGAGGTGCTTGTCGATTTATCGGATTGTACTCGCATTTCAGATGTTCCTAGAACAAGTACTGTTATATCACCCTTCAAAATCGAAAAAAAATTTCATTCTTTTATGTAATGCAAATAAAATATTTTTAAATGTTAACTTTTGTCAGAAATGAAAAATGATTGTGGAAAAACTGTGGTTCGAAAGAAAAAGAAGAAACAATCTTATCAGAGGATCAGAGAGGAGTTGAAATGTAGATAATTATGTACAAGTATTATAAGGAAAAAATTGGCGAAGAAACATTGAATTGCAGCAAAAGAGATGTCAGAAAAATTAACGAGGAAAAAAAGCAATGCGAATGTAATAGGAAAGTAAAAATGCGAAAGAATGTGGTTATAGACGAAAGTGAGGATAATGAATTATTTTCAAAATTTGTTAAAGATTAGCAGTAAAGAAATGTGAAGTGGAGGGGAGGAAACTGAAAGAATATCTCTGAAGGAGACTTTCTCGAATTCCTCTTAGAAGTTTTTTTGAAATACGGTCTTTTGTATTTTTCTCAAACTAAAGAAATGAGCTTACTGTCGATGTTTCAAATATTACAAATGATTTGCGACCTGTTTTGAATGTTTTGCAAACATTCGAAACATTCAAGCTTACTTTATGCAACTGGGAAAACGAAAATTCCTAGAAAATTACCAAAAAAGGTTAGCGTTTTCGAAATACTTCGAAGGAATCAATTTTCTATTAATCGTTCTTATAATTTGCGACCTGTTTTGAACGTTTTGCAGCCAAATTTGTTTGAAACTTTCAGGCTCACTTTTGGCAACTGATAAAACGAAAATTTCTAGAAAATTACCAAAAGCTTTTTCGAAATATTTCGAAGAAACCAATTCTCAATTAATCGTTCTTCTAATTTTTGACTTGTTTTGAACGTTTTGCAGACATTCAAAATGTTGCAAAATTTGTTTGAAACTTTCAAGTTCACTTTTGGCAACTGGGAAAACGATAATTCCTAGAAAATCACCAAGCAATCAATTTTCCATTAATCGTTCTTATAATTTGCGACCTGTTTTGAACGTTTTGCGGACATTCAAAATGATGCAAAAATTCAAGCTTACTTTATGCAACTGGGAAAACGAAAATTCCTAGAAAATTACCAAAAAAGGTTAAAGTTTTCGAACTACTTCAAAGGAATCAATTTTCTGTTATTCGTTCTTATAATTTGCGACCTGTTTTGAACGTTTTGCAGACATTCGAAATGTTGCCAAATTTGTTTAAAATTTTCAAGCTCACTTTTTGCAACCGATAAAACGAAAGTTTCTAGAAAATTACCAAAAAGGTTAGCTTTTTCGAAATACTTCGAAGGAAAGTATTAATCGCTCTTATATTTTTTGACTCATTTTGGACGTCTTGCAGACATTCAAAAAGTCGCAAAATTTGGTTGAAACTTTAAAGTTCACTTTTTGCAACTGGGAAAACGATAATTCCTAGAAAATCACCAAGCAATCAATTTTCCATTAATTGTTCTTATAATTTGCAACTTGTTTTGAACGTTTTGCGGACATTCAAAATGTTGAAAAAATTCAAGTTTACGTTATGCAACTGGGAAAACGGAAGTTCCTAGAAAATTACCAAAAAAGGTTAGCTTTTTCTAAATAATTCGAAGGAATCAATTTTCCATTAATCGTTCTCATAATTTTTGATTCGTTTTTAACGTTTTGCGGACATTCAAAATGTTGCAAAATTTCAAGTTTACTTTATGCAACTGGGAAAACAAAAATTCCTAGAAAATTACCACAAGAGATTAGCTTTTTCGAAATACTTCGAAGGAATCAATTTTCCATTAATCGTTCTTATAATTGGCGACCTGTTTTGAACGTTTTGCGGACATTCAAAATGTTGCAAAATTTCAAGCTTACTTTATGCAACTGGGCAAGCGAAAATTCCTATAAAATTACCAAAAAAGGTTAGCTTTTTCGAAATACTTCGAAGGAATCAATTTTCCATTAATCGTTCTTATAATTGGCGACCTGTTTTGAACGTTTTGCAAAATTGTTTCAAACTTTTAAGTTCACTTTTTGCAACTGGTAAAACGTAAATTTCTAGAAAATTACCAAAAAAGGTTAGTTTTGTCGAAATAATTCGAAGAAATCAGTTTTCAATTACTCGTTCTTAATTTTTGATAGAATGTTCCTCTTCATACAAAATGTCTTCAAAGTCAGAAATTGTTTTACTCTCTTGAACTCTCAAACTGTCAAAACTTTTCCAAGACGTTAAATTTCTCTTTAACGGCTCACAATTTTCACAAAATATCAAAGTTCTTCACGAGTTTCAACAAATTCACGAAGGAATCGCTTAGTATTTGTTGAAAAACGAAAATTTCTGGAATGTCTTTTACAATATAATACAAAATGCAACTAAATTTTTAGAACATCCGGATTTTTAAACTGATTTGAATTCCTCTTTGTTAAAGAACTGGAGAGACCTTATAGTTTCTATGAATATTTAAACGATAAAACAATATTGTAATATGCACAATTATTTATTGTTGTTTTCTCTTCACTGACTTGTCTAATATAGTTTAATATTATCTTTCTGGATCAATAAACATTATTATTATTCATCATTATTTCTAACAGTTTCCCAAATTTCATGGTGTTCTATCTCCCAAACTCTTGTATTTTAAAATTTTTATTTTTTGTCTTCAGTGAAATTTTGACGAACTTTCAAATTGTTTGAAAAATATGTACTCTCAATTTGAATTTTATCAAATTTTCAATTTTCTTCAGACAAATTTCACCGCACAAATCGTTGGAAATTTTTTCAAATTTTCATACTGCTTTCGAACTTATCTTTTGGGTTTCAAAAGTTCTGATTCTCAGAAAAATTTAAACTTCTTCCACGAAATCTAATGTTTTCAAGCATCCAAAAAACGAACGGTTTTCGATTCTGTTCAACATTCTGCAATTGAAACGGTTGGAGAAAAGGAATATTCTGTTAGAAGTTTGATGAATTTCGTGACTTCTCCAAAGAACTTCTGGAGAAACTTCCTCAAACTGGATAATTCAATCTTGTCCTTCTCAAAAATTTTGCGTTCGAAAAATTTAATTCGCTATAAAACATTCAAAATTATTTAATTATATATCTTTAAAGTCAATAAACTTATCTGGAATTTGCAGCAATACTTAACTTCTAAATTTTTGACCCCATTAAGATTCCTCAAAAGAGTAAGTTTCCTAATGATGAAAAATTGGAAAGAATTTTCTATAGTAGAATTGTTGCCATAATTCTATAAATAATGTAGAGTTTCATAGCATCTTGTCCTCAACTTTTTTTTTGTCGAAGTTTGTAGGGGGCTCCAGAGATTCGTAAACTCTCAAACATTACCTTCCTCATTCAAAAGATTCCGAGGAAAGTGAATAACTCTAAATTGTATCAATTTTTTTGAAAAGTTTGCTCTAATTTTTATCTCTAAAAACATTCGATAAATTTCCTCTTCATTTTATACATATTTTTGAACTTTTTGAATCCATCCTATAAAAAAGTCGTATTCTTCTTAAATACCGTTCAAAATACGGTACTTCTTGAGAACGGAAGGTTCCTGATCTGTATGTTGTGGAGAGTTTAAAATCTGTATGAAGTGTTTGTTTTGGATTTTTGTAGATACAAAATCTATGTTGATTGACTTCCTTTTACATTTTTTAAAGGAATAATTTTTATTCAATCGATATACCAAATGTTGACTTTAACTTCAAATTCATGTTCTGATTACATTGACTTGATAAGTGAATACCTACTGCGATATAGCTCTTAATTTTCAGCACATTCTGTTAAAGTCATGGTTACACTCTATTTTCCATCAAAGTTGTCACCCAACCGATCCTCATGGTGACCCATTTTCTCCTTAAGATGTAATGTAGAGATTAACGACCCACCTGTTGCTGGTTGGTACGTGTCATTGATACGAAATGAATGGTACGGCCACATGAGAAGTTCGGTGCTCGCACCGGTCAAGTGCTGACAAACGTCAAAACAAGGCAGTTTAAAGGCATTCAATAACAATATTACTGTTTGGTTGGTACTTTTGCGAAAGGAAACTGGAGACTTGATCTTGAAACGTGCAGATATTCCAAACTTTGTTTATTTATTATTGAAGGCATTTCGGAGAAACGGCTGTCGCATAAACAAAGCGGACAGTTTAATCCCGCTAGGACACCAGAAGATTTTCTTTTCGTTCTCGAATAGAAAAAACGATTGCACGCGCAGCTTGTAGTGTGCCTTTTATCCGAGCACACGACTCGAGAATAAATAGAGAAGAAGAGAACCCGTTCGGCAAGTCTACTAGAGCTGTTGTGAGTTTCTTGCATTCCTAGGAGGTTATTTCGTTAGTTCCTAGTACTTTTACAAACGGAAAGTTAAGATCATGCCGGCGAGTCGTGAGCTATTCCGCTCGCAGAATCTCCTCTCCGGGCACGATACGACTCGGCGTGGAATTCCGCGATATTTCGCAAATCGAAACAAAGGATCGCGCGATGGCGGCATCATCTGCGGAACCGCGGAACCAAAACCGACGCCGAGAAATTTAATTGTCGACCGTTAAGTAGAAATCTCGCAGCGACGACGTTCACTCGCAGAGAGATGGACGTGGCATGTCTAATCGGGCTGAAAAATCCCAAAATGATACACGATGACGTGAAACGCGATAGCTCGTCTTCCATTTTCAACGTTCCTTCGACCGGATTTAATGAGACTCCTTACGGTGCAATGCGCAGAGAAGATGAGGGAAGATTACACGGAATATTCTGAAACGACATCGGTACTGTCGTCGACGAAAAGTCAAGATCTCTTGCTTGATTTTTGCAATTCCGTCTCCTTAGGGGAAATAGATTTTCTCTGGTTATCAGGAATCTTGTCCAAAGAACCACGTTCTTGAACGAATTCGATGACAGAGTAGATACCAAATTTCAAAGAAAAAAGTCGTTCAATGTTTGCTCGAAAGGAGATAAAATGGCTTTGTAAACAAGTTCTACTTTTATCTCATGAGATTTATAAAAACCGTTAAAGAAGTCTATTTTGATCTGCCGAAATAAAGAAATTTTTTATTATTGTAGTTGTTATTGGCGTAACGAAAATTCGGTAGTTCAAACTTGACCTAAACAGGATCAGGCAAAATGATACATTTTGCTCGCACATATTTGGAACGTTTAATTTCATCGAACTGTTTCAAGTATAAAACGGCCAATCATAATATGAAATAATTGCTTTTAAGAAACAATAAAGTTGATGAGATTCAATAGCATTCCAAATATTTAGAAGCGAACAGTCGTTCTCTATGAAGCCGAAATAAAAGGTTTAAGCCGTGTTAGCAAATTGCCGCGGGTTTGTGATTTTAGTGGAGTATTCCAATTTACACCTAAAATGTTCCACACAATTGTATGACTCGATGGATAAATGATTTTGCCAGTGAATTGTTCTCTCTGCAATTGATTTCAATTATTATCCGTTATTTATATTGACAAAAATACCGTTTTATTTTCTGTTTAGTTTTAAAATTTTTTGAACTAGAAAATTATAATAACTCAAAATTTTCTCTAACTCGAATTTTTTCACAAACAAAATACGTTCACTCGATCTCACTGAATATTTTTTCCCTAACTCGAATTATGCGGGAATTATGACGATTTTCGAATTTTTGCTGAAAACGTAAGGATTATCGAACATTCGATGACATTCTTCAATGAACTAAAAATATCTTGAATATTCTTGAAATTTTAAGAATGAGTGAATGAACAACCAGAATTTTTGATGGGATTTCTTGGAAAATATTTACAGGTTCCCGAAGAAGTTTTCGTGAATTTCATCAGCGTTTCAAGCAAATTACAAAACATGCGAAAATTTTCGTAACATTCCTGAAATAATCAAGAAAACATGGAAATAAATTCGCACAATTTTTACAAAAAACTCTAAAAATTTCATCGGTGGAAAATGAAAGTGGTACAGGGAATCTTCAGAAAAAAAAAAAATATACGGAGAAATTCATCATCAAAAAAAAATTTCTAAGAAATTTCAAAGACAAAAGCTGAATTTCTGTGTTTTTGAATCAAAGTCAGAGAAATTTCAAGAAATGCTTCGAATATATTGGGGATTTCATAAAACTTTTTGTTCATTTTTTGAAAATAGAGAAATTAAAGTCATTAAATACCCCCCGAAATATCGAAAATATATACAGATTTTCGAGAAGCTTCTCCTCATAATTTCGCACAATTAAAAAAAATTTCGAAAATGGCGACAAAATTCGTACACAAACTCACTCAATTTTCAGATCAAATCCGACAAAATTCCATCTCATGATAATGAAAAAATTTCCTGTGTATTCAGAATATTTTACAGAAAAAATTTTTAGCAAAGTTTTAGCAAATTTGCTGTGATTTTTCTAAATTATCACATTATCAAAGATGTTATCGAACTTTTATATAATATTTCGGAAATTCCATGAAAATTTTGGGCATTTTCTAAAAACTTCGAAGATAAGTCGTTGATCGAGAGCAATTCCATTTTATGATTATAAAAAAATTAAAGGAAACCTTCAAAGAAATTTCCTGAAAATTCGCAATATTCTAAAACAAAAAAAATGATGATTTTCGTAGTAACGTTCTTAAATACAAAGCTTGATATTGAAGGAACTTTTCCAATAAAGCATTTTAGTTTATTTTGAGAATTTGATGGAACTTCTTGGCCATATTCAACTTTCGAAGATATCTCGCTGAACAGTCGAATATCTTAGACACCTCGGGAAATTGAAAAGTAACTACAGATTTTTTAAACATTTCATGTAAATTTGTCCTGAGAATTTCGGACAAATTACATAGCACTCGAAAAAAACCGAAAAATGTTGATTCATTTAATTATTAGAAAAATTGAAAGCAAATCTTCAAATAATCACAAAATGCGTTTATAAATGCATCGTTAACGAAATTTTCAAAAATTCGCAATATTTCGAAAAAGCGAAGTTCTTATTCAATTCTTTTCAAATATCTGTAAAATATGGGAGGGATTCTTGAACTAAAATGCATCAGATTTGGGAATTCATGAAACTTTCCATTACCTACAAATTTCAAAAATAAATTATAGAACAAATTTGTAAATCTTTTTTCGAAATTTCAAAAAGATTTACTGCTTTTGAAGCTATTTTTCGTGAATCTCCTTAGGATAGAGAAGTTCACGTTTCAAAGCTAAACCAGAACCAAAGTAATCCAACTGATCATAAAGAATTCAAAAAAAGACATAATATATGATCAAAAATTAATCACGAACGAAATATTCTAGAAATTCAAATTATTCCACGGGAAAATCGGTATATTGAATTTTGCAGAAATATTTGAATATTTTCTGAAAATCGTACAGATATAGAAGATAAATAGAATAAACCAGAACACTTTGAGGATTCCATGAAAACTTTTAACCTTTCAACAACTGGTTTCTTGAAGAGTTCAAAAATAAGTACAGATTGCCGAGAAATTTACAAATTATTCGAAAAATTTCCTTGAGTTTCCGAACTAACTAACGAAATCCGGAACAAAATTACCCTAATGGAAAATACTGATCGACTCTAGCGACATTACATCTTATGTAATGATTAAAAATTGAAGAAACATATAGTGAAATATATGTGAATAAAATTTATTTGAAAATTTAAAATATTTATATTTTAATAAATATATTTACTATTTATATTTATATTTTTATAAAAAGGAATTTTTGTTATACCTGTATGTTTTTCATCATTGCCGAAAATTGGAGGGGTTGTCGAACTTTCGAGGATTGTTTGGAGTAAAGTAAAATATTTTGGAGATTTCATGAAATTGCCCCAAGAGTCATTTCAAGGGGAACAACGTTAAATATGTTAAATGACTATTGTTATTAAGTCGAGAAATTTCGTTATTAAAAGTTTTCGTTGATGAAAGAAATCATGAAACACTTTGGGAAATTGATGGTCATTCAAATTTTAGATTTTAAGAATCTGCTGAACTCGAGGAATTCGCTGAAAGTTCGATAATTCACCACAGACTTTCAAGAAATTTCTACAAAATTCAATATGTGTGAAAAATTATGAATATTTATAAAATGTCGCTAATATCCTAATCATGTTTCGCGATTATTTAAAAATGTTATTGCACTTTATTATATTGAATTTAGAAAGAATATATAAAAAATTTCTAGTGACTCTGAAGAATTGGAAGAATTTGTTTGGGATTTTCTTGAATACTTCAATCCCTTTACAAATACTTCGTTACTCTTCTGAGATTCTGAGGAGATCCACGGGACATTTCTAGAAAATTTCCAATATATTCTAAAATTTCTGATAAATTCGAGAAGATTTTTCGGAATTCAACAGTAACTTTTGTCAACTTCTAAAAAATTGCTTCAAAATTCGATATGCAAATTGAATATCGTAATTCTAAATTTCTATTCTTTTGATTTACCTATTATGATAAGTGTACCTTCGTCTGAATGTTCAATAATTCCACCGATAAATTAAGACATTTTCTTTTGAATTTCCTCAAATACCCACTTAAAAATCTTTCGAAGCTCCTCTTAAATTCTTAATCTTCTGGGAATTAATATATATATCTTTTTAAACCTCCATGACATTCTTGAAAAATGTCGACTGTTCAATTAATTTGAAATATTTAAAGACCTAAAAAATAATGGTTTTTATGAAATATTCTTTGAAGGGTTCTCTTAATCCTTTCAATTTTCCACCAGTTTTCAAGAAATATTTGCAAAATCAAATTTACTATTCGCATTTGCCGTGAAACTTCTAGTTAGATTTTTCTGTGAATTTCCTTTAATTTTCGCATTATGATGGCGGAATTTCGCCATTTTCCACTTTTCGCTTTCTTTGAATGATGGAAAATTTTGTTTTTGATTTCCATAAAAAATCCAGCGATAAAGTTAAGAATAATTTCCAAACAAATTCTTCAAATTGAACATAAAAGATTTCATCAAATTTCCAAAAAAAATTGGTCATTTCGAAAAATTTCTGGAAAGTTCAATAGTCGCCGAATAATTTTTGTTGGGGCTAATATATGAAATTTAAAATGACAGTTGACATAGGGTATTATCTATTTCCTGTCGGTTATCGATCGAACACAACTTCCACAGTTCAGGGCGCTTTCGTTTTACCACAGAACAAACAAAGTTCGAACTACTTTACAGGAAACGAATTATAATGTATCACAGATTTTTAGTAATGAATATGGTAAAGTTTAGAAGAATTCCGAGTACCAACCTTTAAAATGCAAGAAAATTTTCCACCAGAAAAAAGTTGAGGTGACCAAAATGTACTTCCACTGATTCGGCAATCCGCTTTAATAGTCTGACGGATATGTAATCAATATATTGTAATTTTCTCACAGGGGTTTGATGTTAAAAACTCTAACTTTTCGTAATTCAAAGAGTCTTGGATGTGACAACCATGTTTGTATTTTCACCTAACTGAATCTATTTGGTTGAAAAATTTTCAAGCACACCAGAAGACTTGTGTAAAATTGCTAAGATGCTCTCAAATTCAGGCTACGAAGAGTAATATCCGGACAACAGTCCACTATAACTTTTTTAAAACGAAAACAGCTGAAACAACATTTCATTGTGATTTGAAGTTTCTTTTCGGTCTAGGCAATTTATTTAAATTCCTCTTCGGCATCGGCCGTTTGTCTTTAATAGTGTGTATTGTTTTTCTTTAGGCAAATTCCGAAACCGAAAAACGCCCGGAATCCGTTCGTAATGGCCGGAGGTGCCCTTCGTACGCTTTATAACCTAACGAGCGTCAGACAAAAAGGAGAAGAGAGTCGAGACGGCCGCCATTGTTCTAGACGACATTGCAACGTAATTGCGATAAAATAAATAATTGTGCTCGTTGTAAATGTCGCCTCGACGTGTGTCCTGACTGCGTTCACGATCACCCCCGAAAATCGACACGTCTGAGGGCAACTTTCGCGTCCTCTGCCAAATTGAAAAACCTAAAACATTTCTTTTTGGCAGCGACCGTTTCAGCACCATGTTTCGAAGGTTTTTTTGATCATCTTTGTTTTTTATACGCCAAATATATCGCATCATTAAAGTAAGAATTGTAAACGTTCTCCTAACGGGATAAAGGCATAAGAGCCAATATCTGTCATCAAGTTTCTTCTTCTCCGTGGATTTCTCAGCAGTCTACATAAACGCAGCGTTCGCCCGGATTCGAAGATAAAACAAGCCGAAACGAGGCTTTTCGAACAGCAATCGTGGAATCCAAAAACCTCCTTTAATAATATCGAATATTTTCGAGGATAATTGCGATACTGGCAAATTATAAAACGGCAAAACCGTTGAACTTGACATCGTTCACGTAGCGGCGCGCTGTCGGTATTGGTTGCGTGTGTTTTATGGCGGATAATTAATATTCTTATAAATTTAACAACGTACCATTTGGCTACGAACGCGGTGTGCAAATTTGGCTGATCGACGTCTTATAAGTGTTGAGATAATTGAGTTTTCAAAAGGAATTAATAAGATATCATCGAGGATTAATTTGCGAAAAGTGGTCTAACGGTTTTGCAAAATTGTTCGAAAACATCAGTTGGAACTACCCACCATCGTAGCAATATCCTTGATTTACCACAACGTGTAGGTGGACGTTACTTGCTGACGATATGTAGGCTTCCATCCGTCAGAGAAATGTCGAATGTTCGAGGAGCAAAAGGAAAAATGATAAATGCGCAATTACCGAAGTCCCCGAGCGACAAATTTCGAAAGAAAATTACCCTTGATACGCGAATGACTGCCGGACATATTTTCGAGTATCCACTCACGAGATACCGTGGACGAATTCTTTCGATTCCGCGGCTCCGATCCACGTTATAAATCTGAGAAATTCGCCGGCGCAATTACACGCAGCCATCGTATAACATCGTGCGCTCCCCAGAAACCAAAAAATAAGAAAACACGTTATATGTTGGAATAATAGTGCAGATTGGACGCAATGCGAGTAATGTAATAAAATAGCCGAGCTAATATTCGAGTTATGTTATACGTTTGCTATATTTCCAGATTAGTGAGCGGAATTTAGTATCAGAGGTGAATATACTCAACTAAGTAGATGATTTTTCATTATTACCGGTTAATCGTCGACGATTAAAAGACGAACTCGATAAACTTTTGTCAAGTGGCTAATTTACATTGTCATGTCGTTTTACAAATTGTACCTACATATTTGTTAGTTAATGGTACTTAATTGAACTAGTGCTACTGTGTAATGTGATATAATTTTTTTTATGTCAATACCGGTGCCCCTCCGGAAATCACTTACATATATACAAATTGGAAAACTATTTATGGGGAAATTTGAAAATACGCCAACACTTTCAAGGGGACGCTAAACGCCGATTGTCACCGCGGCAGGCACGGGCACGGCACGGTCTCGGCAAACAATTAAAATACGATTTATATGTTAATGAATAAGGTATCCACTTTCAACCGATCGTCGTCAGAGTTGGTTTTTTTTTCCAATAAATAAGATTTTCAGTGACACTTTCAACTGATCGCCGGTACCTTTTTTCCCAGATATTCTTCTATAGATTTCAGTATTTTAAATCAGGCGTGTAGCACATCTATAGACAAATATCTGCGGAAAAAGAATACAACTCCCGACGACGATCTGTGGAAAGTGGATGCCCTATTTAACACATTAATCGTATTTTAATTGTTTGCTGAGACAGTGCCGTGCCCGTGCCTGCCGCATTGAGAACCGGCCTTAACTCAGGTCGTGTTGGGTTTTCAAACAGCATAAAGGCCGATTCTCACTGCGACAGGCACGGACACGGCACGATCTCGGCAAACAATTAAAATACAATTTCTGTATTGAATAGCGTATCCATTTTCAACCGATCATCGTCGGGAGTTGTATATTTTTTTCCGCAGATATTTGTCGATACATGTGCTATACGACTCATTTAAAATACATACTGCAACACATAGAAGAATATCTGGGAAAATATGTACCTAACTCCCGACGTTTGGTTGAAAGTGTCTCTAAAAATCTTATTTATTAGAAAAAAAAATCAACTCTGACGACCATCGGTTGAAAGTGGATACCCTATTTATTAATACATATATTGTATTTTAATTGCTTGCCGGGTCCGTGCCGTGCTTGTGCCTGCCGCACTGAGAATCGACCTTCTCACTGGGCCGGGCACGGGCACGGCTCGGTCTCGGCAAACAATTAAAATGCGATTTATGTGTTAATATCCACCGATCGTCGTCGGGACTTGTATATTTTTTTTCCAGTGATATTTGTCGCCCATTTAAAACACTGAAACATATAGATGAATATCTGAATATCGACGATCGGTAGAAAGTGTCACTAAAAATCTTATTTATTAGAAAAAATATATATCAACTCCAACGACGATCGGTTGAAAGTATTTCAACTATTTATTAACTAATAAATCGTATTTCAATTGTTTGCCGAGACCGTGCCGTGCCCGTGCCTGCCGCAGTGAGAATTGGCCTATAGTCTAATGAAAACGCGGAAATACTAGACCCAGCTTAACTTGAACCTCAATTTCAAGGCCACTTCAAGGTCAACTCAATATTTTTTAATGGGAATTTTGGTATTTTTTACAATATTCTACTGTTCTCCAAAATTAACAAAAAATTCAGCATACACACGTTTCAGCCTGAAACTATCGAGTATGAAATGCGGGAGGAAAAAAACTTTTACCTTCCGCGTTTCCCTTTACTTCCTTTGGGAGGTAAAGCACCTCTTCGTTCCCTCAAAAGTGTGACTTTTCGATGATGTCGTATGAAAATATTATAGTTATTAATATCATAATGAGCAGTTTCGATATCTCCAGTTTTTACATTACTAACAAAATCAATTCACACACTTTCTTATGCGGAAATAAAAAACACTGAACAGATAAATATTCCCAATTACCGTTCTGTGAGTCGATAAAAAGTATTCATTCTCTCTATAGGGAAATAACTACTTTACAGAACAATGACAATTTTATTCATTACTAGTTCAATCGTAAATGGAGGTATAATAAATAACGTGAGTAATATTCAACCGACTACATACATCCGAATCTGCTTCTAGATTTTTATGCAGCTCTTTGTCAACTCGAAATATATGATTGAAAAGTCATTAAAACATGGAATTGGAATACAAAATACTTAGAACAATTGAAGAACTAAAGAAGAATTTTTATTTTACTATAAAATTAATAAATTTTCAGAAAACGTACCAAAGTCATGAGCAAATAAACAAATGAGAGAAGTTGCTCCATTTTCAAATTATATTCATGAAAATTTGTTGAATGCCATGAAATTTCTGTTTCAACTTCCGAAACTTTCAAACTTTTTTTAATTCTTGTCTAAAAATTTCCCAGTATGATTTTCTTGAACCTTCGTCCAATTAATGCAGATCAAGGATTTCTTCCCTTTACAAACTAATTTTCTGAAATTAGTTTCAATTTAAATAAGTGTATTATAATTTTCCATGAACCTTTCTCAAACTTCCCAAATTAGTTAAATTCGTTTTCAAACTATTATCCAAAGTTTTTCAGACATGAATTTCTTCTGTGTAACTCCCTTTCAAACCATGGAAACACCAACCTCCTTTTGAGATTTCTCTAAATTTTCACAATTATCTCAAATTAGTATGAATTTCAGAAATATACCAAAAAATTCTTCTAATTTCTCTGGAAAAGCGAGCATTTCCGGACTGTCATATCAATAGGTTGAATATTTTGAAATATGTTGCTAAAATACGAAAGCAAAATATTTATAACTGAATCATCGAAGAAATATTTTCTCCTAAATTTTTAAACTTTTGCCGATCCTCTTTTTATAACACGTCATGTTTTCTCCTTCTTTGTGAAGATTCGAACTTCTTATTTCACCCGAACATAAATTACTAATGAAAGACTTTTCTAAAAATAGTTTTTAAAAGTTTTTTAAATATTCAAAACGTCTTTTGAACATCCAAGCAAACAAAATTTGCTAAACTTCCCTCCATTTTCAGACTATTTTCGCCATTATTTTAAAAAGTGGAAATTGTTGGCCCGAATTTCGTTCAAGTTCAATAATCGCATTGTGGAAAACTAGCTGATTTATCTAAATTATCAACGAAAAGCAAAGAATGATCAATAATGGAAAACTCCTTCAAAAAAAGTTCATTTCTATTAAAACTTCCGTGATTATTTCCGATTCTCGAGCAAATTAAGTTTAAAAAAAATGCTATCAAACTTAGATTTTTTTCCAAAAACTAAGAAAATAGCACAAGCCCTGGCAAGTCTCTTCTAGAAGGTCGAATATAGGTGAATATTTTGAAAAGCGAACAAACTATAACAAATATAATAAAATCTACTTGAACAGTGTACTTAATATTTGAAAAGATACTTGAAGTAAGGCATGTATCAACTTGAATAATGAAATACGTATAATTTTACGATCGTAAAAAAATAATGAGAATTTTGAATATTTTGTGAGCAATGTACTATTACCGAAATTCCCACAAAAATTCAGAAATATTATAAAGCTTTCCCAATTTGGGAAGTTGCTTGAACTTTAATAATATTCTGAAGCACTGGAAACATCTCAAGAAAACGTTTTCTGTTCAAGGAAATCATGATTTGGAAAAAAAGAAATTTTTTTACATGTCGTAAACTTAAGAAAATTTGTAAACGGCGTTTTCTAGATATCTATACAAATTTTTCTCTAAAATTTGTCACTTTTCGAAAAATTCGCGTCGATGAAGAAGTTATGCAATTCGTTATTTCATATTACTTCGTTGTGTTTTTCATTTTTTTCTGTATGTATGTATGTATATTATATAAGTAACTGAGAAGACAAACGGCAGGTCTGTTTTATGAAATATAATTAAAAAAGACTACTGCAAAAGAAAAAATAAACCAATCAAATTCTTTACTAGATTATGATATTGTTCCTCTCAAATCAATAGTTTAACAATACAAATTCAGTTCTTTTAGCAACGACTTCGAAGATTCGATTGGATTATTTTCGAAAATTCAATTCTGAATTTTTGTATGAGAAGGTCTATCTGCAAATTAAAAAAAGATTCACTCGATGAATTGTGGAATTTTATGTTCAAGTTGTTTCTGATCAAAGCTCCACGTACACTTCACTTCTTTGAATACGCTCTTAATTGAATATTGCCGATAGCTATGGAAATTTTAATTTCCTCCGTTTATTTTTTTCTTTTGATATAAGATGATAGTGTTTACAGTTTTGTTCATTCTTGTTATATGGTTCCACGGCTAATATAATAATAATAAGAGGAGAAAACTAAAGAAAGTAATTTAAAAAAGTGGCTTTTAATGGCTGCAAAGTAAAATTCAAAAAGCATACAAGTGGATCAGAAACAACTTGAAGAAAAGGAACGTCGGTCAAAAGAACCGAATTTATAATGAGGGAAGGTCCAACTAAATAATTCAAGAAACCAATCAAAACCAGAATAAATAAATCAACATTTTTATACCGCTAACGTCACGTGAAAAAAAAAAGAAAACAAATTGATTTTATAGCGACACCAATTGGTATCGGGGTTGAAAAATGTTGCTCGAACGTCGCGCCGCAATAATAAAATCGCGGAATTGCGAATGTAAATGCGATTGAAAATTATTCCAAGGAGAAAACGTTATTTATTTAGTTTAGTACGGACACGATTTTATTATTGTTCTTCTTTGTTATATTTATGACGCTACATGAATGGAATAATCATTTCGTACCGTGCGGTTGTACCGTTGAAATAAAATAGTTGTAGTCACTTACGTAGTCCTAACAAATCATTTCGAACATGTTTCGAATGGTACAATATCCTGGTTTCCAAGGAAGGTCGATATAGATATCGTCCGTCCACTTTCCCCTCCCGTTATGACCATACGAAAATATGGCAGGTTCTTAACTTTACAATCCGAAGCTCATCGAGTGGGCGCCAGAGCTCTTAACTTTATCAATACCTGGTGCAATTAGCACGACTGTTCTCAAAACATTCGTCCAAACAGGTACTTGACATAACAAACGGGAGGTGGAGCACCATTATTCTGCTCTTCAACTTGGTACCCCGTAGTACCTGTCTGGACGAGGATAGTGACACCGAAAAATCTTTTGGCTGGATTATATAACCCTCATCTTATTGTGTTTTACAAATGCCGAGAAGAGGACCGTAAAGTCAGACAGGTAGAGCCGCTTTGTTTTTGTTATATGGCAGGTGGATTGGAGGTTATAAATACCTTACAAGGAAGAAATATTCTCGCGTAGATCTCCGAAATTTTTCACTTTAATTATCGATCCGCAGGAAGAAGTATCGTAAAAACTTCTAGACTCGGCTCCAGGAAATGAGTGGTAGCAAAACTTTTGTACAAACGCGACGCGACGTCGCGAATTCCATTAAAACTCCTCTTTTGTAAACACGACTTTCGTCTCGCCCAGTAATACGCGTTTTTTTCGACGAAATTAATACTGATCTGCCGTCAAAAAACAATGCTATCTCGTTCGAACATCGATCTCTTAAATCGTAACATTATGCCCGACAAGAGACGAACAAGGGAACATCTATACTTGTGTAATCGAATTTCAATCGCCCGCGAATCGCGAAACGGCCTAGAATTGGAAATTTCGCCGAATCCGTCAGAATAATTCGAATACATATAAAAGCTCGGCCTTATTTTATTGGGCGCGAAGTCTTTTAAAACCTATTCGAAAACCATTTCGGGAGCGTTTCACCTTTAACGAATCGGTTTTTATATCGATGTTACCCGATTAGGTACAATCGACGAAAGGAATCTCGAAATTTATCACGGTCAAGAGGAAAACATTTTTTGGTAGTCTTGTGAAACAATGATAATTCAATTTAAAAAGTTGATTCTTATTATATTTGCAATAATGACATGAGTATGGCTCGGATCGAAATGCCCAAAAAATTAAAAAGAAAAAGAACGGCGAAAAAAAGTACACAAGTAGATGTGCAGTGCCATAAATTCGTTACACTGTATTTCAAGTATTTTTTCGATATATTCGGGTTTGAAAAATTGCAGTGGGACAACCAGGATTGTTCTTGACCGGACCCCCTCCCTCACCGGTTTAAACTATATTCGACCAAAACGAGGTGTAAAAAAGATCAGACACTCTAGGAGTAGCAACAAAGTAAAAAAACTTGAAGTTTTATGTATACATTTTTTTAATCGTCCCTTTTTAATTTAATTTAATTACATTTTTCATTTAAACAACGATTGTATATGAAAAATGAAGCATATTTTTCTGAATGAAAAAATTTAAATTAGTTGTGTAAAACGTAAATTTATTAATACATGAAATATAATCACTCGATAATCGTAAAAATGAGCACCAATGAAACTCACGATATTTCATTCACAATCGCAACAATCCTTCTATCTTTTTAATTCTCGATGAATATTCGCAAAATATGTTATTTTGATGAAATTCAAACTATTCGACAGAAAATAATGAGGAATATAAGCAATATAGGATGCCTGATGGAAAGCAACCGCTACTTCGGAGCTGGCAGGTTCAAGCAGGTACTTTTTCTTTCAGTTTTAGTGATGATTTTCATTATCAATGATTCTAATTGAAGCCTAAATCCTACCACGACAAAAATACCTGACTCATCTACGAATGAAATCAACCACGTATACGGAGTGTTCAAGTATTATATGACGCAGTTCCTGAAAATCCTTTATCTTTTGTTAAAGAAGTAATGAATTTCCGAAAATCTATTCACTATTCAAGCAATATTGATCCTATTCAACCAAGTCGGTTCAGGAATTCATTCAAATTTCTGTTACACAAGCCCGTTTTCGAATTATACAATTTATGACATTACTCAAATCTCCGGGAAGAAACTTTGTAAATGTGAAACACGTTTGAAATTGTTTCGAAAATGATCTGTCGATTTTGAAAGGGGATAATTTTCATTAGTGTTGCCGCGAGACGAGACGAGACGAGACCGGCCTCAACTCTCGAGACGAGACTTGAGGCCGGTCTCGTTCTCAGTCCCGTCTCAGGACAGTTCAGTCTCGTCTCGTCTCCTCTCGAGTGGTCTCATCTCAAAATACGAAAAACTTTTCAGTGACAAAGGTGAATATTATAACGAAGTTTATAATTATTATTGATACTAGTCAGTACTCATAATAATATCAATAGGTACTATGTTCATTATATGGATTAACGTGTTGAAAATAACAAGAACTGAATTCGCATGTTTTGTCACCACAGGCAACGGTAATATTGACACGAACTTCAGAGCAACATTTTATAAGAAATAGAAGAATGGTGCCTCAAGATTAGGAAAGCCGACCCCGTATAACGGGAAGGGGCGAGGACAAAGAAGAAGAAGACATTTTACGACTTATAACCCAAAAACTCGGGAAGTGATTTTTGTTTGATTATTAACTGAATTATTTTCAATATTACATAAAAAATTGTAATAAACAAAGTTTTTCGAATTTGAATTTCCAACAATTTTGTTCTCGTTCAATTTGTTGTTAAGATCGAAATTCTTCGCTTTATACCTGGAAGTGGTGGGGACAAAATATCATTACTTTTTCACTTTTCGATTCCACGGAAAAAATTGTTATGAACAAAGTGATCTGGAATTCCCCCCTCCTCCCGCTCCACCTCTAAAAGTATTTCACCAGGTGATAGATAATAAAATAAGATTGTGCCCCCACCAATTCTGAGGTATGAATTGAAAAATATTGATCCTAGGAAAAATTGATGCAGACCAATATTGTGGGAAATTTAATTTCGAACAACTTTAATAATTTTTTCTGCAAAACTGAAAATAAACGTGATAATGCAATGATGCCCACCACTTATTAAGTAAAAATCGAAAAAAATATCCATCCCATGAAAAAATTGATGAAAATCAAAATTTTATGAAATTGAATTACGAACAAACCTATTCATGACAATTTTTCGTGTACAATGAATGTTAGTCAAACAAAAATTCAACCTCCCCTCCTATTGAGGTATAAATCTGAAAATATCCTTCCTAGCAAAAAATTGGGCGGAACTAAAATTCTTAAAAATACAATTTCAAACAACTTTGTGAATGAGACTATATTTGTAGGAAATTTAATTCTGGACAACTCTTGGTTGAACTATTTTTGCTTCAAATCGAAAATCAAAGAGATATCTACCCAAGAGACAAAAATTCACCCTTAAATTCAAGAATGCGGAAAACGCAACGAACGGATTACCACGCAAAACGAAATTTAGACTTCTAGTGATCTCCTCTATCGAATTCCGAAGAAAAATTGCTATTTAAAATTTTTCCGGGTCAAATGCTAATTTGATTGGGCTAGAAACGTGATACATTGAATAAGAGCAAGATTGAAGGGCAAAAAATGGGCTATATTTGATATCGATAGCCTGAATTAAACTTAAACAAAAAAAATCATACCATTATGACGTCGGAATATTGTCAAATGACGTTGGTAAAACTGAAAAGGAAAACCCTCAGATTTTAGAGTGTAAAAAATTTTTTGGAATTGATGGTCGATGTTGCATTCAGTCAAAAACATTTTAATGAAAAAGTGTTGCGAAAGGAAGGGATTTACAACACTATTTTTTTATTCACTTCTTCTTTGGCAAAAGTATAAAACTTGAATCAAAACATTTCTCAAAGTATATATGGAGCACTATTTATACTTTTTTCGGTCAGAAATATTCAGATTATTAGTTTATTTCGTTATTACTATCTACTGTATGATACCATATTAGATATTGGGTACACTAATTTGAACATGAATAGGACATAAAAAATCTGCATGAAATGGGATGCGCATTTTTCATGTTGAATTTGACTATAATAGAGTTTTTTTGTTAACTTCATCTCTCACCCAAACCGAAAAAAACTGCGAACCTTACATTACCTATTTATTTTCTTGAAAAGTATCAGAAATATCTAAAATTTTTCTTTCAAATAATTCATAATGTCAAAAATGTATGACGGAATTCTTTCTACAAGATATCACATTGAAGCAGCATTTTAATTCGATTTTTTGTCTGTTGTACTGTGGTCTCGACGAGACTTCTCGATTTTTCGAGACGAGACCGAGACCAGTCTCGAGTCTCGCGGCATCACTAATTTTCATGCATATTACTGTTTACGTTCTAAGTGGTTTTACTTAAAAAGCTCCTGTATATTGAATTGTGCAATTTTTGCAATCGAAAGTGTAGTAGATTATTCGTCGTCAGAAATACATTCCATTTGTGTATGTAACCATATCATATTGATAATTAGAGGTAATACGAATAAAATAAAATATGAATTTGACTTGTTATCGTTCTTTGTAAATAAAACGGCATAGAAAATAGAACAGCGTTGACGATACAGCTGTTATTTCCAACGAATAAATACTGTCGACGTCAAGTCAAGCACGTTCCGATATCCTTTATTCCCGCCACTCCGCACACGCGCAGTAAGCATGTGTCGATGACGATTCCATGGTGTAGCCGAGTCAACGGATTTAGCCACGCCAAAACACGCTAAAAGAAGTTTTCACTTCAAAAATTTGAATGGAACCACTTTATGTAGTGTGTAGTATTTGGGCATTTGAGCATTTGGGCTACATCAATAGCTGTACTCGATACAGGATTTAGCTTTAGGACTGTTGTGAATTTCTCTTTCAGTTGGTCATCATTCCTCACCTTAAGAAAAGTTCCTATTCTCATATCCATCGAGACAATTAATTCTGTTAGGGACTTGAAAAAAGCGATAAAATTCTATTGCCAATTGAAACAGAAGGGAGAGCTTGATCCTTATATTCTTTTGCGTAGCTGCAAGCTGCTCCGTTTTCTTGACCTTCATTTTCGGAACAAAATTTCATTCATTTTAGCATGTACTTTCAAACACACTGTGAGTATATAAGAGTGTACGGCCTTTTAACTGAAGGCAACTAATGAAAGCGCAAAGTTTCGACAAATTAAAGAAGCCGTATTTCTTCAAACGTTTCCGTTTCTTGAAAATGAACATCTTGTATCGTTCAACATTATGACGAAACAGAATGCACCTTCATCTATATGGTAGGCGACGAATTTCTCCTTTAAACTGGACTCCTACGATCGTCATCGTCCCACGCACCCCTCACATCACAACAGTATTTCCACTATAATAAGGTACAACTTGTCTACGCAAGGTTCCGATTGCCCACGTGCCGTACTTTCAACGCAACGCCAGAAAGAGACATGCACGGTCCGGGTCGGAGGCATGGGGCAAACCTGAAGTCAGAAAAAGACGTCGAATTGTCTCGGCTTTGCGGGGCACTCGAAAATCAAATTAATTCACGAGACGTACTGTTACGATTGTGAGGAAGTTCACTTTCGGATGCGCATCTGGTCGCGCGTTCCGATCGAACGGACATTCTTCTTCCATCATGGGCTGAAGAAATATTTGAAATTTCGATATTAATATCGGAGCCGACGAAGTCCGCAAGATGGCCGTGTTTGCTCGTTAAACAACGAGGAGATAAAAATCTCGTCTGGACCCAGCGGATGGTTTCGAATATTTTCCCCATAGTTTCAACATAACCGACAATCCACTCGTCGCCGACGACGTGGAAACGTTATTTTGAATGATAAAAACAAATAACAGACAGGGATAGGAAAGGACGGTAAATATTCGAGCCGTCGACATGTGGAAAAAAAACTGACGGCATTTTTTTTAAATAGCCATATTTCACGGTTTACGTTTCCATTCTTTTTTTTTTCGAGTTCATAATCCGTTTTTTATTGCTCGTAGTTTATTATCAACGTTAGTGGAAAAGTGATTAACCTTCAAGTTGTTTCGTTTCGATTCCGTCGTCTTGAAAAGAATAAAGTTGAAACGCTGGTGAGGGTCCTTCTACGTATTTCTATAAGGTTCATTTAAATTAAAAAGAGCTATGAATTCGTTTCTAAAATAATTTGACTAAACTCCTTTCTTCGAGCACATAAATTTTGAAGTTTCAAATAAACTTCCATTGCTCATTTAAATTCATTTTACCCATAAAGAATAGATTAATTGGCACCCGATACGATTTAGTGCAATAAATAGCCTTTTGGGCAGTGAATACGCTCACATTAATCTCACTCACTCACTCACTCACTTACTCACTCTTTCTCTTATGGTGTACATAAGATGCAAATTTGGAAAATCTATAGCGATTTATAAATTTTCAAATATTTCAGTTTCAAGGAAAAATCCAAAAAAATCGTGAAAGTAGAAAAAATTATTTGGAACGAATTTAAAAATACTTTGAAAATGTCAAAAAACAGAATGATCGTAAATTGAAAACTGTCAGGAAGAATTCGAATTTTTGTACTGAACGATAATTTCCTTGAGCTTCCAACGAATTAGTTGAAAATTCGAATGGGTTTTGCGCTTTCAAGAAACTCAATATAAAAAGAGTTAAAAAATGTACGCAAAAGAACAGAGAAATTTTGAAAGTTTTAAACGTGTTTGGGAGAAGATTTTGAGAGTTTGAACATACTTGGGGCAAAGATTGAAATTAGTTTAAACCTAAATCACAAAAAAGTTGGAACATTGAAGAAAGTTCTGATGCTTTAAAAGGCAAAGGGTGCAAAGGTGATGTGTGAATATTTGGAAAAGTGTTAAAAACCTTCGGAAGTTTGAAAAATGTTTTCAGATTTGCAAAAAGTAGAAGAGAGAAAATATTCAAAAGATCGAAAGAAATTGGAAATATGTAATTATCAAAGTTTCACAAAAAAATTTTAAACAGCGAGGACGTTTGAAAAATATTTGTAATAGTTTGAAAGATTCGAAAAGAGCTTACATATTTCACAATACGGTAATTAAAGATGATGGGAGAACTGAAGGTTTAGAAAGAAAAAGACTGAAAAATCTGGGGTGTAAGTGTGGTCATTTGAAAATTTGGAAGAATTCTAAAAGTTTCAAATTTGAAAGAAGTTGAAAAAATTTGAAATACTGAGCGAAACCTAAAAGATTCAAAATTCGTGGGAGTTTGAAAAATTATTTGGAATCAATTCGAAAGCATGTAGTTTGAAAGTCGGAAAAGCTCCCTCATGGGTGCATCAGTAACATTGCCAATTTATATGAGTCGCAGTTCGACCAAAGTCGTTTCAACTATCTGTCGTATTGCAACTGATTAACCATATCTAAATTAATTTACAACGATTAAATAGTTGCGCAGCGACTAATGATTTTATTTTACTTTTTTTTACCAAAAAAGCACATTTCGTTGCTTGAATATTCTCTAAGTATTTAAGGGAGCTCAAAACGTGCGAAATATCTTCAAAGAACAAAATATTCAAGTTACTGAATTTTGGTCAAACTTCAACAAATTTTCCAGAATTTTCCAGGAATGTCTGATAATAAGAATTTAGCAAAAGTTTTTTGAAATTGATGGCTTCAAAATTCGGAGACATTTTGAAAAGTTTGTGGGGTTGTCAGTTTGACTTAAATTTTTGAGTAATTTGCCGCAGGTGTCGATATGTTCAGAGTTAAACGTACGAGTTACATTTTCGTGATTTTAAAAATGCGATTTTTAATTCACACATCATCCACGTCTTCATCGACACACGTGCACGACAAACGTGGACCAACGTTATTATTTTGCTGCATTCGATTGAAAACGCATTTTTCCATTCAATAATAAGTTTCTGCTGACGTCTTGAATTGATATTTGCAGTCAACCTTAACCAACTCGCAAATCGTAGCAGTGACCAAGTGTACTACCCATAAGATCAGTCACAATCTTATCTTTAGTCATGCAGGTTCTTTTAACTCAAGGTCTTTTGCCTTCCGATTGGAAGCTGGCATCTGTTACCCCTATCTTCAAAAAAAGAAATAACTTGGAATCTAATAAGTATCGCCCAATAAGTCTACTGCCAGTTGTAGGTAAGGTTATGGAAGCCATCATTGCGGAGGAGATGACCAAATTTCTTCTACCAGAACAGATTTTTCCGACACAACAACATGGTTTCGTGCCTGGACGGTCTACTTTAACAAACCTCCTACATTGTGTTAATAACTGGACTCTATCCCTAAATAACCGGCAGCCTATTGATGTTGTTTACTTGGATTTCTCTAAAGCTTTTGACAGTGTTCTTAAAAGAAGGCTGTTACACAAATTCGATCATATCTGCATTCGTGGTTGTTGGCTTCGTTGAATAAATGATTTTTTAACGAATAGATTTTACTAAGTCAGGATTGGCGATACGTTTTCACAGGAAAGGATGGTAAAAAGTGGAGTTCCACAGGGTTCCGTTCTTGGACCACTGCTGTTCACCATATACACCAGTGACATTCCTTACAACATCTCTAGCAAGGTATCCTTTTACGCTGATGACAAAAATATACGCCAATCCCATCAAAAACTAGTCAACTCTCTGGATGGACGCAATCGAGGTCGTCAATCCAAACTTAAGAACGAGACTGTATCCATTAGATCGAGACAAAACTTTTTGTCAAATAGAATTTTCGACTCTTGGAACAGTCTTGGTATAGGTATCGTTATGTCTCCTTCAATTAATACTTTTATTAGTAGACTAGAAAATATTTTGTTACAGTAAATAGTGTAAGTTGTTTTTATGATAGAATATTGTACTATTTAAATGTATCATTCTCTTGTGACATCGTCCTTTGCTTATCACTTTCTGTTTCTGTACCAAATATGTGATATGATTGAATTCTCTAATGTTTCGTTTAATTTAATTAAATAAATAATTTTTAGTATTTGTTTCAATTTAATGGCAAAGTTTTTCTTACAGAACTAAAACTTACGTTCATTAAGTAAAAAATTTCATCTGGGGCACCGTATACGAAATATGGTAAGCACTGCTTTAAACTAACCAGATGTTAACAGAAAGTTAAGCGAATGCAACCTTTTAATATGGACGTATTTATGGGATACGTCCAAGAATTTACATCCAAACTTTTATGTCTCCCAAAAATTGTAAATTTTAATCCGAATCGGGCAAAAATCATTTTACGTTAAAGTAAGATTACCTTCAAACTGGGGTGGTAAGAATTTTATATTATAATCTTTTCGGAAAGCAGCTACATCTAACAAAATAGGTTGTGGTTGCAAATGAAAACAAATATAATCCCGTTTCCACATAACAATCGTCCGAAAAAAAAACGGTAGGCGGTTCCGTTGAATTTTGTGTACCTACAACCTACGCTAATATGCAAAAATACCAAAATCGTATCGGAAAGTTGCTGGAATTTTTTAATTTCCCAGAAACACCGTTTCATTTCGATTTTTTTATTGCAACTAGTCGTGAAATACATATTGTTATTCGATAAACTTAATTCTCAATGGTGAACACCCACTGATTTCAACCCAGACTGAAACATCTGCGTTTTCTAAGAAAATTGTGATACGTGAAAGTTTCTAAATGTAACTCATTTAAGCCAGAATCGAACTCAGATTGAGCTAATGAATATTGATAACGGTAATCGATTCTCACTCACTTTGACGTAGCGACAAAGACACTGGCAGCTACTGTGCCATATACGGCATAAGTACCACGGGTCACACGACAAGTCGTCTACCGGTACCACCAAGGCACCAACCCTTCGCGAGCTCGAATTTTCGACCGAAATCGAGTTTGGATGTTTTAACCGCGTCGCAAGATGGCTAGAATAGTCACGATCTTCGAAGAAACTGGCTCCGCGCGATCAAGGTAGAGTGAAGATATGTAGGTAGGTACCTCCTCGTTCAAATGAACAGACTTTGGTACTACGTCAGGTAAAGGTGGGTTCTCGTTTCGTGGCCGGTCGCTCGCGATGTAAACATCGCATCGCGTACGTTTGAATTTGGCGCTCTCTGATAACGGAACGGAAAATCGTAAATTCTAGTTAGGCGCGACCGCAAGCTGCGGCCCGTCATCGCGAATTTGCATGAATTTTGCATAATATTCGTTCGGCAATTACTAATCGCTTTCGTGTCGCCGATTCCTAAATCAGTATCGTCGAAATCGTATAAATTCGATCCAGCGGCGATGAAGCTCGTAAATCCATCGTTTTTTGGGATTCTCGTCGCAGCTGGACGGCCTTAATGTCGCGAATAGTTCTTCGAAAAGTTAGTTTTATCTTTGGCGGCAAATTGTTTTGCATATAGGTAGGTACGTCTATGAACGCAATCACGCATTCCATATGATCGTGACCGATTGTCCAGATAAGACGGACAAGGAGCGAGGGTATGCCCGAAGCGAAGACGGTGGGGGTGGAAACCGCATCGCTCTCGTTCTTTATCAGCCATCGACGTGACTGAATCCCTGAGCGGCGGCATGAACATAAAGGAAACTTAATCGAACACGAATCGACGGACGAAATCGTTCTAATTGGTTGTTACATTCAATTTTTCACGAAAATTCCAACCTTTCTCCCGCACCCGGCACTATCATTAGACTCTTGAAATTCGAGACGACGTACAGCAATTAGTACCATCGTAGTGAAATGAGGTGCTATTGAATTATGAGCCACATAAAACAGAAACAAGTTTCGAGAACCGAGAATCCGCGAATTTCTCACACAGCAGAATGTCCATCGGATCCGAAGACATTTAGATAAGAAGGCTAACATACCTGTTTATTAAAAGTCATAAAAATGAATCGACCGTCGAATATGCCTAATGATAAAATATGAGAGATGACATTAATCAAAATCAAACGCGGCAAAACTGTTCTTCAGAAAGAATTCCTATCGAACGATGATTTTACCGTTCAGAATTATCAACGTGATATTGAAATATCGGTAATTCGACGAGAAATTCGGATGAATGGTCATTATCCTGCGCATTAACTCTTTTCAATTAACTCATTGCTTCATTTTCAAATCAGCGGTGCCAAAACGGACGCTATGTGCTATGCCGGACCTGAGACTTTTGCGCTCAATAATTTATTCGAAATTAAAAAGCTGATTTGTAAAAATTGACTTTTTTTAACAACATGTAGATCTCAGATTTCCGAAAAATTGCGGTTGATTTTACAAAACTTTTAAACTAAAACTTATTTTTTGAAACAAACATTTTATTCCACTTCTGTAAATTATTGTTAACTGCAACATCCATTTTTTGTTTCTTTAAATTCATACAAACCAGAAGGAAGTTAATGTCTCTTTTCGTTTACTTCGTGTTTTGCAACCAATACATATATTTAGACCTGACGTGACCTTATCTGTCATACTGTGCTCTGAATTTTTGTTTCGTTCCTTTTAAAAGATTAAAATTGGCTTTGAACTGAGCAGAAATTTTCCAGATTTTAGTTTAGTGGAATAGGAGTCACGTGAAGTTAAGAAGCGGAAAAGATGTGCACGGATCAATTTTTTTTTTTTTGAACGGTTACCGCCGTATATGTAATATCAATTGCTATTTTTGTTCTAGGATTATTCTTTGACTCCATATAAATTCATAATTTTAAATGTTTATGACTTGCTTCGAGTTGTACGGCAACTCACAAAACACGACGTGTGTCATTGGTGGTCTAACGATCACATGGTCGGACGCGGGCCTTAACTAGGTAAACCTGTATAATTCAGGAGTTTAAAGATCAAAAATTCAAAAGCTTCAAAGAAAATGAACAAAAACGGAACTTATTTTCTTAAAAATCCCAGCTCCTTCCTCTCTAAAAGTCTCAGATACAACAGGGTCTTCAGTACAATTCTCATATCTAGACGTCGGCCCAAAGTCCACCAAGATCACGTTTCCTCTTTGAGTACGTTTCGCAGATGTTGCCGACACAACCAAAAGAACAAGCGTTCAAAAACCAAGGTCGATATTCCTGCTTCCTTATCAGGAGCGTCAGGCAACAAGACAGCGAACAACCCCTCCAGCAAAGTAAAAAGTTTAAATTGATTTCAGCAATATTCATGGCTTAGGGGTTTAATAGCTCCAATATCGACTCTGTGCATCAGAACACGAGACTGCACTTGCTTGCCCTAAATAAAATCAAATCGCTCCATCCACAAATCATACATATGGTACAAGCCACATACTCTATTTCGTTTCAAAGATGGAAGAACGCTTACAGCATTTGGCGTCATATGGTTTAAAATGAAAATTTAATAAAAACAATCAAATTCATATGTTCCCAGCCACAACCAACCTGCGGTACTATTATAATACTGCACTGACAAAGGCGACTGGATCCGTCCATTAACAGGAATCAAGATTCTGGTGAGTTTAATGTCCACATTTCATCATGGCTCAAGTATTTGAACAGGACACCAGACGCCAGGACACCAAAGATAGTCCTACTGCTCGGTGGTAACATGATGAACTAGTGTGATAAACAAATCAAAATTTCTTGTATTGAATCAAAGAAATCATCCATCCTTCTCAAAGATACAGCAAATTAAACCAAAATAGTGATGCCGCGAGACTCGAGGCTCCTCAGTCTCAGTCTCCTCTCGGTCTCGTCTCGAGAAGTCTCGTCGAAACTATAGTATAACAGACAAAAATTGAATTTAAATGTTGGTTCAATGTAATATTTTGTAAAAATAATTCCATCGTACATTGCTGACATTATGAATTATTTGAAAGAAAACAATTGAAAATATGTCTGACACTTTTCAAGAGAGTAAATAGGTAATGGAAAGACCGCAATTTTGCTCGGTTGGGGTGGGAGATGAAGTTAACAAAAAAACAAGTTTTTGACTTTCTTCTAAATAAAAAAAAAACTATAGCACGCAAAAATTTCGTCCAAAAATAAAATTAGTAAGGTTAATTTCAACCGCAATTTTTCTTCAAACTAACAATTAATGAATTCTAACAAAATTAAACGTATTATTTTAATAAATTGCGAAAAAGGTGTACCTTAAGCAAAAAAAAATGATAAATAGTGGAAAATTATAAAATTGGAAAAAATGATTTTTGGTGGTAATAGAATTCCTATTTGAATAATTATTATTAGTCGATGCAATTGGATATAATTGTATTAAAAATAACAATATAAACAGAAATTGTTGAATTTTTAAATTGAATTGGTCATTTAGTTAACAAAAAAGTATAATTTTTTCAATCTTCTGACCTTCCTCTATTATAGTCAAATTTAACATGAAAAATGCGCATCCCATTTCATGCAGATTTTTATGTCCTATTCAATTCAAGTTAGTGTACCCAATATCTAATATGTTATCAGACAGTAGATAGTAATAATAAATTAAACCAATAATCTGAATATTTCTGACCGAGAAAAGTATAAATAGTGCTCCATATATACCTTGAGAAATATTTTGATTCAAAGTTTATACTTTTGCCAAAGAAAAAAGTGAATACAAAAATAGTGTTGTAGATCCCTTCATTCCGCAAAACTTTTTCATTCAAAGGTTTTTGACTGAATGCAATATCGACCATCAATTCCAAAAAACAGTTTTTTACACTTAAAAATCTGAAGGTTTTCCTTTTTAGTTTTATCCAGATTATTTGACAATATTCCGATGTTTTTTTTTTTTTCGAGATAACCCTGGGATCGTATGACCTGGGTTCAAGTGCCATAGTTTTAAGATCACACAAGTGCCTCTGGCATGACCTAACGACTATATATTGAATATATAGCCGGGACCAACGCCTTTACGTGCCTTCCGAAACACGATGGCATTCTCAAATTAAGTTGGAATTTACCGGGATTCGAACCCGGTTTTTCTGGGTAGTAGGTCAGTACTACGCCCGTTGATCTACCAATGATGTAATAATGGTATGATTTTTTTTAATTACGTCTAATTCAGGCTATCGATATCGATATCAAATATAGCCCATTTTTTGCCCTTGAATCTTTCTATGTTATTCAATGTATCACGTTTCGTAATGTTTTGTATCTGGTGTTCTAAGAATTTCATTCATCCGTCATTCGTGTTTATAGTTCTCACTCTACGCTGAATCGCTAAATAGAAATATGACTATTTGAGAATTTTAAACTTATTCAAAACGAACCGAACGAATTTATTGATTTCTTTCTTGAGAAAAAAATGAAAATATTCTCAATTAAAAACTTTTGGAATTGAGAACATTCCAAACCGTCGTTCACACTTCGACCGGCCGACCAATTTATGGTTCGAGGTTTTGACTTTCATCCGTTCATTCCCGATAAGCTAGTCGTATAGATAATTGAGGACTGAAAGTGTGAAAATATGATCTAAAACTTTGTTGTTGTGTCCTTCAATTAGTGACGCCGCGGGATCCTCATCGATCTCGTATACATACTCTTTTTCTTCATATAAGATTTTTTATTTACCTTCCATTCATTAAATTCAGGAATATTTTCAATGAAGATTGAAAATGAAGTTAAATACTATACATAAATTTACCTAGCTATACAATAATGATTGTCTTTTTTTTTAATTATGATGGTTTGGATCTTGAGTTAAAGTTCGTTGTTTTTTTTTAACCTAAATTGGCCAAAGTTGGAACTTCTAATATATTCATCATAAAAAAACTGATTTTGGGCGAAACAAATTCTCGAGGTAGTCTTTTGGATATTAAAAAATTTCTTGAAAACAAGAATGTTTTGAGGATTTCATCGTTTTTCGAAATAAACTGTTCCACTGTCCAATTACATTCATATATATTTCGTTCACATAATAGACATAACAGTTAAGATTTAATTTTATTTCAGTTCAAAGTAACCTACTGAAAAGTTGTCATCTGAGTAAAAATTACTCCAACTTTTTCTATTTATCTCTTTCGCATTTACTTTTTTCATAAAGAGAGATCGCAGTATTGTGTTTTTCATTCCTTTAAATTCGTGCTAACCTGATGAAAAAAAAATGTAAATATTTGAAAATGAAGGTCTGTTTTCGTGTTCTGAAGCCATTATTCGGACCTGATGTGTACGCAAATATTCTATGAAACCTTATCTATTATGCTGTGCTACTACGTTTCTTTCATTCCTTTTAAAAGTTTAAAAAATTGCTATAAATTGTTTCAGTTTCTAGTTCAATAGGAGTCACGTGAGTTTAACAAGCGGGAAAAGATGTACAAGGATGAAAACTATTCTTTTTGGGTCGTTTGGTGCTGTGGACATAATAAATGTCAATTTTTGTACTGGAATTATTTTTCGACTCCCTATGAATTCGTTTTTTTGAATATTTATGATTTAGTTTCGGGTTGTACGGCAACTCACAATACAGAACGTGTACCATTGGTAGTTGAACGATCACGTGGTCGGATGCCAGCCTTAATACTGTTGCCAGATAAGGACGCAGCCTACTCCTTAACTATAACTTTTGAAAATGAAAAAATGGGGCTTTGATCAATCGATTTTCATTTGTTTTTGGAGGTTAAAAAACTGAGGACGAGGTCTCCTCTCGAATTTTCGATACGAGACCGGCCTAAATTCTCGTTTGGTCTCGCGGCAACACTAACCCAAAATGATCAAACGATTTGGAGTCCTGTGATCATTTTGGTTTACTTTGTATAGATAACCCATAAAGGTCCGAGTGAACTTTCAAATAGCTCGGATGGAAAATATTTCGTCCCGTAATCAGAGTCGTTTTACGTTTCAAGGCATGTAAAATTCTTTACTGCAACTAGTCAGTCAAGTCACTATCATGCATGTACAATTACATTCTTCAAAACGATTAACCACTCAAGATTGAAGACATTATCAGGCGTAAGTCATGAATAATAATGTGATACGGAATCGTTTGCACATTTTTCTATAATGTCAAAATCTTTCACGACTCGTCAATCACTAGAATATTTGATTTGATTCTGTTTGGACATCAAAACTTTTTTGTTAATAGCTTTACAAGCTCGCGAGGTGAACTAGCTATTTAGAAATCGACGTTTAATAAAAACAAACCTAATGAGAAAAATATGATAAAGTAACCGCATCAATCAAGGTAAATCCCGATGTCGTGGAAATAATCTTCCATCGTATGGAATTCGGTACGACGATTTTCTCGCTCGTATATCAAATTCGCGTCGGGGTTCGGTCGGACGAATCGAAAAAAGAAAACGAACAAGTTATTCGAACATAATCAAATAAACGAAAAACACAGCATTTTCAGTTAGCCGCTCGAATAAATCTCGGGTAACTTGACCCGAGATGGCGATTTTTATCTCGGAACCTGCCGTGAGCAGAGAGCTAGGACGGCTTTGAATACCTTTATGTAAGATAACTGGAATTCGAGATTCTCATTTTCCTTGAAAACGTCTACCGGAACGCAAACGGTACGTTATAAAAAGGGAACGAAAAAACGAAAATTCGAGACGGTGAATAGCTAATTACGTAGACCGGTGTTTTCGGTTGTATTTTCAGGTTGTTGTTCCGTATGTAAACTATCGCGCTTATCAGCATAATGAAACGATTACAATAACCTCTGTGTTTGCGGAAAACCAACAGTAAACGTTCATTGTTCGAAACGAATTTCGAATTCAAATCTGAAAATTTACGGCGACGGCGACTGACGTCATCGAAATTGTGCCAATGTTTGTGGTTGATTAAAATTTTTTACCTGTCTTGTTTTCTTCCCCATTGCCTTTTCTGATGTGTGGTAGTGGTAGTGACGATTTGCGGCTGCTACAAAATGTCGGCGACTTTGTCTTAGATAAAATCCTAAAAACAGTCTTCAAAACATAAAGGTTTTACCTTCCTCGCACAACATTCTCATTTTTCGTACACCCATCAATAGGCTAGTTTCGGACAATCAATAGTCATCCGCAATGGTCGAGTCGAAATTCTGATCGGAGGCTCGAAGATTACGTTCAGTCGGCTTACCTGGAAAAGAAACAAGCATGTTAACAAAGAAAACGACATTGCTGGTCATTATTTCAACCGAGATTCTTTCGGCGCAGCATGCTTTTGTAAATTATGGACAACTGTCAAACGATACCTCCTTTTAAAAACGGAGACCGATTTTTTCGACAGTTAATAAACAACGGACATTCCAGTAAAATTCAATCAAGATCTGGTGGTATGGAAAATGAAGTCGTCGAATGGGTTATGAATGCGAACGTTTCAAGTCCACATTTATGAGCATTTAAATACTATGGCAATACAAAAGTGGTTACCATAATACGTAACTTTATATTCTGATGGGAGGTCGTTCTTTAAAAAAATTCAGATTTTGAATCTATTAAAGAGGAAGTCGTGTTCCGCAAAATGTTTTGTTTTTTGTTCTTATAGCAAATTTGAATAACGAACAGATTGTTTGATTGCATATAGTTAACATAGGCTGTTATTGTCTATATTGCGCAAGGAACCGGATTTGCAAAGTGATTTCTACAAGTTCTCAGTTTTAAAATCTACTGCCTTTCAATTGTCAACCAGGCCTTTCTTGTGAAAAGTACTCTCGACTATCAACAGACTGATGAAGCTATTGTACGTCACAATAGAGAAACTAATCTCCGATTATGTGCGAGAATAAAGAGTACCTTTTTTGGTAAAGCTTAAACAGAGATCAAAACCTAGAGGATTTCTAAAGAGACGCATAAAAATCAATACGTATTTTTGTTCACGTATTGCCCCAAAATTTCGGTAAATTATTCTTTTAAATACAATTCCTATGCACCTGGTAGAGTTGACATCGGTCCAACGGACTTCTAGTTGTAGTATCAAATAATACATATTGTACTAATTTCAGTAGATGATTTGAACCAAAGAAGTATATCTAGAAGTTATGGGAAAGACTAACAAATAACAGACATCTGAAGAAAGAAAAGTTGTTGTCGAATGAGCAGTAGAGTAATAATTAATGCAATAATTTTTTGCAATTTAAGAAATTTCTGTCAAAAGATTAACCCCCAAAGTAGAGCTAGAATTTTTGTTACAAAGAAATAAAAAAACTATTGGCATTTCGACTGATGAACAAATATTTTCACATTTTTCTAAACAAATTGCAGTCAAAAGGATGAGTAAAAGAACGTTTGGATGTCTTTGAAGACATTTATTTATATACGATCATAAATTTGTATTTAATTGGTAGTTAGTTCGACGTAATGCGCAAAATCGACTAAATTTTTAAAACTGAGACTTTTGCGCTGAATGATTTGAACCGTCTTTAACAGCATGTATATCTCAGATTTTAAAAAATCACGTCTGATTTCACAAAATCAATTGGAATTACATGAATAATTTCGAAATTTGGCAATGTTTTTGGACCTGAGACTTTTGAAGGGAAACTTATTTTGTGAAATAAAAATTTTATTACAAGCTATTGTTAACTGCAACATCGGTTTTTCATTCATGTTAATCTGATGAAAAAAAGAAGTAAATATTTGAAAAAAGGTCTCTTTTCGTAAGCTTGGTGTTTTGAAGCGATTTTTCAGACCTGAAAGGGCCCATGCGGGGACTAAGGGGCCCCAATTTCCTAATAAGCTCTATTTGGCCCCGTGTTTTGAAGCCATTATTCAGACCTGATGTAGACACAAATATTCTATCAAACCTTATCTGTTATGCTGTGCTACTAATTTTCCTTTCATTTCTTTTAAAAGTTTCAAAAATTTGCTATGAAATGAGCAGAAATGTTTTAGTTTCTCGTTCAGCTACCGACTCTAAGGTGGCGGTGCAATAGGAGTCACGTGGGTTCAACTACCGAGAAAAGATGTACGAGAGTGAAAACTATTCCTTTTGGAGCGTTTGGTGCCGTAGACATAATAAATGTCAATTTTCGTTTTGGGATGATTTTTCGACTACCTATAAATTCATTATTTTCAATATTCATGGCTCGGTTTCGGGTTGTACGGCAACTTACAATACAGAACGTGTATCATTGGTAGTTTAACGATCACGTGGTCGGATGCCAGCCGTAATACTGTTGCTAGATAAGAACACAGCCAACTCCTTAAATATAACTTTTAAAAATGAAAAAATGACATTGTAAATGGAGCTTTGATCAATCGATTTTGGTAGTTTGATTTTTTAGCAAGGACTGTTACATTATCAAAATTAAGGTTTAGTTTATGCGACTGTTTACTGTACAGGAATTGGATGCGTTTGAATGGTAACTACGTGAAATATCCCAAATTGGATGTGTTTGTTCAACAGATTTGGGCTACCGTCTTTTTTTTATGAGATATTTCGGAATTATTGATTTTGCAGATTTGGATTTTTACTGATATCTCGTTTATTGTTGAAGTAAAGTGAAAATGATTTTGACATTCTATGTATAGGCAATGGACTGACAATAATTTTTTTTTTTCAGTTTGGTTCTTGAGTTATAAGGTAAACTTGTATTTTTTAAATACGATTAGTAATTTTTTATGCTTCTTCGAAAAAACTAATCTTTTCCTGTTCAAAAATATACGCATGATATGTTTTTTCTCATTTGAACTCTTTTTCCTGAAAATTGATATTTCTGAATTTTTCTTCAATCTCAAACATAGCGGGCTTATGCGGTATGTCAAAAAATTATTTTCATTAGCACTCTTAGAATGAGTCATTTCTGCTCTCAGTTCTTCTTATTTTAAAATTCAAAACTGTGAAAGTTCGTTTTGAAAAATGTTTGTGCATTTCGATAATAATGAAAAATTCGACATTCTGAAATATTTTATTCGAAATGGATATAATTCCACTGCAGCAGCAGAAAGTTATTTGAATCGTTTCCCCAAAAGGAGACAACCCCATACATCATTCAATAGATTGAAACAAAATGTGATTGAATGTGGATCTTTCGATGGTTCATTCCAAGAAGATATAAAAAATTATTAATTAATACCACGAATCTTTAAACTAAAGTTATTTTATCCATTGTGGGAAACTCATTTCAAATGTTCGAATGTATCCCTCATTATTTTGAACGCAAATATTATATCTTGGACTCACACTTCTTGTAGCGTTCAAGATTTTAATGTTTCTAACTTCTACTATAATAATAAAGTGTCAATGAAATTACGTTTCGATTCTCGTAAACTTGCACTTCGTTTAAAAATGTAAAGAATCTTTAACGTATCCCCCAAGAAAAAAGTCCAGTGGGGTCAAATCTGGAGAACGAGATGGCCACTTCACGGTGACAGCTCCAAGAACTTCTATTTCGACTTGTTCGGCGCCTGGAAGATTATAAGTCTTGATACTTGTAGCATTAAAAGATCCTTATTCAATCAGGTTTTGTTTCAATCTATTGAATGTTGATCTATAGGGTCGTCTTTTTTCGGGAAAACAATTCAAAACTTTCTGCTGCTGCATTGGAATTATATCCACTTTGTATAAAACATTCCAAAATGTAAAATTTTTCAATATTTTCGAAATGCACAAATATTTTTCAAAACGAATTTTTACAGTTTTGAATTTTAGAATCAGATTAACTGAGAGCAGAAATGACTTATTCTAAGAGTGCTATTGAAAATAACTTTTGATATACCGCTCAAGAAAAATTTGGAAATATCAAAATTTTCAGGAAAAAAGTTCAAATATTATGCGATACAGTTTTGAACAAGAAAAAATTAGTTGTTTCGCATCAGCAAAAAAAAGTTACTAATCATATTTAAAAAATACAACTTTACTTTATTACTCAAGAATCAAACTGAAAACAGAAAAAGTCCATTGCATTCTACTCAAAAAGTGCCTGTAGAATGTCAAAACCATTTTCACTCTACTTCAATAACAACCGAGATATCAGCAACAGTCGAAATTAACCAAAATCAAGAGTTCCGATGTATCTCAAGAACAAAAGACGATAGCTCAAATATGTCTCCATCAATAAAGTTTTCTCCGAAATCGATCTCGTTACTCCTCACATCGTTTTTTCTATTACTTATATTTCACACAGTTGCCGTTCAAACGCTTCCAACTTGGGAAACCCTGTACATTCATTACTCAATTGTAAAAAGTATTCATGATTGTAAATTCTTTTACATAACTATTGCTTTGTTTGTTCAATATATTGTTCTGAACATATACATAAAATTTTGTTATTAACAAGAGTATGACTGACGTTAAACGTCAGAAGGTTCATGGATAACCTCCAATATACAATTAATGGTAAATGAATCGATCACAGAGAACTCGATAATAGTTTCGACTGACCTTATGTTTCATTTTTCTGATCGCACGGAACAAGGGTTGTCGTCACTCATAGGAAAAGGAAACAGGCAGCCAAATGTGTTTCGTCCAGTGGATTTTGTAGGACTGATCACGACGGTATATTAACAAAATCACACCTACCGTCGTGAAGTCCTACAAAATCCACTAGACGAAGCACATTTGGCTGCCTGTTTCCTTTTCCTATGAGTGACGACAACCCTTGTTCCGTGCGATCAGAAAAATTAAACATAAGGTCAGTTGAAACTATTATCGAGTTCTCTGTGATCGATTCATTTATCATAAAAATTTTTATACTGCATCAGTTTGTTTATTTTAATCTATTGGGTTCTTAAGTTTGGTAAAAAATTTGTTTCATGTTTTGTATAGTTAGGTACATTTTATTTAATTTATGTTCTTCGTAAACCATTTGTTTTTTTTCTTCATCTTTATTAAAATGAAGGTTTAGCTCTAAATAGTTTATCATTTTGTTATTATCGTATTTTGCAGTTATTAAATGCTAGTAATATATTCTCTCGTTCGTTGATTGGTATCGAAAGTATTATATAAAACGTTTGTAAATTGGTGTACTATAATGAAACAAGACATGGAATATTTTTTTAACATATTCCATTGCCAAATTTACGAAAGTAGATGATAAGGAAGACCCCATTAAAAAAACAATTTTTAAACGGTAGAAAACTTTGTTTCAGTTGTAATAATATTACATTTAAAAAGAAGTTTCTTGAGGAATAAAATATATTTTTCAAAAAAGAATCAATGAAAATGTTGAAGATTCAAGATTATAATGAATCATTTTTAAAATTATTCAGAAATGAACAATTAAATTCTTTGAGTTTCCCCCAAAATTATATTTAACTTCGAGAATTATAATTAAACAAGCTATTTAAAAATTCACAAATCTCTATTCAAAAAAATATTTTGAAATTTCGATGTAAGTTTCTTTCTTGAAACGTCACAAACTTTTAGGGGATTCCTACATGTTGATATTTGTGTTTATTTGTGTTCTTATTTGTGAACGGAGTTGAGATTTCCGTGATCCCACTTTAAGAAACTCTGCTTTGAGTCATGAAAAGTTTGTGACAGTTTGATGACTTATCTGGAAACAAGGGAAAAAATACTATTTCGCTTGTTCAATATTTTTTTCGAATGTCCAATATTTTTCCTGATATCTCGTCAGAAATTCTGGAAAGAAGAGAAAAAATACTATTTCGCTTGCTCAATATTTTTTTCGAATGTCCAATATTTTTTTCGATATGTCGTTAAAAATTCTAGTGAATATCTCTCAAGACCAAACGATATAATGTAAATAAAAAAACCTGACAGATGACCAAATTGACTTTTGTCGCATTTGGAGTTTTCGACTTGGTTTACGGATTAAAGAGTCGCGAAGGAACAAATGATCGAATTGAGATGTTATTTCGCCATTTCTTTATAAATTGATAATGATACTGAACTGACTCAATAATCGCGAAGCGACAAGGATCAAAAACGTTGATCGCTTCGAGACTCGTAGACAAATTACAATGTTGGTAAAGTGATTGAATAGTCACAAATGGTAAAATGGACTTTGTAGAAACTGATGATGTTGGTGCACTGATTAAATAATTCCGCAACCACAGACGAACAAAGGACGTAAAGCGACGAGTTCATTTGATAATATTGTACTGATCCGTGGGACTATATGTAATACGGGCCAAATAACGAGCGTTAGGTCGTGCCATTAACGTCAGTACCGTCACGATTCTGCGCTGTACATAAAATGAAGCTAATTTTGGAAACAGCGCAGAATCACAGCGACGCAAGTTGGAATTTTATAACATTTCGTACCATTAACGGGTAAACGATTTGTACCACAAAAGCGGCCGGCACCAAAAATCAAACAGAAATTCTCTCAAAACATCGCGAAAACCCCAAATTAAAGATGCTACAAACATAAATCTTTGCGCGCTGCTGGTATATGTTGTCAGTAATTTTCATCCCCTGCGCGCGCTGGTCATATTTGATTGTAATCTGTATGTAGAGTCATTTGTAACTTGAAGGCGCTAAAAAGCATTCTGTTGAATGACACGTACAGATTGTAGATGTGTGCGTATAAAAATAATGAGTTTGAACATTCCTTCAAATTGATTTCGAACTCGAGAAATTTTAGTGGCTTTGCAATAAATACGTCCAACTAATGGGGAAATTTTTCGCCATTCACGCCATGCCTCTTGATTTCAATAGCACGAGTTGTAATACGTTTATAAATATTTCCTTATGGCACACTTACGTATGAGTTCCAGTCAACGCAATTCCATTTTTTTCGATTCCAACGCGTTATTGTTATTGCTAAATAATAAACATTTCGCGCTCGTGCGCCATAAAATATTTACTGCCACTCTTTATATATTTGCATAAGCGAATATGTCATGGGACATGCCATTTGAAATAGTTTGGTTGAAATTCTGAGAAGCGTTCAGCGAACGCACCTAGCCATATTTTTAAAACTCAGTCAATTGTAATTTCTTTCCCTATCGATTTCCTAGCACGATCGATTTTTCCCACACATCTTCGTCGAGCTTATCGGTTATCACAAATCAACAAAGCGCGTTTCGAGTCGCGGGACCGCTTTTTGGCGGATATTTCTTTTCCCCCTAGTCGATCGGATAAGGCAAACATAATAGGCAATATATCAGTCGATAATATCTGAATTTGGTAAAAGCGCGGCTCTCAAAATTCCTTTATTTGCATTCCAGTTTGTGTTTCACGTACACACAATGGTATACTCAAGTTGACTTTTCACGTGAAAAAAATTCAGTTTGCGTTTCACATATACATATCGTGAACCTACACGTACTACTCGCTATTATTATTTTAATTACGTATATCGAAATTTGATGGGAATGTTTCGATGTTCGACAATGTTCTGCTAAACGGTTGTATGCGTTCAAGTGTCACTTGAAAAGGTAACATTGTACGTGCGATGTCATTTTGATGGTACTCTAGTCAAATATTATTCGCCCACTATTACGAATTTCTCAGAGATATCACACGATGCTTGACCGAATTCAGAACGTTCTCGTAATTCTGTACTCATGATTTGTATATGTAGAACTGAGGATGCTACGAGTGTACTAGACAAAATATCTTGACTGAGATTTTTGAGGTGGAATTTAGGAGAAACAACACCTTGAATGCTAATATAATTTCAAAAAAATTATTTTATTTACAGTGGTTTTTCTAGCACATGCCGCAAAGTACTATTTTGTGCGTTAAAAGTATCTTCTTTTCCCTTAGATAAAAATATTCTACTACCCTAGACATTGCAAAGTGTCTTCTTTGCAATCATCGATAGAAAAAAATCCACCTTCTGGCGACAATTTACAAGATATCGCGAAAATCAAAAAAACACAATGGAAATGCCGAAAAGTCATTAAAGTATATAAAATGAGACAAAGCTTCTAGAAAAAGGAAATAATGAAGAAAACACATATATGTCAGCCACTTTTTCGTTTCGAATATAAATTATACTAATAACAATAAATCCTTCTATAAACTGGAGATTTGTGATCTTGCGTTATTCGATATTTTCTATCTCGATATTTCTATCTATTTTAGGCCCTAAGGGCCTAAGTATACCGATAAGTGGTCCGAAAATGACAAATGACTATAAACAGCACACTTGTTGACAACACACAAATGCGTAGGAATTGGGTTCTCGAAACACGTGTGAATCTTTTTCGAGAGCAAAATCAGGGGGCAGGGCTTTAGTTGTCGTCGAGAGCTCCTCGGGATTGCTAGCCCAACTGAGAAACAAAATAAAACAAATTCCTGACAAATTCCTGACATATATGTAAAAGATCGAAAGGTTTCTCGTACTGTTGATCATCAATTTTTCAATTTTTGTTGAATTTTATACTCATTATCGATATGTCTTACGAAATATTTTCAGTTTTTCTAATTTTTGGAGGTTTTCTTCGAATTTCACATTATCCTATTTATATCCGGAGCGTAAATTTCACGATATTTGAAAAAAACAATGAACAGAAAAAAGTTTTAAATTTCTTTCTGAATTAAACTTTTTCGATCGGTCTGACCGTCAGAAATTCTTGTTGCTTCCAGTTTGGTTCGGTGACAGATTTTTTTGCTCAAACTGCTTTTCCATTTTGTGTGTTCGATTTTATCGAAAGTTTTTTATTTTTCCATTAATATTTCCTTTCTTAAAAAAAATTTTTCCTCAAATAATATGAACTTATTTCATTTGTGATGAATTTTGATTTCATTAAAGTCGTGTCTGATTTACTTCTGATTTTCAGAGTTTCGTTCTTCTATTTTTTATTGTTTGATTTTTAAGTTCATCACTTCATTTCAGAAGTTTCTAACAGAAGTTTGACGTTTTTTTCAGATTCTTAGGTATTTTCGCAGTTTTTAATTTCCAGAGTTCACCTTCCTTGTTTTTCCATGCTCGATTACTTTTTTTGTATTTTTGAAATGATACACATTTGTTCATTTTTTTCGTTCATTCATTGAGTTTCTTTTGATTATTATATTTATATACGGTTGTATACCCGCTATATTACGGTGGACTCTAAAAATCCACGTGCCGATAGAACGAAAGGAATAAGAACGATAAATTTCGAATATTCGCCTATCGATCGTGTTCGGCTAAATCGTTATTTCGGATTCAATTCACAATTATTTCCGTTTCAGTATGGTTAAATTGAGCATCTCAACGTATGAGTCGCAGTAGCGGCGGTACGTCGGTTGGATGCGTGTCAAAAAACGTCGAGTTCGAAACTCAAAGGCGCTTTTTTTTCAATCCTCCTGAAAATAGTATTTTCAATATCTCCAATGGAACAATAAATGTTACGTTATTATTATTATTTTTATTATTATTGCAGTGGAGTTAATATGGTGATGATGGTAGTTGCTATTCATCGAGAAAGATAAACACTTTTCGTTCATGCAACAGTTTTATTGACAGTTACATAACCTCAGCAACGATTTAGTTTGATTCTTTTTTTGAGTCGTTTATCGTTTGCAGATTTGATACTTTCACATAAATAACACACATAATGAAAGAAGCAAAACTGACACAGCCCAATTAATAGAATAGAACAGAACATCTTTTTAACCTAAATAAATGATGTTTATAACATAAAAAAATGAAATAAAATAACTACTTTCTTCAATACATATACTTGGTAAAGAAAATCGAAAAGCAATGTATATGCCAACACCAAACGACGTCATCCACACTTTACGACCGTATATTACCGCTGTGGTTGGAGCACAGTCAAAATGTCAAAAAAACGATTCCAAAAATGAAAAATTAACAGACCTTCGATTCTTTTTATAAAAAAAATAATATTATAGGAAGCAAAAAATTATAAAAGAAAAATACATTCCTTTTAATGGAGTTATAATATTAACGAAACAAGACTTACTCCTCAATAAATATTGCACGTACCATAAAAAATGAATTGAACCGAAATTACTTTCAATACAAATATGTACTTGAAAAGAAATTGAAATTTCGAAACACAAAAAGAGAAAAAAAGATTACTTTCTAATGGAATAAAATAAAAAATCGAATCATAAAAAATAAACAAAATAAATTACTCCACATTCTAAAATAATAGTACTTGATTGAAAAAAAAATATGCAAATCATCATCAGAACACTTCAAAATCTCATAATATATTGTTGCTTTCTTTCACACCGTGACATTCACATCGAAAACAACAACATCATTACAACCGTATATTCTCTCAATTTTCTTAACGGTTTTCGTGATATTAAAGAAAAATTTGATACGCGTACAGTGACTCAAGAGGTGATCGTATATAGAGCATGGCGCTTATAGTGATCGGGGCGCAAAGAGTGATCAGGGCGCATAGAAGGACCCGGACGCGTAGGCGCAGCTTCACGCATCTTTAAATTCGAAGCTCGATGCTAGCTATAGTGATGCCCCAAATGTCGTCGAGTGATATCCCATACGTTGTCAATTGGAGACACATTTGGTGATCCTGCAGGCCAAGGTAACACTCTATGCAGCATATGGAGTTACAGCTGCAGTATGAGAATGACAGTTGTCATCTAGCTAAATGTTCATCAATAGTATCACTACAGGCTGAATTGCCAGACTGACGAAGTTGATGTCTTTAAGATAACCAAGAGAGTCATAAGAAGTTGATCGCCAAACCATGATTCCAAGCGTGCACCTTGCCACCTTTTGACCAAGATAACTGGCAACAGAACGGAACAGGCTTTCCTCAAAAAGCAGCACAGATCTTCAATAAGTTCTCCAATGAACAGACACCATTGGCGTCGCGAACGCAACCTCTTACTGAAGGAAGTTCCACATCTGGCTTGCTCTATACAAAAACGATGTTTCATAGAAACTGAGTGACGGGTTGCCAGGTGGACGGCAAAATGGTGGAGAAATCTGTGCGGACGGTACATTGTGTGACTATGGCTTAAAATTGCCACTGGAATTTCTGCCACAATTGTTGTACGGAGCGATGCAGACATATGCAAAATATCTGTACTATTTGTAGTGCCATGTTGCCACATGGAACCTAGCTTTCTTAATGAAACACGATCCCTTGATCACTGCTTCAAACCAGCACACACAGTGGATAATTTTGGCTCAACTCTTTCTGTAATTTTATTTGACATAACATGGCGTCTAGAAAAACTGCGCTAAATACAAAATTAATACTTCTGGCAACAAATTAGTGTACACTGTTCATGTTATGGTTATGGTAGGGTTATAAATCTTGATATGGCGAAGCGACGAAACATGAAATGAAATTTTGTTGCATCGCTTGTAAATGAATTGATTAAATAATCACGGAGCGATAGATTGCCTATGTGATGAAATTTATGTTGAAAAGCGACAGAAATCTTCGAACCCAGTTAACTAGTGTCAGCTGTTCGAACGCGATATTCAACTGACTATCTACACGCGTATGATCATATAAAAAAAAGATGAATTCCCGACGATCTTCGCCATACGGCCTTTGGTTGAAACGAAGGTTGGAGCCGTAGCATTGGTATGTAAAAATCACGTTCCATTACTACTATAAGATGAGATGCAATAATTAGGAAGCTGCTTTAATACCGACTAGTGAGTTGTAAATTTTCAGTCAGTAGCGCCACGAAACAAAGCCATCATCAAGAACGGTACAACAACCAAAAGAATAAGCGTGTAAATTTCTCCGGCAAAAAAATAGTTGGAATTCGTTCAATGATCGGTTACCGATTGTGAAAAAACGACAGCCAATAGTCACGTAATACGCACGGGGGACGACACTGAAAAAGAGCGGGCGTCGTCGGTCGTCTTGAAACGCGAGAGTTGATGATGGCACACGAAAGAAAGAGCCTGTTCCAGCTTCAGCGACCGTCCGTGACCTTCCTTCCTCTGACCAACGTCTCGCGCCCCCGGTCACGACGTCGCTCACGAAGCCGGCAGCCTTCACCATCCGCCATTCCGGACACGGACTTTTCAACGTGAACATTACCCCGGACAAAGAAAAACAAACTCACCACTGTTTCGAAAAATTTCCATTGCCACCAAATTTTGATTTATGTAGTGCAAGTAAAAATCTCGAAGTGCTGCAGCGAGGATTTGTGACGAGAAAAAAGAAACACGCGATTTTGAGCTCGTAAGAAAATTGTTAGAAATCGACTGAAAATCATAGAATGTTCATGATCACTCCAAAAACGTCCGTTTGATCATTTGTCACTCCGCTGCTCTCCACCAGTTTGGTGGCATTTTCAAAATAATCTCGAAACTATAACTTATCAAAATGAACATTTCTCGTTTCACCATTTTGGGATGAATTGGTGACTTCACTGCTTGAATAGACACGAATCGATTATTAAATGAAACTACAAGCGATCACCTAATCCTCTGTTGCTTCGCGAATATTGAATCTTTGTATAAATTTGTGATTGCCGAAAGGATTACATAGTCGTTTCGTAAACTGTGCGATTTTGCGACCATTTAATTTTGTTGACTTGATTGACTAGTTGCGATGTCACAGATTTGAAGAATTGTCGTTCCACAGCTTTCAGATGAAATGGAAATGTTGCAAAATTGGTTGAATAGTAGTGAAGCGATCGATAAGCAAATCATGGACATTTCTCTCTTCAATATCTGTGGATATATCGAAAACATTGCAGTACAGACTACTGACTAGATAGTTGTGGAGTGACCGGCAATCAAAAGTTGCGAACCGCGCAACAATGAGATCAACTGTCGCTTCGCAACTTGTCATTCGACTGGACAACAATTAAAAAGTAGTGAAGCGATTAGTGACGCCGAGAGTCGAGACTAGTCTCGTCTCGTTTAGGTTTCGTCTCGACTTTCGAGACGAGACCAACCTTCAGTCTCGATTCGGTCTCGTCTCGAGAAGTCGAGAAGTCGAGAGGTCTCGCCGAGACGATAGTACAACAGACAAAAAATGAATTAAAATGCTGGTTCAATGTGATATTTTGTAAAAATAATTCCGTCAGACATTTTTGACATTATGAATTATTTGAAAGAAAACAACTGAAAATATTTCTGATACTTTTCAAGAAAATAAATAGGTAATGGAAAGTCGCAGTTTTTCTCGGTTGGGGTGGGAGATGAAGTTAACAAAAAAACTAGCTTTTGAGTTTCTTCTAAATAAAAAAACTATATCACGCAAAAATTTCGTCCAAAAATAAAATTAGTAAGGTAGAAGATGTTACGTTAATTTCAACCGCAATTTTTCTTCAAACTACATATTGTATTAATATGTATTGTAACAAAATTGATCGTTTCACATATTATTTTAATAAATGGTGGAAAAGGTTACCTTTTTCAGAAAAAATTATATAACTAGTGGAAAATTATAAAATTGGAAAAAATGATTTTTTGATGATAATAAAATTCCTATTTATGGTTGAATAATTATTATTAGTCGATGCAATTATTGATAATTAATGGACTCATTTTATATTTGATATAATTGTATGAAAAGAAAACAATATAAACAGAAATTAATAAATTTTCAAATTGAATTGGTCATTTAGTTAACAAAAAAGTATAATTTTTTCAATCTTCTGAACTTCTACTGTTATAGTCAAATTCAACATGAAAAATGCGCATCCCATTTCATGAAAATTTTTATGTCCTATTCAAATTCAAATCGTCTCGAATTTTCGAGACGAGATGAGACCGGCCTCAGTCTCGTCTCGTCTCGCGGCAACACTAGAAGCGACAGATTATCTAACAATCGTTTTCTCTTTCGCAGTGGCGACGCTTGAAGAAATATTGACGGCTGCAAGGGCAGTCTTTGCGACCTCCCTTTTTGAGGAAATTCTTCGTTGACCAAAAAAAAGATATCACTCGATTTCTGCCGTCACCATTGTCTCTGCCCTTCTTTTACGGGTTTCAATCGGGTTATTGATTCTAATTACAATGATCAAAAAATTCTCCACTCGGTTCTGCGAGGTCCCACAAGGAGCGAAGCTATCTGCGGTGGTACACGCCGCAGTCGCCTAACGCCACCACTGGTTCTTCTCGATGTTAAGGAAATTTTGACAATAAAATAGGGGAATTTGATAATAAATTAGAAATTAATTTCGAGAAACATCGACTGATGAATAACAAAGCAATTTAATGATTTTTGTTATAAGATCAATAAAGCTTTCCAGCTATTGAGTAATTTACATCTAAATGATAACTTGATGCAGTGCGACGGCTAATTTCGCAGCCTTGAAACATAGAAATCAATCAGTTCGCACACCGATAACATGACGAATCAAGGAAACAATTATTTTCCCTTGAAAAACAAGTAAACTATAGAAGAAACTACGTTTCATGGAACAATAAAAGCGAATTATTCATTTGGTTGCTCCTCATCTCTTTATCAAAACTACTCTAGCGGATCAATAGATACATAGTTACTAAAAAAAAATTTCAATGAATTCAAAAGAATACTTTGTAATTTCCTATTTTTCACTTCGAAAACTAAGTACAGTGGATCTTCTCTAACTCGAATCCCCAAGAGTTCAACTTTAAAATTTTCCTAATAGCATATTCCGATGTAATTGTTTGGGCTTTTCTGATTTCCACAGTCAAAATGATTTCCACTTGAAAAAGTAAACTTGACCTTAACTTGACCTTCAGTTCACTACCAGAATCAAATCGAAGGTCACCAATGTACTCACTGTTGGGGACCTTATACATAGAGGCGTTCCGAAGAAGTATGACATCCTTAGTTAAAGTGAAAACATTTCAAAATTTCATTAGAGATATGAAGCTAATAAACTACTACTAAACTATCACTGAAAGTAAGAACGTGCAATTTGGAATAAAATTCGAGAAATCCTAGAAATCAGTGATGCCTAAAACTGTTATTAAAATAATGATTCTTTTCTTTAAAATAAGTATCGTAGAATTTTCAAATTTTATCGAAAGAGTAACAGAACACACGAAGAGATTTGGGTACCCTCTGCAGAAAACTGAATAAATTCATACAAACCGTTTCAGGGAGTAACAACATTTTTATGAACATTAAAACAAATTTCAAATTGAATATTTCCTTAAAGAAAAAGATAAATTACAATAAAAAGAGGGAAATGCTTATTTTAAGTGAAATTCAACTGTTGATTATTTTATAATTTTTGCAAATTTTCTCTTAAAATCTAGACGAAAATGAAAACGCTTCATGAGACAGTAGTAGCTACGGAATTTTTTTGGCGGAATCCTTTTATTGAACTTGCTAAATAGAAAAAACTAAAAAAAGAGTACTTATATAATAAAATTTTCAGTTATTAATATTTTCCTTCAAAATATGTTTCAATCGAACAATTAAAGAAATTATTTTAATGGTTCAATGGTATTTGTTTTTGATGGAATTTATGCTGACATTTTAGTGTGTATTCTCAGTTCTTATGAAAATTTTCCAATAAATGTTCCAGTGTGTCATAGTAAAAAAGCACAATTAATAGATTTACTGCTTGTATGGGATTTGCTAAGAGGAACACCCTCGAATTAAATGTTTATGAAGTATCCATACCTTTTAGTCTAATTGAATGTTCCTTAATTGGTATTGTCATTGGCTCAGTTTTACTTTTATGATCGAATATGTGATATTGGATAATGAAGTCGATGGGCGTTGTAATTTCGTTGAGAATAGTGAGCCTCGATGTTTGTAACAATTCTTCACAGACGTTCTTTTTAAATGTACAATTCTTCGGAAAATTAGATTTTTGAAATGTTTCCGAACTATCCGTCACACTATTTATATTATGTGTAGTAACTTTTTCAGGTAACATAGAAGAAGGAAGAATCTAGTTGTGTGAGTTTACTGTTTAAATATTTGTGAGACAAGGCAAAACATGAGGCATTTTCGTTTAAATTTCGTTGTTCTAAATCGTTAAATTCTGTTACATACTTTATTTATACTCTTTGGTTATTTTCAATTCTTTATCAATGAAGAAAATTTGTTCTACTTATTTTTATTTTCCGACTAATTCTCATTTTTGCCCTAAGAACTTGTTTCGATAACCTTTTTATCCGTTACTATTGAATGGTAAAAGTGTCATATTCAGTCATAATTTTTGTGTCGTGACTCGATTTTTGCATTAAAATAAGCTGAAACAGAAAACGCGTTGTTATGATTATTATAGTATTCTTTTTTCATATTTGGAAAGCTGTATCAAACGAACAAAAATTACAATCGTCAAAATTGGGGACCCTCAATTCCCACGTTATTAGCGCCCCTCTTCGGTTAGCTTTCGCCTAATCATCAGAAGTCCGGTCGCAACGTTGCGGTAATTCAATTGATGAAATAGGAAGAGCAATAACTGCGAAATAAGTTTTTCAATATGTTTCGTGTTCGATCGAGCAACCGTAATCGAAGAAGTACAATAATCGAGTTGTTCGTTCTTCTCGCCAGATAATTTAGCTTGCTTAACCTCAATAGGCAAATAAAGCGAGGAATTGTATATCCAAGATTTCAGTATGTATCCCCAGACAGATGCAAGATACGGACTGACAAACCTGGTAAATATTTGTCCGAACGAAATGTTTTCTTTTACCTATATAGGCGGGTTCATAGTTTGAACACGAAATACGTTGACGATATTTCGTAATCGATAAGATTTTGATGATTTGTATAGCAATTCAAGGTTTTCAATGTTTTGCTTTGCACGTAAAATTAGAAAACGATAAATAGGACTTTAACGTTCAGTTTCTTGACACGAATCTATTTGCCAATCGTCCACGGTGACACTGTGAATAATTTCGCGATAATTCTATTTGGATATCCCAAGCATCTGAAATCTACGCAAACATAACACAAAGATAAAAATTGTGCCAGAGATGTCTGTTGTTTGTTTACCGAGTGTGCGAATAATTTCTGTACACAATCACCCGTTTAATATGCATGTCGCTTTCTTCTTCGTGTTGGAACATCAAATATTTTATTTCTATTCTTGCGTATAATATTCAAAAGAAGTAGTGCGCCTTACAAGTTATGTTAACAATAAATTGGCGGAGGAGCCAAGCGCACTAGTATACTGAGTCGCCATCTAGGCTGTAGTAACCTAAGTATAAGTAGAAATCTTCAACGATCATCGGTACGCAACCCGTAAAACAAATAAGGTTGTGTCGGTTGCCTGTGTAGATGGCGCGGCTCCCATCATTCAATAATGAGAAACCGTTAATTGTAATTTACCTAGAAGATATAAAAATGATTGTTAGGTATCCTTGGATGTGAAAAACTGGCAAAACGTATTGAATAACCTTTCGAGATAGGCGGAATAAAGAGTTTCTCGAGCGTGTAATTTATTAGCCGCGAGAACTTCACTTATGATTACTAAGAGATAATAACATCTATTAGCATATCAGAGAATGTCAGGGCTCAGCGTGATCGGTCTACGATTTGAGAATTTCCTTTCGATTGCGTCGGTAACTGCAATTCGAAATTCTTCAAGTGCAACAGGTGTTATTTACATGTTAGGTCTAATGTAACATCCTGAAATAGGATAATAAGAAAATCTTCATACAGAGTTATCAGATTCAGTCAGAAGGTAGGTACTGAATTCAAAAAATAAAGCAAGAAGCTATTTGATGGACTTTTAGGGATTTTTTATTGCTATGTATCTAGAAGAGTACGTATGGAACTAATTTACTTGTTTCGGTGTTTAATTATACAAAATACAGAGTTTGTAAGAATTTTTTTTATATAAATTACAATTTTTCGAACTGTAAGGTCAAATTGTTATACACTCTTTTGGGTTAAGTCTCGTTACAAATTCGCATTGTTTAGTTCAGCATAAAAGAAACATTTACAACATCAAAATTCAATGTTGGCAACAAGGGATATGTTTCATGGAATTTACGGTCATACAATAACATTAAAAACTATAATTTCAAGAAATTGAATATGCTACAATTCTATTTTCAAAGTAATTATTATTCAACTCGGGTCCAATAGAACGCTTTTTCGAAGGAAAGCATCCAACCACCTGGTAAGCTCACAGAGTTGAAAGAAAAATAGAAAATTCGATATGAAGATTCTCTTGCACAACCAAGTAGTATTAGTATTAGATTGCATTTATCGATTAAAACATGCTTTTATCAAAGAAAATATGATCACATGACAAAGGTGTATGTGGAATGCAATGGGCTGACGAGAGACACAAGAGTAATGACAAGAGCTTATTGTGTAATACGTTGTTGAATGAATTTAAGGAAGAAATGAGTAGGGAAAAGAAAGAATACTACCAACGTAACCAAAAGAAAAAAATGGAAATAATGCAGGAGTTTGAAAGAAATTGAAAAATGTCAACCAATTTTGCCGAAATTTCTCCTTCATAATGCGACACTGAAAGAGAGTCTATAGAAAAGAGCAAAATGTGGCTAGAACATTCACATACCATTTAAAGAATTTCTCATGAAAACCACAACTTCTTTGATGGTCCCCCAATATTTCAGAGATGTTATTGAACAGTCGAAATTTCTCATAGTTAGTTGTCTTGAAAATTCAAAAAAATATGTATAAACAAAACTTTCTTTACATCTATCAAGAATTTTAGAGAAGTTTCAAAACAATCATATCTTATGATTTTTGGAAGATTTTTTCCAATTTTTTGATAATCATAAAATGGAACTCCACCAGAATAATGGAGCGAGCTTCAAATTTTCGTGTTTTGATTACTTTTGTTTTTGAATTTCAGGAATTTTGTAGTCTGTTTGGCAACTCTTTTGAAATAATGTAAATTTTCAGGAAACTTCCTTGGTAATGGAGTTTGAAATCTAGGTCTTTCGGGTTTGAAATGTGAGTCTTTTTAGGTTTGAATTGTCATTATATTTGGATTTCGTTTTTTTCTTCAGCTTTTTCAGTTTCTTTTTTCCGAAATTTAGACTTACAAGTTCGAATTATATCTTTTGTCTTTCAAGTTTTAATGCCTTGAATTTTTTAATTTTAACTTTGAACTTTTAGGTTTTAAGGTTCGGTTAATTCGAAACATCTATTTTGTCTTGTTAATCTTTACATTTTCCTTTTCCATTTTAGTTTAATTTTTTTCGGTCTAAGATTTTCCGTTTTTCAGGTTCGAGATTTTGGATTTTTCTTCTGTTTATGGTTAGAACTTTGAAGTTTAAGGTTCGAGATCTTTCATGTTCGAAATCTCTATATAAGATATAGAGCTCAAAAATTCGATATATTGTTTCAGTTATTAGGTTCAAATTTCCGGTTTGTGCTTTCAGTTTTTAGGCACACAATTTTAGTTTTCAAGTTTCAAGTTTGTGTTAGCTGAGGTTCGTTGTTTAGATGTATCAAATTTAAAGGTCGAGATTTCGGTTTTCCCCATGGTTTTTAGGTTAAAGTTTTAGGGACGTAAGATCAAGATTAGTTCTTCCAGTATGAAATCTAGATTTATGGGTTCAAATTTCAGTTTTCAGGTTCGAAAGTAGGTGTTTTTGGTCTGAAATGTCATTACAGTTGAAATTTTTTGAGCTTTCAGGTTTGGAATTTATAGTTTTATAGTTTATTCTACTTTCAGGTCCGGATTTTAGGTTTCTAAATTTTAGGGCTCAAAATTTTGATTTCTTACTTATAAGTTTCAAGTTATTATGCTCAAAATTTATGTTTTCTCGGTTTTTGAGACCAAAATTGTGAGCGAACTAGGAAATCGCATATAAATTTGAAAGGTTAAACAAAAAAACGAAAAAACTGAAACCTCAGGTTTAAAAAAGACTCAAGTTCGAATTTCATACTTTCAGATTCAAATTTTTGATTCGATTTTTAGTGTTTTTTGTTTTTCGATTTGTCCTGGTTTTAGGTTTGAGATTTCGGTTTCCATGTTTACAATTCATATGTGTAAATTCGAAGGTTTTTTCAAGTATGAAATTACATTGCCTCAGATTGAGAAGTTTTTTTATTCTGTTTTCGAGTATTCCCATACTCTTTGTTTTAGGTTCAGAAGATCGCTTTTTTTCGGTTTGTTATTTTCAAAATTTTTAGTTTTTCAGATCTTATATTTGTTTTTAAATGTCACTTTTTGAAACAAAAATTTCGTTTCATGATTGTGAACAGCACCTGACTTTTAGGTGGCAGTGCAATAGGAGTCACGTGAAGTTAACAAGCAGGAAAAGATGTACAAGGGTGAAAACTATTCCTTCTGGGGCGTTTGGTGCCGTAGACATAATAAATGTCAATTTTTGTTCTGGGATTATTCATTATTTTGAATATTTATAGCTCGGTTTCGGGTTCTACGGCAACTTACAATACAAAACGTGTACCTTTGATAGTCTAACGATCATGTGGTCGGATGCCAGCTTTAATACTGTTGCTAGATAAGGACACAGCCTATTCTTTAACTATAACTTTTGAAAATGAAAAAATTACATTGTAAATGGTAGTTTGATTTTTTAGCAAGGATTGTTACATTATCAAAATTAAGGTTTAGTTTATGTGAATTTTTATCAAGAATGGTACATTTATTACTCAATTGTAAAATGTATTCATGGTTGTGAATATTTTTAAATAAATATTGCTTTGTTTGTTCAATATATTGTTCTGAACACATACATCAAATTTTGTATACTACATCACTTTGTTTATTTCAATGTTTTTATAGTAAGATACATTTTATTTAATTTATATTGTTCGTAAACTATTTTATATTTATTTATTTTTCATCATTATTATAATGGAGGGTACGCTCTAAAAAAATTTATCATTTTGTTATTATCGTATTTTGTAGTTATTAAATGCTTGTAATATATTCGTTGATTGGTATTGATAGTATTATATCATCTATAAAGCGTTTGTAAATTGGTGTACTATAATGAAACAAAACAGAATATTTTCATTGCCAAATTCATGAAAGTAGATGATGACAATAAAAAACAATTTTTAAATGGTAGAAAACTTTGTTTGAGTTGTAATTCAAACAATCTATTTAAGAATCAAAACTATTCCTTCTCGAACGTTTGCCATCGTAAACATAACAAATGCTCATTTTTGTTCAGGGATTATTCTTTGAACACAGGAACGGACGTCAGTCTTATAATCTAAAATTCGAACCAAAACCGAAAAAACTCAAACCCAAAAAAGTATTTGACTCAAATTTCATGCTATGAAGTTTAGTTTTTAGGTTTCACCCCGTTTTTGGGTTCGAGCTTTAGGTATTTCGGTTTGAAATTTCGGTGCTAAGGTTACATATTTTTAGGTTCCAAATTGTGACGTGCTCTTAGGTTTGATTTTTAGGGACTTTTCAATCCCTCAATTTTTTTCAGTTTCTAGATACGAATTTCGAAAAACCACACCTTACTTCTGAAACTCGGAGGTTCGAACCTAAAAACAGAAAGAAAAACCGAAACTTCTAACTAAAACATTTGAATAATCAAAAGTTCAAACTTCATTCTGAAAATGTAGCATTTTGTACTCTGAAATCTGAAACAAGAACTGAAACCGAAATTTTTATTGCCTGATCCATATGATAATTTGGAATTGATTAGAATTTTCATAATTTCTGCATTGTTCTTTTATTCGCATATATATATTTTGAAAAAATGAAATAGTTCTGCATATCATATGACTTTCACAACCACTTAATAGATGCATAATTGATGGAAAGATTCAGCAGAATATTCGGTCTACATGAAATGCAACACAGAAAGTTATCTTGTTTGGTATATATTTTAAAAACAAGAGATAATACAACACTATGAATGATAATAACTTGAATGCTCATAATGTTTCAAGCAGGTTTTTAAGGCAAGTTATCTTACGATTCACTAAACCGTGATTTGCGAATTGAATTTAGCTATTCAATTGAATGTATTTTAGAAAGTATGGAAGCAAGTGAATATCTTTTAAACGACAAGAACGATATTTATGAAATTTTGCAACATAGTGCAATGGAACAAAATGCATCTGATGTACATTTTTTTGTTAATAACATACTTCCGGTTTAAACTTCTTTAATTTAAATGTGACACGTTATATATTTTTGCAGGTATGGAAAGAGCTTGTTATTTTGAATTCACACATACTGAGTTCAGTGTAAAAAAATCTGTAAAAAAGAGGAATATAGCACTTTAATCAATCTCCTTTAATTTTTTTGCATTAGAGCAAAACACAATTTAGATAAACTAACTTATGTTGTTTGTATGCATTGCAATAAATTAATGAGTACAATCTAGTACCTCACTGTTGGAATTTTTCGAACGGCTAATGGACATCTGTAATGTCGACGAGCAAAATTTTTTTTCTGATGAGGCAACCTTTTGTTTAAATGGAACAGTTAATCGCCATAATTCAAGATATTGGTCAAATGAGAATCTTCATTGGATTCATGAAGCACATACCCAGCATCCACAGAAGTTGAATGTTTGGACGGGACTGGTCAAAAATAGGCTTATAGGCCCATTTTTTGTCAACGGAATGGGCAAGTACCACAAAATATTTGGTTTCAACAAGATGGAGCACCTCCCACTATAATAGACGGGTTAGTAATTTTATGGATGCGAATTTTTCATATCGATGGATTGGACGTAGAGGATTCATAGGGTGGCCTGCTCGTTGTCCGTATCTTAACCCGTTAGATTTTTTTTGGGGTTACCTAAAATCACGTGTTTACGTTAGACGACCAACATGCTTACAAGAATTGAAACAAAGAATTATTGACCAATGTGAACTAATACGTGGAGAAGTCTTAGAAAGAGCGACTCAAGAATTTGTCAATAGGATAACATATTGTCAACAAGTGAACGGCGAGCATATTGGACAATTGAAGTAATTTTGTTTCTCATTATTCTAAAATAAATAAATATGTATATACAACTATTGTACAACTAACAGTGAGTTATTTATCATTTTTAAAAATATTTTCGCTGAACCCAGTATGTATAAATTCAAAATAACAAGCTCTTTCAAAATCTGCAAAAATATATAGGGTGTCCCATTTAAATTAAAGAAGTTAATGGCATTTCAGGTTAAACCGGAGGTATCTTATTAACCAAAAAAATGTAATCACATGCATTTTGTTACATTGCACTACCTGCAAAATTTCATAAACATCATTCTTGTCGTTTAAAAGATATTTACTTGGTTCCATATTTTCTTCCAACCCTGTATATTCATTACACGGCGATAATGAATTCTTGATTTGTTTTCAGCAAAAAAGCTTCCATTCCTTCTTGGTAGTTTGCCATATCTGGAAGTGCAGTAAATATTTTTTCGGGATGCTCTTTATTGACAAGGAAGAAACCTCCTTCGCGATTTAAATTTAGAAATATCAGAACGCATTACGTTTAATGGACACTATTCGACCCCCCGTGACATTCCTGTCACGATTCGTCGTGATCATCCAAATGAGCGTTCGGACGGTGGCAAAATGCGTGTAATTAGGTTTCTCGTCTACTCGACGTACTAAAATAAATAACGTCCATCAATTTAAATATCGCCGTCCGTCGAACGTCGTCCGTTTTATTTTCACGGAAATTCGATTCCGAGTAGTTTCATGTCGTGGACGATAGCAGATGCATAAAAACGCTCGGCAAAGGCAAGAAAACGCCGCGAAGCGTGAATAATTTTAGGGACACCCAACAATGTGCTCTCTCGTATTCCATTGTATTGCAGAGACAATGCCAGCCACTGCCTATATCTTATCTATGTTGCGAACACACCTACAATCTTTACCGTTAAACTCGATTCTATTGAGTTCAAACTCAAACACGACACGCGTAAAAAATTGTACCGATGTTGGAAACAAAGTTTCCTTGAAACGCGATTCGAATTATTTTTTCATTTAATTGCCACGGCCGTCAAATTGCATCGAATGTATTGTTCGCTTTTTTCCGAATAATTATAGTTCGCCAATTTTGAGATCTATCGGAACGACAATAATCAACGAGGTAGTTTTTTCTAGATATCGCCTAATTAAAATGATATTACGGACGGAGAGTTACAAGTCACGTTTTCCATTGTAACGAAATTCCTGTCGGTTATTTCGATAATTGACGAGACAATCAACTTTTGAAATACGACATCCGCTCAATGTTTGTACGATTCGAAGCAACCCTCTTCATTTGGTAAAATGACATCCCGTACAACCCTTTTCCCTTTCAGACGTTCAAACGTTGATCCCAAGAGAATGAGGGGTATCATAAAAACTAATAATACATATATCAAAAGATCTGTCGCATTTTGGGGTGGTTAAAGGATGTACGCTTTCTTATGTTCGAACCGGAGCGATGCGATGATGGCGTAAGCGAAATATGAAACCGCGAAGAACACGATCTACCGGACTAAGTGGCGGCGGCGCATCCGCAAAAAAATTGCCATATTACGACGTTGACCATTTTTGCAGAACGGCCATTGCCGCCACCGTGATTTCGACCATATGGACATTTTATTCTGGTCGAGATCCGTTCAACATCCGTTCTCGTTTTTCCCTTTCTCCGGAAACGTCAACGGTTCGGTTTGAATCGGAAATTAATCGACCACATGCCAGCGATGATTTGATTGTTTCGCTGAGGGATTACGTAAATCGCGGTTTCAAATGCATATGTATCATTACAGTTTTATCGGATTTACATAATTTTGATTGCGACTATTTGAATGAATATAAATTTTAAGTACGAAGCGCCTCAATTTTTTGGTGAGACGGTATGGTGAGGGTGGATATTTGAGCATTTTGTTCAAATTCCCAAAATGTCAAAGACTGCCAAAAAAAATGAAATTCTTTTTATTATAGCAAGCTCGAAATATATCGCGAAACTTAGCAAAACCCTTTGATCTTTCCTAATATATTTTCTACGGAAATTTTAATGACTCTTGGACTTTTTGTGAAAATCTATGAATTTTCAAGAAAAGTGACTACAGTTTTTTCATAATTGCTTTTCCTTCTCTCATAATCACAAAAGAACGTCAGAATCGATATGTTTTAGGGATTATTGGAAAATTTCCGATTATCAGAGATTGACGAGGACGGCCTGAGGAGCGCTCAGGGTGAATAATAAAAACCAAGTTTGATCAACTGGTTCTGGTGTCGCGAGAGAGAGAGAGCTTCTCGATGTCGTTGTCTGATGATCACTGCCTCAGGCGATGTGCATCGCGGTTGATATAGGCGCGAGGCCGGAAGTGGCGGTCGGCCAATGCGGCGCGACTTGTGTTCGCGTGTGTATGCGGGGCGTGGCTCTCTCGCGGTTGTTGTACGAGCTGTCAGGAAATTGGGTCGGTAACAGTCTCCCCCCCTCCGTTGACAGCCCGTACAAATGACACCAGCAGAAACCGATTCTTTATTCGAACAAAAACATATTTACATAAGTGGAAAAACAAAAGAGAAAAGAAACTGACTAACGAACTTAACCTAGTACAAACACTTAACTAATTTCATGTCTCTATCTCGTCCCAACACTCCTGAACCACTGTTTACGTTGTCGCACTGGCGTTGTCCGGAGGTCTTGCTGCACCTGTGGGAACCGGACGAATGTCCGTCACGTGCCGCTTTGTGACGTGTCCCCCTTCGTCCACGTGGTAAACCGTTTGGCCGGCCATCCGCTTGATCTTAAACGGACCTGCCCATTTTGGTCCGAAACTTCCAGCCGTGAAATGTTTGATTAGGACTTCTTGTCCGGGCTGGTATATCGGGACTGTACCGCTTAGTTTCGGGTATCTCCGCTGTTGGTAGCGGATTTGGTTGGTCCGAGCGTCTTGAATCCGTCTTCGGGGTTGGCGAGCAGGCAAAACTTCCTCCGGGAGTTGCCAATAGCCTGGTAAGTTCAAGTTTCTCCCAAAGAGGATCGTGGCGGGTGTATGTTGCGTGGCCTCGTTCCGGCGGCGTCGCAAAGAGAACAGTACATTGTGGAGCTGTCTGTCCCAACGTTCCGGTTGTCGGCCATGGAGGAGTATTCGTAATCCCTTTTTCAGCTCCTGGTTCCTCCTTTCCGTCGGATTGGCCTGGGGGTGGTAACATGCAGTGGCCCAATGTTCCACCTTCCACTTCTTTCCACATTGGTCGTTCCAGTGGTGACTGGTAAATTGGCTGCCATTGTCGGTTATGAGTGCCCGTGGATATCCATATCTTTGGAACACTTCCTTTTCCAGTACCCTGGCCACCGTGTGCGACGTGGACTCCGGTAGGGCGAACGCTTCTACCCATCTGGATAGCAAGTCCGTAACGACGAGGATGAAACGGTTGCCAGATGAGGTTTTGGGATATGGGCCCATTAGGTCACACGCGACCGTTTCCCATGGCTTCTTGGGTTGTCGTGGTCTGAGCGGGATATTCGGTGCGTGTGGACGCTTCTTGTACTGGGCGCACAAAAGACATCCCTTCACGTAATTGGTGACGTCTTTGTTCACGGTGGCCCAGATGAAGATTGAAGTTACTTCTCGTAAGGTTTCCTCGCGTCCCGGGTGTCCCGCCAGTGCCGCATCATGGCAATTGAACATTACATGGCCGCGCATGGTTGGTGGGACGTATAATCTGATGCCCTCAGGTTGTGTATAGTAAAGGGCGCCGTCGATGGCCCTTCTTTGTCCTGCGTTTGTTTCCCCTTTTAACAACTGTTCGATGACCGATTGCACTTCCGCATCTTCTTTCTGGGCCTGTATAACTCGACTGACGATGGTGGTGAACGTCTGAGTTGCTGGATCCGCCGCAGAGGTGCTCGCTTCCGTTTCCCCATCTGCCATCGCGGTCATTGGGGCGAATAATTTTTTGTCATCTAGGTCGGGGCGTGTGTCGTCGGCCTCTGGGGCACGAGAGAGCAAATCCGGTAGCTCATTATGCTTCCCTGGTACATGTTCGATGACGAACGAGTACTCTTGTAGTAGGAGTGACCAGCGGGTGAGTTTTGCTCGTTCGTCTTTGCTCTTCGACAACCACTGCAGGGATCGGTTATCGGTTCTGAGCCGGAAAGTGACATTCTCCAGGTAGTGTCTAAATTTTTGTATACCCCACACAATCGCCAAGCATTCTTGCTCATTCACGTGGTAACGTTGTTCGGGTGGTCGGAACTTCGCACTCGCATGAGCAATTATTAGGCGTTCGCTGCTGTCACCTTCTTGGTACAGGACGGCAGCCATTCCCATTTTGCTTGCGTCGGTTTGTAGGATGAATTGCTTGGTCATGTCCGGTCGATGTAATACTATGGGTTTCTCCAGTAAGCTCTTAAGTTTGTCTACGGCGGCCTGGGCCTCCTGGGACCACTGCCAACGTCGCTTCGTCGATAATAAATCCGTTAAGGGCGCCGTTATGGACGCGTAACTCGGGATATACTCTCGGAGCCATCCCACGATACCGAGAAATTTACGTAAGTTCGTTCGGTTGGTCGGCACTGGGTGTTCGATCACTTGTTTCACGTGTGTCTCACTCGCGAAGTTCCCGATGTCCGCCACTACATGACCTAGGTAGTTTATTTTTGTGGAGCCGAACACGCACTTTTCTGGCGCACACCGTAACCCGTGCTGTTGTAAGCGTTCAAACACTAAATATAAATGGACCAAATGTTCGTCATAGGTCTTACTATAAATCACTACATCGTCTAGATACACTGTCGCGCACGTTAGTCCCGCTAAAACCTTTTGCGTCATGAAACGCTGAAAGGTCGCAGGTGCGTTTTTCAACCCGAAAGCCATGACGTTGAACTCAAACAAGGCACCGTCTGGGGTCGCGAACGCGGTGAACTTTTTGCTGTCCTCTGTTAATGGGATTTGCCAATAACCTTGGCGTAAATCCAGGGTAGAGAATATACGCGCGGCTCCGATGTCTTTCAGGCAATCAGTGAGGTTCGGTAACGGGGAAGCTTCGCTCACCGTTATGGCGTTTAATGCCCTGAAGTCCAAACACAACCGGGATTTCCCATTCTTCTTTGGGACGATTAACACGGGACTACAAAAGTTCGAATTGGATGGCCGGATGCGACCATCCCGGAGTAGCTGTTCGACCTCGGCTTGAATGAGTTGTTTCTTGACGGCGTTGGTTCGGTACGGGCGAGTGTACGCGACCTTGGTCGGATCGGTAAGCACGATTTTGTGTTTGACACTGGTGGTTTGTGATGGGACGCCTGCGGGGTCGAGGTTCTCTCGAAATTGGTGGATCATGTTTCGGAAAGGCAGCTGGAACTCTGCCGGAAAGTGGTGAATCACCTCGGGAACGTTTTCGGTGTCTATCTTCGGAGGCGAAGACCAATAGGTTAGTGTCCGTTTTTCTTGGCCGAAATGGATGCAGCGGCGGCCGACGTCGATGGTGCACCGTTGTTCAGTGATCCACGGCATGCCCAAGATCACGGGCACCGTGGCGTCCTTAATGGTGTGGAAACTGATTGGCATTTTTACCCCTCGATTTCGACGCTTGTTAGGACTTGTTCTTGTATTGGAACTCGTTCCCCAGCGATGGTGGTCAGGGCCCCGCCTGGTGAGTGACGGGATGTCGCCGACGGAACCAATTCAGCATCCAGTAGGTTCAGGTTAGTGCCAGTGTCAATTAGGGCATTCACTCGTTGACCGCCGATGATTACCCATAACCGCGGACACGGTACGGTGGATTTCGTCACTGAACAGCACGAAAGAAGGCGGTTTTCCTCGGTCGGCGAATGTTGTACGTTTTTGATTGATCTGGCTTCGTCCTTCACTGGGTGTTGGTGGTTGGTCGGCCGATTACCGGTGTGTAACCGGCCGCTTATTGGTTTCCCTGTTTCTCTTTCAGTACAGGGCAGTGCCGGTGCCAGTGCTGTCCTGGGCAATGACGACAGGGTGGCGGAATTGCCTTCTGTTCTGGTTCCGCAGGCCTTTCTCTTTTGGTTTGCGGTCCCGGCCTGGATGTTGTGGGTTTGTTGGCGTTGCGGACCGCTTTAGCAGTGGGAAATCCATCGAGCGCAAGATCGATGAGATGTTCGATGTTGCTAGGCTTATGCGGGCGTATCAATCCGGCTAATTCAGGCCACATCAGGTCCAAGATGCGCATGGTCAGGTCGTGTTCGCTTTCGGTGGGAAATAGTCTTCGGCCAAGCCGCTCTTTGGCCATCACAAACGCGGCGGGAGATTCGTCGTCTTGTTGGGTCTCGTATTCGAATCGTTTCTTCAGGTTCCGGATCGCTGCTGGGCTGCCGAATTCCTTTAGAATTGTCCGTCTGAGTTGGAAGTAGGTGATCTCAGCGAGCGAAAATTGTTCTAGTGTGATTCTCGCTTCCCCCTCTAGGCATTGTACGAGGAGGTCATGGAGATCGTCTTCATCGGTCGCCCCCATGGCAGCCACGTATCGGTCGAAACGTGCCAGAAATTTCTCGGGGCATTGGGATGCCTTACCGGCAAACATGGGTAGTCGTGGTGGCATCGTCGGTGTCGGATTTTGGACTGTGACGGCGGGTGCTGGTAGTGTCACAGATAAATCGGCCGTCGTGGTTTTGGGGTCTTCGGTTTCTTCTCCTTGCCCGTCATCTTACAGGTGGAGAGTCGTTCGTTTCGTTATGGGCGCCACTGGGTTTCTATTCATAACTCATTTTGCACTTTATCACTTACCTCAAGTTTTGAGATGCACAAGACATTTGTAGGAATTTTGAACATATCTAAGCATCTTTTCGTCTATAAAAACTTCAGTGTTCGATTTTTTAATTGAAACATATATGCGTTTATTTTAAAGCATGTGTTCTACAGTTGCCGTTCATAAAAAAATAATCCTTTCTACAGCTGCAATGAATAGTTTTTAAGAGATGATGTCTCTTGGGGTTTTCAACCACAAATTGTAGCAATCTTTCTAGATTCCGAATCATATTTGAAAACGAAACGGTAGTTTTTTTCCGTCCCTACTTTGGAAGTGGAATTTGATTCAAATATTATTGTTTTATAAACGTCACACGATAAATAAAGAATTATAAAATCAATTCACAGTCAGGAACAGCAATCCCTCTTGTTACAGAAATTATCAGTTGAACTAGATAAGATGGTACAGTTCTGGGACAAAATATCTCTCCCTGCCATTTCCTGATACATATATAAAAATATATAATAAATACCGGATGTTTCAACGCGGGTTAATCATTAAAGGTTTACGTTTACCCAGAAATATTGGGTGTTTCAGCTCGAAATTTGAGTTATAAGAGTTTGCGCCTACGCTCTCTCATTTTAAAATATTTTCATTCAAAAGGCACTTCTGGTTGTACCGGATATTGATCCCCACTTAATTTTTTTAAATAGAATGTAGGAATTTTTTCATCAATACTTATTTTTGATCGAAAAAATAAAGCTACTTTATTCATACAACTCATAGCTGATTCTCAATCGTTTTGAAGTTATTTCGACTTTTGTGATTTTTTTGTCACTTTTCCATCCAAATCTCCATAAGGTCCAAGGTAGCGAAATTTCCGCTAATTTCTGCTGCGCATGCCCGATTCCAAGATGGCGTCCACCGATCAGCTGATTCCAATTGTTTCATGTGTCACATGTGTCATCTGTCATTGCCCGTCACCACCAGATGGCGCTTTCTGTCACCTGTCAACTTGTCATTGTCCACCACCAGATGGCTATCATCTATCCATAAGCAGTCGTCTTATTTATTCATATAGTGATCCTATTGTTCTCTGCCGAGAACAAAAGTTTTGTATTCACATTTTATACTTGAGTATCTGTTTTTTATCCGCTTTTTATACATGAGTATCCGTTTGGTATCCGCTTTTTGTACCTGAATATCCCTTTTGTATCCGCTTTTGTACCTTAGTATCCGTTTTGTATCCACTTTTTGTACCTAGGCATCCGTTTTGCATCCACTTTTTATATCAGTATCCGTTTTGTATCCGCCTTTTGTACCTGAGTATCCACTTTTTATACCCGTGTATCCGTTTTGCCGAAATCCGAAAGTGGTGGGGGGTAATATTTCCTGCAGAAAATTCTATGGGTGGTAGAGTAGTGCCTTTGACGCCATTTTGCACATCAACGTCATCTGTAGCCCCGAAAATTAAAAGAGAGTACCATACGGTGTTAGAAAAAATGACATCATGACAGGTGACATAGCGCCATCTGGTGGTGGACAATGACAAGATGACAGGTGACAGATAGCGCCATCTGGTAGTGGCAGGCAATGACAGATGACACATGTAACAATTGAAATCAGCTGATCGGTATACGCCATCTTGGAATCGGGCATGCGTAGTAGCAATCAGCAGAAATTTCGCAATTTTGGACTTCCTTATGGAGATTTACATGTAAAAATGGTCTTCAATAAGACGTATTCATCTTGACATGAGGAGTTTAAAAATCGCAGGGTATTCAAAACTCATCAAAATAATTATTGATAATACGAACGAAAAAATAAACGAGCAAAATATGTGAAACTTAAACAGCTATAGTTTTTCAAATAACGCGGCATACTTTTGATTACACCGTTCAATTGCTACATCAACTGTATAACGCGGCATACTTAAATCGTGATTTGTAAGAAAATGCAGCACCGTATTTCAACATTGCTACATCGTAAACTCGCACTAGGCCTACTGGACGAAATTGATGTACATTGTTCCTATCTCAAATTCATATTTCTTAGGTAATTCCAAAACAACTAAAATTTTATTCAGTGCTTATGGAGAACTTGCTTTAGATTATTTTTCTTCATGTAATTACTATGGCAACGAGAAAAATGCATAATAAACTGTGTGATAGAAATTGTCAGATGTTTCTCGATTACTCTTTGCATTGCGAGAAAATTATTGGTATTATGAACTGGACTATTGAAGTGATTTTTGACTTATACTTGGTGAAAATCAGGAGAAATTGAACAAATTTACAGAAAATCCAACACCAATTATTCTGATTCTCCCAAAGTAGCTCGGAGCAAATTCTGAAAAATTGAAAAAATGCTGAAGAAATCCAATTGTCATTATAAATAAAAGTGTCTAGTGTAGGAGTTGTTTTATTTCCTCCTTCTAAAAATATTATCACCAAATTCAGTTTTTCATAGGAGTTCAATTAGTTCGTAGGAATTCAAGCGAAAACTGAATTAAAATTATTGAACTGCGACGAATTTTTCAACACATAAAATTCTAAGCTCGGATCAAGAAAATTTCCCATATCTATAACAATTTCTGATCATTGTTTCGGATTAACTGTCAATCCATTTCAATGTCTCAAACTTTTTCCCAAACCTTCCTCTATTCTCTTCCAGAAGCATTTGTAGAATTTCAAAAATTTGTCCAGATTTCCTGAGGATTTTTTTTTATTACAACCAAATCACTTATACTTCATTTCTTCTTTATCAACCTATCCTAATAACCTAATCCTAATTTTCTGTATTCCACTACGTTTTTACGATTGATGCGTTTCTCTTCAATTTGCTTCCCATTCAAAATGGAATTAAACACAAAAATAACATTTCTCAATTATGTTTCCTGCAGATTGCTTTTTGCTTTCCATAATTTGCAGGAAATTTTACTCCCTTTGTGAAGTATTCAACTATTAGTCTCTATACACATTTTCCCCAAATATTAAATATTGTAGTTAATTCAGTAAATGCCAAGATATTCAAGATTTGTGCCAAGTTTAATGTATATTGCAAATTTGCTACAAAAATGATAAACTTGTACGGAATTTGCATGATAATATATTTCAGATCTCTCTAAAATTTTCAAATCACTTCCTTGATCAAATATTGGTAGGAGTATAAAATTTTTATTTGTTACATGTTCTTTCCGTTTTGTGTTATTATTGTCGTGTTTCGTTTCTTCCGGGACATAATAAATTGACTTATTTGTGAAAATTTTGGAAAATAACCTGAAAATTTTTTTGAAATTTCCTGGAAGTTTGGAAATTTCTTTAAAATTCAATAATCTTTTTGATCTTCAACAAATACTGAAAGCTTCTATATCATATGACATGTATTATGAATTTTCAGATGAAACACGCAAAGTTTCAGGAAATGTCTATAAATTTCACGAATTTTTCAAAATTTATCTTCATTTTTCTAGATAGACGAAGCATTTCTAACAAAATCGATTGATATTGAATAGTTCCTCAGAAAAATTGGCCATTTTGAGTCCTTTTTGGTCAAACAATCAGAAAAAATTCTCAAATGTTTTTTTGGCTTTTCGGGCATTTTTGGAGATCCGCGAGAATTTTATTGGCAACTTGCACATACTTTTGGAGTGTCTAAGAAGTCAAACCATATATTAACAAATTGCATTCCTGAAATTTCTGAAAAATGGTTTAAAAAATTTCTTTAAAATTCCCTGGAAATTATGATCAACTTGAAAATTTCTTTGGAACACAGGTAATCCTCCTCAGCTTTGGTGAACATTGAAAAAATATCTGCAAGATTCAATACAAATCGAGAAATATGTGAAAATGAACAAATGATTAACATTTTTCGAATTTTTTGAAAATTAGACATTCAACTCCTAATTTCTTTGAACTCTTAGAATTTTTTTGAAACTCTGGAGAGACCCAAGAGGATTCCTTTGAAATTTGAGAATATTTTTATTCTAAGAAAACAGTGATTTATTTTCAACATTTCTAGGAAAATGGTTGATACTAGTACTTTCAACATTTCTCAACATGAAAATGAAAAAATGATTAACATTTTTGAAAATTTTTGAAAATTAGATATTCATCTCCTGATTTCTTTGAGCTCTTAGAGATTCTAAGAAATTCTTTAAAATTCTGGAGAGACCCAAGAGGATTTTTTGGAATTCGAGAATATTTCCTATTCTAAGAAAACAGTGATTTATTTTCAACATTTCTGAAAAATGGTTGATACAATGACTTTTCAACATTTCTCAACATGAAAATTTCTTGGAAGTTCTATGAACTTGAAGAAATGTGTGATATCTTTTTTATTCAATGAATCATTGTCGAACTTTTCACAACGAATCGACTAGCTTCCAAAAATTGATGCATTTCAGTAATTCTTTCCAACAATGTGCTCAATGAGTATCGTGTCTGCTTTGAATATTCTGAGGATTTTGCCACCGAACATATGGAAATAAAACAGTCCAATTTGTGCTAGAATAATTGCTACCAAAATTAAACCTCTCGGCGTTTTGAGAAAATCATTTCGCTGATTACTTTTATGTTGATCATATTGTATACATATACAATACATATAAAATTATACTCACTAAAATATGGTGTGTAATTGAAGGTGGACATACCTGCAACAGAAAAGAAAAGGTAAGTGTTACATATTTGGAATGAGCAATGATCATGAATAACAATGGATTTGCTACTTGTAATACATGGAGTGAAACCAGAATAAATTTTATAGTAAAATTAAAACATTCTTGTACAAAAACGTAGAATAAAATTGAAAAAATTGAAAGACGTTCTTGAATATTTATAAACCCCTCTTAATACTGGAATACCTTAAGGAAAATTTTCTTATTGTATATTATTGATACACCCCCCAGTTACCACATTTGAACCATTGACCTTATAAAACGCTGGCGTCTCCACTGCTTTCCTGATGAGCATTCCACGAACAATTTTTTTGGATTTTGCATGCTTCTTAATCAAATAGTCAAATCATCTCAGTGCGATTGTACACGTTCAATTAGAATTTCACTTTTTCGTGCTAGTTTAAAGGAGTGATTTTCTTTCAATTTGTCACTTCTACTTGCGCCGGTTCCCAGACCTGTTCAAGTGACTGGTACGGACGATTTTCTAATGATTATTCCACATCAACACGAACGATGGATATTATTAGATTATTGTGCACCTTGTGCTGCGCCTTCAAAATGTATTTTCTTGTGACGCATTCGAGTCCATCCCCTTCAACGAAAATCCCAACGGTGCAAAACGAAATCACGTGACAGGTCTTGGCCGAAAGAATATTGCGTGCGTAACGTGACGTCATACAGTTCAATAATTACGAGACCACCTCGAATATTTAAAGATGAGTCATTCATTAAAATGTTTTTTATGATAGCGCCGCAGTGTTCGCTCGATGATTTCAAGATGATACGGTGACAACGAAGCGATTTGAATCGGAGGAGTACCCGTTATGGTTTTATTATTGTTAAAACAGCTTCTCGGTTCTGGATAATGTTTTCGTATCGTCGTCTCTTGGAAGCGTTTTAAAATTTGATATTACACACTCGTTTGTCGTTTCATTGCATAATTAAATTTGCTCAACAACCATTAGATGTTCGTGCTGATTTTTTTAAACGATTCAATTCAAAGTTTTCGGGCACCTGTTCATTGTTTCCCATCTTTATACCCACATAAGATTGAAGCTTTTTATTATTTCAATTCCTCAAGCTGCGCGTCTTGACCAATGATAATTTATTACCTCACAGTGAAATAATTAAAACTACCAGCTGCTAGTATGAAGAATTTTATGTTTACTCACATATGTCTTTTGGTAAAGCTGTTATACCAAAAAAAAAATAGATTCCCAAGTTCACGATATCGCTCTTTTGTTAACAAAAGTTTTTCATTGGAATCCTAATTGGAACCGGTATCGTAATCGTTCATACCAGTTCTATTTTATACGAGAGAATCCGTTTAATATCGTTATAATGACGCAAGAAAATAAATTGTTATATTTATGTGAATTGGTTGAAATTGTTTTTCTATTCGCCATAAATAACATAATGCATGTCCAACTCTTTTGACTTCAAGTGTACTGCACTGAATTACTGCAATTCCTCTCATTTTTTGAATCGAATTAATAAGAGTTGATGGAAAGCCAACTGGGGACTAATGAAGAATTTGTATTATAGTTAAACATGTACGTTTAAGAGGGTGACCCAGTGTAAAAGTTTAGCTTCTGTCCTATAGCTCTGCTAATTGTATACAAGAAATATGCACCCTTCCCGTTATTAGTTTGTTTACGTTTTAGTTAATTGTGGATACAAAAATTGGGATATGAAACAGTTTTCAACTGTTTTTCAATCTTCTAACGAAAATTACTAGAGATTCGTTCTGAATTTTGAATCTGTGAGAAATATTTGTATATTATTATCAATTTTCAATGATCTTCAGGAAGACGTTGGAATTTTAGGATCCATTTCAAAAATAATAAATCTGTTCTCAGTACAATTTGTGTACCAAAAAACTGTTGTTAGCGATTGTCTGTGATTTTCTCTTTTAACTTAAATGTACGTCTCAGATAAATTCCTACTGCTCTTTGAAAATTGTCATAATAATTATTGCGAAGCTAACCTAGACATACGTTTTTCTGACAAATGCAGTCTACAGCCAACCACAAGCAGAGATTTCTTGGTACACATATTATGAATCTGATTCAGATGCAGCAGTGAAATAAGATGATTTTAAATTGTAACTTAAGATTGAACATCTGAATACACTTTTTTCTGAGAAAGTTTTTAATCAAATGAATATAATTGGAGAATAGTGAAAATGAATTGTTTTTTCGAAAAAAATCAAGAGTAAAATGGCAGAAAAATTGGGACAGACAGTCTTGAGACAATCTGCGACCTCGGCGTTCATCAATATTCATGCCATTCTCTGAATCTTGGTGGCCAATGTCAGTGGATCGGAAGGAAAGAGTTTCATTACACGAATTTGAGGGACTGTTTATAGAACTATTGAGAGTAACTATAATACATAGATAGATTGTGAAGAAGTAAATGAAGAATTTCTTGACAATTTGGACATATGTCCCAAACTTGTTAGTTGTCCATAAATATTCCCAAGAGAGGACAGAAAAATTTCTTGAAATCTCTACATAATTCTGAATAACTCGAGAAACATTTAAATTTGATAATATGTCTGATCCTCGCGACCGCCAACCGTGGAGAAATTTCTGGAAAAGTTAGATATGAATCTGATATTTTTGTGGAAATCTATTAATTTTCTCAACATTTCTGCGACTATCTTTTTGCATTAGTTACATTTGTGATATTTCCATGATTTTCTCATAAGAATGAGAGTTTTTAAGAACCGGTGGAGGTTTTTATTGAAAAATTATAATATGTATTTTGTTTCTAACTTGATTGAATACATGAAACACTTTGAGAATTTTCTATGAGGCATTTTTTTTTGGTTCACATCCTTGATATTCATAAAATAGGAAGTGATATAACTTTATTTGAAATTTCTTGACGACAAACAGGAAAATAGAAAATGTTGACTGATTTGAGGAAATCTATAACTTCATACTTTTCTGTGATTAAGTGTTTAAGAAATTTGAAAATTCCATATAAATCCTGAAAGTTTCGGAAATTTTCGATGACCATACTTATTATGCCAATTTCTGACGCTTTCGTCTGATTTTCTCGTAATAGCATAACAAAACTGCGATTCCCTAAATATTCCAAAAATCTTTCCACTTCTTTGAACTCAAACGAGATCTCTGAAGAATTGCTTGGAATTTCCAACAAAATCCGAGACTTCAATTAGATTCTTCGAAATTTCTGGGAAATGAACAGGAAAGTTCTGGTTTCTCATTAATTAAAGGACGTCTCTGATGATTCGGATAATATGTGAAAAATCGTGGAATTATACCAATTTTCTGAAATTTTCGACTGCAATTAATTTTTAGTCAGATTTTCTCAAAATTTTCTTTCGGTATATAATTTTCATAGCAGAAATTTCGTTAAAATTAATAAAAGTTTTCAAGTCTCATCGAAAATTGTGGAAAATTTGTTCCTATTTCCTACAGCTGTTTAAAAATCTTACAGAGATTTTCGAATGCTTTGTCATTCCTCGGAATAGATTTCTGAGTAATTTCTTAGCGATTTGCTTATATTCCCAAGAAACGCGAAATTTCTGAAAAATGGGCGAAATTCCTTCGAATTTTGATAATGCATTTATAGATTCGAAGAAATATTTGCGCAATTATTGAATTTTTCATATTGGTAAAATCCGGATTTCATGTGGAAATCAATGAATTTTCATCAGATTTATGCGATAATTCACTCCCATGCGGCTTTTTGAAGATTTTGTGCCATTTTCGCATTATAAAACTTTGCAAAATTTTCCAAGAATGAGACTAACTGAAATTCTGGAGAAGGTCACGAAAAGTTGATCACGAAATTCGTACAATTTTTTTTATGCAAATGAGGATGTTCTCGAAAATTTTGAAGAATTGAATCACATGTGAAATTTCAATGAAATGCACAAAATAACTCAATGCAATTCTAATTTATTAAAGAAATTCCTTTCTAAAATTTGATTACACTTTTAATTTTTGTAAATATGTATTCACGAATATTCCCGCCTGCACTATGAGTTGAAAATTTTTCACACCAATCTATGAAATTTCAGGAGATTTTGTTGATTTAATAATCCTAGTAATATCCCCGATTCTTCGACATTTTTTGACATTTTCTTGAAAAATAATGGAAATTTTGCAAGAATTGGTAAACCCTGAAAACTCGAGGTATTTTCTAAAACACTTTCGAAATGTGTATTTGTCATGAACTTCTCAAGAAATCTGTGATCAGTTCCATGAGAAGAACGCGTCCAAAATCAATTCGATAATTTTTTCGAAGTTTTTTTTTTGGAAAATTATAAAACTTCGTTACTCAAACATTTTGGAAAGTCTGGGCAATTTGCTAAAGTTCAGCAAAAAAAAAGTGATAAAATTGTAATTCGCATTAATTCAACTTTCTGTATTCAAACTTCCGTTTGATTTATGAGATTTCAACTTTTTTACTTTTTTCAATTTTTTTGCCAGTTGGTTATATTTTATGTTTTCGGCTTCGATTTCTTGATATTCCTGTTGAGATTTTGAATCTCCTCAGTTCTTGGATAGTTTCTGCGAAACGTTTCAACGGCATGGACAACCAAGAATCGTGAAACTCTACAAATCTAAACATACAAGAAAGGAAATTTGGTAAAATCATCATAAATCAATGGATATTTTTTCTCAGGCAGTTTTTTTAGTTCCCTGATGAAATGAGTTTTCTGATCGTTTTACATAATTTGATCAGAAAAACAACCTACCATGTTCTATGAAAATTTTGTGATAAATATAGTGCTTTTTGGCCTATGTTTCATCTCCACTTTTGATATTTTAGAATACAAAAACGTTTTTTTTCTACAAGGATTTTTTTACGATTTTCGACCTTTTTGTGTTCCTCAAGTAATGAATGAAGAATGCAATAACTCAATCATGTTCTAAGGCAAATGTGGTTTCGATTTGAACTATCGCCTATTTTTGTCATACCAAACATTTTGTTGGACTTTATTCGTGTTTTCAACGAATAACCAAAAAGTTTTAAACGTCAAGAATTATTCATTATTCATAGAGACGTTGAATCCTCTATGTACCTATGTACAAAACAAATGTAGATAAAATCTATTGGTGTTAGAAGGTGTTATTTCTCACCAACCCGGTGATAGGGTATAATTTTGAAAATCCTCTGAAAAGTAAGTCACGGCGGGACCGGGAATCGAACCCGGACCTCCAGCATTACGCGCTGTTGCTCATATATGAAAAATAAGTCATAGTCGGGGTAGCTTAGTGGTAGAGCAACAGCGCGTAATGCTGGAGGTCCGGGTTCGATTCCCGGTCCCGCCGTGACTTACTTTTCAGAGGATTTTCAAAATCTATTGGAATAACACAAAACAACAGAATTGATCCTATAAAATTCGTTTGTGTCATATAAAAAAACCTGCACAATATATTTAAAAGAACATTTGAAGGTCAACTATTGTGGCTTTCGGGTTGCATTTTTGAATTTCTGTATCAATATTGGGTTTTGACACGAAGAATTCGATTTTTTCCCTCTAAAAAAACACGAAAAATCGAGTTTGTCTTCCGATATGATGATAAAAAATCAACAAGACTTCTGAATCGAACGCAAAGTTTCCGTGAGATTTGATGGCATCATTGCTTTTTCATTCGCTAATTAAAAAACCCAAAGAATTTCCTAAAATTCGTTGACAATGCAAAATCAATGATTTACAAATATGCATGTGAAAGTTGAAGATAAATATGGATAAAAAAGATTCGAACTAAACATATAATGTTTATCTAAAGATAAAGATTCAAAATACGAACAATGAATTTTAGTGTATATGTGCACTTCTAATAGTCTAACAGTCAAAATCTTGGTTTTCTACGGAATTTTTCGCAACACATGTACACTCCCTATTTTTTATTTGTTCCTCCGTCATTGTCTATAGCAGAAATTTTGGTGAGAGTGTGTTTATGAATTCGCTCCCTTTGGTGAAATCCGATAGAACTATGTACATTCAGAAACCAAACATTTCACATCTTGTAGAACAAATATTTTGTTAATTTTTTATACTGTCTCCCAAAGACGGGCACGGTAATAGGAAATCAATTGGTCCGGCCGATCAGTTCTCCCTAAGTACATATTGTATTTCAGAAGAGCTAAAGGTTTTTCATGAGTTACCCCTTTTTTATTAACATTTCAGAAGTTTGAATCTATTTTACGGATTGAGTATTCTATTTTGACAACTTTTGAATTTATACAAGTCAGGGGCAGTGTGTCTACCGGATTGAAAACTAGCCTTATACTACTGTACTTTACGACATGGAGTTTGCCTGAATTTAAGTTGATAGGAAAATCTGCTTTACAGTAGCGTTTTCAGAAATGCCTATATGGCTCCAAAGTGAAAGGTTTTCAGGTGAGATTGCAAAAAATATAAATATCAAGAACAACATACAAAAAATCACAATTTGTTTTCAAACTTAGCTTATCTTAAGAGTTGTGTGTAAGTTTGAAGCTTCTATCCATTGCTCATAATATAATGACACTTGGAAAATTAAACTTAAAATTAAATTACACCCTTGATTAACATTCTCGTGTGGTAATTCACGTGGATAACAAATCGAAATATCAACATTTCTCTTCTTACCAATGTCAAAACGATACCCAGCTGACTGAAATATAGAAATGAAACTCCTATCGTCCTTGACAATCGGTGGATTTTTGTACGCTGACACGCACAGTCTAAAAGTGCGACGAATTAATTGACGATGTTATTTTAACAGATGGTCAATTGGTTCAATAAATTGATAATCAAAGCTCGGGCGCCGTGTGGACGGGGTGTTAGAAGAAGAAATTTCGAAAATCCCGCCAGGGTCAACGTCCAAGTTCCGAACGTTACGTGACCGAACAATACGTCTGCTACGTAAATCTGATAGCATCTCTTCAGATTTTATCGTACCAGCACTTCTCAAAATACTTCGTCGGTAAATGAGGGTTGAGATAAAGGAAACTACCCTCCCGTAGATTGCCATTCATCTGATAAGTGACACTTCATTGTCGCCCTTCCTGCTTCCTAAAGGTTCAACTTGGACTCGCTGCAATTTTTGAGCACTTCGAGTTTTGTTTCAGTTTCTAAAAGGAAATCTTTCCATCGAAAACAGGATGCGTGTAAAATAACTTCCCTTGTCGAGTCCGAAGCAATCACGATTTTATGAATGAAATTATTGAAGCACTAAAATGCAGTTGAAAGTAGATTCCTCTCTATAAACAACGTTTTACAGTATGCAAATTAATATTGAAGTTGTTCGAAACCGGTATTCGCGAATGAATGAAAATCGAGTTTTGCAGGTCTTCTCTTCTAGTTTTGATGGTTTAATAACTGGTCATTGGACACTTTAGTTGTTTTCCGTTGCTATTTCGTTGAAACCAATCCCGAGATCTTCATTCTGTATCCACGTTTGAAGCAGCTTACAACGAGTTTATGTATATCCCTGGAGACGTGACTGTAATACGTGAAATTACAGTATAAATTGAATCCGCTCCGAGTTGTTCCCACGTGGTTTTAAAAGCCAATGGGAAATTTTCAATTTGGAAAAGAATACGTGACACCGATAATTACTATTTTTTTTTTTCTATAGATAAGACAGCTGAACGGGAGCATCCAAAGTATTACTTTAAGGAATCTATTTATTCAATCCTCCCCCCCGGTATTTTTATGAACAGGTAGAAAGAGAACAAAGAATCAGAAAGGTGCACACTGCATACCCACATGTTGGAGATCTACCAACGAGATAAAAAGAGTGTAATTCGACTCGTTTAAAACATCGTGGGAAAAATAACCGAAGCGAATCTTGAAAATTCGTGAAAATTCGAACGGAAATTTCGATCGAAATTTTCGGCTGTTTACGACAACAATCTGCCTGGACTAAATTATAAGTTGTTTGTTCGCGTGTCTCTTTGTGGGAGTTGGGTATAATAGATGGAATAAAAAGGAACGTCGAACTTTTGACCATTTCGTCGGTGATTGTACTTATTCTTCAGAGCCTGGACATCAATCTTGGCGTCGACCTCGAAAATTCTCGAGAATGATAAACGACCCTTTAGAAAAAATTGTAAAAGTCGAACTGTGCCGCTGTAGTTCGACAATGTGAATAACCGCATGGCTAACTTTTGAAATTCGATGCCCGCAACCCCCAACAGCTGTGCCCGAATTTGACGTCGCTCGTTTACGATTTCGATTTTCAAACGTTACGCTAGCGAAATTAACTATGCAAAAGGTAACCGTTGCGATCGTTGTACGCAAAAATGCTGACTGGAATAATAAATTCCGGTTGGCGATTTGATTCTTGTACTGCTCATTCTTTCAAAGCATGGGAAAACTCGTTGTTTTCGCAGAACGTGTCAAGGTACGAATAATTTCTACTCTGTTCAGTTCCCGTGTGATGCTAAAAACATAATTTTTTTTACCGAACGTTTCCGCTATTTTTAAGAGGTTGACCGAAATGTGTCGAAAAAATAAAAAGTATGGGACCGGGTTAACTTCACTTTCCCAACGTTTTAATGAATATAAAAGTTACCACGAATATATTTTTATGTTATTAATTGACACAATGGTTTCCGAAGTCAAATTTTACGACATGTTTGTTTTGTGATTTCGTCTTTATAAATAAAATATTATTCCAAATTCAAAGTGAATATTTGCTTCGACAGAAAAGTTCCGGCTAGACGTCGCATCAAGAAACATGTTTGAAACTTCACTTATTTATTTTTCACACTAAACTAATACGCCGCATTAGTGTGACGTAGCAGCTGTCAAGGTCACGATTTGGGTTCCAAACAAAGCGATTTTAACAAGGCGTTAAATGGTTTTTCGTTTAGTTCTTAGTTATTTGATTTAATTAAAGAACTTAAGGTAAGTATTCGAAATATTGATGTGACACCTTACATATTGGCGAATAAATTTTTTCAATTAAGACTGATAATTAACAAAAAATTTCAAGTTTAATATAACTTAACCTAAAAACAGTGTGGTTTATATCCACACTGTTTGGTATTATCAGTATTATTCATGACCAAAGGCTCTGGGATGATGAGAGCTAAATGTCTTAACTGAAAGTTGATTGTATTTTCAGTGATTTTATAAATTATTTCGTTTCAGATGGTTATGTGTTGGGCACCAGACCGCAAACATTACAGCGAAAGAGAGGTGTGCAAATTTTTCAAGTTCCCGAAAAATCTCAAAATACGTAGACAATGGTTGAAATTTATAAGGTATTAAGTAATGAAAATTAATCGACCATTTCATTAATCTCAATTGTTCTTAGGCGGGAAGAAGAGCCAAGTCCTCATGCACGTTTGTGTTCGTGCCACTCACCAACGATCAAATTGTTCCAGTTCCGACTTTCCAGTAAATATAGATAGCGATAAACTAATGGACTTTCAAGCATCCCTTTTAATGTATGTGAATATAATCGTCCCATAGATAGTAAGTGAATCTTTTCGTCGTCAAGAAGACATAAAGCAAATTCGTGTAATGAATTGAATAAAAAGATAGTAAAATCTGCCAACTTGTGTAATTCCCTATCCTGGGGAAGAACGTACACTTTAGACACATTACAATATTCATTAAAAAACATTCATTAAGAAAACATAACCTCAAAACAAAATCATTTCATCGTGTACTAGAGATATAATGATAACTTTTTCAGAAATACTTATTTCATTCACTTTAAAACCGATGTAGATTTCCAATCCAAGTGTTTTTTTCTCTTAATTAAGCTCTATCTCTCTGGAATCGCTAGAAAACGCTAAAACTCAATGCTAAAATCGCTTTGTTTGGAACCCGGTCCCTTTAAAAATGGCGGCGTGACGTCACCACTAATGCGGCGTATATCAGTGGCGCAACTCATTTTTTGCGCATGCGCATATTTACGTTGATATGAGCTAGTGTTTAGTGTTTTGCCCTGGTCATCGACATTGTGTTTCAATAATGATAACTAGCCAACGAACGTGAAAAAAATGGGTAGATACCATTATGAGTATCGGCATGTCTCATTAGGTTTGTTCCAACTCGCCTTGTAAATGACTACCGAATCGTCACGATTCTGCGCTGTTCGTAAAATGAAGCACATTTTGTGAACAGCGCAGAATCGTAACAGTACATTGACGGTAGTTGGAACAAACCTATAATAGTAAGGTTTATTCAAAGGTGCTTCCTCCAGCTGCAACGCACCTCGAAACAAGTTAATGAAATTTTCGAAAAGAGTTTTGAAATTTTGTCATTATTTCCTTGCTTTATTTCAGATAAATGATGTTTGAGTGGTGACCGTTGGAATTACTTCTTTCAATGATAATCAATTAGGGTTCATGTGGGCAAAGAAGTAGGACCATGTCGCCCAATCAAACATCCTGCAAAATCTAAAGAACAATTTCAAGGATGATGGATTGGGCGACATTATATAGCGCCAAGGTCTGCCCGTAATCCCGATTTACACCACGGAAATCGACTTTTGTTTCTGAAGTCATCAAGAAACGATTTACTTAAATTGAAGTCCGTTATAAAAAATACAATTCATAGACGCTTGCATAGAATTTAAGTTGCGGTTTCTGAGGTGCGTTACTGACTTATAGCAGGCGAAAGTACCTTTGAGAAACCTCATACATCGCAGTTGTTAATTATTCAAATTATTTCAAATAATGATTTTGTGAAATGTAATATGAATTAAATAAAAATGACATTCCGCTTTGAATTTTAATCATGAACAGTTTTTCACAACTGAAAATATTTTATATTCAAAAAACCTACTCTTGACTAAGCTGTGTATAACCCTAGTGAACTGATCTCAATTGTTCACTTTAACACTTTTGAAATTTTGTGTACACAATTTTTTTTCAATCTTTGCTATCGGATTTAGAGAAACACATAAGGTTTCCAGAAATTTCCCATGACAAACTTTGTTCAAATATGAGAAATATTTTCGAACACTGTTCACAAATAATTCCCAAATTGTCTAAAGAAGTATTTTGGGAATTGTAGATTTTCATACTTGCTTGTACTTTTTAAACATTTTTCGTCTTTTCAAACTTCCTTTAAATGTTTATCTAAATTTTTTAGAGAATATAATCAATTTTCAGAACTATTGTTCCGTTTCTTTGAAAAATTATCGTCGATATTATAAAAAATTCAAATCCTCTTCGAAGCTTTTAAATTTACGAACATTCAAATTCATTCCAAGTAATTTTTCAAATTTCCACAATGTTTCCAATTTTTCCTTGAAAGTTTAATATTCACAAATACATATTCAAAGTGTTTTGATCTTTCTAATTTTCAAGTTTAAACTTTCTTTGTATGCAAAGATATCTTCAAACACTTCTAGAACGGTTTCAAATGAGCAAGTTTAATCAACTCGTCAAAAATTTAAAACTCTGGTTTTCTTCCCTTCAAAGGCATTTACAACGTCTTCCCAGTTCGGCTTTAAATGATTTTAAAACTTTATTTGAACTATCTTTAAATTGCTAAATCTAATTTGGAACAATTCAAACTTCTTTCAAAATTAAAGATTTTTGTAATAATAATAATACATACTTCATATGTAAATCCATAAGGCATATATATGTCAAAAATGAACAACAGCACTAATCATATATAAATGCATATTTGTTTCAAAGCAAAAAAAGCAGAAAGAAACCACTTAAAGTGACATAATTTCTGCAACATAAAATATACCAAAATGCAATAATATGGTAAATAAATAAACCCTTTCAAAAACATTGAATTAGATGAATCACTCGAACCCCTTGCCATTTAAGATTTGATAGATGTCCTAGTTTTCCTTGTTAGAGAATGAGAACTTTTTGTCATTTATAATATATAATAAAAAACCTTTCTCCTACCAAACAAAAATCGACGAGTTCTATAACTTTAGTTTTAGTTGGTGCAACGCGGTTAAGTAAATATTTTTGTAGCTCAATCTTTTATTTATTGGTCGAAAAAGAAGACACTAGATTAGCAGATCATCTGTTGTACACATACTGAAACAAAAGACATTTTTCGAATACTGCAGTCCTCGACTTCGGAGTGACCATGATATTAGCATTTCTTGAACCAATTTCCAAGTTTTTCAAACTTAATAAAATTTGTTTTAGCATATATTGCAGGTTTCCGAATCAAAATGGGATAAGTTGAAGTTCCATAATGAAGAACATTTTTTCTAGTGGTTTCCATGGGCTTGAGACTGAAACCAAGAGTTCTTTGCATAATATACTCTTACAAATCAATGAGTTTACTTATAAATCGAAACAGTTATTATCGGCATACAAAAGCACCTAAACAATGGGCAGGAAATTTGGTAGATCGTTTATGAACAGTAAGAACAACAGCGGCCCCAGTGTTGACCCCTGAGGAACACCTGTATTGGAAATGTAATGGATGGTAATCATGATCTAATTTAACCTGCATTTTGCTGTTGGTAAGATAAGATTGGATCCACTTCAGACCATACCAAGCAAACCAATATGATAATATTCCTCCGACAAATAGTCATTTCAACAACAAATTACCTGCACTGAGGAAAATGGCGTACTGTTTGTTTACTGAACAATTCCGTATCAAAACGTGGATGATTCATTCTGAGGAAACCAATCAAATTAGTCAGTAAGTATTCTTTGATTTATGGCTCCTTATTAAATTTGAACTTTTTTCTTTTTCGGTTTCAAACAATGGGTACTTGAAGAACAAACATTGAGATATCATGATATTTTTATTAACCTCAAGTTCTCCGCTTCTGCCATAGATATTCCCACACTCGACTTGCTTGCTCACCACGTTTCCTATGGAAATCCTAATGATAAATTACTAATTACTAGCAATAAAATTGTTTATTTCTGAAACAATTAGTTTTTGAATTAAAAAGTTTCAAATTATAATTTTTTGTTGATTCGTATTGGAGATGACAGAAATTCTTCCATATCCCAGTTGTAAAAAGTGAAACATAAATTCATTCAATAAATCGGCACGGAAAATCTAAACCAATTTTCAATTATCAAGTTAGTTTCTAAAACTGATTTACTTTATTCGTTATCTCAAACGAATTCGAGTAACAATTCCTGCATTCAACAGTTTACATCCGATATTTGTCCCATTTCCCATCCGGCTTAAGACATTCGTTTCCGGAATCCAATCGATATCCGGCCATCTACAGCTATTAAATACGTTAGAATAGATAACATTGTTACGTACCCATTAGAAAATATTCTCAGATTGTTAATCTAAAAGTAGATATGATAAGTTGGCAAGTGATATTTTCTTGGTCTTCGATAGTATTGCGCATTAGCATTTCATGATACGTTTTATAAGTACCTGGTACCCTCATTCCGCTTAACGAAGCGTCGAAATTGCAGATTCGAGTTTTTCATTCCGTCTCCGTATACCAAAAGATAAAAATTCGCACCATATAAGGCTGTTGAAGTTCAACGATAATTTTCTATATGGCAAATCTCCATGGATCTGGTTCGTCGACTTTTCGTTTAGCGAGGTCGATCAAACAGTTCAACCCCAAACCGGAGTCCTTACATGTAGTAGATATTGTGAAATGAAATTTCAGTTAAATGGATTGAATTCGAATAAGAAAAATTTGACAATTTTCATTTTGATTTTGTGAAAAAATAATGTTATTTGAGTGAAATTCTTGCAAATTTTTGTGCAAATTGGGAAATGTTATATTCGTAATTCTTCATAATCCTTGCGATTCTCTGTACATATTCAAAAAATAAATGTTAGTAAAGAAATATTTTGATTCCTTTGAAACAATGATGAATTTTATATTTTGTGGTATGTCATTAATTTTTCCTTAATCATAAGATGGAATTCCTACAAAATCGATCAATATTTTCTAGTTTCTTCCGAAATGGAGTAATTTTGTTTTCGACTTCCTTGAAAACTCCTAGAATTTGAGAAAAGTTTTGAAAATTTTTGTATCTGTTTAAAATACTGTCAATATTCCAAAAATTTCCTTGGTGATGAATTTCATTCATATTTCGTGATTTTATGAGAATTATTTTCAATTTTCTTTCAACCATAAGATATTGATCAACATTCTCAAATTTTTACTAACAATTGGGTTCTACTGATTTATGGAAATTATTTCTTGAAAGTTCTATAATCTCTTAATTTTTCTAGGATGATTGAACAATCATCTGCAAAAATTCACGAGAAACTTCTCGGAAACCAATACAAATTTTTGCAAGTCCCAAAAAACCCAGGAAAATTTTTTGAATGAAATGAACCAAAAAACTTCATCAAATCGCCAAAATACATATTTCGGTTTATTTGAAATAATCCTTGAAATCACTTCGATTTTTTACATATTTTTAAAAAAAGCTACATAGTTCAATTGAAATTGTTTATTTTTTTTTGTGAAGTTTATTCAGGAAATTTTCTTGAAAATGAATTTCTTATAATGCCTAGTGATTTTCAAAATATTTTCCGGAAAAGTTTATAATCATGGCATTTCGATAGAATCGATGAACGTTTTAGTTTCTTGCAAAAATTAAGATTTTATTACCATATTTTTATTATCACTTCAGACACTTTAGGGAAATTGCGGATGTTTCATAACATTTCTTAAATTCCAAGGAAATTCATAAAAAGTTTTTTCCAAATCTGTATATGTTTATGAACTTTCCAAAAACCTTATACAACCTTCTCGGCTATTCATAGAAGTTGAATGTATCATTATATTCCTAAAATATTCTAGTTCATTAAAAAATTCCTTAAATGTTCGATAATAAGTACAATTTTTGAAAATATCCAAAAATCTTGGTTAAGTACAATATGAATTGAGTTTTTATTTTCGGTAGTTCGTTTATCGATGGTTCAAAAGTTATTCATAAACTTATAGTTCACTTTTCCTACAATGTTTAGAATAAATCCTATATATTTATTTAAAATGCGATTATTTCTAACTATTTCGTGAACGTTTTTTGTTCGGAATATTTTTCACTTTGCCTAATTTTTCGAAAATGAAACTACTGAAGAAAAAATGACATGAAACGGGTTCATTAAATTAGAAAGAAAACTCATGGAAAAATTTCAGATTCTGTACATTTTTGTTAACCATCATTAGAAATTATTAAAAACCAATCGCAGATTCACTGGCAAAATCACTTATTTATCAAATAATAAAAGTTTCTGAGACTTTTCGTATCGATGAATCACCTTCTATATTTCATTCACTAAAATTTCTGAGTTTCATTACAAAATGTACTAAAGTAGTAGATTTCTATCAAAGTCTATGAAATCGTGTTGCCCAAGCTCAAAGTGCAGTCATCTTTAAAGTGAATTGATTCTCGTCGAATAACTAGAGAAAATAGAGATTTTCTATCAAATTTCGTGCCGATTCCTTGAATGTCAAAGGGATTATTGAACACTCAACAATTTCGAATTAACCAGGATTTCCTGTGCATTTCAAGAGAACTTGCTGTCCATTTTCCAGAAATTTTCATTGATTTCTTTCAAAAGTATCAAAAAGTGTGTAAGCAATCAGAACTACAAATCCCTATTTTTGAAAAAAAACTCGAAACTATTTCAATTGATTCAGATGGAATAAAGGAAAAGGATTTAGAAAACAATTTTCCTGAATATTTATAAAAAACTTGCTATTTATTTATATTGAATTTTGCAGAGATTTCGTGAATGTGTGTATACTCATTTTTTATCCTCACGTTTTTAAAGTGAAGAAATTTTGAAATTAGGTCGAGGACAAAAAAGGTTTGAGTTGACAAAATTGTTCAAATTTCTTGTTATATTTTTGGCTTCACTTCTAATAATGACACTGTTTAATTATTTTGAGAGGCTCTTGACGAAAAAGGGCGTCGGTGGTTGCTGCTACTCTTTATAGTCTGTTCAGATTCTTAAGAACTATTTTGGTTAAAATCATCTTGAAATTTTTTCATTTCAATTTCGCCACCTGAATAATTAATAATGAAATAAAAAAAGCGAAGGAATTATTATTACAGATTGATATATGAAGCGTTGGAGGTCTTTCACCTTTTGTTGGATCATATATACGAGAGATTCCCGTCGGAATTAAAAAGAAGTCGAAACGAAACGATGGTCTCGTTTAGTGATGCCGCGAAACTCGAGACTGGTCTCGTCTCGTCTCGGACTCGTCTCGACTTTCGAGACGAGACCAAGTCTCTCTCGGTCTCGTCTCGAGAAATCGAGAAGTCTAGTACAACAGAAAAAAATCGAATTAGAATGCTGGTGCAAGGTGATATTTTCTAAAGAAGAAAACAACTGAAAATATTTGTGATATTTTTCAAGAAAATAAATAGGTAATGGAAGCTCTGCAGTCTTATCGGTTGGGGTGAGAAATGAAGTTAACAAAAAAACTAGTTTTTGCGTTTCTTCTAAAAGAAAAAAACTATATCACGCAAAAATTTCGTCCAAAAATAAAATTAGTAAGGTAAAAGATGTTAGGCTAATTCTTTTTCGAACCACGTTTTCTATTGAAATGTATTCTAACAAAATTGATCGTTTCACGTATAATTTGGTAAAATTATAAAATTGGAAAAAATGATTTTTTAGTGGTAATATAAATTCCTATTTATGGTTGAATAATTATTATTAGTAAATGCAATTATTGATAATTAATGGACTCATTTCATATTTGATATAATTGCATTGAAAATAACAATATAAACAGGAATCAATGAATTTTTAAATTGAACTGGTCATTTGATTAACAAAAAAGTATAATTTCTTCAATTTTCTGTCCTTCCACTATTATAGTCGAATTCAACATGAAATCTGCATCCCATTTCATGCAGATTTTTTATGTCCTATTCAAATTCGAATTAATGTACCCCATATCTAATATGTTATCAGACAGTAGATAGTAATAATGAAATAAAGCAATAACCTGAATATTTCTGACCAAAAAAAGTCTAAATAGTGCTCTATGTACACCTTGAGAAATGTTTTCATTCAAATTTTATACTTTTGCCAAAGAAAGCAGTGAATACAAAAATAGTGCTGTAGATCCTTTCATTTCGCAACACTTTTTCATTCAAATGTTTTTGACTGAATGCAATATCCACCAGCAATTCCAAAAAACAGTTTTTCACTTCGTTACAATATCTACCTTTTTCGCTGAAAAATGTTTCATATTTTGATACGAGACGAGACTGAACTGCACTGAGACGAGACTGAGGAAGTCGAAATGTATGAATTTTGGAGCTGTTTCTATGATGATGTATTTCTACTCAATTTGTTGTTATATCCTTTCATTTTCTCATAATAATAGGAGAAGTTTAATAGATTCATATAATTAAATGTTCTCGCTTGTCATTCTAATTGGAAAAACTGTTTGAAAAGTTGTACATATTTATGAAATCTCCAAGAAATCCATAAATATTTAGTAATGTCCAATCCAAAACACTTTGGAAAAATCTCTGCAAAATTCAATAGAACTGTCGAAATTTCTTTGAGAATCGTCGAATTTCTATACGATATATGCTTAGTTATGTTTTGCTATTATTTGAGGTGGGCTTTAGGGTTTCTCAAAAAATTGAAAACTTGTCTGGCATTTCATCAACAAATAAATATGAGCCCAATTTTCTACTATGAACCTGATCAGATTTTGCAACAGAAAAGTTGCAAGAGTTGAAGCATACCAATTATCTGACTCACTAATATTAGAAACATTCATAACGAACTTTGTACTGATCAATCCAAGCTTCCTTAAGAGATAAATACTAATTAAGTTCACTGCCTAGAGCAGCAGGGGCTCCGAGATTTCGGTGTAATCATCGAAGCAAAATTCGACGAAAAAATCTTGAGATACGTAAGGTACAGCAAAAATCAGTAGGTAGAACATATTTTCCGGAAAACTTAATGAAACCGAATGCTTTTAATGAGCGTCCGAAGACAGGATGCTATCGGTATTTTTTTCAATTAATCTGGACCGGTCTAGCGTCATTCCAGTTCAATGAGAATCAACAATTAAAACTCCATGTATCAGTCCAGTCAGTTTAATTGACGTTGTGAAACTCGTCATCAATAATTCTTCGTATATCTAATTGTCGCCAAGTTCAGGACTGATTCCCGGACGGATTTTGCAAAACAACCGTATCCGCAAACAAAAAATTAATACACTTGCTTCGGCGCGTTAAATCAATCGCCTGATTCGCAGGAGATGGCCGATTATGTGCGAGCGAAACGGGGTTCCTGTATTGTCATTTAGGATGTTAAACATACCTTTCAGCAAGAAATTGCAAATAATTAGTCGAAGACAACCGTTTACATTAACCGGTTATTTAAAACATTGTCTTCCGGCGGTGGTATAAAACACGGTGATGTTCATCTGGAATTGAAAAAACGGAGGATTTCGCGGATATTCAGTTTTAGTGTAACGTTCTACACAATCAATATGTCGATGATATACAGTGTGGAAAAGCGAAATGGAATAAATTCATTATATCGTTTACTGTAAATTTTTATGAAAAACCCCGAAGAGTTTAAATTGAAATTTGACACTCTGCAACGTGAAATTGCAATCCCTCCCTTCAACCCCTTCGAATGACAGGTGCAACCCCCAATTTTTTAAATTGCAGAGTGTCAAATTTCCATTGAAACTCGTCGTGTTTAGGGTTTTTCATAAAAATTTACAGTAAACGATATAATGAATTTATTCCATTTCGCTTTTTCATACTGTATAAATAAATCAATCGAATAAAACTAATTATTAAGATAAGTCGTTAGGGACGTGTTTGAAAAATTAAATGCGCCATCCATAAGATAAACTCGTCAAAACATCGTATTACGTTCGCTATTTAAGAGAACAAAGCAATCGTTGTCTCATATCGTGTGTAATGGAAACTTCGTTTACATCCACTGAGTCTTCAAAAAGTTATATCAAACACCGTGGTTAACGAAGCACGTTTAAAAAGTCTATATATCATGCATACGTATAATATTACGTTTTGACCGTCACAACTAGATAGTTAATAGATCGTAGACACTGTGAAAACTAACAAGTTTCTTCGGTACTCAGTAGAAAAAGTTAATAACTTCCATAGTTGGGAGGCTGTTGGGAATGAACCTCGCGTAGCACCTGCAAATGACGCCCTCGAGCTTAAATATCATGTTTCCAAACATTCACATTTCGAGAAGACCAGCATACAGGTAAAAAAATATTAAAACTCATCTGCTCCAAGTTCCCACACGTCCGTCGTGGCAAAAAAGTCAGCCCTCTTCGATCAACCCGGATCACGAAGAACGATGAGATCATTCGAAAGATCGAAGACGAGTTATGGACGATAACTGATGCAAATGCATCCGCCGAATTACAATCGATGCAGCCGCTCTAGACGCTGTCTGAATAATACGAGGTCGAAAGGCCAGCTTATAGTTCATAGATCAATTAGACATGAAATGTGTAAACGTTATCCTTTTTGTGCTTCTATACGGCGACACTGGGAATCAGATCGAAAAATCACCAAGTATTCCACATGACAAAAAAGTTCATTTCTGATTTATAAAAGAGAAACAGAATAATTAATCGAACTATCATTTGAATCATTCATGAAACGACAATAACATAGTGCACAAAACTTTCTGCCAAATCATTTCGATTATTAATAATCGATTATTAATCTGCAATTTGACGCCTGTGAATCAATAACTCATTCTTTCTGTTATCACTGTTTTCGTATTAACACTAAACAAACGCTTTGTGTCACATGAAATCTGTTATCTTCATAAGTTAGTAACCATTTAAAGAAAGAATGACATAATTCATAACCAACGATCATTGAATGTGTTCACGTGAGGTTCACGAAATTTTTTAAATTTAGCAGATCGGACAATCTCCACCTTGCAATCTTTGTTGCCTCATTATGGCCTGCATATTATTATTATCATTCAGTCGGAAAAAGTGTAAAAACGATAGAAAAAATGGGTAATTCGTTACAGAAATCTGACACCAAGATTCTCAAAACCGAATTATAATTTCGGAATACTAGGCCGGGTGAACCAGAGCGTTTTCAGAAAGTTTAATGGAATACGACGATTTTTGAAAGTGAATTTGAAACAGGCGTTTTTCACAGATTTTCTCAAATATCTCCCATCGATACGAATCAGACCAAATTGGTTGCTGAGTAAATTTTCTGTAAGGATAGTATGATCTTCACGTCTTTAAGATTTTGTGAATTGCGAAAACTCCGCATCAAGTCAAAAAAAAAAAATAATTTTTTTTCAAAATGGAATAATTCAAATAATTTCCATCCGAATCAATTACAATTCTGAAACAGAATACTTTTCATGGTTCTCAATATGTGTGTAAAAATTGATTCCGAAAATTCAATATGGCCGACCATAGTAAAATTCCAAAGTTGAAAAAAAAGGTAACCTGGTTTCTGTAATTATCGAATTTGAATAAAATTGATAAAATGTATGAACCAAAATATTCGAAAAAAAATTAATCACAAATCGCCGAAAGAACGTACGGCCATAGGAATAGTCGTTTTCTGACGAGGAGTATCGACGTGCCGATCGAACGAACGAAAGAATAACGATAAATTTCGAAGATTCGCCTATCGATCATGTTCGGATGTATCGTCATTTCGGGTTCAATTCACAATTACTTCGTTTCAGTATGGTCAAATTGAGCATTTCGACGTATGAGTCGCAGTAGCCGCGGCGATACGTCTGTTGATTGTGTGTCAAATAATGTCGAGTTCGAAACTCGACGCCGCTTTTTTTTCAATCCTCCTGGAAATAGTTTTTCCATATCTCCAATGGAAAAATAAATGTTACGTTATTATTATTATTTTTATTATTATTGTAGTGGTGTTAATTTGGTGATGATGGTAGTTGCGATTCATCGTTCATGCAGCAGTTTTATTGACAGTTACATAACCTCAGCAACGATTTAGTTTGATTCTTTTTGAATCGTTTATCGTTTGCAGATTTCATACTTTCACATAAATAACACACATAACGGAAGAAGCAAAACTGACACAGCCCAACTAACAGATTAGAATAAGACACCTTCTTTAACCTAAACAAATGATGTTTAAAACATAAAAAACATTGAAGAAAAATAACTACATTCTTCAATACATATACTTGGAAAAGAAAATACAAAAGCAATGGATGTATGTATATGACAACACCAAACGATGTCATCCAGACTTTACAACCGTATATCATCGCTGTGGTTGGAGCACAGCCAAAATAGTCGAAAAAAAATCGATTTCAAAAATGGAAAATTAACAGATCCTCGATTCCCTTTATAAAAAAATAAACTATTATAGGAAGACAAAATTATATAAGAAAAATACATTTCTACTTAATGGAGTTATAATATTAATGAAACAAGACTTACTCTTGAATGAATATTGCTTGTAGCATAAAAATAAATTGAAACGAAATTACTTTCAATACAAATACTTGAAAAGAAATTGAAATTTCGAAACGCATTTTCAGAAACATCATATATGATCCGAACCATACTTTACAACCGTATATCATCGCTGTGGTTTGAGCAAAGCCAAATTACAAAAAAGGATTTCAAAAATAAATTAATTAACAATGAAATTAAATTGAAATTATAAGAAAGATTATTTTTTAATGGAATAGAATAAAAAAATATAGCCTGAAATATAGACGAAAAAAAAATATTTCATTTTCTAAAATGTAAATACATACTTGAGACAGTAGCACAAAAATCACTTTCTTTCACACCGTGAGATTCACATCGAAAATCGACCGCATTACAACCGTCTATTCTCTCATTAACAATTTTCGTGATATTGAAGAAAAATTTGATACGCCTACGGTGACTTAAAGAGACAATCGTGTATAGTGATCGGGGGGCACATAGGCACATACGTCGGGAGAAAAGTAGAAATTTTAACAAAAAGTTTTTTCCAAACTTTGCCTTTCAAAAAGATACAGTTTGCTTCACTTACCAGTCTTATGGTAAGTAATGGTATGAGTCTTATTGAATAATTATGCCTTCCTTATTGCAACCTCAATATTAGCTAAATTGCGGTTCTGAGTTTTTTAGTAACAGTAACATTTAGGTGCGAGTATTGTGTTTCATGATAAATACTTTTACCATACTTTTAATAATGAAGAAAGTTACTGCAAGTGCTTAGAGTTGTGATTCATTTATGATACCATTCAAATTTTCATGATAAATGCAACAGCGATATCAGTTCTATAACTATTGTGTAGAATCAATTTTGTTTGAAGTCACTGTTATTTGGATAAAGCCAAATATTATGCAAAACAGATGGGGGTTCAATTTGAATGCAGCCATTACAGAACGAATAATTACACAACTTCGATACCCCAATGGTCAGCCGTTATTTTGAACAGTAATAATAATAATAATAATGTTTATTCATTGAAAATACTGATATATAATATAACATGTAAAAGATAAGACAGTAGATTTTGAAATGGAATTGAGATTTAAGCAGATAAAATATGGATAATAGATTTCAGTAGAATTCTGTAGCATTTGCTATCAAGTAGAGAATATAGATTCTCAAGTTAAAAGCATATTTTAGTAGAATATCTCAATTTCTACCAAAAAAGGTTCCAGTTGGCATAATATTTTTATGGTTCGATAAAGAAATAATTTTTCCAGTGAACCATATGAGTTTTCAGTAATTGAATTGAATAGTCCTCTCTAATTCAAATTTCCAAAAATGCATTTAGAATTGTGATTCTAATTTTTCAAGAAACCGTATTTCCGCGAACCCCTTCAAAAAAAACTTAAGTTTTTAAAAGTTTTTCTCTTATTTGATAATTTCCTATCCTGAATTGTTGCAAATAATCTTTCCTGCGCTCGTCTTTTTTCAAATGGCCGGCCATAATTTCTTATAACAATTAAAATTGTAAATTTCTAAAAGAATCAGAGAAAAAGTGCTTTCCAATCTTTCTACTAGAAATCAAGCATTTCTTCTGCGGATTAAAAACCGCTTCTAGGGGGAGGGGCGCATGTAAGAAAATATAAAAATGGTATAACCATTGCTCAGATGAGAATACAGGGTGAGTTTTTTAACTTGAGACATGCAAATTACTCGAAAAGGACGCAATATCGGAGAAAATGTTTGAGACAAAAACTGTAAGGTATCGTGGGGAAATTAGATGACGACTTTGAATTAATTTGGTCTTAAACCCCGTTTTCAAGGTCAAATCAAGGTCAACTTGGATTTTTCAACTGGAAACCCCTTTTTTTCTACGGATTCTACGGTAAAGAGTTGCGATTTTTTAATGGGAAAAGTTTTCTTCAAAATTGTCTAATTTTCTCGGTAGAGGACGTCAGATTTTAGGAAGGTGTCCTTGAATTTGTTTGGAGGGAGTCATACTTGCCCCGAGTACACTGCGTTCTTCTTCTAAATGAACAGCACTCTATTGATTGAAAAGTTCGGAATTCTGTCGGAAGATTGTCATTATTTCCCCTTGAATTCCCGAACATTGATAACAACGCGTTTTTCAAGAAAATTTTGAGATGGAGAGTTTACGAGGCAAGTATGACTCCCTCCAAACAAATTCGAGAACAAATCTTCCTTAAATCTGGCACCTTTTACCGAGAAAACTAGACATTTAAAAAAAAACTTCTTCCCATTTGAAAAATCCAAATTGACCTTCATTGGACCTTGAAAACTGGGTTCAAGATCAAATTCAAGATGTCAAACATTTTCTCCGATACTGCGTTCTTTTCGCGTAATTTGCATATCTCAAGTTGAAAAACTCACCCTATATAATCCTCGTAACACCAGTTTCAAGCTCTGGAGGATGCGCTCCTCTCTAAATTTGCCACTGATCTCTTACCAATTTTAGGCGAAATACTGATGCCAGGCAATGACTAGAAATGTGTTATAAAAATTTCTCCAAAATTCATAAAGTTTCACAGAAAGTTATCTGAAGTGAAAACAGTTTTCCAGAGTCTCTCGAGTATCTTGAGTTGATTGTCAAGATAGAAAAGAAACTGACCAACATTTGCGTGAAGAGTGAACCAAGACAAGCCAAGAAGTGATTGGTATTTAGAATGCTTCTTCTTACTAGTGATTTCCGCTGCAGCTCCCTTTGTCTCTGATGTTTATTGGATGGAGGACACGAGTTGTGTCGACACGAGTTACGTTCCAAACAAGACGCTTTCTTTCATTCTTTTATTTTTTACCCATTGGGGTCTTTGCTATCGTCACCCAGTAGTCCTGAGGGTTCTACCAATGATGCAATTTTGAGGAGGATTATGCCCGCTGAATTATATGGTTTAGTTCAAAATAACGTGATACCTATCCCTGACTTCTACTCTGACACAACTCAAACCGTGAACCCCATCTGCATCCACAGAGTATCCATAGATACATTCATGCTGGCAACATGTAGTATTTCGTAGTACGCATAAGTGAGCAATACTTCCTATTAACGCTAGGTATGCGATAAACTTTGGTGTTGAAATGACTCCATCCAAAGAAATCCAGTGGGGTCAAATTTGGGGACCTTGGAGGTCATTCTCCTTTTGCCGATCCAATGATCAAAGAAATTCTGATCCAAAAATCCAAAAAAAAACTGCTAACGCATGATGCGATGGTGCACCATAATAATAGACCCTCTTCATAATTGTGATTGTTTTCTACAATTTGCACATGAGCGAAGTCTTCCAACAATTCTGAATAGAGTTCAGCAGTCAAAGGGAATGAAATCGTTCGATAATACAATCTACAAAAATAGCCTTTCCAACATTTAGTTTTTGGGGCTACATCCTATGCGCTTGGTCTGACTAATATCTCCAGTTTAGACGGCTGACAGTACAATACACATAAAAACTTGCTTCGTCCGAGAAACAGCTGTTGAAAATGAAAATTTGTTTTTGACAAATAATTTCATAAAATTCCCTCTGAACTTAAATGGACGTGGCCGATGTTTTGGTCTTTCGAGAAAATAGTTGTGTTTCTGTATTACCGAATTACGCAATATCAACACAGTGTGCAGTTAATGGCGATTTTTTTTTGCAGGTTCGAAGCCAATCTTAGTCAAAAATGGTGAAACAAGATTTTTGTATCAATTGATAGATACGGGAATAAAATTAGAAAAAATAAAATTGTGTTGAAAAAAAAAGATTTATCGAGATGAAAGTATTCATAAATGTTTAAAACGAGAATGTCAAAGTGTTGAATATCGATCGAAAAAGATATTACAAAATACACGTATGATAAGAGTGAATAAAATAAATACAATTTTGTGAGGAACGAAATGATCCTTGAAGTAACAAAAATATAAAACGATTGGGTTGTGTAACCGGGGGTGTTTGCTCAATGAATACGCACAATTGAATTGGTTCTTCCTTTATTCTTGTCTGGCCACTAGAAGATCATAAACTGCAAAAATTATTACCGCCAACTGATTTACCGATCGTAAACTGCTGACTGACTGGTAATAACTTTCGGACTCTCCAAGTTGAAGGGTTCAAAATAGAAATTAATTGGACTTTTTCTATTTCCGTTTCTTCTTTTCGGTTGCGTCTAGTCGTTGTCGTCGATGAACCGGCGAAAAATGAAATAATAATCCAGATACGGGAGCGATAATCACGCGCGCGAAGGAATGTGTACTTTAAACGGCTCAGACGATTTCATTAGGTGTTGAATTCTTGCTATTCAAATGGTAATGAAAGCTTCGTCTTTCTTTTTGCCGCACTTGTAAACACTGAATACCTACAATAAGTTTGATTGGAGATTCGTCTGGGAAAGGCGGCTTTGTTTGTCGGCCAGGATTAAGGAGTTCCGGACAATGACACAAAGCTGCCGATCCAAAAATTCAAACCTTTTCGATTCGTGCGGATGTAACGTGAATCCGGAAAATTCTATTCGGAGCTTCTAAATGGAAAACTGGAAAACAGTTGGGTTAGAACACGCATCCTGTTGTAACTGCGAGTGGCACCAAGTTTGGACGGAATCTTCTCGGTCAGGTACTACTAAGCTACTCCTTTTTTGTATCGAGTACCTACTCGTATTTCTGCGACCACGATAGTGTGAGGTCAACAAACCGCAACATCCAGCGGCTTCTGCAAATCGAGGAAGAACGAGATATTCGTCGAACGGGCATTAAATCCGAGATTCCTCCTATTTGTATAAAATAATTGAACTAACGACCAGAATTGGTCAAAGACCCGTATGAGTAGCCGCGGCTTGTAATGCCACGGGATAAATATCAATTTTCACGTAATCGACGAAAATGGGGAATCACGACCAGTGGCGTGCTGTTAGGCTAGACGGGCCGTCTAGGTCGCGCGAGGCGCGCACGTAATGTCGATAACAATGATTCTTAATTGCGCTACAATACACCGACTACTTCTTCTGTGATCCACGTTCTAAGTTTCGTTCCGTTCCCACGCTCCTTTTCGGTACACATCTGTTCGTATACGACAAGTGGGTTATAGTAAAACATATGCACGCCACGGCGGTGTTCTTCGTCCTTGCTACTTGTCTTGACTCTTGTTTTCGGTCTAGAAACGACAATAATGTGTTCTGCTTCTGAGTATCAAGAAGATTGATGTCGACTGCAGTGCTTTTTTGGGAGGTGTATCCATATGAATCTGTTTGGAGTGTAAGTTCAGTCAGATCATTTGGTTATATGTATTATAATAACAGAAACAAAGGTTTTTTTCCACCATGAACATAAATAATCAATATTTGAATTTATTTATTTGGGACGATATCATTTTTGTTGCATATGTGTCCTTGACAATATAAAAATAACTTATTTTGTGACACTGATGATGAAAGTCCTTCGTCCCCTGTGACAAATTTATACTCGAAACAACGTATAAATCTGCAATTAATCAGAGACAAAAATTGTTGCAAAGTTTCCCAACCTGTTTTGCCTTCGAAGAAATAAGAAATTTATTAATTGATGAACTGAATGTTGAAACATATAAAAATGTGGAATTTATATAATTACGGGATTTCTTGCCAATGTCAATCGTTCCATCTGAATTTGAATTGCTTTGAATTCACCGGTTAATTGCCACTCATCAGAATGATTGGAACCGTTACCATTCGAAAGTTCTGTTCTTTAAAAAAAATTTTTACTGGGGATTCAAACAATAATCGAATCGCTGCTTGAAAACAATCGAAACAATTCAAGTTTTGAATATAGCCCTAAATAATCGGCGGGAAGCTCTGCGTTATTGAAGACCTAATTTTTTTGCATCGAATCTAATATAACATCTGCATAAACCCCTACAAATCTGAGCATCAAGTTACCTGGATCAAGATATTAGTGATGCCTCAACTCCATAATCGTTTGAAGAGACTCTACGAAAACTAGGTCTTTCACCTAGCTTTCAATTTGTCTTCGAAATTCCGGAAAGAATCTGGATTAGTTGGAAAAATTAATTGAAAAAATCGGTCATGATTTTGGTTTTTTGTAAAATTTCTGAATTTTTAGTTGTATGCGCAAGAATATTACGAGAAAGACGACAAACGCCACCTAAGCAAACAAAGAAAAAATTGTAATATTTCAAATATTTGAAGAATGAAATTAAAATTTTAACCCTTGTGCAATTGTTATTTATCAATTTCAACAATGATTACATTTCAAGTCGAAGTTCCTCTTTTTGAAAATCTCAATTTCAATATAAGACGTCTTATGAAATGAAATATTATATTCTGGAAATCATAATGGAAAATATTATCAATAACCTCAATACTGTTATTACAATTTGGACTTAATAATTCACATTTCCGTGTTGGAAAGCATCAAACTCCAAGGAGACCAACATTGTTACAACGCATTTCCTAATAAATGTAGAAGTTTTGGAAACTGTGAAATTAAAATTTTGATAGAGTATGAGTTTTTGAAACCAACGGATTCCTTCAAACTGCAACCTAACCTCGCTCTCAAAGAATCTTTTTTCAGGTTTTTTTCCACAGGACAGAAAACATCGAATCCTGATTTTGATTTATTTATTTTTTTATTAATTTTTATTTTCAGCATAAGAAACATAGTTTTCGATTAACCCACCAAGTTATTACATGTAACAAACATTGATTTTTAGGTAACTCCAGGTAATAAAAATATTAATATATGCGTTTACCTTAAGTGAAATAGAACAGAATTGCCGCTAATTCGAAAGTATAAAATTTGTTTATCTCAAGTAATTTCTAACTTACTAACTCGATTTTGGGGCCCCATTTAACTGGCTCAAAGGGGGGGTGGTTGAAACCCGGAAAACCCCAGTCGCTACGCCACTGGTGTTCCATAGCATACAGTTCAAATTTTTTTCACATGCCAGGTTAGCAAATTCAAAAAATTAAATATGAACCATGCGAAAAGAAAATGAAATTCGAATTTTAGGAAAAAAGCGTTGCCCCTGTGTAGGAAAACTTGAATTTAACCTAACTTACCGCATCCCAATATAACCACTCCTTCATTTTTCCTTCAGCGGGGTTCACTCATAACCTTACCTAAAGTAAAACAAATGTAACTCAGCCTAATACAATTCTAGCCCAACCTTATGGAACCCGACCCAACTAATCCTTCATTTTTCCGGTCAGGGTCACTCTTAAGCGCAAGAAAGAATATTCACAACTCAACCTAAAAACAAATCCAACCTAACCTCGAATTAACCTAACCTAAAACAAACCTAACCTACAACTAAACTCACCTAAAACTAACCTAATCTAAGAACAAGCCTAACCTAAAAAAACCTAATCTGAAAACAAACCTTATCAAGAACATACCTAACCTAAAATTAACTATTTATATTCACCATAAAATTCGAAGTAATATTTAGGATCAATCGATCTGGCAACATCGCATTTTTTCCTCAATTCGCAGCCATCTTCAGCTATTTGTTTGTCGCAACTTTGACACCTACTGGTTTTTGGATCAAAATATGCAAACTTTTTAAAGTAACATAACTTTAATTAGGGAGGCATAATAAAAATCGTCATATTTTTGTAATCAGAAACAAAAACGGGATTGAAGGGTAGTATTTTCATTACACTGAATGTCGAATATTTGATATTTTCAAGTTTCGAAGCTTCAAACTTTGAAGTACCCTACCTTTGTTATTACACATCTCTTAAGTTTGAGAATGGTAGTTTTGGAAAGGGGACGAAACACAGAATACGGAAAGGTATAAATTTTTCAAAAAAATAAGACCGCAAAGACTCAACTTTGCCCAACTTAGTACTTCAACTGACACTTAACACTACTTTGACATTGTGAAACTGACATAGGTGAATAAATTCTCGATTAAATTAAAAGTAGCCTAATCGAAACTTTACTTGGATATTGTGAAAGAAGCCCTCAGTCGCAGAACCAATGAGTGAAAATCCAATTTTCCAATTTCTTGGTCGTTATAATATTTTTTTCTGAATACTTCACAAAGGACCTTTCCTATAGTTTTTTTGAGGGATAATTTTCATTATATACCTTCTCAATTCCATTCAATATTTTAAATTATACAGCGCTACGAAAGAAATAATATTAATTCTTCGGTATTTATAATTATGCATGCATATTTATGTTTTCTTATCATCATTGTGTTCAATTATTGATAATAATCTGAAAAGTAAACTTCTAATCACGCTATTCCTCCAAATGTTATAATACAATGGGTAATGATTATATTCCACATGATTGAAAAATATTTCATGAAATTTTTTCTTTGATAACCTCACTTTGAAGATGGTCTGACAGTTTTTTCTAAAAGAACCAAAGAAAGGTTATAACTACCACCAGAATTTGTTCGTAGACTTTCGTATATTTCCGTCCATAACTTTGTAATTTTTGTTCTTCGTAAAAGTAGTAAATAAGTTGCATCATTTTTTCCAAAATGACGACCGTGGTCGAAAATGTACAACCCGACAAGCTTGGATTTAACTTTACATTAACCATCACTTCATATAGAAAAAGACGAAATTCCGCGCTAAGGCAAGAAAATGTGACATTTCAATGGATTAACAATTTGAAAAGGATTCCATTGAAAGTCAACAGAAAAGATTTCAAATCTTGTTCTTGAAAGTGTGGTAGAGTTCGATAACTCCACTGAACTTTTACTGTAATTGACGCAAATCTTCTGTGCTATTCTTTATAAGACTGAACAAGCGAAATAACGCAAATATAAAAATAATTGTATACAGTGAAGTTAAATTGTAGCCTCAACGTCTAGCATTTTGCAACTATATGCCACCGGGAGACTACCATTTTCTTTGAAGTGAAGAAGCCGTCTTATGAGATCCGAAGAATTTTGAATACGTTTTATAAAAATTTCCTCTTTTTCTATTATTTTTTCAAAACAGTACAGAAAAGAATTATTGCTTTTCTCTTGGAAGACATATTCGTCATATGATTGTATTTCCGTTCGTATCACCTATTTATGGCTAAAGCTCAAGTCGAATAATAAAATAATTTCTATATGAACTCAGAGGATTTAAGACATTTTCGAGGATTAGGTAAAATATTGCAAAATAATTTATATTTCATAAGAACGAAATGTCAACCGGTTCGTTAAATTAAATAACCCGAAATGATATTTAATAATAAGACAAAAGGCAATAGCACAGGAATTGAACGCTTTCGCTCTACTTATTTTCGAAGTTAATGAGTAGTTAATTGAACGAGTGCAACATTAAATAATTTTTCACGTCCACTATGTATCGTGTTACCGAATTAATGAGAACGGTTGCGATGCAGGTCCGAAACAATATCGACGTTTTTTCTTCATCGTTATGACGATATCGAACGAAGGGTTCAGATTGAAAAGGCGTCATGAGAACGCATACACATCGCATCCGAAGAAAGCGTCCTCAGCTGCATCGGTCGCGAACCGTTCCACTTCCTCCGGTATACTTCCGGTGGATGTGAAATCCATCAAAAGATCGGGACATATGCTATCTCGATCATCCCGTTTTAATATGGGGAACATCTGAATTGAAGACCCCGGAAGTAAGAGCAACAAGGAACACTGATTCAATTAATATATGAGCGAAGACTGTTTCGGCAATTTTAACAATGATTATTTATTTAATATTAGTTGGAAGCAAAAAACATCGTTACAGACATTTATTTAAGAGTTGCATAGAGTTTATTGATTTTTTGTTTCTGTTGAAACATAAAAAATAAAATAAAAACCGAAAAAAGGTTAATTGACGATAAAAACTTTTGTCTAAAAATATTTTAAAGTTGCCGCTCAATTTGATTTCAATTCAAAGAAAAACCAGATTTTAAATCCTAAAGATTTACTTTAAGCTTCCTACGAAGACACTTGGAATCACTTTAATCGTTGTTCAGCATGCTTTAAATAAAACGGTAATTCATTTATATGAACAATAGTTCCGCAGCAAATTATTGAATTGTTGTCGCCATTCAATAAATTTTGTTCGTTCAGTCAATAAACAATATAATGTGTTTTCTATATCTTCCATAATGTTCATACATGACATTGTTATTATTTAGCAAAACAGGAAAAATGGAGAATATGCATTTATGAATAATTGTTTTTTTGACTTCAATTAAACGAGTGCTTTAAAACTAATTTATAATATGAAGGAACTGGATAATATGTATTCTTATTTTCGTCAATCGTTAAATACATACTCAGGTACTCAAAATCCCAAATTGATGCATATTTTCCTTTATCTGCAACATTTCTAGATTATTAAAGTAAAATTGAAATCACATGGGCCACGCATCTATTTTTTTGGTAGTTTTTGATTATAGCAAAGATAACAAGTCCTGTACCTACACCTGGGCCGATGCGCCCTGATCCTTCTATGCGTCCCGATCACTCTTTGCGCCCCGATCACTCTAGGAGCCCGATCACTATTTGCGCCCCGTTCTATTCACCTTCTACAACACCGTAGGTGTATCAAATTTTCTTTAATGTCACGAAAATCGTTAGGAAAATTGAGAGAATGTACGGTTGTATGCGATTGATTTGCGGTCTGAATATCACGGTGTGAAAGGAAGTGATTTTTTTCGGAGCGTAACGATAATATAAGATTTTAAAGTGTCCTGATGATGATTCGCATATTTTTTTTAATCAAGTATTTATATTTTCGAATGCGAAGTAATTTTTTTTGTTTATTTTTTTATTCTATTCCATTGAAAAATAAATCTTTTTTTTCTCATAATTTCGTATTATTAATTCATTTTTGAAATCTTTTTTGTTATTTTATTCCATTGAAAAATAAATCTTTTTCTTTCTCATAATTTCGTATTATGCTCGTAGTCAATTAATTCATTTTTGAAATCTTTTTCGTCATTTTGGCTGTGCTCAAACCACAGCGATGATATACGGTTGTAAAGTATGGTGTGGGTGATATATGATGGTTCTGAAAATGCTTTTCGAAATTTCAATTTCTTTTCAAGTATTTGTATTGAAACTGATTTCCTTTTAATTTATTTTTTATGCTACGAGCAATATTTATATATGAGTAAGTCTTGTTTCATTAATATCATAACTCCATTAAGAAGAAATGTATTTTTCTTTTATAATTTTCCTATAATATCATTTTTTTTATAAAGGGAATCGAAGATCTGTTAATTTTCCATTTTTGGAATCGTTTTTTTGGCCATTTTAGCTGTGTCAGTTTTGCTTCTTTCATTATGTGTGTTATTTATGTGAAAGTATCAAATCTACAAACGACACAAAAAAAGAATCAAACATGTAACAGTGAATAAAACTGCTGCATGAACGGAAAGTGTTTGTCTTTCTCGATGAATCGCAACTACTATCTACAATAATGATAAAAATAATAATAATAACATAAAATTTACTTTTCCATTGGAGATATGGAAAAAACTATTTTCAGGAGGAATGAAAAAAAGCGCCGCCGAGCTTCGAACTCGACACGCAACCAACCGACCTATCGCCGCGGCTACTGCGACCCAAACGTCAAGTCGCTCAATTTGACCATACTGAGATGGAAATAGTTGTGAATTGAACCCGAAATAACGATCCATACGAGCACGATCGATAGGCAAATCTTCGAAATTGATCGTTCTTCTTCCGTTCGTTCGATTGGCAGGTCGATATTCCTCGTCAGAGTCTCTGAATCCGAATTGAATTTTCCGGCTGTCAACGTCGACCGACCGAACGAATAATTCGGAAACGTCCGGAAATTTAAAGAAAAATCTTCAATTTTTGTGGATTTTTCCGAAAACGACTATTGCTGCAGCCTTATGTTCTTCGAACGATTCGTAGCTAATTTTTTTTCGAATATTTTCGTGTAAGTGGTAATTCGATAGTCGACTTAATAAAGAAAATATTAAGAAAACGAACGTTATTCGAGCGGGACGTTTCGCTTTCGGAATTTTCCACGGAAAATGGGTAGATGTTACGTCCGCGACGTATGAAGACTAAAGAAAGGTGCATTAATCGCCTATTCGAAACGGGCGTTCTGTTTTTCTATTTCGATTACGAGAAGTTCTAGAGTTCCGGAAACTTCTAGCGAAAGAAATGTCGCGTCAATCGAGGAACATCTCTAGAAAATCGTCGTGTCGTCCGACCTACCGCCTTCGAGATATACGCGAAAAAGGAAAAATTTTGCGTTTACGAATATTTTACTCCGCGATGAGCCGGAGCTATAGAATCGAACGACAGGGCAAAAACAAAGACCTACCGATTCCCTTTCCGAAAGCGCACTTTTCTATCCCCATTACTTTTGTGATACGGGTTTTCAGAAATTTCGCGAAAACGAGTTATTTTCGGTTTTTCGCAAAAAAATCGAATTAAGTTTGCGGTCTGAGAGCGAGAAAAAGTACCCTCGATAAAATACCGTTCTTCGCGGACCGCCCGAGCCCCCTTCCAACCCCCTAGTCCCCCGCCGAAGATCAAACAAAATTCGCGAAAAAAATTGCCAAACTTATGTGAGTTCGATGAAGTGTTACAAAATTTCCGGAATTTTTGAAAATCCTGGTGTGCTCTACCTTCTGCGTTTGGTGATAGCGTTTTGAACCGAAGATTAACATTACTTCGCAAACTGTTTTCCATAAGAGATGTTCAAGCAACAAAACAATGCCTCGTGAGTGACAGCGGGATTGTTAAATTGACATCTCCGAGTTGAAAAGTGTCATAGCTGTCCAATAGGTAGGTTGATAGGGACTTAAGCTTCAAGGAGGTACATTTCGTAACAAAGAATTTCTGGTACCTATATGAAACGAAAATTTAACATTTGGCCCCGGACGATCATCACAGCACCGATGACTATACATACTGGCCCACATGCAGGAAGGATTGCAAATTGAATAAAATTTATTTTTATTTATCTGTGTGGCTGAGATAAAATTGAAGGTCGCAATGAAAGTTTCAGGACGTTCAAATCGGCATATTTTGTTTTCGACCTACAACGTTCGGAAAAATATGATACAGATGTGACCGAAAAGTGGAGTATTTCTAACATTTTGGGTATTCTTAAATATGCAAGCAGTCTGTAACGAACATTTTTGAAGCGCGGTAAAGTTTTTATTAATTACTGCCTCATACTTGAAATCGGCCGACTCTTTTCTGGGTGCAAAATTTAAATACGCATTTGTTCGGTTTTTAAAAAAACAATGGTAAAATATTACTTTTCGATAGATACCACAATTTACACCGGAGTTACCTTGTAATTAAGAGAAATAACCTGCAGTTTTGTGGTTTTATTTAACAACATTGATAATAATACTGGCATTTTGATACATCATTAGGAAAAGATGCAATAGAGAAGGACGTAAAGACTATCAAATCTACTCAAAATCCTCTGCTCTCTGATATAATATTGTTCTTTTTCCTTGCATTCAAATTATTTTTAGAAATCATGCACAAAACTACGTGACTATTACTTTAACTAAAAGCAACCCCATTTTCTCTCCCTCTCAAAATGCCAACATACGCAGTTAGAATGAACTTTCATTGTTGAACAAAATCCCATCAACTTTTGAATTGACAATTGATGTATTGACTTTTTTCCTTGAACATCAATATCTCGACGTTGAATTGCTTTAGCGCAACTTATCATGTTTTTTTCTTTTTACACTTCTTTCGAATGAGCAGTTGAACGTGTGAACATGTAGCGGCAAATCAATCTAATGAAGTCTCCTTTATAACGAGCAATATAAATCTATTTTATTAACGATGAAATCTACCTTTAGGTGACGAAATTAATCGATGACAAGTTGGAACAAGCAGTATCAAATAATTATTTATCCTACGATATTTTTGTAACATGAAGCGAAAAAATATTGCTGTTTTTCATTTTAATATCTTAATAATGTGAACACGCCTTTGTTTGCAATGCAGTTCATAATGATTATTTTTCTATAAGAATTAAACAAACAATAAACAGTAACGTGAATGAGGAGGGCTTTTGTGATTCATCGTAGTAACAATTCGTGTCAACATCTCAACGATATTCTTTTTCCCACATATAGTCGAGTTTCGAGTCTTCGGCCACATTTCCTTATCTAGGGGTCGTTTTCAACCATCGCGATAACGTTATACAAGATTTGACAGACAAGAAACAGGCCTCTCAACTGTCGGTTTGGGAACTGGAAACGGGTCCGATATCGACTTCCAACGAGAGGTCAATATAACGAATTGATTCTTCTCTGCATTCCTCATACCGTATACTTGTGGGTAACCGATCTAGCAAACCGCAAAGTAAAGTGTTTTCTGGTGTACTTCACGGTGTTTGGCCACCAATGCCATCATCATCAGCTATACTTAATACACTCTGGACGATACATGAACATGGTTTGGTAATTCCTCAGGAATTGTATCGGACCAGTTAAAAAAAATCGTGAGAATAAATAATATGGACGTCCGCTTCATCGTCTAAATAAATCTGATGAATATGACGTAACGATTTTCCTTTTTCTGCAATTCATTTCAAAATATCAAGCGCCAATTTGAAATGAGATTCCGATCTGAATTCTATAACTGGTTCACGTATTGAATCGTGAGAAAAAGTTGCGCGTTATAATTTTTCCCCGACTAAGCTATCGTACAATTTATGAATTTCACATCAACAACGATGACCCAATAAAAAGACATTTAACCCAACATTTTCTAACATTTGTTGTAATTTGAAATCCGGTAACATAAATATTCGTTATTTTACCTCTTTCCTCAATGAGCGCGTCCCCCGAAGAAAATAAAATGATGAAAAATCCGAATAAACAAAGTGAATAACCCATTGTCTCCTTCGGAAAATTGCACATTTCAACACATAAACATCGTATTTCCCACAAGGCACTTCGAATGTACGAGAAAAACGAATTGCGCACCTAAAAGTTTATCAAAACACGAAAACTCCTGTCACAACAACCTGTTGCGCGTAAAATAGAGACCGCAACGTTATACACGCGCACTTTCAAAACGCGGAATAGCAAGAGTACCGAGCGGCGCGTTAGCGAATGGTGAACACGACAGAATGTCGCGCTCGACGAAGAAATACGAACACACACGAAACCATCAGGTAGCCGATCTTTTCGCTTGCTCTTTCACAGCTTCTGGTAGAGGAAGATCTGCGTTACCAGAGAATCAGGATCGGGTCCACTGATCTATAAGCTTTCGATCGTTATTAATAGCACAAATAAGTTTGATCATGAGTACGTTTTGGGTACGGAACTAACTGTTAAATGATTCGTGCAACAAGTAGTCTTAAATTAACTTTCAATAACGTATCTTTGTCGAAAACTCACAAAATTACAAATCATACCGGAATCAGACCCTGGAACACCCTTAGAGAATATAATACATATATGAACAGATGAATGAATGGGGGAGGCAGACTTGAAAGAGGTCGATCTCTGCATTCCAGAAAAAATGCATCGTGTTAGGGAGTTATGTAACAACTTTTCTAGGAAAAGAGATCTTAAAAAACGAAAAAAAGTCTGCAAAACCCGCGGCTTCGGCGGCTTGTTATTTAGGGGGTGAAAATGGGGAACTGCCTCTCTCTACACCGATCCTGATTTCTCAATTCGTTCATATATAATTATGTAATGAAGAACTGAAAAATCGGCAGAAAGGGAGCTGAGAAATAATACTGAAATGTACAAAATTGTTTCAAAAAACCGTGCACAGAGTTTCCGGGCGATGTCCCAACAATTATGAAGAGTCGAGTATTCAGAACAAAATACCTTATACAGATTGTACCACGACAACCTTTCTCGATTTATACATTGAACACTGTGTATCCATACAATTTCAACTTTTAGGTGTTCATTATATCTTATAAGAGTAACTCGGGCAAAATATTTTTAATTTTCTGTCCTTTCAAACAAGTTCAACTTTCTCATTCCAAATAGAGCACCCTATTTTTTTTTGAAAAACCAAAATCAAAATCGATATTTGAACTTAATTTTTCTCTTCAATGAAGATTAGCCTATTTTCTTTCTTTAAGAATTCTAAGATGCATTATACAGGTTGTTGACATTTATTTCATACAAAGTTTAAGCCACGATAACTATAGAGTATAGAACTATGATAACTATAGAAAAAATTCCGTCGAGACAAGGTTTGGTTGGGGCAGGCGCCTTCAACGCTAGCAAAGCTCCTCCGTTGAATTGCTAGAGATAGCCTCTGGAACAGGACAGGACTTAGCTGCAGGGTCACAAGATGTTTCCATTAAGAGGGATCCTACTACGTCGAGGAATGAAGAAGTTTCTTCGCTCCATGGACCCAATGTTTCGAAAGCGAGGGCACAGAAGAGGAGAGGTTGGATTTTAATTCTTTTCGAGGCGAATGCGGCTGCTGCACCAGCCGCAACGGAAGTTTTGCCGACGTGGGAGGGAGCCGAAGTATCCACGCAAGTCACGTCCCATACCAAGCGCTGACCACGTTTCCATGGAGTAAGAATGATCCCGTCCGACCGTTTACCGTCATCCCTGCAGAGTCCATTTGGTTCAAGACAAGATAAAACATTGCATGAAGCGAGTGCTCGTTTTTTGATTTGATTGAGTTCGTTGTGGCGAGACAAATGTCCTTGGCTGAAGGTGCAACTGAGACCGTGATACCTACTCGTCGACAATGGACCCACAAGGTATCGTTACCGCCCAGTTGGAAGGCGAGGCAGATCTTGAAATCTTGGTCGTCCATTAAAGTCCCTATATTGTACGAGGGAATTGCATGTAGCCATGAACTTGAAGTAGGATTTTGTACGGCACGTAGTCTGGCTTTATCAACATTATCCAAAGCAGGGATTTGGTTTTTCATAATCCTATCAATATTGATCAAATCCCTTCATTGCTGCGAAGAAAGGTTGGGTGCACGTTTCTTATTTAAAGGATCTCATTGCAATAAGGCATCTCCTTGATGGCATAAAAAAACTTCGTTATCCGAAAGATGTAATAATGTAGAAACCAGTTTTTTACAACCAAAGGTCGAGCCTAGGAAAGCGGGAAGACCAATGGTAGAAACTTTACGTAAACCAAGACCGCCGTTTCTTATTGGGAGGCTACATTGAAGCTATTTGTCGTCAGTGAGATTTATGTTGAAAATGGATTGGAGTTGGGTGAGCAATGAAGAATTCATATCGTGTAAAAGGGCTGGAAATTTCCAAATAGACGAAGTGCGTATGAAACACGAAGTTTTTGGTATTTACAAGCAATTTTTCAGTAAAAAATATGCCACGTGAGACATTAAATTAGGCAGCCGAGATACTAAGAGTTCTAGTTATATATATTTTTTCCGAAACACGTTTTCCTTACCACTCCAAAAAAGTGGAGTGCCGAGGACCTCTAGGTCCTCTGCGGAAGTTATTTTAATTCTTGGGCAGATCTCGTTGAAAGATATGAGGATTTCTTCGTCTACGACATCAGACTTCATCTTCATTAATTTTGAGTCCAATGTCCTCAGCCAAGCGGATTAATAACTCAAAATCTTCAAGAACAATATTAGGTTTATCTGCAATGTTAGGTGTTGAATTCAGGTTTCATTGAGGTTACAATTGGTTGGACTGTTAAGCTCAAAATCATAGGTCCGCAGCAATCTCCCTGCTGTGCATGATGATATTTTCTCCATAAGAGAGTAGTGAGGGTTCACGATAACACTGGTAGAGGAAAGGGTAGAGTTGTGGTGTAATATTCTTTACTGCTGAAACTAAACTTTATCATTGAATATTTTATCTGCTACTAATTTCCCCTTTCCAAAAATCAAGTAAAAATTAAAGAAGCAATTAAAATACCCTACATAGAATAATATTCGAAAAACTTTGTTACTTTTATAGGAATTAACTTGAAAGAACAGAAGTTAGAATTTAGGAAGTCATGTGCCTGAAATCCGAACAAATTTTCTAGTTTTTTTTTTTTGATATTTAATTTCGCTAAAAGATTGATTCAAGCAAATCTGACTATCCCCGCGTCGGTTGAAAGTCCATTACAATTTTTCATTTATAAATAGGTGGAATCGCTTGGCTCACTTGGGCAATCAAGAGAAAATCTCTTAAACCGGTATACGAAGGCGCGATATACTCTGAAATAAGGTATGGGTCTCCTATTTGGGATAAAATTTGCAGGACAAGATAAAGCAAACTACATGTTATTTGATCCTAGCGGATGCAAACGGACAAAGCTTCAGCGGCATATGGAACAGTATCAATAAACCTATCCCTAGAGCGATACACTGCGCTTCAACCTTTTGGCGCAGGAGAATGCCATGGCATCCAAAAAAGTGGAAACGAAATTAAAGAAAATGAAAGATTCGTAGGATTTGCTAAGGAATAAATCGAATGCAGAAAGGTGGTCTGTTGTGGATGCTCCAAAAGTAAGTTCCGTAAAAGCGACGGAAAAAAAAATATCTCTCTTTGTATCGCGTATATCGGCGAACACAAAACGTGAGGACATTAAAAAAATGGTCAAAAACAACTTTAAAGAGGCTACTTGTGAAGAGCTAAAATCTAAATACCCTGACTCGTATAGCTCTTATAAAGTTACTATAAATATTAGTAATCTAGAGAAAGCGAAAGATGAACAACTTTGGCCCGATGGAGCCTATGTATCACTTTATTTTTTACCCAAGAATCAGACGAAGACCACCACTCAACAGTAAATTCAATCGGAAAAAACAATGATATACAAACGACGAAAAAACTTCAAGTGAGTAAAAAAATTGGACGTCATTTCTCTTTGTTACACGTTAATGTACGTAGCATCAGGAATAAGATTAACGAAGTAGAATCATTCATCTTAGCACAAGAGCAATTCATATCCTGTAAAAGAGCTGGAAATTTCCAAATAAACGTGCGTATGAAACACGAAGTTTTTGGTATATACATGCAATTTTTGAGTAAAAAATATGCCACGCGAGACATTAAATTAGGCAGCCGAGATACTAAGAGTTCCAGTTATATATATTTTTTCCGATACACGTTTTCCATACCACTCAAAAAAACTGGAGTGCCAAGGATCTCTAGGTCCTCTGCGGAAGTTTTTTTAATTCTTGGGCAAATCTCGTTGAAAGATATGAGGATTTCTTCGTCTACGACATCAGACATCATCTTCATTAATTTTGAGTCCAATGTCCTCAGCCAAGCGGATTAATAATTTAAAATCTTCAAGAACAATATTAGGTTTATCTGCAGGGCCGGATCTACAATTTTTAGCAGGGGGGGCAAAGTACTCATGTGCCGCCCCCCCCCTTAGAGAAAAAAGTCCGGTTGATTCAGGGCGGGTAATTATACGGGTGTTCCAATAAAAAAGGCCTATCTCATTCTATCACTATCACCGGAATTGATATGTTCAATAATGTTTGGAGTGGGACACATTTTGAAATACACTTGAGTCTGAGAAAAGCGACTCCTAACGAGGATAATTTTGAATCGGTAATAGAGGTCGAATGATACATCATTTTGAAGATCTTGTAACTCTCCTTTCAATAATGTATATTTTGATTTCCTGAAATCAAAATTGTTTGAACAAAACGAATTTTTTTCATGGTGTACGCATTTTGAAATCGAGCGAAAAAATTCAAAGCCATCCAAATCAAATGTTCGAATTATCCTCCATTCCCTCCTATACAATGAAACAAACGCGATTCAAACATTCTGTGTACTTTTTTCTTTTGCTGGAAAACCCTGTGAACTATATGATATTCCTATTGTTGAACTTTACCTGAATTTATTAAGGACAACTTTTTCTTTTTGTTGCCAGGTGAGTATTAAATTTGGTCTTCAGCAATACTGCTTAAGTGAGTGAGAATGGTTGGTTCAATTCAAAAACTAATCGAGTTGTATTACTCGAATGAGAAAAATGCAAGACATAATGCAAGAATTTTCAAGGAAAATAATCCGGGACATTCTGTTGCTTGTGGAAAAGTTTCGAGAAACGGGTTCAGTTCAGAGTAAAAAGCACCAACCAGAAAGGGTAGTCAACAATGAATCTACTGAAATTGCTGTTCTGAGAAAAGTAGCTTTAATGCTAATCACTCAGTCCCTGAGAACAATATGTGCAGCTTCTGAAGTGAGCCAATCATCAGTTTCAAGGACACTCCGCAAATTCAAGTTTCGTCTTTACAAAATACATTTTGTGCAGGAAATGAACGATGATGATCCAGATAGACGTCTTCAATTCTGTGAACAAATGACAGATCGTCTGAATCTCAACCCACAACTTCTTAACAGCATTTGTTTTTCGGATGAGTGTACATTCTCGTTCAATGGTCATGTGAACCGTCACAACTTTCGGTACTGGGTGACGCTAATCCCTATTTGATGAGGAAGGACATTCTCAACGTCCAGAAAAACTGAATGTTTGGGCTGGAATTCTTGGAGATCATATTATTGGTGCACTTCTTCTTCCGCAAATCTTGAATGGTAAAGTTTGTCTGGAATTTCTTCAAAACTTAATCTACCCAAGAATTTTGGAAATAATCCAAAATGATAAAAATCTGACTGAAGAAGAAGTATTCTTTAAACAAGATGGAGCACCTGCTCATTATTCAGCACCAGTTCGATTCTTCTTAAACGAATATGTTCCAGAGCGTTGAATTGGCCACAAAGGTCCAATCGAATGGCCTGCACGGTCTCGGGATTTGACACCTCTTGATTTTTTTCCCATAGTAATACTTGAAATATGAAGTGTTTCAAACTGAGCTAAATAGCTTCGACGACTTGCAGTAGAGAGATATCGCAAAGTGTAATCAGTTGACACCAGAAGTCTTTCGAGATGTTCGCAGAATGGTTGAATCGCGTTTGTTTTATTGTGTGGAACTGAATGGAGAACAATTCGAACATTTGATTTGAATGGCTTTGAATTTCATTGCTCGATTTCGAGAAAAGAACATCATAAAGAAAATCCGTTTTATTCCAACATTTCCCACTTAAGGAAATCAAAATTCACATTATTGAGAAGAGAATTCTGTGATCTTCAACATGATCTGTCACTCGATCCCTATCCCCTATTCAAATTCATGGGGTTAAAGCTCCCCCTCCCGCCGTAAAGGGTTGCTTCTCTCAGACTCAAGATTATCTCAAAATGTGTCCCTCTCCAAACAGTATTGAATTCCGGTGATCGTGATAGAATGAGAAATATCAAGGGTGGCTCCTTTTCATTGAAGTACACTGTATATACCTAACAATTAATTCATGGAAGATAATCACTTCTTAGTGATGCCAGAATTATAATAGTAAACATAATAAGTGATAATATTCTTCTTTCGCAAAAACATTTTGGAATTAGATTAAAACATCGTCCTAGAATATAGGAAGCATTGTTCCTGTAAACCATACCATACATTCGCTTTATCGAAATGAAATCAATCGCTATGAGGACGTACCGACGCAAGGCTGTGTTAGATAAAAACATTTGACCAAAGCATGGAACAAAAATTCAAAGGTATAATATTCAACGGAATGAGTTGCAATTAATGAAGTAAAGAAAGAATCGATAATAATATTTATTTTGATGTCAGAGTGAGACGTTGTCAACTTAAACAATTGGTCCATTGCCGCCCCCTTTATCTTAGCGCCCGGGGCAAATGCCCCCGCATGCCCCCCCATAGATCCGGCTCTGTTTATCTGCAATGTTAGGTGTTGAATTCAGGTTTCATTGAGGTTACAATTGGTTGGACTGTTAAGCTCAAAATCATAGGTCCGCAGCAATCTCCCTGCTGTGCACTTACTTCCGACATGATGATATTTTCTCCATAAGAGAGTAGTGAGGGTTCACGATAACACTGGTAGAGGAAAGGGCAGAGTTGTGGTGTAATATTCTTTACTGCTGAAACTAAACTTTATCATTGAATATTTTATCTGCTACTAATTTCCCCTTTCCAAAAATCAAGTAAAAATTAAAGAAGCAATTAAAATACCCTACATGGAATAATATTCGAAAAACTTTGTTACTTTTATAGGAATTAACCTGAAAGAACAGAAGTTAGAATTTAGAAAGTCATGTGCCTGAAATCCGAACAAATTTTCTAGTTTTTTTTTGATATTTAATTTCGCTAAAAGATTGATTTAAGCAAATCTGACTATCCTCGCGTTGGCTGAAAGTCCATTACAATTTTTCATTTATAAATAGGTGGAATCGCTTGGCTCACTTAGGAAATCAAGAGAAAATCTCTTAAACCGGTATACGAAGGCGCGGTATATTCTGAAATAAGGTATGGGTCTCCTATTTGGGATAAAATTTGCAGGACAAAATAAACAAACAAACAATCTACGATCTCATCTCTTTTTCAAACACTGAAAGCGATAAGGAAACTTACGAAACGGCTATCTACACGGACAGTTCTGTGCCCGCCAAATTTGCTAGAGACGTTTTTTGTCCTTTTCATCACAGAAACCAAGTTACTCAAGGGGAAATGAAACTAGCTTTGGGAAGCACAGTTTGCCAATGTGAAATATACTTCAAATAGAGAGGATTTTCATTCATCCCATGACTTTCGACAGATGGTGTCCAATTTCTATAATTTCAGACAATAAATCGATTTTAGACCTTCTACAGGTCAGGAAGAACATTACATTTCCACACTTATAATTTGAAACAGGGCAACAACACAAAATTCAATTGGACCAAATACCACAACAATGCCAAAGACCATATCATCGCAACAGTTAACCCCACTAACAACTAACTATAACACGAGCACTTTGCGTGAAATCAAAAGGACATTCAAGGTAAAGCAATAAAAAATTCCCGAAAGATATGGAAAAACTCGTCAACGAGCAAACAGACAGCCGCCAGTCTGCTCGGAGTAAACTGAATCGAAAGATTATCGGTTAACTTGAACAAAAACATGTGTCAACTCATCATTGGACACGTTTTTTCGAAAGTTACCGACTATAGGAAATAAAGAAGGAAATACTGTTGGCTGTGGAGGAGTTGACAGATCCGGACAAGTTACATCGAATAGGACACCAACGTGGTATCGCCGGTTAGTAGCTTGCTCCGTAAGGGCTTCATTTGCCAAAAAAATGTCCACGATAATTTTCGTGAAGTCAGCTTAAAGATAGTCAGATACTTTTGCATCAACTTTTGCCACTGCTCCTGATTTTACCTCAGATGAAACATATTTTGGGTTTTCCAAATTAATATATTTTTCAAGATCGGACGTCAATTTTGAAAAGATACCCTCAGGAGTGGAGGAAACAGGCCAACACTGCTTTGAGTTTATCCTACATAATCTACTTGCTGATAGGTAATTTGAGAAAGTTGAAATGAAGAACTAGATTCTATTAATGCTCCCAGTTACGTATGACGATTAATTGGATTAAAACTTTGTCTCAGTTAGTGCGGGCGCAGACTATCAGAAATTTCTGTCAGAAATATTATTCGTCTTAAGTAATACAGGTTGTATTGAGCCGCGCATATTATCGGAGTCAGAGGATGGTACGTCAGATTCTGATGACCGCCGGATACTCGTCAGAATGTTTCTGAAGCAATACGACGAAACGTAGTTCTCCACATGCAGCAGTCAGAAAATTTAGGACTCTCTGTGGTGTACACGTATTCATTAATCTAGTGGAAAAATATGCTTGTTTGAGGGATATTGATGAGCAACCCTATCAAAACCTAATTTGTAGAAATTTGGAGTGGCTGTACCAGATATGATCATTTGTTTTTTTCTTGTTCAAGGTATGGAATAGAAGCAAAAGTAAAATTGAATTGTTTGTGTCCATGTTTACGGTAAGTTTCCTAGACGCTAGCCAGTAGCTGAATTGGAAATCATCGGATCGGAATTTCTGATTGCATTTCTGACGTGGATCAGGCGACGGTAAGAATATTTCTGACAGAAATTTCGGATAGTCCTACGTCATGAATAACGAAGAACATAAAAGTAAAAACTCTTTCATTGCAGTCTTATCAGGAAAGGTTTCTCGTACGGTCAACGAATCATAAGATAACGAATTACAATTGATTCATCTATGACTCTAAATATTGAAATATATTTAAATAACATTAACTGGTTCAAATACTTAAGGACAAAAGAATTTCTGTAATTAGAGAACTTTCTAGTTTAGGGATACTCACCACATGCAAAACCTATGTTTCGCGAAAACAATGTCTCCATCATCTTAGCGCCTACATTGTTTTCAGCATTCACCTGTATACAGCCTAATTTCTAATGCCAATAAATGAAGAAATATTGAAAACAATTTTGTATATTTATTCAATAATTCAGTGCTAAATTAAAACATTCAACAAAGTGAGGCACAAGATGTGTTTCATCACAATTTAATCAATGGTACAAATAAATATATTCGCTTAGCTCATATTCAAACATCTAATATGAAATTTACAAGTACATAATATAACGTGAAACATTAAAAAAAAATTCAGTAATATACAACAATCAAAGCTATCTAATTCTGAATACTAAAAAATCAATGAGATTCCCGTTACGTCACCGTTTCTTTAGCTACATATAGCTACTAAAATCTATGTTGCTTTGCAATTAAATGAAGAAATCACCTTAATTTCTGTGTCCAATCGGTTGCACAAATTGTCCGTCGAAATTTCAAAAAACGATACACGTAATCCGGTAGTTTTCGATCTGTATATTCGAAGAAAAAAGATATGTTCCAAGGGCAGTGGCCACGCCTGTATTGAAATTTATACCAAATCACTTTCTTAAACGGTGCTTTGATTTAGCATATATTCCAGAGACTGATAAAAAAGATCCATGGAATAATTTGCTTCCTGATGAATTTTCGTAAAATCAATCAATTTTGCGGAAATTGTATTATTCACTGATTTCATTTTGTTATTACAAATACACTGAATCAAGTTATTTGATATGTATATTAGAACAAAACAACAAAAACACTTTAATCGTGAACAAAGTATAAAATTTTCAAGAAAGCAGTTCCTTCTAAACGTTCGATCGATATAGGTATAAAAATAAGCGCGAGCTACTAAAAATTTTAAGGAGCTAAAATATCACATGCGGCAAAGGCTTTTTCGCACATAGGCCTTTTCGTTATTTTCGAATGCAATCAGATGAACGCGAAAAGCGTATAAGAATTCTTTTATAAAAAAAATGCAACGGCCAATAAATTTCAATACAGTTTACACTACAATAGAAATCGATTCAACAAACGACGGCCGAAATTGGATTTTCGGTGATGTGTATTATATTAGTCGGCCACTGTTTCTCCTCGAACACTTTCGTTTTCAGTAATTCGTCCAACGACATTTTACGGAAGAGTGCCATTTTCGTTGGGGAAAGCGGAGCCACTGTAAAACAGAAGCAACCTTTCAAAAAAAACCTTCTTGACGTCTCGTAGCACATCCACATTAGATTTATCTTGCACGAATTATACGAAATATTTTACCTTCATCTGATTTATCGTTTTCGTTAGTCGGGCATGTTTGAAGTGCAAAAATCAAGCTCAAAACTTTGACAAGCATTATCATTATCGCTTTCTTCGATCGCTTCACTTTTAATGAGACAACGAACGATGAAAACGACAAAGGTCTAAAAAGCTGATATCACACAACTCACAGATTCTCAGGCGTATTTTCATGCCATTGCCAACCTATAAACACTATAAACTGTATTGATAAAAAATGAACGTGTTGATGTGTATATGTGTGAATAATGGTAAAATTATTGATTGCGCATCGGTTTTTGAACCTACTGCACTTTATAATGATCATGTTCAGTGAGGTGAAAATTTTATATCCAATTCATTACAAAAACTATTCAGTCCCAAGTACTGATGAATCCACTGTTGCAGACAGTTCTTTATAGCTTGTTTTTAATAGGAACTTCTTTTGTGGACGGGGAGGAATTATGGCCTGCGTGAATACAAAGTTGAAAGTTGCAGTGAATGTACAAATGAAACTCGGAGTAAAACACGCCTTGGCACTTCAAAACATCTTCATGGACGAATGTACTAGTGGGACATGTTTTGACACGAGCGGGATTTATAAAGGTGGGGCAAATATTGCTCTGTTATATGCCGATGATGCAGGTTTGATGGCGTCCAGCCCAGATAAGTTACAAGATTTGACAAGAGTGAATGCTTCATCGGTACGAATGAGGTTAAAAATGAGTGCTAGCAACATGGAACTGATGGTGTTTCAGAGTGACCATCATTTTTCACTGTTTCTCTTGTGCGAGAATCAGAAATTTACTAAAATCTACCACAATCATGGCCATTAAACTACTTGAAGTAAAGTAGTACGGATATTTTTTCAAAATCACCAGCAGGAAATAGATAATATTTTATCTAAAGTGCGATTCTGAAATGTCAGAATTTAGCTCCAACAAAAATTGTTTCTAGAAATTTTTTGAAATGACCAACTTTTTTGAGGAATTTCATGAAATATGTTTTATTGAATTAAAATAAATTTCAAAAATAGATGGTTCGACTTCCTGCAATTTTAATTGATTTTTTGAAAAGTGCGGGATCATGTGTGGAACTTTCTCAGAATTTATGTTGTTTTTAGGATCAGAAAAAACTTGCGAAACTTCTGGACCGTTCGGAAGTTTAGGGAAATGCCTCAATTATTCAGACAAACCCCGGAATGTTAATCAACTCCAGTGAATTCTTTTTCATCAATACGAGAAAAAGAAGGTAAATCCTAAAAACCAATAACGCAATAAGACTAAAAATTCTCAATCATTGTAATTGCCTAAAAATTTGTATATCTCTACTGAAAGTTCAGGGTTTATAACAAATGTCTTAGAGAATTCTTCAATATTTGCAGACAATTCGAATTTTTGTGGAATTTCGAAAACAAACCGCGGTTGTTATTTGGGAATTTTGAGAAAAATATTTATGATCAGTTTCCAGGATTGAGAGAGATGAGATGATTTTTGTAAATTCCTACAGAATATTAGTTATTTCGAGAAATTTTGATGATCCCCTTAATTTTTCGCTGGCAGTTATAGTAACCAAATCGAATTGTCAAGTAATTGATCTAAAAAGTTATCGTGCTAAAGATAATTCAAGCAGTTCAAGCAAATTTTGAATTGACGGGCTTCCAAACTTGTCACCACTGTTAAAATATAATTAAAATAATTTCGCATAATTTTTATACTTGCACGATATTTTGAAATTTCTCTTGGAACATTAACATTTAAAAATTTAAAACTTTTTTGGATCTTTCTAAGTTACACGTTTCATTCAACTTTCTTTAAATTCGAAGATTTTTTTCGGCAATTTCTTTTAGGACTTTTCTTTTATTCTACTTCCCAATCCAATTTCACTTTCCTCAATTTGATATTATCAATGTATCCACTTTTCAAGCTATCAACTTCACATATACTACTTTCGAAATTTCTTTTATAATTCTGGATTTTCGTGCTTCGCGTTCAACTTCAGAAGCTTTGAAGCCAGTTTTAAATTTGAATCGACAATTCTCCGAACGTATGACTGAAAACACAAACACAAACTATGTCTTCGAATAATTTCTTACAATAATAGAGAATTCTACTGCAATATATCACCTACATTTTAAATACTAAAATTGTTCCAATTTCATTTCAAAAAGTCGATTTCTACAAAAGATGGCCACACAGACGGTACGAAAGATGATGGTCAGTTTATGCTTGATGGGGAAACTGTAGAATAAGTAGATAAATTGTATATTTAAAATACACCATATATAAATTGAAATTGCTGCACGCAGATGTTTTTGTTTAAAAAAACAATGTTCAAAAAAAAGCTTCAAGAATACACTTCAAAAGTTTTGAAGATTTCTCACTGATTTATTCTGTTGATGATGATTGCTTAAATATCTGCCTACTCGAAAATAACTTCAATTCTGATGATATTGGAATAGTTTGGAGTTACAGCTTTCCACCCACTTTGAAGTTTTTGAAATGACTGAATCGATATACTTTGATGTTTGAAAAATGAATAGACAAAACGATTGCAGATTCAAAAACGATACCGATTATGTAAGTAAAGGAGTTTGCTTATACTTTTATTCGGTTTGATATTCGTTTGTTTTGTGTTTGTTTCGTGTCGATTCGAAAATTTTCAACTTACATGGTAGCGAAATGTGGTTCGGATGAAGGCGGGGCTGGGCGCTCGTTAGAATTTAGTACCTTCCGTTGTAGGTACAACGCTACTGGCCCGCCTTCGTACTTGAATAGCTAAAACAACATTTACCATAGATGAATTTTTCTATTGCAAGTACGCGATTCCATCTATTTGCTAACCACATTTCGAGTTTTCTCTCGTTTTTTCGTATGTACAGAACGTCAGCCGTGGATGTGGTGACGCGAACAAACAGGTGAAAAAAAACGAACGTAAATTGGGTGACTACGGATTTTTCCGATCCGTAAACGAACGGATATTCCCATGGGCGAAGAGGCGACGTTGCTCGCGAATCGTTCGTTCACGATTCGAAGAAACCCCTTCATCGTTTAGCAATGCGTGGGGCACTTGAAATGAACGGCTGAAAACGAAAAATTAATGAACAAAATGTGGAAAAACAATCGGTGCTTGTACAATTAAGAAAAAAAGAACGTCAAACTATGTCATAAAATTATTTATTTTCAATATTATTCATGTGTACTATAATAATTTTCATTACATTTTATAATATAGGTACGAGGTCGATTCGTTTGTTGACATTTAAGAGTAAAAGACATAATCAACAATTAGTTATTGTCCAGTTACTGTCTAAACCACCTCGTGTAGTTAGGAAATACTCTAATAACAAATTAACGATTTTGATTATTTTTTCGTACAATGAACAGTTACATTAAAGTTTTTCTACTACAATTTTCGAGGTGATAACAATTCAACACAGCTAATTTTCATTGAAAACAAAACGAGATCCTCAATTAACTGCAAACAAAATTGTTTATAGGTATACTTTCATTTAACTTCAGTGCCTATCATGGGAAGCTTTGAATTAATCATAAAATATGGAAGGCAAAAAATCTGCTTGTAAGCGTTCATATTAAATGTATGTAAGATGTTCACAAATTCAAAATAAAACACCTGACAATAAATTTCATTATCGCGATAATACATATGGATCTTACGTTTGGCTCGAATTAAGCGTAGCCGAGCAGTCCAATTTTCAAATACTAGAACGGCTACATCTATAAACAAAACTGCCGAATTTGAAATGAATAAAACCCGGAAGCCTCTGTTAAGACAACGTTGCGCCCAACGAATACGTCCAATTCGAAGATACAATGTTTTTTATGAATTTATTATTCTGATAAATAAATAATTGAAATACGCAGGAAAATATATATATGTCCTAAAAAGATGTATGAAATACAGGTCCAAAATGATGAATTAATAAACTAAAATCCCAGTTTGAATTTGTATGAGAAAATCATGTTTCGAAGAAAATTTTTTGACATGCTGAAGCATACTCATATTAAAAAATGATAAAACTAACATCTCATTCCCATGGGTAATATAGAGAAACAGTGGTAGAACCCAATTAGTAAGTCCAAGACATTTTAGCATCCCTAATCAGTAAACCTCATGGTTGAATAAACGAAATAATATTCAGAGAGAAAGCTACAATACAAAATTCACATTCTTTGAAAAAATAATCAAAATTTCGCATTATTTTGGCCCAAATTCAGTTTCTGAAACAACAGTGTGGCAGTTCATTTTCCATTTTCGATCTACCCTCTAGTTATTAATATTTCTCCAGGACAGGTTCGATTTTAGGACATAGTTTCACGCCGCTAGCTTCAAGTAATAAACGAAATTAAATAATGACGATTGAAAAATGTGAAATTGATGAAGTGAACGTTTTAACACCACATAATATATTGAATACATACCATTCGCGCATTGTCCAACAAACGCAAATATTGTGAAACAAAATAAACTCAGTGTACGTTGTGTTTTTTTTTTTCATTTTGAGGGGTTTAAGGGGATTGGATTTGGGTAAAACAAGGAAAGTTTTCGTTTGAGCCGGAGCGGGCGCGGACGATACTTTCTACTTCCGGGCCAGTTCCGGTAACGTTTCTACAGCAATCAGATCGAGCGACGATTCGACAAATTTTTTGTTTGTTCTCCTACGAATTTACCGAACTTAACGGGAAGCGTTCGTTTATTCGCAATTTTTTCGTATCTAAAGTTCCGGAACGCCTTCACTTACCGTAGCCTTCGCCTTGCAGGAACAATCTAAACGCTTCGCTCACTTTTGCCGGTTGCTCCTCGAGGACCATACCACAGTCAGAAATCTGCAATTTCATTTTGCTCTTATAGTTTTCACGAAAAACTGATAGCGCAGTGGAAGAGTACTGTGACCAATAACCGAGGACAATGGAAGGGTTTAAGGAATTAATTCAGTGTCACCTCTTCTCTTCAGATTTTGATGAGTCTTTAGGGAAAAACATGATCTAAAACGATTCCTCAATTTAGAAGCAATATTCCAGTTGCGTCACACACATGAAGGCAATATTGTTAATTATAAACATCAACTTGTTATCTCACCTTCATCCAAGAAGAATTTGAAGGGTCCAAACGGCCATTAAAAGTAACTGTGTCATCTGCATGGGGACTTAGCGAACCGGTTATGTTCATAACGGGCATCTTGAGAGTAGCTTCTTTTTTCTTCGATGGATCTACTTCTCGATGAATGTTCAGGTCGGTGCGTTTTACGTAACTATCAATGAATAACGCCAAATTGGTAGGGTTGACGTTTCTTTCAAAATAACTTTTGTAGACTTGCACGAGATCGTGATTCCTTTCTTCAGTGTTCTGTAAAAATCGAAAATTTTTTCATATGCATATCAATTAAAAAGTTATTCAAAAGAAAGTTGTGGGTAACAAATCACTTCGGCTATTTGACTCAAAAATAAAATTGGAAGACATTTGTTAACCATAAAGTTGTGTGAGAAATGAGAAGAATCTATCTCAACGTGTTTCTAGATATCTGTTTTTCTACCTTCTTGGTCTAGGATTCAGCGCTTATTTTTGAAAATCAAGCTGAATCTTATTTTAGAATGATGAGAAAGGAAATTACTTCAAATACTAAAAATGCTCGCCGTTCACTTGTTGACAAAATGCCATCCTGTTGACAAATTCTTGAGTAACTCTTTCCAAGACTTCTCCACGTAGAATATTTGTCAATGATTTTTTGTCTCAATTCCTGTAAGCATGTTGGTCGTCTAACGCAAACACGTGATTTTAAACCAGATCGCTCGCTTCGCTCGCGACTTGACCGGCCACTCCGGCCGCCTTTTTTTATTTCCATCCGATCTCTTAGGTCCCTATAGGCGTAAAGAATGTTTTTGGAATATCACCAAAATCGTTACGAAAATTAAAAGTATATTTGGTTGCAATGCGGTCAATTTTCGATGTGAATCACGGAATGAAAGAAACTGTTTTTTATTTAGGATATGGTCGGAGTGTAGCGATAATATAAGATTTTGAAATGTGCGGATGATGATTTTCATTTGTTTTTCAAGTATTCATATTGAAGAGTGTGAAGTAATTTCTTCTTCGTTATGTTATATTCTTTTATTCTAGGCCATTGAAAAGAATATATTTCTCTTATATAAGTTTATTTTCATTGTAGTAATCGAAAATCTCTGAATTGATTTTTCGAATTTTCATTCTATTTTTCATTTCGGCTTTGATGAAACCAAAGCGGGGCTATACGATTTTAAAGTGAGTTATGGATCAAAGGCAGAGAGTAACTTTGCTCTGCTAATACCAGAACGGGAGGTGTACGTTTGCAAATGGTCAGTGTAACATATCAGACGCGTAATGAAGTTTGTAACTATTACAAATTTCAATCATGATTCATTTTGTGATTGGCAAATTGGATTTATAATGAAAACTAAGAAGTTCCAACAGTTGGAATTGTGCTTAAACTTATCGGATAGGAACTGATATTCCTACTAAACGTAAAATTACGGAACGTAGCGCACGTCATCTGAAAAACAGACGTGTTAATCTCACTATCGAATTGATTCGGACAAGAATTAGAAATAAAATCGATTTTTTCATCGAGCAAACGAACAGTTCAATAGGGAAAAAGATCGAAAGGTATAGAACCGGTGATAGCTTCTCTCGTCTCGACGAGTTTACTATCCGAAATGCTTTCCTCTTTTCGGCATTCGGGGTATCGAGTATCGATAAGAATGATGACTGATTCGAACGGTCGCGTTTCGTTCGAAGTCGGAAATGCGTGCATAAGTTAAATGTACCGAATCGATTATTTTTATGTATCTCATCGATTTTCTTGAAAACGGTAGGCCATAGCTAAAAACGATGAGAAAAGCAATTGTTCATGAAATTACGGCGAAACGTTTGATGAAAGACCTAAAATGGTGCAATTATTATCAGTCGAGTTATAACTGATCGAAAAAACAGTACTATTTGATAGGAATTGAATGGTAAAAACTTCAAATCGTTGGTGGTTTTAGAAATTGAGTTATATTAGAAAATGTTGAAAAATCTTTGGCATTTTTATGTTTTGGTATGATTTTGCTACAAAAGGGCTATTTGTGGCACCTTCATCGACAAAGGCAATTATAGTGAAAGGAAATAAGAATCTTTTAGTGAAAATTTGGGAGCGTTGACTGTTGAGGGGGGGCATGCTATGGGTGAAATATTCGGCGAAATCGAAAATTTTTGGGATTTTGAATTTTGCTCTCAAAATCTATGAACACCACGTTTTAGATGTTCCTACAAAAGACATTTCAATTAAGATTTTCTTCAATAAAAAAAATTTTCGCTATCTGCAATAGCTTTCGAGTTATTCAGATTAAAAGAAAAAAAAATTCAATTCTTTTTACACTTTTAATCAAATCTCAAAATTCTCGCCAAGTCGCCCTTCGTTTACTCATTCTACCTGAAGAATACATTTTTGCCAAATCTCGAACCCGTAGCTCTGAAAATAAGGTCGCAAAAAATTCCCGAAAATTTTTCAGTTTTTCGAGTATATCTCGAGAAATAATTTTTCGGTTACGATGGAATAAGGAATCAGACCTGGAGACCATTGCTGTCCATCTTTCCCTAAAATTTCGTCGTTCTACGTAGCGCCGTTTAGCCTGTGGCGTGAACAGAAAATTTTGCCGCACACACATACATACACACATACTACCTCGATCGCAGAACGACGGCAAGGTATACGGCTTTATGCGTATACAATAACCCCAAAGAAAAAAATCTAACGGGTTAAGATCCGGAGAACGAGCAGGCCACTCTATGAATCCTTTACGTCAATCCATCGATTTGGAAAATTCGCATGCATAAAATTCCTATCCCGTCTATCACAGTGGGGAGCTCCAACTTTTTGAAACCAAATATATAGGTCGAAGTGCAGGAATAATTTCGTCATTTAGTAAATCCAAATACTTGTCACCATTTACGTTGATAAAAAATGGGTCTGTAAGCGTATTTTTGATAATTCCCATCCAAACATTTAACTTCTGTGGATGTTGGTATGTGCTTCATGAATCCAATGAGGATTCTCATATGACCCAATATCTTGAATTATGGCGATTAACTGCTCCATTTCAACAAAAAGTTGCCTCATCAGAAAAAACTATTTTTGGAGGAAAATGCTCGTAGATATTACAGATGTCCATTAACCGTTCGCAAAATTCCAGCCGTCGGTCAAAATCATCGTCTGACAATTCTTGAACCAACTGTACCTTATACGGATGATATTTTTTACTTTTTAATATTTTGCCTACAGATCTTCGACTGATACCAAGGTTCAGTGCCAAATTTGTGGTAAAAGTTTGAGGTGATTCTTCTAAATCGATTGCAATATTTTGTTTAACAGTTTCGGTCGTTGCAGTCCGCGGTCTTCCAGGTTTTAGCAGATTTTTTACCATTCCAGTTGTATTGAAGTGTTGTAATGTTTTAGTCACCGTTGACCGTGATAAAAGGATTTCTCTCAGTATGCAAACCATTAAAAATATGACATAATTCTTCAGGAGCTCTAACACGATCACCATAACCGATCATCATCAAAACCTCAATACGCCTCAGCATGATAGCAATCATTTCCAAAAATGGGCGATGATTGCTTAACGATGCTACATATATCGAAAAAATATTTCATTCTTTCCCAATCCAAAAAACAAATTTTTGTCATATTTTTCGAGATATCTCTTGAAAAGTATAAATTTAAACGAGGATGTGGGTTTAAAATTTGGTCTTCAATCTAAATATAAAATCATACATAGGGTCATAGGGTCATTATAAAGTATTTTTCAATATAATACATCTGTTACTATGAATTCAGACATGCACCCCAGCCAGACGTGATTTCCATTTTGAAAGGGTATCAAAAAGTAAGTAAGCTCATTGTTATTGCTTTCTAAATAATAACCACAAAAAGTCACATCTCTTAATCGTTACAACCCAACACTATTTACAGCAAAATGAATGACACAGATTGATGGAAACCAAAATGAATATCATTCAAAAAATCTCAATTTTTGTAATGACGTTCAATTATCTGTACATATACTAAAAGGGAAACTTTATATTGCATCCAAATTCTAGAAAATTATATCAACATTTGTCCATCGTTGAGTTAAATTCATACGTTCATGATATATAGGGACAAGGTATAAAAGTAAAATACGATTTATACTAAGTATTTACCCTGCCGAAGTGGTGCCACATGAGATAATCCAGCACGCCTTGTGTCATACCCTTGGATCGGAGGTGGCGCGCATTGATTTTTTGATAGCCCCATTCAATCCAACCAGCCTGTGTGCTGACGCAATTGATCAAGCAAAGTGCAGAGACACGATCGGGGTAATTAAGAGCAAAACGAGCCAGGATGTTGGCACCAGCGCCAACTCCGAAACCAATGAACTGCTTCAGGGCAAAATGTGTTAGTACATAACACAACTGATTCGCCAATTCGTCCATCGTTGGGTAAATATATCTGTAATGTTGAAGCAACGTCAAATTTCTATTTAGTGAAAAAGAAATAGATTGAAATTACTCTTCTGGAAGGGTGGGGGCACCTTCTTCCTGTCCTGGTGCGTTTACATGATAAACGCAAAAGTTCTCGAGCAAAGCTCGCATGTCGATGTAGTTGAAGAAAGCTTGAAAACTCGACACATCTAAAAAGCAACATTCAAATAAGAACGATATTTTCACAGGATTTCAAGTCTCACGGTTCAAACCGAGATCATGGTAAGTCAAAATAGCCGGTTTGTTTCTCGATCCTTGCACAGCAACAACCAGTGTTCCGCGATCCGTTTCGACCAGCTCTTCCTGTATCGTCGAATCTCCCCTAGATAACGACCGCGATGTTGGATATTGCAACTGTATATTTTTAAGTTCGATGTCGTCCATGCTATCGGAAGGCATCGTCCTAAGAATAAAAAAGACAAAGCTAAATGTTCGATTCAGTCTCAACAGGTGGAAACATGCTCCAAGATTCAGTTACTGCATTCGACAAAAATATGTTTTCCTACTTTTCCAATATTCAACTTCAATACTACTGCTGGGTGTCGGGAATAAAAGGGGAAAATGAAAACAAAATTTGTCCTGTAAAACACTTTTCGATCTCATAATACAGATAATGTAAACATGTATGGACGTGTTCTTACCCAAGAAGGGCTGCTTCTTCTGCAATACTACCGGAAGAAGGCATTTTCTTGTTGGTATTTGTGTTATCTGTCCTAAAACAAAACGTAAATGATACAAAAGAAAAATCTAATAACAATAATAGCGAAAAGCAAACGAACCAGTAAATGTAAAAATGAAAATATTGAAATGTGCAGTATCTCAAGTGAGCGACGTCCCAACGTGTGGCACGAAGTGTTCACAGTTGCGGTCGATGTGACTCAATAAAAGCGGAATAGGAACAGGAAAGCGGTCGTTACGTTCCTTAATACATCAAAAAATTATTCACGATCGTGCAACGTGCTCCTTACCTTGCTCGCCAACGTACTGAAGTCCGAAACAAAAACGCCCTCGCAAGATACAAAAAGGAATGAAACAGAAATGCGTCTAGGTCGGACGATACTTTTTTCAAAAATGAAGAGACAGTTAAGTCATTCGAGAACGTCGCAGTAGATTGAAATCCGAACCCATGGGGAATTTCTTATTTCACTCGAATGAACTGGAACTAACCGGATTCATTAGTAACGTTGATGGTAACGAATGATTGAACATGAATCGATTGAAGAATTGTTATTGTCGCTAATAAAGAAACCGTTCATTTAATACATAGATCCTGCAGACGGAGAAAACTTTGACCTAATGGCGATTCATATTTTGAAGCAATGTTCGATTTTAGAAACCTATTTTTTCGATCGAGTAAAAGGATGTCCTGCATTAAAATAAAGGGAATTCCTAAACATGAAATGAAATCTAGACTTGTAAATTCGACCATTCAAGTAATCGGGAAATGGGATATTAGAAAGGTGATGTAGGAGGAAGAAGTTGCGTCATCCCCCCGACAGACATCCTCTTACAGAAAGAAACAAATCAATGTCTGAGGTACGGTTCTCGTTTCCCAACACGAAAGTAGATCAAATGATGGTGGAAGTATTCGCCAAGTTGTAAAAGGAATAGACCCATAATAGCATATTGCCTCAAAATGGATTTATATGTATCGCGTGAGGATTTTTTCTAGAATTGAAATACACTTCGAGCAAAAATGAAAGGATCAAAAAAATTTTCTAAATTTTTTCGCAATTTTCAACAGGCTCTATTTCTGTCAAAAACAGTCGGACAGGGAATAAAGAACTACAGATTTTGAAGCTTGAAGACTCTAGTTTGTCGATTAAAAAATTTTTGGAGCATCGATTCAAGATTTTTACCTTTTTTTTCGCTCTACGGACACGACCTAAAGAAAATATATAGCTTCCATATGCCTTTGCTTTTTTATTTGTCATTGAGATATCGAACTCAACTCAACTCCCGATATCTCTGGAGCTACTGGTCGCCTCGCGAGGGCCCTCTATTTAGACTAACAGTATGGTTTTATCCCATTGAACCTTGTTGGGATAAGTAATAATTTTGGGTTTGCAATGGTACCTTGCATCAGTGTCATAAGCGAGAAACTAAGGAGAGAATATTGCATGCACATTACGGAATAGTGCTGGCTCGTTCGTTCATTCAAAGTGTGCCGGCTCTTTTCGCTCCGTTCAGTGTCGTCCGTTCGTTCAAAGTAACGAACCTTTTAATGAGGTACGGCACACTGTGCCATGGCGCTCCATAGTTCGGTACTTTGAACGAACACATGATACTGGTGCCACTGTACAGCGAACTCGTATAAAATGAACGATCGAACGAATAGTCCAGTCAATGGAGAAATTTCATGAAAAAAATTAAATACACGTAGTGACCCAGTGGAAATTGTTCAGGATTGTGAGTACAATATGTGGTTTCCATAACGACTGCTATCAAGCGTCCTAGGGGGTGGGGGTGTAGTTCAAACTTTCGAAATCACACGTTCTCGCTTCTAGTTTTTAAACTATGGATTTTCTTGGAAATGTTTTCAAGCAAAAGTTTTAGATAACAGAAATACCTTCAATCTGAATTTCGTTCTGTTTGGGTTAATGGTTCACAAGAAAACTGCAAAAAACTTCTAAAAAAAGGCGTTTCTTGCAAACGTAATATTTGCTACGCCAAATCTTTTTAGATATTTTTTATCATGTCAAAATGAAGCTTTTATAGCATCAAATCAAACTGAATGAAAAAAAAATTGTAACATTCATCATTCACGACATAAAACAATTTGTTTATGAAAAACTGCCTTTTTCACGACAAAGATGCTCGTTGTCGGCAATGTTTTTAAATTTTTTTTGATTATAGCTGAACGATTATAGCCATTCGATCCATCGGATTGAAGATGAGTATGCAACGGAATCGAATCAAATTGTCATCTGTTTATTTGTATGAAAAACAGGCATATTGTCACTTTTTCTTTTAACATTATAAAATATAATTCATTAGGAAAAGTATGAAGTTGAATTATTTCTGAAATTCTAGTTTGTACACCCACTGTGACGTTTTTTTAAAAAATGCAACTCGCGTTCAAAAAGTCGTAAAGATTTCTTGGAGTGTCAAGTTCTTTATTACAATCCTTTTTTCCATTCGCGAGAAAATGAAATTTCTGAAGATCAAAATAAACCGTCTGTTTATAAAAAAAATGTAACTTATTTTCAATGTCGTAAAAAGTAGTGTTTCCCGCTCTTTCTAGTCTGAAAATTTTCAGGACAGTTAAATATGGGTCTTCAGCTAAAATACTTAAACAAAAAAAATCGAAAAATATTGCCGACAACTAGCACGTTTTGTCATGAGAATCGCAGTTTTTCATAAACAAATTGCTATATCTCGTGAACGATGAACGTAATAATTTTTTTTTTTTTGATTAAGTTTGATTTGATGCTATAAGAGCTTTATTTTAAAATGATGACAAATATCAAAAAAAATTGGCGTCGTAAATATCACGTTTACAAAAAACGAGAAATTTTTTCCAGTTTTGTTGTTAACCGTCAACCCAAATTGAACGAAACCAAATTCAAGGTGAAGGTATTGCTGGCATCTAAAACATTTGTTTGAAGATATTTTCAAGAAAATCAAAAGGTGTGATTTCAAAACTTTGACCATGTGATTTCGAAAGTTTGAACTGCACCCTCATCCCCTAGGACGGTCGATAGCAGTCCTTATGGAAACCTCATATTGTACTCACAACCCTAAACGATTTCCACTGGGTCACTACTTGTAATTAATTTTTTTTTATTTAGCATTGGAAATTTCTCTATTGACTGGACTAATCTCGAAAATTTACGATTTCGATGAATATTTTACGCATAGCATAACCGCTGCCGAATTTTCACTGAAAGATTTTTATTTTCTCTCACTATGACTGCCTTTGTCGTTAAAGATGCATTAAATTTCCCTTTTGTAGCAAAACCAATTGCAGACATAAAAATGCCAAAGATTTTTTAACATTTTCTAATATAACTCAAATTCTAAAAACACCAACGCTTTGAGTTTTTTACCATTCAATTCCTATCGAATGGAACTACTATCGGCTCGCTTACTATTCCGGTCTAAAATAAACCGTTTCTGAAAAAGAAATTTTAAAACTTTCTGAAAGCACCGCTTTTTCGATAAGTGATTACTCGGCTGCTAGTAATTGCACCGCTTTTGAATTTTTACAAAACGTTTCACCGTAATTTCAGGAACAATTGCTTCTCTCCCTACTGTTCTCAAGAAAGTCGATGAGATACGTAAAAATATTCGATTCGGTGCATTTAACTTGGGCATTCCCGACCATCGAACGAAATGCGACTGTCTGAATCGATCCCCATCCTCGTCCTTGCCCCGAACTCGAACGAACGAAAAGGGAAAAGCATTTCGGATAGTAAACTCGTCGAGACTAGAGGCACTGACCACCGGTTCTATATCTTTCGGTCTCTTTCTTAACATTCGCTCAGTGGAAAAATCGATTCAATTACCAATTCTTGTCCGAATCAATTCGATATTGTGATAAACGTGTCTTTTTCAGATGACGTTCGCTACATTCCGTAATTTTACGTATAGTCGGAATATAAGTTCTTATTCGATAAGTTTAAGCATTATACCAACAAATCGAACTTCTTCTTTATTTCAAATCTTTTTTCCATTCGCGAGAAAATGAAATTTCTGAACATCAAAATAAACCGTCTGAGGCTATTTTCTTATAAAAAAATGCCTTATTTTCAATGTCGTAAAAAGTTGTTTCTAGTCTGAAAATGTTCAGTAGAGTAAAATATGGGTCTTCAGCTTTAATACTCAAACAAAAAAAATCGAAAAATATTGCCAACTAGCACGTTTTATCGTGAAAGGTGCAGTTTTTTATAAACAAATTGCTACATCTCGTGAACGATGAACGTAATAAGTTTCTTTTGATTAAGTTTGATTTGATGCTATAAGAGCTCCATTTTAAAATGATGAAAAATATGAAGAAAAATTTGTGCGTCGTAAATATCACGTTTACAAAAAACGACTACTTTGAGAAGTTTTTTCCTGTTTTCTTGTTAACCGTCAACCCAAATTGAACGAAACCAAATTCAAGGTGAAGGTATTGCTGGCATCTAAAACATTTGTTTGAAGATATTTTCAAGAAAATCAATAGTTTAAAATCCAGAAGCGAAAAGGTGTGATTTCAAAACTTTGAACTGCATCCCCACCCCCTAGGACGCTCGATAGCAGTCCTTATGGAAACCTCATATTGTACTCACAACACTAAACGATTTCCACTGGATCATTACCTTTTAATTTTAATTTTTTGTATTTAGCACTGGAAATTTCTCTATTGACTGGATTAGAACTATGTATAGTATGTATCGTCGTTTGCGCTTACATCTCACTCGTTCGTTTCATTATCAAATGTGTTTCTTTTTTCCACTACTTTATAAAACGAAAAACGAACCAATATTACACTGAAAGAAGGAATTTACTTGCATTTCGTCGCCTGTGATATTTTCCCCTTCTTCCATTTTCTGTATATGGTATTACATCTTCTCTAAAGATTAAGGTATTTTAATTATTCCAAAAGTTTTATTACATCATTCGCCAAATTAATTAATGTTCTCTAAATCATATTTCATTTTAATTGGTTTGGTTTCATTTAATTGGTTATCTCCTCGTAACCCTTTACATAACCCCTCACACCTTTCAATATATCACAGAAGCCTAGTTTTAACTTTTGTTTGACTTTCATAATTTTTGATGTATGTATATGTTAATCATTCACCAAATTGTAGTCAATTTTTTAATTCTAATTTAATTGTGACCGAAAATTCAAGAATTCCTTGTAATTTATATCTATTTGAAAGGTAAGACGCATTCCTTTGTATACTCGCGCTGGCTTCCAACAATTGTTTGTTTACAGTTTGTTTACAGCCTGAAGATGTCCTTTCATCCATCGAGAGGGTTGAAACATGTAGCATATTTTAATTAACGAATTGTTAAAAGATACTATTTGACCAGACCAAGAGTCATTTTTCGCTTACCTTTGTATATTTCATTTCTCTGTATGCAATACATTAGACACCAAATTGAATGTGTATATGTGAGGAGAAAAGGTTGATTCCAGTGATTTGTTACTTCTTTCGTTCTATCATTTCACTTATCAAAAACTGTATAATTATATAGATGCATATTGAACCAGTCACAATTGGAAAGAACCATTCATTTCTGAGAGTCGCACAGTTCGAAAGTGTGCCTCATTCTGAACGTGCCGCTCTTTTCAAGTGAGCGGCTCTATAGTCCAGTCAATAGAGAAATTTCATGGAAAAAATTAATTACAAGTAGCGACCTAGTGGAAGTTGTTGGGGGTAGTGAGTATAATATGAGGTTTCCATAAGGACTGCTATCGAGCGTCCTAGGGGGTGGGGGAGCAGTTCAAAGTTTCGAAATCACACGTTTTCGCTTCTAAATTTCGAACTATTAATTTTATTGAAAATGTCTTCGAACAAATGTTTTAGATACTAAGAATACCTTCTATTTGAATTAGGTTTTGTTCAATTTGGGCGAACGGTTAACAAGAAAACTGCAAAAAACTGCTCAAAACAGGCGTTTTTTGCAAACGTGATATTTACGACGGCAATTTTTTTTGAAATTTTTTATCATCTCAAAATGAAGCTCTTATAGCATCAAATTAAACTACATGGAAACAAAAATTATTACATTCATCATTCACGAGATATAGTAATTTGTTTATAAAAAACTGCCTTTTCCACAGGGAAACGTGCTAGTTGTCCGCAATATTTTTCCATTTTTTTTTATTGAGTATTATAGAAGACCTATATTTTACTCTACTGAAAAGTTTAGAAAATGCGGAAAAGACTACTTTTCATAACATGGAAAAAAAGGTACCTTTTTTCCATAAACAAATTGCCTCGGGCGGTTCATTTTGATATTCAGAGGTTCCATTTTCTCGCGAATGAAAATAGTTATTGAAATAAAGAATTTGTTGTTGAGAATTTGACCCTTCGAGAAATCTTCTACGACCTTTTGAACGCCAGTTGCATTTTTTTTCAAAAACATCACAGTGGCTTTATAAATAAAAATTTAGGAATTAATTCGAGTTCATACTTTTCGTAATGAATTATATTTGATGATGCTTTAGGGGAATATGAAATAATCCATGTGTTTGTTGAAGAAAAAAGATGATAATGTGGACGGGTCGTCGCATTCTCGTCTTGCGGTCGATGGGGTCTTGGAGGGAATAGCAGTTCAGCGCGTATCGTAGTCGTGACTGCCTTCATAATCTTCGAGCGATTGTTTTGAAAAACTTAATCCAAAATTACAAACAACAACGGGACGGAATAGAATCCCCCTCCATTCGGATTGCAAATGAGTATGCAACTTAACTGAATCAAATTGTCACCTGTTTATTTGTATCAAGAACAGGCATATTTTTTACTTTTCTTTGAAAATGATAAAATATAATTCATTACGAAAAGTATGAACTCGAATTAATTCCTACATTTTTATTTATAAAGCCGCTGTGATGTTTTAAAAAAAAAAATGCAACTGGCGTTCAAAAGGTCGTAGAAGATTTCGTGAAGGGTCAAATTCTTTATTTCAATAACTTTTTTCATACGCGAGAAAATGGAACCTCTGAATATCAAAATAAACCGCCCGAGGCAATTTGTTTATGGAAAAAGAGTTACCTTTTTTTCCATGTTATGAAAACTAGTCTTTGCCGCATTTTATAGTCTGAAACTTTTCAGTAGAGTAAAATATAGATCTTCTTCTATAAAACTCAATAAAAAAAAAATGAAAAAATATTGCGGACAACCAGCACGTTTCCCTGTGAAAAAGACAGTTTTTTATAAACAAATTACTATATCTCGTGAATGATGAATGTAATAATTTTTGTTTCCATGTAGTTTAATTTGATGCTATAAGAGCTTCATTTTGAGATGATAAAAAATTTCAAAAAAAAATTGGCGTCGTGAATATCACGTTTGCAAAAAACGCCTGTTTTGAGCAGTTTTCTTGTTAACCGTTCGCCCAAATTGAACAAAACCTAATTCAACTGGAAGGTATTCTTAGTATTTAAAACATTTGTTCGAAGACATTTTTAATAAAATCAATATTTCAAAATTTAGAGGCGAAAACGTGTGATTTCGAAACTTTGAACTGCTCCCCCACCCCCTAGGACGCTCGATAGCAGTCCTTATGGAAACCTCATATTATACTCACTACCCCCAACAACTTCGACTAGGTCGCTACCTGTAATTAATTTTTTTTTATTTAGCACTGGTACGTTTCTCTATTGACTCTGTCTGAAGGTACAAAAATTTCATCGGAAAAATCTCGAAACACGTCGATCTTCGTTGGCTAATTTTGATATACTGCTGAAGGCTGCTCTTTTAAACTCGATTTTTCTGGGTAGCAAATCAGTCAGTACTAAATCCATTGAACGGTAATACCATAACCATTCACCTCATTTTCTGAATTCATAGGGTTGAAGTGCAAAATTTAAAATGATACTTTATCATCCTTCTCCCGATTTGATTTGTAGCTTCGTGAAGTATCATTTTCCCATAGCAAATGAAACATTACTCAACCGGAACATATTTTCTCCATTTTTTTTTCAGTCAAGAAGTATGGAAAGACCTTATCAACGGGGTACCACATCACCCCCATTCCCTTGATGTGGCGGAATCGGTGAAAATAACAATATTCAAGAGTATATCAAAATTTGATACACTTTAATTGAAAACCGACATATTTCAAGAATTTTGCCATAAAAGATTTGTTTCTTCAGAAATGAATCCATTTCACAATTATAACGCCAACGGTATAATATTTTAAACGATTTCAGTCAGATGTAAGAGAAAATCACTCTTTATTAGATGAAATGGATATTTCATAAATACATATCATATTTTCATTCATCAATCAAAAAAACTGTTGTGTTAAATCCGAAATCTAAACTGTCCGCCTCATTGTGATATTAACCAAGAGGTTGCCAGTAGCCATCAGTTACCAATTGATAAATAAAAAATGTTAAACACCCTATAAGAAGGGATTCAATATGGTGAAAAAGGAAGATCGTGTAAGAACCCGCATAACCTCTAGCGATCGACTATATCCAAAAACGCCTCTAAGGCTTCCTATAACAAATAACTCTCGTTGGTCGCTCGACCTCTATCGATCACAACTCAGTCATCTTGTAAAAACGAGAAATACGGGAAATTTACGACTGAATAATAATTTCCTCAAGGCGATAAAACAGAAAGAATCGATAACTGCCCCACATGACCATCACCCTGCGGAAGCAAATTAGCACGCAACGGTCGGCAAAATGACCTCGCACCTCGAAAGTCCCCGCAAAAGCTCGTCTCACGCTACATACTTCAGACTGTTATGATTAGAATTACCTTACCACCAACCACATTAAGCAAAAAACAACTCGTCTAAAGGGTTTTCCCTGAAAATTCCGTACTGTACCTGGTGTGGAGGGTCGACGGCGGAGGTGGTGGTGACGATGCCTCGATCGGCGTCTCTTCCGGCCAAGAGGGCCTCGTGGCGCTTCCGCCGGCAACGAACTGAAAAGCCCGTTTGACCGCGTCGAAAAACCCGGATGTCTCTGTTCCGGCCACGGTGGTCGGCCTGTAAATGTCATTGGCGCCGGCCAAGGGGCGGTAAGAACCGCCGGCGCCGGTGCCACCCGGCATCGTCTCCTCGACTTTCGTCAGCTCATTCCACGCGTAAAGTAAAAAATCACCAATACCGGTTCTGCAATAAGTCCGTCCGAATTTAGGGCCGTCGTGGGTGTTTTAAAACGCTTGAATCGTTCGCATTTTGTGGGGCTTTGGTTGATTTTATTGCAGAACCAGATGAGTTCATGCTACGATAGAAGCTTCTCTTGGATAACCGATTCAAGACGAGTGATAAATCATGCGAAGCCTAGATATTTCGGTAATAACCAACAATAATATGTAATGGAATTTTGCTCGCAAATCAATATTCAAAATCCCATTAGGCAGCAATGCAATCAAGATTGAAAAGTAATTGTGAATATTGATTTTTCAGCTAGTTACGTGAATAGCGTAAAGGTGCAGTGAAATATTTCGAAATGTGCACGATTAACTAGCTGTCTTACTGAAATTATTCGTACTTACCTGGGTTAAATACAGAAACCCGGTTTCCGAATCACTTTTCAAACCGCGAACGTCCTAACTTTTCGTTAAAGCACGGCCCAACCTGCCGTTTCGTCTGACGTCTCTTCGGTTACCACGAACCGATGACGACTGTCATTGGTCGGAATTGCTCACGTGACGTCGATTGCTGAAACGCATGTGGCAGTGGCGTCACAGAGATACGGTCAAACCGAGTTCCCATAGTTTCAGAACAAAAACACTTATGATTGAGCGTTTCAAACTAAATGTTTAATAACGCTTCTTTGAAACCTCGTAATAATATATGTATCACAGATATGCATTTTTTGAATCGATAACAAGTTGTATATTACCTGTCACTGGCGTGGTTATTGATTTGAATGGGTTGTCGGTGACATCTAGGGAATTAGTGAAGAAACAATGTTCATTAGGGGTGATAAAAAAAGAAATCTGTGGTGAGAACTATACAGACTGATCCATTTCAAACGAGCTTCATTGATCCTTGATTCCCAAAGTTGTACAGATGGAGCCCCGTGGGTCGATTTGAGATTGGACATCGTAACGAACAACATCGGGGTTTACAATGCGTAAGTCAGGAATCTTCTATCTTGTTGTCAAAATGACAACAAGATAGAAGACGTCAACTTTTTCGTTGAGAAAGTCTATCGTAAATTCAGAACAACCGTGAATTTATAATTGTCGTCACTTAGCGAATCCGAACTAGTTAATGAAACTCTCTCGGATCCAAACATGAAAACTGTTGGAACTCCACTAAGTATCCTTCAACTCAACATAGAAGGAATTTCGAAAGACAAATGTGTTTATTTGTCAAAAATATGTCATGATGCGTCGGTTGATATAATTCTCTTACAAGAAACCCATACTACATATGATGAAGACCTAATAAAACGGGGAAGCATACCAGGTTATAAAATAGTGGATGCCTTGAATAGCCCAATCCATGGTTGTGCTACTTATGTGAATGAAGTAGTTACCGACTTCAAATGTATTCATAAATCTTTAATGGAGTGTTTGTTATAGCCATTAAGGTAGGAGATATTTCTATAGTAAATATTTATAAACCTCCAAACATTCCTTGGCTAAACAATTTTCCAGCTTTGTATGCTCATCCAACCATATACATGGGAGATTTTAATTGCCACCATACTTGTTGGGGCTATAATGATAATGATTCCAATGGACTTCTATTATCCCAGTGGATTGATATTAATAATTTTTACCTACATTATAATCCTAAAGATAAGAAAACGTTTTATTCGGCTAGATGGAAACAAAATTACAATCCAGATTTATGCTTAACATCGATTGATAATGAATCTTTACCATTCAGCATTACACGTAATGTGATGAATGAATTCCCACATAGTCAGCATCGACCAGTTATTATAAAAACAGGCCTAGAAATTCTAACTTATAAATCGTTAGAGAAGCCAAGATGGAATTTTCAAAAGGCGGATTGGAAAATTTTCAGCAATTTAGTTAACAGCCATTTACGATGGATTCCACCTATATCTTCAAACTATCACCGGTTTATTGGTGTGATAAAAGCTGCCGCCAAAAAGAGTATTCCAAGAGGATTTAGGAAGGAATATATTCCAGGATGGTCAAGTGAAAGTCAGAAATTATATGAAGAATATCAAAAAGATCCTAATGTTGATTTAGCTGAAAGGATTTTGAAGTCTCTAAATAATTCTAGGAAAGATAAATGGAATTCTTTAATGACAAAAATGAATTTCACCCACAATAGCCGAAGCAGCTGGAAATTATTGAAAAAATTAGGTGTAATACAGCAAGGTCTACACACTCAAATGAATATTTCACCGGATTTGATTGTTAAACGTTTAGTGAATGTATCAAATTCTATTAATCTTTCCACAAAAGATAAATTAAAAATGAAAAGACTTATTAGAAGAGAAAAAAATGAAGTTAGAAATGAAGATCCTCTTGCTGAATCTTTTTCTATAGAAGAGTTGAAATTTGCTGTAAACCAATTGAAAAAAGGGAGAGCTGCGGGATTCGATGGCATCTATCCTGAATTTCTGGTTCATCTTGGTGATCCTTCTTTGAAATGGCTTTTAAATTTTTTCAATAATATTCTAACTTCATGTAAAATGCCTGCAGAATTCAGAAAAGCGAAAGTTATAGCTATACTGAAACCTGGAAATCCTCCAGATAATCCTGCGAACTATAGACCAATTTCATTATTGAGTGCGTCATACAAATTGTTAGAAAGTGTTCTTTATGAAAGAATTCATTATGTTATTGATGATCATCTTCTTATTGAACAAGGAGGCTTTAGACCAAACAGAAGTTGCTGCGATCAAGTTTTAGCACTTACTACGAATATTGAAATAGGCTACCAGAAACGACTTAAAACAGGAATGGCTTTTCTGGACTTGTTTGCGGCATATGATACCGTATGGAGAGATGGTTTGATTTATAAATTATATAAAACAATAAAAAATCATAATGTCGTAAGACTTATTGGTTGTGTGCTTTCGAAAAGACAAATAAGAGTTTTTGTTGGAGAAGAAAGTAGTAAACCTAAAACAATATACAATGGTTTACCACACGGTTCCGTTCTATCTCCACTTCTTTTCAATTTATATATCAGTGATTTGCCCGATACCATCGGCAGAAAATTCATTTATGCTGATGACATAGCAATCGTCGTTCAGCATAAAGAATTCGAGATGATTGAAACGAGTCTAGCTGAAGATATCAAAACGTTGAATTTCTATTTTAAACAGTGGCGTTTACAATTGAATCCGTCAAAGACTGAAGTATCATGTTTTCATCTTGATAATCGTCGGAAATATAGAGAGTTAAAGGTGAAATTTGAAGAAAGTTTCTTACAGCATAATTTTCATCCCATATATTTGGGTGTTACACTGGATACATCTCTAACTTTCAAAGATCATTTGGATAAATTGAAACAAAAACTGAAGACGCGTTGTAATATTATTCATAAATTGGCAGGTACATATTGGGGAGCTGATGCCAAAACGTTACGTATATCAGCTATGGCCTTAATTTATTCAGCAGCTGAATACTGCTTTCCAGTAAGGAAAAATAGTTGTCATGTGAATAAAGTGGATATATTGTTGAATACGGTAATGCGAATTGTATCAGGAACAATAGTCCCAACCCCAATTCACTGGCTCCCAGTACTATCGAATATTGCTCCACCAGAACTTCGAAGGCAATATCAAACAAAGATGCTTTTTGAAAAGTATAAATTGCGGCCAATCGCATTTCCGATTTATGATATCTTGCTGAATATGAACATTTCAAGATTGAAATCAAGGAAAGCATTATGGGTGGAGGATTATCTTCATGGGTCATTCAATTTGAAGGAAAGATGGAAACAGAAATGGTCGATTGTTAAAAATTCTGTTTTCAATAGTCATCTTATCATGGATCCTTCTGAAGAAATTCCAGGTTTTGATCTCCCAAGAAGAACATGGTCAATTTTAAATAGATTACGAACAGGATTTGGACGATGCAATTAATTGCTTAACAAATGGAATAATGATGTTGATCCTAAGTGTCAGTGTGGACACTCACACGAAACCATTCAGCATATAGTTGAGGAGTGTCCCCTTTCAAGTTTGGACGGAGGATTTGTAAGATTACATGGAGCTGATGATGGGGTAATTACTTGGATTGGAAATCTTAAGAATTTATAAAATCATGATTTGGAATGCAATTTGCATACGAATATATATATACAGAAATTTATTTGCTTTCAATAATAGAGGATTAACATAATGAACTTATCATCTATCAAGCAAGCACGTATCAAGGCAAGCAAATAATATTTTATAAAACTCAATGTTCAGCGATCGATACTTCTAAAAACTTGCATATTCTGAGTTCTGTACAATGTGTCGAGAATTTGAAGCGCAATCCTGCTGAATGGAATGCTGGATGGAATAAATTTTTTAATTTGTCAACTTTTTTTTTTGAAATCCACTCACAGCTCAATGAATCAATTGTACCTTTAAGGGATCCACCAGATTCAGAAAAATGTTGGACCAAGACCAAGAGACATCGAACGCTTATCATTTATCACTAATTTTGTAACCAGCCACATCCACACATACTCCACTCGCTAAAGCGAATTGTAGGACAGGCGCAACCAGGATTGATTTTTGGGGGAGGGCACCCGAACTTATTTTCTTTAAAAAAAAAGGTCTTCACTCCACGATGTCTAGCGGTGACTAAAAAAAGGTACTCTATCGATTTCTAGCGTTTCTGAAGCTATGGGGGCATCTACCTTTAAATTGTACTAACTGACAGGCTGTCGAGGGGGGGGGGGAGCACATGCCCGGGTGCACTTAAGTGAAAAAACTTATTTGATCACATATTGTCCGCCGTTCAAACCCGAGTTTTGCTTTTTATTTTCAATTCACGAACGATAAATACGATGATAAATGAATATACCATAATCACAAAATTGCGGTAAATTTATCGGATCACAATCATCTCGCACGAAAAGTTGTCTGTTGCCGGGACTGTTGGACGTAAAAAGTTGCCAATTATAAGGGTCAACAGTTGGCAGTAAGTTGTACATTCATTTTGAAGCAATAAGCTTGCAACCGTTGATATAAACATTGGATCGAGGGGGGCAGCAAGCGTTCGTTCAGCAGATATTTGGGAGACTGGGAAGACGCGTTCTCAGCCCGTTTCTCATCGATTCTCGTGTTGGCACCGATCAATCCATTCCATTGTATACATTGATGCTTGCAATATATCTTTGAGAAGCAAATCCGTATCTACAATTTGTAAAGGAGGGGCAAAGTACTAATTGCCACGCCTTTTTTCCAACGCTGTCCACTGGCGGTTACAAAAATGTCTTCACTACTCGGCTTTCTATAATGCCCAGAACCTAAGAGGGGTAAGGGAGAACTATCCCCTTCCCGAAAGGAGGAAATGTATGAAACACATTCAATTTTCCCCTCCATACCGAACCAAAACCAGGGATGAAGTGTATATTGCCTCCCCCTACCAAATATTCACTACATATGCTACTGCTGTAACTCTCGACACAAGTGACTATTTGCTGCAGCAGATATTTCGCCGACCGGGGCGGTTTTCCCCACATACCCCACTTCATTCACTATAGATTGACTCAAACAACAGCTGACTTCAACAGCTAAAAACATCAGAAACTTTGCATAGATGTTTCTACTTGACTCGATGGTTCAGGCCCACGTCTATGGAGAAGTTGTGCAGCTTATTGCAAATCACCAACATTTTATCATGCGGGCCTCTTTCACCCAAGGATCCTTGTCTCCTGACTGGAAACTAAGATCAATTACCCCGCATTACAAAAAAGTTAATAAGTTAAACAACTATCACCCAATAAACCTGCTGCCAGTGGTTGGTAGGGTTATGAAACCCATTACTGACTGAATTTCTTCTACGAAAACAAGTTTTTTCCTCCATAACAACATGGATTCTTCTTTTTTTTTGATACATTTTGGTACTTTAGCCAGCTTCCTGTCGTGTGTTGATCGGTTATTATCCTTGAACAACCTCTTGGAGTTTTTTATTCGGATTTCTCAAAAGCTTTGTTCGAGTTTCTAAACAAAAACTTTTACACAAATTTGGAGACACTCGGCAATCTTCGTTCCTTGCTTCGTTGATTTGACGAACGACCAGATGACTATGTTTTTTCGCGGGAGAGAATGATGGAAAGTCGAGCTTCACAGGACTCTGATCTTGGATCAGCGACATTTCTTAGCACATCTCAATCAAGATATCTTTCTATGCTGATGACACAAACATGTATGCCAATACACCCACTCTCCAGGAAGACTTGCATTCTACTTCTACATGGTACTCTCGATGGACATACTGGAAAGTGCGTTGTACTGGGATTGGATAAGAAAAACCCTCTCACCTTCTAATGCCGTACTTGGTTCACGGTCCATCGCTACCTTCAGTATGCAATATGCATACTGCATGCAGTAGTGCAATATCGTCTAATCATATTAATTCGATTTACAAATTTGCTAAGAAGAAAATATATCTTATTCATAGTTGTTTCTCGAGAATTTCTTTTTTTAGATTGTACATAAATTACGTGACACCGATTCTCGAGAATGCCGGTTCAGCATAGTATGACGATTAGGCCTGTAACAAAGCACTGCTGGAGAAGGTTCAAAGGAAAGCAACTCGGATGCCTTTTCGACTGAGAAGACCTTGTCAAGCGGCTTTAGCTCACTTAACCTCCTTCGAACATCACTGTCTCAGTGAAGATCTGACTATTGCGTACAAGATATTGAAATTTCATTTCGGAGATCTTGACGAAATGTTTACTATAAAAGAAGGTTGTTTCAAGGGTTATCAATTCAAGCTCAAAAAGAAGTCATTTCCACTAAGTCAAGACAAAATTTTTTGTCGGATATGATTTTTGATATCTGGGACAGTCGGAATACAAGCATTGTCTGTTTCGATAAGCACCCTCAAGTGTAGACTAGATGGTTTTCTGCTAGACTAAATAGTTCTGTTATAATATTGTAATATTTCCAATGTTTCGTTTACCTTATCTTCGACTTATTTATCAAGTCTATTATGCCTTAATTTCTTTGATGTTCGAGGAAATGTTAACCAGCTGCTCCTATTTTTTTGAAACGCTTACTATTTATACTGTTCGGCAAATCGACAAATAAATAACGTTTTGAAATTTAAATTGAATGAATAGAAACGATATACATTAAATCTAACAAATTCCGCCAAATCATAAATAGGCTGTAATTTCGCCTGGAACCAGGGTTCGTCATTCGTCCGTTTGTAAAATTTGAATTCTCTTGACGATATATCAATAATTCGTCTTGGCTACCTGATGCCAACCTTATTCTTACTAACTTTGTCACGTTCCGTCAATCAACTTTAATTAAGATAAAGCAACAAAGGCTCGACCGATTTTCTTTTTGAGTGGACTTTCTTTTGATTGCGAGTGAACTTGCCTTTTCAAAAATTTTACTTTAAGTCAATTTGGCCCATACTTTTGAGCCCTTCAAGGAAAAAAACATTTTTTAGGCTAAAATGTCATAACGAACAAATAAATTGACTAACATTAATTTTCAAAGATATAGAGCACAGGCTAAAACATAAAAAAAGTTACTGGCCCATGAGGGGATCGAACCCGCGACCTTCGCGTTATTAGCACGACGCTCTAACCAACTGAGCTAATGGGCCAATTGATATTCTGTAAGATATAGTCACTTATCAGGAACATCTCTAAAAATGAAGTTGCATTATTGTATATTCATAATTTCGTTTCCGTATTACAAACTACAGATTCGTGAATTGATTTTTTTATCGAATATGTAACTAAACTTTTTAAAATCATTTTTTACTCACCCATCATAATCTACGAAACCAAAATTCATGTGACCTGTATCGTGTTTGAAATAGGCTTTCATTTCGCTCATCCTATTTTGTTTTAATCCTCCACAATGCCCAGAATCAAACTTTTTCAGTGTAGGGGAAACACATTTTTTGCGTTGTGAGAGTCTAAAAGGTCTGAAAAGTCTAAAAGGTCGTGAGTTATTATTAATAACTCACTTGAGCAAATCTGCAGCATCTAATTTCCTCATTTCAACTCAAACTAGAATGAAGCAAATGACGAGTTAAAGTGAATGAAAAACGGATGTATTGACAGATATCCAGAACAATCGACTCGACAAACAGTGGGATAATTGAGGGTTCGGCCAAGGATTCCCTTTGAATAAAAATCAGAAGCGACTAAAGAAATTACGCAATGAGGTAGATATTTAATACACTATTCTCACTTCATGTATTACAAAAATGATCAATTATCACAGTTTTTTGGTATTAATTCTACTACAGGTAATTCGTAATGATGATTCTTAAAAATTACATTGATATAATGTTAATGGCAATTCAAGATATTAATTGTTTTGTATTTCTCTTCAACTTCATGTCGTTCACTTTTTAATGTCCACATAATCATGACGGAATTGTTACCAACAAGAAAAAAACGTATCACAAGAATGAAACCTTAATAATCGAAAGCGTTCCCCGATGTCTATGATTTAGTAGTTTGATTTCTATCTCCATTAGGACCCATTGCCAAAGCTTCTTCGATGAATTCGCTGCTATAATTAATTCCGGTGCTTCTTCGATTCGAAAGGCGATTTTTCGATCTCCTCTTCCGTTGCGTTTCACTCAAATCTACATTTCTGAAACGAAATGAAACTTTGAAAACATTTTGGTAAACAAATCGGAAATTATTCGATAAACAATCAACGACCTTGATTTGATACAGTTGCGGCTACTTATTTTCTAAATGTTTTATCTGTGTTATCTAAACTGAATAATTTTCCGGTATTGAAATATCAATAAATGGCAAACTCACTCTTTCTTTGCTCTCATTTTCACTGCAGGATAATCGGCTGGATTGTAATCAGCGGGAATATGTTTCTCCATCTGCAAAATGAACACCACTAAGTTTCAAAGATATGAGAACTTTGTTATGTTTTTCCAGAAGTTGAGCACTAAGTTTTCAACGTTGTTGGTTATTGTAATACGAAAATTACACATGCCGACGAGTGCGAAACTGGAATCTTATCTTCGGACTTTCGCCTCGATGAGAATAACTCCGGCGGAAAATCGATACCAACCTTTCCTGTATCTCCGTCACAAACTGCAAAAACGTCGTTACGATAACTCGATTTATCACCACTTTTCGGACGATTTTCAATAGACAGTCAAGTTGACGCACTCCATATCGGATGGAAATTTCGTACTTGCAGCTCAAAAGATTATTATCGTCACATCGTGCTGAACGAAGTCTTATCTCGAATTTTTATTGCTCTAGACCCCGATTCTTCGATAATTTGTTTGAATTGCGATGCTCTATATTTACGCAGAAAATGAGCATAATGAACCGGCGTTGATAGAGCAAACGAAACGTGTGTGAAATGAAAAACGTTCTTCGAACTAGATGGAAGCATCCAATTACGAAACACCTTGTATAAGTCATAAGAAACGTATTGACCTTTGCCGAAAATAGCGTTTTATAATCGTGTTTAGAACGAGTCGAAGGTCTTTGAGATGCAAGTTTGATCTGCAATTCGCACAATAACCGAATAAATGGCGCATAATTTATGCGGACGCGATCAGGGACGATTCGTCATGTAAATCTTCACCGGTTCGTAAGCGCCTGGAAGAAACATTCTAATTTGCGGTAAATTAACATGAGAAAAAGTACCGCACGTTGAGGTCTGAAAGTGTGCAAAAAATACCTACACAAAATATGATTTGTTAAATTTCAGTGAAATCAGTGTTACAATTATAGTCGGGGAACTTAATTAACTCAGAATATGAGTTTCCCGTCGGATTTTAAAGAATAGATAAAGTTGGGTTGCTTTCAGAATATTCATCTTTTTTGGTAATGAAAAATGTGTTTTTTTATACACAGTTACTTCTCCTATATTAAAAGAATCTGTTGACGAACTGCGGCTGCAACGTTTTCATTAGGAAGGCAATACTAATTGTGATGTTTGTATGCATACTGGATTCATTTTACTCATCACTTGTGTTTGTAAAAGACGTGGAAAGACACGAATTAAGATGGTTTTCGTTTTGTCACTTTAATTTTGGTTTCGATTACCGTGATAATTTTTTCCAATAATTCTACTGGCGGTGAATAAGAAATGTACTAAAATATTATTCTCATTAAACTACTAAAAATCTACCATACGTAGATTACAATGCGAAAATGAAAGAGAATTGTCAGGAAATAGCAAAATGTGACTAAGCATTTTAAAGCAGTTACGAAATATTCTGATAAATTTCCAAAGTTTCTGAAGTAGGTATTTACGGAAATTTGAAACAATATTTGTCAACTTTTAACATTTACTTGTGAATGATCTGACAAAATTAATTTTGTCATAATGAAAAATGAAAAGAATTTCTTGAGAATCGCCAAGTTTGATTGAAAATTTATTAGCATAAGAAATTTCGGAATTTACTGAGAATTCGATAAAAATGTCCTGTAAATGTCCTCAGAGTATCAAAGGAGTAACAAAATATCCGGAAAATGATTGAAATCTTTGGGGGGAAAACATGAATAATATCTCCCCATTTTTCAAAGTTACTCGAACATTTCATCTATTTTTACGGAATTTAATATGAGAAATGGCAATAAAATTATCAAATAATCAAAAAAAAAAACATTTTTTGAGTAGTATACTAACAGAAAAATTTCATCAATATTCAAAAAATCACTGGATATTTCACAGAAAATCTCGAATTGACCGAAATCTTAAAACAATCAGGAGTATGAAAAAAATTTGTTTTTCAGGCGACCACGTATGAAAGTGATACATATCGTCACGCTTACCTATTGTAGAAAGTTACCGAATTCCTATCTTTGAAATTTGGAGAAAATGACTAAAAAGTTTCATGGAATCCCCAAAATATTTTAGGTTACTCGAAACAATCCTTTCAGCAATAATTTGAAGAAACAGCAAAATTCAATATTAATTTCGTTTTTTTCTGGAAAATAATGTAAAATTTCTAATTATATTTCATCTCCTTTCATTTTTCATCATATAAGTTGGGATTTCACCAGCGTCGATTAACAATTTCCCCTTTTTTGTAAGAATTAGGTAATTAGAAAATATGGATCTTTGACCATTTCAGAAATATAAGGCAATGTTTCTAACAGTTTGCAGCTGAAAATTTCGAGAAAATTTTGATTATTTTCTCACATTTATTTTCTCTTTCTCTCATTTCTCCATAATTAATAATTTTTTTGTGATTATTATTGGTTCTTAAAATTTTTTCGTTTTGTTCTGGGAAATAATGTAAAATTTCTAATTATATTTCATTTCCTCTCATTTTTCATGATATAAGTTGGGATTGCGCCAGCGTTGATTAACAATTTCCCCTTTCTTGTAAAAATTAGGTAATTAGAAAATATGGATCTTTGATCATTCCAGAAATACAAGGCACGAAACAGTTTGCAGCTGAAAATTTCGAGAAAATATACGAAAATTATCTCAGAAATCTGTACATAATTTTTAATTATTCAAGGGAACAATGATGATTTCATTTGTTCAATGACTTACTTTTGAAATTTCCAAATGTAACCACAATGCTTCCTTGACAACTTTTTTATTTTTGATTATTTTCTCACATTTATTTTCTCTTTCTCTCATTTCTCCATTATCAATAACTTTTTGTGATTATTATTTGTTCTTAAATTTTTTTCGTTTGGTCCTGGAAAATAATATAACATTTCTAATTATATTTCATTTCCTTTCATTTTTGATCATATAAGTTGGGATTTTGCCAGCTTCGATTAACAATTTCCCTTTTCTTGTAAAAATTAGGTAATTAGAAAATATGGATCTTTGACCATTCCAGAAATACAAGGCAATGTTTCGAACAGTTTGCAGCTGAAAATTTCGAGAAAATTCACGAAAAATTTCTCAGAAATCTGTACATATTTTTGAATTGTCCTAGAAATCCATGATGATTTCATTTGTTCAATGACTTACTTTTGAAATTTCCAAATGTAACAACATTGCTTTCTTGACAACTTTTTTATTTTTGATTATTTTCTCTCATTTATTTTCCCTTTCTCTTATTTCCCCATTATCAATAATTTTTTTGTGATTATTACTTGTTCTTAAATTTTTTGCTTGATTGCTCTCCTCCTTTCTACGTGCCTGCTTAATTAAAAAGTAGCAAGAAATTTGAAAACTGAAGCCCTCAATTAACATAACGACCATTGAGGTTGCTTGAAGTGACAAGTGTACGAAAAGTATAAAAAATATATAATCAAGATCATTTTCCATAATGGAGCAACAAGTATAGAAATTGAGATGAAATCAAGAAATTTGCACTAGAAATTCAACTTAAAGAACCGATGAATTCAGATTTTCCTCAATCGTTTTTCCAAAGATTTCATTGAAGCTGTATAACAATTGAATAATTAATCAAATGTATATTTGAGATTTACACAAATTTGTGTAAATCTCCAATATACAGGCTGTCCTACCACGATGGCCTATCAGAAATATCTGGAGAACGGTTTGATACTACCTCGTGAAAGTCCATATAAGTTATAATGAAATTCTTCAAAGAAAAAGACATTATTATATGATGAAGACAATGAAATAAACGTGTTGACATTTTTTGAAGTATTTCCTCGTGCGTCTGCTTGTCGATTTAGGATTATCGCATATTAAAAAATCACAATTTCCATCCTTTTAAATTCATCAAACTTCAGAAATTGCAGCCAAATGACTGTAGAAGAGAGTTCTATGAAAATGCTCTGATCACAACTCAGGAAGTTGCCGATTTTCTAAAGAAGATAATTTTGGATGACGCCAAATTTTGCCAGCAGGGAGTATTCAATAGAAGATATCAGCACTGCCGGGCACGCAATAACCCTTTGGCAGTTGCAGAAAACTTGAACGCGAATAATTTTTTTTTTGAGAATTCTGAATGATGTTGTTGGATGCTTCTTGGATGAATTGCCGCTTGGAATGGTTTTTGATCGTTGGATGGAGCTCCTGCTCATTCTTCCTTGAGAATTTATGAAAAATTGTCGAATCTATTCGAAGATCGGTGGTTTGCAAATAAGCGTCCTTTTCTCTGGCCGCCAAGATCACTTGATCTGACCCCTTTAGCATTTTATTTATGGGGAAGAATTAAAGAAATTGTTTATTCAGATGCTATCGAGAATGAACGACACCTCCGATTGGAGATAACTGAAGCATTGGATAATCTTGACCCGATCGAAGTACGAACAGCTACACAATCTGTACAGAAACGAATAATGAGATGCCTGGAAGAAGATGGTGGACATATCGAACAATTGTTATAAATTTTAATTTTTTTTATTCACTGTTCCACTCCTTTATCATGTTGTCATGGTTGAACATTTCGAGAAATTCCCGAATATCTCGCTTAATATTTATTTTAGATCATGAATGAGTTAGGTAGGGTCACATTCAATTCGAACTTTCTTTTCATAAATGTGATTAAAAAATGGGGTTATCATTTGAAAAAATCGAGTTTTCATGTTTTCGTCACGCCTCTGTTCGACGCTGAATTTATGACCACCTGTATTATCAATTGTAATTTCGGTTATTGAAAAAGAAACTTCAATATTTGTTCCAACAAAGTTTTCAAAAATACAGACGTTTCAAGAAAGGCTTTATATTCAATTTTTTTTCGTAATCATGATTTTTCAGCTAATTCTCTTGGAAAAAATTTGAAAATGGATATACTGTCGGATGACTTCGTCGTTGGTGTATCTGATGGAGTAAAAAAAACTGGGGTGTATCGATCAAAAAACGGAAGTTGACGTCACTTCTGGAAAAACCGGAATTGTCAAAAACATGAAAATATTTTCCAGAAGAACATTACAGTTACCGAAACTCAGATATAGAATTCCATTCTCCAGATATTCTCCAGATATTTCTAACAGGCCATCATGGTGGAACACTCTGTATATCTGATTAATCGAACATGGATTTACATCAAGTATCGGCCTCAACCATTTCTTGTTTAATTGAATAATCGTATTTAACACAATAAGTGAAAAACTCTCTAGAACATCAGGTAAATAATTAGAACAAAAAATTTATATTCTTCTTTAAAGACAACACTTACTGCCTTAAATAGAACACAAAAATGTGCAGGAAAAAATTCAGGTAAAACTTGTAATGAACAATAATACGTGAGACACGCAGAAAAAAATTTTATGAGCTAGGAGGTGGATTTCTTTGAAATTTATTTTGAATACTTTGTTATACCTTTCGAAAATTCGATTTTCCGATAATGTGAACAGCCCTGCGGTAAGCTAAGGAAATAAAACAGAACGCCACGTGATTTCCCTGAAAGATATTCACGAATGCTCATTCGTGAAGTCACGCGCGAAGGGGTCATTTTAAAGCGATTCGATCACAATTTTGGTCTTACAAGTGTCAATATCGGTCTTAAATATTCTCTGATATACTAGAAGCATAAAACCAATTTTGCGAAGTTATTCCGCTTACGCGTTACAAAAAGGTTCAATTGATCTGATGATAAACCCGGCTTCAAGACAATAATTTTACTGCCCTCATATTGAGTAGAGTAAAATTATTGTAGTTTCAGTTCACACACTTTAGAGGGGTAATTTTTTTTATTCATATTTTTACAATAATCTATCTGTAACCTGCATGTATATTTGTTTGATCAAAAATGGCGCACTATCATAGTATGGAACAGAACATATTTCAATAATACTTTCATTGACCATCTGAACTGATTAATGAGACTACGGCACGTTTGAAATTTTTAAAGAGTTTATTGTTGAATAGAGATTACGAATGAAATGTCGTTTCTTTTATTAAAAAAATAATGATTTTCGTCATAATATGAATATTCGCCGTTTCGCGGAATTGTTTGTTTGGTTTCCTTGTCCATGATGTCATGTCGAGTGATTTATCTTCTTATTCGGTAAGGTTAATTTACAGGTTTTCCGCCTTTACAAAAAAAAAATTAGAAACTCACATTTGCGTACGAGGTGGACAATCCAAAATGTTAGAAATTTCACTTTGCTCACATGATGAAAGCGAATTTAAGGAATATTCGACTGCACTGACGTATTTCACTTTTTTCCAGTTTTCCGTTTCTGGTCATTACCATTCAAATACTGACTCACTTATTGTATATAATACCGCGAGATCTGAAGTTGTAGGCTGGCGAGATATCCGTATAAGAGCAGATCTGAGAAATAGACGTCGGTAATGTACTACGGCTAAATTATTACCGTCGTCGCCGACTCCTTTAAACGCGTTTACAAATCGGATTCGATTCAAAGGTTATATGATTATCATTCAAGTACGTCTCCTTCTAGAAGTGAGGCATTTTCCTCTTCTTCTTCTTCTTCTTCATCATCGATCATTTCCTCATCGTTCAGTGAAAACGAAAGCGAAGACAAAATATCTGACAACTCATCATCACTGTCCTCATGTTTTAGGAATGTGAAAGAATGTAGTACATCCTCGACATTATTAATGCAATCCATTTCGGTGACTCCCAAACGTTTATTGTTGAAAATTTCGATCGTATTCTTTTCGAAAAATAGTCTAAATCCAATGTTATTTTGATAAATAACGTCGTGTACAAGATCGAGGTTACGAACAAGGTTTGGTATCGAAATAGTCAAGGAAATTTTTAAACCAGTACCTAGTTGAAACAAGAATATTTTTATTGAGGAAATTGCAACGATTGAACGATTACTCACCCATATTCGATGGACAACGCGTTATAAATCCCATTCTTGTGCTCTTCAAGAATTTCAGATCCCTGGAAATTTCTTTTAGAGCCTTTGTCACTCTATTGAGGGCACTGGTTATATCTCCATTATTTTCCACGGAGATTATTTTCAAATGATCATTTTGATTCACCCACATGGCAAAATTCTCTGCGGCATTCGTGAAAATAGCTCTTCCACGTGGCCAATATCTACAAAAAAGAGGATTCTGATCAACCGTTTGAATCAGCAGTGAAATTTTAGTTGGTGAGGAATAACCATTGAAAAGGTCATCGTCTTCAATTGAGTTAACTCCGCTTAATATATACCTGCGTGCTTAGAAATAGGAAATAATTGTTGGAAAAAGATAAAATTATACTGAAAAGGAAAAAAGTTTTTGTTGGAGTAAAAACCGTTATACTTCTCTCGGAATACCTAAAAATATATGCAAAATCCTTAGGTTCACTATGAAACCTGTAAACCTTCATTATAAAGGTGTGCTCCATGAGTAAAATTAAACTCCAAATTTTATGAATCGATTTGAAAATTTTGAAACTGCTCCGAATGTGCAGAAACATATTTGTTTTTATTGAATTCTGGAAAGTTATTGAACTTTTGAGGAACGTCATAAATTTTCCAATGGAACGAAGAATTCCGCAGTTTCCATCCTAATATATGTCAAGGTTCGCTACTAACCAGCGAGGGGGAAGGGGGAGAAAATTTGCCACCTCTTTCATTCATAAAAATTTTCATGAAATGTCGAGCACTTAAAGAAGTTTTTACCGCTACGTCGCACATGTTAAAATCAGCAGTGTTCGCTACCACGATCAAAAAACAGGTCTTCATTTAGATTGATGCTGTTGGAATACGTTGCATTTGCCGCCCGAAAACTGGGCCCCGACCCCCTAGATCCGGGCCTGCTAGTGAATTTAATATGTACTCACTTAAAACTTCCAGAAGCCGCTAAATACTCGTCTTTATTATCGAAGAAAAAATCTTTCTCTCGCAGCTCCTCTATTCTCTCCTCCGAAAGGTCTTCAATTTTAGTATATTCGCCGCCCATCTCATCTACGGATTCCATTTCGAATGAAACAACTAAATGACAGACTTACCTCTAAAAAGTCCTGCAATCATACTTAAAACATTATCTATTTCATCAAAATGTACTTTAGACATTTTTGGACAAAGAGGAAAACCTCTGAAATTCCTGGAAAGCTCTATTTTGGTTTTTATCACATTTCTATTAATATGTCGAGAGAAATCGTCGAACAAGCTTTTTGGATGGACATCCTTAGGCCCGAAACCATGTATTTCTTGGAGTATTGGGAAGAAAATTTTTGAAAACACAAAATAGCTTTGTGGATCTGGAGCCATTACTCCTATGTCGTTGTGAACACATTCGAGTCCACATTTTATACAATCATATAGGTTAAGATGGTTTATTGTTTTCAGATATTTCAAGCTTTCGGCAAGCTCTTCACTCAGATACTTCTTCAGAAGTGAATTGGAATTCGAGGAATGAAGTTTACGCAAACCCATCCGCAGGGCCCGTTGAACGTAGTTGGGAATGAAGTAGGTACCACATTTTACGGGACATGTTGGGCAGGTGCTGATTAGCATTGATGAAGAAATACTGGAATTTTGAAAGAATCGACACTGAATGTTAATTTGACGTCTGTCAACTCCGTCATTATTGGTTTATTCCAAGAATAAATAATGATCTGGTGGAGTATTATCTCCTATTGCTAATCAATTAATCTCTCTTAGACTTGCTTTTATTTTTGACGCTGAGCCGAAGATCCTTACGTTTTCTTTGTGAATGTTGTTTTAATAATCATTATATGTTGCATCGGAGTTTCTGAGGCCGTTGCCCCTATTACCGGAATTTCTTGTGGCTGAGTTGCTTACTTAAAAGCGTCGCGGATGAATGTCCGCCGGTGATCCCGTACGTTGGAGTCATGTGCGGACATTATTTTTGATATGTGTTCGATGATTTGGGGATTTCCCAAATCACGTCTGATAATTGTGTTCCTGACGAACCATGGTGCCTTGGCTATTTTTCGAAGAGTTTTGTTTTCGAATGACTTGAGTTTTGATTCAATCTGGATTTGAGATTGTTTTCCCATTTTAAATGTTTATCGTAGATGACACCAAGGTATGTTGCTGTGCTTTTTTTGCTAGGGGATCTTCATATTGTTGATTGAGATTAGTGCAGGAATTCTAATTTTCTTGCGGTTTTTTCGAAAGATGATTGCTTGCGTCTTTTTTGCATTGATTTCAATCTTGCATTTTTTGCATCAGGATTCTATCTGAGTGAAGTGTTTTTGGAGCTTTTTCGTTATTGCTTGTTCCCTTAGCGACTCCGCGATAATTGCCGTGTCGTCAGCAAATAAGAAAAGGTGGGTTTTCGGATCCTTGGGGATGTCCGCTGTGTACAAGTTGTAGAGTTTTGGAGCTAGACAGGAACCTTGGGGGACTCCTGCTTTGATGTTTCGGCTTGTGGATATTAGGTTTGTATTTTTCATTTGGAATGATCGGTTTGTCAGAAATGATTGTATGAGTTTGGTCATGTGATTTGGAAAACCCATTTCTATCAGCTTGTAAATCAGTCCATTGTGCCATACTTTGTCAAAAGCCTTGGCCACATCTAACATGACGGCCCCGACTTTCCATCTTTTCTTGAAATTTCTTTGAATTAATTTTGTTAGGCGGGCTGTTTGCAGAGTCGACGATAATTCTTTGGTGAATCCGAATTGTTGTTCAGGTAGCACTTCGCTTGTTCTTTCGATTGTCTCGATTCTTCGCAAGATGACGGTTTCTGCTACTTTACCTATTGCGGGTAATAGGCTGATCGGTCTGTAATTTTTCGGAGATTTCGTCGAAGCTCCTGCTTTTGGGATGGTGATGACAATGGCGTGTTTCCACGGTGACGGGAAGTGGTGTAACCGAAACATTGAGTTGACGATGTTTGTTATCTCGACTATTTGTTTTGTTGGAAGGTTCTTCAGGGTTAAGTTCCGGATGTTGTCGTAACCCGGTGCTTTTTTGTTGCTTAATTTGGATATGATCTCCTTGATTTCTTGTGGTGTGGTGAATCTGAAGTTTGTTGTGGGTGGGACATTAAGTTTTGCTATTGTTTTTCTGATTTCTGTGGTTTGAGACAACTGAGTTGTGATATTATTTTCGCTGAATTGATTTTCGAAATGGTCCGCGAAGAATTCCAATTTTTCTTTTGGGTCTTCGATGATCTGGTTTCCTTCACGGATTGGTGGAGAAGAGAAGTTTTTGGGGCCTTTTGTCAGCGACCTGATCATTTTCCAATAGCTTTGGCTGTTGAAGTTCAGGCTTGTTATTATAATTCGTTGTTCAAGGCTTGGACTTTCTCCTTCACTTCGCTCTGTAATCGATTGGCGATTTGCTTGTCTGCAGGATTCATAGCGCATCTTGCTCGTCTTCTTGCGGCATTTTTTTGTCTGATGAGATTTTTCAAGCTAGGTGGAAAATCCAGAGAGGACTTTGAATTTTCAGTTCTGATGATTTGGGCCGACTGGTGGGCAGAGATTATGTCGTTTTGTATTTTTTCAACGGCTTTTTCCAGGTCTTCGGTGGTAAATATTGTGGGTATTTTATCGGTGTTTGCGAGTTGATCCTTGAATTTGGTCCAATTGGTTGATGTTTTTGGAAGGGTGTTTGGATTGTTTTGGCCGTCTCCCAGCAGTAAGGTTACTGGTAGATGATCGGAGTCTAGTTCGTGTTGTACTATTATCGTTGAGTTTCGGGTGATGCCTCTCATCAGGAAGTAGTCTATTGTTGTTGAATATATGTTTGCGAAGTGAGTCGGTTCATTTGGTAGTTTTAAGAGCAGGTTGTTCTCGTCTATGAAGCGGTTTATGAAGGGTCCAAAAGTGTTGGAGTGGGAAAATCCCCATGATGAGTGATAGGCGTTGAAATCGCCCCCTATCATAAGCGGACAATTATCTTGTGAGATTAGACCGTCGTAGTCTAGTCTATTTGGTGGTCTGCTGCATCTCTGGTAGAGGCTGCATATCCGAATCTTGGATCCGTTTGACATTTCGACTTTGATTTGTGTGGCCTCTAGTGTGTCGAACGTGGGATTTGGGGCCTCGAAGTGAGCGATGTTGTTTTTGATCAGGACCATGGTTCCCCCTAATGATCCGTTTAGCCTGTCGTTTCTGTAGCACCAGTAATTGGGAATTTGAAATCGGTCAGATGGTTTTAGATGTGTTTCCTGGATTAGCATTATGTCGATATTGTGTTGTAAAAGAAAATTTATGGTTTCTGGTTTTTTCGTTCTGATGCCATTCGCGTTCCAAGTGGTTAGTTTGAGTGACGAAGGGTGGATGAGATTAGTTGTTCGATTGAATGTGACGAGTCATGGATGCGAACTGTGCTTTGAGCAGGTTTTCAAATTGTTTGACCATTGAGGACATTAGTTCTTGTAGTTGGTGTTGGGCCGGGTTTGCGGAGAAACGATAGAGGTGTTCTTTACGTCCCATACGGGTTTGTTCGGATTTACGGGGGCGAATGTTCTGGCACTTTGATGGGTGGTGTTGATCGTTGGTTTGTTTGACGTTTTTGGCTTTGGTCGGTTCGGACAGATCCGCGCATTCGTCGTGTGGTCGCCTCCGCAAAGAACGCATTTTGCCGGGGTGTTTTTCAGTTCTTTGCATTCCGCAGTCGCATGATTACCTGCGCATTTAACTCATTTGAAATTGGCGGAGCATTTATTTTGACTGTGTCCGAACACTTGGCATCGGTGACACTGAGTCATCTCTCTGTTACGCCTGAGAGTTTCGACCATGACTCTCAAATTAAAAAGTCCAGTAATATTGAATATTTCTTTCACAGATTTCGGAAGAAGTACGATGATAATAGGAATTGGAATGCGAGAGTCATTGACTCTTCTGGTCATACCATGAAACAAAGATGGATGAAAATCTCGAGCTTCAAGCTCGGCGATGATTTCAGAAGATGTATAGTCTACCGGAACTCCTTTGATGACTACGTGTAATCTTTTTTCTTCCTGAGTTTGGAAGGTATGAAACGGGATTTTTAATTCATTTTCTAGAATTTTAGTTAATTTCCGATAATCATCCGGAGTCGTCAGGAGAATTTTTATTCTCTCTCGGGTCGCTCTGGTCGAATTGAATTTAATATTTTCTTTGTTCATAGTTTCGTATATGAGTTTCCATTTGTTATCCTGTAACTATTGGAGGTACTCGGATTCTCGGAGCGGAATCTTGACTGGAAATTGGTTGTGACGGATACGATGAAGGAACGGAGGTAACGGAATTTTGAGACGGAGCTATTTCCAGAACTGGATTTACGGGAATATTGGTATTGATATTATCGGAATTTTGAGATGCATTTTTAACATCCAACGGATGAGCGGAAAAGCTTATGCAGGAGTTAAAGGAAATATTGCAGGTATCCATATCGGTATTTTCAATTATTCTCTAAATTAGATAATTTCATTACTAAAAATGATTCTCTGAGTTCTAAATGCTTATCAAGTAGCTTATGTTAACCACGAACAAAGGAAAACATATCAAAACAGATCTCGCTTAGTTATATAAAAAATAACATCGATAAAATGGAACTTTTCCAATGATAAAGGGATCACATAAATCTCTTCACTTTCAAAACAAATTGAAGCGAAAGTAAACAATGTTGAAATTCGAGGGGTTCTGATGATAAACTGGCAGCATCTGATGAGGTCACATTGAATAAGTTGATTAAAAATCACTCTCCCAACATGTTTCCAGAAAAATGAGGCTGTTCCTGCCAGGACTTAACATGATCGCATAGTGATCAATTATCCTTCAAATCATGCTGTGCCGGAGGTTAAGGTGGTTTGCGACCACAGCTATTGAAAGAAAAAAAGGTGGAAAAAGGGTCCTTCAATGCATAATCAATCTGGCGAATTCTATTCTATATGAAGCTGGGTTCATTATGGACGCTAATCACAACAGATGGTAGAATACATCCGATAACGGTGGGAAACGGTTTAGACATTTGAGGGCAAAAGTAACCTTCAACCTTTCCAATTTATCACCAAAACTAAGATCCCTTTCACCAATTTTTTGGCGGCAAGATAATTCATATCAGCAACAGAATGCCAGCAAGAAAATAATTCCATCCGATAATTCATGTCTTATCGTTTGAACTAAATGTATGTGGTTTTGACGGAATTTATCCTGAATTCATGAAACATTTAAGACCCGAAACATTAAATTGGTTGTTTGTTATTCTATAATAATATTCTCAGCTTTGGATAATTATCAGTTGAATTTAGAAAAGTCAAAATAATTACAATTCTCAAATCAGGTAAAGACTCTTCTATGGGCCTTTCCCATGATTTTTTTTTATTGCATAATTAAATGAAGTAAGTCAAAATTAACAGATTCCCAAAAAATTTTTTCCAAATCCTCTTAGTTTCTTATAAAATAAATAAAATCGATTTGAAAGGCGAGAAATCTGAATTTTAAATTTTATGTATAACCGGCAACATGGGAATGAGATTCAAACCATCTACTATACGCCGCATTAGTGTGACGTAGCAGCTGTCAAGGTCACGATTTGGGTTCCAAACAAAGCGATTTTAACAAGGCGTTAAATGGTTTTTCGTTTAATTCTTAGTTATTTGATTTAATTAAAGAACTTAAGGTAAGTATTCGAAATATTGATGTGACACCTTACATATTGGCGAATAAATTTTTTCAATTAAGACTGATAATTAACAAAAAATTTCAAGTTTAATGCAAATAAGTAATTGTTCTTGCATGAGGTTATAATAATTTTGCATTATTAGCGTTTTATCTGGACCATCTACCTCATCGGCAGTACTCGAATCGGAGATATATTTTTTGAGGAAACGAATATCTGAATTAGAAGCTGCATCAGATGGGCAAACATTTGGCTTCCACATTATTGAGAGTAATGATGAATTATGTAAATTATTCACCGGCCTTCCACACACTTCAACATTCCTCGCCCTGTATAATTTGCTGGAAAACATTCCAATTAATTATTATTTGGGGTGGAATGTTGAAAAAGTCAACAAAATTGACCAACTACTCATGTGTTTGATGAAACTCCGCCAAAATTATAGCCATTCTGATTTGGCACAAAGGTTTGGAGTTTCACAAGCTACAGTGACGAATATTGTCATAACATGGGTGCATGTTCTTCATGCAATTTTGGTAAAACAATTGGGTTCCAATATACCATCCCGAAAAAAAAACCAAACGTGCCTGCCCACTGCTTTTAGCACATTCACGAATTGCCAAATTGTCATTGACTGCACTGAAATGGCAATGACTGTACCTCGTACGTCAATGACTACTCAAAAAGCTACTTTTAGTAGCTATAAACACAAAAACACATGGAAGGCGTTAATTGGAGTAGCCCCTAATGGAGTGACTACATATGTTAGCACATTATATCCAGGGGCTTACTCTGATAAAAAAATTGTGGACAGCTGTGGGATTCTGAAACATTTAAAAGAAGGAGATTTAATATTGGCGGATAAGGGATTCCTTATAAAGGATATAGTGCCAAATGGAGTGAGCGTTAATATACCTCCATTTTTGGAAACGTCTCAATTTACGCCCACTCAGGTAAAGCAAACTGAGACCATAGCCAAGGCCAGGATCCACGTTGAGCGTGCCATTCAAAGAATGAAACTTTATAAAATTTTGAATTTGATCCCTCGCACACTTTTTGAATATGCGGGGGATATCATACAAGTTATAGGTGCGCTCACCAATTTACAGAACCCATTAATTGATGAGGTTAAATACAATTCAGAAAGTGAATAAACACGATTTTGACCAGTGGCTGGTAATTTCACGGCACCAGTTTAACAAAGAAGACGTTGACAATATTTCTAATTGTCCTATTTCGATTTCACAATGTGTTTATTATTTGCTTATGAATTAAATTTGTAAAGAATAAAAATGTTTTTTCACATACTTCATGTGGTTATGAACATGTATCTAATTCATAACAAAAGTTACATTTTTTTTATCACATTTGTGAAAAAATGTTTTTGAATTTTTATTGATAATAAAGTATATGTACAATAAAACCAATTTTTATTTAACTCATAATAAATGTTATGTATTTATCAATAAAAAATGTTTTCAGCAAGTCCATATTTTTTGCCCACTCTTCGCATTTGTCAATTACAATTACCTCCATGTGTTTTGGGGTCCATACCATAAGGTAACAAACCTTTCTTTTTGTGATATATAATTGCCCCTGCATCTGGTGCCAATAATAGTGATGCTTATTAACTATTGTGGCACCCTCCTCATTTTTGGAAATGATATAATTTTTGTCCATTTTTAAAACTTCTTCTAGATTTTCATTTCGGTATTTATACGGACATTTAATTTACAAGATGGCGTCCTCTCCTACAAGGCCATCTGGACTTGCGCCTAAATATCCGCATTCGTCCAACCATAATCCTGTTGGATTTACCTCTACTTCCAATCCACACTGGAACATACGCAACGCCTCCTGCTCATTATTGCGTCCCCACTGAACAGCTTTGACATTTTCTAGGTCATATGCTCCAAGAAGTGTCTTAAAAAGGGAGGGTGGATAACGATTTTTTTCGCAGGCTGCAATGACTGCGCCAAAATGACTTGACGTCAGTCTGTGTTTTCTGCAAACCAGCCAATTTTCGTTCCTATATTGCCCTGTTGTGGCTTCCGCTATTTTTAATACTGTTAGGAACAATGACATAGATACTTAGAAGTTTTAAAGTTCTATGCGTAGATAACCTAAAAACCTAAGTTACATTGAGTCTTAAGCAATGTTGCCAGCTTCAGTCAAATTTGATTGGATACTTTCATGATGACGTGACATGCAACTGACCAATGAAAAAAATTCGATTTTAAAACTTTAAATTAAGATTTCTCAATAACTATATCACCAATATTAATGATTAGGACATTTTTGTGCGTTGAAAAAAATCTATTTTTGTGTACAACCGTCAAATTTTAAATCCCCACCGCATGGGAAAGGCCCATTGCAGAAAATTATCGATTAATAAGTTTGCTGAGTGTTCCTTTAAAATTTTTGGAATGTTTAAACTTCCTAAGATTAGAGCCAAATATCGAAAGGATTTTAGAGAACTGTCATGAAGGTTTCAGAAAAAAACAGAAATTGTTCAGATCAGGTTCTCAGTCTTACTACTTTTATTGAATCAGGTTTCAATAATAAGCTGAAAACTGGAACTTCATTTGTGGACATTTCTTCGGCGTATGATACAGTCTGGAAAAATGGGTTAATGTATAAACTTTATACTCACTTACAATGTGGTAAAATGGCTCGTTTGATAGAAAGTATGATGAGCGACAGGAAAATTTAAGTTTTTGTTGATGAAAAGATGTAGCAGATTTCGAATTCTGAACAATGGTATTCCACAAGGATCAGTCTTATCCTCTCTCCTTTTCAATCTTTATTTGAGTGATATTCCTCCCACTAAATCCGAGAAATTCATTTATGCTGATGACATTTGTTTTCCACGAAAATTAATCCTCCTCTGACCACTTCTTTTCACAAAGTTTTTTACGCCTTATTTCACTGTAACAATCGAAATTGAAACACGTAGCGAAATTCGATTCCTTGGACGGACGAAAAGTCCCCGAGAGCTAGAAAAATCTTCAGACATCTACTAATGACTGGAGACTTGAAACACATATTTCTAGCTACGGTAAAGGCGTTATTGGAATGCTTATCTCCGACACTGCTTTCTGAGGCGTATCCATTTGTGAGTGAAGTTTCGAGATCGTTTTGTCTCAGCGGGACACATAACATAACGCGCGCCTCACACTCACAATGGGCGAAAGAGAGACCAAAACAGGAAAATTTATCGAGCTCTGAAATAAGCTCCCGGGAAATTTTGTGGACACGTTAGTGCCCGAGTTGCCCAAGAAAATCGATACCTGCATCAAAAATACGGGAGAGGTGAAAAAAAGTGTAACTGTAAATTTTGTAAATCTTTTCGGTAACAAACAAACTTGACAACCTGTTGAAGTATTTGTCCGAGCATGTTTGAACCGCTCCCGTATTGACTCAGAATGTCCTGCATTAATTATTAACGTAATATTAAGTTTTGTTCCAAAGGAATATAAAGAAATGATAAAAGAATAGAAAATAAATTATATACATATTTGCAACTCTTGTCCAACTGTACATATAGAAAAATGGAAAAATACGGTGAAAATGTACAATTAAGAAGTGAGTTTTAAAATACCTATACAACACAGTAAAACTTTGCAGCAAATAATTTCAAAACGTAAATACATACAATAAACGCAAAAACTCAATAATTCTCAGAACAAAACCGCTTCTCAGCCTCCGATATCAACTGTGCTGCATATTCATTTAACGACTTCAGCATTTCATCAGGATCCAAAAGTTTGGAATCGACATAAGACAATCCGGCAAAACTAATTTCGGACCGTTCTTCCACCCCCTCCTCGTCGTCCGTTACTGATGAGGTTTTAGAGTTGTTCAAGCTATATCCACTCCTCACCAGGTCCTTGACTTTCTCTCTGTTTACGTACCTGTTGACTTCTTCGTGGATTTTTGAGTGATGTTCTGCGTCTGTCGCCATAATTGGTGATTTGCAACAACTTGGAGGAGGTTTGTGCGTGCTCCTGAAAAAATCATGGCCATTACTTCTGGCAGAATTTTCTGTATAGTGATGCAGTTTAGACGAAGGGCATTAACTGAAGTTATTGTTACTCAAAAAGATAATCGGATTCAAATTCCGGTAAATTACAACTTAATTTGAGAATTCTATCGTGCTTCGGAGAGCGAGTAAATTTGAAATAGGCACAGTTATTAAATCATGTCAAAGGCACTGGAAACTTTTCGCACCTTAAGGTTTCGCACTTAGGTTAGTAGGTTATTTGATCGGACTGGATTGATAAGGATGTTTTGAAAATGTTTATGAATTCGTAGCCATTTGTAATATACAATTTTCATTTACGATCGTAATCGAGATAACGACAAATTGAGACATGTTTTCGAACAACTTTTTGCGGATAAACTACATCAAAATTATTTGACTAGTACCTGTTTTAGCACGTTCAGATAAGTGTCAGATAGTGCACCTATCAAATAAGCAGCATACTTAATACAATAACAATAATGACGCCTTAATAACTATTTTTTCAATCCCAACTGCCAACTACCATTTCAACTTTTGTACAATCCTTTGCGGTTATGTTAAGTTTTACTATAAGTTTGTGCTTCCGCAGTTTTCATATCAGACAATAATTTGAAAGGAATTATGAAGAAAACATGATATTGTAAAAATAGATCATTGGTTTGATAATAAAGCGACCGATAATAAAAATTTATATCAAAGCAACAAACATTGCTTTTGAAAACTTACTTGGCAACAGACGCAACATATGCGTTTTTTGACTGCGGAATTTTCTTTGTTTTTTCCACAATATGCTTGCTTTTGTTGATCTCTTCGTCTTTGGTGGAGGGTGCTTGCATTCTACTGAACAAATCGGTTTTTGTTTGAATTGTTTCTTGAACTGGTCTGATTCCATTTGGAGACGTAGAGTATCTTGCTATTGTGTTACTGCTGAGGATGTTGTTTTCTTCCATAATTTTGAGCGAATCATATGACTTTTTTAACGACCTGAAATTGTAATTAAGTTACAAGTAAAGAAACTCGCAGGTTTCTGAATAATAGCTATGTATGTAGATTATAATGCCCTGTAGGAGCTCGAGGGGCATATTTCGCCTGATAGGCGTTAAACTGCTCTCATTATCTAATTTTTTTATATTTGAGAAATTAAAGAAGAATAGAAGAAAATAGAGTTCAGTCAGAGCGACGATAATTTGTCGCCGATAAATATATTATTTCAGTGATATATGATGAATAATACGGAATGTTTCCGAGTTGGAAAGATGAAAATGCTTTTCCTATTAATTGAAATTATCACATTTTCTTCTTGAACGGCTCCTGATTTATCATGTATTCTTCTTCTAGGTCTAAGGAAATATAAATGTACTCAATTTTACTCAAAGGGATATACGGCTTTTAAAAAGTTACTCCCTATTCAGACAGATTTGGTTTGATTTTAACCAGATCGCTCGCGAGCTCTAAGGTCACTATAGGCGTATCGAATTTTTCTTTAATATCACCAAAATCGTAACAAAAATTGAGAGAAGATATGGTTGAACTGCGTTCGATTTTCGATGTGAATGACACGAAGTGAAAAAAAACAGTTTTTTGGGCTACGGACGGAGCGTAGTGATAATATAAAATTTTGAATTCTGCGGATGATGATTGTCATTTTTTTTCAAGTTTTCATATTCAAGAATGTGAAATAATTTTTTCTTCATTTATTTTTCATGCTATAATATTTTATTCTACTCCCTTAAAAAGATTTCTTTTCTTATTATTATAACTGATATTCTAGTTGATTTCCGTCATTTTAGCTTTGCTGCAACGAAAGCGGATATACGGTTATAAAGTGTGGTGTAGATGAAAGAAAGATATGGCTCTGCTAATACCAGAACGGGAGGTATATGCTTACAAACTATTACAAATTTCAATCATGATACATTTTGTGACTGAAAAAATTGTCATATTGGAATTATAATCAAAATTAACGAGTTCGATTTGTTGGCATTATGCTTACACTTATCGAATAAGAACTTATATTCCGACTATACGTAAAATTTCGGAATGTAGCGCACGTCATCTGAAAAACACACGTGTTTATCACAATATCGAATTGATTCGGACAAGAATTGGTAACTGAATCGATCTTTCCACTAAGCGAACGAATAGTTTGATGCAATGTAAAGAAAGAGATCGAAAGATATAGAACCGGTGGTTAGAGCCTCTAGTCTCGACGAGTTTACTATCCGAAATGCTTTTCCCTTTTCGTTCGTTCAAGTTCGGGGCAAGGACGAGGATGGTGATCGATTCAGACAGTCGCATTTCGTTCGATGATCGGGAATGCCCAAGTTAAATGCACCGAATCGAATATTTTTACGTATCTCATCGACTTTCTTGAAAACAGTAGGGAGAGAAGCAATTGTTCCTGAAATTACGGTGAAACGTTTTGTGAAAGTTCAAACGCGGTGTAATTACTAGCACTTATCTTTCTTTCTCAGAAACGGTTCATTTTAGACCGGAACAGTAAGCGAGGCGATTGTAATTCCATTCGATAGGAATTGAATGGTAAAAAACTCAAAGGTGTTTTAGAATTTGAGTTATGTTATAAAATGTTAAAAAATCTTACTCAAAGATGTTTTAGAATTTGAGTTATGTTATAAAATGTTAAAAAATCTTTGGCATTTTTATGTCTGTAATTGGTTTTGCTACAAAAGGGAAATTTAATGCATCTTTCACGACAAAGGCAGTCATAGTGAGAGAAAATAAAAATCTTTTAGTGAAAATTCGGCAGCGTATGCTATGCGTAAAATATTCAGCGAAATCGTAAATTTTCGAGATAAGTCCAGTCAATAGAGCCAGTGCTAAATAAAAAAATTAATTACAGCTTAGTGACCCAGTGGACATCGTTTAGGGTTGTGAGTACAATATGAGGTTTCCATAAGGACTGCTATCGACCATCCTAGTGGGTGGGGTTCAAAGTTTTGAAATCACACCTTTTGATTTTCTTGAAAATATCTTCAAACAAATATTTTAGATGCCAGCAATACCTTCACCTTGAATTTGGTTTCGTTCAATTTGGGTTGACGGTTAACAATAAAACTGGAAAAAACTTCTCAGAATAGTCGTTTTTTGTAAACGTGATGTTTACGACGCCAAATTTTTTTTGATATTTGTCATCATTTTAAAATGAAGCTCTTATAGCATCAAATCAAACTTAATCAAAAAAAAATTATTACGTTCATCGTTCACGAGATGTTTATAAAAAACTGCCATTCTCACGACGAAGCGTGCTAGTTGTCGGCAATATTTTTCGATTTTTTTGTTAAAGTATTATAGCTGAAGACCCATATTTCATTTTCCTGAAAATTTTCAGACTAGAAAATGCGAGAAAGACTACTTTTTACGACATTGAAAATAAGGTACATTTTTTTATAAACAAATAGCCTCAGACGGTTTATTTTGATCTTCAGGAATCTCATTTTCTCGCGAATGGAAAAAAGGATTGTAATAAAGAACTTGACACTCCAAGAAATCTTGTACGACTTTTTGAACGCGAGTTGCATTTTTTTAAAAAACGTCACAGTGGGTGTACAAATTAGAATTTCAGAATTAATTCAAGTTCATACTTTTCATAATGAATTGTATTTTATAATGTTAAAAGAAAAAGTTTTTGATACAAATAAATGGGTGACAATTTGATTCGTTCATTGCACACTCATCTTCAATCCGAATGGAGGGGATTTCATCCCGTTTAAACTAGTTTAAAAACTAGAAGCGAAAACATGTGATTTCGAAAGTTTGAACTGCATCCCCATCCCCTAGGACGCTCGACAGCAGTCCTTATGGAAACCTCATATTGTACTCACAACCCTGAACAATTTCCACCCGTAATTAACTTTTTCTATTAAATTTCTCCATTGACTGGACTAGATTTAGAATACCACGTTTTAGATGTTTCTACAGAAAAGGTTCCAATTAAGATTTTCTTTGATACGAAAAAGTTTCGTGTCGCTATCCAGACTAAAAGAACAAAAATTCAATTTTTTTTCACTTCTTTGATACAATCTCAACATTCTTGCCGAGTCGCCATTCCTTTACGCTTTCTACCTGAAGAAAACATTTTTATTTATTTGTGCCGAATCACGAACTCCCACAAAAAATTTCCGAAAATCTTGCTCTTTTTCGAGTATATCTGGAGATTGCGATGGAATAAGGAATCAGACCTGGAGACCATTGATGTCCATCTTTTCCTAATATTTCGTCGTTCTACCTTGCGCCGTTTAGCCTGAACAGAAAATTCTGCTGCGCACACCGCATACTACCTCGATCGCGTAACGACGGCAAAGAATAGAGGGTGTTCAATAATAGGGTTACTTCGGCATGAAACTATTCTAACCGTATAACTTACATTTTCTGATTGAGGTTATTGTTTTTCGAATCTTCGCTGAAGATCTCAACATTATTTGCATAAATGGGTTCGGCACCAATCTTCCTTTTGGGCATTCCTTGTTGAATACATTCTTCTATTAATGCTTCATAACTGGATATACCTTTTTCTGTTTTTTTAATATCTTCCTGAACGTTTACCTTGGTTTTTCTCGTTTTCGGCATTCCTAATTGAATGCATTCTTCCAACAATGCCGAATGATCCACTAATTTGGCAGTTTGATTACATTTATTCATTGGCTCCACGTTGATAGTCTTTTCCATTGTTGGGCTGAAAACTTCCATTCTTAATTTGAAAAAAAAACTTTTCTAATTTTTACCTTATAAGTTTTGCAGGAATATTTTCCAGCTTTTTTATGGTACCCATTTTCGATTGTCCCATTGTTGTAGATACGTCAGCCTGAATTTTCTTCTGGATGTCATATTTTGGCCAGTTCTTTTTAGTAGACAGAATTTCGTTGCATTTGTTCGAAATCGTCAGATTATTTGCTGAAAGGAAAATTTCCTTTGGTCACATGAAAAATTAGCAAACTCAGAACTTACGAGATTGCTTCAGTGATATCGGAGGAGAGTCTTGCACTGAACATTTGCTCATCAGTACATCTTTTGACTTGTAATTGACGGGAATGAATGATGGTTTCACCTGAATTTCGCAGTGAGAATCACAAGTTTTAGATTGTAAGTTTGCTAATTGTGATTGTTCATCTTTTCCTTAACAAAGCAGAGTTATTAGGGCATTGAAATACATAATGATGAATACCTTGCGATGACTTGATTGAAATATCAGTTCCGAGGATTGTGCGAGAATAACCTGGTGACACAGAAACATTAGCATAAATAGCTTGCTCTAATAGTTCTTTCTTCTTTGGCATTCCTAACTGTATACATTCTTCAACCAAAGCGGCAAAATCAGTTTTCCTTCCCAGGGACGTACTTCCTTCGTTCGTGTTGTGATTTATTGTATATATTCCACGTGATTGACTAATTTTCTTTTCTGATGCCATTGATTTTAAATGGCTACTATTAATTGCATTTTTTCGATAAGAGTCGTTCTCTTTTTGTTCGGAAGAAACAGAAGAAGGTAAAGGCACGCTGTGGATATGGAGAATAGTGGTACTGAGCACATATATAATATTTAACATTTAAATTACTTACCATTTCTTCGTACTATGCAATGGATTTTCTTTGGCACTCTTTACGTTCGATTGGTCGCCAATCGAACAAATTGCTGACATTTCTTGTGGAACTAGGAGTGGCTTTCCATCTTCTCTCGTTGAGGATGATCTGCACATTTCAGAGTTGTTTTACTAAATTACATCGTAGTAAAAAAAGGAAGGGAAATTCTAAGTAAACACTTCTGTTTTTTAAGATGATGCTCCGAAAGCATGCAGGTCCAAATTCATAAATCAGGAGGCCTATTTTAATTACGACACATGGATGATCGAATCGGTACTTGTATACTCTTCAAGGTATGTATCGATGAAGTCGATTTTCAAGCAATAGTGGGGTCCCATTATTCTAATGTGCCCCAATGTACACAGTCGTTTTTTTTAGAAATCGGAACAATTTCAATTCGTGACGATGTTGTTTTTGGTCAGCGCCAACTGTTTCACAACAGTAAAAGTGTCGACCGCGTAAACTCATCAATGAGCGTGTATCGCTTTCTCAGTGCATCCATCCGTTTCATTCATTCATTATAAATTTAAGAAAAATACAGAATAGAGTTCTCTCACCTGGTAAATCTATCAATAGATTTCAAATGATCTACTTTTGTAGCGTCGTCATGTTTGGGTAATGTCACTTTGATACGTTCCTCAAATACTATTTCGAAATCGCAATTTTCAGCGTCATCGCCAGAACGCACTTTAATATCACCGAAAGTAACACCTAATACATCATTCTTTTCTTTCGAAGAGAATCGATGCTCCAATATTCGTTTCACGATCGATAAAGTAATGACATCCAATGGTTCTTCTGAAAAAACTAAATATAACAATGAATTATAAAACTTGTAGAATTGCATTTCCAAATAGGCATTTACTTCTTAGTTCGTTTTTATTGGTTACGGATCCAATTTGTTGGACTTCTTTTTTGATGGTAAAGTCATCGTTAACATCCATCTCTGCAGCTTCATTACGCCTCTCAAGAATATTATCGGTTTTTTTTATTTGAGTTGGTAGATGGTTTTTGCTTGAACTGATGTAATTAACACAGTAAAATATCTATTTTGATTATACATCTACCTGGTTTCTGTATCCAAAAACGTACAAGTAGTATCAACGGACGGCATACAAAATTTGGACATTTTACCCGTAGATGAGGCTTTCGATATTGCACCATCAATATTTTGATTTGATTTTCGAACACTTTTGCCGGGTTCGAAACGTTCTTCTGCAAACAAAGGCAACATTATAATAACGATTTTTTCCCATTGAAACGTATAGATATAACATTTGAGAGGAATCTGATGCACGAAAAATTTGTTTTTAAATTTAAATTAAATAGGCATGAAACTTCGTAAGGTATGAAAAGCTTATGTATATCTCACTTATGTACATCCATTTCATACATAGAGCAACCGAAGAAATCTTCGAAAAGTCAAATAACGCCTTCGATGAATGTTTAATACTTTAGAACTCAATTCGCGGAAAATGTTGCATAAGTCATTTGTACACTTGGTTTTCCTCATTTTTCGCTTCTATATGAAACAATGTTTCTGGTTAAAGCTTGCCAATCCTTAATATAAAAATCAGACACATTGCGCAGCAACTTACAGTATTAGTAGGAAAAAAGAAATATTTTGTTTTCTTTTTTTGATTTTTTGTATTCTCTTAAATTGTTGTTACGAAGTGGAACAAAATGGAACGCTCTAGCACGACAAGTCAGTTGGAGTAGGAAGCACAGGAGGTTTGATAAAAAAAATTTAAAAGCAAAACCCGACTGAGTCAATATCTGCAACTTAATTGAAAGAAAAACTGAAAATATAGAAATAAGATGTGAATTTGAATATTTTATTTTTGCTTCGAATTATAATGGTTGATAGTATTTAGAAAGGGAATCGGAGATATAATTCGGTTGAGAATTGAAAATCGTATTATTAGTATCTACTAAACCCTAAATTTTCTTGTTCTGCCTGTAGCAACAACAAAATTATCAGCAGTGACCGGATTATGCCTTCGACTGTACTTGTAAACACTGCCAATCATTCAAAACGAAAATAAAATATTGAAATTGACATTTTGTTTGTATATTACAAGTTCTTCATTTAAGTGAATTGGCAGATTTGAGGTAGTCTGGTTTTTGTTTTTCTAAATAACTAAAATCTTTTATATTCGGTTTATGATTATTTATGCCCATCCAGTGAGAATACTTCCATCACGGAGACTCTCATATTTTTACATCAGTGAGGATGATTTCACTCATCTTGATTTTCAGATGATTACGGGTTTTTTCAAGTGGAAGATACGACCATTTGTCTTGAAAATATCGAATTTTGAATGCGAAAGGATCCTTTTTCACTCTACTGCCGATATCTCTGAAACTACTGGTCGCCAAGCAAGCGGATAGGGAATTCGTTTTTTGCGGAAAAGTTCCTTCAAAAATCTGTCATACTTCATTAAAAAAAATTTCTCTACCTGTAACGTTAAAGTGGAAAAAAGCAAAAAATGACATTTTCCGTTTTTTTGGTTAATCGACTGTATGTTCAACAATATTGGACAAAAAGGTTAGATCATAAGCAATTCAGTCCAATGTACCCTCTAAATTTTTAGATCTATCAGTTCAGCGATTTTCCTGGACCGATTGGTTGAAATTTTGAAAAAATTGAGGGAATAAATTTTTGTTCCTTAAACTTGACTCAATCTTTTTGAAAATCAATAATTTAGTTTTGTTTTACTTTCTACTCAATTTTGAATTTTCGGAAGATTGATTAAGGAAAAAAGTCCAGAAATAGTTTTTCAAAAGTTTCGGGAATTTCCACAAAAATTATTTGTGAAAGTTGAAAAAAAATTTGAAAATGGATATTTTTTCTCACGATTGAAAAAATTCCGTGAAATTTTCTTCCGAAAATATCGAAAAAATCAAAAAAAAAATTAATTTAGAAAAATTAAACATTTCTTTTTTGGGAAATTAAAAAAATTACGTGATTACGTGAGGCCATTTTTGAACTACCTCGCTGACGCTATTGACACATTCAAACCTTTATTTCCTTGAAAAAAATTGTATAAAATTAAAGTTGAGATTGCTAAAAGTACGTTTAAACGACGCAGGGTAACACGAGTGCCTCTTGGATTTTTAAATCTTGCAGAAAAAAATTTATTAATTCTTCAAAATGAGTTTTTTTATTTTTTCGACATTTTTTGATGAAAATTTCACGGAATTTTTTCAATCGTGAGAGAAATTTTATTCAATTTTCAATAATTTTTGTGGAAATTTTCGAATTTTTTTTTCCTTAATTAATCTTCCGAAAACTGAAAATTGGGTAAAAAGTAAAAAATATGAGATGATTGATTTATAAAATCAATTTTGTTTAAGGAACAAACATCTTGTTCCCTTAATTTTTACAAAATTTCAATCAATCGGTCCAGGCAAACCGCCTTTATTATTCCTTCAAAATAAGTTTTTCCTTTATTTTTTTGCCATTTTTTGACGAAAATTTTACGGAATTTTTTTCAATTGTGAGAGAAATTTTTTTTCAGATGTTTTTCAATTTTCAAAAATAATTTTTGTGGGAATTTTCGAAATTTTTGAAAAAAATTTTTGATTTTTTTTCCCTTAATCAATCTTTCGAAAACTCAGAATTGAGTAAAAAGCAAAAAAAAAGGAAATTATTGGTTTTTAAAATCAATTTTGTTCAAGGAACAAAAATCTTGTTCCTTTAATTTTTACAAAATTTCAATCAATCGGTCCAGGAAAACCGCCTTTATTATTCCTTCAAAATAAGTTTTTTCTTTATTTTTTTCGCCATTTTACTATGAAAATTTTACGGAATTTTTTTCAATCGTGAGAGAATTTTTTTTCAAATTTTTTTCAATTTTCAAAAATAATTTTTGTGGAAATTTTCGAAATTTTTGAAAAAATGTTTTGAATTTTTTTCTCTTAATCAATCTTTCGAAAACTCAAAATTGAGAAAAAAGCAAAAAAGAATGGAATTATTGATTTTTAAAATCATTTTTGTTCAAGGAACAAAAATCTTGTTCTTTTAATTTTTACAAAATTTCAATCAATCGGTCCAGAAAAACCGCCTTTATTATTACTTCAAAATAAGTTTTTTCTTTATTTTTTCACCATTTTTTGATGAAAATTTTGCGGAATCTTTTTCATTCGTGAGAGAATTTTTTTTTCAGATGTTTTTCAATTTTCAAAAATAATTTTTGTGGGAATTTTCGAAATTTTTGAAAAAAATTTTTGATTTTTTTTCCCTTAATCAATCTTTCGAAAACTCAGAATTGAGTAAAAAGCAAAAAAAAGGAAATTATTGGTTTTTAAAATCAATTTTGTTCAAGGAACAAAAATCTTGTTACCTTAATTTTTACAAAATTTCAATCAATCGGTCCAGAAAACCGCCTTTATTATTCCTTCAAAATAAGTTTTTTCCTTATTTTTTTTATGAAAATTTTACGAAATTTTTTTCAATCGTCAGAGAATTCTTTTTCAAATTTTTTTCAATTTTTAAAAATAATTTTTGTGGAAATTTTCGAAATTTTTGAAAAAATGTTTTGAATTTTTTTCTCTTAATCAATCTTTCTAAAACTCAAAATTGAGTAAAAAGTAAAAAAGAATGAAATTATTGATTTTTAAAATCATTTTTGTTCAAGGAACAAAAATCTTGTTCTTTTAATTTTTACAAAATTTCAATCAATCGGTCCATGAAAACCGCCTTTATTATTCCTTCAAAATAAGTTTTTTCTTTATTTTTTTCGCCATTTTTTTATGAAAATTTTACGGAATTTTTTTCAATCGTGAGAGAATTTTTTTTCAAATTTTTTTCGATTCTCAAAAATAATTTTTGTGGAAATTTTCGAAATTTTTAAAAAAATGTTTTGAATTTTTTCTCTTAATCAATCTTTCGAAAACTCAAAATTGAGTAAAAAGTAAAAAAGAATGAAATTATTAATTTTTAAAATCATTTTTGTTCAAGGGACAAAAATCTTGTTCTTTTAATTTTTACAAAATTTCAATCAATCGGTCCAGAAAAACCGCCTTTATTATTACTTCAAAATAAGTTTTTTCTTAATTTTTTCACCATTTTTTGATGAAAATTTTGCGGAATCTTTTTCATTCGTGAGAGAATTTTTTTTTCAAATTTTTTCAATTCTCAAAAATAAATTTTGTGGAAATTTTCGAAAGTTCTGAAAAAATGTTTTTCCTCAATCCACTCTTTCGAAAACTCAAACTTGAGTAAAAAGCAAAAGAAATGAAATTAATAATTTTTAAAATCAATTTTGTTTAAGGAACAAAAAAATCTTGTTTCCTTAATTTTTACAAAATTTCAATCAATCGGTCCAGGAAAACCGCCTTTATTATTCCTTCAAAATAAGTTTTTCCTTTATTTTTTTGCCATTTTTTGATGAAAATTTCATGGAATTTTTTTCAATCGTGATAGAAACATTTTTTTTCAAATTTAGAAAATAATTTTTGTAGAAAATTTCGAAATTTTTGAAAAAATTTTTTGAATTTTTTTCCTTAATCAATCTTCCGAAAACTCAAAATTGAGTAAAAAGTTAAAAAGAATGAAATTATTGATTTTTAAAATCATTTTTGTTCAAGGAACAAAAACCTTGTTCCCTTAATTTTTACAAAATTTCAATCAATTGGTCCAGAAAAACCGCCTTTATTATTCCTTCAAAGTAAGTTTTTTCTTTATTTTTCTCACCATTTTTTGATGAAAATTGCACGGAATTTCTTTCAATCGTGAGAGAAATTTTTTCCTTAATTTTCAAAAATAATTTTTGTGCAAATTTTTGAACAAATTTTTTGAATTTTTTTCCGTAATCAATATTTGTAAATCTGAAAAATGAGTAAAAAGTAAAGAAAATGAAATTATTGTTTTTTAAAATCAATTTTGTTGAAGGAACAAAAATTTTGTTCTCTTAAGTTTCACAAAATTTCAATCAATCGGTCCAGGAAAACCGCTGGACCGATATATCTAAAAATGTTAGGGCACATGATACTGATAAATGGCAGTTTTTGCTTACTCTTCATTGCAAAGGGAAAAATCTGAAATGAATATGAAATTTCCTATATCAAAAAATTTCATTAGAAAACAATGCTGTATAGAAATCGCTATTCAAAAATATTCTCTTAATGTTCTTAGTTGGCTTAGTTGGGAAGTAATGAGAACCTGGGAAGTGGTGAATTTTGATTTCATATACTTGTTAGTTAAATAATGAACAGGTCGTCCAATGCAGTGGGAAACGAGTAAAACGACTAAGTATTATGCGACAAAGAGTTAGACAAATTTATGTCCTTACCATCATTACTCCTGGTTACCTCATTTCGGTTTGGCGAAGAAGACAATTTTACGTCATTCGGATAGATACTGAATCCATTTGACAAGCTAGTTACATTATTTTTACTGAGATTGGCGAAATGATCTGAAAATTCATTTCGGGATTTCGTTATACTCATATTTGACGAATTATTCTTCTTCGAAATTCCGAATTGGATGCATTCCTCTATCAAATCGGTAAGATTTACGTTACCAAGATGTTCAGTCTGGTGCCTGAAATACGTTTCAAAAATATTGTCAGTAAGAAAATGCAACATAATTCACCTTTGTTCAAGACAATTCGTTAGCGATGATTTTTTTGTCATTTCATTCGAAAATTGAGTCTTTCGTTCAGTATAGGAATCGTCAGTTTCAAAATGTACGGGACTTTCACCTATTGTCATTTGAAATAGAATCGTCAATTCATATACCAGTTCAATACTTTACCATATTTGTTCTCAGACAGTCTTTTTGATCTTCGTGGTTCGGAAAGAGATCGTGTTAATTTTTGTGATGAATTCAATGAATCGGCTCGAGATGTTCTCCAATTATCTGCAGGCGTTGAGTGTCCACTCACTGCACCGCTCCAAGGAGTCATCGGATTTTTACATCTGATTGCAGCCTGTGCAAACGACTCTCCTGACGTGACATGATTATCGACCTCTCTACCGCCCAGTTTCCACTTTAAGCGCCATCTCTTTGATTTAGTCCTGGATAATAGAATAAACATGCATGAATCGTACAAAATTTTGAGGAAAATATCTTTCCACCTTTCGAAATTGTCCCTATCGATTGGCAAGTCAGCTGCCGACGAAGGTCTACTTCCTTCCAGTTCCTCTTTAGAATCGTTATCTTTAGAACCGAACTTCAGCCACTTCCACCATTTCTTCTTTTTAAAACTGAAAATTCATATATAGTAATTATATTTCAAATAACAAATGTATTATTACCTTCCCACCAAACTTGTCGTTGTCTTATCGCTTATTATATTTGCGATAGACTGTTGATCTATCGATAATTCAGTTCCTTTATTCATTTCCTCGTCAACGCTAAAATAAATTTTTTTGAATAAAACTGTTGATTCTGTGAATTGATACGTAAATGATTCTCATCGGCTCCTAAATACGTTTTCTGAGAATATATCTTAAAAAACGTAGATACATTAATAATTCGGCCGCACTATTTGCTCGAATTTATAATCGACCGCTGTATAAGTATAAAACACTATAAGTCGGATTTATAGAAAGAAATGTCTCCTGATATTTTTAATTATCAACTCTACTATAAAGTCGTCTAAAACTGGTTTCAACTGTCAAACGATAGCCTTGTACACGTGACATGCGCCAAGTTTTGTCAACTTTTTCAAATTTTCGACTTTCTTTCAAAAATAACTTTTCGACAAATGTAAAAAAAGAAATGAGTTACCTCTTTTTTCTAAAGCTACCATATTCAGATGGATTTTCTTTATAATTATTTAAATTAATTGGCCTGTGGTCGTTTTCCTGTTTACATTCTCCAAGTTGCATACAATCCACTCCAATTTGTTTGCTTCCGCAATCATAATCACTCTCTTAAAAAATATAAATGTTGAAAAAATGAAGGATACAAAACAGTAATTCAAATTACTTTCAATTTTCGAAGGATCGTATAAAACGTTTGGTATATTCTGTGGGCACATTGCACCGGTATTTCCACTTTCTATAGTTAAATTACTTAGACTGGACCTAATGGAAAACTGCGCAGGGCTGTCTTCGACGGCAAACCGGGATGTTTCGTCACGAGCCACGAGATAGCAAGATGAATTGCTACTTCGACTCTTTCTGGAATCTTTCAGTCTCTGCCATACGTTCTCCATCTATGTAGAGAACAATTTCGAAAAATCATTCGAAAATATGTGTAACCAACCTTTCTTTCATCGGAACTTTCGCAATTGACGTTGATTTCTTTGCTTTCAGAAATTTGACAGCCGTTCTCCGATAAATAAACCTCATTCGTAGGCTGCTCTTCGTCTAACATCGAAAGTACGCTCAAACTCAGATCTGATATTGAACCGATGTGACTGAGAACGGCGGGTGTGTCTTCTGTGCAGTAAATTCGAATAGAATTTTCACCGTCTGATAAGGAAAGTACTCCCTTCGATATGGACTCCGAAGGCGTAGTGTCCTTTTCAGAATTCGCATTAGAATCTCCACTTATCGATGGACGCAAACAGCTAACATAAAAAAACAATTGTGTTGAGTTTATCTGAGACAACCAGATTCTACCAGAAATTTTTGGTACTCCCATTGTTGCTGATCTAACAACAACGTAAATTATGCTTGTCTATTATTCACCCCCTTAGGCTCCTTTGTGGCGTTCCCACAGAATTCGTACATTTTACACACATATCGTGAATTACAAGTTTCACTTCCATAAGATATTACAATAGTTGTACAGAAAATAAAGGAAAAATTACCTTTTGATGGAATAGTTTTCGATATCAGCGAACATGTCTTGAACTTTGGGCCCCTTTTGTGACGGTCGGGATTTCTGCTTGAAGCCTTTTTCGTCTGAGTCTTTTTCTTCATTAACCGTCGAATATTCCTGCTAAACAACAAATTTAACAGCTTGTTTGTCATAATAGCTTGAGCAGGAAAACAAAACAAAATAGTCGTTTATCCAGAGTGAATTAACCGTATATAAAAACAGTTTAATATATTTCTGATTCGTTGCTTCAGTCAAAGTAGGAATAGGAAATGGTGGTAATCCCTTTTAAGTAAAAAAAATGTTTTCGAATTTTTTCGATAAGATAAAGTAAATTTTTTGTCAGGTTTTCAGTTTTCGTATTTAAATTTCCATAATTTTCTTTAAACTTTGCCGCACAAAATTATTATACAGGCTGTCCCAAAAGTACCTGAACGGCAAAATAACTCGGGACCTAAGCGTCCGAGAGAAAAAATTTCAATACAAAACCTCCACGGTTTTTCTCTGACTATTTAATGGTGACCTTGAATTTGACCCTTGACTCGATCTTCGAGGTCATTTGAAGGTCGAGCTTTTTGTATGGAAACCCCAATTTTTCATAGCGGAAACAGAAAGCTGGTGAAATTTCCTATCCGATGGTATAAGATACATAGGGGGTCAAACGTGAAACTGAGGTCGTTTGAAGGTCAAATGTCCTATGAGTCCCCAAATTACCAATAACTCCAGAACTAAGCGTCCGAGAGAAAAAAGTTCAATACAAAACTTTAAGGGTTTTCCTGACTATTTAATGGTGACCTTGAATTTGACCTTGGGCTGTAGGTTTGGATGTATTAAATTGCTTTTCGCGAGTCGACCTTCGAATGACCTTGAGCCCAATTTGGACCCCGGGTTCGTGATCAGCGACCCCAAAACCTATGTAATCATAGGTTTGGATGTAATAAATGACGTCTTCGTGATTTGATCTTCGAATGACCTTGACACCTCATTTTTTTTACAGTGTACTCGCCTCATGACAAGGCCTCGTAGAGGTCGTATTTGTTGAATGAACTGTTTGAAGAACAAAAGTTTAAAACAATCTAATTATCATATAGATGCAGTACTTATTTTTTTCATACTGTTCATTTATAATTTCTCTCATACTCCTTCTCTCATGATTGTCGTTTAAACGTCGATAGTCATGTCTAGACTAATTCACAAACAATCGCCTACGCTTTTGAGCAGTTTTTCGAACTTTGAATTCATTCCATAATAAGCTAGGTTGATCATCGAAGTCAACGACAGCTTCGTTGATGGTCCATTTCGGGATAATTCGAGAAAGTGAATGTGATATTGGTGGCTTTTTCGACTCTATTTATTACTATTTCTGCAAGGTTGATCATCAGGTTCAGTAGCTGCTTTCTGATAGTCCTCTTCAGGATAATTAAAGAGTGACGGCTTGTGGTGTTGGTCTCTTTTTCCACTTTTTTTCTTGCTACGTTCGACGAGGTTGATCATCAGACGCAGTGGCCCCTCTCTGATAGTCCTTCTTAGGATAATTTGAGAGCAATCACTTCTGCTGTTTCTTTTCCCCCGTGACATACATTTCATTTGAAATGGCACAACTTACAGAGCAAGACAGAGTGTCACTTTTAATGATGAGAGGATGGGGTGATAGACAGAGATCGTATGATGAAGTAAAAATGTTATTCAACGAAACTTTCCGTAATGACCGAGAAGGCATTTCTAAATCTACGGTCTATCGCACCATTCCACGATTCGAGGATACTGGGACAAATAAAAATCGTCCAAAATCAGGAAGGCCAAAATCTGAAAGAACGAAAGGTCGGCAATTGGAAGTAGCCAATCCACACATTCACAAACACCACAGAAGTTGAATGTGTGGACGGGGCTTTATCGTGGTCAAGTAGTTGGACCTTTTTTTATTAATGGGACACTAAATGGTGACAAATATTTGGAACTTCTCAGGGACAGCATCGTTCCGGCAGTGCAGCAGATTTCTGGTGATGATTTTGAAGATGTCTGGTTTCAGCAAGATGGAGCGCCTCCCTATTATAAAATAGAGGTCACAGATTTTTTGAACGCGACTTTTCCTAATCGTGTAATAGGCAGAAGGGGTTTTATCGAGTGGCCTGCTCGATCGCCAGACATTGCACCAAACGACTTTTTTCTTTTGGGCCACGTGAAAGGTAAAGTTTACTTTACCAAGATTTGGATGAGTTGACTGAGCGAATAAACGGAGAATGCGCTCAAATACCACCAGAAATGATAAGAAGAGCTTTCGACAATTTTTATATTCGTCTAGCTCATTGTCAAACCGTTGACGGCCATCAATTTCAAAATTTATTGTAGTCGAAAAATTGAAAATTCTTGCCTTCACTGACTGGGCTTGACACTCCTTGGTTTCACTGGCTGGGTTTTAGACTCCTTGGCTTCACTGGCGTGGTTTTAGGCTCCTTGCTTTCACTCTGGGTTTTAGACTCCTGCCTTCACTGGCTGGGATTTTAACTCCTTGCCTTTCGTGGCCAGTTTTTATCAAAACTTTTGATCTTTCATCGTGTCCGGATAACGTTCGATCTCCTATGAATTAACAATTTTTCATTTTCCACTTCCGCTATAAAAAATGGGGGTTTCCATGCAAAAGACTCGACTTGACCTTCAAATGACCTCGAAGATCGTGCCCAAGGTCAAATTCAAAGTCGCCATTAAATGGCCAAGGAAAACCCTAAAAGTTTTATATTCAACTTTTTCTCTTGGACGCTTAGTTCTCGAGTTATTGGTCATTTGGGGAATCATGGGACATTTGACCTTCAGACGACGTCAGGTTCACGTTTAACCACCTATGAATTATACTATCGGATAGGGAATTTTACCAGCTTTCTGTTTCCGCTATAAAAAAAATGGGGGTTTACATGCAAAATACTCAACTTGACCTCCAAATGACTTTAAAGATGAAGCCCAAGGTCAAATTCAAGGTCACCATTAAATAGCCAGGGAAAAACCCTGAAAGTTTTTTTTATTGAACTTTTTTCTCTCGGACGCTTAATTCCCGAGTTATTTTGCCGTGTCGGTACTTTTGGGACATCCTGTATACAGTTTCAATGTAAAAGTGGAAATTTCAAATCATATTTGTGGAGTTTTTGATCTGGTGCTTCTTTCTCCGTAAAATCAAGAAATATCACAAGGAGGATGGATATAAATATACACTTTTCGTTGTATGAACGCTTTTTAATAAACCAACAACCTACAACCTCATTCTCGGTCTGAAAATGTTTGTTACGATGCTTCATTTACAAAAATTGAATCAAATTATACCTGCATTTGAAGATAATGGTCCGAAAATTTTTATATGTTCAAGTAATTTCATAATTCATACATAACAGTATGAGAATTGGAAAATATTGTTTTTTTTTCTTTTTTATTATGTATGATCTGTGCACAGAAGAATATGTTATTTTATATTCATATTAAGAATTCATGTACTGCCCACACACAAGTTTTACTTTTGTGGGAAACAAATGTTTATTTAATAAGTGTAAATGTATACAAAGTGTTACACTGCTATAATTTTGAAAATGAATAAACATTATTATTATTATTATTATTAATTATGACCCAATTAAAATAGTATTGACTTAGTTTTTTTATATACAGAGTGTTTTGGGGATGAGTGTAGGCATTTTGCAAATGGATAGGGTCGGTCCATACGATTATTTTATAGTATGGGAACTATGGTCCGATATCCTTTAGTTTTTAAGTTATGGGCAAAAATTGTTAGTTAGTACATCAATAGAAAGAGGAAGAGATAAGCATTTTTTTAGGTAATTTTAATCACTTTTCACCTACACAGTTTGTTTTAAATACACAATGATATCTATGAAAGTCACTAAGATTTGTTTTATGCTTATTTTCTTTTCTTCACTATTTGATTGTTTTTGCTATTGGAATAGTTGTAAGACTTTTAATTTATCGTGTGTTATGTATTTAAATCGACAAATAATAAAAAAACTGTATTTAATATGAAATTGTGTTTATTTTTAGCTTCATAACCCAAAAAGTGTAAAGTATTCATAAAAAACAATTTTTGCCCATAACTTAAAAACTAAAGGATATCGGACCATAGTTCCCATACTATAAAATAATCGTATGGACCGACCCTATCCATCTGCAAAATGCCTACACTCATCCCCAAAACACCCTGTATATATGATTATATATTAATAGGATGGATATCGGTTGGAAATTATATGAATTTGATAATAATGTTATCCCGAAAATGCATCCGGACCAAATGTGTTTTGTTTTTTTTGCTTTGAAAAATCTTCCTTAGTAGGCAGAATTTCTGTCACTTAAATATTTAGATTTTTCAAATTGAATGCAAAAACTATGGTTGAAGGCTGATAACTTTTAAGTGGCACTACTCCACATACAGCAGGTCCTGAATCAAGGGATCCAAAGCTGCTCACTCTAGAGAAATATCCAGGGGTACCTTCCTCACAATAATTCATCGGATTTTCAGGAGACATCAAACCAGAACTCCCATACTCCACATTATTTTTTGGAATCTGAATGCCATCAGTTTTTGATGCATCTGACTTTTCTATTGTTGTTTCTGTTGCTAAACTCATGAGTTGTTCCTTATTTTTATTTTCAGATGTTTTCAGTTCCTTATTATGATGCACTGTTTTGTCATTACCTGCTCTTAAATCAGACATGGAGGTAGCATTAGAAAAGTTGCAAGGGTCTCATGCGGAGTACCTTCAGTGCAGTACGTTTTGATTGTCACACCGATAAACTCTGTAATTGTGGCGACTTTTCCTGCAGCGCCATCATTACCTTGGGGCTCTATGTCTGAATCATCTTCTGCATATCTCAATGAATAATCCGTTGGCTGATCCAGATCAGTTTCGGCATAAATAGAAAAATTCTCATGTTCACTTTTCGAAGAATCACCTATATAATGATAATTTGATTTTACTTTGGGAACGTTTTCAGCAGGTCTTGTTTCTGAATATCTTCGATAAAAAGGATATGGTTCTTCAGATACTTTAATTGCCGAGCTGCTAATTTTCTTGGAGCTGCTACTTAAATTTAGTGGTGTAGATTCATTCGAATTTACATAAGGTAAACTTCCACTAGCAGGAGTTTGAAGACTTAACATATTTTCATTAAGCTTTGTTGAAGATGATCTTTCTCTAACATTAAGATTGGCAAAGGATGATGCTTTCATATTATTATGCAATGTAGATTTTTCATTGATACTCCATCCATTATTTTTGTTCTTTCTTTGACACCTTTGGATAATTCCTTTAAATCCACTGATTTATTAACAACGGGATAAACATTTGTGGTTCCTGGCGAAAAATTATTGGATCAATTAGAATTTGTCCTTTATGGACTCAAATATCTAAAAACATATTTTATCAGATAGACGACAAGTATAAAATTTGAAAATTTGAGAAAACTATTGGTAGTTATGTTTAATAAAGAATAAGTATTCACATCGAATGTTTTTTTGTTTTATCTTATCTGTTTTCATCTATCAGTATATAATAAATGCCTATTTTAAGTGCCTATTTTGAGTATTTTTATTGCCTTTTCACTGCCTTTTTTTAACGAATTTATAGTGCCTAAAGTCCGGGCTTTACTGATAACATTATTATCGAAATATATGATTATATATAATGATTTTGCTTTATTGCATCTTAATTTTTGCAATAAATTTGGGAACGACATTGGTTTCATTTTCAATGATATATCACAAGTCTATTATTCACATTTATGAAAAAGTTTTTTATAAATACTTATAGTGGTAATTGAAATAATAAGTTTATTTTGTTTGAATTTTCCACACTGCATATTATTATTGGAAAAAAGATGATTTCATTTCAACATAGTATCTCTCAATGAAACAACATTTTTTATACTTGAATATAATATTATAAGCAACAAAAAATGATATGAACAAAATTTGGAATTAAACTTACCCGTTGTTGGCATTCTTGGTCATCATGTGTTAAGCTGCTAAGACTTGTTGCAACCGAATATTCTAAAGGTGTGCTTTCTTCTTTAAATTTCCGCGTTTCATCTTCAGAAACACTGTTCTTGTGACCGGACCGACGTCTATTAGATGACGAAGGATGCGACCTACCAACACCCTCTGTTCGTTGTTGGGCAATTTGTGGTTTTGGACTAGGAGGAATGGTTTGAGTTGGTGAATCAGGAAGCTCGCTAGGTGAAATAACACCGCTTGTCAAACGGCTGAAATTATGGAGGCAAATGTAAGACATTAGTTAGCTAAACCTCAAATTTAGCAAAAAAATAATGAGTTATTATTATAATCATTGACTATTATCATTTCAGACAAAGCACTGGAACCTACAATGAAAATTAATACATACGTGGACTTTTTTACACTTAGCAGTGACTAGATGAGTTTCAGTCAGTATAAATAGAAAATAAACTGTTACCTGAAATCAGAGACAATGGAACTGCGATCGTCATGAATGGATTGTTGTTCAATGCTGTCTAATGAGCCAAGAGAGCTTGATCTCGAAAACATCAATGGCGTTTCCTCATAATAATTCACGTTACTTTCAAATTTAACCACCTTTACGGCTTCATTAGTCACTTCTTTGTTTGGCTCCATAGTTTCATCTTTCTTAGATGACATAGCACTCACTTCCGCTATAGGTTGCTCAGGATTCACACACGAAGAAACTTTAAGTGGCACTACTCCACATACAGCAGGTCCTGAATCAAGGGATCCAAAGCTGCTCACTCTAGAGAAATATCCAGGGGTACCTTCCTCACAATAATTCATCGGATTTTCAGGAGACATCAAACCAGAACTCCCATACTCCACATTATTTTTTGGAATCTGAATGCCATCAGTTTTTGATGCATCTGACTTTTCTATTGTTGTTTCTGTTGCTAAACTCATGAGTTGTTCCTTATTTTTATTTTCAGATGTTTTCAGTTCCTTATTATGATGCACTGTTTTGTCATTACCTGCTCTTAAATCAGACATGGAGGTAGCATTAGAAAAGTTGCAAGGGGTCTCATACGGAGTACCTTCAGTGCAGTACGTTTTGATTGTGTCACCGATAAACTCTGTAATTGTGGCGACTTTTCCTGCAGCGCCATCATTACCTTGGGGCTCTATGTCTGAATCATCTTCTGCATATCTCAATGAATAATCCGTTGGCTGATCCAGATCAGTTTCGGCATAAATAGAAAAATTCTCATGTTCACTTTTCGAAGAATCACCTATATAATGATAATTTGATTTTACTTTGGGAACGTTTTCAGCAGGTCTTGTTTCTGAATATCTTCGATAAAAAGGATATGGTTCTTCAGATACTTTAATTGCCGAGCTGCTAATTTTCTTGGAGCTGCTACTTAAATTTAGTGGTGTAGATTCATTCGAATTTACATAAGGTAAACTTCCACTAGCAGGAGTTTGAAGACTTAACATATTTTCATTGCCCTTTGTTGAAGATGATCTTTCTCTAACATTAAGATTGGCAAAGGATGATGCTTTCATATTATGCAATGTAGATTTTTTCATTGATACTCCATCCATTATTTTTGTTCTTTCTTTGACACCTTTGGATAATTCCTTTAAATCCACTGATTTATTAACAACGGGATAAACATTTGTGGTTCCTGGCGAAAAATTATTGGATCAATTAGAATTTGTCCTTTATGGACTCAAATATCTAAAATTGAAATTAGTATACCCCGAAGTTTCTGTTAAATATAAATTACTTACAAACAAGCATTTTCTTCGTCATTTATCTTTACGAAAAAAATAAACAAATGTAAAGGTTACTTACAAACAGCAGCATTAAAGTTTCCCAGAAGACAGTCTATTCATTATAGTCACCATTTCCAGTAAAACTTCTATGGTAAGCCAGTTGTGAATTGGTTGTTTCTAGGTTAATGAATAAATATCTGTATACTGAACAAATGTACATAAATATGTTTCTGAAGTTTTAGTGCCTGAATAAGTTTTTATAGGAGTAACTTGAGGAATGACAATTTGAAACGGTTGAAGATGATCAGGTAATAATTTGGGTATCATTTTGGCAATAAAAAACCTTTAAAACTTGGACAGTCACAGAGACGAAGGAAATATGTTCCAATTATACGGTTGTTAATCATCCATAGAAATTGACCTCATTGAGTAGTCAATCCCAGAGAAACAGAATCACAGAGACTAGTGCATTATAAAAGAGTCACCATTTCCATAGGAAACTTCTGTAGCGGACGGTTACTTGTTCAGTGGCGGACGGCTGAATTTGTATTGAAGTAATGGCCGCATGGCCAAAGATTGTTTGCTGGTATTACCATAGAAATCTGTTAAATTAGATATTAATCCTGACTCAATTTGTGATTATTGTGCAACTATCATAAGAAGTTGTTGATGAGTGTTAGTATTTTTGTGATCCAAGAAGAAAACTTGATATAAAACATAACCTAAAAGGAAACACCATCGGATATTGACTCGGTCAAGGCCTGTCGTTAGGAAGGTCCGATGAGGAAAATTGTTTGCTGTGTAGATGGCCAAAGTAGCCAGGCACATATTTAAAAGAAGCAGAAAAGAGTCTCTAACTTTACCCATAGGTAACGCTTCAAACGTTTCTATTTGGTGAATAACGCGGCAATTAATACATCGCAAGAAAATAATCAAATGTTGTGAAATTAATGTCACAGGAAGACATTTTTAAACATCGAAGATTCAAAGAAAAAAATTTGAAAAATGATTGATACATACATATTTTAATTAAATTTTAATTAAGTTTTATGTGACGGAATTTTTTTCTATATTTCAATATCTGCTCGTACTGAATCAGAAATAAGCAGTTACTGTATGACAGCATTTTTAAAAGTCATTCTAAAATTTCAGATTCCTGATCGAAAGAGTGACTTAAAAACATCCCCAAAAATTCACCCCTCTTGAAAGGGGAGCAACCCTTCACATTTTTAAGATAGGGAAGCACCATCAAGTGGGGTATTATTTCAAACCTAATTTCAATACCTACATGACCCTATCTAAAATTTTGGATTTCCTTGAAAAATGACGGAGTTATTTTCATTATAATTAGTAGAGATTAAGCATTGTTCATCCTTCAAAAGAAATATCGTCCATCGATTTTTTCATGCAGAAATGACGAAACGGATGAATTTCGGTGAATTTCTCTGTTATTCGATGCATCCCCTACACTTCCTTCGATTTGATGAAAAATATCTCATTTATCAGATTCTTAGGAAGATATTGGAATTGATTTTGCCGATGAATCTCATTTAATCATGAGACAATTTTGTTGCCCAGATGCGTGATTATAACCAAATTTTCACATCAAGTAGGTATGTACAATTAAGATTTCCGTTGCAAATGTGCAAGTGCAGAAAATATTTCGTCGATTTATTATTTATCTTCTTCCATAATTGAGCCTTATGGTGTATACCGTAGCGGAACGTTTCGAAATAGTTGATCTGTACTACCAAAATGGTGCTGCAGAACGTTTCAATGAAGCCCATACAGGCGCTAACGTTCATAGAACTAACATCCAAAGGCTCCTTCAAAAATTCACTGCAACAGGATCGGTGTGCAATCTGAAACATGACCGTCCATGTCAAGTGACTAATGAAGAGAATTAGGAGAGGTCGAAGCAAATAAGCAGCACAGTGTTGGAGCACTTGCACAAAACGTGAACACATCGAAAACAAGTGTACATCGCATTTTACGCAGACATAAATATCATCCGTATCGCTTTCAGTAAGTTCATGAACTGAAAGAGGACGATAGTGATGGGCGTCTACAATTCTGCGAGGATATGAGCCAAAAACTGATCGACACTCCTGCTTTGCTTCAAAATATCTGCTTCAGCGATGAATGCACTTTTTTTCTGAAGGGCGCCGTTAATGGTCACAATTTCCGCTTATAGAATGACAGTAGTCCACATGAATTTCGTGAAGTACATACTCAAGTCCCGAAGAAATTAATATTTGGATTGGAATATACGGAAATCACATTTTAGGACCTTTTTTGCGACCTCCCAATTTGAATGGAAAATATTATATGAACTTTCTGAGAAACCCCGTGGATCCCCTAAGAACCAATCTATGGGAAAATGACGAAATGCTCGATGGGGATTTTCTACATTTTCAACAAGACGGAGCTCCCTCACACTACGCTTCTCCTATTAGAGCCTTTTTGAATGATCATTTTCCAGGTCAATGGATAGGCAGAAGGGGTCCATTAGAATGACCTGCCCGTTCACCCGATCTCAATCCGTTACTTTTTCTTGTGGGGTCACCTTAAAAATGTGTGTTTCGCAATTGCACCAAGAACAGTTGAAGAACTGTTCCAAAGAATGGAGAACGAATGCAAAAGAATAAGTCCAGAAATGTTCCAGAACGTAAGGGAAGGTTTCGAGTCGAGACTGTATCACTGCATGCAGGAAAACGGGTGCCGGTTTGAGCATTTACTTCACTAGTTAGAGATTTACCAACCTCGACCAACCGTACTGTTCACACGAATCTCACGGTTTTACAGACTAACAATGGCACTCCCCCAAAATGGCCCATGTCAGGGCCCCCTGGCTCGAGGTGTGGGTCCTCAACTTCGCATCTTACAACTTAACATCGAAGGAATCAGCCGAAGTAAATGCGATTATTTATCGAGATTATTGGCCGAAAACAATATAACAGTTCTAGTACTACAAGAAACTCATGCTGAAAACGCTAGTGATCTATCAAGCAGAGGCCATATTGAAAGGTTCACTTTGGCCTCCGCCACTATCAATGTATACAAACCACCAGGAGTAAATTGGCTCAACCCAACATTACATCCTACATCCTACTGTAATTATCGGAGATTTCAATAGCCATCATCATCACTGGGAGTACGACAACAGCGATCTCAATGGCGAATTTATACTTGAATCGATGGATAAGGAGGACGTATCCTTACTATTCGATGCTAGGGACAAAGACACCTTCCGGTCTGGAAGATAGCAAAAAGACTATAATCCGGACCTCTGTTTTGTGACTAGAGATGAACTTAGACGACCTCTTTATGCCAACCGTAAAGTCCTCAACAACTTTCCACGTAGCCAGCATAGACCTGTCATTGCCAATATTGGAATTCAAATACCTATCACTAAGTCAATACAAAAACCTCGATGGAACTTTCTAAAAGCGAACTGGGAAGAATACAGGAAAAGATTGGATGATAACATCAGATGGATAAAACCTAAATCAATCAATTATGGTCGCTTTGTCGGCATGGTAATAATCACAGCGAAAAAATGTGTCCCTCGAGGATTTAGGAAGGATTATATTTCCGGGTGGAGCAAGGAAAGCGACGATTTATATATGGAATACAAAGCTACTAACTGCCCCTTTACTGCAGAGAAACTCCTCAACTCATTAACTAAAGCTCGAAAAGATAGATGGATTAAAACTGTTGAAAACATGGATTTTAAACTATCAAGCCGAAAGGCTTAGAAGCTCATTCAGCGAATCGACCCAAATACAAATTGGAATAATCTCAATATAGACATCCAGCCCGATAACTTTGCGAATCGAATTATTGACCTCTCCAGAGCTGCCATGGATAAAGAATCTAAAAGAAAAACTCTATACGAGTCACGTGTTAGAAAGAGCACATTAGAAGAAAAATCAACTTACGCCAGAATTTTTAATGAAACTGAAATAAACGAAGCAAGTGGCCCGCTAAGTTCTACACGGATATACTCCTTAGGCCGTCTTTCAACAGAAGTCAGTTAATGTACCTGACAGTTAAAACCAGTTTTTGCATTGAAATATTTCGACTATCGGAACGATAAACTCTAACCGAGCGGTATTAGTGTTGGTGAAAGACGCCCTTACTGGAATACTCCCTAAGCCATTTAAGAACACTAAAATTCTAGCGATTCTTAAACCTGGTAAACCAAGTAAAGATGTCAAAAGCTACAGACCAATTGCCCTATTGAGCGTTGGATATAAACTCCTAGAGAGATTAATTCACAATAGAATCTCTGATGATATTTGATGTTATTTTTTGGTGGATCTCAGGAGGTTGGAGTGTCAAATAAATCTCCAAAGTTGCAAAATAAGTTGGATTTATTGACTCACAACTTGTATCAAAAAATACCTTTTGAATAAACTTAATTCGCCTGTTTTGATAAACAAATCTTTTGCAATACAATCAGTCAACTGTTGCTCAACTTTCATTAACTTGCGGATAACAATTCGGAGCACATTCGCCTTTTCAACATTCAATTTTCTCTTGACCTTGCTACTTAAAATTGCCTAATTTTAATTGTCACCTGCCAACTTAATTTGAATACAATATGAAATTACAGTGAGTGCCAACTTGACTCTTTATAAAACAATAGTGTGAAATTAGGAATAGGAGTGGGTTGGGTTAGGTCAGCTGCCAGTTAGTCATATCTCAACACTCCTCCATGACTAACTTGCAGCAAAGCGTCTCAAAAATTCTCCTGCTCAATGCCTTGGTCAAGATTTCAGCAATCTGTTTGCTGCTCTCGACGTGTTGCAGTGCGACAGACTTGTCAATGTGTTGCTGGATATATTTTCTCGGAATCTCTATGTGCTTCTTTCCTCGGCTCGTCTTTCCTCCGTGTCCATTCTGCAGCATGTGGATGGCTAACATGTTGTCGACGTACAAGTCGATTGGTGTGTCGTCTTTCAAGATTCCAAGCTCCAGTGCAATTCTCTTCAACCAGCACACATCATCAATGACTGACACTGCTGCGCGATACTCAGCCTCCGCAGTTGACGTCGCCACAAGTCGCTGCTTCTGTGGGTACCATATCACTGGCCCTCCTCTCATCACAAGTACGCCACTCGTCGACTGTCCTGTCTTGGAGTCTCCTCCAAAGTCCGAGTCTGTATAGGCCTTGAAGTCTCTCCCTCCTCCGAAGTAGATATCAGCTGTCGCTGTTCCCCTCAGATACTGAAATACTCGTCTCACCATCGCCTGATGGCTCTTCATGGGCTTGTTGCAGAATCGACTCAGGTAGTTCACGGTGAAGCTTATGTCTGGTCTGGTGATCGTTGCTAAGTACAACAAACTTCCTATCGCCTCGCGATAGTTGTTGTTTCCTGGCAGTGGCTCATCGTTTTTGAAGTTCTCTTTCTCGGTGGTCATTCCTTTCTCGATCGGCGTTGTTACTGGGTTGCTTTGCTCGAGTTTCATCTTCTTCAAAATCTTCTCTGTGTAATGAGGCTGGTTCACAAAGATGCCTTTTTCGCTGACTTTGATCTCCATGCCCCAGTATGTCAGCTTGTCTGGAACTTTCTTGCTGTAGGTGATTTCAAATTCTTCACTCATCTTGGCCAAAAGTTTGTATATCTCCTTCTCATCTTTGCAGGCTACCAGTCCGTCGTCTACGAAGAGTGACAGTATCAGGGTTTTGTCTTTGTTATAGTAGATACACGGGTCGTCGTCAGTGCTCGTCAGTCCCAGCTTTTCGTCAAAGTGTGTGTCTACTCTCTCATGCCACATTCTCGGGGCTTGTTTTAGTCCATAAATGCTCTTCACTACCTTACAGACTTGTCCTGAACCGTCTTCGTATCCTTCGGGTTGATACATGTAAATATCTTCTTTCAGATTACCATACAAAAAAGCTGTTTTGACGTCGAATGATACCAACTTCATTTTCTCTGACGCTGCGTGACTCAACATCAGTCGAATCGACGAATGACGGGCTACCGGGCTGAATGTCTCTGCGTAGTCCACGCCTTCCTTCTGTTCAAATCCTCGTGCCACGAGTCTTGCCTTGTATCTGCCATCTGCTTTCTCTCTTAGTACCCATCTACATTTCTCGCTTGGTATGGTTGTCACTCTTCGGGTTGATCTGGACACGTCGAATGATACCAACTCACGCTGCTTCCACGTTTTCATTTGTATTCAAATCCTCGTGCGAGTCGTACTACCCCTCCGTGCACTCCGTCGCGTACCAGCTTCCATCTCTCGTCCTGCATCGCGCGTTTCCAGTGCCTCACTCACTGGTATGTCTTCGGTTTCGACACCAATACCCCATTACGTAGTCTCCGAATCTTGCTGGCGGTTGCAGGTTTCGACGATCTCGCAGGGTTCTTCCTTCTTGTTCATTTTCTGACGGTGGTGTGATGCTTTCTTTCACGCTAGCTTTTTCTTCTTCGTCGCTGTCGTCTTGGCTCTCTTCGGATTCATCTTCAATCTCACTTTCGCTTACTTCTTCGTCTTCTTCTTCGTCAGGTGTGCCCTCTGGTGTCGATTCTTCCAGTACGCTGCCTTGCCTTTTCATTTTCGTTTCTTCATCAAAGATTACGTTGTCTGAGCTAACAACTTTCCTTGTATCCTTCATGTAAACTCTGTAGCAGGGCGAGTCGATGTCGTAGCCAACCAGAATTCCCTTTTCTGATTTTCTGTCGATCTTGCCTCTTTTGTGTGCTTGCGTGAGCACAAAACATTTACATCCGAAAGGTCGTAGCTTCTCGGTGCTCATCTTCCTTCCGAACCACAGCTCTGCCGGACTCTTTCTTGGTACGTTGCTCGTTCCGGTTTGATTTATTGTGAAGGTTGCATAATTCAGTGCCTCTGCCCACAGATTCTCATTCAGGCCTTCGGCGTGAATCACTGATCTGGCTGCCTCAACAATCGTTCTCATTTCTCTTTCCACCCTTCCATTCTGTTGTGGCGTGTGAACGTTCGTGTACGTGTGGAAAATTCCCAGTTCGTCCTCTATCTCCTTTGTTTTCTTGTTCTTCAGTTCCTTGCCATTGTCAGACCTCAGACTCTTCACTCTCCTTCCCAGTTGATTCTCCATCAATCTCAGATAGCTTGCTATCTTCTCCAGTACTTCACCTTTGGTCTTCATAAAGTAAATGCTCCTGTAGTGTGTGAAGTCGTCCTTGAGGACAAGAAAGTACTTGGCTCCTCCCAGGGATGGAATGTCCATTTCACCAGTGTCGACGTGTACAAGTTCAAGTGGCTCCTGAGATGTCTTCAGGTTTATTGAGTGTGAGATACGATGTTGCTTGCCGTATGTGCATCCCTCGCACACATAATTGTTCCAGTCATCAACATATTTAATTCCTTTCTGCTTCAGAATGTTTCTCACGTACTGTACGTTTTGATGTGCGAGTCTCTCGTGCCAGATTCTGATCGACGTCGCCATCAAACTTGTCTCTTCTCTCATTCTGAGCATCATTGTGTACAAATTTCCTTTGCGTTTTGCAATTGCCACAATTTCTCTGCCATCCTGACTGTAAAATATTGATTCTTTTCCATTTGCTTTCTGTACATGGCCTTTATCTAGCATCTGACTGACGGAAAATAGATTAAACTTGAGATTTGGTACATAGATTACATCCTTCAGTACGACTGGGCACCATTTTTGACCGTTAAACACCTTCATTTCAATGTCGCCGACCCCAACACCATCTAGTTCGGTTGAGTCGCCAATCACAATTGAAATGGGCTCGTCTAGCTCGACAAGCTTAGTAAACCACTCTCGATGTGACGTCATGTGTTGACTGGCTCCGCTATCTTGATACCATGACCTTGACTTGTCCTTTGCTGTCTGTCGTTGAGAGTCCTGTAGTCAAAAATGCCCTTGGTTGTGTACCTCTATTATTTCCTTGCTTCTTCGTCTCGTCTTGCTCCTTGCACTCTTTCGCAAAATGTCCTTTCTTCTTGCAGATGTTGCATGAGTATCTCTTCTTGCAATACTCAATGTATTTCGCACATGATTTGCCTCTGCAGTCCTTGATCACGTGACCTTTCTTTCCACACTTGTAGCATTCGAATGGAGACTTGTCCCTCTTGACGTTTGACTTTTGTCCTTGCCTCTCATGCCTTGTTATGAGAGCGTTGTTGGTGCTGCCCTCTTGCTGTGCTTTTGTCTCTCGCAGTCTCTCATCCTCAAGCCTCAGACGTTGCATCAGTGTGTCCAGGTTTCTGTTGTTTTCTGTCACGTTGTCCCAAGATGTTCTAAAATGAGCTAATTTCGGTGGCAAAACACTCATGATCCTCGTCATGATCCAGCTTTCACTCATTGGGTTGTCCTCGGTTGAAACTTCGTCAGCCAGTGCCATGATCTCCATACAGTTCTCGACTGCAGTTTTATTTTCATCATAAACAAAATTAAAAAATTTTATGCGAGACGTTTCTAAAGTTACATCAGCCTTAGTGCCATATAAATTAACAAGTTTGTCCATCATCTCTTTGGACGTTTTGCAATTTGCAATTTTTAAAGCAATTTTACTATTTACATTTAAACCTATTAACGTTTGAGCCTCTACGTCTTTTTTTTTCCACGCTTCGATGTCTTTGTCTGACGCATTAGCAGCTGGTTTGGGCACATCGACCGTTACAACTTCATAAACACTTTTGTTTTTGAGTGCTAAATTTAATTTAAATCGCCATGAAATGAAATTGACGCTTACTTGACCATCGTCGTTTAACATTTCTAATTGAGACTTTACAGTGTCCATTTCGTTTAAATTCTTACAATCTGACTGACTTCTGACAATCTTTCAATAAACAAAATGACTTTACAGACTTTCGTGGCAATTTTCTGACTTAAAGCGACTTGCGTGTACGTAGCTCAACGTTGACCTGTTGTGCGCTGTCTGCTCCGATGTCGTTGCTTTGTAGGTTAGGTTCTTGGCGATTCTTGCTGTCTGGACTGCCTTTCTCTTTCGTTTGACGATTTTCAGCTTTGATGTCCAATTCCTCCTTGTAGCTATCCTGGGCCCATAACCTGATGTTATTTTTTGGTGGATCTCAGGATGTGCAAGGCACATTGTGGAGGAATGCCGAATCAGAGCATTCCCAGGGGGACTAGCAGAGCTGAACAAAGTTACTAAGGATGGTATTAACTGGCTTGAAAAACTAGATATCAATAAATAACCGCCCTAGTCTAATATGTTACCCACCTACAGTTACTTTAGTATTTAAGTTACTGTATTTTATTATTATTGCCTAAATGTTTGTTCATATATTTCTGTTTTCATATCTTATCATATATTATTTTAATATTACCACTTATAATTTTCATGCTCATAGACTATGTTATTGTTAATGTGTGTTAATAGCGTCATACGAATATATATATACTAGTTCATTTTTCATTATTAGTTTAATTCGAAGTAGTCTAGATTTTTGTTGTATTGTTAAAAATTTGGAAAAAAATGAGTTATTTCCACACCACATTTGTCAATGTCGACAACTAAATGCAATGAAGTCATTTTCTTGGTATTATTACCTAGGTTCTTTAATAGCACAGACGGTACAAACATTGTCAAATATGAACATACTGAATCTGACAAATGAGTTAATAATTCGTACCACATTTTTCAACAAAAACGAAGGAAGTGTAGCCACCCCTGTATGGGGGATGCATCGAATAACAAAAAGTTCACCGAAATTCACCCGTTTCGTCGTTTCTGCATGAACATATCGATGGACGATATTTCTTTTGAAAGATGAACAATGCATAATCTGTAATCCGAAATTTCAGATAGGGTCATGTAGGTATTGAAATTAGGTTTCAAATAATACCCCATTTGATGGTGTTTCCCTATCTAAAAAATGTGAAGGGGTGCTGCCCTTTCAAGAGGGGTGAATTTTTACACTAACATGCGTCCCCTTGAAAACAAAATTCACGCGTCTCTGCATTTTTGTAGCTGTTAACTGGTTTTTGCGTTATTTGACATGTATCCTTTCAAAAGAGACAGTCTGTATATGTATGTCCTATACAGGAGGGGGGATAGCATCAAAAGCATCAAAACTTAAATAAAAAATTTCCTTAAATATCGACAATGAAAGGGTTCCAATTTGGATGCTTAATTCCACCATTTGGAGCAAATTAATGTTTGAACCGAAAATCTTTTAAAAAGGGGGGTCAAAAACCCTTTTCTGCGAAAAAAGGTGTTCCCGCCAAATTTGGCTGGGGTTAATTGGCGCCAAAACGAGCATTTTCTCTAAAAACTTTACTTTATCCCATTTCAACCTTTGGACTCAAATCTTAAATATTTAGAAGAATATTAGAAAAATTAAGAACGAAGGTCTTTCTCCAAGATACAATTATTCATTAAGTAGTTGGTAGGTGATAATGATCCGAATGATTTAACATGATATCCGGATGAGGGTATGTCGGATAGGGAATACATTACAAAATTCGCCAATCGAGACCGCGTGAACGCAGTGACGCGGTCCAATGAGAATTAAACTTGAATCTGATGGAATAACAAACTCGACCTTGCTGCGTTGCCGCTGTTAACGGGTAGTCGCCAGAAGAAAGACATTTACTTCCGATTTTTTTTTTTTAATCGAAACGGAAATTACGTGGACGTTCATGTTACCGAATGGAAATTACACCGCGAGACGACACTGAGCATTTCATGCTCAATTAACGATTAGATAGAGCGTAACAGAAAGTTATTAGAGGTTACGCCACTTAATTGAGGTTCAGTGTTTTGCAGAATGATGATCCCCGGATCTCGTCGCGTCCTTTGCGCAATAATAAAAGCATGATTATTTAGAAAGCAGTGAAAGTGCCGCCGATGAGTTTGTATGGCGCGACAACCTCGCCGCACGTCGAGGAGAAAATCGTGACGTATTATGCGAGCGTGGCACACACGTATCGTGGCAGCTGAGCCAACGTCCTTTCCCGTTTTCGGCACTCGTTAGTTGGCGGTCGCATCGTTCCGTAGGAAAATTCTCAACAAATTCGACAAAATGAAGTCAACCCTTTGCCAGTGTGTGCTTTTAATTGCCTACCTCGTCGTTCACATAAAATGCGACGACGGACTAAAAATCGACGTTATCAGTAAACCAGAAGAATGTAACGTTAAATCGAAAACCGGTGATATGTTAACGATGCACTATACGGGAACGTTGACCGATGGCACCAAGTTTGATAGCAGGTAAAATACACGACCTCAATTTTTTTAACAGTTATCCTTAACAAATTGCAAATATTTGAAGACGAAAAAAAAACTAATGTAAAAGTGCCGATAATTGGAATGTTATTTTTATATTAAATCAATGGATTGTAAAAATTGGGATGAGCTTGCTCTAGATAAAAAATATCATTAATTAAGATTTTGTTTGTGTCTTGAAAGTGCGCATCTTCTCAATTTTTTTTCACTTAAACTTTTGCGCTTTTTAATAAGCGTTATCTAACATTTATGTAGAATGCGATCTTATTTTGCCATTTCAAGTTCTATGCAAATATATTCTTTCACCAGGAACCGCACTGGTCTTATATTTTTGCGATATATTTGCTCTTTAAATAAAGTCCTGTTAATGAGTTGAAGAGTTGAAACCAACGGGATAATTTACATATGAAAAGTTAACCGCACTTCCCTGAAGCTTTCCCTCAAACATTTCACAAACTGTTAGATCAATGAGGAATAGTTTGAAATGAACCTTATCACAGAAAAATTTCCTTGAAGATGGCTAGTTGCATCCACAACCAATGAATATTCAATCATGTAATTTAAGTTGCCTGTCGCTTAAACTGGAGGGCGGTGGAGGGAGAGATTGAGTAAGGTTTTACATTTCATTAACGGTTTCAGAGAGCTTAGACTTCAACTTAAATTTTAAGCCTAAAAACTGCATCATTGGGAGCAGTTAAGTGGGAAAAAATGAGCTTTGTTCAGGGGAGATTCTGAACACGGTTCGTTTTGAGCTACTTAACCACTCTCAATGATTAAGATTTTAAGCTCAAATTTAAGTTGAAGTCAAGCTATCGAAAACAATCAATAAGATACAAAAAATAACGGTAAAAATAGTGGTTCGTTACGCCAAAGTCTAAAGCGCCTCTATCCTCTATCGTCATTTTTGAACTTTATGTTTAAAACCTTTTTTCATAAAAATACTGATAAAAAGAATAATTTTAGCGAAACTGCAAACAAATCGACTAATTATTCTGTCTTTATGATTATTTGAAATTTTGTTCCCTAAACTTCGATAACGATTTATCTCAGTTTTCGCTAAAATTATTTTATCAGTATTTTCATGAAAAAAAGTTTTAAACATAAAGTTCAATAAATGACGATAGAGGGGATAGAGGGCGCTTTAGACTTTGGCGTAACGAACCACTATTTTTTACCGTTATTTTTTGTATCTTATTGATTGTTTTCGATAGCTGCGACTTCAACTTAAATTTTGAGCTTAAAATCTCAATCATTGAGAGTGGTTAAGTAGCTCAAAACGAACCGTGTTCAGAATCTCCCCTGAACAAAGCTCAATTTTCCCCACTTAACTGCTCCCAATGATGCAGATTTTAGGCTTAAAATTTAAGTTGAAGTCTAAGCTTTCTGAAGCCGTTAATGAAATGTAAAAAATAACAGTGAAAAGTAGTTGTTTGTTACTCCAAAGTCTAAAGCGCCCTCTATCGTCATATTTTGAACTTTATGTTTAAAAATTTTTTTCAAGAAAATACTGATAAAAAGAATAATTTTAGCGAAAACCGCAATCAAATCGACCAATTTTTCCGTTTTTATGATTATTTGAAATTTTGGCTAAACTTCAATGGCGCCTATCTCCTTCGGAAGACATTTCCACATATATCTGAACTACTTTAACATTCCAAAAATAGAAATATTCCGAATTTTTTCAACTTTTCGCCAATTTTCATACTTGAATTTGAGTATAATTTTGAAATCTCTTTAAAATTAATCGCAAATATAAGGAAAATTTTCTGGATATTCTTGAAAATTATTTTAGGTTTGAGAAATTCCTTAAAAATGTGATAATCTTTTCGATATGCTGCAAATATTGAAGAAATTTCTACAAAATTCAATGTTAATCATGAATGTTTTCAGGAAATTCACATATTTTTAAGAAATTTCTATGATGATTGCAAGTTATATTTTGAAACAATTTCTCTTCAATTTATTCTATTGATTGAGGAATTAGAAGAATTCGTTTTTGATTTCCTCAAATACTTCGAAACTTATCCGGCTTTATTGTAACATGTTTAAAATAAGGAGTACCTTTCCGATAGGTGGATGCAGATTTTTAAGAATTCGAGGAATCATCCTTGAAATTTTTGGAAAATAGATAACAAATGCCTCGAAATAAATCACTTTAAAAATACACTATCATTTCGAAATGCCACAATTATTGAAGAAATCTCTGCATAATTCGAATTAAATCTTGAATTTATCGTGAAAACTTCAGAAAATTTGCTCTTATGAGAAATTTATAGTCACGCTTTGCAATTTTCTTTCATGAATCCTCTCATTTCCTCATGATGATGATATGAATATACCAAAGAAAACAAGAAGACCTTGCGAAACTTAAAAAAATATATAATTATTTTCGATATATTTTTTTAAATTCATACTTCTTTGCAACTGATTCTCTAAAGGCAGACTTGGTATCTCACCATATGACTCTATTCGTAGAGTTCCTCTATCGGGTGTTTTTGTGGCTATCGTACGGATATTACCGAAATATCTGTACGCCTTGTATGTGTTGGGCCCTAATAGATTGCCAAACGTTGGTGGAATAATGATGACCAAGGGATCGTTCCTAGAACGAAAACGCTACGTTTTATTGTTTTTAATACTTTAATAATTTTATTCATTTACTCATGGAGAATTCATTTCCCATTTTCTTGATTTTAATTATACAATTCTTTACCTCATGTGGTGAGTTAGCTTAGAGAGTATCGGCAGCAGAATGCAACGCAAATCTTTCTACCTCCAATGCTCATTAAACAGTATTGTTTCGACTGTTTTGTTGTAATCCAGGAAACACATTACTAATGATTCCCTCCTTTTTTCGATAATTTGTAAAAATGTAGTATTTGTTTTCGAGTTGCCTTGTTGATATCTGATTACCAAGGAAGTACGTTGCTGTTTTGTGATGACATTCAGAATTATTTTAGCGGCATGTCAAATAAGAGATATCGTGATTATATTTGCTGCCATTCTTATGTTTTGCTATGATAATTGGTTCCGACTGATCTTCAATTCATTCATAGGTAAATCATACCGGATTGTACGTTCTTCAGAGGTATTGTGGATCCTTTTTGATAAGTCAGTTTTAGCATTTTTGCTGTTAGGACATCTGGACTTGGCGCTTTGCTATTCTTCAATTTCTTGATGACGCAACTTCTTGACCATTCTAACTCTTCTCTAGTACAGATTTATAGTAGTAGTAGCTGTGATTATAAATAGCTAAAATAGCTAATATCTCGGCGCATTCTTCTTCATACGAGTTTCTTCTACAATCACTTATTGTCCGATGATTTTACAGTTTAGTTTTGAACTTTGTAATGCCTTCACCATTCTTCATATCTGCACTAAGTTTGTTGTAATTGGCTAGTCCTCCGTGAAAAATACTTCTACTTTGGTAAACTGTCGTAGCACATTCAAGGTTTATGTCATTACGATGCCTAGTATTGTAGTCATGAACTTGTGCGAATGTTGTAATGGTAGTAGATCCTCCATAATTTTATGAATGAAGATCATTCTGTCGCAGTACACCTGATCTTTTACAATCATAAGGTTGAGTTCGCTAAGCATATCTGATACTCGCGTATCCAGAGGCACGTTGAGGATAGAACGGAAACCACTGTTAAGTACCACTTGGATTTCTGAGATGACACTGGTGGAAGAATAGTTGAGAAGAGTACTGCAATAGTTTATATGTGGTTTCACTAGCGACTTATAGATGAGTTCTTTTGTACTTTTTGGCATCGAGTATCTTACTCTTCTCAGCAACTCGATCTTCTGTTTGAGCTTTACAAGTATGTGGTTGAAATGTTGCTTGAAGATTAGTCTCCGGTCTAGAATAACTCCAAGATATTTAAATTCCTCCACTATCTCCAAGGTCTCATTGTTCATCGTCACGTCTACGTTCGGGATAACACTGGATTTCGTCAGAACCATAACTTTGGACTTCTTTGCATTGATGCACAACTTGTTAGCCGCCAGCCAGTTAACTACAGTTACAAGGTCTTCGTTGATTTTTTCAGCTAAAGTCACTACATTTTCTCCATTACAGTATATCAATATATCATCAGCGAACATCAGCAGTTCTTGAGGATATCCGGTAGGTCATTTATAAAGAGGACAAACAATAAGGGGCCAAGGCAGCTGCCCTGAGGTACCCCTACATCGATATTGATGCACTTAGATCTCTTGTCTCCAATTTTCACAAATTGCTTCCTATTGGCGAGGTAGTTAGCTAGCCACTTATGCACGTTTCCTCGTACTTCCATTCTCCAACTTGTTAAGTAGAACTTGACGGTCAATGGTTTCAAATGCCCTTTTGAGATCGACAAAAGTTGCCAGGACATAGTCGTTATTGTCAATGCACTTTCTCCAGTCCTCAACAACAAACTGAACTACTGACTCAATCGAGTGTTTTTGTTTGAATCCGGACTGATAAAGGTTTAGGATGCTCTTCTCTGATATGTATCTGTTTGTATACTATTTTTTCTAGGATCTTCTCCATCGTAGGAAGAACCTTAATTGGTCTCATATCTGAAACCTCAATAGATCCTGCAACTTTAGGTATCGGAGTCACTGAAGAAATCTCAAGCTGATCAGGAACAACTCCCTCTTGCAGTGACCTGTACAATATTTGTAGCACACAGCTATTTAGTTGACTCCAGCACGTTTTAACAACATCTGCACTCAGCTGCATTACATTTTTTCCAGTCAGTTCCTTCACTATAGCATGTATGTCATCAGTTGAAGGTAGCACCAACTGTTCAAGGTATGGCAGACCAACTTCATGAATTTCAACTTCTGGCACATATTCCTATTTATTTCCACCACACTGTCAACAATGAATTTATTCAGATCATTCGCCATCTCTTCCTTTTCTTCAAATATTCCTCTACTTGATTTTATCTTGGTAACTGAGGCACTACTGATATTTAAAGCCTCCTTAAGCACCCTCCATAGTTTCTTGCCATCAGAAAAGGAATTACTGATTTTTCTTGCACAATATTCTCTCTTGGCTCTTCTCAATTCAGCAGTAAATCGATTTCTCTTTATTTTGAACTGTATCCAAGCATTCTGTTTGTCATCAGCTATGCTAAGATCACCTTCTAACAGTCTTCTATTCACGTCTTTAAATCTCCAATATGACTCCATTTTTCTTTTCGAGGTAGAACCACCCTTTATGTGAAGTACTTACAATATTTTCCTTAACGTAATATGGTTATGACTGTTTTAACATGCTTTCACTAAATTAACGTGTATTTATGTGTGAAAAGGAATTTCACAATTTAATTTACATCCATTTCAAGACGTTCAATTGTTTTGACAATTTGTACACATATCAAAGATGGGTGGCAATACAAAGACAAATGATCCATCTTTATAAAATGCATTCAATCCAATATATTGATAAAGAACTCTCATCTCTTTTGTTGATCATACATTGTGCTATATTTTGTGAAGATTAGCAGCCAATCAGAATCGGTCAACTGATATACTTCAATACTTTCCTTTTTTAGTGTTGAGGTGATAAGTGAATAATCATTATTGGTAGATCGTAGCTGGGAATAACTAGCTATACTGTGGTTGAAACCACGAAAAAAATTATATGTGACAACATCCAACAGCCAACGATTTTTTTTTAACTTCATGAGACCAAAAAGAGATTCTTTAATGACAAGCAGTGACGCTGTAATGACAATTTCTTCGCATTGTTATCTTGAGGTTTCGAAGAGAATTGAGCTATGCAAGAATAACAATAAAAGCCGCAACAAAATCATCTGACCAAGTCAGGTTCGCTGTTAGAATTTATCATATCGTGAGCAAATTAAAGAGTGAATCTCGTATTACTAGTTGTATTAAAATGGAACTTTTAATAGAGTTGACAATGCAATTGTCCATTATTCGTGTGAAGAATAATTAATAATTAATTATTAAGAATGATTGAAATATATCAATGAAATATCAATAGTTGAAAGTTGTTTTCTCTTTTTGGTTGGAACTGCCAGTTTAGTTTTCTAAACTATAATTTTTTGTACGATTTTTCTGCGCTACAGTTCATAAGATTAGGGTAACGTATATTTCAGGCCCCTCTTTGATGTATGTAATTGAACAAAATTTGGATTGTTACATTTCTTTTTTCCTCTCTCAACGTGAAAAACTACAAGAAACGACCTCAGCATTCATAATGGGATTTTTAATACAGTATCACATCTGGCGCCTGGACTATAATGTATTAATTGAGTCTTAGTTTTGCGACAATATTGAGCAAATTTTAATTGCAAGGACAATTGAGTTACAATTGATTAGTTGATAAATGCAACCATAAGCCATAATTGTGAAAGATTACAATTTGTTATGAATAAATTAGCTGTTAACGATGAATTAATTGTTAATCGTTTTATAAATTTTATAAACATGGGACATCGACGGATATTATAACGATCAAAATGTTTAAATCTGTAAAAATAGATCGATGCTAATCATCAATAACTTCAATAGAGCATGATCAGACTAACAGACTAACAGACTATAATTTTTCATTATAATTACGCTTAAGTTTTCAGACGACTCTCTTTTCAACCTTATCGTTGTTCCCTACAACACTATTCTTATTTTTGTTGGAATTACGTCCTGACGTTTTGCTTGTTTGACTAGCTTCTCCATTATTTGGTGCACTTGACCGACTTATCGGTACATCAGGCGATGCAAAGGCATCTAAAGAAGCTTGCCGCCATCCGCAAGCGGAACGTTTGGAAGAAATTTCAACAAAAATCGTCAATCGCACATGAATAAAATAAAATGTTGTGTTAAACGACGTTTGAGAAAGTCTTTATACTGCAGGTTATTTTGTAACTCGCTGTCAAATCTTTTAATTGATTATGTGTTAAAAAGTAAACTTAATTGTCAGTTTTATTTGTTTCATAAAACCATTGAAAAAGTTTATTGCAATTATTTTAATTGTGAGTAGCGAATAACTTGCATTAGAGCTCGAATACTTCAGTTGCAAGTGCAATTAAAAGTTTAATTGCAATTAAATCAATTATGTTTAATTTCATTTCAATTGATTATTCGATAAATTCATAGGTTTATGGGAAAATAAACAACAATACTCAACGCCTTGTAGTGGAGGTGCAAGTTGATTCCATGTCTGGACGCTCGTCACAATCCTCGATGCTGTACAGGGAATAGTTATTCTATTAGTGGGCGAACCATCTGCTCACAAATCATCTGAAATTGCTTTAGCAACAGCGGAAAATGCCCGTCCTTTCATTTTTTACTCACGTTTTGTCATGGAGATTTTATGTTCTATAATTGATAATTTTGAGCGACAACATGTTCTTAATTTTGTGAAAGACTTTTGTGAACATATTCTTGACGTTCCTTATGAATATATCTTCATGAAAAAAGAACCGTTTTCACGGACGAAATCTACTGATACTAATTACCAATATGTTTTTTAAGTTAGTTAATTTCACAGATGCATATTTACAATAGATTTTTTTGTACATGTTGTGATCAGGTCCGGCTCTCATTCTTTGAGCAAACTGTCGAAATCCAAGTGAAAGCAATTTCGCGAAAACTTTCTAGTCGTGCAGGTTGAATTTCGATTACGAATAATGCGACGCCTTCGTTACTTTCGAGAAATGCGCTCGCACGACAACATTAATCGTAATTGACCGGAGAAATTGTATTTGAATGCAGGTCCCCCAACATTGACGCAACTTTCTGGTTGTCACGTTAAAATCTATGTTTCTTTTTTTTTCAGTTTGGATAGAGATCAGCCATTCACCTTCAAAATCGGGGTCGGACAGGTTATAAAAGGTTGGGATCAGGGCCTGCTCGATATGTGCGTGAGCGAAAAGAGGAAATTGACCATTCCCCCTGCATTGGGATACGGCGACAGGGGTGCCGGAAAAGTTATCCCCGCGGGGGCCACCCTTATTTTCGAAGTGGAATTGATCAACATTGGGGACGCGCCACCGTCCACGAACGTTTTCAAGGAAATCGATGCGAATAAAGATAACCAATTGAGTCGAGAAGAAGTAAGGCATTTTTGAAACCCTTCTGTTTTGGTGTTGTTTGCTTTCGGTTAGGAATTTTCTACTGCGCATAACCTTATTGCTTGCTACCTCGTCCTAAAAAATCGTTCCTAAAAAATCGTTCAGTAATATGAAGTATTTATAGGAAATGATGAACGGGTTTCTAATGGACAAAACTTCTTATTCGATAAATATTTTATGGTGTATCAATTTTTTGATATCTACCTATTCGACATATATGTATTTAGTGATAAGGAAAATCGAAGTCAGCATTGTCGCAAATCGTTTTCCACCTCAGCTAGTGGAAAACTATAAATTGGTGATACTTCTTGACGAAAATTGTATACAGGCAATCCTCTGAAGACGCTTTTTTGGTATCTGGGCAAACAAATTGTTTCAGCGTTATTAAAAAATATAATATCATTCCTCAACAAAGTGAATCATTGAATTGTTAAAGGGATTATATTTATTCGGTTTTCTCAAATTTTTGTCACAATGACTATTATCGACATGCGAAGTAGCATTTCCAATATAACAAAGAATTGTCCAGTAAAACAGAAGCCTGTTCCATATAAGGCAAACTTTTTTGTAGGCGATATCATGGGCGAATTACATTAAATAATGTTATATAGTATAGGGGCAAAAATACAGGCGTTCCTGACTTGTAGCCATTACAATTTTACAACAGGAAGTGTCCTTCCCGACAGGCCTAACCTAACTTGATAATTTTGGCTGACGTCCAGCCATCAATCAATGAAGTCGTATTTTCGCCATTGTGTGTGCAGAAGATAAAAGTATGCAAAAAATTTCGCCAGAGCCTTGTTTCAAACATTAAGACTGATCAACCAACGAAAAATTGAAAAAAAGAAATACATTTTTGATATTTTCCTAGTAATGTCTCGAAACGATTCTTGTATCTCATCTCATCTCGTCTGATTTCATTGGTCTCACCGTAATAGTATATTCTAATACAAGTAACAGAAGGCCCAGAAATTCTTACACGAGTCCAAAATACAAAAACGAGCCACGAAGTGGCGAGTTTTTGTATGGACGATTGTAAGAATGAGCCTTCTGTACGCGTGTTAGACGATATTTTCTCTACTTCGACCAGATTTTTAAATATTTAAATACAATTTGAATACTTTTTAGTTTGGTGACTTTAGCTTTCAGCCTTAGTGAGTTGGCACTTATTTATGGTACTCTGTGCTCTTGTTTTTTGACAGCTATAAATCTTAATAGTTAGGTTAATGCTCGTATTTATCGAAATGTAAATGAAAAAGGTTTGTTTGTTGACGGGCTGAGGGCGTTGACGCCGTGCAATAGGCAACCATAAATTGAAAATATTTCGCGTCAGCAGATAAACGATGAAAGCGTCATCTAAACTATTATTATATCAACTAGAAATACTAGCATTTTTGTCGAACACAAAGTCGGCACTGCACAGGGCGCCAACCTCAAAACAGAAAAAATCACTGCGATAGAACGATAATGAAGTTATTATCGTTCTAATTTTAGAACGATAATGAAACAATTCTAGTGTCGGAGTAGAGAAAATAAAAACTTAATTTTTGAGTTACAGACAACAACTCCGCTCAAAAAATTTCTTTCATAGGAAGTATGTATGTATTGCAGATTTTATAATGGCGAAACCCCGTCAATTTATAAGGCATTTGATGAAACAACTTCTATAAGTTTGCAATTAAAATGAGGTTTCACACTGAAATACCCTTAATTAATAGAATGAATGTAATGGGATGGAGAAGTTATCAGAAAAGTTAATGAGATTGGTTCAATATTATTGTCAAATTGTATAAAATGGCATAAATGATCGTTTGGTTTCATTAAAACTGGTGGGCGCTCACAGAATATTCAAGATTCATATTGAATTTTGTCGAATTTTCTTGAATCATCGAATTTGATAAATTTTTTTCAATTAACTGCTACTCTTGGAAGGATCGAAATGGTAAATAAAGTTCCTAAAAAGTTCTGGTTCATTTGGAAAATCTCCATCAAAAAGAACTTTTTTGCGAAATTCAATATAAATCTTGAATATTCTTTGAAAATACAACCAGTTTGAGGAAATTTCAATGATATATTTCTATTGACTTTTGACGATCTCTTGGGATTTATTCTTATTCATTCATTTTGGTAAAAGAAACTCCATTTGATTTAATTAACAATTCATTTGAAAGAATAAAAAATTTTACTTCTGGTTTCCTGAAATATTTCCAACTCTGAGAAATTTCTGAATATTCTGTAACTTTTCTGATTTTCAGAAAAAATTTCGCCATTTTTTTCCTTGAGGTCTAAATTCAATTACATATCTTGAAGTTTTTTTTAAATATCAAAAAGGTTTCATGAAACTTGCAGGACATTCTTTGTTGTTTGAAAAATTCCATCTTTTTCTCCAAATATTCTGAAATCGTTACAAAATTCAAAGAATTAAGAAAATGTGCGCATTTTCAGGAAAATGCTGTTGATGATTAATTTATTGTTATATTTAGCAGTTTTTTAATGATTTCCTTTAATTAGTTTGTTGTGAAGTTACAAATTGAAGCAGAAACTTCCGAAAAATTTGTAAATGTTTTGTACTTTTCTTGGAATTATGAAAAAAATTTCGGGAATTAAATGACTTATGTTTGAAACTGCCGGAAAATGGGGAAAAGAAATCTAAATGCAAAAAAAATTCGAGTTAATTCGTAAAATTATTTGACATTTCAAACATTTTTGCCGATTCTTTTTAAATATTCAAGAAGTTCCTGAAAATTCAATATAAATTCCCATTTTCTGGAGAAAGACGTTTCTGAGATAATATGTGTTTGGTCAAATTTTGCGGCTTTCTGAGGATTTTATTACATTTCTTCAAGACAGTAAATGGAATAATTCAGTTCCTGATTTCCTTCAAAACTTTCCATAAATTTTCTTTTAACACATCTTTGAAACTTCCAAAAAATCTATGTGGTTCAATGAAAATCCCCTGATAATGAAGAAATGGAAGGAGATTCCCGCAAAATTCTGAAATGTTATTTGAATTTGTTTGGCATAAGCAAAACGATATGTTCAATTCTCGGACTTTGATAAATTGACCATATGTATGATAAAATGCATAAGCACATAATTTGGATAAATAAAATGCTACTAATTCCTTGACATGTTTCCCGTTGAAATTGATTATGTACCATTAACAAGGACAAAAACTCTTGTTCAATAGCGGGAATAAAAATTACGACATGCTATATAACTCAAGCACAGATACACTCTTACTGGTTGATTGTTATTGTCTTTTCTGAACATTGTTTAGAATACTTTACTGACTCATTTTGTAATATAAATTTAAACATTGCAACAGCCTTTGAAATAGAATTTCATGTTTCCGTAAATAAGAATCTACTGTCGAAATCAATCTGAATTTGGCCGCTTTGGCAGCGGTTCCATAGCCAGGGTGCTGACACTAATCTGATATAGTTTCTGAAAGATGTGTATGCCTGTGGGTGACTTGAAAACTCGTTTTGCGTTTTTAACCCCCAAGGTATAAACTTTCTTATAATCCTATCAGGTACTACTTTATCAATAAAATAGCATACTAGTTAGTAGTGTCGTGACTGTTAAAGTGATTATAATCTTATAGAATAAGAGTGCAGTACTATCAGAATGTATTATTCGCAATTTTATGATCCAATGTAGTTGCACGCACTAAATAGTTAACGCATGGCTTTTTATGTGTGATTAATTTCTTCCCTCATTCTATTTAAAAGTTATATGTTTCGTTAACAGAGATATGATTTCATAATTTCAGGTAAGTGAATACTTAAAAAAACAAATGGTCGACACAGCCGACCAAAATGAAGATCTGAAAAAACTAATGGCAGAACACGATAAATTGGTGGAAGAAATTTTCGAACATGAAGATAAAGACAAGAATGGTTTCATCTCATTCGATGAATTCTCTGGTCCGAAACATGATGAACTATGAGTTGGAGCAACCTGTTTTAAACGTGTACAAACGCTTAATTTTACCTTTAGGTGTATTTGAATGACAGATTTATTTAAGTTATATACTTAAGGCTGTAAAGTACTGGAAGTATACATTTTACAATTTTGTAATGATATATAGATAACTGATAATAAACAGTTTTGTTAATTATTTATTTTTCTGTCCTGGCCGCTTTTGCTTATTTGGGTAAACTTATTAACTTTAAATTTGCTTTGGGTAACATAAGATGATTTTTTGCAATAGGAACATAAATAAAATAAATATAATTTCAGGTTAGTGAACATTTAAAAAGACAAATATCTGAAGTTGATGAAAGTGGCAACGAAAAGCTGAAGGAAATGTTGAGAGAGCACGACAAACTAGTTGAAGAGATTTTCGTGCATGAAGATAAAGATAAAAATGGATTCATTTCATTTAGCGAGTTCTCAGGTCCTAAACATGATGAACTATGAGGAATAGTTAGAGGAAAATAATTGTTAATTTTTGAAAATAAATTTTATTATATAAAATGATTAATATATTCCAAATGGTGGCGCTGATCCAAAAATTTGTTTCCAAGAAGCAGGAGTTTTCAATTGTTTAGGCCAATTCTTAAAAATAGAAACTAATGTATTCAATATTTCAAGTAAGGATGTAGCATCTGGTCTATTGTCACCCTCAGAAACATATTTTATTAGAACTGTACATTCACAAACTTCACTCAGGACTTCATGCAATTTGACACAAAAACCTCCACCTGGAACAGAGTATGTTCCCTCGTTAGGCTTCAGTTGATAAACCTCTGAACCTTCCAACTCATTGATTATGTTACTGTTGATGTAAAACTTCCTTCCTTTATCGATGAAATGTAATTCATGATCAAAAGCAGATGCTAAGATTATGGTACGTTCAAAATTCATCCGTTTTACCTCATCCCGTAGGTCTCTGAAAAACTCCAAGGCGCAATTGAATCGAATTGCTGATCGTAGTTGTATTGTAGCCAGTTTAGACGATTCATTCACATAAAGTTCACAAGCTGTGCATAGGTCTTTGTTAGGATTCTCATTTTGTTCAACGAATGGATCGTAACCAACGATTTCGATTATGGCCTTGTGTCTAATAATGCCAACTTTTTTGAATTCCGAATTCACAATTAGCAAATCCACGGCTAGCTGTGGCACATTGCCAAAAGATACACTCGGTATTATCAATGTGAAACCTTTAAAATAAATTTCTTTAAAAAGTTTTATTGTCAACATGATTTTCAAAATTTGATGTTCAATATAATTGAGGTTATGTTTGAAACCACAAAACATAAAATATTTGTGAAGTACGGCGAAGACTCTATGACATAGAACCATGAACCATTCTCTTGGAATGTGAATGCCTCAGTCTAATAGGAACAAACTTTCATTTCAGACAGTAAATGAAGATCTTATATATTTCAATAAGAAATTGGTTCATTTGGATGGATTTGAAAGTCTTTTATGGTTGCACTTGATGTATTAATAACACCCCAAGATGATGAAAGATACTGGTTTTTTGAGAAAATCAATGTGATACGACGGAAAAACCGATTAGAAGGGCTTATATATTTAACATTAGGAATACCTTAATTAGATAAGAAACTCGTTTACTTTACTTGAACATGAATTTATTTATTGTTTGTTAACATTGAGAATAATTTTATGCGGAACTTGGGATATATATATATAGCATAATATTTACTGATTTTAATGTCCCAAACAAACGCCATTCGAGTAGCAAGTGAGTTTTGGTTCCGGCGTAGCTTCCGCCATAAAAGCTGATGCCAAGACTAGCAGACCAAAGAGAACGGACTCGAAGAACTTCATTATGATATTTTCAAGTTTGCCTTCACTGAAACTTTGTGATACATGACAGAAAGGACTTTCTTTTTATAGTTTGAAGTTCCATCAAAATTTCCTGGTGATAATTAGAAAGATTATCAAATATGATAATAAATATTTCCTTGTTATTTACAATACGAGCGACAGGAATCGGGGAAAAAGTTCTAAAAATAAGGGATAGATATCCCTTATTATCTCAGTTAATTTCATCTCTTACGAATGATGCAGATGTAGTTCCAATTATTTTGTATTTTGCACTTCACTATCTGACTATTATGTATCCAATATGTCCAAAGAGGGAACTTGTGTTACTTTTGTCCAACATATCGGTTTGGCAAGCTTTCAATAAAAGAAAGCACATATCTGGTTTTAGAAGAACGCAATATAGAGCATTAATTTTCTTTACAGACAAAATAAAGGAACAAATAAAATATAAAGAAATAAATTTATCTAATTTAACATAACTTGATAATTTTTTTGTAACTGTTATATTAGCAGGAAGATAGTCCAACAAAATTGAAACCGCATTTCTAATAAACCTCAGGAAAATGTATGTCTGATTACGAAATATCACATCGATCAATCAGCAAATATGTCAACACGAATTAACGAGGTGGCTTATAGGGCATTATTGATTTCTTGGAAAATACCAAAGTATCTGTAGATTCTAAAGAAATACCCTCAGAATTTCACAAAAGTTAAAAATCCGAAAATTTCTTATACATAAAAGAAAGAAAAATAAACTATAAATTATTGCCGTATTATGAAGATTAATTTGGTGTTATCTGGGAACTCGGCATTGTATTATTGGGTATTGTTTTCCCAACAATAGACGCCCCTTTTTTGCCGAGTTCCCAGATAACACCAAATTAATCTTCATAAAAGAAAGTATAGAATGTTCGATTTAACCGCTATAGACTGTTATATACCGTTATATACATTATTGTTCCAATAAAACATGTTTTAGTGAAACGTAAACCAGATGGATATCTTTCTCATACATTTTATAGAAAAGAAACACATACCAACCGTTATTTAAATGCCCTATCACACCACCATCCGGCTCAACTATTTTCGGTGGCTAAATCTTTAGCCCATCGATCAAAAACGTTGACTGATGAAGAAAACCTTTCATCAGAGATGAATCATCTAAAGGAAGTCCTAAAACGAAATAATTACAAAGAAAAAATGATTCTGAGAGCGTTTCGATGTGAGAATATAACACGTGAAAGGAACAGTATTTCAGAAACGAAGAAAGCTTTTCTACCATACATAATAAAGACCAGGATTAGACATTTATTACGCCGTTTCCAAATAAAAACTGTTTTCACAAAGTGTAGAAAAATTAGAGATTTCCTCAGATCACCAAAGATAGGATACTGTTAGAAAATCAGGGTTTTACGAACTTCGTTGTAGAGATTGTAATCTCCCTTATATAGGACAAACGAATTGAAGGATAAATGTAAGACGGGACGAACACAAGAATTCTGTAAGACAAAAAGACATGAGATCGTCTTTAGCAAATCATGTTATGACAACCGACCATACAATCGATTTCGAAAAAACAAGAACCATATCCTGTAGCGAATGTTTGAATACGCGAATTTTACGAGAAGCTATCGAAATTGAAAAGAATCCACATAATTTGAATAATCGGGATTATATTTCAAAAAATCGATATTTACAACCAACATCCAATTCTCCAGTTGTTGAAGCTCCTATAAGAAGAGTTTCGACAAGACGCCGACATCGAATTTAACATTTCTTTTCGAGTTAACTTATCTTCCTTTCAAATGTCGTTGTTATTTATCAAAAAGAAATAAAGTGTTCTGACGAGGGTGGGTGCGATCCCGTCCAAACGTAAAAAACCGTAATTTACTTACGAAGTATTTCAATTTTCACACGGGATATGCCAAAACAATGTTTCGAACATCATATACCCGTGACAACATTTGTGAAAATACTGAATGTTTTATATATCCATTTACATTGATTTATATATACAGGCTGGACATTTGAAAACGAAACGTCGCCAATTGTGGGCGAACCGTGCACGTTGGTCCAAATTCCTGAGACAGGTCGATTTTTGATTAGAGAGGGACACTTTTTGACCGCTTAAAAAGTTGTGACACAGCAACCCCCTAAGCGGAGTGGCTACCCTTATTAGTTTCTGAATAGGGAATATAGGTCATGTTATACATCATATTAATGTGAATTGAGAGGGTTTTTCAGAAATGTATACTTTAGCATTTTGGACTTAAACCTTGCTAAAATACAAGCTGTTTTAAGTGGTGCCTGGCAATGCCATAGATTTTATGCTCGTTATTGTCGATATCAAAAACTGTTAAAGTATATTAGTTTTCGTTTCAGAATACCTTTTGCACCTTTAAATGGGAAATAGAAATTATTATTTTTACTTGCATGTTAGTTAACCAAATGTTCAAAATGTCCACCCCAACCTCCATACAATAATATAAGTTTGGTTCGAAACGGTGGCGTACATCCTGTAATATTGCAGGAGTGATTTATTGGCATTCATGGACTATACGCTGACGTAACTCTTGCAAGTACTCTGGCTGTGTAGCATATATCTTGTTTTTTAAATGACCCCATAAGAAAAAATCTAGCGGAGATAAATCAGGTGACCGTGCCGGCCATTCAATAAAACCTCCTCTCCCCATCCATGGATGTAGAAATCTACGATCCAGGTATTGTCGAACTGGTGCAGAAAAGTGTGGAGGAGCCCCATCTTGCTGAAATATCAAGTGTTCTTCCAGATAGTGTTCATTATTCTCAATAACCTCTGTCAACATTGGGTCTATATGGTCTTCCAGTAATTGAAGATACATCTCTCCTGTTATATTACCTGGTAGGAAAAAAAGGCCAACAATGTGGTTGCCGAAAGTTCCAGCCCAAACATTCAGTTTCTCCGGATTCTGTGTGTGAGTTTCGTGCAATAATCTGGGATTAGAATCAGCCCAATAACGGCAATTGTGACGGTTTACAGTACCGTTTAGATAAAACGAGCATTCATCAGAAAAGCAAATATCAAACAGGAACCTCGGATCATTGGCCGCTCGCTCACTCATCAATTCACAAAATTCCAGCCATCGGTCACCATCTTCTTCATTAAGTTATTGTGTCAGGTGGATTGTAAATGGGTGGAATTTATAGTGCTTTAAAATTTTTTGAATTGTACATCTCTGCACACCAGTTTGCTGTTCCAGTTGTCTCGTGCTTGTTCGGGGAGTAAGAGACACTTGACCAAGAACTGTCGCATCTACCCCTTCATTTCTATCGACGTTTCTTTTTTTATTACATAGTGAGCCAGTCTCTTGAAACTTTGCCATTAACTCCAGTACATATTTTCGATGAACATGTTGGTTCGCATGCCGCTCATTGAATACATTAGCTGTTCTAAAAGTACATTGATTGTTTGCATAGAAGATTGAAATCATTTCTACCCTCTCCGCAATCTTATAAACCATCATTTTGAAAAACAACGCAAGAAATTACACCTATCAATAAAACAACTTTAACGGAACTAATAATCAGGCGAACACCTCAAAGTCAGATGGCAAATAAAAAACTAGACGCTTTATCATTCATTAAAATTAGTAAACAAAGTTAACACGCAGTCTCTGATAAGAAAACGCCATCAACATGCGGCAACATTTGTAGCGGAATAACAAAAATCGTCTTCATTTCCAGACGAATTTGATCGATTTCAATTTAAAACTACACCTTTGGGATAAAAATGTGCTGTCAATGAGGAAACCTCAGAGGAAGTACCATAATTCTTGACTGTCTCATAAGTGCATGCAAAAATTGACTCGGATAAGATAACACATGAAAGAGCCTGTATTTTAGCAAGGTTTAGGTCCAAAATGCTAAAATATACATTTCTGAAAAGCCCTTTCAATTCACATTAATATGATGTATAACATGATCTATATTCCCTATTCAAAAACTAATAAGGGTAGCTACCCCGCTTAGGGGGTTGCTGTGTCACAACTTTTTAAGCGGTCAAAAAGTGTTCCCCGCCAATCAAAAATCGACCTGTCTCAGGAATTTGGACCAATGTGCACGGTTCGCCCACAATTGGCGACGTTTCGTTTTCAAATAGCCAGCCTGTATACATTCAATGTACATACATTTTTTTAAATTAACTTTAAATGTTCACTGAAAGTTTTAAAGTTGTGATTACCGAGATCGTAATTACCTTGGGGTGCGATCTTTTTACTCTGTGATTTTGACAAACCACTTTCATTATTCTCCATTGCAACATTTTCTTGTTCTCCATCGAGAACTTCCGTACTTTCAAACTAGAGATTATTGTTCAATAAAATACTTGAATCTCCTGAAAAAGGGGCAAATTTTAAATAAAGTTAAATAAATGAAGAAAAAATATTAGATAAAAAATTGTAATATACCATCTACAGATCTTGAATCATATGCGGCAAATTTATCCATTGTGCTCGGATTCTTGCTGCTAGGATCCCGGGGCAAATATTCTCATCTAATGAGGTGCTGAGTCAAGTCAAGTCAAAGTAGGACATACATTTGCAGAGAAAATAATTATTAAAAAGGTAAAGGAAAAGAGGGAAACCATGAAGCCTAACCCCATCTGTACTAGTATTAGTAGGCAGGTTTTTTAAGTAGGTAAAATTATTGAAGGCTCTATTTTCTTCAAACGGGCTAATTTTTTGTTCGTCAGGCAGAATCAAAACTCTTCATTCATGAAGGCCTCTATTTTCGTTTGTGAACAAATCACCCATGGTGATTAGCTTCTGACCATTTTGGGATAAAGAGAGGCATTCCTGTAAAAAATCCTGCAAATTATCCGTTTAACTTCATAAACAAAGATATCTACATGATTTCCAGGAGGGGCGATTTGGGTTGAAACACAGTTTTCATATTGGTCTCTGTGATGTTCAATTGTTTTTTGTCCCCTCACCATATTTAAACGCACATAGCATGTAAACTATTTAGTTGCACATAAAAGTATATATACGATATGAGAACAAACAAATATTTTATTACTTAAAATTGCTCTGGTTGCTTATTTCATATCAAGTTCAACTCTTGGCAATGGTCAAGTTGAATGAAATTAAGCGTTAATTAAAAATAAATGACATTACTATAATACAAGAGATACAATAAATAGTCCTTCAATTTTGAGCACATTTAAGTATATGGAATGGTATATAGTTTTCATTTTCATGTTAAATAACTATTCATTTTTTCCATTGCGAATCAAATCCTGCAGCTGTATCAGAATCGGAATCCTGGGCACCAAAGTGTATACTCGTTCCTCTAACTTGCTTGGGTGTTGTTGGAGTGCTATTTGAGGTATTACTCGATGAATATTTCGACTTTTTTCTACCGATGTAACCTTTAGGTGCTTGCATTATTTCCTAAAACGAAAAAAGTTTTTCTATTAAAAAAGGGAAAACAGGTGGATCTATATACCTCATCAATATCCCTTATGAATTTGCATGAAAATTAAGCCATTTTACATAATAATAATATATAAGAAAAACAAACGCTATACCTGATTATTAATATTGTCCGCCGAACCCCAACCTTTATGAATTTTGTCTGAATTACTGTCTAAGGGGTTCACAGATCCACCACCCACTCCCAAGAAATTACTGAATGCTTCTGTGGTTTTTTTCACACGGACGTTCAATGATCCAATTCGAAGAAATCCCAGATCTTTATCTGTCAAACAAGAAAAGTTACCCCCAAAACACCAGATGAAACATTAACTCACCAGACTGCTTTTTTCCTCGTTTAATTTCTGTAAATATAGATTTTGAAATGTTTATTCCGAAATTCCTTTATTTTACCTTTAACCATTTAACATGCAGCACAAAATCTAATGATGAAGGATTTTTACAATTGAAGCACAAGCACTCTATAATCTATAAATCGAAGAGAAAAGATCCCCAAAGCATTCGTAAAATTTATTGAGGATACATAAGAACTTATAAAATACTTAGATATGGCTACAATAATATATAAAAGAATAAATGCTACATAACGAAATAATCAACTCAACAAACACGCTGTTGGACGTTTTTTAAAGTCTCTAAGTAGAGAAAAGCTGGAAAAAATATAATTCATTAAAAGCATCGATTGAAAATATGAAACACCGCTGTTAATGAGTTAGTTAAGAAAGACGAGCAGCAAGTAATAAGAAAGAATAAACAAACATAACAAAGTATAGCAAGAAAGTACAAATTAAATTCCACTTAAAAAGTTGTGAAACTCAGTGTAGAAAAACTTCGAGCCTTCCATAATCATATGCATCGAAAACACGAAATAAAATTGAGTATGAAAGACTCTTTCCAAAGTTACCATATAAAACGTGCATAAATAATAGAACATTCTATCAATCATATATAACAGATATTCATTTCTGTATCTGATAATGACCAACGTGTACCTTACGAGGCATTTCGAAACTACCTTTAGTATATGCTTTTAGGAAAGTTCCCCTTCGTGATAAGGATTTTCTAAGAACATGCATGCGATCAACACCGCTGTACTCACTTCGAACGTTGTTCTTCGGTCCTGTTTGCTCTTTGGCTAAGAGGTAAAATTCGGGTGTGCGGCCGCTATAATCTCGTAAATTCGAGTTGGCTTCTAGAAAAATACAAAGATATTTAGAATTAGCAAACAGTTGGAGATCGATCCATCCCCAGTTACATGGGCGCGGGAAGAGGTGGTGTTTACAGCCAAATGGTCTGATGGAAAGGAGGAGTAAGGAAATATGAATTGCGTAATTAATTATAACAATAAAACTAAAAATACTACGATAGTGTAATTCATTATTTCAACAATTCAGAAGTGTTGCAAAGGCCAAGACAATCATATCAAAGTTTGTTGCTTCACAACATTTGAATAGTACAACAAAATTATCACTTTACCCAAAGATGGCAATGACAATCGATCTTTTTAGACAAAATGTCATCATTGCAGAACCAATAAAATTTTAACAAAGCGACATGTGATCACTTGAATATTTGTCACTTACGAGGCAGTTCATCTACATCATCGACACGTCTCAAAGTTGCTAACTTTGAATGTGACACTGGAGAAAAGATGCTGAAGTGTCACATGATCAACGTTCAAGCGTCGCATGTTCATTTCATCCTCTTTGCGACTCTTCCATCAGAGTAGTGACATTCATATGTTTATTCTGATTTTCGCATTGCGGCAAAGGTCATTTGATTGAATTGATAATATAGCCGAACTTTGTTTAAATTGATGTCAATAAATATTGTCGGATCGACAAATATTGATATTATCTATCGTCCTTGCCTAAAATATGTCCAAAGAATTGTGATGACTAGGCCCTGCTTTAGGTGCATAACGAAATTCTATACATGCGAGGAAGGAAGAAGAGAAGGTAAAAGATGTTAGAATATTTTGAAAAATGGCACAGAAAAAGGTCCTCTGATTTAAATATTACTTGAACGAATCGCGTATTGGGGCATAAGGTAGCCCTTAATTATTAGCATTTATCCAAATCAATACTTACTATAGACTTCGATAAGCAACTTGAAAATATTTTTATGGCCAAATTGGGCTGCTATGTGAAGTGGCGTGTAACCCTAGAAAACAAACAACTATATAGTTCAACTTAAACTTTCATGTTGTAGTCAAAGATGATCAATTCAATAACTTAGTATCGTGAGCGAAACGATACTCAAAACGAATGCTTTAAGATCAACTAGAGAATTATTCAAGCTTTACTAAAACTTGTTAATGATGAACATATCAATATGTAAGAGGCTAGTCGTTCGACTGGCCAAGTTTTTGACTACAGAATTCGGACGCTTAAAATAAGCTTTGCAGCAGAATGAAAGAAAAATATGACTTAGCGTTGCGCAAATAATTGGGAAATGAAATTACCCGAGGATAATTTTTTCGTCCCGCTTTATATCCTCTAATTCTCTTTCGAAATCACATTACACAGTTTATCACATTTTTCAATTGATTTTGATAGTTTACATTTGTTACTATGACAACAATTGTCTATGAACTAAAAATTTTTGGGGGGTGTTTCAGGTATGGCACCCGGAATCAGAAAGACACCAAGCGATACAAATTCAAGTATTTACCGACAGATTTAATGGATAAAATTAGGTGCACGTTCAAACAAATACAGCGTTTAAATTATGTGAATAAGCAAGATTCATAATTCATTATTGTCATTATTGTATTGAATATAAGTATTTCTAAAATTGTAACAAGTGAACTTACTTATGATAAGATGTGTAAGATCTGATAATTGTTCTCAATTCAACAGTTCAAATAACTGTCGACGAAACATTCAGTTACTTCATATGCAACAGTACGCTCAAAACCGAAGTGTTAATAACTACCGTGGGTTAAAAAATTCAAGACCTATCGACTGTCATAATTGGATCCTTCGCCCTGTAATTACCCCTTTCCCGATGTTCCGTGGCAGGTGCCAAACGGATGAAGAACGAGTTCAGTCATAGGGGGCAACGTTGATGATGATACCGATGATTAAATATCGAAACGTGAGATGAATTATCGATTCCGATCACGCGTTTGGATCGCCGATTAAGTAACCGCCTTCAGAAAAATATGACCACCTATGCAGGTGGAGGAACCAAACGTCGTTATCTGAACCGGAGTGAAAACGAAACTTAAATCGCACATTATTTATTAATTATGTATGTATTTATAGAGTATTTATTTATTCAATTTTGTGAGTACTTAGTAGGTGGTGCAATTTAAATTAATGCTAAATTTCGCGATTTTGATGAAAAAGTAGGGAATAAAATGCAAGGTCGAATAGTAGAATCAAGAAGAAAATTTGTGAGGAAATAAAGCAAGGATCAAAAAAAAGTTCATAAAATTTCAACTTGGTTTCTTTCCACATAATAATACACTCCTATTAAAATTACGAACGTATTTCTGCTGTACTTTCGTTAAATTATAAAATATTTATGACTTTACCCAAAATATCAAAAATTTTATTTCTAAATAATGGTCATCCGAATTAGATTAGAGAAGAAGTACCCGCTTTTTACTCTGCAAATATGTTTAAACTTTGGCAACACTTTTCAGCAAAATTATGATAATATTCATTTTGAAGCTTCGCCCTAAATACCCGAAATTGTCTTAGCAAACCAAAAATAGAAATAAATTTTAAAAAATTGCCTAATAAAGCCGAAATTTCCTAAAACAACGTAAAACTGCCCAAAATAACCAAAATTGCCAAAAACAGCCAAATTATCCTAATAGCCCAAAATGGCTGAATTTATCGAACATAACCTAAAATACCCGAGATTGCCTAATATAAACTAAAATTGGTTGAAGCTTTCGCGGCCGTCGTTCGATGTAGAATACTGTTTCTTCCGGTGTATTGGCCGTGCTAACCACTCGTGCCAGCGAAACGTCAGGAAGTGATTCCAAAAAACGACGGCCAATACACCCGAAAAACAGTATTCTACATAAACTAAAATTGCCCAAAATAGCCGAAACTGCCTAAAATATCCGAACATTGTTGGAAATAGGCCAAAATTGTCGAAAATTGGCTAAAATATCAAAACTGCATAAAATAGCCCACAATAAGTTTAGGCAAACTTTGTGCATTTTGCGGCATTAAATAGGTTCCTTCGGTTCGTTACATTTTTTTTATTGTAATCAATCAAGCGTGGTATAAAATTTTTGCATTGGAATAAAAAAGTAATTTTATTGAGCATAGCACGGTAATTGTCGATGAAATGATTACTCGATTATCTAAAGGGGTCTACTGAGAGCCAACCCAACCGTCAACTCCTTCAAAATCGTTCGGTTAATGAGTTTCCAACTCAGGGCCAAGAGTTGACCCTCAAAAGTGCCAACTTTTTACCCCCAACTCCCGACCCTCCCATCATAGTCATAACCACAGGGTGAGTTTTTTAACTTGAGACATGCAAATTACTCGAAAAGGACGCAATATCGGGGAAAATGTTTGAGACTAAAATTGTAAGGTTTCGAGGGAAAACTTAGATGACGAGCTTGAATTTTACCTTGGACCTCGTTTTCAAAGATGAGTGTCAACCTGGATTTTTCAAATGGGAACAACTATGTTTTTCTACGGATTCACAATCTGCGTGAAAAGTTACGAGTTTTTATGCAAGAAGTTTTTTTAAAAGAGTCTAGTTTTTCCGGTTGTGGGCGCAAGATTTTAGGAAGGTTTGTTCTTGAATTTGTTTGGAGGGACTCATACTTGCCCCGTAAACTCTACATAATCAAAGGCCATTTCAAAACTTTCTTCAAAAACGCTTTTTTATCAATGTGTATCTAAAATCTGGCGCACTCTACCGCGAAAACAAGACATTTTTGAAAAAAATTTTCCCATAAAAAAATCGTAACTTTTCACAGGCAGATTGTGAATCCGTAAACAAAAATAGGGGTTCCCATTTGAAAAATACAAATTGACCTTCATTTGACTTTGAAAAAGGGGTTCAAGGTCAAATACAAGGTCGTCATCTAATTTCCCCCTCGAAACCTTACAATTTTTGTCTCAAACACTTTCTTCCATATTGCGGTTTTTTCGAGTAATTTGCATGTCTCAAGTTAAAAAACTCACCCTATACAATTTCGCAATTACGATTTATACAGTTCCCATTGCATTTAATCGTGAATTGAAAGTGGAAAGTGAAAGAACGACAACTGTGTTTTCAACACTCGTATCGCGTTTTTCCTGGTGTAATTTTTTTTTCAATTCTTAGTTGCGAGTTGGAAATGAATTTTTCGTCAGTAGACCACTTTAACTAACTATCGGTGATAACCCAAAAAAAACATGTTGAAAGTTCAAAAGAGCAAAGAAAAACAAAGAAATGGAGATTTTTCAAAAAACATAAAAGTGGCAATATTTCGAAAATCAAAAAATTTTTCCAACACAAGAGGACAACGCTCCATGATAGACCATAACCAACAGAGCAATCACACCCTCACAAATATTAGACGTAAGGGCTCTAACATCCGCCAATCTGGGAACAGATCACAAGCTTGTATTATGCAAAATGTTAATGGAACAACCTCGTAAAGTTATAAAGAAGCCTATCTACATAAGAAAATTCAATATAGAATCTTTATCTACCGAAAGCACAAGACAACTTTACGAACTCAGATTCTCAAGCAAACTGAATAACATTTGCATATCAGATAAAGTTGAAGAAGACTGGCAATAAATAAAAACCTGCATAACAGAAGCTGCAGCAGAGTCGGTGGGAGAACGCACAATGAACATAAACGCCAACAAAAAGATCAAGTCATGGTTTTGTAAGGAAGTAAAGGAACTGGCAGATATGAAACGTAAAAGCTATCTATTGTATTTAAGTTCACCGACAGAAACCAATCGAACGAGATACATTGAAAATAGAAACAAAGCTAATGCAGCCATCAGAGCCATCAACAGGGAACACTGGAGACAGTTTACCAGTGAAATGGAACACGACCTTTATGGAGCCCAAAGAAAGGTATGGAAGATGCTGAAAAACAGGAAAAAGCCAGTAAATGAATACGTTCAAACTAAAACCATATCACCTGACATCTGGGAAAAATATTTTACAGAGCTGTACCAAGGTGAAGAAACAACTGATAAATGGGTGAACGAACACGAAACACCTGATGATGTTTTAATAACAGAGGAAGAGCTCAGAAAAAGAATACAAAAGCTAAAAAACAGGAAAGCCGCGGGAACAGACAACATCCCGAACGAATTGCTAAAATACGGGGGAAAGAAATTCACCGAGAAGCTGCTAACTCTTTTCAATAAAATTTTAAACACATCACAGATTCCTGAAGAATGGCGCAGCAGCACCACTATTCCTATCTTCAAAAAGGGGCAAAAGACATCCCCTGAAAACTACAGGGGTATGACTCTGCTAAGTACATCCATGAAACTGCTCACTGGCATCCTAAAAGACAAATTGGAATCACGTATCGAGAATAGAGAGGAACAGTTTGGATTTCGAACAAATAGATCAACAACGGACGGTCTCTTCATAATGAAACTACTAAAGGAGAAATCAATAGAGTTCAACAAGCCTGCTTACATCTGCTTTATAGACTTAACAAAGGCATTCGACAAAGTGCGCTTGACAGACTCCTACAAATTCTGTTAAAAAGACAGTCCCCGTCCCAAATCACCAAACTAATTAAAAACTTAAACACCCGAAATGTGACAAAGATCAAGTCAGGCGAACAAACTGCACCTAACATAAAAACACCAGGCGGAATTAGAGAGTGTGACACCCTGAGCCCTTTCCTTTTCAACCTCTTGATGGATGAAATAATACAACAAGTCACATCCTTAGATTTGGGGTACAGAATGGGCCACTCTAAAATATCTGTGGTCTGCTATGCTGACGACGCAGCTATTGTAGCAGAAACGGAGAACAATCTTTAGAGACAGCTTTTTAAATTCTATCAAGTCGGCCAACAGCTCAACATGGTAATTTCAATATCAAAAACCAAAGCTATGACATTCCCCAGAGAACCTGTCAGGTGTAAAGTGATTGTGGAAGACAAGTCAATCGAGCAAGTCAATGTCTTTAAATATCTAGGAATGGACATCTGCAGCTACCATGACCCGGCGAAGGAAGTAGGAAGTCTCAAAACTAAAGCAGCAGCTCTGTAAGGGTGTCTCAGAGATGTGATATGGTCAAACCAACACATGCGAATAGATAGCAAGGTGAAGATCTATAAGACTTGCATCAGACCTATCATGACTTACGGCATAGAAGCACGCGAAGACACAAACAAAACTGAAAGTATGCTACACGCGGCCGAAATGAAAACCCTAAGAACTATCCTCGGAAAGACCAGACTGGACAGGATAAGAAACACTGATATACGAGCTCAATGCGGCATAGTAGACATAGTCAGATGGGGCAGACAAAGACGAAGAGAATGATATGCGCACGTGCGAAGAATGGACGAAAACAGATTACCGCGCATAATGATGGAGAGCAAGCCACACGGAAAGCGTCCACCAGGAAGACCTCCAAAAAGGTGACAGGAAAGTTGGCAGTCCATCTCGCAGGAAACTATCCAGAGACGGCTTCGGCAAGCAACAGACCAATAGGTCTATCTAAAAGAAAAAGAAGAAGCAGAAAATTTTTTATAGAGATTATGTTGAGGTTATTCGATTGACCTGGATCTCATCTACCTTTAGTGTCATTGTAGTGTGTTATTTACGTGATAGATATAAAATGTAAAGTAGTTTTCAATGAGTTAATTTATTCATTTTATATTATACTATCATACTACCTGATGGGATTTATTTCGTACAGTTCTTCATTTCAATAAACACGTCATAACGTTATTGCATATTTGAAAAGTTTGTGCTGTTTTCTAAATGGAATGATTCCAGAATAACATTCCTCAAAATAATTCAATGTTACTTGCATCGTAAAATATTTTTTCATGGGATATCAAATGACTATTTCAATGCATATAATATGAAATATCACAAATGCACAAAGTATTCCATTAGTCGAAAATCTTCCAGAATTTTATCATTGAATCCACATCTCGGCATATTTTCTCCAGTAATGATTCCAGATGTTCCATCATCCTATATATCAATCCAACAATATAACTGACTCTTAATGGGTATTAAGAAACGGAATTTCCAATCGTAGATTAGAAATATGTAATAAGCTTTCTGGTACTCTCCAGATGGTGAACTATTATTCGTTATTAAATTAATTTTTTCATTAATTTAAATTATATCGATTCCATTTGTTTATCTGTCTTATCCACAACGATTGTTAATATGGGTAAATATGATGAATTTTAGCAGTCCTTCAAAATGAGTCAGATACGGAACATCAATTGGCATATAATCCGATAGTTAATAATATTTTTCTCTCAAAATACATCCAGTTTTATTATATGAGGGATAATGTCTGTAGATGTATTCATGTTCTTAAAAAAACAGTGGTTAGATGCCAATGTAATTTATATTTTTCTGATATACATACGTCAAGTAGTGAAAACAAAAAAAAACCGAGTTGTTGACGATAAAAATATCTTTGTAGGTATGTTGAGAAATATATAAAATCTTTTTCAATTCGTAAATTATGTGTTATTAATTTATTAATCGAACAGGAACCTCCAAGCTTCCTTTGCCATTTCCACTGAACAAAAATAAAATGCCAGATACTCAAATAATAATTACTATCTGTATGAAGTAAATTTTTAACTCCCAATTGTAAACACATAAAATTCATTAACTGTATTCTATATGCCAAAAAAATAGACAAATTCGTTTCAGTTTCCAGCCATAACACTTTTCGTGTTCATATGGCCGTCCATCTGTCGGCAAGCTTTTTACCTATTTATATTCGACCCCAACTTTTTCGTCAACTAATTCGACGGGATTATCCAGAATGGTGTTAAAAACGTGCTCGCAAGCTACAAACATCGCCGACTTTTTCATCCCCGTGGATTTGCGCGACTTGACACTAATAAGCCCCAGTTATGCGGCTCTACAAGTGTACGCTTGTCATAAACAAAGCTCGATCCGTTTTTATTAATGTCCGATCGGGGCGGAATGCGCGGCATTTAAAAACGTAGTCTGTTTTGATGAGTCGACGTATAGGTAGACGTACGTTCCGCTACCGCGAAAGTACCGCGCCGCGTATTATGCCAGACATGTGTCGAAAATGGGCGACAGTCGCCCGTCTACAAATTTTTTTCCGTTGAATTATGCCTTTCGGTGGTCCTTTGACGATGGGGAAGCTACCGGATTTTAGGACGTCGTGAAACGAATAACAAACCCGACGAACCTTTTGAAAATCGCCGAAATTATTATAAGCCGGCAACGTTTTATGAATTGATCATCTTCATTATTGAATAACTTTAACTTACCCCATTCTGTGCGGCGCCGATGAAAAGTACCGAGAAACAAAAACAACTGTCAGTATATTCAAATATATGAATCACCGAAAATCAATATAAAGATAAAAAATACGATCAAAAAAACTCGTTAATGACGGCCGTTTAAAATATGTGTAAACATAATAATAAACCATATAAATACGTTCGGTGAAATTTACGGCCTCGTAAAAGCTCCTCCGATGGTCAGTCAGTCGATCAAACTGACGGTACGAACAGGTGCGTCGAAAAACGACCAAAACCCCGTAATCAGTCTCGATTACTTGTAATAACATTAAAAGATCTGTAATTTAACGAACGAAATTATCGTCGACCGAATCGGAGCCATTTATTAGCGCCGAAACTGTGAATTGATCCCGATACCAAAAAAAAGAGATTAATTAAATTTCGCCCGATATTAAAATTCTTATTCGGTTGCAGGTGTCGCGAAAATAATTTCCGAATCTACAATCTAAGATCAAATGGCGGAGGTGCTTGGAATAACATTTTCACGAGCAGAAAATTCGACACGAAACACGCTATTGTTGTACGGAAACCTAGACACGGAATCGTGTTACGGTAGTTTGTCAACATGACAATAAGTACATAAACGCTTTGTATTTCATATTTCTTTCTCCACGGAATTTTGATAGGTTTATGTCTATTGGCTGTGTATCAAACTATCAAGTCAGTGAATAGAGAGTATAAATAGAACAGTTGTTCCCTGTATTTGGATAGGAAATATAAGCTACTTCATTATTGATGAATGAATTTTTTTAATGTGTTGTACGTTCGTTTTTTGTATATTTATTAATTTACACCGCCAATCTCGATCAATCTCGCAATTGATGATCGATGTTCATCTAAAAACAAGAGCGTGTTTCATATTTTTTTTGTGTGAAATTGTCATTTTTAATTGAAAAAATGAAGGAAAAATCGTCATCTGAAAGAGAAGTGGATAAAATTTCTTACCGTTCGAGAATTTACATCTACTTTGTAAGTACCGGCGAAAGCTTTTATTATCTCTGCATTTCCATGTTTTGCTCCCCAATGCAAGACGGTCTGAAAAAAAAACAAATTATTCGCGACAAAATATATTATATAAGGGTTTTGCAACGTAGCGTCCCCATTTGATTTGTTTATTAAAAAAGCTCACACACACCTAGTGACTAGCCCGTCTCAGTTCACTTACTAAATCAACAGTTCACCTAGTCCTATAAAGTTCAGATATGATTGCAACAAATTACGACAATATTCCGTTTAAGCGCAGAAACGTTTGACACATTTCCTTTTTCCGTTCGAATATACAGAAACGGACGGATAAGAAGAGAATTTGGAATATGCTACGTGGGCTAAAGCAAGATCGTCGCGGATACGTCTTGTACAAGTTGTATCTGATAAGACGAGCAAGACGGCAGACTTGTACGTAAGTAATTCATTTCGCTAAAGTATATTACGTTACGTACAAGTGGGTTTTTCACCCCCGCTGGGAACGCTACGACGCACATTTTATGGGCATCGAAGGTTGTTTTTCTAATACTTACGTACTGCGAGACGTCCAAGACAATGACCGGTACCACGTCGAAAAAGAACATGAAACATAGGAAGATAATAAATTTAGTGAACTTACATAATAATATATCAAGAATAAATAAGAATTATACCGTAATCGGGGGAAAAGGGGAATACAGGCGCCAAGGAATGCGATTCGACGTGAGTTTTTCTAACGAAAGACAGGAGAAGAAAAATTTCACTTTTGTTTTTTTTTTAATCTCGAGGAGGTTGTTCTTCAGATATCTTTTCGTATTCGTATTCGTATTCATTTAGCAGATATTTTTAAACTGCTGTAAAAAAGGTTTAACGAACTTTTAAAGTATTTTTCGAGTTGAGCATAATTTCCAAATGATTCTTTTTTAATTCACAGTAAAATGAAATATACATACGTCTCAGATAAGATTTGCACTACCGCAAATTTCCAAAATATTTCAACTTATGTCTTACGATTTTCAAAGAATATAACAAATGCCAATCGATTCTGACGGAATTTCTTTCACTGCTATAAGAAGGTCAAACGAACTAGTTAACATTCTAAACATTCGTAGATTTTCAAAAGAAATCCTAGATTTATACCGATTTTTGCACGAAATTTTTTCAATAATTCTAAAAAATGAAGAACGTTATCGAACTCTTGAGAAATCTCTCAATTAAACAACATTTTCACGAACAACCTCGGAATTTCCGAAAAATTGAAAAAGATTCAGAAAAGACTTTTCGAAGTGTTGTTAGAAATCAGAAAAAAAATACCAAATTACAAAGAACGTGTGCAGCTTCAAATTCTTACTGTTTCACGTTCTTTCAATTTTTGTATCGCTAATGTTGAGCTCTTTCTCAGAATTTATTTTTTTCCTCTGCTCTACACTGTCAGCGCGGTACTTCGGTAATCAATCGTATTGCAATTTATTTTTCATATGACATCATCGGAAACTGACACTTTCCTCCTTCCTTGGAGAGAAGAAAGGACCTCCCAAGGGAGGTAAAGTAAAACGCGGGAAGTAGAAGCTTTTTCCTCCCGCGTCAACGACGAATTGAACGGAAAAAATGACGTAACACGTCATGTGGCATGGGAATATCAACACGTACTTGATTTTCAACGAATATTTGAAAATTGAGATTCTAAAAGGAAAAAACTTTTTCAGGGACTATAACACTTGTTATATCGTATGAAAAATCATATACCCGAGACCATCATGGCTTGAAAACTTGATTACCATTTCTATTACTAATGATGCACAAAAAATTCTTTCCCGAGGTCCCAAATTCTGTTTTCCACCAACGAATAAGGACATTTCTCATAAGAGAATAATTTGTGACGTGGAAACTGTGATTGATGGTATACCGGAACATCTTAAAAATTCGGTTCGAGCTCAGGCGACAAACATTATCGCCAACTTCTATTTCAAAAACTCTCTGGACTTCAAATTCGTCAACTACCTGCACTTCAAGACAAAAAATTCATGAGAGAAAACCCAGATATTTTGGTTGTCGAAGCAGATAGCGGAATGTTTATCAAAAAACTCCAATCATCAAAAATGTGAAGAACTGGTCAATGATTCAAATGTATACATTCAACTGAGAAAAGATCCAACAAATGCGATAGAAACCAAAAATAATAAATTGATCAAGAATTTGAAACAGAAGGCATATCTAAATGATACTTTAGCAAAGAAGCTCACTGTGTACGATGCATTTCGTCCAAGATTCTACGGTCTTCCTAAGGTATATAAACCGAATGTACCAATCAGACCAATTTTCAGTACCATCGGAGCAGCCACGAGTGGTTTGAGTAAATTTATTGCCGACATCCTCCAGAATTCGCTCGATCAAAACAGGCAATTTTCAATCAAGAATTCCAAAATGTTCTCAGGAAAAATCAATCATCTTCAACTTCCTGAGAACCATGAAATTGTTTTATTAGATGCTGTTTCCCTCTTCACTAACATATCTCTCGAGCTGACTGTTTAAATAATCGAAGAAAACTGGGAGTCAATATCAAGAACCACTCCCATTCACAAAGAAGATTTTCTTGAAGTCATCAAGTTCCTTTTTGACTCAAATTATTTCATATACAATGGCAAGTTCTACCGTCAACTGTTTGGATGCCCTGTGGGTAGTTGCTTAAGTCCCATCATTGCCAATCTCTCGATGAGCAAACTACTGATGGAATCTGTTTCTAAATTATAGTTTCAGCTACCTTTCCTCTATCACTATATCGATGACGTAATCACAGCAATCCCACATGGAAAAGAAAATGAAATCTTGAATGTCTTCAACATCTTTGACGAGCACATAAAATTCACTAAACTTCCCAAGCATTAAAGAAACGCTTAGCTTTGCATAAGAGCGACGCAAGGCTGGGAACATGTTCGTAGGACTAATACATCGATGTGCACCGCATCAAATTACAATTGGTTTCGTTTCGTAAGATAAAATATAAATGGGTAAAACAACGTGGAATCGATCGATTTACTTATCTTCGACAACTGAGTGTTGATATCGACAAACTGGTATTCATTTATTTATTGGATTCGAATAAATTCGGTTTTTTTTTTTTTTTTCCCCCAAATATAAATAACCCTCCCCTATAGAATGTTTAGTTTATATATTAGTGCGTAGGATTACTATTTCGCTTCTTTCGTTTCGCGTTGTTAATTAACCATTCGATGATGTATGAATAAACATTATTTAGTCCGTTCACGTCAGTTTTTTTATTTATATTATTTTCTTCCATACTTATGCCAATCATTTCGAGGAATAATCTTTTTTTTTGTGATTGTTCTCTTGGAACAAAATCTTTTAATCTGAATAGTCAACTACATGTTTAGTCTCCAATACGTGCGTAGATAGTGCAGTGTTAGTGATATTTCGTCGTTCTTCGCTTTTATGTGCTGTTAATCTAGTAGTTATCCAAGTGGAAGTTTGTCCTACATAAACACCTTCACACCCCGTGCAAGGAATAGAATAAACTATTTTCGAACATTGTTTCTTATCAACAGGGTCTTTTAATTTCGTATAAATTTTTCGTCCTATATCAAGCGCTATTTTGTTAACGATTTTTATGTTCGTAAAACCCTTGAAAGTCGTGTTTAATTGATGACAAATTCGTGGAATTTGTTGTATTACGCAATAATTGATGTTATTACTAAGAATCTGATTTTCCGGGGTACTTATGTTATTATCGCTATTGATCAGTAATCTATTGACTAATTTTTTGGGGTATGCATTATTTATTAGCAGTTGTTTCAGAATTCCTAAATTTTTCTTTTGCAAATCTGGGTGTGATAGTTTCAATATTCTATTTTTCATTGCAAAAGCTAGGTTAAGTTTTATCCTTGTTGGCTGGTAAGAGTTGTAATTCATTAGCCTACCTGAACTACTTGGTTTTCTATACCAATCTGTAATTATAATATCATCCGGTTTTCTTATAACCAGCATGTCTAAGAAAGGTACTGATCTATCTTTTTCCTCTTTTATGGTAAATTTAATTTCATTACAATATTCATTAAAGACAGTTAGGATTTCGGTTGTCTTATCTTTGGGTACCATACAAATCAAATCGTCTACGTATTTTTCAAAAACAGGACTGTGAATGTAAGTTTCGGCAAAGAAGGTAGTATTAAATCGTCTAAAACGTATTGAGCCGAAATAGATGATAGGGTTGCACCCATGGGAGTTCCCAATATTTGTCTGTAGAAATTTCCTTTGAACAAGAAGTATGAATTTACAAACACAAACTCTGTGAGTTCCAAAAAGGAGTTCAAATTCAATTTAGTGTGTAGTTGGATGCTAGGCCAGTTAGACATTATGCTAGATTTTACATTTTTGTAACTTATATTACTAAACAATGAAATTACATCCAAACTAATCAGTACGTATTGTTTAGGTGCACGATAATTGTTAATGAACTGTGCAAATTCAAAAGAATCTTTGACAAAGAAATCGTTCGCTTTATTATAACTCTCTGTTAGGGTGTTCTTAATTAGCTCTGCTATTTTATTTTATCTTACGAAACGAAACCAATTGTAATTTGATGCGGTGCACATCGATGTATTATTCCTATATGCTTGAAAGACTAGCGTTTCAAAGTGTGTATTTTTGGCATTTAGAGAAACTCTAGAAGATTGTAAGTAGATAATTTGGTAGGTTAACTAGCTCTATAATGTGATATTCGTAGATTCCTGATGAGGCTAACAAATGGATGCGAAAGCTTGAATAAATTTTAAAATGAGTTGCACAATCTAATATCCAGTGCCATATGACTGCTACCCAATAACAACATACTAATCAGATTATAAATCAAGTCACAGTCAATATCAAAAACAACATTATTGAAATAATATCCGAGGAAAGATGGGTTTTTTCATGAAATACAACGCGTGTATAACAAGGAGACGGTTAACCTGCTGAAACAATGGGCTAACCTTATGAAGAAACAAGCTTCGATGAACAACAGAAGAGTTTTCTTACTAACCTGCAGAACATACAACCTAAAACCTGCACATATTACATCGGGACTGAAGGAATTAACGCATTGATGGTCGAAAGCAAGGGTAAAATTAGACAAAAAGTTGTTCATTTTAATGAAGGTTTAACGCATAGAATTTTAAACTTAGAAATTGCTTCTACAATACAGAAAATCCAACTATTAACAAAACCATAGAGGATATTAAATGTAGAGTTAAAAACATTGTGAACAACGATATATTTTGTGAATACCAACGTAGACAAGAAAAACATTATAAAAATGCTCATCGCAAAATAAGAATTGGAAATATTTGTAAAATCGATCGATTGAAAAAACTGTTTTTAGACAATATCATTACCCAAGACAACTGGATAAAAAATTATACTAACACTATAATTCCATTGGAAGTAAAAAAACTAATTAGCTTAGGTCAAAGTTTAGCATAAAGCCAACCATAAATGACATAAATATTCCAAAGTTGTTAGCAAATTTAGATTATACTATTTCCTTAACACCTGAAAATAAACAGAATAGTTTAACAGCTAAAGCAGTTAATTTGATAACGAATTATTTACAATCTAATAACAAATGCAAAGATACTTACCGTAACTTGCTTGAGATTGCTCATCAATTTTTTCAACGTAATGACCATCTTGTTGTCACACAGTCAGACAAAGGTAACATAACTGTTATAATGGAGAAAATTAAATATTTTGAATTGGCTAATAAGTTACTATCAGATAGACGATACTATGTGCTTTTAAACAAAGATCCTACTAGTACAATCCAACAGAAGGCAAATAAACTTGTTACAGATTTGATGAAGAGAAAAATCATTGATAAAATTGAATCACATAAATTACACATTTACAATGCTGTTGCGCCAAAATTTTATGGAAAACCTAAAGTACATAAACCGGAATTGAATATCAGACCTATAATTTCATCTATCAACGCACCAACAAGTAAAATAGCGGAGCTAATTAAGAACACCTTAACAGAGAGTTATAATAAAGCGAACGATTTCTTTGTCAAAGATTCTTTTGAATTTGCACAGTTCATTAACAATTATCGTGCACCTAAACAATACGTACTGATTAGTTTGGATGTAATTTCATTGTTTAGTAATATAAGTAAAATCTAGCATAATGTCCAACTGGCCTAGCATCCAACTACACACTAAATTGAATTTGAACTCCTTTTTGGAACTCACAGAGTTTGTGTTCGAAAATTCATACTTCTTGTTCAAAGGAAATTTCTACAGACAAATATTGGGAACTCCCATGGGTGCAACTCTATCATCTATTTTGGCCCAATACGTTTTAGACGATTTAATACTAGCTTCTTTGCCGAAACTTACATTCACAGTCCCGTTTTTGAAAAAATACGTAGACGATTTGATTTGTATGGTACCCAAAGATGAGACAACCGAAATTCTAACTGTCTTTAATGAATATTGTAATGAAATTAAATTTACCATAGAAGAGGAAAAAGATAGATCAGTACCTTTCTTAGACATGCTGGTTATAAGAAAACCGGATGATATTATAATTACAGATTGGTATAGAAAACCAAGTAGTTCAGGTAGGCTAATGAATTACAACTCTTACCAGCCAACAAGGATAAAACTTAACCTAGCTTTTGCAATGAAAAAAAGAATATTGAAACTATCACACCCAGATTTGCAAAAGAAAAATTTAGGAATTCTGAAACAACTGCTAATAAATAATGCATACCCCAAAAAATTAGTCAATAGATTACTGATCAATAGCGATAATAACATAAGTACCCCGGAAAATCAGATTCTTAGTAATAACATCAATTATTGCGTAATACAACAAATTCCACGAATTTGTCATCAATTAAACACGACTTTCAAGGGTTTTACGAACATAAAAATCGTTAACAAAATAGCGCTTGATATAGGACGAAAAATTTATACGAAATTAAAAGACCCTGTTGATAAGAAACAATGTTCGAAAATAGTTTATTCTATTCCTTGCACGGGGTGTGAAGGTGTTTATGTAGGACAAACTTCCACTTGGATAACTACTAGACTGACAGCACATAAAAGCGAAGAACGACGAAATATCACTAACACTGCATTATCTACGCACGTATTGGAGACTAAACATGTAGTTGACTATTCAGATTATAAGATTTTGTTCCAAGAGAACAATCACAAAAAAAGATTATTCCTCGAAATGATTGGCATAAGTATGGAAGAGAATAATATAAATAAAAAAACTGACGTGAACGGACTAAATAATGTTTATTCATACATCATTGAATGGTTAATTAACAACGCGAAACGAAAGAAGCGAAATAGTAATCCTACGCACTAATATATAAACTAAACATTCTATAGGAGGGTTATTACCAATTGTAATTTGATGCGGTGCACATCGATGTATTATTCGTATAGGTGAACTAGCGTTTCGTAGGATTTAGGTCATTGCTAGTAGAAATTTGGTGATGTCTATAATGTGATATTCGTAGATTCCTGATGAGGCTGACAAATGGATGCGAAAGCTTGAATAAATTTTAAAATGAGTTGCACAATCTAATATCCAGTGCCATATGACTGCTACCCAATAACAACATACTAATCATATATGTATATATATTTGTACACGGATCTCGAAAACGGCTCTAACGATTTTTACAAAATTTGGTAATTGAAGCCTTTTTGGTAATAGAAAGTTGATGGAATAGATCTCATTCCTGGAAAAAGAAGCGTTGGGATGATAATGGGTCGATAAGAGGTTGAAAATAGTTGCGCCATCTCGTAGAGAGTAGCGTAAACAATGTTTGATATGAGATGTAAGGTAGATCTCTACTTTGCAAAAGCAATTCGGAAAACATAATTAATGCTTCTCCTTCTGAATAGTTAAAATTCCTTTCTATCTTTTCAATGCTAGTTGCACACTTAATTCACAGAAACTCCTTGAAACGAAAACTACTCTGAGAGAACATGTATCTACGTAGATGTCACAAATAAACGAGCGAAGCTCGGTCATCCAGGTACTAATATAATGAATAATTATTTATTGTTTCGGCAAACAAACCCGATTGATTAGATCAATTCGAAAATTGTGTCTACACACTGCAAAAAAATTCCAAAAAATGTGTCATAACTACCAACAAATTCTTAGAAAACCTATACTCATTTCTCACTTTTTCAAAAAACAAAAAGTATGAAAATTTTTGGTACTGTAAAATGGTCTCTCGTAATATGTATGATTCTTTTAATCCTCCGTAAATCTTCACTCTCTTCAACATTCAATATAAATTTTTCGTAAAAATGCTAGAAGCTCTCTGAGCTTATATAGTACTGATTACATTGTGCGATTTTTCAAAGAGTTCCTTTTATTTTCTTATAATGGAGAAAATAATTCCGTCAAAATCGATTTACATTTTAGGGTTTCTTCCAATAATTGTGAAATTCAATTTCTGATTCCTTAAGAAACGTTTTTCAACTTTTCCTTGAGTTGATATCTCAAGAATAGTAACTGATCTTACTGAAATCCTTTTTATCAATAAGAGACAATGGAAAAATGAAAATAAAAATGGAAAATAAAAGTTACCAAAATAATATATTTTCACAAACATTTCGAAATTCATATTGAATTCTTCAGAGATTTCTTCAATCATAATTTCCAAGTCATTTCTTTTGTCTCTTCAAGAAAATTTCAAACATGAATCATGGAAGTTATTCATGGGTTACCTGAACTTTGTCGAGCGTTTTAGAAAAACAGAAACAATATTCCCCTTTTTCCACAATCGAAAAATAAGTCGATTATGTCTCAATTTCCTATTACTAAATGAAAATTTTAAAAAAATCTGCCAAAAATTGCAAAATGTGGTCAGATATATATATCTATAGTAACGAAAATATAGTTTTTTGCAGAAGATTTAAGATTCTGATTGAATCTCAATCATATTGAATCTTAATCATATTGAAGATAATTCTTCAATATGAGTTAGAGATCAAAAGGATTATCGAATTCTCAAAGTAACTTTTGGATTAAGCAGAATTTCCAAGAATTTGTTCTCATCATGATACCCTAAAATGGTAGTTCAGTCTAAGGAAATTTGGCGTACTATTATAAGAAAGAAGGGTTGTTAAAAGATAGTTAAATATGACAAACAGTATCCGGAAAATGCGATTTTCAGGTTGAAAAAGTGCAATCGTTTATTTAACTTTCCGACTTTCCGAAGGATTGTATTGGAAAATTGAAGAATATATAAAAATATCAAATCATCTCCAATAATCGGGGCAGTATTTTGAGGGCAGGAGAGCCGAGCGGCGGCAGCGGTTCCAGGTGACTGGAGTGGACCACCAATATTCAGTACTTGTGTAAGCAAAAAGCACACAGAAAGATCTTCAATCAATGAGGCCCACGGATCGTCAACACCCAAAAAAAACATGGAAAATAGTGAAATTTCCGGGTGGTGAGCAACGCGCGGCAGGTGGACGGGCGCCGATCCAGGTGATTCTACGAAATTGAGGAAAAACGGGCGACTAGCCCGACCGGTCCGCGCGTCTATCTTTGTGATCTGAGCTAATTGCCGGTGGCCGAGAGACGTGCAGCTGAGGCCAGTGACGGCCGTTAATAGGTTATCATCGTCATTATGCAAATGACGCGCGAGTCGCGACACCCGCCTCGCGCCACCGCTTTTTTTGCCCCGAAGCGTATCGTCATTAACATTTTCTTAAGAAACCGCATCGAAAATTCATTCGGCTCGCCTTTCGGGACAACCCCTTGACAGAATCCCGCGAGCCGCGGGTCGTCTCCCGCGCTCCACGGGATCCAGTCTCCCCGACCGCGGGGATCTTTATGTGCCGATCGGCGCGACGAGCTCGCCGATAAAATTCGAGAATAAAGTTCAGAGATCGATCGCGAGCTCGAAAACCCCCTCGAGATTATTCACGGTTATCCGTTCGCAATTTATCATACGCGTACAAGTCGTTGAAAGTTTAACGCGTCCATATTTTACGGGATTCGCTTATCGCGATGCATCCCACGGAGACATCTTTCGCGAACTCATTCCCGACGACCACAAAAATTAATTAAATGATTTACTTACGGCCTGTGATTGATGTGTTGTGGCGTATTCCGAAGCGGACATGGAAAGAAAAACAGAAATATATTAGTGTTTGAGTTTTAAAATAGTTTTATGTTCTAAACAATAAATGCTTCATGAAAAGTGCATCAACTTACGAAAATTGTTTGGTAGCATCTTTTGAATATTGGTAGGACTCTCATTGATCCAAATAAATTTTAAAATTTATTAACGTTTTAAAGTTTTAACTGTGAAAAGATTGGTGGTACTACCATACTATGTCATCTAGAAGTGACACTTGTTTATCTTGTATTGTTATTTGAACAATATTATTGAAATTTTTGTTGGATATACTATGAATGTTGTGAATCGTTTTTGTATTGCAAAAGTTGTTTGAAAACTGTTTGCACTTGAAGTTTCTAACCGTCTTAATTACTTGAAATTTAATATTTGTTTTACTGAGGGTAAATCGAATTTAGTTTCCGATTTGACTGATGTGCTTTTAAAACTTAGGTTATTTCCATTCCTTTTCAACGTGATCTCTTTTTGGGTTATGATACAGTATTGATTGATGATTTGTAAAATAAGAATACTATAAATCGAATTCGTTACAATAAAAAGTTGGTTAGAATTTTTAGTCTTTAACCCTCCGGCACTGGCACTTACGAGATGCAGTGGATCGTCGGCGGGCGGTACAGAGTGCCGCCCACAAATAATTTGGCAAATAGTTCGAAAAAAGTAATGTTTCTTTGTACTTTTGCTTATAAATCAATACAATACAAATTAGCGTTAAACAAATATTCTCTAGAAACGGAGCAAATCTTTTTTTAGATGGGGAAGTTTTCTCTGAAAAATAAGCCTAAATCTTGATCATTTTGTGAAAACTAAAAATTAAATTCCATAGAAGTTTATAAATAGGCAGTATCAAAGTAAAGATAAGATTCCTTATTTAGTAGAATATTATAAAACAATAGATGAGATACTTGGAGAATCTAAGAATACATAAAACATAATACATTACAAACAAAATATTCATAGTTATTTATGATCAGACACCAACACATACATGAGATTCTTGATTTCACTAATTAATTTTAAATTAACAAAACATTCATAAACTGCAAATATAAAATAGAGTCAAACTACATAAAAACATCGGAGTCGAAGTCGGAGCCGAATGTTGAATTTCCATCGGAAGTTCCGATATGTCGGAGTCGGAGTCGAAGCTTCGTAACATCCGTAGACTCTACGGGCGCTACGGGAACTGTTTAATGTATCTTTTCTGTTTGATATCTAAAAAGTATGCTGATATGGCTTTTTCTTACCGTATCGAGACCTGAATGTCAGATAAGATGAAGGTGATTATTATAAGTTTTGTAGCGAACTTCGATAATCTCACGATTTCATTTTTTTTTCAAGTTTATTTCTGCAATAAACTGGAAACCGATAACACTTTTGAATAACGAATGAAGAGACCTCTCAAATGATATATGTATTACACTTCCCATTTAAAAAATTGGGGGTTGCACCTGTCGTTCGAAGGGGATTGAAGGGAGAGATTGCAATTTTACGTTGCAGAGTGTCAAATTTCAATTTAAACTCGACGTGTTTCGGAGTTTTTCATAAAAATTTACAATAAGGGATATAATGAATTTAGTCCATTTCGCTTTTCCACACTGTATGTATATTTATCTCTCAATATAAATTTTTCAATAGTTTGAAATGGCTAGCTTTCGAAAAAGGAAAGGCTCGTCATCCGTGTACTTGACATTGACCCTTGCTATATTTCTTAATGGATAATTAGGTAGCATGAATTCTATTATGAATGAATTACTTCAAATTCGGACCTTGGTCTGTTGGAAAGTGTTTTGCAAATTGAAATATGGACTTAATTAACAAAGTCATTTAAGTAGGTATGTATATGTAAAATGTGCAATTGGATCGCGAAGGGATAATTGGCTGTGGACGGTGCTAAAATCGTCCATTTACCTCTTCCCGAATCCGACGATAAATCTGTCACGCGAAAGTGGGGGTTTCAGGTGGCAATACTTGTAACGTTTTGATTTACGACCGTTTGTACGCTATTTATCGGCCATTTGTTTATTGTTTCGTTCTTTTCGTTGGACACAATCGGAAATCACGCTGAATAATAAAAAGGTAATTAGATAAGGATAAAAGAACAAAGTGTTGTGTACACGGCGACGCGTTTTCGCCGAATAAATTCGACATTGTTGGAAGTTAACAAACTTTTCTCACGAATAGAAACATTGTATCAATTAGACCGATCGTAAAATATCTATATCTGTTTTAACGTTCAGATGTGTATAATGATACGTTATTTAGCAATTCATTATAACATTATCGTTGTCGTATATCGTTACAATTCCATCTACAGTCGGAGAGAGCGAGAACGGAAACCGAAAGATACCACCTGAGGAGAGACACGCAATTCGAAAACTGCTTTTTAATGACGGACCATTCGGAAAACAAATAAATATCGGCTCGACCGCCGCGCCTCTTATCTGAACGCCCCATCGGACTTTTATCCAATCCCAATATTAATAAATTACACATTTCAGGAACTGAACGACCCCGAAACGACAGCGATACAAATGAATCGTTAGCGAAAAAAAAGAACATAGAAAAAACAGTAAATAGGGCGAGTCTATGAGTCCAGGGATGATTGATTGTTCGTTCGCCACGTGTCCGACAAGAATTCTAATCCGCTACCGTTTCCGGCCAACACAAATTGGTATCGGACAAGAAACCTGGCTCGGTCCGAAATTGATTCAACAAAACCGCTAGAGACTTACAATTAGATGGTCCGATAATTTTGATACAAAGTTTGTTTGACAGTTTTCCTATTCTACTGACATTCGAGACCATTTTTCCGCATTCACTACAGCCAATAAAAATTAGATGTTAGAACAATAATCATAAAATATAGTACAGAGAATCATTCAACATGCAAAATTCCGAAGAATAAATATGACAGTATTGAACGTAGGGACACTTTTCTGAGAGGTACGCGCGCACCGGCGAATATGTAGTTTCCATTTGGCTTTTACGAAACAATACCAAAGTTTATTGGTGCATATCGAAACACCGCATACGCGATTAACAAATCAACTAACGGTAATTAAACCTATTAAAAGTCCATTATGCGGACACGATTCCCGTTTTAAAAATCCGAATAGGTACGCTTATTGGCCCGTTAAACGACCAGGACGGAGGGCGAAAAAAAAGATGCTTGACGTGTTTGAAACGCATCAAAAATGTGAAAATTCGATCGATAAATTTCGATTTTAATACCTAAATATACCTATGTATGTACCGTTCGTCTAAATGGAACATATAGAGCTCTTTGACGTTTACACGAATGCTCACGGTCCATGTTGATGATTGATGACGTTTACTTACCGTAAAAGGATCCTGAAACAAACGAAAAAACATCGTTAATAAAACTGAAGCAAAAATAACGAGTAACTACGCGTAAACGGGGAATAATTACGATAATTTTCGTAAAAATGATATCTCCTCATATACAATGTTTTCATCGTCGTTCTACGCGAATATTTAACTGAAAATCGACCCGATCGTTATTCGCAAACTGCCACTTACTTCCATCAAAATAAATTGGAATTGAAAAAGTTCGCGTAAGCTACCTAGGTCGACCCCTGCACAGCAATTTTCGAAATACCGCCCTGTAATCAGGTTACGCGACGATTCAATCAAGGCGAATCGATCCATAACGATAATTAGCTTCGCAATTTCGGATCCGAAATTTAGATGATCGTTGAATAATCGCAATTTACAAAACTAATGGGTTTGTTGTATTTTCAATTGGACCAAATACCAAATTATAAAAACACACAATGAAAATGTTATATTACCTCGATGATATTGTTTAACATACAATCTGCCGGTAGGTATTTTAAAATATTCTGGTGTTATATAATTAAAAATAAATGATGATATCATTAAAAAGAATAATATATATAATAATATGGTGTTATTATAAAAATGTATATGAAATCGATAGATCGCTAGTACCTTTTAACTTCAATCTGGTGCATATTAATTATGCATCTTGTTCTTGTTTCAAAGATAAGATTATCGTTCCCACTATAGATTCTGGAAAATATCGTAATGTCAATTTCAGCGGACAATACGAAAGCTACACGCCCGGAAGAGTTCGCGATATCAACATTGTGTTCGGCACTCAGTAACTCACAGGCAATTAAATCTCATTGCAAATCGATGACATGGACAATCTGCAATGAAGATAGACATTTTGAAAATCACAATCGAATCGATTCCAGTTCAGAGGGCACATGATTTATTGTTTATTTTCAATGTAGCAAAACGATTATATTTTTGTATGCAATAAATGATGCGGAGGTGAAAAAATTATACAAATGGACATTAGTATCTTAAGAATAAATTATAACAAAACTATTATATTATATAATAAGCAGTTATATCGATTCGTGCAAACCACCGCCGCCGTGCAGTACGCAGTCGGTTATCACTCATGTCGCCAGAGTGAGGTTATGTTTGTTCAGTGTGTGTTCAATTCATTCGTTCACGTTTAAGCTCTTTCCTGCTTTGTGTTTAGTACGGCTAGTTCAAGCAAAAAGCCAAAAACCTATCATTTTCATGAAGACTGGGAAAACGATTACTTTTTTACTCAAGTGAAAGATAAATGTGTATGTTTACTTTGCAATGCGAGTGTCTCGGTTGGAAAGAAAGGAAATGTTGAGCGTCATTTCAAGACCGTTCACAGTGCAATTGAAAAAGACTATCCGCTGAATTCAACGCTGAGAAAAGAAAAGGTGATGCAGTTGAAATCTCAACTAAATGCGCAACAGTCAACATTTTTTAAGACACTGGACAAGAAAAAGGCAGCCACCGAGGCGTCATTCCGCGTTTCAAAGGTTATCGCCCAACATCGGAAACCGTACGAAGATGGTGAGTTCATTAAAGTTGCTTTTTCAGAAGCTGCAGATACATTATTTGATAACTTCAAAAACAAAGCTGAGATTATGTCTGCAATTATATGTGTTCAGCTTTCTTCTAATACAGTGATGCGAAGAGTTGAAGCTATGAGCTCTGACATAACTTCACAGCTTAAAACTGACTTTAATCGTTGCTGTTGTTTTTCCTTACAACTTGACGAATCAACTGATATAGTTGATACAGCTCAGTTGGCCGTTTTTGTAAGAATGGTGTTTGAAGATTTTAACACAAAAGACGAACTGGTAAAGGTTGTGCCGCTTACTGGGCGTACTACTGGAAATGATATATTTTTAGCATTTAAAAAGCTTATTGAATGTGAGAATAATCCTATGAAGAAGGTGGTGGGCTTAGCGACAGATGGAGCTCCTGCAATGGTAGGCGTGGCGAAAGGTTTTATTGCCTTGTGTCGTAAAGATAGTGACATACCAAAATTTGTGTCTTACCATTGCATAATACACCAGCAGTCATTGTGTGGAAAGTTCTTAAGTATGAACAATGTCATGAAAACAGTAGTCAAAATAGTAAATAATATAAGAGCACATGCACTTCAAAGACGACTGTTCAGAGAACTAACAGAAGAGTTAGAATGCCAGTATGGTTATCTGTTGCTTCATACAGAAGTTCGTTGGCTTAGCAGAGGCAGAGTTTTGCAACGTTTCAAAGAGTTGCTTCCTGCATTGGTAAAATTCTTCAAAGAACGGGGTGAACATCTCCCTCAACTCGAAGATCCCACATGGCAACAAGATCTTGCCTTTCTTACTGATATAACTGAAAAGTTGAATAATTTAAACTTGCAGCTTCAAGGCAAAGATAAAGACATTTGTCGAATGATTTCAGATGTAACGTCATTTTCCAAAAGGCTCGAGCTGTGGGAAAAGAATGTTACACAGTTTGAATATAAGCACTTTCCTAGTCTGAAGAATATCGTTGAGAAACATAATCCTCCACAGCACCCTAGCAACAACCATGATATGCAGAAATTCTTTCACACTTAAGACAACAATTCAATCAACGATTCCAAGATTTTAAAAGCATATTGATTGTGGCACAATTCGTCAACTCGCCTTTTGTAGAGATCGATGCAGAAGATTTCTCAGCTTGTGTTGTAAAACATTTTGGTGGAGATCGGGCAGCAGTTGAAATGGAATTAGTCGATTTTCAAAATGATCTGTCTCTAAGAACCCTTTCTACCACTGGAAATATTTGGCCTATAGCCCCCAAAGAAAAATATCCAATTATAATTCAAGTGGCATTGAGGTTGAAAGCTATGTTCAGCTCTACCTACTTATGTGAAGCATCTTTTTCAAGTATGAAGTTAATAAAAAACAAATATAGAAACAGACTGACCGATGAGCATTTGGACAACATCATCAGAATGGCTGCTACAACATACTCTCCAAACTTCAAGAAAATACTTAATGATCAAAAAGAGTTCCACTCCTCTCATTGAAATGTACATTTTAACTTTCTGTTACACGAGGTAATATCAGATATGCATATCTTAATACAGTACTAGAAATGTATGTTTGTAGGCAATAAACGTGTGTTAATTCCATTTTGTGTACTTTCTTTCTCCAGTATTCCTTGGTAGCTCACTAGAAGATTTATAAATGCTATGCTAGCTCACAGGCTCAAAAGTTTGGCGACCACTGTTATAAGGAATAAAAGTGCATGCTTTTTTTACGAGCAATATTTGCAGTTGCGAAGCGGAGCGCAGCGCAGCCGTATGATATATACTATTTTTTCTTCAACCAAGTCAAAATTGAAAAAAATTAGTTATTCAAAAATTGTTTAAAAATTGTTCGTAATAATTTCATTGGTGCTTTGAATGTTGGCAATAATTGTTCCAATTTTAGATTTTCGATAAATACATATATATGGTTACCCAATTAGTTTGTGTTACTAAATTTGTAAGAGACAAAGTTTGTTTCTTCAAATTTCAATTAGAGAGCTCCAATTCAATTAGTCCTAGCATTAAAAGTAGCGTTTTTAATCCTATTCCCTTGAGGGTGACGGTTTGGTAGTCTAGCACTCGTGTCATCCATTACTGGGAAAGTGAATAAATAATCGATTTTTATTTTATTTCTTATTAACCATAAAAGTGTCGTCCACTACTAGAAGTCATAAAAGTTGTTGATGAAAGTATTTTGTAGTGAATAAGGATGACACTGCACACTGCCAAAGCGTTTGACCAAATGTGTAAGCGACATCTTCATAAACTGGATCATTTGTGTATAAGGGGACACCTACTTCAGTGGATCGACAATTTTCTGTCAAACAGAAGTTTTTGTGTTGTGTACCAGTCTTCGTCCTATAGACCAGTATTAAGTGGTGTTCCGTAAGGGTCTGTTTTAGGACCCCTTCTTTTTTTGAATACTGCTGATTTTCCTCACTCCATAAAAATCAGAAAATACCGCATATGCTGATGACACAAAATTATTTGGCGACGCAATCTTAGACAATCACAACATCCAAGATGATCTCAACTCAACTTTCAGATGGGCTTCTACCTGGGGGTTACCACTCCACTGAAAGAAGTGCGTAGTTCTCCACATGGGCCCCAACAACCCCCGTCACAGATACACGATAGATGGTCAATCGATAACAGACGTCAAATCGCATAACGATCTTGTTATCACGATTACTGAAAATTTGAGTTGGTCAGCGCACATCGCGAACATTGTTAAAAAATGCAACAGCAAGATATACATTTTGAAAAGGACATTTTCAGTGCGAACTTTCGATAATTGGATTGTTCTGTATGAGTATTATGTAGGTCCAATTTTGGAATATTGTGGATCCGTGTGGTATCCAGAGTTGATGCGTGACAAAAACCATGTTTAACGCAGTGCCACCAGAATATTAGAGCAACGCAAAATGCATGGGGACTTGACAGTTACTTATCGTATTCTGAGGTACAATTAAGAGAATATGAAACACCTGTTTCTAATGCACCATGAAAACAGACTGCGTGGACATTCATACAGATTAAAGAATGTTTTTGAACAGGGTGTTTTTGCTATGGAATGGTCTACCGCCTGGCGTAGTGAAATCAAATTCTATGAATACTTTCAACAAAAAGGTGGACGAGTTTTGTTCAGTGGATATCATTCTTGTGACTTATTTTGCTATATTTGAGGTGTTTATATATCAAAAAAAACAAAGGAGAAATATCACATACTTTGCCAAAGAAACTTATGTTGAATATTTCGGTTTAAAAATTAACAAATTAGGTGAGCCATTGATACCAAATAAAGTTTGTAAGTCCTGTGTTGAGTCTTTACGTTTATGGAAAAAAGAAGAACGTTCTGGATTAGATTTTGGTATTCCTATGATATGGATGGAGCATAGGAATCAATTAGATGATTGTTTGTTACTTACGCGTAGTAAACGCTAAAGGTTTCAATCGAAATGAAACGTGGAGATAACCAGACATAAAATCTACAAAATGTCCGGTTCTTCACAGTGAAAGTCTCCCTCGGCCTGTTTACGTCTCAAAAGTAATTCGCATACTCTCAGAAACCATGATGTTGCCAAATTCTCAGGAATTGGGACCGTCTACCAGTGGAAGTGAATGGGAGGGTGAAAAATCTACGCCAAAATTATTTTCTCAAAATGAACTATCAGAACTATTGGCCTCAAAATTGAAGGAAAAAAATTTATTGGCACCAACAGTAAGAATTACAACATACAGAACGCGAGAAAAAGAGTTATTAGAATTTTTTAGTGAAAATGAAGGATTGGTGTATTGTAATGATAACGTGAAGCTGCTTGTAGACATGAGTTTAAAAGAATACAAATCTACTGAATGGCCTTTTTATTGATAGTTGCAAACATGACGTCATTTTGAAATGTTTCATTTCAAACTCAATGTTGACTGTTGAAATAAAAAATGGAAGCTTTTCATCGTTAACGCTCAAAATCGCTTTAATGTTGACTTCCTTCCTAAACCATCATCGTCGATAACATGGCCGGGAAGCATACGTGTGGAATATGTAACCGGAGTGCTATTACGAACACTATTAAATGTTCGTCCTGTGATAGTTTATACCACCGTAGTTGTACTGAGAAACGTTTTAAGGGTGTAACTGAAAACTGTGAAAATTTCGTCTGTTGTGCCGATCAGGAGCATGAACAATTTCAAGACTCCATAAACCATAAACCGTGTTTGAAATTGATCGTCTCAAAATGGAAGTGAAATTTCTTAATCAAATAATTCGAGAAAAGGATGCCATTATTCAGGATAAATCTACAATTATTAAAGACAAGGAGGAAATCATAAAGTTACTCCAGAATCAAATTCAATTATCTGGTGATTCGCCAATGCATAAAAAAGTGAGTGATAAAACACCGGAGCTCCTAAATAATGGTAAACAAAATCCGAGTGTATCAAAGTTGAAATCAGGTGGTAACACCAACTCAAAGGCCTCTAGCCTTGCGCAGAAAGAACAATCAAACCAACAAACCAGTTATGATAAACCGAACCCGGAGACAATTGGACGACGATCGAACGATCGTAGCGCAATTGATACGCCTAACAGGCCAACTGTCAAAGTCAGTGCGGACGTATCTCATAACCCCGAAAGTAATAACGTCAACACGAAAACGAAGGAAACAGTTAATAATAATAAGGACGATGTTAATATTATCACAACTAATACTGATACCGGTTTTCAACGTAAACGGAAACAAAGACGTAGTTGGTGTTACAGGTACATCAACTGAAGGTAATATCCGTGCCAGTGACAAGAAGATTTTTCTTTTCGTATCACGTATAGAAGCCAACACTAAGACCGAAGATTTTACCAAGATGGTGAAAAAGAACTTTAAAGAAGCCGAGTGCGAGTCTATTGACTCGAAGCACCGTGAAAGTTATTGTTCGTTTAGAGTTGCAATAAATACCAGTTCTCTCGAGAAGGCTAAAGAACTGAACTGTTGGCCAAGCGGCGCAATCGTATCTCAGTATTTTTTTCCGAAAAAACAGATCATGAAAAAGGGAAATTAACGTACCCAGAAGCTAGGGCAAGTTGTGACGCTAACTCCAAGAAGTTGAAAAACAATATTTCACACAGTGACATGTCTCTGATTCATTTTAATATACAGAGCATCCGCAATAAGGTCAATGAAATTAATTTCTTTTTTGGTAATCAGGGTGTTGACTGGAAGGTTGCTTGTGTAACTGAACACTGGTTGACCTGTGAGGAGGCCAGAGTTTTCACGATGATTGGTTGGGATCTCGGTGCAGCTTTCGCACGAGAAAAATCGGGCCATGGAGGTTCCCTAATTCTGGTGAAGAATACCATAAAGTTCAGTGCGCTCAACAAACTGACAGAGATGTCTGTGGAGAATGCATGTGAGATGAGTGCAGTGCATTTGAATGATTTTAATGTGTCAATATTATGTTTGTATCGTCTGGCGATTTTGAATGTTTTGTTGACACCATTGAATCTGTATTGAGTGAACTCAGCGTCTCAGGTAAGACTGTTTTATGTGGTGACTTCAATTTGAAATTTAACACTAATGATCCCAAAGCTAAATTATTTTGTGATTTATTAACCTCTTATGGCTTTGAGCAAAAAATCAGAGAGCCGACCAGGAAGGAAAATTGCTTAGACAATATATTTGTTAATTTCTCAACTGAAAGCATGTCCACTGGGACGCTGAGCACTGATCTCTCCGACCACGGTGCTCAGTATTTGCTAGCGGATTTAAAAATTAAACACTCTGAGCCCACATGTAAGAAGTTTCGCCCTCTAACTCAACGGGTTTCTGGTGTCATGTTTAGAATCCTGGAGAATTTGTCATGGGATTATATTAGTGACCCTGCTTTGGATTGTGATGAATCCTTTAAAATTTTCCAACAAAACATCATTGATGCTTATCTCATATCATTTCCGGAACGTACTTTGCATATTAAAAAACATAATAATAATAAATGGTTTACCGACGAACTTAAACAAATGAGAACTAGATTGCGCTTAGTTAGTGAAATGTATAAGTATTATCAGAGTGAGGATTTGAGGCGTGATAGAAATAAACTAAGATTCATTTATAGATTATCTTTGAAAAAAGCTAGAACTGAGTATCGTGACAATGTAATTGCGAATTCCGGTAATATAAGCAGAACCACATGGGATATTGTGAACCAAGGTAGGGGCTCATCCGGGTCAGGAATGCCACCATGTTTGGGCCCTGACAAATTCAATCAACATTTCAGTACCATAGCGGAGTCCATTTTGCGAGACATTCCATCGAGTTGCGCTGACACTGAGGGAACATTCAAAGGCAGTCCTGGAAATCTGACCTTCACTTTTAGAGAGGTTTCTTACAACGAAGTAAGAGATGCTATCTGTTCATTAAAAAACTCCAGATCGAGAGATTACTTTGGTTTATTTTCCAGTATCATTAAGAAAAATATTAATATTTTGCTGTTTCCATTAACACACTTAGTTAATAAGTGCATATTAGATGGAGTGTTTCCTCGATGTCTAAAAATCGCTAAAGTTATTCCAATTTTTAAGAAAGGTAGTAGAGATGACGTCTCTAATTATCGTCCAATATCGTTGGTTCCGGTTTTCTCTAAGATTATTGAGAAATTGCTTTGCAATCAAATCACTAATCACTTTGAGACTAACAACTTGTTTTCTGAGTGTCAATTCGGTTTCCGAAAGAAAAAAAATACTTCTGCTGCAATGATTAGATTCATTAATGAAACCATCAATTGTTTTGAGCTGGGCCTGTATTCGGTGGCCGTTTTCCTTGACCTCACCAAGGCCTTCGACTGTGTCTCTCACGAAAAACTCTTAGCGAAACTAGATAAGTATGGTTTTGATGTGAGGAGTGTGGCGCTTATTAAATCTTTTCTAAGTGATAGAAGTCAGGTAGTCTTCATTGATGGCTCTTATTCCAAGGAAGCCAATATAAAAACAGGAGTTCCACAAGGTTCTATCATAGGACCAATATTATTTTTGATCTTCATCAATGACCTGCCTGACTTTTTAACTGCTAACCATCAGGGTGTCAGCGCTACTCTCTTTGCAGACGACACTGCATTTTCAATCCAGGGCAGTAATTTGGACCTGCTTTTTGAGCAGTCTGGAGAGATACTGTTGGGGGCCTTGGAGTGGTTCTCGGGTAATGGCCTTAGTATGAATCTGTCTAAGACAAAGAGTATGGTATTTACATTAAAAAAAAAGTTTTGCAGGGGGAGGAAATATGTCAGCTTTTTGGGAGTTCATCTCGATTCCACACTCAAATGGGACAAACATGTTTCACTTCTCAGTTCAAAGTTAAGTAAAAACATCTATGTTTTGCGTAACTTATCGACCTTAGTGTCTGTAGATGTATTAAAACTTGTTTATTTTGCCCTTATTGAATCACATCTTAGGTACTGCCTTCTGGCATGGGGAAGTAGCTCTCAGGCTGGTAGCCTCTTTCGTTTGCAGCGTAGAGCAGTCAGAATAGTGGGGGGACTGAGATATCGTGAGCGTTGTAGAGGAGCCTTTAGGGATTTGGGTATTCTCACCCTGCCCTCGCTTTATATTCTTGAGTGTCTCGCTTGGATACATGGTAACTCGGAATCTTTTCTGTTGAATAATGATTGCCATCAACATGACACTCGAGGTAAATTCAATTTAAGAAAGAACTTTTGTAGACTGAGTAAGGCCCAAAACGGAATTAACTTTGTTGCTGTTAATTTGTACAACAAATTGTCTATAGGTGCGAGGCACCTTCCAATCTTGACTTTCAAAAACAGACTCAAGGCGCTTCTAATTGAGTCGGCAATATATGATTTGGATGAGTTCTTTAGGATGGACATTGCTTCCCATTTCTAGTATTTGTGGGAGACCTGGGGTTGGTGAGTTGGGCAGAGCGATCAATTCTGTGCGCTGTGGTCTGAAAGTTTACTATCTGTGATACTATGTGGTGTACTATGTATTTTTTATCTCGTTTTTCTATTGGATATTTTACTTTGACATGTGCAATGATAAACTACGAAATTTTTGGCACGAAATAAATACTTACTTACTTACTTACTTAAAAGAAGTTTAAAATCCGTCCTATTGCCCAATTGAAATAAATTTGGATTAATTCCAATTGCCCATTCAACGAAACTCAAAGAAGAATACGAAAATGTAAAATTAGTTAATTTTTTACTTGGACAACAAAGTGGATACTCAAAATACCCTTGCTTTATTTGTATGTGGGACAGTAGAGCAAAGCAACTTCACTGGGGACAAGATGTTTGACCTTTAAAATATTCTTTAACTGTCGGTAAAGCCAATGTAACAAGGGAGCCGCTGGTGAGCAGAGACAAAATCATACTTCCACCATTACATATTAAGTTAGGTATGATGAAGCAATTTCTAAAAGCGTTGAATAAGGATGGAGATTGTTATAATTACATTTGCATTAAATTTCCAAAGCTTAGTATGGAAAAATTGAAAAGTGGAATATTTGATGGTCCTCAAATACGGCAATTGATGAAAGACTCAGATTTTATCAAAGTTATGACTGTTCCGAAAAGTAAAGCTTGGAAAAGTTTTGTAATGGTTGTTGAAAATTTCCTAGGTAACTATAAGGCAGAAAATTATGAAGAAATTGTGCAAAATGTGCTGACAAATTTTCAAACTTTAGGAGCAAATATGAGTATTAAATTACACTATCTCCGCAATCATTTAGATAAATTTCCGGATAATTTAGGAAATTATGGTGAGGAACAGGGAGAGCGGTTTCACCAAGATCTGAAAGTGATGGAGGGAAGATATCAGGGTCGATGGGATTGTCACATGATGGCAGAGTACTGCTGGTCTTTGAAAAGAGTTGCCCCTCAAAAAATCATAAAAGAAAACCTCATAAAAAGCGTTTTATGGAAATATAAAACATATTTTCGACATTTTCCTCTCTATTTACTGCGATGTATCCTAATTTTTCAAAATATTACTAACATTATAAATTTATCTGTTATTTTAATTCTCGTTTTTTGATTTTTGTAATATGAAATCAAAATATAGATTTGAAAAAAATCAGACCAAATCTAACAAAATCATAGATAGTTTCATGAATTGTGTGCATGAATGAACCCAAAATCATTTTCATATCTATTTCGACAAAACCACTGTAGACCAGTGTTATATTAATCCCATGCTGACGTTGGAGATCTACGCCTCATTCAAAGTTTGTCCTGCTCGAAATTACTTCGTTTTAAACTCGAAATATCACCTTTAGGAATCTGGTCTACCCATAGACAAATTACTGAAAAAGACAACCAACTTAGTACAAAACGTTTCCTACGGACGACAGCAGCGATCCGGTGGCGGTATCATGAAATTATATTATTACGAATAGAGCTCCGACGTACGTCCGTCAATTATTTTACGTATGTCGACACTCATTTGTATGTCGCGGTATTTGAATATATGAGATTTGGTTTGTTCCAAAATAAAATGCACTTTTCGAAGATAACTGAAGTGTTTAATAATATCAAGGTATTCCATATATCTTGAATCTATGATATTGTACTGTTCAATGGGGGTTCAATGGGGGTTTCCCTTCTTCCACAATGATGTCCTCCAGTCATAACATGCGAAAAGAAAAGAAAATTTGAAACTGTCGTATAAAGCGGATCTACTTTGTACTTCTTATGATTCCATCTCATTTATAATTCAAATTTTTGAAGTACTTTTTCATTATCAAATCTATTATAATTTCATTCAGGTAAGTCCTGACATGAGAGAAATGAATCAAGCAATTAAAAAATTCGAACTCAACATGTTCATTTACGTATAAAATGATTTGCTGCCGTATATTAGAGATGAAACCATAATGTTCCAAAAGAAAATATGTTACATCATGTACATGAGCCACGTAACAACAAAGTGGTTCAGATACATAATGTAAGCACCTCTTCTCATCTGAAAATTCTTTGAACATGGTAAATGTATGAAACTCTAAGATATCACGACTCAACAGTGCACTTCTGCAATTTTCACAAGTTATATGAAAAATTTTTTTAACAAAGTAACCACAAACATATGAAAGCGCATAATCGTTAATATCTCTAACACTGCATGGAGCTTTTATCAACTTAATTTGGGCTTCGCTGAAAACTTTATCGGAAATAGGATGTGGTACATGTTTTATATCAGAACTTAAGAAGTCTCTCAAATATTCTAAAGCATCCAATCCATCATCTTCACAGTTAGAACCTCTACTCCGAGGTGCAACAAGACCATTCAAAATACTAGTCTTTAAGGCTGCAATGAATTGATAAGGCGTGGGATTTGTATGAGCGCTACCATGTTGACGAATTTGACTGAATAAATTCTCAAGTGGATCCTGATTGAGAGCTCTTGTTCTCATATATTTGAATCCAGCCTTTTCACACTCCTCCCACACCATTATCACGCCTTTAATTGTTAATAACCAACCATTCTTGCATCTCGGAGATTTACATTCCAATTGTGATCCAACATGAAAGAAATGCCATTGATGATCCTCCCTAACATTTTACGCCAAAATTGAACATGTGTGCTCTTCTTATCAACACAACGTCGAAGTTCCTTACTGTCATATCGAGACAGAACAGAATTGAATGAATCGAATAACTGATCAATATCCTCAATGAATTCGGCTGTATGAATAGCTGAAGAAGGAAAAGATGGAAGCGAAGCCAAAGTTCTAGAGCTGCTGCTACTGTGTGACTCATAGTTTTAGCTGCAATTGAAACTTTCATTTTTTGAGACGAGTACCTGACGAATGACAATGGGAAATTCAACGTATTTTCTTCTTGTCTAGTACCTGGAAAACAGATAATGTTAAGTTACATATTGAATATTGTTTTATTATCATAACTACATACATACCTTCTTCAGTCAATCAATTCGCGCTTTTTTCGCTTCGAGAAATAATAAATGACATAACCCAGTCTCTGTATGAAACTAAGCTTTTCTCACCTTAATCGTGGATTCAATCTCTGTCAATGTCGAAAAACACTTTTTACGTTTTGAAAAATGAATGTTTGTACGTGTTGCTTATATAACACGTGGTGTACACAAGTTTTAAAAATTAAGAAACGCAGTACATCAGGCTAGTGTATGTAGGTCTACGTATGTCGACACTAAGATGTACTTTCGTGATACCGCCACTGGTGCGCTGCTATCGTTCATTATGACATAAGGACGAAGTAAACAGTCTTTTATTTATTTGTCTATGGGTCTACCTATGGTCTCACTATTCAGTCCTCTATTGTAGGAAATATTTATGGGCAGTCTATAAAACACCATCATTTTAAATAGCAATATCTCCAAAAAACATACGGTATATTGGCATAGATAGGTGCACATTTAGAAGATTTCATTTAAAAAGGACAAACAGAAACATAGTGCTTATCCAAGTACTTACGAAATTACGAAACAACGGTCTACATCTGCCATTTTCTACAAACTTCCTTACTACACACATTTAATCAAGGCCTTGTTTTTCTTTCCTACGCACAACTCGAGCGCATTTTGAAAAATTATTGAATTGAATTTTATTAAAATCGGGATATTGAATGGATTATTCAACTTTTCAAGCTGGAACTCCACAATGACCACTATAATCAGTTTATAGTGTTGAACGCGATAACATTTTTTTCATTTTTCTGTGTATTGACAATAAAAGAGTTACATTTTGTTTCATGAATTCCTCGAGGAAGTGGGTAAAAATAATTTTTGAACTGAAAACTATTCCCAAAAAGGGTTTTTTTGCAGAGAAAAGGGTGTCCCGCCAACTTTTGTTCGGCAAAACTTCAGGATATTTTTATTCATACCAAAACGGATATTTTGCGGCGGGTTCCTAAGCTCTGCAATACAAATTGGTGAATACTCAGATTTCTTCAAACTCCAATAATATATAACAGAGCTATTCCGTTTTTTATTTATGTGAGGTTAAACTGGTTTCTCCAGAGACGCTCCTCATTTACCAATATAGTTGTCGCTGATAAAAAGACAGAATCTTGATGAACTCTGTTGATCACTCTCTAATGGATTAAGAAGATGTGATAAATGAAGACAGTGCGACGATCCGTCCAGGGATTTTCTGGTCATTAATAATTCGAGTCGGACGATTAGGACCTTCGTACGTCGTCTGTCAATAAGAGGATCATAAAATGACTGCTGCATTCCTTCAGATGGTGAACTGTGTCTCCGATGGACCAGTTTCTCGGAATTAGATGTCAGGCCTGGCGCCAGAATTCTTCGCCGGATGATTTAACGATCCGTTACCACAAATTCGGGAATGTGTTAAGCCAGGGTCGTTCCTATCACCGTTATTGGAGAATGTAATCGATATTTATATATTGCTAGGATGTTTCCTTTCGTTTTGAAAAAGGAAATATTGGAAACAGATGCGACAACAATCAAAATATCCAGATCGACTTAATTTGACTGCGTTAGGGGGCGTTTAACGATGACATCAGTCAAACGAGACGGGGACGTAATTTCTTTTTTTGGCAACGAGTTCCTCGTTCGTATACCTCTTTACATTAATCCGTTACAGAAAAGATTTGTCGAGCTCACCGGATTGTTTTCATATCGAAGTGACTGGGAACACGGACGTTCTCCGCGTCCGAAAAACCTTCGAGCAGCTGTTCGCGCTTATTTTCGTGAAGCTCTTCGTCAATGCCAATGGTTCCGCCGCCGCTTGCTCTTCTTTCGCCCGCGATTCGAAATTTATTTTAACTAGTTTGAAAATAAGGTGTCGAGTTGTTACGACACGTGTTTGTTTACGGGGGCATTTAAGGCAGATAAGGTCGCGTAAAAGTGATTGATGCACTACCGCCGGTCACTAAATCTTATATTCCGCGATTCGTATTACTTTCACCTTATTTACACGCGTAATCTTATCCTGAAACCAGACGCCCTTGCCCGTCCTTATCTCGTACTATTTGCGTTACGAATATCCTTCGAAACTGGTACGCATCTCGAAAACAAAACAAACACGTTAATCTGGCGTGTTAACACCCCGGATGCTGACATCCGATCCGAAGAACCGAAAAATCAAAGAGGCACGGACCACATGGACCGATTGATGGATATTGATGATCGTACCGGACGCAGCACCCCGTTTACGCGTCACCCAACAACCCTTGAATGAACGTAAGGGTTGCGTTTTTTCACAAAGAAATTTCAAACAAAGACATTTCGTTACCGCAAGGGTTTCACATTTGCTTTCATTTAAGGCTCGCGAAGTTGATTTGGTGATGCGTAAACGGAGCGCGTTTCCGGTTAATACAGGATGGGCGAGAAGTCGAAGTTTCGAATGGCGCCAGTCAGACCCCGGTTTCGGAACCCCAATTAGGCCGTGGGCGCACCTCTCGCTCCCTGATTTACGACAGCCACAGTTTAACGTCACAACCCCAATGTAATTTTTACCGTTTCGGATATACTTCGTTGCCGTGTTTCCACAATAGTCGTTGAAGATCTCAACTTATCACTTATTTAGTTCTTGTTTCAAGAGTTACACTAGTCAACATTGAATTTCATAAAAATTAAAAGACATTCGCAACTTATCCGAAAGTATAAAAAAGGAATTCGAAAACCAAATTAACTTATTCCACAGGAAAAAGAACTTTACATGAAATTATCCAGTGATTCTTTAAAACATATGACAAATGAGTCGTCTAGTATCAAAGTCGCCAAAGACCACTTTTTGACATTTTGAATTATGAACATCGTTGGATTCTGCGCACTGGTACTAAAATTTCTCATCTAAGTCACCATTGTCCCACTGAAAACTGCCTTTGAAACATAGAGATAATAAAGTAAAGAGTGGAATGTATTGTAAACAAATTTATATGTCTGCATAACACAAGATTAGTCCCTGCAGACGTAGTCAATTGTATTTGTTTTTCCTGAAATTTCACGACAATCTTGTTCATGTTGGTTTCCATAGAGCTCTAATATCTCAATACTTATTTTGTAAAACAGTCAACTAGGCAACCAAACAGATTATTAGCTTTTGTTACTGGAAGTATGGGTTGTGGAAATTATGCTGGGGCACGTTTTTTCGATTTGGAGAAAGCTTTTGATTGCGTCTCTCCCCGTATCTTAGCGACTAAATTAATATACTACGGATTTTCATCTTCTGCTATATCTATTATAACTTCCTATCTAACAAACAGATACCAACAGGTTACTGTGAATGGTGAATGTTCTGAACTGCTTCAGATGCATTATGGAGTTCCTCAGGGATCAGTTTGGGCCCACTATTGTTTTTGATTTTTATCAATGATTTAGAGTGTAATGGACCTAATACTGGCCTCATATTGTTTGCTGATGACACGACGGTTGTGAGTAGCTGTCATAGTTTACTGGGTCTACGTAATTTGGTAGAAGAGGACAGACTCGTGTGTCTGATTGGTTTTGTGCAAATAGGTTGACTTTAAATATTAATAAGACTAGAAGCCTAATTATGACTTTACGTAATACGGATGCGACATGGAACGAGCCTGTATCTTTCTTGGGCATAAAGATAGATGGTCGACTTACTTTTAACTATCACATTCTAGATTTATCTAAACGGTTAGCATCGGGAATTTTTGCACTCAGGATTACACTCAAAGAAATTTAGCAGTATTCATTGCAGGAATTTGGTACTCATAAACGGAATTTCTAGTAAAAAGAGCGACAAAAGGAATTTCCTGTGGTAAATACAAACCGATTCCACTAACATGAATCCATTAGTAAATAAAGTTTTCAATCCAGTAATGATAAGAGAGTAAAAATCTCTTATTAGTGCAGGAATAAAATCCTATACTAAGTACCGGAATCATTTCTGACGTCGGCGGTGCTCCTTTCCAAGAAGTCATAAAAAACGTACAATATTTTCCATCGCTCATTGCAGGAATATCTAGTTACATGAAATTTTAGATTCCTTTGCGTGTTACAGGAATTCTTAGTAGAATATTCATCGTTAATAACTGTTTAATCCATTGAGTATTACCGGAATCGTCAATGGAAAACTCATTGCTTACAAAAGATCGATCCTGTTCGTAATACAGGAATTCTTATTGGAATATGCATGACTAAAAACTAATCAATCCGTTGGTTATTACAGGAAACATTATCGAAAAATTCGTCGTTTATAAATAACCGTTTATGAATTTATGCAACTTCTATTCAAATAAATGGATACTTGATCAGGATATATCTGTACTATGCAACCTAATTTAATTGCTAGATCAACTGTACTTACCTTTAAGCACGACATCCTCATAACAATTTTCCCTTAGTTTAACAAGGGCTTGACGTCATTGATAGATGCTTAAAGTTGATACATATAAGTCTATTAACCGAATAAATTCAAAGAGAACATTGAAAAAATATAATGATCCCATTTGCAGATAAAACATTACAATATACAATTACAATACTACAATATCAATAAAACAGCCCTATCAGAGAAAGAGAAATATTGTTACACGAACAGGTTCTACTCCAAATCTCCAATCAATATGTTTTCCTTTCTTACTTACCTTATAATTTTTTGTCTCCGAGATTTTTTGGTAACTTTTTTGCAAGGAAGTGAAACGGAAACAGAAAAAATTAAAATTTTATTGATCAATAAACAACATTCCTAGTATTTAACATTATTCATAAGTAAAAAAAGAGTACTAAATACAATTATTAATAAGTAAACAACAACAAAAATATCCAAATATTCTTATATCAAATATTTCTTAAGAAAACTGGTTCACAAAAATGATACACGAATAATACAGGAAATAAAATTGTACTTACTTCTGAAATTTTCTATATAATTGTCCATCCCCCAGGTACGGAGATAGTTCTCGATTTCCCCACTTTCAACGTCCACCACTTGCGAACTATCCATATCGTGGAATTGCTTGTGAAAACTGAGTTCATCACTTAAATCCTTCATCAACGCGTCAATTCGTGTAACCTCATGTTCTATTATTGCGATATACTTCAAAAATATTAACTAAAGTATAGTTGCACATGAACTCACAAGGAACGATTTTTCACGAATGAGAAAATGTTAAGTGTTGATCAGGCGCTATACTGGAGGGAATGACTAATGTTTGAAATGAATTCCTGTACTAAATAATGTCTTTTCCTGTACCAAGTACTACTTGTATATCATTCGTTAATGGAAATACTATATTATAGTTATTTACTGCATTCAATATAGGTCTCGGAATAAAAAATAAAGGATTGTTTAGAACCGTAAAGAGTAAAACATTTTCCTGTAATAACCAACGGAACGATATCCACAATTCCACAAGGCTTGGTAAACAACGGCTGCATTTAAAAATATGTCAGCTTGTTTTAGAATGAAATTGTGGAATTTATAGTAATGAGAATCATAACTTATGAGCAAGAATTCAAATATGAACGGAAATCAATAATAAATTTACTAAATAATTCTTCACAAATTAACTTAGATGTTTTTGTTCGAACTTTTGTATCACAAAAGTCAATGAACGATACAATTCGGTACGTTCCAACTGCTCAAAATTCGGAGGTATTTCTTTTTAAAAGCAGTCGATCCATCGAATTGAAGTCTTGATATAAATTTGCCCCCAGTACAAATATTGAATGAGAATTTATGATTTTCAACTTTCAAATGTTTTTTATCGTTTCTCGGTAACTCGCGGTAAATTTGGGTGTTGGGTGCAGGAATATTTTCCTGTGATAAGTACTAGCCGAGTCTGTAACTGACACCAAAAATTACAGTGATGAATATGTTTCTCTGATTTGTATCAATAAGAGTTTTATTCCTGTACTTAGCAAAGCTTATTCTAGTCATAATTATACCATTAATTGTTTTCATCACCGGAATCATTCCGTTCACCATTAAAGTTTTGAATTCCTTTAACTAATATAGTTTTTCCTGCAATGAGAACATATTTCGTTTTTACAGGAATCGTTAAGTTCCTATCACTAGAAATTTCCTGTTCTTATTATTATATTGGTGTGATAGAAACAGGAATCCGTTTCACTAGAAATTCCTGTAATCTTCTTTTTTCAGTGTATGGCAGGATGTGTCTCTGATTCTGTTCTACGATCCTTATATTTCGGGTGTACACATTCTAAAATTTCTTATGGTTTGCTGGCCTGGGGACATGCGACTTCTGTGGGATGCATATTTGCCTTACAAAGGAGAGCAGTTAGAATCATTGCTAGATTAGATTATAGGGCTGACTGCAGAGACGCTTTCCAACGATTTGAGATCCTGACTGTCCCGTCGTTATACATTTTCTTGTGTTTACTTCATGTTAGGCAGAATTTGGCTTCCTATGTGACTCACAGTGACATTCATTCGTATCACACCAGATATAGATATAATATTTGCGCAGACTATCATCGAATTAATAGGATGAAAATTGGGATAACCTACTATGGTCCTAAGCTTTTCAATATGTTGCCACCTGGAGTCAAACTATTGGGATGTGACAGATTTAGAAATGTTATATATAAATATTTGTTGAAAAAGTGCTATTATTCAATTCAAGAATTCATTATAGATGAGCACATGTTAATGGGCCTTTCCCATGATTTTTTTTTATTGCATAATTAAATGAAGTAAGTCAAAATTAACAGATTCCCAAAAAATTTTTTTCTAAATCCTCTTAGTTTTTTATAAAATAAATAAAATCGATTTGAAAGGCGGGAAATCTGAATTTTAAATTTTATGTATAACCGGCAACATGGGAATGAGATTCAAACCATCTACTATTCCGTCGCTTAGGAACAATGACATAGATACTTAGAAGTTTTAAAGTTCTATGCGTAGATAACCTTAAAACCTAAGCTACATTGAGTCTTAAGCAATGTTGCCAGCTTCAGTCAAATTTGATTGGATACTTTCATGATACGTAACATGCAACTGACCAATGAAAAAATTCGATTTTAAAACTTTAAATTAAGATTTCTCAATAACTATATCACCAATATTAATGATTAGGACATTTTTGTGCGTTGAAAAAAATCTATTTTTGTGTACAACCGTCAAATCTTAAATCCCCACCGCATGGGAAAGGCCCATTTATTAATATTGTGATATTAATATAGGATAGATTTTAAATTACTTATGTTAAACCGATTTGGTAATGACATTAAATAAATAAAATAAATAAAATAAATAAATTACATTTGTTCCGAACATTTTACTTTGGATAGTTTCACAGAAGTAGAGAGCAAATATCACACTCTTAAAAAGCAAGCATACCAACATTGAATATGTTAGTTTTGAAATCAATTAGGAATTTCTCATTCTCTAAATGGTTAAATTTTTAGTTGTTTAAATGAACCCACCAAGGCAGAAGCAATAAAGAATACCAATGTCCAGGAATTTTCTCCACCTCCTGAGACAAAGAAAAAGTATGTTTTTTGTCTTGTGTTCAGTGTATGGTTGAGTTAGTACAACAAAGTATTCGTTGAAGTTTTTTGTCCGTTGAACGAAAATACTGCTCGAACTGTTTGCTGAACGCAGACTTTATTTCATGTGAGACTTAGAATTAGAAAAATGATTTGTAGGCACATTCAATTTGAGGACATTGCTAATAAGGATTTGGAAAATTTAACTGCGTCTGAAGGGTCAATGGTTAGTATAGGAACACCCCCTTCCCAAAATCTTCTACTATTACAGTAACATCCCCTTCTAAGTGTGAATCCATAAGTAGCAGTCAGAGTTGATTCACAGGAAAATATATAGTAAAATTAAGGTAAATATGTAACATAAGAATAAATAAATAAATCTTTGACAAATTAGTTAATTAAAATATCATTTTAATTCAAAGTAGAATTTGTAACAAATTAATTCATTTCATTTTTAGAAAGAAGAAGATCCTACGAAACACAAGATATTTTGGGGACTTTAGAAAAGAACACTTGACTTATAATGATTTAAGAAATAAATTTTATTATTTATCAAAAAGACAGTCAATCAATTGAGGAAAAAGTATCAACATTACAAAAACAAAATTTAAGATTAAGGCATCTATTTCATATTCAAAAGATTTTGTAAAAGACATTAAAAAAAAATTTAATACTGACGAGAAACTGGAATATTTATTAGAGGTAATTATATCTCCACTTTTATTATTTATGAACACAAATGTCATTATTTTATACCCCATTAGAGTTTATGAATGATCGGAGTGACACTGAGAAACTTGCACCGCTTCAGAACGTACCCCAGTTGTTTTGCTCTACAAATTTGTCTGCTCTACAGTTTATGTTGTGCAATATGTAAATAATTGGTGCTTTTGATTGAACCCTTGGTTTACAAGGCCTAATAATAACACTTATTTTATTGAGTAAAGTTTCAGTAAACCAAGCCTTAAGCACTACCATTTTTTGTCCTTGGTCTCTTTTATTTTGGACTCTCCCGAAAACTTACAATAAAAATTCTAATCAAGTTCAGCAAAAAAACTCAAAGTTTTTTATTTTAATAGTGATAGACTACTGTATATAATTTTAATAAATATTAAAAACCTATTCAAATTTTTAGGTTGCAACTTCAGGCACTTCTAAAGAATTTGTTACGAGATTTTTGAAGAAAACCAAGTGTACCAAATATTCTGACAAGTTAAAAGCATTTGCAATAACTCACCTAGAGCATATAGTTATGTTCGGTCTACATTCAATAAAACATCACCTGATCCTCGAACTATCAGGAAATAGTATGAACATATTGAAGGTGAGCCTGGGTTTAGCAATGGAGCTCTAAAGGCAATAAGAAATCAAGTGGAAGATGGTGCAAAAAGTGGCAAAACATTGGTTGCGGGAACAATGTTCGATGAAATTTCTATCCGAAAGCCAATTGAATGGAATGGGAAAAAATTAACTGGATTCACTACTGAATGGACTGGTTTCATTGCTAAAGAAGACCCCAAAGAAGCTAAGGAAGCACTAGTTTTCTTGGTGGTATTTTATAATTCTGATTATAAAATACCAATAGAATATTTTTACACGAATGGTGTCAGTGCTGAGGAAAAAGCTAATTTTATTCAGGAGCTTGTAAAACGGTTAACAGATACTGGCTTAATAATTGGATCTTTGATGGATTTGATGGAATGGCAGAAATTTTAGGAGCAAATCTTTCCAATGAAAATAATTTAAAAATCTGGTTTGAATATAATGACAAAAATGCAATTTTAAGCAGAATATATATTTATTTAGATCCGAGTCACATAATAAAACTTGTTAGGAACTGTTTAGGTTCTAAAAAAACTGTCAAGCAAAGTAATGACTTGATCAACTGAACATATTTTGAAAAACTAGTCCATTTACAAAATTCCGAAGGACTTCACCCTGCCACTAAAATACGACTACGACACATTAATTGGGAAAAGGAAAAGATGAAAGTTCGCTTAGCAGTCCAAATTTTTAGTCGAAGTGTTTGTGATGCTCTAAATTTTCTGGAACATGACCTAAAAAACTATAACTTTCAAGGTGCTGGACCAACAGCCTATTTTTGCCTCATTTTTAATAATCTCTTTGATATATTTAACTGTAGAAAAAAAATTTGTAAATCAGAGTACAGAATCCCTTTTTCTGAGAAAAATGAAAAGAAGATCATAGATTTTTTTGAAAGAGCAAAAAACTAAATTGAAATTTAAAATTTGTTAATGAAGAAAAGATCATTTTTTCCAGAACTAAAACAGGCTTTTTTGGTTTCTTGATTAATATCGTCAGTTATAAAGAAATGTACCTTGATTTAGCTAAGAATCCTCAAGAACCATCAACATTTATCTTTAGCTATAAATTTTCACTAGATCATCTTGAAATGTTTTTTAGTGCAATTCGTAGTAGAGGTGGCTTTAACAACAATCCACCTACACGTCAATTTGCTGCCGCCTATAAAAGACCTATGGTACATACAGAAATAAAAGGAGCTAATACTGCAAACGTTTTACAGATTCATAACACTGAATTACTGCCCATCAATAAAGACGATTCATTTTATTCATCTCTTCAAGTTGAAGAAGAATTACATACAGAGTTGCAAGATCATAATTATTTTGTAAGAAATCCAAACAATTGGCATTTAACAGATTTTTGCGAAGATATAATTAAGTATTTATGTGGATTCATCGAAAGAAAACTTAAGAATTCATTAACTTGTGAACAGTGTTTAGAGTTAATAGAATCGAACAGCACAACCTCATTATTACAATATCGAAAAACATATGGAAAATTAGTAATTGCTTCAAACTTGGTCATTCAGTTATGCACAGAAGCAGAGAAAACTTTTGGTGGTGCTTAAAAGTTGATTCTATTACGTCTAAAAAAAATTTTAATATCTTAGCATACCTAGTATTGAAAACAATGTCTAATTTAGATAGCAAAATATTAGACTCTTTTGGGCATCATTGCTATGATTTTGAAAGAGAATTGGACCATAGTATGTTGATAACAAAAAAAATATTGGAAACTTTTTTTAACGTTAGATTACATCACGAAATTAAAATCATTAACAATAGTACCATTTGAATATATTAATATACATATTTTTATGTATTAAGCCCAAATCGTGAAATGTATCAAATAAACTTACTTATCAAAATAATAGTAATATGGATAATTCACCAGAACCTTCCCTACAAAATGTCGGAAAAGACTACCTTAACCACACAAATGGAAGTGCAAACTGGTAAGATTCCAACAAATAGATTTCGAGTAACTGGCTTATGGCCATTGAATAAAAATCTTTTCACCGAGGTCGAGTATAATAATAATAATAATAATAGGACTTTATTAAAAAAGAAAGAAAGGAAACATATTGCTTAACAAAGAAGTTTCTGCAGAAACCACATCCAGATTTAATTATCTCAAGATCTGATTAAGGAAATGTCACAGGAGCTATGGACAAGCCAGATTATAACAGGCTGTCACTTGAAATACTAAATGATGAAAAATATTATAAGACATCCCACTTTGACAATTTAGGGGAGGAGTAACGACATTGTGAGAACATTAGTCAATAAAAATTATATTACACAAATAGAAGGCAAAAAACTTTATGAATATAACTCAATTCCAGCAAAATTTTATGGCCTTCCAAAAACGCATAAACCAGTTTTGTCTCTAAGACTTATTGTCTCTTGCATTGACGACACCCCTACATCGAAACTTTCGAATTTTGTTGCTGATATATTGACCAGATCAATGGGAAACTCAGCAGATAGGTATTTTATAAAAGATTCCACCCCTACACCCCTACATCGAAACTTTCGAATTTTGTTGCTGATATATTAACCAGATCAATGGGAAACTCAGCAGATAGGTATTTTATAAAAGATTCTTTGGAGTTTTCGGAATTAGTTAACAACTTCCAACTTGCGGATAATTATGAACTGATTAGTTTAGATGTTATCTCCCTTTATAGTAATATACCAGTTCAACTCGCAGTAGAGGTAATTGATTTCAGTTGGGGGCTCATCTCAGGTAATACCGGTATACCTAAGGATTAATTTATTCCAATTGTTAAATTCCTTTTTTCTACAAATTACTTTGTTTTTAACAATACCATATATAGTCAAGTATTTGGATCACCAATGGGTTCTACTTTTAGCAAAAGTAGTAATGGATTTTATTCTTGAAACCATACCGTTTGAAATTCCGATTATAAAAAAATATATTTTTTGTACGGTTCCACGTGATCAAATACAGTTCACACTCGAGAAGTTCAATGGTTATTGTGAACAGTAGAACAGTGAACAGTTTACAGTAGAAAGGGAAACAGATAATGTTGTCCCATTTGTAGACATTAAGGCAATCAGAACGAACAACAATTTTCTCTTAGTGGACTGGTATAGGAAACCTATGTCGTCAGGTAGATACTTACATTTTCTTTCAAGTCACCCTATAAAACAAAAGATTAACCTGGTATTAGGAATGAAGAACAGAATAACACGTATCTCTCATCCATCATTGGTAAGAAAAAAATTTGATAATATTATATGATAGATTAGGTACTAATGGTTACCCAAAGGGCCTACTATCAAAACTTATCTATAGTACTGTAATTTTTGGCAATGAACAATTAGCCAATAACATAAGTAGTCAAGAGGATATGGGTGTGGATTCCCGATTAGAATTGAGAACCTCCATCCGTAATAACAGTACACAAAATAATGAAAACTTAAAATTTACATCTTTACCACAAATAAAAAACATTACTGGTCCGCTCAAGAAGTTATTTCATGACAATCAATTAAAAGTAGCAATAAGAAACGAGTTCATGTTAGGTAAACTGTTCCGCTCAATGAAAGAAAAAACACCTACTTTAAAATGCAAAAACGTAGTATACAAAGTTCAGTGAACTATGCTACGTAGGACAAACGTCACAACAGTTAAAAAGCGGTTAACACAACATAAAAGTGACATTAAAAATCCGAACAAAGTTTGTGCTTTAGCAGAACATATTAGGAATACGAGTCATGATGTTGATTTGGAGGATGTGACGATCCTGGATTTTGAGAGGAATTTGAGTAAAAGAACATTCTTGGAAATGCACCATACAAAAAGCGACCTCTTGACGATGAACTCACGGTCTGACATAAAAAATATCAGCAGTATTTACTCATATTTGATCTGTCACAAAGGTTTCGAAAAACGTCATGTATCGGCTAGTTTAGATGCATTGATTTTAGTGTGAGAATGTAACAATGACAAAAAGAAAAGTGTCATATCCGGGTTGATCTGTGAATGTGTCGATTACCTTAACCTAACTTTTTAACGTCGACAGCCAAATGTACTGTAGGGATCTGCGCATCCCTATTGTTGTAGTGATCTACTCTTCTGACGTCAAAATGTCTACCAAAAATCGACGCTACTGTCAAGAAACTGTCTAAATGCAAGGTCAATAACATTCTGTCAGTTTTTGATTAATCATTCGAAGTAAATATAATCTATCAACATCGCTATAAATATTTCTTCATTTAACAAATCATACAACTAAACACAACAGTACAAAGATTTTGCGACATTGTTTAGTTATCCATTCATTTGTGCGTTTCATAAATTCGATATTTTTAAATTGGTTAACAAGATTGTTGTATATTCTAACTGCGATTCTGTTCCTTGCCATGTGGCTTACTTATTAACCTCAACTATTTGGTAAGTCTTATGACTGAAAGTGATAATAATTTAGATTCTAACAACTAAATCATAATTGCAGTGTCCCGAGGACGGTTGCGAAAGAGTAACCGAAACGTCGACTTAAATAAATGAAGCATTCTCAGTAAAAGGCCTTTTGTTATCCGTTCCAAACCCTTATCATTTTAGAATATACTTATAATACGGAGGTATCCTAATCAAGTACTATCTTGCTGCGCAGCAAGATGCAGTTAAAGGTGGTAATACGGTCAACGTTCCATCAGGTCACCAATCTAAAGGACCATTGATGGTCAATTTAAAAACATCTGATAACTGTATGCCTTTAACGGAAGCATTCACACCCAGACAAGACACGAATATTGAACCTGTACCAATTTTCGGACTTTCTCGCAACGATTTAGGATTAGTGTCTCCATATGACATCAGTCCAGTACCAAAGAAGAAAAGGAAATCTTCTGATAAAGGAAGAAAGGCATCTGTTGCAGTCGTCATTACGTCGTCACCGGACAAGCATGACGCAAAAAGAAGATGAAAAAGAAAATAAATTGGCAAAAAACAAGAATAAAACATAAAATGTGAAGAAATCAAAAGGAATAAAATCAAAAGGGAAAACTAAGCCTGAGGTTATGCTTGATACAGACAGTGAACACGATGCTTTGATAGGTTATACAGCTCCAGACTCTGAAGATTTGGAGTGTATTTTCTGTGGTATGTTGTTTTCTAATGATACCCATGGGGAAACAAGTGCCTCATGTGTGGGCTCTGGGCACATTGTGATTTTTGCAAATAATTAGTGTTAATTTCTACATTATACCAAAGTTTTCAATGAGTCTCATATAAGTTAAAGTTAATTTTTGATAGTATTTACTGTATTCCATATTTGGTGTACCTCTTCCACATATTTCCTCGTTATTTAATCTGTTATAATTTATCATACCTAATCCATATAAGCTAAAATTGTTATTAACTTAAGTGCAAATATATAGTTATTAATGATTACCACAAAAAGTTTTTTATTTATAACACTTGTGCAAATTATGCTTAAAAATCAAAATGGTATTCCATATTTAGTCACTCTCCTCAATAACAAGAGTGAAGAGCTGGAACTTACGCGCCTCTATATGTTATAAAGTTTTATTTCGTAAACTTTCCTACCGTGAAATATAAGGGAAAGCGTGGAGTATCTTCTCGTCCTATTCACAAGGTAGATTTCAAGTTGTCGACTAGAGGGGTATCAGGTCATACAGTTTTTCTAAATATTTCCAATGATAGAAATGTGTTCTCTACAAAAAATCAAGGAAAGTAATTGATGAAGCTGAAAAGCGGTTCAGCCAAATTTCTGATTCTTTGAAAATTCTAGTTGTACCAACACTAAGGACGGGCGCAAATCGATAGTTGCGAGTGGTACAGCGAGCGGTTTTTCTATGGCATACGTAAATTCAATCGAACAGGGCTTTGCAACTGCGCCGCATTATGAGCGCAGCTAAGGTAGCAGTGCAACAAAAGTCACGCGAAGTTGAGAAGCGTAAAAAGAGGCACATGAATGGAAAGTATGTTTGCCGCCGTAGTCATAATAAATCCCATTTTTGTTTGCATATTATTCGTTAATAACTTATAAATTCACAATTTCGGATATTTATGACGTGTCACAAGTTTCGTTTCAACTCGTGTTGTGAACCGTCAATGTACTGTCACGATTCTGCGCTGTTCCCAAAATGAGCTTCATTTTATGTACAGCGCAGAATCGTGACGGTACAATGACGGTTCACAACGCCAATTGGAGCAGACCTAGAGAAACATGTATGGGATTGTGCCGATTCATCTAATCGGTAGTAAAACGCTAGAACGCACCAGATATCAATCTTCACTAATAATATATTACCATCTTTTTCTCCAACCAGAAAAATAACTTAAAATGATGAAACTGAAATAAAAAAACCCGCTACTCCTAAAAATAGTCCAAATATATAACATTTTTTCAGTCATTCTGAGTATTCCAATATCTAATTTAAAGATATTTTTTGCCCCTTTAGTTCAAGAACACCATTCAATGATGACATCGAAGATAGAAACGAAGGGTAATGAGGAAATGTGATCGGATGAAAAATAGCCTCGTTAATCTTTAGCACACCTTCAATCATCTCGATAAGATTGGAACGTTCGCGGGGTAGCCGAGGCATGCGAGTAATTCGATAATTGCACAAAGACGACGGACAGAAAGAGAGAGGCGTTCATCCTCTCGATTCGTTCTCATTAGCGTTCTGAACGGAACGACCTCTCTTTGGCATAACTGAAGCTGTCACTTCACGATCGTCCCCGCCATGATTTACGCGGCCATGTGTATTGCAATTTATAAACGCACACACGCACGCGATTTCGAAGATTTAATAAACTGAGAAATCGTCCGGTGATTTACGATGACGGGAATTCCGAGAAAAAAAAAACGACGAAAAGTCGTGGGGAACGGGGGAGACGGAGCATTCGGATTCGGCGTGGATTTTCGTCACGGCCGATAAATTAGTCGGTGTTTAAATGTGAGTGGCATCTCGCCAGTTCTTAATGCGCCTGATAAATAACTGCCCCGCTGCTTGGGTGTTACAGCTAGATAGATGGGGAATCCGCCCAGTGAATTCTCGTTGCGAAATATCGCCCTTCGTTGCAGCCTCATTATTGTACTTACATATAGAGTATTATCGAAAGTTTTGCGATTCAGTTGGACCACTTAAAACCGCCCGACCGGTACTACGACCCGGAAGCCACACTTGTTTGTTTTGACACCCCCTGAGTCAGCGTGGATGCTAACCGGACGCTTCCACACGTCAATTAAAATTTAACCTATAATTTGTGGGGTGGGTGTTACCTGTATCGCCTTCCTTCCAAATAGGGGACCAAGCGAACCGAGAAACATGGTTGCTAATAATTTCTCTAAAAATGAAGATGGAAAGCATTATCTAATATTAGGTCTCTCATTATAAATCTTTCTCAATAACAGTATAAACGACTCAATACTTCTCTTTAATAGTTTTAATTATTTTCAATCACAAAGTTAATTTACGCTAGAAAAAGACGAAGGTACTAAGCTTCTGATGTCACCATTTTACTGTATCATTTTCAAAATTGTTGCGAGAAATTAAACTGCACGCGTTTTCTGTCGAAGGTAGTGGTAAAGAACAACCAGTGCCATTAGAAATTAAAGATTTAGACATATAAAAGAATTATGGGTTTCTGAGTTCTCTCCACATGAGTAGGAAAAGTATTTAAGATATACGGATCAGACAGTTCATATGATGAGAATCTCCAAAAGGTTTCAGATCCACTTCTTGTGAAAATGGAAGTTTATTGGGCTGGTACATCGTACGGAAATGATAAGGAGAACTTCCACTCCAACATGCTACGTCCAAAGACCCTTTTTCTAGTAAATGTACCCACGGAAAATAAAAAAAAATAAATACAGATACGACGCAGTCGCTGTCACCTAAGCTGATGAAGATGATGAAATAAAGTTCACCTTTCTTTGTTGTCAGCGGAACTCAGCAAAGGTATTTAAACTTAAACAAAATGATGTTGATTATGTTCAAATTCTACCCACCTCGAAATTGTAGAAAATAGGTAGTCGTGGCTATTATTGTTTTGATAAGAATATTTGAAAAGTAAGTTATTACTAGATATTTCAAGTTAGTCAAATTATTATTTTTGGTTTTCGGTTTCTAGAAAATTCAATTTCTTCTACTTCTGCCAATTCCTCGTTTACATCAATAATATTTAAATAATCCATGATCCTCTTTGATTTAATTAATAACAGTTAATTAATTTGTTTCATTCATTTAATCAAAACTAAAGCCGGAATTTCACTATTTTCGTGTGGTGTGTCGAAGACCGTCCGAAGCGTATCGGACTCGAACATTTCAAATGGTTAGGATTTTACATTCTCGACTTCTCTTGTCTCTTGTCTTCTCGTGTGTTCACGATCGCTCGAGTCCGATCGTCGTCAGAACAGTGGTGGGGATTTCACTGCATTATCTCAGAGCGGTGGCGAACTGACGGACCACTGTTGAATAGCTTAGTTGTTTTGATACATTTGATAGTATTCTATCTTCTATGCGTGGGACTAGTGTAATCACCCACTCCACACTACACACGAGACTCTACGAGAGTAGTGAAATTCCGGCTTAACGTACGAAAACCGTTAATTGTTTGTGACTAATATGATTTTGATTAAATAATGTTTCTAAATCTTAAGGATGTTTGTTTTGAAACTACAAGTTTAACTTTTGATACTCCTATTGCTAATTCCTTAGGTACAAATGAAAGTACAATACTGTGAATGTATTTATTATTTTCACGCAAAACTAGAAATTACAGTTGTTTAGGGAATGTCAACGTCATTTAGGGACTTTAGTTGTCATGTTGGGAACATTCTCGTCATTTTCCGGAATCTCACAAGAACGGAAAATTTATCACTAATGAGTAATGTTGTAGTTAAATCTTTCATATACAACCTAAATGACCTTTCAACATTTGTATTCATATTGTCAATTGATAACGTATTGCACAAATGTAATCAATAAATTGAAATTGTGATACGAAATTAACACTAATTGAAAATCTATGGAGGGTAATATAAAAAATAAGTACCGATAGAGGGATAGGTTAATCATAATTTCATGATGGTGATTATTAAAGGCGTTAGTTATATTATTATTTGAAAAATATTTAAAAGTGTCCCCGAAATGATTTAAGGCCTTGCCATTTTTATTATTAAGAGGTACAATTTCTAAAATACAGAATTGTGTGCATGCCTCTTTACATCATGACAAATTCTTTACTTCATGACAAATGACACAACTTATTCCAAATGTGAATGTTCTTCAAAAAAAACTTATTTTTAGATATTTTAAAGCACAAAATGCTGACTTCTCTGATTTTGATCCATATGCTTAAGCAAAAAACGAAATTGAAACAATCATCCATTTCAAATAGATAGAGCGAATAAAAAGTCTTATCACAGAATCTGCTGCGGTTTTGAAGTATTGAAATATTAATATTTGTGGTAGTTATATCGAATTTATAATTCATATCTAAATGTAGAACCGACGTTGCGCTTTATTTCATGTGTCTGGTTACGAGACTGGGCGCATGTTGCGGCATAGTTGTGTGTTAGTCCAGGATCCGGTCGCCCTTTTTGCAAACAATTAATATAAGTTTGGTTTTTCCTGAGCGGCTTCATTCTATCAAGTCCTACAAATTTTTCCTCTGCGAAAACGTTGGTAAATGGGGCCTTCGTACCAGGAGCAGTCTCCAAACATCTCGAATTGGTGATAACAAAAATCAATTAATAGAGGTCTGTTTTTCTTGAAATCAGAATATTAGAAATCAAATTTGTCCTCGAAAAAAAAATTAAAATTAATAATTAAAATACTGAATATTTATTTCTGTACTTGTGATATGTAGTATTGGTGACATGTTTCACTGATAAATCAAAACTCAAATTAATAATATATTATCAACTTTCTCGTCATGATTCGTTTTCTGTAATTTTCGCCCATGTAGGCAATTGGAATCACAAAAAATATTGTGATTCCAATTGCCCGCATGTGCACATATTGCCTAACCTCGATGTAACGTAGTATTTTTTTGTTTGTAGATGCCTAAATTTCGTCAAAGGAAGACAAATAAAGCTAGCTGGTCCATGGAACAACTAGAAAAAGTTGTAAAGCTTATAGGTGACTAGAATTATTCAATGAGAAAAGCCGCGAATACCATGAACATTTCATTTGCCAGTCTTCATAAGAGGTACACTAAAAAAACAACTAAGGAACCTCGTCTCGGCTGTAACACAGTGTTCAAATCTGAGATGAAAAAGAATTGGCAGACACAATAAAAAAATGGCCAATGTCTTCTACGGTTGTACACCAAGTCAAATAAAACGTGTGGTATTCGAATACGCGGAATTACTGAACCTAAAACACAATTTTAACATATCATCAAGATTGGCTGGACGAGTTTGGTTTGAAGGATTTGTTAAAAGGAATAATATTTCAGTACGAAATCCTGAAGCCACAAGTATTAACAGGGCTACAGCTTTTAATAAAACCGAAGTTGAAGGATTTTACAAGCTGCTAGAAGAACTGATGGAAAAGCACAAATTTCTACCGAAGAACATCTACAACTGCGATGAAACCGGTATTTCTACCGTCCAAAACCCTGGAAAAGTATGTGCTGCTAAAGGACAGAAGAGAGTAGGAAGTATAACAAGCTGGGAAAGGGTTAAAAATATTACTTTGCTCTGTACCATAAGTGCTGCCGGTGGATATGTTCCCCCAATGTTCATATTCCCCAGAAAGAGGATGACCCCGACCTTGAAAAGGATGGCCCAACGGGCGCTATTTATAAATGCTCCGAAAATGGGTGGATCAACGAGGATCTTTTTTATGAGTGGCTTAAACACTTTACCGAGTATACCAAACCTTCTGCTGAAGAACCAGTTCTATTGATATTAGACAATCATGCGAGCCACATTTCTCTGGCCGTCCATGACCACTGCAAAAAAAAATTCATTCATATGTTGTCTCTTCCACCCCACACTTCCCACCGCATGCAGCCATTAGACTTATCCTTCTTTGGGCCATTCAAAGCTTCATATAGAAGAGCATGTGACTTTTTCATCAAGAGCCATCTTGCAGAAAAAATAACACCTTATGATGTAGCTTCCTTGGTAAAAAAAGCATATCAAGTGTTGCCTCGATGAGCAAGGGCGAAACGGGATTTAAAGCAACGAGCATATTTCCCATAAACCCCAATATCTTTTCAGATGAAGACTTTTTGCCGGCTGAAATCCTACAATCAGAGCCCGTTGTAGTACAAGATTTTGCCGACTCCATTTCAGGATCGAATGTTGCTGAAACTGTTGACTCTACTTCCGTACCAGCAGTCGCTGTTCAACCAGAACGAGAGAATCGTATTCCCCAGTCATTTGCTGAACCAGCGACAGCATCATCCTCCCAGATAGAAATTGCAATGCCATCAACATCTGGAAACCTTCCAAGCATCTAAAATCTCCTCAAGAGGCCTGAGAAAAATCCTGATCTTAGGAGAAGACAAGGAAGAAAAAAACAGCATGCAACAATTTTGACTTCAACACCTATCAAAGACGATCTGGTTGATAAAGGAAATAAAAGGAAGGCTAAAGCTGAGAAACGTAAGGGAAAAGAAGTAGTAAAAAAAAGCAAGATACTGAGGGACAATATCAAGAGGGTTAAGAAGAAAATTCTCCAGGAAACGTATGATACTTCGATGTCAGACGTGAACACGGATGATTTATGCGAGGATGATGAAGACGACTTTGCAGAAGCAAATAACATGTGTATTGTATGCGCTGAATTTGGACAAGACAATGAAGAATGATATCGGTGCATGTCTTGTGGACTTTGGGCTCATGCCGAATGTACCGGGTGGGATTCTGCTTCCAATTATGTATGCGACATGTGTTGATCATCATTTTCTACATGCTGATCATCATTGCCAACCAAAGTTGCTATTCTTTATTTAAATTACTCTTATGCCAAAATTTACAAACCAAAGTGATTAAAGTTGATCTCAATTGAAAGTTGTATAAGCAAAGTTTAGTTTAAGATAATAACAATAAATGGTTGATTCATAGATTTTATTTCATTTCAATTCTTGCCTAAGTGATCCCCATTACCTACATTTACCCTAAGCGCTTCGTGGTGTATTGGTTGCAGCCGATGGGTAACTTGTGGTCGCCTTGCGTTCAAAACTTACACGTACTACTTTTTCTAATATTTTTGTAACCTATTCGTTTGCGTGCAAATAAAATTCATAGCTTCGGTTTAAATATCTTGCAGAAAAATGATAAAATACGTCATTTTCATTTTATATTATATAACTTTTCACAAATACTTTAGGATTTAGGAATTTGTCAAGTATTTTCTTCTCTACGAGGTGGTTCATTTTTTAAATTGGCGATCCCAACTTTGTGAGCATCTTTGAGAGCGGCGTATGGAAAAATAATATGCTAAAAAGTAAGATTGAACATTTTATTTGTATCATATCGACAAGAATAGAGTTATATTTTTTTGTAGGACTAACGCAAAGGACCAATTTTTTTTGTAGGACATTGATGGATTTGAGTCACAATTGTTTTAATGTCTCATCTAATATTGGTGTCCCACTTATATTAATGAGGATGATTTTCTCCTGAAGTCAACAAATTTCATATGAAGGACTAAATAAATTGTAGGACAAAGTGAAATTTGGATTTTGTTTATGTTTGGCAAGGTGTTGCAAAAATTCAGAACTATATGTTACAAATTTTCTTCTTCTTTATGTCTACATGTTCGAAGTAGGGGACAAAGCTGACGGACCAATTTCTTTTGTAGGACAAATATGATTTCAAATCTTTACTCAAGTTATCTTCGGATTTTGAGAAAAAGAAACCTCTATTAATTGATCACCAATTCGACATGTTTGGCGACTGCTCATTTGACATTTTGACAGAGGAAAAATTTGTAGGACTTGATAAAATGAAGCCGCTCAGGAAAAACCAAACTTATAATAATTGTTTGCAAAAAGGGCGACCGGATCCTGAAACACATGCGCCCCTCCATTTACGTATGCCGCAGAAAAACCACGCGTAGCAACACACGCAACTGTGACTCAATATGCGCCCGGTCTAACGATAGCCGCATGCACACTAAACTTAGTTTATTTAAGAAATTCATCACAATTTTGGGGACGTTTAACTATTTCGGGCAGTCATGATGAGAAGGTTATAATAATCCAAAATTGGAAAGGAATCAAAATTTCTACTATAAATTTCTTGCCTACATCTCTTCCATTTAAAATTAAGATTTCAAACTTCTGAGAATCTCATTTCTAATTCCGAGTAATGACAAAGAATATATTTCTACAAATAGAATAATGACGAAAAATAACTCCACCGGATGTTACCCTTCTACGAAATAGTTGAACGTTTTACAAATTAACTCTTCCTGTTAAAATCGCAAGTGACAGTACCATTTATCTCACCCCCCAATCTGAAGACAGTATTCATCAATTTGACCGACAATGTACAAAAAATATCCTTTTTTTAGACCAACTTGACAGAACCAGAATTTCATAATTGTGCAAGTCGATACCTCTCCCATCAATTTCTGAATATCAAAATACATAGATAGCGATAATTTACCTCATTTCTTTTGGAAACATTCATCATTATATCGCGTTACTAACACTCGAAAAAAAAAGAGTCGTTTTGATTGGCCTGCGAAAAGTGGCTTTAAAAACCACTTTAACGGATGTTTAAATTTCAATGTATCGTGTGATGTCCCATCACCTGCCAAGGCGTCAAAAGAGCCAGCTCAGCCATGCGATACAGATTCTTCTCCTCTTGAAAACGTTTCAGCGTTTTTTGGACATACTAATATTGACGACGAAGAATACGAATGCATGCCTAATTAACTACATGTGTTGGGTGTACGATTTCAGCTCGTTAATATTTCGGTGAACGAAAGAGAACAACGTTTCGTGAGAAACGGAAAACGAATGTTTTCGAGGGGTTTAAATACATGTGTCTTTTTGTGTTCAACAACAACGATTTGTTGTCGTCGGGCACAGCGATAATGAGCTTCATACTCGAAACACCTGATAGATAGCGTCAGATTAGCGTCGTATAAAAATATCGGATGACGCAGAATTCTGACGGTGGCGGCCGATTCGTCCGACCTCAACAAAGAAAAAAGGAAAATTTAATCCTCGTCGGGGAAGGACGCGACCACCTCAGCGTCCGCCGCCAGCTGGACCCGTCCCCATACGTCGTCGTTATTTATTTCGCGATTCGAGAACACTCACGCGGCTCAATCAAGCGTTCTAAATCCGGCACTTGACTCGCCGGGTACTTTTTAAGTTGGCTACCAATCAATTTGTCGACTTATTGATTAGCGATAAATTTATTGCTAATATTATGGAAAAGTGTATTAATCTTATAATATATGAGGGGTGTAGAAGCAAAACGTACGAAGTCCAACTTAAAAAAAATGACTTTTTAGCACGTTAATCGCCCAAGTCAATTTTTTTTGAGTGTTCGGGGCCACTTCCGTTTTTTGCTGCAACCGGTATTGTATCAATGAAAAATATTCAAAAAATTAAATAAAGAGATCAAAAACACCCGTTTCGTTGAAAAAAAGGAAAATAAAATTGTGACTCCACGTCTGGTTCACAGAGCCCATGTGGTTATTTATTGTGTCTTATCATACAATGTGTCTCGCCTGCACCTGTGACTTACATCTGCAAACATTTTCGTTACTTCGATGTTTTGCGATTAGTCGTATAGTGAAGATCGTTGAAGTAGAAATGAGTGGTAGTTACGAAAGTGAACAAGCAAAATTGGAGAAACTGTGGAATGAAATTCTTTCCGAGCTCTCCACCTAGCGGACCCGGATTATGGACTCAATGTACGGACGCAACAAGACTTCATCGATGAATGGGAGAGTAAGTTCCTTCATGGTAGATATCCGAACTGCTTGAAAAGCAGAAACGTGAGCAAACAAGAATCGCTAGATTACATCAAGAAAGGATACTTGCGTGCTGAAACAGAAGGTCGCTTAATTGCCATACAGGATCAGGTGGTCGCCACTAGATCGTATATCAAGAACATCACCAAGCAAAATATACCTACAGATGTATGCCGCAAGTGTTGTAAAAATCCTGAACACATCCAGCACGTAACTTCCGCTTGCTCGATTTTGGCACCGAGGGATTACTTGGAAAGACACAATGCTGTGGCGAAGATTTATCATCAAGCATTGGGGGACAGGATGGGACTCCTAAAACAGCCTTTCAAAATGGACTCATCAAACGAATACAATCCACTTTCTGATTCTAGTGACGAAAATTCTTCAGATGAAGAATTTTTACCCTGCAAAAGAATCACAAAACTGCTTATGTAGTCGAATTTTATTTCCGATTATCGTGTTGGGCGTTTTTGCAAATTCTCCAATTTGTATAACAAATATTTTTTAGGTCCGCGAAATCGCCGACCACGTTACGAACTGTTGAAGCCGCAATATCAGATAACATCGGTGCTCCATCTACATCGAGGTGTATTCATCAAGTGGAAAATTCGTCCATAACTGAGACGATAGAAGCGGTGATTTCAAAGTTTTCATCGGCTTTAGATAACGATTGCAACGAGCAGGAAACTGGAAACGAAATTCAAACAAATATCTGGACTGCAGTTACGGGGAACTCTCTGAAAAAACTAAATTTTCCTGTTATTTCTGTAGGTCCTACAGATGCTATATTTAGGGAAAATCCCGTTGATTTTTTCAGAATATTCTTCAATGAGCAGGTGGTCAATCTGATCGTAAATGAAACTAACTGATATGCAAAACAGCAGATCAATGCTGGTATTCAGAAAAACTCTAGACTCCATAGGTGGAAAGATACTGATGCAGAGGAAATACAAAATTTTTTTGCTATTTCCTTATGGATGTGTTTGGTAAAATTTCCCAAAATTACGGACTATCGAAGAAAATTTCTCGAAGTCGTTACGAACTCCTATTACGAATGCTTCATTTCAGCAATAATGAAGAAGCTATTGTTACTGATCGTTTGGCCAAATAAGGACCGTTGCTGAAATTACTAACAAACAAATTCAAAGAAGTTTATGTCCCAAACCGAGAAGTGTGTATTGACGAAACTTTATTTTCTTTTAGAGGTCGTTTGCTTTTCAAGCAATTCATTAAAAATAAACGCTATAAATTTGGTATAAAACTATATAAAATTTGTTGCAAAGGAGGTTACACTTTCGACCTGAAAGTTTATGTAGGCAAAGACAAAGATTCACGAGTTAGTGTGCCAACAAAAATTGTCCTGCAGTTGATGGAGCCACTATTCTATCTAGGAAGGATTGTTTATACTGATAATTTTCATACTAGTATAAATTTAGCACACGAACTGCTAAAACGAGATACGCACTTGGTCGGTACCCTTAGAACAAATAGGAAAAAATATCCCGAAGAGGTTACCAGAAAAAAATTGAAAAAAGGTGAAATAGTTGCCAGAGAATGTGAGGGAGTAGTTATCATGAAATGGCACGACAAAAGGGGAGTACTTTGTCTCAGTACATGCCACACTGTTGATACAGTCAAAATAAAACGTCGCACCGAAGAAATAAACAAACTTGTTTTGATTTCCGATTATAATAAAAGCAAATCATTTGTTGATTTGTCTGATCAGTTGAAGGCTTATTCAAGACCCTTACGGAAAGGCATCAAGTGGTACCGTAAACTTGCATTTGAACTTCTGTTAGGAACTGCTATGGTAAATTCCTACGTCCTTTACAAAACGGTCACACAAGGAAATCTATCAATAACCTCTTTCAAAGAGGAGATAGTAGAGAGCATTTTGAATTTGAAGCCACTGGTAGAAGGGCCAACAGCGCATCATATTTTGGATGAAGTCGAATCCAAAGATCGTCGAAGATGCGTCCTCTGTTACGAGAAAATAAGTGTGAGTGAAGGTCGCCAAATTGCACAACTGAGGAGCAAGAAGTCAAGGTTCTGTTACCGTACTAACACCCGTATTCACAAACGTTGCTATGAGGTCTCACGGCATTGCCTAACGCATAGGGAGCAGATTTCGTTTCATGAACACTTGAGTAATGATCCACACTATGCGTAGCTTAAAACGAGTGCACAGCCAAAGTAGTGACTAGTCACTTTTCGGAACGCATAGCACCGTCAGTATGTGAATTGTTACGTTATATTCACTTCTATTTACAATTGAAATACATGAGCATGAACTAGAGCAGCGAAGAAGAGTTCGATAATTATTAAGCGAAACATTAGAAAGAGTAGAGAGAAGAGGTGTTCCAAGGAAAGTCATACGAGAACCCTTTGCAGTATTATAGTGAAATGGAATTTAAAAGACCATACAGACTTTTAAAAAATGTCGTTATCCATATAGTTTTACCGCTGATTAGTGAAAAAATAAATAAAAAACAAACAGGGAACTTCCGATACCTCAGATGTACCAGCTTTAAGATTTTATGCTTCCGGAAGTTTCAGTTTTGCAAAAATAGTTAACAATTCATGTTATTAACTTTTGTTGTTTTAGATAATCACTGACGACTTAAACCAAGTGAGCCAGCCAACAGTTCCACGAATAGTAAAAAACATTTCATTTTTATTGTGCCAAATGGTTGAAGACTCAATTAGAATGTATAAAACGCAAATTTTATGATATTACTAGTTTTCCTGGGCTTATCATGGCCATTTATGGAACACACATTTCAAATCAAAGTCCTGGTGGTGCTCATGCAGAAGTTTTTAGAAACCCCAATTCTTCTCTATTAACGTACAAATTGTTTGTGGTCCTGACCTACAACTTTACAACATTGTGGCAGATAGGCCTGGGTCAGTCCATGACAAACGAATTTTTGAAGCTTCCGTATTGAAGAGGAAGTTAGAGGAAGATGCTATGGAAGAGATACTTCTAGGAGATAGTGGGTAGGGCTGCAGAAAATGTTTGCTGACTCCATTACTACAACCTCAGACATACTCCGAAAAGAATTATAACAAATCACACATTAAGAGCCCGTTCTACAATCAAAGTATAACAGGTAGTATAGTTATTCTCCGTATATTTTAGTTCGACGTTTATACGAAAAATAACTCACGTTGCGTTCTACAATTGTCATCAAACGGTGGTCTAGTTATTCGGAGTATACCCTGTAATTAGTTCAAAACAACCACTTCGTTATCATTCTTCTATGATCTGAATCTCTCATTCGCCGAATGTTTGACATTTCATCATTTACGTTTTCACTAAGCGCGGTGTTATTTCGTTGTATTATCTTGGTATATCGAAAATAGATCATGGAGAAAAAGCGATGCAACAATTTTTCGCCAAGTGAAATAAACGTACTTGTAAATTTGGTTGAAGAACTAAAAGATAAAGGCGGTGAGTAAATATGATCAAAATTCACAATGCATTATTGCGGATTTTCATTTTTTATTCATTGTGTAACGAATTATCATTTTGAAAGCAAAAAGACAAACGCTGTAACAAACAGCATGAAAGAAGCAAAATGGGGGAGAATTGAAGCCCGCTTCAATGCTGTTTGTGGAACAGGTAGAACCGCGAAAATGCTAAGGAGCCAATGGGAATCCTTGAAGAAACACGCGAAGAAAGAATTTGCGGACCATAAGCAGAATCTTTACAAAACGGGAGGTGGGCCAGGAATATCTAATGGAGGAGTCTTTACCAGAATAAATGAACATGTGTTGTCAATAGTTGGTATTGGAGGTACCGGTACCAATGCACAGTATGATTCAGATCATGGTAATAATAGTAATAATTTTTTGTTACAATAATATTGAAATATTTGTTTCTTAAGGTAACCCTGATGCCGCAATTGTGCAGGTGGAAGTCAAATATGTCCCAGACATTGGGAATGACAGCGAAATGGTAAGAAATACAGCAATACATTTGTTCAATCGAAATATCAATGTGTATTATCAATAGATTGTCTTGGAAAATTAGAAATCCTGGAATCCCCAGCTGCTGAAGCAACCAATTAGCAAAGAATTGGAAGTTTCGGGTAAAATTTTCCTCTACCTCTTAGAGAGTGAAAATTATGTGTTTTTCAGGAGAAGTGCAGCTTAAAAATGAGGAAGCAATGGATAGAACATCAGAAGGAGAAAATACGATTCTATGTTCCACTACAAGAAAGAGGAAAAATGCACACAAAATTACAGAAAAGGGGACAGCAAGAGGGACTGCAAGAAGACCTATTAAAGAAAAAATTGCACTAGTGCAACTACAAACGTATTCATTACTTCAAGAACGTGAAGAGAAAAAAATTATGCACGAAGAGAAAACAACAGGAAAAAAAACATCAGATTGAGATGCAAATTTTAATGCAATCTTTGAAAAAATAAAATATCAGTACATAGAAATCAGTTTTTTTCATTGAATGTTAAAGAACAATTATGATTAAGCTAATTTATAAATTCGAAAAATGGTTCAGAATCAAAGACGCACGTACTCTATTTTGCTTAGCACTTGTTTGTTGATTTATAATAACTGGTTGATGTCCCAAGTATTAACAATTGTAGCATTTATGTCTTGTGATTTTCATCAATTCCCAAGTTATGTAGAACTGCTGTCAAAACAATTATTGCTTTTGAATGTTCCAATGATACCTTCTGATGATAAAATGGGGAATCTTCTTTTCCAGACTCCATAACACCTCTCTACACGGTTACGTGTGCGTATGTGGGATTCATTGTAAAGTATTTCTATCCCACTACTTGGGTTCTCTAATGGTCTTAGCAAAAAGTTTGTATTTTTATACGCGCTATCACCCAACAGGATTGTTGCACCAAATTCGTTATTTTCCAATCTTCCTTTAATTCTACTGTTAGCGTATATCGTTTGATCATGACATGGTCCAGGCCAACGGGCGACGATATCCATAATTTTCAACTGAGCAAGGATTAATCAGAGAAAATGGCAGATTGAATTTACGGAATAAATCCAAAAAAAGGAATATTTGTAGTATCGTCAAGACGGTAAGGACAACATTTCTCAATGTTGTACGAAAATAATTCGCGACAAATTTGTTGCAGATAAAATCGAATACCGATTGATTGCAAAGTCCAAAGTGGAAGACGAAGGATTGAAACTTTTTTTACAGAGTAACAAATCTCACTTGAAATTCAAAACAGCCTGATAAATTTGTCATATTTCCTACCAAAAAATATCAAATTAATATTTGTCATCTTATTTCTAATATTACCATAGTTGATCTGACAGTGTATGGAACAGTTTAAATCACAACGACCTACAACCTCGAACGTTGACTGTTCGTTTTAATCCACCGAAAATGCTAATGAACGCAATCTACGGTAGAAATCGGGCATTGTTTCGACCGAAAGCAAAATTCCTCGGCGCGAAAACGGTAGCCGCAGCTCGATATCCATCTTTTACACAATTTCCATCATCGTCGAATGAAAATCAGCCGACCGACCCAACGCTACATACTTAATTACGAGAAATGTCTATTATCTTGGACCGTTCGATAAAATTCGAAATCGCGGACGCGATGCAAATCCGCCGGATGTATAATTAAGTTGTTAGCGGGAGTTTCGGCCCAACGTTTAATTGTTGCTAGTAAATTTAATTGCAGGGTAGGATCGGGCATCTATCGCGCTGCCTTTTTCAACGAACCTTCGTCGTTGCTTTTTTTTCCACCGTTCCTCGATGCTTTTTTTTCGTCGCTCCCGCCACGGCGGCAAGTCGTAAAAATCGAAGACTGGTGGCAGTTTGCGGCATCTTGGCTGCCATTAGTCAGTCATGCGTCTCCGTGTCCGATCCTTAATTGTCGGTAATGCGTGGCGTCACGTGCTGTTTTACCGTCAGAATCATTCGCCGTTTTCGGCACGTCAAAGCTTTCGCCGCAGTCACAAATCGCTTTTTTTTTCTACCCTCCCATGACGGGAGCAGACTACACGCGCTTCCATACGAATTCCTTTCTTCGGGAATCTCTTTTAACTAACGCATAAGAAGCGGGTTGGTATATTGGAAGAGTAGATTTTGGTATCAACGTTTCTGAGATAGTTGCGGATGTCATCTCTGTTTTATCAATAGACTTTGATTGTATTATATTTGAAATCCGATCTCGCTCAAAGATCGCAAGTGGTCAGATGGGAAAACTCAACTGCCGAATCCATGGAAATAGCAACAGGGGTACCGCGGGGCTCAATACTGGGCTCTAAATTATTTATTATTTTTACAAATGGCCTACATGCCAACCTAGAGACAGACAAACTCATCAGTTATGCGGACGACACTGCATTCGTTAATATATCTAAAAGACGGGATATTTTCTTAAATAGACCAACAAAGTCGCTAATTGATGCAACAGATTGGTATCAATCCAATGGACTTTTATTGAATCCAGATGAAACTCATACTCGAAAGAAACGACAACTCACAGTTCCCTTAGTCAGAATATCCAAGACCCAGCAAGACATAAATTATGTATCGCAGAAGCTGTATAATGGGCTCCCTGAAGAACTGAAGCATTTGGGTTGTTCGAACTTCCAAAAAAATGTAAAGAAGTGATTGCTACAGAGATTCATTTATAAGATAGAGAAATAAGTATACTGGGCACCGTGCTGAAGAAGAGAACGAAGATCATTACTTATTCTACCGAAGGAAAATATGTTTCGAAATTTCTTGGAAAATGTTTGATTAGGTAGTTTAGGGAAGCTCGTAATCTTAATATTCCGCTGACCGGTCCTATTATTAGGAAGAAAGCACTTGATTTCGCTGCAACACTAGGGATTCAGGAATTTCGTGCTAGTAATGTGGCTTGGAAATTTCAAGAGGAGATACAGGATAAAGGTGGTATGCGGAGAGAGTGCAGAGTGGATGAAGGTGTGTGCTTGGAATGGAAGGAAAAATTATCTGTAATATTATCAGGTTATTCCCTGAAGAAATTCATAACTGTGACGAAACTGGTTTATCTCACAAGTCCTTACCGTACAGAACCCTGGACTCCAAAGATGTGCAATGTCATGGAGATAAGCACAGTAAAGATAGGCTTACAATAGTGTTGGCATCTAACATAACGGGCTCTCAAAAACGAGTGCCGATGTTGATTGGAAAATCAAAGAAGCCCAGATGTTTTGAAAACGGGAAGTCACTACCAACAGAATATACCGCCAACTCCAAAGCTTTGACGACAGTCCCTATTTTTGGTGACTGGCTTCGAAAGTGGGACGAAGAATTCATAAAAAAAAAACAAGAAATTGCTGGTATTTATCGACAATTGTACAGCACATAACAACATTCCATCGTTATCGGCTTTGAAATTAGAATTTCTTCCATCTAACACCACATCAAAACTGCAACCAATAGATCTTGAGATAATAAAAAATTTCGAGGTGAAGTATCGTACTGAAGTTGTCTGATGCTTCCTGAATGAATATGAGAATGATAGAACTTCTCCAAAAATCGATGTTCAACATGCCCTACTCTCCCTCAGTCTCAGGATGTGGAAGATGTCGACGCGATTGATTGGAATACAGTTACGAATATTTTCCTGTTTCTGACATACAGTTTAGTGACTATGTGGATATTGACAACGACCTTCCTACAGAGCGGGTCACCGACAGGGAAATCACTCAAGACGTTCTAAATCTCGAAGAGAATGATGATGGTGACAGTGACAGCGACGCTGAAGATACCGAACTTTCCGCGCTTCCTACAAATAATAAAGCTTAAAATGCAGTAGAAACACTCCAAAACTTCTACAATGGCATTGAAGGAGTCGAAAAAGATACTTTCCGCAATCTCAATAAGATAGCAAGGCTTAATGTTGCCTCAAAACATGCCACCTTACAACCTCCTCACGAATAAGCTATTCCAGGTCTACATAAATGATAAGAGAAGTGATACTAAGATACTGAATAATGGACTCCCGCAGGGCTCAGTCCTAGCACCATTATTGTTTAATATATATATTGCTGACTTACCAGCCACACAATCTAAAAAATTCGCCTATGCTGATGACCTGGCACTTACATACCAAGGCAAATCGAGAGACCTGCTGGAGCGGGCTATGAATGAAGACCTGGCCAAACTGAACGTTTTTTTCAAGAACTGGAGACTCCGCCCCAATACCAACAAGACAGAAACTTGCTACTTCCACCTGACGAACAGACAAGCAAGGGACGCCCTAATATAGCGTTTAATGGGAGGCTACTGAAACATAACAACTGCCCAAAGTATCTGGGAGTGACACTCTACCGAAGCCTGACATATAAGCAACACATATCTAACGTTGCCGGTAAATTAAGAACACGGAATAATCTGATAGCGAAACTTGCAGGCACTACTTGGGGTGCCAACGCAACCACTTTGCGTACAGCTGCACTAGCCCTGGTGTACTCGGTGGCGGAGTACTGTGCCCCTAGCTGGCTTAACAGTGTTCATGTTATTTGGGGTGTTTGCAGTTGTACAACTAAAGATTTGGACACACAGATTGGGAGAATTGTTGAAGCCGCTTTGAAACCATCACAAAAACTTTGTATTATCAAAAAATATCTGATTCCTCGATACATTCACGCTTTACAATCTCAGTCAATAAAAAAACACTCAAAATTGCAGATAGAAAAATCAGGATAGCTATTAAAAAATTTTTACACCTACCCTCTCATATCCCAGATAGTGCTCTATATGCACCCACAAAAGAAGGAGGCATTGGAATTTTTTGTGACTAAAAAAATTACTATCCTCATCAAAAATCATCAAAAATCGTCGCATTATCGAAACTGTCGACAAACATCCGTTTAATCTCTGAAGCTTCAGAAAAATGGTTTAATCGAATAACCAGAATGATTTCAACCGATCAAATTACGAACACTCAAGTTGATCGAACGAATGCTAAGGATTTTCAAGCCGGCTTTTATGGAGGTGGATTGCAACAAACTAATAACAAATGGGCTGCACACTATTTTATTGATAATCCACCCATTTATTGGACTGGACAAGATTTTATTCGCGCGATCCACCTGAGATTAAACTGCCAACCCTCGTGAGTCACGAATATGCCGTGCTAGATGCGATCGAATTGAATCTCTTAGCCATGTATTGCAAAAATGCCCCTTAGGACATACCTCCAGAATGAAAAGGCATAATTTTGTAGTTAAACGACTAAAAGAAGTTGCAAAGAAAGGAAAATGGATCATACAAGAACAGCCTCACATTAGAGATGAGACTGGTATTCTGAAAAAACATGACCTCATCCTAATGAAAAACGAAAAACTAATTGTTCGTGATATAACCGTTTCCTGGGAATCCCCCCGAAATCTTTCTGAATCATATTTATTGAAAAAGGCTATTTTCAACCAACCTGCTTTTATAAATGCCTTAAAAATAGAATATCCATCTTCAAAAGTAATTTCGGTGTTACCTCTTGTTATTGGGGCAAGAGGTATTTGGTGTAATGAAAACGATATACTTTTGAACGAATTAGACATTCCAAAAAATAAAATTACTTTCGATCTTATTTATACCGCAATGAGAGGCAGCTGGAATATTCATCGTGACTTTATGCGAATAGCTTGGAGATGAAATGTCTCTTTCACATTTATCCTAATTTATTCTTACAGCTACAGAGTACGAAGCTGAAATTGTATTACACTATAAGTTGATCATGTATAATTCTTTGATTCAGTGTAATAAAGTATTCTATAGCCAAAGGTTGTACAAGTATAAAAGTAGTTATCCCATGTCATTGGTTTCGTAACTCAGCCTTCAGAAAATATTTTAATAAATTTGTCCAATGTATCACCGTTCTCCCCTACCTAATGTCCTTTCAAAAGGACATTTTTTCAATACGTTCCAATAAAAGAAATTTTCAAAAAAAAATTTTCAGGCATATCTGGGTTAGGCTCATGATGAGAACTTCAGCTTGTTTTCATTTAAATCTCTTACGGGTAAGTATAATCATTATTTTATCTACTCGTCGTTACCATTTTGGTGTCTTGATTCACAGTTTCAATCAATTGCTGTAATTGAAATTTTCAATTATGCGTACCTTGGAGGAGAAAGTTGAGGCAGTGTTAATTGTTGGTGAAGCTGGTCGAAATTACCACGCTGCCGAAAGATTATTCAACGAAAGATTTCCTGACAATCCAATAAGCCGAAAATATCTGCATGATCTTGTTGCAAAATTTCCCAGAAACGGAAGAGCTCAACAAGCAAAAGGTTCTGGTCGTCCTAGTCTGCCCGGAGATAAACAGTTGGAAATTGTTCAATCAGTGATCGAACAACCCCAACAAAGTACTTCGGCAATAGCGCTGCAATGTGAAGTCAGTCAAGCAAGCGTAAGAAGAGTGTTGAAAAAATAAATATCATCCCTATAAAATCAAAATTTGGCACGAATTGACTGAAGACGACCCCGATAGACGTATCCAGTTTTGTGAAATAATGGCCGATAGAATAATGCAGAATAACCGCTTTGTCCAGAACATTTGTTTTTCTCATAAGTCTACGTTTTTTCAAATGGGAGAGTTCACAGACAAAACGTCAGATATTGGAGTGGCACAAACCCACATTTATTCCATGAAGGTCCAACACATATTGGGAAATCACATCGTAGGACCAATATTCTGGGAAGAAAATCTAGATGGAAACTTATATTTAATTTCAAAGATTCACGGATGGTATTATAATTATTATTATTACATTCGCCGGTATACATCCGTTCAGAGTTTTTAATAAAGTAGCTTTCAGGAACAAACAAACAAATTCGGCTCTTTTTCAACATCACACAAGATTTGGACATCAGATAGATTTTGAAAATTGCGAAGAAGTAGCAAACATCAACAAATTGTCCACCAGACTCATTAGAGAAGCCATAGAAATCGAAAAAGGTGGCAATTTCAATAGACGAGATGACGCCCAAACCCTACCAATGGTATGGAAAATACTTTTGAGTAGACACATCAGAAGAACCGAAACTAACGCAGAGGATATAGAAGACATTAGAACGACATCGCATCCGAACGAACAACAAACGGAAGAAATTGGAACGCTTGACGGTAGAACAAGTAGATACAATTTGAGTAATCGAAACAATATCAACAGATCGACACGGCTTTGAAGATTAGAAAATATCATTCAAGTGTAACGTCAGTTTTTTGAATTTGTAAAACTTGAAAATGCCGAATGCGACTTCGGCGAAACGTTGTTCTATTAAAAACTCTGAACGGATGTATACCGGCGAATGTATTAATAATAAACTTATATTTGAATATACTGGACAATGTTATCACCCCTTTTATCATTGAAATTGTGGAAAATAATCCAGATGAATTCAACGACAATGATGTAATTATGTTCCAACAAGAAGGAGCTCCTCCCCACTTTGCCCTTCGTGTAAGACATTATCTGGATGAACATTTCTATGGAAACTGGATTGGACGACGTGGACCAATTGAATGGCCTCCAAGATCGCCCGATTTGACGCCAATGGATTTCTTCCTATGGGGCTACATCAAAACAAAAGTTTTCATTACACCACCTGACGATTTGATCGAATTAACGAGGTTTGCCAATCAATTGATCCACAAACATTTCGGAATGTGAGAGAAGAATTTGAAGGCCGATTACATCTTTGTCAAGAGGAAAATGGTGCTCATGTTGAACATTTACTTTGATTCATTAATTTTTTTATATCGACATGTGAGTTTAATTTTGCTTATGTATTTTGATAATAAAATTCTACTGCTATTTACGTGACTCAATTTCTTATTTTTGAATCCTCCTATTTAATACTGCGTTTCAAAAATCATGGAAAAAAAATATTTAAAAAGCTAAAAGGGGGGTACCATTATTTAAATTCGCACTGTATATGACTGAAATAATCACCATACACTGGAGTTGTAAACAATATCTGTGGAAGCACAAATTAGATGTTGAAAATATTTCACAGAAAATCATTGGATATCATACGAACTTTTAATATTTTAGTACACGCTTAACCCACCTTACCTTACTTATCTTAAAATAAGAATTTTGTGTGCAGCAGTAATACTATAGTGCTGTATGAAATGGACTGAAGCGATAATTTGACAAAATAACTTCCAACTATGAGAAACAAAGGGATCGAAGAAACCAAGCGAAACCGTTCCCGTGCTTCCCGGCGCCGCGCCGTGCTCGGGGGACGATTATTTATAACCGGATCGGACTTGATATCGCGTCTGTTTACACAATCGCACGGTGGGACGGCGCAGCCTCGATAAATCCAAATTCAATACCCGGAGTTCGATCTCGAGGAGATGACGTTTAATTACAATCACCGAAAACCAATTATCAATAGGTTAATTTATGGCCGTAGCGACCGCCCGCCTTCGCTTTCGAATTGGAGGCTTCCGTACGACGACGACGTCGTCGGTCGACAAGATGAAGTGAAAAAAAAAAAAAAATCTGAAGACTACGTCGTCGATGGGAGGAAATTTCCAACTTCCTCCGGTCGAGTGACGTGCGTCGAGAAGAACATTCCACACGGTTCGCGGTGGTGGTAAGACGGACGTATTTTATCAGTTTTATAGTCCCGCGCGACACGATGATGAACGCCCTTCGACGGCGCACCGCGACACCAGATTAATCTGTCGCTAAATATATAAATCGGCTCGGAATTCGACTATTTACAAACACACAAACACCAATTTAAACATTAATAACTTTCGGCGACTGGATTTTTTTCATCTACTGACGACCAGCCGCGCGAGGCATCCAGAAACTGCGCTTTTATAAATTATTCCCGGGACGTTTTTGTGGCCGCCACTCCGACCGCATGATGTTATAATTCACTTTTCGAGAACGAGAAAGGAACGAACGTCTTTTTACGCCTCGTTTCAAACCGGTGTTTTCGATTTTATCTAGTTGACACTTCTTTAAAATAAGATGAAAAATATATACATAAGCGAGTAGTAGCGATCTTCGCACAATGGTTTTCAAAACCCCCAGAAAACGACAATAAAGGCGACCGTCCATTGGAAAAGTTTTAGTAAATTGTAGCATGAGCAATAAAAAATAAATAACTCTACTTCGTCTAGAATCTCACTACTATAGTCATTAGGAATTGGCCGAGTTCGTTTCATAGTAATTGATCGTTTGGTTTAAAAGTTACATAGTTTTGTTTACATGGAGGTCGTCGTAGTGAAAAAAAAGTTTAGATAAGCTATAAAAAAGTAATTAAAAATAATTTAAAAAAAATAATTTTTCGTCGGTAGAATAGAGGGTAGTCTACCCTATTTTAGTATATGCACTTTAGACAGACTCACACTGTATATTGAAACTAGATTTCAGAATATTTAATTCCACAAACCAATGATAATGCAGATGAGCTAGATATACCTTGTAGCTCAGATTCTACTACAGTATCAGTGACATAAAAAAGTATGGGTGGCGTGCACAAATCACTCTCGAAGTAAAACGAAATTGTAGTAGGGGAGACAGACAATATAAATAATATAGAAAATTCCCCTTGGGGCTAATTGTAACCTGTTACAACTTGCCCCAAGCTGTATCCATGTTTTTTTATTTTACATTCTCTTTCATTTTGTTCGTTTATTGGTTCTAATGTTATTATTCAGCAAGTTCATTGTTCTTATTTTAGAATGCGAAATTATATAAAAAACTTTTTACAAAAAAAAAACCGACTTCATATAGAAAAATTTTGAAAATATTGATGTGCACTAAAAATTCAAAAATAATTGCCTATTATGTAACTTGATTCAATTCAATCCAATTCAATTCAACACATACATAGGAATACAAATAATGATCAAAATATTCTTTAAAGTTTTCCTTGTATTAAATGACATGAAAAATTTTGTAATACTTTTAATTCAATCAAATTATTAGTATAACATAATGTAGTTACGATTATTGTTATTTTTGGAGTCGGTGTCAGCCAAGGTAACTTTTAACCTACATACATATCATAGTATAGAAGTTTAGGCGAGAAATGTCTCTCATGTGGATCTGACAACAATGCCTACTGGTTATAAATGACAAACTAAGTTACCTTGGCTGACACCGACTCCAAAAATAACAATAATTGTAACTACATTATGTTATACTAATAATTTGATTGAATTTAAAGTATTACAAAATTTTTCATGTCATTTAATACAAGGAAAACTTTAAAGAATATTTTGATCATTATTTGTATTCCTATGTATGTGTTGAATTGAATTGGATTGAATTGAATCAAGTTACATAATAGGCAATTATTTTTGAATTTTTAGTGCACATCAATATTTTCAGAATTTTTCTATATGAAGTCGGTTTTTTTTTTGTAAAAAGTTTTTTATTTCCTGATTTTTAGTGAATTTGAAGTACGATAACAAAGTTGCGTCAATATGGGTAGACCTACTAAACGTGCTGCTCATATGAGACAACGCCTCGACCTTGGTAAAAAAAACTTTGCAAAAGGGCAAATATATGTCGCACTAAGTCGTGTCAAAACTTTAGATGGCATAGCTCTATCAGAGCAAAATATTAAATAAACCGCACGACGATAGATCATTAACAGAAATATGGAGACTAAGAAAACTTAACTCCGACACTCTTTTTTATATCGATGACTTTTTTCAGTAAAATTTGTGTTTTATAAAACTTTCCCTCATTTTTAAACTAACTACGGCTACCCCCTAAATGAGCGAGTGTTCCGACGAAACAACAAATCTGAACTCCAGATTCACTATTCGCAACCTCAGTATCTAACATATTGTACCACAATATAAAAGCTACACTGCTGGCCACTATAAATGCAACACCCTGAAGGAAGTATGCAAATAATATGAAATTTACAACATGCATTAGCTGAGGTGAGATATGCAGATGATTAGAATTTCAGCGCATACGCACATCATGCGCGCCTGTAGCGCCACCTCAAGGCGCTCTTTAAGGCTTGGAGATTTCGACAGTTTCAAGTACAGCAATTGTGTTTTTCTTGTTTTTTTTTCAAAAAAACGATAAATTATGCCTCGTAGGAGACAACGACCATCTTTTGATCAAGTATCCGAGTTTGGCAGAGGAAGGATAGTGGCATACCGAGATTGTGGCTTGTCTTTCAGGGAAATCGGTCGTCGTGTTGGACGAAATCAAACAACTGTGATGCGAATATGTGATCGTTGGGTGCAGGAGGGTACGACAGACAGACGTGATCGACCGTATCGACCTCAGTGTACCTCTGCACGTGATGACAGGCAGATTGTACCCATGGCAGTGACCGACCGCTCAGTCACATCCCAAACCATATCACAGCAGATTCAGTCTGTAACGCATCATCCAGTGTCTGCGCGTACCATTCGACGTCGTTTACAGCAGAATGGTCTGTCCGCAAGACGTCCGTTGCTTTGTCTACCTCTGACATGGAACCATAGACGTCTCCGCCGCCAATGGTGCGATGAAAGAAGGATGTGGACGACAGAATGGAATGAAATTCTCTTTACTGACGAGTCACGTTTCTGTGTGCAACACCACGACGGTCGGATTCGTGTCTGGAGACACCGTGGAGAGAGGATGTTGGACAGCTGCATTATGCACCATCAAACTGGTCCTGCACCGGGTATTATGGTATGGGGTGGTATCAGATATCTCTCTCGCACTCCTCTTTTACGCATTGCCGGTACTTTAACCAGCCAGCGCTACATCTCCGAGGTGTTGGAGCCAGTTGTCCTTCCTTATCTTCAGGGCTTCCCAACAGCCATATTTCAGCAGGATAATGCACGGCCACACGTAGCACGCATTGTCCAAGGGTTCTTCGTCAATCACCAGATTGAATTGCTTCCCTGGTCGGCGCGCTTTCCGAATCTTTCGCCGATAGAAAACATGTGGTCCATGGTTGCTCAACGACTGACCCAGAGTTCATCCCCAGCTGTCACACCAGATCAACTTTGGCAACGTGTGGAAGCTGCTTGGTCTGAGATACCCCAAGAGCACATTTAAAGTCTCTTTGACTCAATGTCGAGGCGTGTAGCAGCTGTGATCTCCAACAATGGCGGCTACTCTGGGTACTGATTTTAGGGGGAACCACGCTTCATAAAATGCTGTAAATTTAATCATTTCTAAATTGATCAAGATGTTACCTAAAAAATAAATTTTGTTGTGATATCCCTTGTTTTTCTTGGTGTTGCAATTTGGGTGGCCAGCAGTGTAATATAAGAAAGCTAATAAGAATGTATCCAGATTGCCGCGCACCTAGTTACCCGCTCAAAATTTCTGAGTTCAAAAACATAGCAAAATATAGTACAAAGCGACCGAGGCGGATCCCTGACTTATGACTGTCGAAACGAACAGCGTCCATATAGTAAACGGGGCAAAATAGATATATCTAGGCGCATCAAATTATCGGGGCGTATATAGTGATCGGGGCCCAAAAGTACAACCTTTTCAATAAAGAAACAATAATCGAAATCGGTTGATTTGATACAGAATTATTCGTCTGTTTGTCGCGCATAAATTTAACAAAAATGAAGGGTTTTATGGTTTTTTCATAGATGGTGTTATCAGAAATGAACCAAATTTGAACGGGACCACACAGCAAGCATCAGCTTTCCAATGAAAGAAAAATCATCGAAATCGGTTCACCCAGCCGAAAGTTATGAGGTAACAAACATAAAAAAAAAAACATACAGGTCGAATTGAGAACCTCCTCCTTTTTGAAGCCGGTTAAAAAGAAAATCAGAACGGGCTTTAAAGTCTCAAGAAAAAAATTCGTGAGGCTGCTGCATTGTTTGAGTTGTGTCATGTATCGTTGTATCGATAACGAAAAAAGAAGAACAATTTGCCTCTTACTGTGGGTTATAGCAAACCAAGGCAAGTATTTTCATCACAGCAAGAAGTGAAAATTACGCCTACCTCTTAAAATATGCGGATATCTATTTTGGATTGCTTCCATCTGAAGTAAGAAAACTTGCTTCCCAATGCGCAATCACTTTCGACGTTCAAAACGTTCCTCCGTCATGGAGCAAGTATAAAATGAACACCAGAAGCTACGTCACTTACATTACATTGTTTAATATTTTCACTCTACTTTATTTGATGCTTGATATATGTGTAACGCAGTCCTATGATCGTTAAGATGTGCCTCATCTGTGGTGTGCGTGTTTTCATAACCTCACTTTTGTGGACTATGCTCTACGTTGTGTATTGAACGCCAAAGAAGATATCGATATATAGACTTTGAATTCTCGATTATTGGTTTTAGGTAGATATTAATGGTTTTTGCTTTTCTGTAAAATTAAATGAATATTGTTTTTAGACTCTCATCGAGATTAAAGTCAACCTAAAAAAAACCTAACCTTAGAAATCGAGAATATGGTCAAACCATGCCTAGAAACAAAGAAGGAGTTACAATCCACTTCAAAATTCAAGCCGAGGTTGCAGAAGATGGTAAGGGAATAATGACGAAAAAAAACCATTCGAGTGGACAAGAATCAAACAACATATTCATTCCCCGAGAAATTTCAAGAATTGGAAACACACCATGCAAAATTACTGAAAATGAAAAAAATAGCCTATGATTGTGTTGAAGAATACAATAACACAATACATAGTGTTACGAAGTTTTCACCTATATACCTATTACATGAAAAAAAATCAGAAATTGTTCCTGATAATCTCTTCCCTCAGCAAGATCTTCAACGAGACCGGAAAACTGCGTATGAAAATTCATTGAATTCACATCAAAGCAATAAAAAAAGAATAGACAAAAACAGGAAAATACATCATTTCACGGCTGGGGACTTGGTTTATGTGGAAAACGGAAACAGACTCAATAGGAGGAAATTAGAACAACTAAGAATAGGCCCATTCAAAATAACTAAGAAAATTTCAAATTCAATATTTGAAATAGAGTGCGGTCATAAAAAGAGAGAGCTCAGCATTTTCCATATTAGCAAATTACGTCCATATATGCCTAAGACAGAAGAGGAAAACGAAGACGACGTTTCTGTTTTGGTCCCTCCTTCACAACCGACGAGGAGGGGGGATGTAACGCAGTCCTATGCGCGTTAAGATGTGCCTCATAGCCATAGCTATAAAACAATATATAACCCATTTAAACAACGGGATAAACAACTTCGTACGCGGGTTCAATGTCGGACGACTATCAAAAAAGTTTTCTAATACAAAATATTCTTACCTTGAATATCGCGCCATTTTTGAATAAACCTCAGTTTACATCGAAACAAGTTCAGTAAACGGAAACAATCGGAGAAGCAAAAACTTATGTTGGGAGACTATTGTCAAATGACGATTTACAAAAATTTTGCAATTCACTTCTTCAAAATTGGAAAGAAGTGCCTAAGACTGCAAGATGTTTGAAAATATTTATAGATTCCTTTAATTAAAAACATGGAAAAGAGTTTTCATTTAATGAAAACCATAACTTTATCCATTTTCTAGTACGAGTAAGTAGAAGGAATCAAATGAGTTTACGTACAATTTTATACAAAGATCGGATACCAAATACCGGCTTGCCTTTACAAACAAAACCGTGAATTATACCTAAAATTCAGATATACAATGATAAAGCTTTACTGGGTGTCATCTACAAAGGAAATCAAACTACATGCGTAAAAATAATACATCCATGTTTTATCCTATTCGCCATCTTTAGTTGTATCTCGGATTTCATATTGATCGCGAGTCGATGTGATTAGACAACACGTATTCGTGGTATGAAGCAGTTTTTGAATTTGGTGGTGATGAATCTTTGTGTACTTTCTTGAAAATTTATTTTGCAATGCAACGATATGGACATTCAGCTTTTAGCATTGCATGGTATCCACAAAATCCATTTGGTAGACATGAAAAAATGCCTTATCATCCAACTACAGTCCACTTGGTTCTTGCTATATAGTTTCGCTGAAAATATCTCCAGGCTGGTGTTTGCTCTATCGCTCAGCTAATATACATGATGAAGCGCAGGCATTCAAGAAATTTCTTAACAATCTACCTCTTTGTAATGCTGGCAAAACTGCTCCAAAATCGTCATTTGTCCGTAACTTTTTAAACAAGGCTTTTTCAAAAATAGAATTCTACATTTGTATATCGGTTTAAAATAAACGAATTTTGTTGTGTTCATCAATTTTCTCGAAAATAACAAATTTTCAATCGATTGAAGATTCCGAAAATCTTGATTCTTGAAGAATCAGGATAAGTTCACCCTTCTAATAAAGATATTACACATATGAAACAAGGCTAACGCCAGGATTGCAACCTTTCCGAGAATAGTCGAAACCTTCCGCACTTAATCTTTATGCCTATATTAGATACGAGCTATATATAACTGAATATTAGATATCTCCTAGAATAAGAACAATAGATATTTCAGTTTTCAACACTTTTGACATAAGATATGAGTTCAATAAACTGATTTCTTCAATAGAGATAAAAGTATATACATATCTTTATTTTAATCTAAATTTGATCAATTTGAAAGGCCAAACTTAACGGTCAATCAAAAATCAACACTGTATTTGTTTGTATTCCTGTTTTCTCCTTTTCTTGATTGAATCATCGAAAGTTTGAAGACGTTTACAATGGTAAGCAATGAATTTCATGATATATAAATCGACTAAAAACATTTGGAGGAAACCGATATTGAGTATCTAAAATTCATTGACTACACTTCTTTCAATTATGAATATACAATAAAAAAATTATAATTCCGTTTCTTTTCAATACTTGACTGTGGTTATCAAAAATAGCGTGACTTATAAGGGTGTAGGGTTAGATACAACGACCAAAAACAAATCAAATGTCCGATATTGAACCATCCCTAAACTGTGGCAAGAACGACAATCGACGTTATTCTGTGCGTTTTTATAGCTGACCCGAAGAATATTTTGTCGAATCTTTGAACAATTCAATCACGTGATTGTGTGTCTGGAAATGGACTGGAACAACTAAGTGAGCTAACAATAATGACTCTTACGAACGGTTCATTTATGAAGCAATTTGATGAAAACGGGTTTTTAAGTTGGGAATTTCGTTTGAAAATTTATATGGAGCAACAGCAATGCCTGGAACCACTGAGCAGGAACTCAGATCTGGTGGACAACTAAACTTGGAAAGCGTTGGACTCTAAAGCCAGTGATATAATTGTAAGATGGTTAGACATCCATACTGGCCACCATTAGGTTTAAAATTACAACAAATGAAATACCCTTGTGAAAACGTACGTGAACATAGCTTTACGAGTGCAAGTAGAGTTGAAACGTCAATTAGTGCAGTTGAAATTTAAAGAAGGGAATCTGCAATTTTATTTCATAAAATTTCGATGTCACTCCTAGCGGTGACAGAAATTTTTAGTCTCGAAACTGCTTCTTATATGGGCATGTACACATGTGGGGATTACATGCGATTTCTCCCATATAAAAAACAGTTTCACTAAATAAACCCAAGTCAGCCGAGGTAGAATTGCTTTCAAGTGAGGCAGAAATCAAAGAAGTTCGACTAATTATTTACCTGCTTTCATCTACAGCTGGAAATTTTCAAGAAGCGACAACGGCAATAGATATGCTAACATCTTAAAGAAGAAAAGGATTAAGACTTTCCTCAGCCGTTATAATCATAGTATATAATAGAGTATTAAGTCACGTAAAACAAAAGGTGGTAGTCATGAGTGTCAGAAATGAACGCATAAACAGATTTAGATTCACTTTGAAGTCACATGTAATAGTTAACTCATCTATTCATATTTTTTTCAAGTGAGATGTTATAGTTTTTAGTTTTCCATCCCAATGAGTTTAAGACATGTACGTTCCAGGCTCAATAAAGCATAAGAAAAACTTGGTCACATGAGAAGGTCGTGTCCGGCGGTAAACCAAAATAAAGCAAGATCATGAAGGTTGACTTATTCTTCTTAGCAATTGAAACATAATCTCTAAAATGAAAGGGGACGTCAAGAACAAGAATTTATGTTATTCTTTGCGCCAGTCAGTATGTCAGTATGTCACAAAGCTAACATGTATTAGTATAATAGTGCATGCTGAACCTGGTTCATCAAGTTAATGAGTTAAGAATGTACAATTCGAGTCGGACAACGATAAGGACCAGTGGTGAGACTCAGTGTTATAGAGAATTAAAAGTTTCGCTTCGATTTCATAGTAATCTACCTGTTACGACAATTCTCTCCGCTTGAAGTCATCAATAGTGAGATACTATGCGATACAGAATAATAATTTTCGCTCGATGTCAGGCGTGCTCCAACTGGCATTGTGAGCCGTCAATGCATCGTCACGATTCTGCGCTGTTCATAAGATGAAGCATATTGTATGAACAGCGCAGAATCGTGAACATAGAGGTTTCTTTTTTTCAAAATCCGAAGATAACTTCAGTAGAGATTAGAAATCGTATTTGTCCTACAAAAAATATGGGTCCATCACCTCTGTCCCCACTTCGAACATGTAGACAAAGAAAAAAATAAATTGTAACATATAATGCTGAATTTTTTTTTATAGCTTGCCAAACATAAGCAAAATCCAAATATCACTTTGTCCTACAATTTATTTGGGGCATTCTTTCAGTCCTACATGTCAAAGTTGTTGACTCTACCGAAAAATAATTTTCATTAATATACTTCTAAAATAAGAATAAAATGCTATATTGACATATTCCCGATCAATGTCAATAAATGTCCTACAAAAAAAAGGGTCCAATTCGCTATTATCGCGTTTGATATACTATCGAATAATTAGAACGCGTTGAATATATCTTGTATTTATGCGCGATTTTTCGAATCGTTTTTTGGTGCAGTGGTTGTTGCCTAAGGCAGATATGTGAACGTCTTGCGTTCGAGGCTTGAACATGTAATATTTTTTCAGGTACTTTTATAACCTATTCGTTTGCGTACAAAAAAAATTCACAGCTTCAGTTTTCAGTTTTTTGCGGAAAAACGGTAAAATACGTTGTTTTCATTTTATATTATATAACTTTCCACAAATACTTCAGGAATTTGGCAGGTGTTTTCTTCTTTACGATGTGGTTCATTTTCTAAATTGGCGATCCCAACTTTTTGTCTTTTTGTGCCAGAAACCGATATTATTTTAGTTGTTAGTAATGATTCCGTTATTGATGGGTGTCTTTTGTCAACACTTTTTGTTGTAGAAAAGAAAATCATTGAGACGTACAATAGCGGCGCCGAGCAGCCACATTAACTCTTTTGAAATCATGCCGAATTGAATGTGGGCGTCTTTGAGATCGCCGTATTTGAAAATAATATGCTAAAAAGTAAGACAAAACATTGTATTTGTATCATAACGATAAAAATACTTAAAAAAAAAGAAACAAGTTATACATCCCAGGGATCGAACCACATGGTTACAGAAACCTATTCCGAGCTCTTTACCATTAAGCCACGCTTTAGTTATTAATTTCGATGTGGATATGTTACACTTGACTAACACATGAATTATACTTTTTTGTAGGACTAACGCAAAGGACCAAATTCTTTTGTAGGACATTGATTGATTTGAGTCACAATTATCTTAATGTCTCATCCAAGATTGGTGTCCTACTTATATTAATGAAAATGATTTTTCGGTAGAGTCGACAACTTTGACATGTAGGACTGAAAGAATGCCCCAAATAAATTGTAGGACAAAGTGATATTTGGATTTTGCTTATGTTTGGCAAGCTATAAAAAAAAATTCAGCATTACAGTGGACCCCCGATAATCCGGCCCCTGGCTAATCCGGCACCCCCTGTAATCCGACATGGTCTGTTATTTATTATGAATCGAATATCTTCGCTAATGCATGATTGAACAAGTTATAACTTGTACGCACCGCCACGATTGTGCTCGATCCGTAGAGTATTGTTTTGATTCTTATTGCTTAGTTTGAATTGGACTACATGTGACGAAGTGTGTTTATAGTTTAGTGTTTATTCATTGCATATTACGTATTCGTACCTAGTGATGTCGTCACAAGCTCAGAAACGAAAGCACAAAACACTGACAATCAGAGAAAAATGTGATATTTTAGACCGCCTAAATCGCAACGAATCTTTTAATACTTTAGCAAGTGAATACGGGGTAGGCCGATCTTCAATTCATGACATTAAAAAAAACCAACAGAAGATTAGACAGTTCGTGTCAACTACAGACTGTGGACCAGGAAACAGACAGACACTCAAGGAATCTGAACAACCAGTAGTGGAAGAAGCCTTATACATGTGGTTTCTTCAGGAAAGAAATAGGCATACGCCCATTTCAGGACCCATGTTGGCCATGAAAGCTAAATATTTTTATAAGGAAATAATGAAAAAAGATGATTTTGTAGCTAGCAAGGGATGGCTAGAACGTTTCAAAAGTCGTCATGGCATACGTTTAATGACTATTACAGGAGAGAAACTTTCTAATGATGCCACCTGCATAGAGCCATTTAAATTGAGATTTTTGCAAAGGGTGAAAGATTTAAATCTTAACCCGTCACAGGTGTATAATGCAGACGAATCAGGGCTTTTTTGGCGTGTGTTGCCTAACAAAACTTTTGTTTCCTATAACGAAAAATCCGTACCCGGACGAAAAGTAAGTAAAGAACGTGTAACCATACTACCATGTGCTAACGCTACGGGTACACACACACTAAAGATGGTAGTTGTTGGAAAATCTAATAAACCACGTGCACTCAAAAACATTGATTTACCTGTACACTATTATGGACAAAAAAGTGCGTGGATGACAAGAGATCTTTTCAAAAAGTGGTTTGATGAATGCTTCGTACCAGAAGTTAGAAAATGGCTAAAAGATCATAATTTTCCTCAAAAAGCGTTATTGCTTCTTGATAACGCTCCTGGTCATCCGTCTGAAGAAGAACTGACAACTGAGGATAAATGCATCACTGCGATGTTTCTTCCGCCAAACTGCACTGCACTGATTCAACCCATGGATCAGCATATCATTCAGTTTGTAAAGCAAGATTATAAGAGAAATCTACTTCTGAAAGCCGTATCAAAAGACCAGTCAATAGAAAAAACATTAAAAGAATTTAATATGAAGGACTTAGTTTTTGCTCTTTGTCAATCGTGGAATGAGTTACCTTCATCAACTATTACATCGTCATGGAAAAAGTTATGGCCAGATATAGTCGCCACGCCTACCAACGATCCACAAATCAGTGTACCTTCGGAAGTAATAGAGCAAATTGCTGCTTAAACACAGATAAGTCCAAATGATTTGGAAACCTGGTGCCGTGGAATGGATAAAGAGGAAAATATTTTTCATGAAATGTCTGACGAAGAGATTATAAAAGAGATTTCTAGTCATAAAGCAATAAATGAGGAGGATGATGACGAAGTAATTGCAATTACCCCAAAAGTGTCAGATATGAACGGTTCCCAACGCAAATTGGAATAAACCTGCTATAATTATCCTTACTCCGAGTGGCTAGATATTCATTCGCTTTCTTTCAACGAAGCATGTATCTACTTTGCTCGGATTGTTCGACTTTTGGGACTTGCTATTGTTGATGTTTTGTCAAATGTTTTCAAATTTGTGCTTACCTCTCCACCATAAACGTCTACAACCTAGAGGTGCTTTTTAATTGGTGCAACAAGCATCAATAAGGGTAGGCAGCGAGCATTGTCAAATATTAGATTTGAATGAACAGAATTGAAAACAGCGAAATTCAAATTTGGACTCAATTGTTATTTTTCGTATATTTTATAGAGTGGAATTATGTGAGCGAAAAAAAAATGATTTTGGGAAATATTCTTCATAAGACATTCATTTTATGTTCCTTCCTCAAAACCTAAACAACGAAACTTTTGGAACACACTCTCCACTGGACCCACTTAACTTCTTTGTTGTCAATTTGTGAATAAAAATTTAAAAAAATTTGATAACACATCCAAAAATTGAAGAAATGGTATAATCTGAACGAAGTTGATACGTGCTTACGTATCAACCTCAAGTGGTGAAAATCATTGAAAGAATACAAATATCTTGCCACAAGGATTAGGGTTTACTATAGCATCGAATGACATGGAGTCCCACTATGAGGTCATTGTTTACCCCCGTCCGAAAAAAGATCCTGTTAACGCTACTGACTCCTGTATCGCGCGGACTGTACTTCAACTGACATTTACTTTTAATTTAGATGCATGGAAAGCATCGAAGGACGCGTCCTCCAGACTCGTAACGATTGCGCAAAGCGGATTAAAGAGTCCTTACGCAATGGCACAATGGAGGTTCGATGTACCTAACGTTCCAGAATCACATTTCTTTTTGCGGAGTCGATCGATTATCAAACCGAGATTCTCATTTTTTTAAAAAAGTCTTGAAATTTTTTTGCCTACGAAAACCCAACTTCGTCGGAGACGAGTCAGTCGGCTTAAACGCTACATTCTCGTTTTAATTAGTGGACGAACGCGGTCCGCTAATTGTAAATTTAATTAAGGTCCTTCGACAGATCCGTTATCAAGATCCGCGTGCGTTATCCGTCGGACCTCCGGTCCGGCCTCCCAACCGCCGACGAACGCGGAATCCGCGGATAATTTTTTTTTCCGGCGAACCGACAACCTCCCTCGTTATAAGCGAACATTTCCCATACAATCGAGCGCGGCTTTTGATTCATCGGGTTGACATTCGCCGACCGTCCCTTTTAACCTCTGTCGGTATATACGCGATGCGCCCGGAGCGTACACGACCCGGGCCCATTTGACTTCCACGCATCCAGAAGGGAAGTAGGATATTTCGCGTTTCTTTCGTTTGTCATTATTCGCAGTTGTGCGGTGCGTGTAGCGGGCGGCACCGCCTCCGGCCCGTTTGTTGCCTCCGGCGCTCGCTCCCGAATCCGCGGTAGCCCGGCTCGTTAGCGGGCTAATTGGCACGCACAGCGGTCGGGAGCGGTCACCCACTTCAGGTGCACTTGCAACGTTGCCAAAAACGAAAAGCTGATCGATTTCTATCAACAGAATTTGAATTATGTAGTTAGAATAGTCAACCAAAGTGAATTAATTGAAATTTAAAAAAATTAAAGGAAAATACCATACAACAGAAGCAAGAGCAACGTAGAAAGAGCTATAAAGCTAACCTAACCCAATTGGAGACCACACATAACTTTTGGAAAATGAATATCCTGACTCTATATGATAAGTAGAATCATAAGAACACGCATTCATTTTTCATACAATCGCAAAAACAAAAAATTTAACATTCCCGATACCACGGAGAATAAACCATCTAAGTACATAGGTATACCTTACATTCCATTTTTGTCACATAGATTAACGAAAATTTTGAAGGAGAAAAAGTCGCCGTGGTAGAATCTTTCATTGACTTCTTCGAACCAAAAGGAAAAAATGCAGAAGATCTCAGCAAGGATGTAATTGCGACGATAACGTCAGACAGACTGGACATACAGTATCTGAGAGGACAGGCTTATGACAATTCGTTGCATGCACAAAACACTCACTAAACTTGGCTGGGGTACACGCTGCTTCTAACCAGTGGATTTCGCGACATTTTTAGAACTCTGGAGAAGCGGTTTGCCTTCTTTTCTGTATCAACTGTTTGATGGAACGCTTTAGTTGCCATCACAGATCAAGTAGTGAAACGAGTCACTGAAACGCGCTCGAGCGCTATACATGGAGCTGTCAAGATGCTTAAAAATAAGTTTGAGGTAGTTCTTGAGGTACTGGAACAATTAACAGATTCATCTCAAACTTCCAAAACAAGATCAGGAGCCAGTCAAACTTCCCAACTTTTCGTGGCTTTTGGGCTGCAGTGCTGCCTGAAGTAGATGACGCACAGATTTACCTGCAGCAACGAGGACTTAGCGTGGATAAGTGTGCTCAGAAACTCTGCGCTTTGAAAACCCTCTTATTGGAAAGTAGAGACCGTTTCGTGCAAGAAGCAATTGACTTTGAATAACTCGAAATCGAACTTAAAACGAGAAGAATTCGCAGGAAAAAACGCATGCATGGCGATGAATCTTCTAAAGCTGCACCTTTGTCTCACCAGCAGGAAATCGGTCGAGAGGTGTACGCATCATTCGACAAGATCATTCAAGAAATGACGACTCGATTTCAGCATATTCAAGAAATATCGGACAAGTTCGGATTTTTGATGCCAGCGAAACTTTTGAACAGAAAGTTCGAGTGTGATCTTTCCCATGTATTAGAAGACATCGACAAGGACGAGTTTCAGATGGAGCGGACCATCAATTTGTTGCCTGTTCTGAATCAGACCAACGAACCATTGAGCAGACTAGTCAAACAAAATATTTCTGGAAATGGAACAGAATTCCAAAAAATCGATCGCAAAAACAACACTAATCTTTCCCATCGTGTTGAATCGAAGATTTCTGAAGGCGATTGGAGGGGACTGGCCTGTCACCAGAGAACAACTTACGTGCAGACGGAATAACTTTAATACCCTGGACTACAGGACAATGTTTCACTTGGGATGCGACCTGTTGAGACACAGTTGCCCCTTCACATTTAAAATCATCTTGTAGCGGTGCTGGCGAAGTCGCAGAAGAAGCGGCAAAAGCCAAACTTCGAAAATACAGGTCCCTAATTGAACAAAATCTGATCTCTGTTCCATTCGCCATCGAGACCTTTGGTCCTTGGTGTGATCAGGCATTAGATTTTGTTAAAAAATTAGGAAAATTGATAAGTCAATGAACAGCAGAACCTAGAGCAACTTGTTTCTTGATGCAGCGGATTGGAATTGCAATCCAAATTGGAAACGCATCATCAATGGGAACTTTCTCGAAAAACAAGCCTCTAGATGAAATTTTTTATGTACTTAGCAAATTTTGCTGTTAAATAATGAATAAATTTCACTTTATTGATAGAGGACCACTGCAGCTCCTCCAGTTCATTCAAAAACTCAATCTCGGAATTTTGGTTCCAAATATAGTCATCTTGATTCGTATATATTTGACTTTGGCGATTAGTGTTGCAAGTTGTTAGTTAAGTTTTTCGAAGTTAAAGCTAATAAAAAATTACCTCAGATCTACTATGAGTTCCACTAGACTTTCAAACTTGGCCATATTGTCGATTGAGCAAGCATTGGCTGCTAATATTGATTTTGACAAAGTTATTTCTGACTTTGCTGCTCATAAGGCCCGTGGAATCCGCTTGTAAAACCGCTCATCCTCTTTTACCTTCAATAACAGGTACCTCATTGCCTGTGAAAGGCTTTCGACGAACAATGAGACGAGATGCGAGGAGGAAAATCACGGAACTACAGAAGAAAAACAGGCAGATCTTCAATAAAAAGAGGAAACAAGCCACTAAGTAAAAAGAAGTTGAGAAGGAGATCACCATGGTCCAAAGCAGACAACGACGCCAGCTGATCAAATGAACGAGAGTAGCTGTTTTACTCTACCACCAAATGTCAGCGATTCTGAAGAAGACGATTGAATCGATATTGGACAGCTGGGGGGCAGATGCCAGACACAGAATGGCCGAGTGTGGAATCGCGGATTTGGACTGTATGAATGGGACGCGTGTGTTTGTGTTTGAATGTATAAAATAAGCATAGAATAAGAAAAGGAAAAGTCAGATTGGCGCGCCAATATTGTGGGCGAGGCATTCTGTTCTGAGCTTTGTAGATTAATCGTTGTTCGCTTTGTTTTTTTATATGATTTTTAGGTTTTTTTTTGATATATATCGTTGGTTGGTGACCATTCTCAATTAATTGTCCGTAAACGTAAATCTCACAAATTTGGGGGCTCAGCCGGGATCATTCGGTGAAACTTTTCGAGTAATTTTTACATGTACGAAATACACCAACAAGGCGAAAGCTGCTGAGGATAACGAAGAATCGTTTCTGAATGAGGAATGGCGTTTACGTTAAACGCATTTGCTGACTACTGTCGATACGAAAATATTCACTACATTAAGATCACCACGGGGATGCCAAGAAGCAATGGTCAGGTGGATGGAGTGAAGAGGACTATCATTCCCTTGCTGACTAAGCTGTCTACTCCGAAAGCTGAGAATACAGAGATGGCGTTCAACCCTTCAAACTGCTATTTGGGACAAATGCGCGGTTGAAAGATGACCTGGAAATCTGACAGATCATTGAAGGAGAATGAATAAAGGCTTTCGACGAATAACGAGACGAAATGCGAAAAAGAAAATCAGAAAGCTACAGGAAGAAACCAGGCGGACCTTCAATAAAAAGAGGAAATAAGCCACGAAGTAAAAACAAAATGACTTAGTAGCCATAAAACGACCCCAACTTAGTTCGAGGTTGAAGGTTAATTCGCAATACTTGGGCCCGTATCACATAATTCGGGCATTGCGTAAAGACAGTTATGTCGTTCAGAAGCTCGGAGATAACCCTGGTCCAAAGCAGACAATGGCATCAGCTGATCAAATGAAGATGATGGCAGAAGGAATGGAGGAGAGTACCTGTTTTACCCTACCACCAAATGTTAGCGATTCTGAAGAAGGCGCTAAATCGATGCTGACGTCTGGAGGCAGATGTCAGACACAGGATGGCCGAGTGTGTGGGTAACTTAAGGTTTGAATGGGTAAAATAAGCATACAATACGAGTAGGAAAAGTCAGATATTGTGGGAACGTCATTCTATTCTCAGCGTTGTAGATTAATGGTTTTCTGGTATGTTCTTTTATATGATTTTCAACTTTCTTATTTACCATATATCGTTGATTGGTTCGCGGCCATTCTTAATTGATGACCCGTAAATATAAATCCCAAAAGAGTAACGACGATTTGTTTTGCGTTGGCGTTTGCCAAGTGTTATCAACTCTAACACTGACACCAACTTTATAGATGTCAACTACATGTTACAGAAATTAGGCGAACTGGTAAAGATAAATCGGAATGCTTTACAGGAAAAAATATTTCGCAAGGATTTTATACTGGCTTACTCACCATACTTTGGTGATCTTTGAGAAGTGGAGATAAAGAGCGCTAAAAATCATTTAGGGTGCGTTGTAGAAACTCTAGTTAAACCGGCAATTACCTGACCAGTGGAATAAGTTGAACAGAGGTTTAACTGACAATGCGCAGTATCAACCTTGGTTAGCGAATGGTTGGCTAAACCTTGATTTCGCTATGTTGGCTGCATTGAAAAATAGGCAGTAGATCTTTTAAATCATAAATTCAATGTTTATTGAGGTTAAGAAAAAATTCAAATGAATTTGGTATAAGCGAAAACAAAATTCACGAACATCATCAAATGACAAATTATGGATTTACCCAATTTCTGCGAAAACTTAGACAACGGTAAACTTGTAAATTACCTGTTTCCATTGTCGGCAGTATTCCTTTCTCAAACAAAAGGGTAATAAAATTGAGGTAGAAGATGGAAAACCGTAGTTATCGTTCTTCTCTGAAGCCCGGAAGTATTCGGTACCTGACAAATTTAATAACAGCCAGTCTTGAGAGAATCTTCGAACTGTTCACTTGGCCTATATTAATTGTTGGTTACTGGTTTTTGTTGCTAGTGCAAAAAATAAAATGGGTAAGGCAAAGTATGAATGTATTACTGATTAAATAACTAATATTTTGAATATTCTAGGTAAAAGAGAGAAAAATTTCTCATCTTCTGAGAAGCACACTCTTGTGACATTGATGAAAGAAAAGTATGCTGATATAGAAAATAAAAAAACTGATGCTGGCTCCAACAAGACAGGAAAAAAGCTTGGGAAAATGTGGCGAAGGACTTTAATTCTCTTTCTGGGTCGGAAATAAGAAGTGCAGAATCTCTGAGGAATAAGTACATCAATTTGAAAAAGAATAGTAAAAAAAATATGCCGATAACAAAATGTTATTATTTCAAACGGGAGGTGGTGGGTATTGCCACATTGAATTGAATGACACTGATGTGGCAATACAAAACATGCTGGGAGAAAGAGCAACAGGTTCTAGTTCTCAATTTGATAGCGACACCACTTGTGTGAATGCCATTGAAATAGAAGAAATGAGAATACAAACAGAAGAAAAAGAAATGGAATCATCTCCGAAACGATTGCGTCTTGACAATATTTCTACAGACTTAGTACAATGTGCTGATTCTGAAGAAGCTCATTTTCCACGAGTTATGAATTCTTCCAAAAATAGACCTACAAGAACTGTACCACCAAAGGACCTTAGGAGCAGGCTAGGGGATTGGGCAAAGGAGAAGGAAAGGGAACAACGACAAAAACAGGACTTTGCTGCAGAGATACACTATTTGAAAATTAAACAAATGCGTGAACAGCATGAGATCGATATTCAAATAAAGGAAGAAGAACATGAGCAGAAGATGCGACACAACGAGGAAGAACATCAGATGTTAAGATTTAAATATAATAATAATAATACCTCAATATAAACAATACAATAGATAAAAATTACTTCATTATAAACGTCCCTGAAAACAGGTATTGATCAAATTACTGCGCACAATATTATTAATTTGTCTGTTATTAACTTCTGATGCTTCTTCTAAATCCATTTCTATGGACGTCATTGCCTCCTGCGTGATTTCAGGAGCATCTTCTCCTATTTCACAGGCAATGTTATGCAACACTGCACATGTTACAACGATGGCTTCAACTTTGTTGCTATCCAAACGAATTCCAAACGATAAAGTTGGGAACCGTTTCTTTAATACACCAAAACAGCGTCCAACAGGATTCCTTGTTCTTGCTTGCGACAAGTTGAACAAATGCTGTGCCGCTGTTTGGGGATTTCTTAATGGACTGATAACAATTGTTATTAAGGTATCCCTTATCGGCAACAACTAAGCTGTCTCCAAATTCTTGCGATTCTAATCGTGCTCTCAGCCGAGAGTTATTAAAAATTGTACTATCATGGCATGATCCTGGCCATCTGCACACAATGTCTCTAATTTTCAACGTACTATCGCAAACCACTTGGACGTTGAATGAAAAATACCCTTTTCGATTCCTATAGTACTCGGGGTTTTCGCCACCGGGAGACTGTATTTTAACGTGTGTACAGTCTAGAGCGCCAATGCACTTTGGAAAGTTCGATATGTTAAAAAAACCTTCCTTAACTTTGTTTATCTCAGGTCCACAAGGCATTTTTATGTGATCTCTTCCAAGTTTCGCTATACTGTTTAGAACATTTCAGATGAAACGGCTCGCTGTCGATTTATCCACTTCTAGAAAATCTCCAGTAGCTTGTAATACCATCCCAGTTGCTAAAAACCGACGGGTCGCCAGCACTTGATCTTCTGAAGAAACGGCTACGTGGCTATCGGATTAATAGTCATTAGTACAGCAAACAAAATAACCTATGTTTTATCACTTACTCATTTCTCAAACACACAAGGTCATTTCTGATGGTATTAACTATACGAGTTACAGTCGATTTAGATAAACGAAACCTTTTGAAAAATTCTAAATCATTCCATTTTTTAAAATGATTTATTCGCTTTCGAAAATTGCTCGGAGATCTGGGAAACGCAACCAACTCGACGAGTTCTAAAAAGTCCTCATCATCCGTCAAATCATCGAAAATCGAACGCAGTTCTTGCACACCTCTGCCAGACATTTTCAACAAGCTGAAGAAACGAAAAACCGTAGTTGCAACAAGTCTCGTAGCACTGTGAAATGTCAACAATGTCACTTTCACTTTTGGCTCAACAGTCATCGGCGGTTAACCCACGAATATTCAGCGGTTACGAAAACAGTGGTTTAACCCTCAACGTAATTTCAAACTTACCAGTTTTAACTTTAAGAAAGGTTTAACTAAGGTTGCTACAACACACCCTCAATGTGCAAAAAAGCTAACACCCTCCGATTTACTCTTTCTACGACTTTTAGCGCCAGCTTGCCTACTCCTCGGACGCTTCGATGACGTCGGTTTCGTGCACGAAACGAATATCGTGAACTCCCGACTACAGGAGTAATGACGCATACCGAGGTTGCATAAAATTTTTGGATACACTTGCGAAAAGGCCACATTAGCGATTTACAACGCTAGTAGGTGGTTAAAGCACTTTCCCAGTGTCACCGTTCTCATGGAAACTCGGTCCAGTTGTGAACCCGCAGTTGTCCGGGAGTTGACGAGACCTTCTTGTGATGAGATTGTGCGTTTTACCCGCGGAGCTTTGCATCATTTGGTGATATTCTTAGGCAGGGTGTATGATCGCGTCACCAATGTACGCAGCTGATTATCCAATATGCTCTTTCCTCCACCAATACATCGTAGATAGAAAGTTTTGATACATCGTTCGTTGGTCCGTTGTAAGAATATGGGTTGCTCGTCGTGTTTGAAACAACAAAATGGATGTGAAGAACGTTTGAGGATCAAAATTCGCTATACTATCGAATGCAAAGTTCGCAAGTTGGTCAGCTATGCGTTTCGACCCTTAAGTCGATCCTTCGGCGAAATTAGAACGTTCCATTCATCGTTACCGATTCCGCCGTCCGCCAAGATTAAGATCGCATCTTCCAGATATCGTCCATAAATTCGGCGGTCTCTTTAAGCCTTTGATTTGTATGCAATTAGTAGCGGAAAACGTACGACAACGGGCCGGACCGATGCGGCCGCCGCCGCACTCGGGTAGTAGTATTAACATATCCCCTGGCTGAAGGGAAGCGAGAGATCGAAAGATTGCGACGACTAACGTGACAGGGCCGAATTTCGCTCCCCATTCTCTCTTCTTTAACATTCCCAACCCCACTTCGACCGACATACGCGACCGGACGAAAGGGGGAACGGTGTCCAATCGAAGAAACACATGTCGAATTAATATCGACTCAATTTACACGGACGAACCGAAATAGCAATTTGCCGAGCGCGCACGCGGTTGTGGTATTTTGCATTTCGATATGTGGAGATATATTATTTCGATTTAATTGGGACAGCTGGACCGGAGACACGACAGCTCTTTTATAACTGTCTACAGGAACACAAATACACAATTTGCGATTGGAACGTTACCGACAGGACCGGATTACTTTGCGAAACCCACACTGTCACAGCAGAGTTGGGCAGATCAACTGGCAAGGAATTACTACGACATCACGAAACTTGTTGGATAATGGAAGAATAACAATAAAAAACGGGTACAATTAATTTTGGTGACAAAAGTTTGATGTTGATTAAACATGAGTCACAACGTACGGAATAGAAGGTCCAGTCGATGGATCTTTCATAATACCGGAAACATGACCACTTCGGATCTGGTTTCGCGCATCAGTCAGATTTGCATTTTTATCGATATTGGCGGTCGGATAGTTTTCGTATAGTACTGTTGTAAAACAGAAAGTCCGTCGTCGCGTTTTTGAATTGCTTCATATTCATGAAGGTCCCGTCTGTCCGTCTCTACGTTCGAACGTCGTCGTAGGTGTAGCCCTTACAAGCAACGAAGAAGCGCTGCGACATCGATTCCCGCATGTCGCGCGCTTTTTATGCGTCGTATTTCATGAATCGATAATTAGCGGCGCTATCTGGTCCGTCCATCGACCGTTCGATGCCAATGCAGATAGCGGGCATCGCCATCGTGTGTGGCGAGCCCGATTATAATAATCGGAATTAAAGTCCGAGAAGAAGCGAGTATGTGCAGACAGCCACCGCCGCCGCCGCCGCCGCCGCGTCGTCCGAACGGTACCTACGACCGCCGCGTTCGCGCCAGCTCCTTCGGCAGCAGCGGTCAGGAGTCGATCCTTTAAAGATCTGCCAGAAAAGCCCAGATATGCGTCCGACCAGAAACAAGGAAGTTGTGATCCATACTTTCCAGACATCTCGTTTTTTCTCGGTTTGCAGGTTGGAGTCTTATCGTACCCACATCGGTGCGCATGAACGTTGTTCACGATACGTGACAATAAATACAGATCGAGAAGATCCCGGTGGGTACGTCTTGAACTAAGATTTTCCATGGTTTTCAACGCTCCATATCTGATAGATCAGCGTCGACTACTTGATGGGTAACGGTTAATCATGAATCACTTCTTGTTAGTTCTTATGGGTCCCATTAAAAGCATTGGTTGATCATGCGATGTCTCAAAAAGTGATTCTTCAAAACTCACCTAAATTTTCGTTGAGTTCTTTTATTTCAAGCGATTCGAAAATGAAGCTTGGGTTCAACGTAACCGCTTGTTCATTATGTTCATCACAGCACACCTGTGGTGGCATTGGTAGCTCAATCGGCGTAGTACTCACCTACTACCCAGAAAAACCGGGTGCGAATCCCGGTAAATTCCAACTCAATTTGAAAATGCCAGCGTGCTTCGGAAGGCACGTAAAGCCGTTGGTCCCGGCTATATACAGGTGTCCCATAATTAGACCGACAAACTTCTGTTGGATGTTCTAGACATTATTCAAGGTCGATTCGTCCAAAATTACATTCCAAATATGCTTACTTGAGGAGCTGGTGCCCTCTGAAGATGACGTTCGGGCAAAACGACTTAAGTCGACTTAATCGCTTATTTGCGCTCAGTAAACCTTAATTTATTAGTACAGAACTTAAAACTTGAATAAAAAGTATTTTGAACCACTAAAATAAGATAATAAACGAAGAAAGCCCGTGAAAATCCGTCACGCTCGGTGCTCCCACTGCCCGCCACTCGCTCAGCTGATTCGTCCCACGTACAAGAACCGGTCTTTGTACAGCGCGCAAACATTTGTTTGTTACTCGTTTTTCGTCAAAAGTAGTGAATAAAATGAATGAATCGACAACAGAGACTTCTAGCTCTAATGTTAGTGTTGCAAAAGATATGAAAAAACGTACAAGACGTGAAAAGTGGCAAAAAAACAGAAACAAAAGGAGGCGTGCGCACGGTAAAGGTTATGTCACTCAAAAAAACAAAACCGAAGTTCCTCCAAAAAAATTTGTTTTCATTACCAATTGTTGCCGTTACGATTGTCATAAGAAATTCAATTTAGAAAATCAAAAAGAAAAGTTTGAAAATTTCTACTTATTAGCTGATGAAGTGGATCAAGATACCTTTTTGATGAGATGTGTTGAAAAAGTCAATACAAAAATGGCAAAAGAAGGACCCAAAAGAAAAAATAGAAGTAATTCGTGGATTTATAATTTAACTGTGGATGGAAAAAAAGAGAGAATATGCAAAAATTTTTTGCAAAACTTATTTCAAATATCTGAAGGTAGAATGAAAACGGTTCTTGGATTTTGCAGTCAAGGTCTTTTGGCAGCAATAGAAAGACGTGGAAGTCATTCGAATAGACCTCACGCTATTCCAAAGGATACTTCGGACATGGTTGAAGATCATTGGGCCAGTATACCTCATAAAAAATCACATTCAAAATATGGCTTACCTTATGCTACACTTTATCGGCACTACTCGCAAAAGTGGCCGCGATTCATCATGCTCAGGCTTGGCCGATTTCGCAAAGTATTTACTGACTAACGAGAAGCCGATCTAATTTCGCAGAATATTTAAGAGAGATGCACAGTGTTTTACATGGATTGACTCGTGAAGATTTCATAAAATTAGTCTATGTTTACGCAATGAAAATGAATCTTGCACACCCACCAAGTTGGGACAAAAATGAAAAAGCAGGAGATGACTGGTTAGCTGGTTTTAGGTTAGAAATCCATCCATTTGCCTCAAAGAGTTTGGGCATAGCGGATACTATATTCGCTTTGCCAGGGTTCGAAAGCCTTTAATGAGTCCTCTAAGTCGTATTTATATCTTCAATTGTTTCAGATGGTTCATAAATATAAACGAAAAACAGATCAAGCTCAGTGGAGTGAAGATACAATGATGATTGCTGTGGCAGAATGCAAGTCTGGGGCTCCACAAACGACAACAAATAAGCCACCTTATGCTACACTTTATCGGCATGTGAAAAGTGGTAGTTCATCTGCTCAGCTTGGCCGATTTCGCAAAGTATTTACTGACGCACAAGAAGCCGATCTTCAAGAATACAAGAGATGGACAGTGTTTTTCATGGATTGACTCGTGAAGATTTCAAAAATTAGTCTATGTTTACGCAAAGAAAAATAATCTTGCACACCCACCAAGTTGGGACAAAATGAAAAAGCAGGAGATGACTGGTTAGCTGGTTTTGGGTAGAAATCCATCCATTTGCCTCAGAGTTCCAGAAGCGACTTCAGTTGCCAGGGTTAAAGGCTTTAATCGTCCTCAAGTCGAACGGTTCTACGAGCTGCTGTCGGAACAGGTAGAAAAACACAAGATCGATGGTAGCAGGATATATAATGTCGATGAAACCGGGATACAAACGTCAACAAATAAGCCACCTAAGGTTCTTTCTACTAAGGGTAAGAAGCAGGTAGGGGTCATTGCTAGCACGGAACGAGGACAAACCACAACAATTGTGTCTTGCTGCAATGCATCTGGATCATTTATACCACCATTCATGAAATTTGCACGCAAAAGGATGCAAGATCGCCTGTGGGATGGTTCTCCTCCAGAAACACAAGGAACTTGCTCTCCATCTGGGTGGATTAATGGAGACATATTTTTGGAATGGATCAGGTTTTTTACTTACCATGTACGACCCACTGCAGAGAGTAAGGTTTTATTAATATTGGATAATCATGAAAGCCACAAATTTTATCCTGCCCTGGAGTATGCAAGTCAAAACCATGTAATTCTCTTGTCCCTACCCCTCACACATCAAACAAGTTACAACCTTTGGATGTTGCCGTATATGGCCCCCTAAAAATATTCTTTGAACAAGAAATAAACCGATTCCAAAAGGCGCATCCAGGAAGGATTGTCAACCAATATGACGTGGCGAGATCGTCCACTCCTGCATATCTGAAATGTGCTACTGCCAACAATGCTGTCAAAGGTTTTCAAACACCCGGTTTATTGCCAATAAATAAAGATGTGTTCGGTGAAGAAGACTACGCACCGTCTTCAACAAGCCTCTGTGATCGTAATGTCGCTAATCAAGATGATGGTCTTCAAACGTTAGCTAATCAAGATAATTCCGAACTCCCTTCGACATCTAGAAAAGGAGCTCAACACGAGGCGGTTGAAACCAACCAATCTGTGACTTTACATGAGGTGGATGATGAAACAGCAACTGAAGTTGATAAATCTTCAGGTCCAAACAGTGAACCGCCAGCTCGTCAGGAAGCAAGTTTAGAATCAAAAATTCAAGGATCATCAAGAGGTCCTTCCACATCAAACTTGGTAGCGTTCGAAATGGCTGTTGATGCCGAAAGATCCTCAACATCAAGTTTTACAAAGTTTAGAAAAGAAAATAAGACTTCAAACAGTTCTAAAGTGTCTATGCCAGGATTAGACAAAGCAACTTTGGTTCCTTCAACGCCTGAAAAAATTGTACCTGAAAAAGATGATTCTACTAAAGATCAAGATGTGGTTTTGAAACGGGACTGTGCCTTGCTTACAGAGATCATATCTTTGCCTGAATTCATTGGTTCTACCACAACGTCAATTGCAGATCTCAATGAGCTAGACCCACTTCAAAGCATGTGGATGAAGAAAATGATTCCTGCATGGAAAAAGGTCCAGAACCATCTGCTTCTGCAATTTATTTCAGCCCCAAAGAGATTAAACCCCTTCCGACACCATGTGTGCCAATGAGTACCCGCAAGCGAAAGATACAAAAGTCAGAAGTTCTTACGAGCACTCCAGTGAAAGAGGAACAAAAAGTTAAGTTTACAAAAATGAATACAACTATATTAAAAAATTTAATACCAAAAATACCAAAAATTATAAAGTTAAGAAAGCTCAGAAAGAAGATACTAATATAAAATATACTTGTTATTTTTGTGGAGAAGATTATACAGAAATAAACGGACAACCAATAGATGATTGGATCCAATGTAGATCCTGTAGCCAATGGAGTCATGAAAAATGTACGGCTTATGAAGGAATAGGCTTATTTATTTGTGACAACTGTACTGATTAGTTTTATTGTAGAAAAATTACTTGTGTTCACTTTGCCCTATCATCCTATCCACTTTATCCGGTGGGTTGGGCAAAGCGGATAGATCTCCTAATGTTATATTATTAATAATTTCGACTAAATTATTAATGTTACGTATTTCTGTTGATTATATTGAAAACATTAATAAATACTGATTTCTAGAAACAAATAATTTTATTTCTATGTAAACTATTTCTGTTTCTACAACACTTCAAACATTAAGGTGTTCACTTTGCCCGGACTTCCCCTATTCTCACAAAAGAACTAAAAGAAAATTTTTTGACAACCCGGATTTAAATACACTTATTCTTTACGATCTTTTTGCAGAAGATTATGAAAAGAAAACCGGAAAAAAAGTGCCTTTTAAGTACAATACATACCACAGATACTACCATGAACATAGTGAATATTGCTTTCGATCACCAAAAACTGACGTATGTGACTTTTGCACTAAGTGTTTAGTGAAGCTCCGAATTAATCCTGATGACCCCTGTAAAGTTGCATACGAAGAACACTTAAAAAAAGTAGCGGAATGCAAAGAGTTGAAAAAAAAGTATGTGCTAGAAAACCGAGAAAACAGGAGCCCAGATGAAAAAAAAATCTACGAAAACACTTTGGTGCTAGAATTTGATTATGCCCAAAACCTGTGACTTCCAAAGCTCAATATTAACTCACACTACTACAAAAGAATACCAAATTTGTACGTATTCAACATTCATTGTCATAATGACAATGAACCCGGACTCATCAATGCCTTCCATACCTTTCATGCAACGCCGTTGGGATGATGTGAACATGAAACGTCTACAAGATCAACAAGTTTTCAGTAACGAAACAGAAAAGCGATACATTTGGCTTCACAAAGGCCCGAGGCAAACAGTTGGCTAAATGTTCTACCGGCAAGATCGTTGGGGACTCTACTAGATAATAATTCGTTCCGGATTATTATCGGTTTACTATTACATTCACAAATCTGCATGCCACACACTTGTGTCTGCGGAGAAGAAGTTGATGGATACGGACATCACGGGCTTTCATGTTCCAAGAGTCAAGGTAGATTTTCTCGCCATCAAGAAATAAATATCATATCACGATCTTTAGTCTCTGCTAAAATCCCATCCCGTCTGGAGCTACCGGGTCTTTGCCGAAATGACGGAAAACGTGTTGATGGAATGACTCTGATTCCCTGGGAAAATGGTAAATGTCTTGTGTGGGATGCCACTTGTGCGGACACTTTAGCTCCCTCACATATTGGTTACAGTTCAACCGTCGCTGGTACAGCAGCCTCAAAATCGGCTAAAAACAAGAAGAGGAAATACATGGAGCTTCGTGACAGAAATTTGACATTCTTGCCATTTGCAGTAGAAACTTTAGGACCCTGTTGTGAGGAAGCAAATGAATTTGTGGAAAATCTGGGACGAATACTTTCAGCCCAAACAGGCGAAGCTCGGTCAAGGCTCTTTCTGGCTCAGAAAATCGGCCTCGCAATTCAAAAAGGAAACGTAATATCAGTGATGGGGACCTTTCCTCTTTCAAAACCCTTATCCGAAGTGTTTTTTATATTAGAGCCCATTAGCTAGCATTTTTATTTAATTATAATGCAAAATCAAGATAGAATTTTTTTTTTCTGTTTGTGTTGCTGAAAATTTGTGAAATGTTGAATAAAAAGTATAATATATGACAGTAAAATGTTTAACTTTTTAGAGTGCGATGGAAAAAAATGCAAATTCGGTGTGCAGTTTCCTAGAAGATTTTATTAAAAAAAAAATAGCGACAAACTGTAACTACAAAACAATAGTTATTTTTTCTGATTCTGCCGGAGGTCAGAATAAAAATTTGGCCGTAGTCAAATTTTGCACTTGGTTGGCGCAAAAACTTAACGTTGAAATTCTTCATGTCTACCCAGTCCGAGGTCATAGTTACTGTCAATGTGACCGAAATTTTGGCATTTATGGGACAATTTTAAAACGAAAAGAAAAAATTGAGACTCCTATGGAATACATTAACATCATGAAGACCGCAAGGCACAATCCTAAACCTTTCGAGGCAGAATTATGCCCCAATCTATTAATGGATTGGACAAAAGGCTTGGGTGTTATGTATGCAAAGACCCCTAGGCTGAGAAAAAAAGTTTTTTCTATTCAAAAATGTGCCCAGATTCGTTATAACAGTCTCAGCGAAGTCCGCGCATATCGTGGTTATACAGATGATCACCTCACCTTTAAAAATTTTCAAAAAACAAGAGTTACTTTACAATTATCGCCTGTTGAAAAACCTGGGATTAATAAAGATAAAAAGAAAGATATGTAGTTTTTCATTCCATTTTTAAACGAAGAAAACCGAGAATGGTTAAAAGCTGTTACAATGATGGGCAAAAATGATCCTGAACCAAGTGACCTTATGTCTGATGATGAAGAATTAAAAGAGGAGTGATATTTTTAATAAATTAACTAATAAATATTTTTTTTAATGTTTTTTTTTACTTAAAATCGATGAAACTGAACCTACAGAACCCGTCGGATGGAAAAATTTTTAATAATTTTTTCATTTCAAATATTTAAGTAGGTTATTTTTATTAATAACACCTGAATTCAATGTGATTGCCTTCTTAATTAGTTACTCTTCACGTTTACAAAGTTTTTTTTCATCAAATTAACTTGAACGTTGTTAAAAAACTATTTGAAAACTTTAAATCGATTTTATTCAAAACTAAATTTTTGGGGTTAAGTCGTTTTCCACCCAACGACACATATATTTCCAAAACGGCTCCATCAAAATTATTGAAATTTTAAACCATACCTAATATCAAAAATACGCAACGAATGGTTTGAATGAATTTTTCCCATGTCAAGCATAGGCGTATCTTATTGGGGGGGTAAAGGTTATTTTTACTGAAAACTTTTTACCTTTTATTTTTTACAAGGTATGCATCAAATTCATATACTATGATATATTTTCTCGCAGAAAGGTGCCCTTGTGTCATATAGCCCAGATGCACAGGTTTTGAGAAAAATCGATTTGAAATTTTTTCTCGGTTTATTACTCGATACTGGTTATCTAAAGAATCATAATGATGTAAATGAAATGTCAATTTCTTGCACTTCTTTTCTGATATTTTATCGAAACTTTACCTCATAAAACAATTTTTGCGAAATACGTGACCACCATTATTTTAAATGCGTGAATTAATGAAAATTTTTCTTGTAGAAATCATTGTGTTGCCGCAAAGATTAGTGAAAATTTTCCGTGTTAAGTTATCCCATTAATTAAATTCATTTTAAAAGTTGTCTCATGCTTATTTCGGAACAATTTTTTCTGAATTAAGTATCTCTAAACACAAAAATCGCTCTTTATTATGAACATGAGCATTGAGTAATAAACCGAGAAAAAATTCGAAACCAATTTTTCTCAAAACATCTGGGAGATATCACAAAAGAGCACCTTTCTTCAACAAAAAATATCATAGTTTATGAATTTGATGCAAAATTCGTGAAAAAATGAAAGGTCAAAAAGTTTTCAGTAAAAATACCCTTGGCCCCTCCAGAATGATACACCTATGCTTGACATAGAAAAAATTCACTAAAACGATTCGATGTGTATTTTAGGAATTAGCTAAAATCTACAATTTCAATAGATTTGGTGAAGCCGTTTAGGAGATATGTGACAAAAAGTCTTGACTGGACGTCATCTTCAACGGGCTCCAGCTGCTTAACAAAGCATTTTTGGGTGGAGTGATTTCGATTGAATCGGCCTAAAATAATATCTACAACATCCACCAGAAGTTTGACGGTCTAATTATGGGACATTCTATATATATACCGGGTGTATGGACACACCGGAAAATCTCGCTAATTATTGGCGCTGGAAAAAATCTTTCAATGGAAAAGTTTTAGGAAATGAAACGGCGCATCGGATGATGACCTTAAATTTGACCCTGGGGGTGACTTTCAAGATAATTCGAAGGTCATATTGATTTTTTTCAAATTTGAATATCATGGAAAAGGTAAAAAGGGTAAAATGGTAAAAGGGAGATAAAATTCCTTTTCCAACGATATAAATATCATTGGTGTCAACTTGAACCGGGAGGTCATTTTAAGGTCAAATCTACAAATTAGGTGATGTTGGTTTTCTCGAGTCCATAACTAAGAAAATAGGGGACCTGGAAAAACTTTCAATACAAAAGCTTCAGACGCATCTGATGGTGACCTTAACTTTTACTTGGGGTTGGGCGATACACAGGAGTGATATAAGGACAAAAAATTTGAGATGTGCGCTATACATTCATGTGAAGCAGATCGGATATGAAATGGATATGGATAATGTACGAATACTGGATGGAAGTCATGAACTGAAAAAACGACTTATACTAGAAATGATACATATAAAAGAGCAAAAAAACCCAATTAACAAGAAAAGTGACGTACAGGACCCGAGTTGTGTGTATAGTTATGTGTTAACGTTGCCTAAGCGAAGACGACGAACATGAATTGGTATGTCTTAGTTCGATGCTCTTATGTCAGAGTTTTTAGGTTAAGATAATAATTTTCTTAATACATTTGCACGAGGTTTTGTTAGCGATTTGGAGCTTGAACTTTACGTAGGAGAAATTAATTCTGTATTTCATTGACGAATGCTTGTTACTTTAACATCGATTGAGGACTTGAGTTTCTGTATGTTGTTGTTTGCTTGTTTCACATTTGTAAGGGATTACTTTGTAGGCAACCCGAAGAGGAGATGAAGTATTTCGAAAGCTTGGTGAAGATTAAATAAGTCAATTCAACTGAGTAGTTCTGTCGAAAAAACCCTTAAACCATCCTGTAACATATATATGTAAGAAATTCCGTCTTTATAAATACGTATCTCTGTCTCCATTCGAGTCGACCGGTAAATACCGGGATTGTAATTTACCTTTAGAATTTGGATTGTAATAACCTGAATCGGACACGAACGTACATCTGCCGACGAAGTCGACTTCAGTTGTTTTTCTCCCGTTAAAAGAGCAATACATTGTGAAATTTCTAATACGTTTTAATAATCTCATCGGCGATTGTGGGCCTTTTGTTGCGATTCAGGTTGGTTGTTTTTTTGATTTGTTATTGTTAAGTATTTGTGGGATATTACAGTGTTTTTTCTGCATCGCACGGTTCTTCAGTTCCTGTGAGACCTAACTTACATATATAGGTATATAACATTCCTTATTTATAATAAAAGTAACACACAATAGTAAAGTAATGCCGCCTAGCGCAAATTGATAAAAGAGGAATTTGGAATCATCATTGACCTAAATGTCAACTTCCGAAATTCATGGAAGTGAATCAACAAAGATGATTAATAGTTAAGATACTTGAAGGCGTTCTTTATAGAAATCATATCATTAGAAACTAGTGAAATAAAAATATAACGTTTAATATAAAAGAAAGGATTTCGTATACGCAGTTAAGTTCAGTTATCAGAGGCATCCAGTTCTTACCAAAACTTGTAACCAAATGCTATTCTGTTTCTTTACTCATTCGACGAATTAATTGTGCTACTCATCTTTATACCGTCGTCTTACTTAATTATATGGACGATAAATCCTGTCCTCACTCAAAACCAGAAGATCCAAAGTAAAAATTGATTCTGGTGATGAAATTTTGCGAAAACTCTTGCCAAAATGCAATAAAATGTAGAATAAACGTCTCCAAATATAAAAACGTGCAAATTTCTTCACCTTTTTGCTTGATGGAATAGCTGATAATAATAATAATAAAAATAATAATATTATCATTATTATTGTGATACTGCAGGATGTGAACAACAAGCATGTCGGAAACAAGATTTTTAGTCATTTTACGATGTCTACGTTTTGATGACCAGACTAATCGTGCAGAAAGGCAAAAGCATGATAAGCTGGCGGCTATTTCTACTATTTTTGAGAAATTCGTCACAAATTCTCAAAAACTTTACGAAGTTGGCGAGTGCGTCACTGTTGACGAGATGTTGGTGAAGTTTCGTGGCAGAAGCTACATGATCTCGTACATGCCAAAGAAACCAGGAAAATAAGGGCTTATTGTGCGCGCCTTGTGTGACGCCAACAACAACGGCTATATTTATTCTGGTAAAGGTTCTGATGGCATTGGGTTATCAGAAGATGAAAAGACTCAATGCGTTATTCGTTTGACGAAACCAATTCAAGGGACCAATCGCAACGAGACCCCAGACAATTGGTTTTCGTCCATCGAACTTGTAGATGAACTGTCAAAGAGAAAAATGAAGTATGTTGGGACTGTGAAGAAAAATAAGAGAGATACCAAAAAAATTCCAACCAGGGAAGTCTCGAGAAATTCAGTCAACTTCATTTGGTTTCACTAAAGATAAAACTCTGTGTTCATATGTCTCAAAGAAAATAAAGCCGTTGTCTTGATATCTTCTATGCATCACAGTGACACAGTAGACGAGGCCTCCAAAAAACCTGAGATAATACAATATTATAACTCCACCAAGGGAGGAGTGGATGAGACGGATAAGAAGTGTTCAATTTATTCGAGCAGTCGACGAACAAGGAGGTGGCCTCTGGTGATTTTTTATAGAATCCTCGACCTGTGTGGTGTAAACGCTTACGTTCTACACAACCAGCATCAGGCCAAAGAAATCGAGAGAGAAGATTTTCTCAAAGCATTAGCACGGTCTCTGGTAGTTCCTAGTATGCAAAAATGTGCTCTAAATTCAAATTTGCAAAAGGAGTTGAAATTGGCATTGACACGAATTTTAGGTGCAGATATGCCTGCTGGAGAGTCCTCTACATCGGAAATGAATGATTCTAAGCGAAAGCTGTGTCCGTCAAGATTAAAACGAAAGACTAACTACGCTTGTGTAAGTTGTAAACAAGCGATTTGCCTGCAGTGTTCCAAGCCCGTGTGCAAAGACTGCCAATAATGTTACCAATATTGGACCATTGTCAGTTTTTTTTTTTTTTTTTTTTTTTGAGAAGTACATTTTTTGTTTTTTATATTCGTTAAACCTTAGATTTAAAAATATTTTAGTTGATTGTTCAAAATACTTTCATTTCAGGTAAAATTTAGACTGAAAGTGCCTTAAAATGATAATTTGTTAAAATTTATAAAAAATAAAATAAGTTTTGGTTAGATACATGTGAAGTCTGTAAGATTGAGACCTCTAGTTGATAATAATAATAAAAACCTAATAAAAATAAAAGCATCTAATCATTAATTTTACCATGAAATATAGCAATCTGTGAGACCTCGCGTCCATGGTAGTGTGACAAAAAAAGGACGTGCATAGTTAAAAGTTAAAAGGAAAAAATCATATGGAAGAACTCCTTCAACGCGTCTTTGGAACTCAGGCCAGAATAAAATGGGGAAGCATAAAACTATGATGAACACCTCTTTGTTTGTGGACATTACTAGTTTTCTCTAAATCATTCGCACGTGTATTTTTTTTCAAAAATATCAAATATACAAATTTGATAGTGGTTGTTTTTGAATCCAGAACTGCAAAGCGTCCCTGCTGATTTAATGTATTCTTGAAAAGTTTGCTCATACAGATTCTATCGTGCTCCCATACAAATCGGTACCGAACGATTTCCGAGAGATTTACAGACGTTCCACCGTATACACATGACGTCTTTCCATTATCGAAACGTATATCTTGTTCGGATGCCACCGGAACGAAACGCAGCGGAGATCGTTTCGTGACATTTCCCTTATATTCTCCGAGGCTTTCCTTCAGTCGAAGGCTCTTCATTATGCGTTCGTAATGTTTTATTAATCCGCGGCGAAACAAATGAATTCCGGTCTTTTTTCTCAGCATCCAGCATCGGACTGCGGCGTACCGATCGGAATTGGAAATGCACACATATCGAATTTAGTCGGGGAGCTCGTAAAGTCGTTCGCATTCGTAGGTAATTTGTTACCGAGTCACAAAGATTGAAATACCGCACGAAGCAAAGGAGAAATTTCAACATCCGGTAAATCAGCTGCGAAACACTAAAATCCACTCGTGAGATACAAGAGCGCAACAAATTGATGACGAGCAGGGGCGCATATATATGACAAAATGCCGGTCGGCCTGCGACCCGACTAAACGGACAAGGTGATCGATTCCCGTTTTCTCCTTGTCCGTAGTATTATGTCTGAACGCGCCTCTTTTTTCGCGTATTCGGGACCGGGCCGACACGCAAATGCACTTAGGGCGCGACGGGGTCGCTTCTGACAGCCTACAAGGATGCACTTATGCAGGAACACGCTGCACCATCTGCACCAGGACTCACGCCGCCGACGTCGAAAAGGGAACGACGACACGATCTCATCCCCAACTTTACACAATATCCACCAAAGAGGACTGGAAACCATCACCACCGTATACATTTAGTTGTCATGTACTTTCACACTATGAGAAACATTATGTCAAAAGTAATCTGAATTATTTAAATCAACAATGAAATCCCTCGAGTATAAACCGCCGGTGTTTTGTTATCGTTATGATCAACAAGACTATACCACATGACAACGACACCGCCTCGTACAAAATAGATTTTGTACTAAGTCACCATATAGAAAGTCACCGTTTCATCAGGAAGAAATTCTGATTCATATGCTCAATATGTACTTCAAATCAAATATATTTGTGCCTCAGTAGTAATGAAAAAAAAATACTGCAGACATATAACTTTGTATGCGCACGAGGACAATTTCAGGTTTCGCTCTCTGACTGATGTCAGTTCGGAATCGAAGATGATGTTTTTCAATCGATTTCACTCGCTCAGTGGAGCACCCACCCGGGAGCCATTCTATATGTTGCATGACGAAATAGAAAATTTTCTTGAAGAAAGAGGCAAAGAAATTCTTATTCTAACAAATACTGCTTGCTGTAGGGTAAACCAGGCAAATGTGCCCCAGTCGATAACGTGCCCCACTTGAAAAACTGACAGATGAAATTCAAATTTGCCGCTAATTTAGGCGTAAAACGTCAGTGACGCTAGTATGGCTGCCATGTAAACAACAGTGAGAAAAAGACATCCAAAGGTATGTACGACCACGTGAATTTGTTTTGCATTGTTTCCCCATAAGTTAACGTATTTGTTTGATGAGATAGTCATTTTAAGAAGTTTTTATCTAACACTAACCTCCTTAAAGTTTTATATGCATACAATTGCGTTCCGTTTTTGCTAACGTTTGTTATTATGTTGAAGTGGGGCACATTACACTGAATGTTGGCAAATTCGCCCCGATTGCTATCAGGTAAAGTGCCTCATGTTTAAATTATTATTATCTGCCTAATATTTGTTTCTTTTTTTTTCAGGAAATGGGAAAGGTTACAGATCCAAGAAAATGGACGGAGGAAAATATGATTAAAGCGGTGGAGGATGTTACTCCCCATGTAGAAAGTCCGACCGTTTGCCGATGTTGACCGCCGGTGTACCACCGGCCCAAGTCCGGGCCAATCTTGGCACCCGATTGTCGTCTACCAGTACTGTGCCGGCGTTGGGCCAGTAGTTCGGACAATCTCCTACCTACTCTAGGTTGCCAGTGGTTAGACAACGTTGGGCCGGCGATGGTTAGAAAGTTCGAATATATTCGTCAACGCGTCCTTGAATCAAAACGCGAAGCGAAATTTTCTTTCGGAGGTCATCACGGCGGAAGGGCGAAAATACGATAAATGGTCGATCATGAAAACTGAAATAAAAACTGCGTCATCGTTTGAATATTGCTACTATAGTAGCAATATATTATTTTGTGTCTATAGACACAATAGATAAGTTGTTATTTTAACCTTTGTTAAACTTTTTAACACGTTGATAAGACATTGAATGTAAAGAATGAACACGCTGTATAAAATTACTTACACCGAACAGAACGTAAGGAACAGTCCAAGGAAAGTAACAATTTCAAGTTCAATATTCAAGTTCAATAGGTACCTCTTGTCGCAAAAGTTGTTTGGGTGAAGATTAGGAAGTTTTTATAATCAGTAGAAAGAGTCATAAACCGACCCATTAAATTGACCGATCCAATCGGTTAAGAAAGGCATCGAAGGGACACGCTCAAATAAAAAATACAAATTGTATTCCAAAGATGCGTTCGTAAGTAATTCAAAATTATATGTCGGTAATACATTTATATCACTGTATTGAATAATTAATCACTTATCGTATAATATCCTCGTTGACCAAAGAGGAACAAAAGCTCCCATATGTTCAGTTCAGTGAATACGACAAACGTCCGTTCCGAGAATTGGGGACAGATTTCGAAAGCGTATCGAATGAGTAGAGTGGTCGAAAAATCTTCAGCTGAAAGAATATTCCAGATGAAACAGATGTTTTTTTCCCCTTTTTCATTCACTTGGCATCGTTTCCCTGTGGAAGACAGTCGCAAACGGTTTGGAAAAAAGAAAACGCTCACGAAGTTCTCGTCAAAAGTTCGCAAATAGAAAATATGCCTAGTGACAAAGTGATAAAAGTGTAAGTACATGGATATTTCTTTGTCTACATATGTGATGTTTAACATTTGAGTTTATGATTTCTTCATTATTTACAGACTGAAAAAGACGACTGTATTCGTACTAGTTTGTTTTTTGACCACCAATACACGACTTAAAGAAGTCGAATTAGTACCGAAATCGTGGGTTGTTAAAGAAAGGGGTTGTTAGTATTGCTTTTGTCCGACGAAGGTAGATTATGTTTTCATGGTTGATTGGGTCAAATCCCAGAGAAAACCAAATATTGCGTGGGATGATTGGGAAGTAGACATATTATCAGAATGTGGTAAGTTGAAAGAAATATTTCGATGAATTATCTAATTTTTTTTATAGCTAAGAAAAACTACTATTCTTTAGTAAACTATGACGAAGGATTACGCCGACTACAAAGAGCATTCGTGTCGGAATGTCTCATAACAATACAAATAAACAGATTACTTCTTCTACCACAGAAGGTATACTATTAAATTTGCCGCCCATAAAGGTCCCCAAAAAAGTTTTTCGGAAATTAATAACTGTTTGGGAATCAAAATGCCAATCGAAAACATTGAAAATTTTTTGGCATTCCATGAAGAGATCGCGAAAAATGAATAAAAAAGCTCGGATCTGGTAAATTTTAATTATAAAATTATGATTAGAAAAATTCTTATGGTTTGGCAATATTTTTTTCAGAAAATCATCCTCAACAATATTTGCGGAATAAAAGATAGTTGGCACGATGCATTAACCGAAATAATGAAGCACATTTTAAAAAAAAATGTTCAATTATTGTACAGTGGGACCGGCAAAAAAACGAAGACTGCACAGAAAAGGAATTTTTCGGGGACAAACATATATTCTCTTATGGGAGGTAAAAATAATTTATTGTATTTTAAATTTTTTCATGTCGTTTTCATATTGAACGTGCATATAAGTATATTATATTTTTTCAGATGTTTTGAAATCATGGTTCAATGCAGAAAAATCTGCTATCCTAACAAAAACCAGCCGTTGGTTATCAGGAGCAGCAGATAGGGAGGGCGGAACTCTTTTTCTTTTTAGTCAATTATTATCAAATATATATTACATATTTCTTCAGGTTAATTTTAATTTTATATTTTCACTTGTATTTCTATTTTTAAATCACGTTTATATTATGTCGCAAATATATTCATCTTTTTAATTTTTTACAACTGATTCAATTTTTTCCCATATCATGTAGATACCTTGTATTTTCTATTTCTGCGTAATTTGGAAATGATTCAATTGTTATGGATAAAACAAAATTATTTTTCAACGTCACTTTATTATCATACATATAATTAGACCAAGTCTAATTACCTTTCAATTAATACCAATAAAATGCTGGGTTACGTTACCGGTAGAGCGTCGGCTGCCAGTTCAGGCCCAACGTTGGTTGCCAGCACTGGTCCAACGTCGGCAACCAGCGTTAGTAAGAAAATGGGTGTAAATGAAGCGAGTCGTTTTTATGATATACCGTCAAGAACTTTGCGAAGACATATTCTTAAAGGTTGGAAATGCAAGCAGAGTATTGGTAGACCTTCAGAATTAGGGCACGAAAATGAGTTGAGGCTTGTGACTCATATTAAAAAACTGGAATCCATCGGATTTCCTTTAGACCAATCAAGATTACAGTCCATAGCGTTTGATTTTGCCGAAAAATTAGGATTACCACACCGCTTCAATAGTGACAAAAAGCAAGCAGGTTGGGACTGGTTTCAGGGATTCATGAAGCGACATCCGGATATAAGTAAAAGGAAAGCAGAAGGCTTGTCACTAGCAAGAGCCAACGGTATGAATCGACAGGACGTCAGCAATTATTTTGAAGTGTTGTTGAAATTAATGACTGATAATGATTTGCTTGGAAAACCGGACAGAATATTTAATATGGACGAGAGTGGTATTCAAGTCAATAACAAAACTGGCCGCGTGCTAGCTAGCAAGGGAGCGAAATGTGTGAATACTTTAACTAGTACTGAGAAAGGTGAAAACATTTCTGTGATTGCGTGCTGTAATGCCGAAGGCACATTTCTTCCTCCCGTTTTGATACTGAAAGGAAAGTACAGAAAACCAGAATTTTCTGATGGTTTACCGCCTGGTTCAGACGTTTATATGAACCAGAAGTCCTCTTACATCAATGCTGAACTGTTCTTCCAATGGATGAAAGATCATTTCATCCTACGCAAACCAGATGGAAAGGTTTTATTAATTTTAGATGGACATTCCTCCCATTCAAATTCGTATGAAATGTTACAATTGGCTCAAAAAAATGACGTGATTATTCTTTGTCTACCAAGCCATACTACTCAGGCTCTTCAACCAATGGACAGGTCGTTTTTTAAGCCATTTAAAAGCTATTTATCTGCAGAAGTCACAACTTGGTTCATTAATAACAAAGGGAAGTCTTTGAGCCGATATTACATTTCAAAGTTGATTGGTAATGCCTGGTATAAATCTGCAATACCTGCAATTGGAATTTCAGGATTTAAAGCTACAGGCATATATCCCTATGACCCGAATAATATACCTGAATATTTTTACAGAATTTCTGATGCATCGATAAGAGACCCACAGAATGATGGTAGTACGCAGCCAATTAATAATCCAACACAGTTCGCTACTGATTTGTGTGTGCCGAGTACATCCACATCATCAATGGAACATGACGTTCAAGTGTCCACATCACAGAATTCTGTTGAGTCGCAAAAAGAAACGCCAACTAAAACATTGCAAGTAGTCAGTCCATTGCCTACCATTCAACAAAAAGTAAGCAAAAGGAAACCAAACGTAAAAGTTTTGACATGTGAAAAACATTTAATGACACGTAAACTCTTTGAAGAAAAGAAACAGAAGAAACGTGTTACAGTGCCATTAAAACGTAAGAAGATTTCTCCTAAAGACCTTTCTTCTTCTTCGGAAAGCGAGGACAATTTACAACTTGGCGAAACTAGTGAAGAATGTTCAGACGAAAATGAAAACACATGTGTAGAATGTAAGGAGTCGTATTATCACACAAAGAAGAAAAGTGACTGGATTCAGTGTGTTCAGTGTTCCAGCTGGTTACACGAAGACTGCACAAAACATCAAGAGAAATGTAATAATTGTGGAGCAAAGAATAAAGGAAAAGGGAAAGGGAAAAAGACTGTAAAATGAGAAGATTTACCGGGGCACATTAGACAGACATATCCGTGATATGTGCCCCACCCTACATTTTTGAAATTGTTCATCTCACTTACTTTAAATTATATTTTAGAAGATTATTTTAGTTTTTGTAAGGCAAATTGAGCCAATGATTAAGACTGATTACCTAATATACGTGTTTTGATTACGAACAGTTTTTTATTTCAATTCCGCGAATGGTGGGGCACGTTTGCCAGGTTTACCCTATACACTTATCTGAACACAGCAGCTCAAATTATTATAGAAATACCTGGAGCGAACGTAATTGTTTGATTGGGAGATCCTATCTTTCTCAAATTAAGTTTATGTTGAATGTTTTTACAACTCATCCCACTAAAAAAAATCATGTCCAAATTTGAAAAAAATCCATTTGTTTATAAAATTGTTAATTTTTTCAATTGAAAAAATTAAAATTCAATTTTTGTATATTTTATTTAAAAATTGAAAGAAAGGCGGAAATTTGATATTAAAGGTAAATTTTTATAACTTCGTTCCATATTGGAGTGAGAGCGGTTGGAAAAAGGAACAAAAATTGCTAAATTTAAACGTAAAATTTTTTTTCCCAAGAATGCCACGTATATATCCAAATGAAAAAAAACGTATCCTATATTATTGATGTCTGCACCGTAAAAAACATGTTTCAAGCAAAATTGAACAAAATTGGTGGAATGCACAATATACTAAATGCCTCTGGAAAGGACTGATTGCGATTTATAAATTCACCTCATCAAATAAGCTCTTTAACAAATGGCAGTACATATATTTACTGATAGTTATTTTTATCAGGTATTCGACCAAATAATACAATTTTTGTTCGAAAAATGTATCTATATTTCGCTTGTGTTCAAAGCATCGTCGGGATAATTTGAAATTTATTTGACATTTTTTCAAATCAGCCCAAGCAACCAGGATCTACACCAGAATGGAGAGTGCCCTATTACGAGAGAGAATCCACCATACTCGACGGGACCTCGCATCAACCGATGAGGAATTACTACAACTTCATCTTGGCATCAGTAACAAGCTTCAACCGGCAGACTGGGACAAGTTAGAAGCCATTTCATACTCAAACATGAGGAATGAACTGGACCGAACAAAGAAACGCCAGGTGAACAAGTACGAGAAGTTCCAGAAGAAGCTATCGACAACGGATGAAGGTCCAAGACGGAAACAACTCGTCGTGAACCTCACGGAGAGGAAACAGAGTTTGGAAGAAACCTCAGTACCAGAAAAAGGAGGAAATTCTGCCATCACAACACGACACATACCCATGGAGGAAATTATTTCAAACACTGAGGCGGCCATCAGGCATCTACCAGCTGATGATGCTGAAATGTTCGCATGGAAATAGCTACCATCCTACGACGCTCAAAACCGCCACTGAGTAACATCTCCAGAAGAGAGAGAGACGCCCTGAAGAATCTAAAGGATGACAAGAACATCATCATCTTACCAGCGGACAAAGGAAACTCTACGGTGGTGATGAAAATCGCAGACTATAACTCGAAGCTCAAGGTACTGCTTGATCCCGCAACATACAGATCGTTGAAAAAAGATCCTACACAAGTGAGGCTAAAGAAAGTAAACCAGCTGATCAAGGCATCCTCACTCCCAGATGAAATTAAGAAGAGTATCTTGAAGACGGAGGCAACTGCACCGAGGATGTATGGGTTACCCAAGATACACAAACCGAATATCCCCCTGAGACCAATAGTGAGCGCTCCACGATCTCAAGCTTACGGCCTGGCCAAACATCTTGCCTCGGTGCTGAAACCACTCATTGGTACAACTGGAAGCTAGATCAAAGACTCAACACACTTAATCGAGAAAATTGAGCACCTCACCATCAATGAACAGGACATGGTGAGCTTCGACATAGAATCACCATTCACTAAGGTTCCGTTGAAGGAGTGCATGGAGCTTCTGTCAACAAGGTTTCCCGAAGATATCAAGGACCTCTTCCACCTTTGTTTTACTGGAAGCTACTTTCTATGGAACGGTAACTTCTACGAGCAAACCGATGGTGTAGCAATGGGGGGCCCACTTAGCCCAGTCATAGCAAATTTCTATATGCAGCACTTTGAGAAAACAGCCATTGATTCCGCTCCTTTTAAACCAGCCGTATGGTTTCGATATGTCGACGATACTTTCGTCATATGGCAGCATGGGAGGAAAAACTAAGCCAGTTCTTGAACCAACTAAACAAACAGCACCCAAATATAAAATTAACAATGGAAATTGAAGAAGATCAACAGCTATCATTTCTGGACGTCAAAGTAAACAGAGAAGGAACTGCACTGGGCCATTCAGTGTACAGGAAACCAACCCATACTGACAGATACTTACATGCTCAGTCGAACCACCATCCGAGTCAGAAGCAGGGGATGATCAGGACTCTCATTCATCGAGCATACAGAATATGTCAACCAGACAAACTACAGCAGGAATTGAACCATTTGAAAACAGGTTTCAAAGCAAACGGTTACACCAAAACGGAAATCGATCGAGCTATGAGGGTTAATAAACGCGCAGGTACCACAGAGGATGAAGGAATGCCTCGTGCATACCTTCCCTATATACACACTGTGACGGATAGAATTGGTAGACTACTGCGAAGATATAGCATCAAGACCATTTTCAAGCCTACCAGAAAAATACAACAGGCACTCAGGTCTCCAAAGGACGAAAGAGACCCGACATCATCAGCAGGAGTATACTGCATACCATGCTTCTGTGGAGATGTTTATATAGGAAGTACCAAACGATCGATGGGCACGAGAGTGAAAGAACATAAGGCGGACTGTCGAAATGGGCACACAGAGAGATCGGCGGTCTCAGAGCACGCCATGTTCAACGGCGAGCACAAGATACTCTTTGGGAAGGCCAAGCTGCTGTTATCTGGGGGAGGTAACTATAGTAGATTGGTTCGGGAGGCCGTGGAGATCTATAAGCACCCGAACAATTTCAACAGGAAGGAGGAAGCACTTAAATTGAACATGATCTGGAACACGGCACTCAGAGATCGTCGTAAGACATACGTGGCTAACGTGAGGACGAGTCAATCCGTTGGCATCACACGTAGAACGACATTGGTTGGGGTAGAAACAGACTTCACCTTCACGCATGGAACATCAGTGAATGAAGAAACAACTGACGTCACCATCGCACCTGGAACGTCAGCTCCTAGGTATAGATCGAAGATAAAACAACAGACGTCACACACACGTTTACGTTGACTGGAGGTGCCACATTTTGTTTATTTTGGTAAGTTATCAGCTCCTAGGTATATAGTCGCCATACAATCTCAGACCTAGAACGTTAGTTAAAAATCGGTAAACAGAGATGAAGATACCTCTGAAGATGCTAGCCACGCGTGCTAGCGAAACGTTAGGAGTAAGTTCCAACAAACGACGGCTTTACACCCGAAGAACCGCAGTGACTCGATGAACCGTAGTGTTTCGTTGAACAGTGATGTGTCAGTGAACACTAGTGCATCGGTGAGCAGTGATGGTTCGGTGAGTCATAGTGTTTTAATAATTATTTGACAATTGAATATCTCAATGGTAACGAATAAATGAAATATTTTTCAAAAACGTCATCGATTTTTTGTCGATCTAGTGTCAGGAGAAAGCTGTAAGTTCTGCTCAGGTTATTGGTGTCGGCTTTTTTATTCATGGTGTCGTTTTCAACAATATGGCACATTTCGAGAAAGAGTCCTTTTTCTTGTCGTTTTTCTCTTTTTCTAATATAATGACGTCGTTATATTTCATTGAGTGTCCTGTTGTTCTGCCATGGTTTCCTAGTGCACACCGTTCTGGTCTTAATTTTGCGTCACTTTTCTGGAGGGTTATTCGTTTTTGAAGAGCTTGCGATGTTTGTCCGATATAACTCAGTTGACAATTTATTATTATTGAATATCATCGAATTCATCTTCAACAGTTTCAAAAATGTCCATACTTTAAAAAAAACCGCAACTCGTCAACAATAATATGAAACTAATGACAACTGTCAAAACCAAGTTTAACCTTCACGTAACTCCGCTACTTGGTACTACATCCCACCTACAATTTACTTGAATTGACACTTAGCGCTACTGTGATATTGTGAAACAGAAATTCCAAATTTAACTGACAATTAAGTTACCATTAGGCTAACCGACAGTTTACTTGGACACTGTGAAACGAGCCCTTATTCTTACGAAACAGTCCGTAAACATTTTTTCTCATCAACTATATTCTCAATCAAGTCTACCGACTCAATCGAAAGCTGCTGAAAATATAACTCATATTTATCTCTATACCGATAATAACAATAATAATCAGAATAACAGCATTCTGTATGTGGGCAGGTACGCCATAAATCACCGATCGGTTTTCGTTCCAAACGAAACGTATCGAATCAGTGAAATAGAGAAGCCCGAATAAACGGACGCGGCGGCGGCGAATCTGAATATTTATAACCAGTAGTTAGAGCCGAAGGCCCGTACTAAATAGATTTTAATTAGAATCGATAATATATTATCTTAATTACGAGCTTCTCGGGGCTCCTTTGGACTGTAGGTGGGCGCCTGTCCGATCAAAAACACGATTTATTCTCGTTGCGTCCTCTCGCAACCGAACAACGGCCAGCCAAGAGAAGGAAGGGCCACAACCGTTTTTATCGGCACAAATTGAATATCATTTAATTCTTATAGAAAAAGAATTGGTAATTTCCAAACATAGGTAATCATTCATTTTGTGTTCGTAGGGGAAAGGGGTACGATGGTACCCCTCATTCATCCCTATTGTGGAAAATAAAAATATTTCAACAAACACAAATAAAGTAAAAATAAAAGCATGAGATGAAATTATAGAGAAGTGAGTTATTCTTTGTTATAAACTTATTTTTGACAAGCAAATGTAGCTTTCATGATCAAGAATACAAACATTCGGTATTTCCGTCCAGTCAAATAATGAAACAATGTAATTTCATTCGGTATTTCCGTCCAGTCAAATAATGAAACAATGTAATTTCATATGATCAATGATGAAAAAGACAAGGAATCAGTGAATGAAAAAACAACTGACGTCACCATCGCACCTGGAACGTCATTCGTCGGAGTGACTGAGGAAAACGATACGAGAGTAAATTCCCTTTGTTTCAAAAACACGTGCTACCTTTGATTCCCGACACCAAACCTGCATTATGAGCGTCAAGAGAGGACCCTCACATACTGCCAAGTAATAAGACCAATAACAACTTACGACTGTCCCATCTGGAACAAGACTTCAAAATCAAACCTCATAAGCTTCAAACCCTATAGAACAAACCCCTTAGAATAATACTTTCGCAATGAAGAAGAACAAACATAAAAACTACAAGAAATGGCAAAAATCCCAAACATTGAAGAAATTATTTACAAAGACCCTAAAAAATTCAAGCGTTAACAATTTAGAAAAAACCGAATATCTCAATAAAATAAATATATTGAAAGTCAAAACCAAACACAAATTAGTAAATAACATATTAAATAAAAGCAATAAATAATTTTCAAAAAATCCCAAGCGGAGCAAATACTTGAAAAAGAGCTGACTGTGTTTTATTCGTTCTATCGACATGACTTTAATAAGAAAATTATCATTGTGAATAAATAAGTAACAAATGTAAAAACAAAACAAAATATCAGTAATACAAGGTAGAGCGCAATCATAATTTTATGTTCAAGAATTTGCAAAAACAATTCGAGACACTGCTCCAAGCACTCTCTCGGTATGATGGCAATAACTTTCCACAGATCCAAACCATTTGCGGAACAAAAAATGGAATTTTTGAAACATCAAGAAAATATTGTGTTGAGATTGAATCAAATGTTAGGTTCATTGATAGGCACTGTCATGATAAAAAGAAACTAAGTTGGTAGGAGTGAAATTACTAAATTAAAATGTATGTAGAGTTGGTAACTAATTAGGAACTATTTGCTAGTTTTCTTTAACCTCGATTGTAAAGCGACGGAACGTGCTCCAATTTTGTATCTGCGAATTATTAACAAAATATTGTCTGTTGAGTTTTGCTTGTCAAAACAAGCGCATTCGAAAGAGCAAAAAGGTATGATTTTCTGTTAAATAAGAAGTCTTTGAATTTGAAATGAAAAATTGTCGTCGCACATGCTCTAAATTGAAATGTTTATTTTGACATTTATAGTCAATCTTGTTGTTGCCAAATTCTACTAACTTTGTTATTACTTACACTTGAAATTTATAAAACTGTTTTTGTTTACTGAACATTATTTGAAATACAGATTCTAATTTTCACTTCGACTCGACAGGTACCTTTTTGTGAACCAAATTTTTGTAACTTAAACAAAAATAAACTATTGTTAACCACGACTGGTCTACAATTCTTTGGAGGTGTCACGAACGAATTCTCAACAGATTGTAAATCTCTTCGATCAACAGGTTTGTTGATCGGAAACGGAAAGAACTGGAAATGAAAACACAAGGTAGGCGACGGCATTATCAGCCGGAAGAACTTCCAGAACAGCTTTCCAGATATATTCCCTGTTGAGAAAAAGTGAACGAGGATGAATTAAAAAAGATTTTTAACACAAAAATACCAACGATATTAGCGGGGGATGCTTAAATTCAAAGCATCCTGAGACGACGGACGTGTTAGATATAGCCGTTATTTAAAATTGTCCATGGGCATACACTATAGAAACAAAAGAAGAATTATCATCAGACCGTTTGCCCGTTTTAATGTAAGTAGATACAGGAACTGAATCAATACAAAGTAGCAAAAAAGTGACCAATTAAGAAAAATTCGGAGTGGAATTCCGGACTATAATAAGAAAAATTGAAACAAGTGACGAATTAGAATAAGCAATAGAAGACTTAGAAGAAAGAATTAAAGATGCTGTAAATAAAGCAACAAGAAAAGAAATTAAAACTGCCAACACATATAAAAATCCTATTGGAAAGGAAAAAAGGCGAAAAGAAACTACAGAAGAACACTTCATGCAGAAGACAGAAGATAGAATATCTCTGTACGCAAGACAACTCGCTCTGGCAGATGACTAGCGCGCTAGAAGGTAAAAAGGCGAGAGCCCCCATACCACATGTGAAAAGAAAGAACGAAATAGCAATAACCGACGAGGAAAAATCGAAACTATTTTCGAAACAACTGGAAGAACAATTCAAAGAGAATGATAACTATGAAGATAAACCTATAGCTGAAAAGGATAAAAAAAAGAAACAGAACAAAAACGAACGATGAATCCGAAGAGGAAACAACGACCGAGGAAATAGATGTAATTATTAAATCACTTGAAAATAGAAAAGCTCCGATATACCAGAAATGAGCACATGAAAATAGCGCAGTTTGCGGACGACACAGCAATTATACAAGTTGTAGATGGACATAGCCTTTATGGAAAAGATCACAAAAAGATACAGGAATACAAGATAACTGGAAGTGTTATGGATTCTCCACACCGTGGCGGACGACTTGCAATCATTAAGAACTTTGATGAGGGAACGCGAAATTCTGTTAGACAACTTGTGCATGGCTTCTTTTTTTAAAAATGAACTACCCACCATTGACAAAGTTTTAACTGAAGTTAAAAAACGTTCAGATTTGCCACAAATGTCTCGATCATCATTGTATAAATTTATCAAGTCGCTAAGCTTCAGGTAAATGTTTATCATAGAATGTTACTGCGAAACTAAGAAAGAAATCGAAACTATTAATACCAATGTTTCCAAGTATTACAAGTGCTTACAGAATGTAAATTTTCAGATACTTGAAACGGAATCGCAAGGGTATTCTAATTGAGCGTGAAGATATTGTTAGATGGAGGCGATCCTACTTAAAATCTATTGAACAGTATAGACATGAAGGAAGACCTCGATGAAACATGGGTAAATGAAGGATATTCAACGGCAAAAGTATGGGTTGATAACACCATCAAGGACAAGCGACAAGCATTCATTGAAGTACTATCCACAGGTTTAAACAATTCTTCAGGAAAAGGGAGAAGAGTAATGTTACATGTTGGAGGTAATTCAGGTTTTGTAGAAGATTCGCTGTTACCTTTTGAAGGGAAAAAGTGGGGATTATCATGAGGAAATGAATTCAACTGTATTTAAAGAATGGTTTTCGAAACTTTTAATCGTCATATCATAGCCGAAAAATAGAAAAAAATTCCAACATCTTCTTCGAAGAAAGCTGATAAGCAAGAATGTCTTGGATCAAAAGGAATTCATTTTGAGGCAGATATGGTTCGCCCTGAATTGTTACATCTGATTCGTCAACATAAGGACCAACACAATTTCTATGTAATAGACGAATTAGCAAGGAGTCAAAATAAAACTGTTTCAAGACTGCCACCTTACCACTGTCAGTTAAATCCAATAGAACTCATTTGGCCACAAGTGAAGCATGAGACTACCAAAAACAAAACATTTAAATTAAAAGATATTAAAGAACTGGAAAAACTGCGTTGATCATATTATTAAAGAGGAAAATAGAATGTGCAAGTTGGATGGTATCGTTGATGATTTAATTGAACGAATTATTATTCCACTCAACAATGATGCAAATTCAATGTCATCTGAAGAAGAAATGCAATCTGATGAGATATGATTTCATTTGAAGCCTGTTGACCCTAAACAAATAAAACAACTAAATAAAGTTTATATTAACAAAAAGAACAGAAAGCTGAGTGCTTCCAAAGCCAATGTAAAATAGTTTTGTGTATGAATACTTATCAGACTTTATTTCCGATAAAAACTAATAAACTTATTTATCCAATGTATTAATGAATCGTTTTAAGTTTTATTTCAAGGATTTGGTTACTTTTTCTGTATACAGTGGAATCTCGATAACTCGAATGTCAAGGGAAATGCAAAAAAATTCGAGTTAATGAGTTTTCGACTTAAAAAGGATTTCGAGATACAAAGGATTTAACCGCTAAAATTTCGACTAAGAAAGGTGCGATTTCTAAGTATATTTTTCGACTTGTAGAGTCAAAGTTAAACAACAATTCGACTTAAGTTGTAATAGTATATATTTATTTAAATTACATATTACTGATGTAAACTTTACAAACATTTAAAAAAATCTGTTATCTTTTTTGATTTAAACAATTTGCAGATTTCTTATCAATTATTTTTCAAGTTCAAATAATGAACTGAATACACGATCTTCGATATCATCACATCTTTCAATGAAAGATCGTAGTGTGTTGATTGCTGCTCTAGCTTCTTTATTTGATATTAATGATTCAAAATCTGCGGATCAGTATGATCGACGTCATTTTCATCAACATTATCCTCATTTATATCCTGATTAACTATGTCAATTATTTCAGCATCAGTTAGTGTTCCAGTAGTAGCCAGCCCTTCATCACATGTCACATAATCTTCAAATTGAACTTCTGTGTTCTGAAGTTTATTCCAATCAGCCTCTAAACTCATGTCCGGTTCAAGAGGTGCTTCCGAAGCTTCTTCTTGTGACATCGAAAATCCACAGCTTTTGAAGCAATTTGATATTGTGGTCACAGATACACTTCTCCAAGCCTTGTCTGTCATCCTAATTGCATGCAATACTATTAAGACACGTCGAGTATTCGCAACAGACTGACTATTTTATTTCAATTTTGACAATACATCAGTTACATACTTTTTACATAGATGGCGTTAGTATTACTAATTTTGATACACTATTTCAACACCCCACTTATCAAAATAAACTGAACAACTAATAAGAAATTACAATAGAAATAAACCTAACATGTGCATGAATTTATAGTGTTTCACAGAACACAAACCTTTGGTCAAAAGATCTGCAGGCATTTCTTGAGAAGGAACATAATTAATTTTTACATAATTATTCTTAACAACCTCTCTAATATAGTGATGACGTACATCTATATGTTTAGACCTATTATGACTCTGATGAGTAGATGCTAGTTTCAATGCACTCTGGTTATCACAATACAAATTAATTGCACACAATTTTCCTGTAATTTCATGTAACAAATTTCTTAAATATACAGCTTCTCTAGAAGCTTCTGACAAAGCTGTGTATTCTGACTCTGTACTGGAAAGACTTACAGTGCTCTGTTTCCGACTTTGCCAAGAAATGGCCGATCCGGACATCACAAAACAGAAACCGGTGTAAGATTTCCTATCTAGAGCATCACTTGCCCAATCACTATCTACATAACCTTGTAGATCAGTGTCACTATTACTATATTTTAAACAGTAATCTTTGGTACAAATCAGATATCTCAAAATTCGTTTTGCATAGTTGTAACAATTAATATTATAGCAATTATTAAATTGGCTGAGATAACTGACTGCATAGGCAATGTCAGGTCTTGTTAATACTGCCAAGTACATTAAACTTCCAATAAGTTTTTGATAAGGTACATCAGGTAAACATTCTTTAGATTTCTGTACATTTAATTTTGGTTCTATTGGAGTACTTTGTGGCTTACAATCAGACATTTGAAATTTAGATGCTAACTGTTCAATATACTGATTTTGGTCTAAAGTTATTACATTTTATTTTTATCTAAATTTATTCTCATGCCTAGATACTGTCTTACAGGTCCTAAGTCCTTTAATTTGAACTTTGATCCTAAAAATTTTTTAACTTTTCAGTTTCAATATCACTGTTTGAAAAAATTAAAAAATCATCTACATATAATGCTACTATTATTTTAACTTTACCATCAGTTTTCGCAAACAAACATGGTTCATACTTACTATTTCCAAAGTCTAATTCACAAAGACAATCTTTAACCCGTTCATACCATACTAATGAAGACTGCTTTAAACCATAAATTGCCCGCTTTAATTTTAATACATTTCCCCCACTTTTGTTTGCAAAACCTTCAGGTATTGACATATATATATTTTCTTTCAGAAAACCATTTAAAAGGCTGTAGTAACATCCAAATGTGTGATACTCATTCTCAATTTAACACTAAGTGCAAATAACAATCTTAAAGTTGAATGACGCACAACAGGCGAAAAAGTTTCATTATAGTCTATTCCTGGTTTTTGAGAAAAGCCTTTAGCTACTAGCCTTGCTCGATAACGCACTATATTGTCCACATCAAACTTTTTGGTAAAAACCCACCGACATTTTACAATTGATACATTACCTGGGTTCTGAATTAGTTCCCATGCATCATTGTCCTCGAACGACTGGAATTCTTCAGTCATGGCATGTCGCCACTGCTCCTTCTCAGGACCCTCCAGAGCCTCTGAGAGTGATATTTCCTCAGCTGCTGGAACTGTACTAGAAACACACATATTGTTAAATCCATATCGTTCAGGCTTCTTCCTCTGTCGTTTGCTCTGTGCATCTTGGCCTAATGTATGCTGGATGACTTGTTTGGGGTCCTCGGTTGTCTGAGGTTCTATCAAGGTTTCATCAACATCCCCATAAACTGAAGAATCTGAAGATATATCATTATCTTCACCTTCTATATGGACAGGACTGAACTCCCCCACTGAAGTGTTGCTCATCTTCTCCATGACGCTTGATGATGCTTCATCTGGTATCCAGATAGCCAAACTTTCATCGGAGTTACCGTCCATGGTCTCACCTTCCATTACAACAACATCTCTGCTGGTAACTATGGTCTTCTTGTGAGGATTATACAACCGGTATCCTTTGATATCTTCTCCATATCCCACTAAGATATGTTGCATAGCCTTTTTATCCCACTTAAAACGCTTTTCCTTGGGGATATGCATCATCACTTTACTGCCAAACAATCTAATATGGCTAAGATCAGGTTTTTTACCATACCATAGCTCAAATGGTGTTTTCTCAGCTCCTGACACAATAGACCGATTTTTTAGATAAACTGCAGTGTTTGCTGCCTCTGCCCAAAATCTCTTGTCTAGCTTTGCATCATACAGTAAACATCTGGCTTTCTATCACTGTTCTGTTAGCCCTTTCTGAAATACCATTCTGTTCGGGTGTGTAGCTGTTTGTAGTCTGGTGTATAATGCCAAAAGTCTTCAGGTAATTACTAAACTCACGGTTGCAAAATTCCAAGCCCTTATCCGTGTGAAATATTTTTATTTTCTTACCTTGCTGATTTTCAACAAGCAATTTAAATTCTTTAAATTTGTTGAAAGCTTCACTCTTTTCTTGACTGTTGATGTGAGCTAATCTTCGATGCCATAAATGTCCTGTGATAGCTGGAGATGTCAACAAACAATGCCGTTTTTGTAACCTCAACTTATATACACCGTTGGTTAAATCAGCTATCGCAACTAAATCGTCATTTTTGTCACGTATATAACAACATTCATTTTTAAATATGACGTTGTTGCCATTCTTGATAAGCTCACTTACTGATATTAAGTTTGTTGTCAAACTAGGAACACACAGCACATTCTTTACAGTTATGTGGCAATCCAAATCTGACACTATTTCTACGTCTCCGGAACAAACAACTGGGACTTTTGAATCATTAGCGACAACAATTTCAGATAAACACGGCGAATTACACATGTTTTTCAGTCAATCCTTGTTTACTGTGAGATGTGCGCTTGCCCCGCTGTCCACGTAAAAATCTTCCTTGTTAAAGTTTCCATTGAAGAAAACAACATTAAACACGCATTTGCTAGCGCTTTTCTTCAACATTGACACTGATTTCTGTAATGTCCATTACTTTTACACTTGTAACATGTAACTTCTTTTGTTTTGGTTGTATCACTTGTTACTTTCTTATCTGACGTTGGCATACCGCGGTTACCTCCAAATTTTCTTTGCTTAGTGTTGCCAGAGTTATATTTTCCTCTAGCCGTGAATGCAGCACCTTCTGCATTATATTCTGAGTCGTTGACATTGACAACTTCCATGTCAAGTAATTTTGACTTAATGATATCAGCGGTTATCAGAATTCCCGAATGTTCTATTGCCATTATCATTGGAGAATATCGTTCCGACAAGCCAGCCAATAATAATGACCCAACCCATTCATCCGTAATTGTAAATCCTGTGCCATTCAACCTTTGCGCTGTTTCGACAATTTGAGTCACATAACTTACCATTGAATCACAGTTTTCAAGTCTTATGGATATTAGATGTCGAAGCAAGGTGATCTTTCTAGAAAATCCCGAGTCGTCAAACATGGTCTTTAACTTAGTCCATAATTCAGCTGAGCTCTGGGTATTTCTGATATGCACGTACAATACTGGGTCTATCGTCAAAATAAGCTTCGCCTTCGTTTTTGCATCTTCCACTGGTTTAACTTCAAATCCAGTTGGCGGTTTGATGTACTTGTCCATTCCATCTAGCACCAACAAGTTTTCAGCAGCAAAACACCACTCGTCGTAATTTTCCTGCCTTTTAACTTTGGCACACTGGTAATATAGTTCGTAGCCATTTTTTTGCAATACTAGTGCACTATTTATCTATTTTAAACTATCAAAATAACTGATAAATGTGGAGCGGCCCATAACCTATTAAGACACGTCGAGTATTCGCAACAGACTGACTATTTTATTTCAATTTTGACAATACATCAGTTACATACTTTTTACATAGATGGCGTTAGTATTACTAATTTTGATACACTATTTCAACAAATACATTAATAGGTGAAGCAGACTGTTGTTCCATATCAGTTATCAGTTTCCTAACAACTTCCTTTCTGTAAAAGGATTTGAAGTTTTTTATTATTCCTTGATCTAAGGGCTGTAGCTTAGATGTTGTGTTGGGTGGAAAACATTTAACTTTCACTGCTTTCAATGGCGGAATTATGTTGTGAGCTGTACAGTTGTCAATGAAAAGCAAAATTTTCGTTTCTCCTTAATCATTTTCTTGTCGACTTCAATGAGCCATCCTTTGAATATTTCGGCTGTCATCCATGCTTTCTTGTTAGCATCATAGTCTAGTGGTAGAGATTTACATCCAGAAAAACAATGAGGCTTTTTAGCCTTTCCTATAACTAATGGTTTGAGTTTTTCAGAGCCTGTCATGTTTGTTGCTAGCAATATTGTTAATCGCTCTTTACTGTGCTTACCACCATGACATTTTTCATTTTTAAAAATAAGTGTTTTGTCAGGTAAGCACTTGAAAAAAAGGCCAGTCTCGTCGGCATTATAGACGTCTTTTGGTTCATAATCCTTCAATAAACTCTGCAGCTCAATTATCCATTCATCACATATCTCTTTATTGACACTTGCACTTTCGCCGCAAACTTTCCTAAACACAAGTTCATGACGCTTCTTAAAATTCACCAACCAACCATTGCTGGCACGAAAAGAACTGTGTCCCAGTGACTTCGAAAATTCTTCGGCTTTTTCGCGTAAGATAGGCCCAGATACACTTATGTTTTTGTCCCGACACTGTTTGAACCAGGTTAGTAAGCATTCCTCTAAATCAGGAAACTCCGCCAAACGTCGTCTTTTGGAAGACAAATTGCTGCTTGATTCGTATCTTTGCAGTATTTCGGCTTCATTCTTAATTATTGTAGACAAAGTGCTTGGTGGTAGTCCGTATGAGCTGCCACATCTTTTTTCTTCATGCCACTTTTTACCGCATTGATAACGTCGAATTTTTCACGTAGAGTTAAAGTCTTTAGTTTCCTTTTGTCACTCATGTTGTTGCTAGTTAACAGCCAAATAAGTACTGACCGACTAGGAACAAACAAAAGGTACCCAGCTATGTTACTCAGAAAGTTTAATGAAGGAAGTCATTCATTGCACGTGTACAAGACATAACATAAACAATAGATTAGAATTAGAAACCCCGAACTTACACCGAACATTCCTTACTGCTTCGTGGAACTAATCCAGTCTTTTTTTTGAAATTCGAGTTATAGAGTCTCCTTTTTGAAATTCGAGTTATAGGGTACAAATATGTCTTATAAATACCTCGTAGGGAAATAACATTTTGTTCGAGTTACAAAGTCAAAATAATTCGAGATATCGCGTATTTAGGGCTTCAGCGGAAGGGAATGACACTTTTTTTCGACTTACTGAGGAATTCGATTTAACGGGGTTCGAGTTATAGAGATTCCACTGTATAAACAACTTTTTATCTGAAATTCAGTGCAAATTACACATGCTATCATTTAGGAAGGAAATATTTATCTTTGGTCAAATTTGAATTTACCGCTAAACGACTTTGGTGATATATCTGGTGACTTTTAGTGGTGTAAATTATCCTTTGTCAGTTACTCCTCCTAGTTTAAAAAAGGACTATAGCGAATAGTGAACAGCACTTGAGTCGACAATAAGTTGTTAAACAACTGTTCATATACCAAACAAATCGCACAAAAAAAAAGTGAAATCTGCCAACTTGAGTAAGAATTTGTCTATCCTTTTGAAAACCTTCCGGTCACAGTACAATTTCGTTGTCATGAATAATTTCATCATGAACGACTAATCTATGACTGACTTAGGTTCCTAATTTCTCGATTATTCACCTTTAAACGACTAGAAAGAAACAACAAACGCGTGTTCTTAACCATGATAATTAAGTAACATTTTTATTGTTACACTATAGGATGGAAATTTATAAAATATTTAACCCAAACTTCTCTTGGCTAAAATCTTCTTGCGGGTCGTGAAAATAAACTAACGAGAAATAGAAGCTGCACTCGATTTTTTGAAATTTCATTTCAATTTGGCGACAAATTATAATAGATACTGCCTAAAAAGCTAACCACATATATGTTCAGTTTAATCGTCACCTGCGTTTTTCAAACTCAAGCGAAAAAACGAACGAATTTGCAACTAATCGTAGGTGGGGGCAGAGCAGAACGAACCCCAAACAAGGCGTTCATTAAAACGGGGTTCCGAGGGGTTGGGAAGGTTTTGGGGTTGTCGGACCGTAGCCCGGTAGCAATATCGATACCTCTACACGGATCGCTAATGAAACAAGGACCCGCAATCAGCGATCGGGGGAAGTAGGGGGTGCGGCGAACTAGCGCCAGACATACAATAATACCCGCCAGATATACGACATCAATCATGCTAGGACCTGTACGTTTTGCAAACACCCGACGGCATTTAATGTGCTAGATAATGCGGGAACTCGGCCCACAATTTTCGTGAAGAAAAACCGAAAAGAATAAAAATTGGTTGTAAATAAAAGGACACAAATGCAAACATATCAATGACCCTTCGACTGAAGAGCTCTCCACGGATCGTCAACTTTTTCTGTTGGGGCATCTTGACATGAGTACTTAAGTTTCGGGACGATAAGTGTTTACCACTAGTCGTGTTTTTCATTACGCATTTTCGTAGACGGTCAAGGACAACGATGATGTATTTCGTAATGGTGCGGCCACACTGACTGAATGAGAGCGACGATACAGACGCGAGCGATCCCGTTCCGACGAATCAAAAATCGAATTAAGCGTCGGTCTTGGAGTGGATCTCCAATCACAGGCAGTGATTTCCGTCCGCAAAGTAAGCATCGCGGTCTATTAATTATCTTTCAAAAACTAGCAGTGAAAATTATAGGAAAATATGCGACAGTATCGATGAATTTCCGGTCTTATCTTCGACGGATCCGTCTGTCCATGGCATTTTCTCGTAAAAGCAAACGACGGCGGTCAAATACCACACGTCTAGACCCTTCGCCACGTAATCCTTCGTATACCGATCTGACCGGGCGCCACTCGACGTCCAGATCCGGACGATAACGCCCAGATCTAACCTCAAAAGCTGACCGGATCGTCCATAAACCACTCGGAACCCAAGACAAGGGGCATAAACAACTCCACTTTGACGTGTTGGAACTGTGACACACGTATCCCCCGACCGACGATGACGACGACAAATATTTCCTGTCGAAACACCAACGAAGTCGTAAAAACTGCGATCCGACAGATTTCGGACAAAAGACTGACTAACTACTGTTTCCATTTTAGCATTATACCGATATGAGAGGTATAGGATTTCTAAATGGGGCGTAAATTCAGCTTCTTCCATTCAGGTCTAGATTGCCTTTTAGCAAATATAAAAGCATCGGAACGGCATTTTTGCATAAATTCGTTACGAAATGCTTCGAAGCAGATTACACGAAGGAGGATTATTATCTGTTTACAAAATAGATTGTACCTGGGCATTTGGCACGGAGAAACGAACAAGACAAAAATAACAATCTTGGAGGACTTTTGGATCGATAAAAAGCCACGAAAAATATATTCCAGCTAAGTTATTTGATGCAAAACGCTGTCTACTATGTTGATGACATCATTATGGTATGTGAATCAAATTGTCCACAGATTGTAGAAGAAAATAATGTAGTTGAGAAATGTGTTATCAAATTTATTACATTGAGGTAGTGATTTTGCAGAGATGTGAATTATTTGAAATACATATATTTGAAATGCAAAAACAAAATGCAAAATACCTATTTTTATTTTATATTTGAAATACTTTTCTTCTAAATGTATTTTGTATTTTATTTGAAATACTTCATATAAATATTTATTATTTATAAAATACAAAATAGTTTTGTTACATTTTTAATTAAATTTTCCAATTTTCATTCTTAAATCCAAGATAACCTTATTTCTGAATGAACTGATCGTGATCGTAGTGTTGTCGTCGTCAACTATAATAGAATAATAATGCCAACATTGCGGCCAGTTCGAGCAAAAAAAAAGATTGCGCGTCAGTCAACATTTAACTGTCAAACAAACTTGAGGTCAAAGGCAGGTAAGCGGGTTCGTGTGTTGATTATTAGTTTTCTTTGTGATTTTTCTCAGTTTTCTTCGCTTGATGAATATAAATAAATAAAATGTAAGTAATACATTCTTTTTATAAATAATTTTTAACTACGCATCGAGTAGTTAGGTACCTAGTTATCGTTATTTTTACTAGCCTATCCTAAAATAAAATTTAACCGAAATCGATCAACATTATTATTGCCCATTCGATGTTATTGTTCAATTCATCAATTTAACGGTTTTATTGAAAAACACATACAGCCTTATTAATAGACGAAGTTAGTAGCTACTAAGAATCTACTAGAAGTACACTAACAGAATACCTATTAATAAACGAAGTTAGTAGACTACTAGCGCTAGTAGGCTACTAAAAAGTTAATAGACAGCTAGGGTATGTTTAGCGGCGTTTTTCCCTACTAAGCATACCTTTATTTGTTTTGACAGTAGAGGTAGGTGAGTGCTATTTCTTTGTGAAGGTTTTTTTATGAAATGACTGAAAAAGAATTCAATGAAAATGTAAGTATATTATAATCTGATTGAAATGGCTCTAACTGGTTGTAAATGAATTTTTCTTGTAGAAAAAGAGACCCTGATCCGTCAATTGGGACGAAACTGAAAAGACAGTATTCTTAGAGTGTATAAAAGATGATATACACCTCATCGAAAATAAAAAAAAATTAACTGTGCTCAACAAGCAAAAAAAAAAGACATGTGGGATAGGGTAAAATGGAGAATGGCTGCAGAAGGTAATGAACTTTTTCATTCTTTTGCACAGTTTAGAAATTTTCAATCCGTAGGTTATAATAGGACGTCAATCGAATGAAAGAACAGTGGCAGCGGATGAAAGTCGCTGCAAAAAAAAATTTCCTCGTTTAATCAAATGAGGAATCAAACAGGTGGAGGCCCACCTCCTGAAGTGCCATCATCGATAGACTATAAAATTAAAGACCTCATTCCGTACGAATTTGTGGAGGATACTTCACCATTTGATTCAGACAGCGCGCTTTTGGTGAGACTATTGAAAGTTTCTCATATTATACTCAATTTGTAATTAATTAGGTTGAAGTTCCTGTTACTATAGCGCAGGAAGAAACTACGGAAAGCAATGAAGTAGTGTCCTCTCTTGTGGAAGTGGTAGAGGCCAATACTGAGCGAGGAGTACTGAAAGACAACCAATTCGGTCATACTCCCAAATCAGTTGGAGACATAAGGGCAACCTGTCGAAAAAGAAAAGGGATGTCTCTTTACGAGGAAAAATTATACGCCCTCAATGAAAAAAGAATTATACAAAATATGCGACATGCAGAGGAATTACATCAGTTGAAAATGAAAAATGAAATAGAATACCATGAAGCAAGAATGAAAAAATTAATTAATGACTCCTAATTTATTGAATAAAAATTAGAATCAGCAAGTAACAGCTTCAGGAATAGTAATTTATTTCTATTCAGTAGTCTCCTTTTCTAGTGAAGAGGAAATTAAATCTTCACGAAATAAAACAATAGAGATATGTATATTCAACCGAAATAATTTTCTATATAATTTGTCCTATAAACATTTCCTTGATTGTGTCCAACTACATTATGTTGTTCCAACACATCAACCTCGTATCCATTGTCTTCCTCTTCATCTGACAAATCTACAATATAAGTAATGTAAAATTTTCTGCAATATAAGTACATGCATGTTACCATTATTCAAAAGATTATCATTTATTATAATATTATGAATAATTGCTACAGCAACAATTACAGCCTTAGTGGTTAACAACTTGAAGTTGAGCCCATTGAAAAAAGAGCGGAACCTATTCTTCAAAAGTCCAAAAGTTCTTTCTATAACATTTCTTGTTGAAATATGAGCCTTATTGTAACGTTGTTCTGCATTAGTTGTGGTATTCAAAACTGGTGTTAAAAGGTACCTTGAGGAAGGATACCCGTTATCCCCTAACAGTATACCATCAATTCCATTTGCCTAAGAAAACTTTTTAGAATGTTACAAAAAGATTCATTTCCTTCATCTACCTCAAATCTTCGCTTCAATTCACATTCATTCCATATTCTGGAATCATGGGTACTACCGCGCCGTCGAGCCACAATATCAAGTATCCTGCATTTAGCATCACATACAACCTGAAGAAGCATTTTTTTTCAACATTTATCTTCATTGGTTATACGATCAACTGACCTGAACATTAAGGAATAAAATCCTTTCCTGTTTAAATATGTTAAAGGAACGTCCCCTCCTGACATTTAATTTTAACGTGTGTGCAATCTATTGCACCCACTATTGATGGACACTGTGCTAGTTTATAAAATTCTGCTTTAACTTCATGTAAATGTTCATTTGTAGGGAATGAAATAAATCTTTCCTGATGCACAACTAAAGCCTCGGCAACTCTTTTAACAATTACACTTAACGTGGGTTGTGAAATACCATGTTGATCCGCTGTATTAAAAATATTACTTCATAGTAGTACCTTCCGAATATTCATTTCAATGTGCTCACCAATATCAACACCATATGCCCTTTGCTAAGTATCGAATAGTACTCAATACTTGGATTGCAGGGCATATTGAAGACCTCGGTTTGTGCCCATATCAGAAATTTGGTCTTCTATTAAATTAATAATGAAACGTGCCGTATCTTTCCTCATTCTGTATCTCTTTTTGAATTGTTCATCGTCATAAATATCTAACGGATTTTGCCGAACTAAATATATTTTTGGTTTTCGGTTTCTTGAAAATTCAATTTCTTCTATTTCTGCCAGTTCCTCGTTTATATCAATAATATTTAAATCATCCATGATCCTCTTTGATTCAATTAATAACTGTTAATTAATTTGTTTGATTCTTTTAATGAAAACTAAAGCCGGCATTTCACTATTTTCGTGTGGTGTGTCGAAGACCGTCTGAAGCGTATCGGACTCGTGCATTTCAAATGGTTAGAATTTTACTATTCTCGACTTCTCTCGTCTCTTGTCTTCTCGTGTGTTCACGATCGCTCGAGTCCGATCGTCGTCAGAACGGTGGTGGGGATTTCACTGCCTTATCTCAGAGCGGTGGCGAACGGACGGACAACTGTTGAATAGCTCAAACGGGCCATTCAAGTTGCGACCGTCGGACGGACTTGTCGGCAGAAGCGTTCGTGTTGCAGGGTCCGTTGCTCATTTCAACAGACCTTGGTCCCACGGTCCGCTGTACGACAGCCCCATTCACGATCGAACTTGTCGCATGCGACTCAAGTCCGTGCGACTGTCGCAACGTGAATGGCCCGTTTCAGTTGTTTTGATACATTTGATAGTATTCTATCTTCCATGCGTGGGACTAGTGTAATCACCCACTCCACACTCCACACGAGACAATACGAGAGTAATGAAATTCCGGCTTGACGTACGAAAACCGTTCATGCACATATAAACATAACCAAGAAACACAATGAAGTGAGAAAAAATTTTTTCTGTGGTCAAACTGATATCCGCAATGTTGCCACATGTATTTTTACTACTAAGACGACACTAGTTAGTATCTACTAAATTTATGACTATTATTACGACATACTTAGTAGGTCCTTAATGCCTACTAGTTAGTATGCTACTAGCTTTCTACTAAGGCGTTGTCTATCAATAAGGCTGTTATTTACTAACCCTTAATCTGCACGGCCGATAAGCTATTATTTATTATACACTAGCTTCTTAAGACAGACGTTGTCCTGTCGTGAAAACAGTTAAGTAATATGGACGTTGAGTTCACTCGATTTCTTTATTTTATCAAGCACTGTTCTTCGTTTCCACTGTACCCCAAAAGAAAATAAAAATGGAATCCTTATAGAATCACTTTGTTCGTCTGTCTTCGCTTTATGCGTGATGATGCCGCGTCCAAGGGATTCATTTTTATATGTATATTGTAGGTACATTAAAATGATACAAACCTCTTATTCTTTCAGGGACAAGAACATTCCATTCATATTAAAGCAACTCTTCAAAGACATTACAGATGACCCTGGAAGTGATGTTAATATATCTGGAACTTGCAAAAAGAGTTCGAAAACACTGAAAGGAAGTTTGAATTCAACATCCAACTTTTTGAAAGTAAGTAAAAGTGAAATTTTAATTGTATTTTATTTTGTTACACAAATTGATTCACTAATAAATAGGATTTAATTTAATATGAAATATTATAATCACAGATATTTTATGCTTCAAACTCTTTTATACTGTTGTTGTAGAGAAAAGGACATGCTGATATATTAGCAGAGTATGACAAACTCAAAATCCAACATAACAGGAAGAGAAAAGGTGTTAGTGATGCTGGTGAGGGATACAGTTCATCTAAAATACTGAACTCTTCCAGCCGTCTTTCCAAAGTCAGCAAATTTCGACAAGTTACTTGGGAATTTTTTAGTAGATACCATGTAACCTATATCAATTGTAGAAAATGAATCCTTTAAGGCTCTAATTGAAGGTGCACAGCAATTAAGTGTTCCACCGAAAATAATGTGCAGGCAAACATGTAATAAAAAAATTGCAGAACAATACGCAGAATATATAGAAAATACAAAAAAACAATTGAGAAAGGTTGATTTTATATGCACCACAGCTGATATATGGTCATCATCTAAGAGAAGCTATCTGGGTGTAACTGCTCATTGGATTGATTGTAATCAATTTAATCGAAAAAGTGTAACTTTGGCTTACAGAAGATTTAAGGGAACACATAGTTATGAGAACGTAGATGAGCTGATTGCAGAGATTCATTCTGAATTTGATTTGAAACTGTCAAAAATAATAAAGACTATTACGGACAATGGATCAAATATGGTCAAAGCTTTTAGAATATATGAACAAGATTCAGATACAGGAACAAGCGAAGGAACTCTTAACCAAAATATTGATGTAATGCATGATAATATTGACGATGGAGATGATAATGATAATTTGTTAACCCTAAGACAATTTCCGGAGTCATTTGAAGAATTTGAAGAGTTGCAACTGCCTAATCATGAAAGGTGTGCCACACACATTACATTTAATAGCTTCACAAGATATGAATAAGGCTAGAATCCCAAACAAAAAAATTTATGATATAGCTATGGCAAAATGTCGAGCAGTTTGGAATCTATGTTCGAGGTCTCCTAAAGCCTGTGAAATATATATAAAATTAAATGGAAAATCTCCTACTTCGCCATGTCCAACAAGATGGAATTCATACTATAATTGCATTCAAGATCTATTGGCAGTAAAGGGTACCCTAAATGAAACTTTAAAGAAACTAGGCTTGGCCACTTTTAAAGAAATTGAAATTCAATTTCTTCTTGAATATGTAAGCGCTGTTCAAAGCCTATTGCTGATGGCATCAGAAGTTTAGAAGGGGACAAAGATACTGACTATGGATGTCTTATACCAAAACTGATGAGAATGCAAAGAATCCTAAGCAGTTTGAAAATGGATAACCTTACATATTGTGATGTATTGATAAATGTTATAAAGGAAAGTATTAATAGGCGTTTTGAAAGATTTCTTAAATTAGAAGAGCCAAAAGCAAAAGATGGCATAATAGCATCAGTAGCTTATCCATTTTTCAAAATGAAATGGGTGCCAAAAGCCAACAGAGAATACATTAAAGAAGTATTTGTTTCAGAAGTGAGAAAGATAAAGCAAGAAAACGAAAAGAGTTCCCAAGTCCAACATACTGATTCTGATAAAAAGAAGGAAAGGACAGAATCTTATTATATGTTTGTTGAGAACTCTGATTTTTCGGCAGCCAGTGATAATGTTAATACTACTACTACAATAGATTTGGAAACACTACAATATTTAAAAGATGAAAACAATACCTTAGAATCCTTGAACAGGTATCCAAATGTAAAAAAACTCTTTCTTAAATATAATACTTGCTTACCGAGTTCTGCCCCTGTTGAAAGACTATTTTCTTTTGGTGAAATGATTATGAGGCCCCATAGGCGGAACATGAAAGATGAACTCTTTGAACAGATAGTAGTTTTAAAATCAGTTAAATAAATATATGTGCTTCTTAAGCTTAAAAAGGTGTTTTATTTTCAAAACCCATTTTGTAAATACGTATTTTACATTTTGTATTTGAATACTTTTATTTTAAACTATTTTGTATTCCTATTTGAAATAGTGCTGACAACTATGCATTTCCATTTTGTATTTAAATACTTTTACTGAACTATTTTTCACATCTCTGATAGTTTTATATAGTCATTTGAAGATGCTAACCTAAAAGTTCACGTGAATAATGGCTTTGACTTATAGATTTCTTTTGAAGGAACTTGTAAAATAGGATAAGCTGAACAATATATTTCGTTCTAGACGTCCACTTGAATGTTCATTCCAGTTAAATCCTGGAAAATAGGAACAATACTCTCGACACGACTGACTAGTGGTGTTTTAATATAGTTGAGAAATGTGTTTGAGGTAGTGATTTTGATCGTCTTCAATGAAAGCTGTATAAAATGAATTTTGTTAGAACAATGCCATAGGAAAAGGTTTCTGTCTTGATATCACGGAGAACAGAAAAAAAGTAGCGATGCCTGGTTGCTTTCTGGGGCGTCCTCCACTTGCCCAAGATGAAGGTTTTATACGTTTTACGTGAGCGTTAACGGCTGACGTAATTTGCACGGACCACCCGCGTCGGATGAGCGACCGGATCGCACTTCTTTTTCGTCCTTTTTGCGTCCCCGACGACCCTTCGACGACGTTGCTTTTTAATTCGCTCATCAACACCCAAAAAAGGACTTCGCATCGGGAATCGTCCCCGACTACACGCAACGCCTCATAAATACCGGGCCGGCGATGCCTCCACCGAACGAAGAAGAATCGTCGTGAGATCTTCTTCGAACGGGAAACAAGGAAGAGAAAATTTATTACGCACCATCGACTAGTTCTGAAAAACGTTGGGTGTAACGTCTTCATCGATTCCCCTAAACAGGAAGTGTGTGTGCGTGTACGGGTAATTTCGAAAGATAAACGACCCCGAAAAACGAAAGAAACGTTCACGTCGTCGACCGAGCTGGCCAAATTACGGCGTGATTTGTCGATCGCTGTCCGGTACCGTCTCGTACCTTCAGAAATCAAATCGGCCCACGCGTTCGAAGAGAACGGTGGACAACCGGTCAACAGGCAATGATATTCATTCCATCCACAACAGACTTGAAGAGAATGAGAGATAGCAAGATGATCTGACAGGCGATATCGATGTCGCTACGTTCATCAAATCAAAAACGCCTTGTTATTATGTATTGACGTGAGATTTTTACGAAATAGGCTACTGATGAATAGATAGGAATCTATGGTTTGTTAAAAAAATGTTCAATAAAATACAATCGCAAAGGAATTTTTTCGTGCCGCTTGTGTTGATAGAAATTGTCCAAATAATGGATCATAACGCGATCAACGGTACAAACAGCAATTTACGAACAAAAATTTAGCGTTATGAAAGAAAAAATTCAGGAAACATCGCCAGTAGAAATATTTGAAAAGCTATTCAATAGTAATATCTTCAAAATTATTACTGAGCAAACCAAAATATACGCCACAAAAAAAGACCACACATTTTCTGTAGACGAAAAAGATAACAAAATATTCATTGGCATACTTCTCTTGAGAGGTTACCACAAATTACCAAGAGAACGCATGTACTGGCCCTTGGATGAGGATGTAAGTGTCCCGATAGTACACAACTCGATGTCCAGAAATCGATTCCATGAGCTAAAGAAGTATCTACATTTGGCTGACAACACCGCTATAGATGCTCTGGATAAAATATATAAAAACCGACTGAAAGCTTTCAGCAGTGGGGCGTGTTTCATAAAAATTTGTCTATTGATGAAGCAATCGTAAAATATTATGGCACCACTCCTCTAAGCAATTCATCCGAGGTGAACCACTCCGATTTGGATGATTTGTAGCGTGCAAAGTTTAGTGCTACAGTTTTGATACATAGTTGGGTGTAGGCAAAAATCAGATTTACCGCTTGGCTCCAAAGTTGTGTTAGATTTGCTAAAGATTTTTACGAGTAATAATCTCATGAAAACGTTGAGGAAAAAGAATATAAAAGCAAATGGGACTGTGAAGGAAAATCGTTCAAAGTAATGTCCTCTGCTCACGGTATCTGAAATGAAAAAAAAACCAAGAGGATTTTATGACTATCAAATTGATGAAAGAAATTCATTAATGTTTATCAGATGGAAAGACAATAGTACAGTGACAATGGCAACTAACTACAACTCGCTAACACCCCTTCAAAGTGAAAAGGTGGTGTTCTAGTTCTCATCAGAAAATTGATGAACCTCTTCCGTTCTCAGAATACAATAGGTCCATTTGAATAAATTGAAACAAAAACTGAAGACGCGTTGTGATATTATTCATAAATTGGGGAACTGCTTCCAAAACGTTACGTATATCAGTTATGGCCTTAATTTATTCAGCAGCTGAATACTGCTCGCCAGTGTGGAAAAATAGTTGTCATGTGGTTAAGGTGGATACACAGTTGAATATCGTAATGCGAATTATATCAGGAACGGTAGTCTCAATCCCAATTCACTGGCTACCAGCATTGTCGAATATTGCTCCACCAGAACTTCGAAGACAATATCAAACAAAGAATCTATTTGAAAAATACAAATTGCGGCCAGCCGCATTTCCGATTCTTGATGATCTGCTGAAGTCTATACGCTACATGTTAGAAGATTGGTGTTTTATACATAATTCGGTTCATCTTCTCGATATTGTCGTATTCTTGGTGATCAAGTATAACGAAACTAACAGGTGAAAGTCTAAATAGCTTCAAAACAATCAGTTATCATGACAATTAGCACTATGAGAATATTGGCAGTGTCTATTTGTTATCATTTTATGCTATTACTCCAGATGGGTTCTGCAGACATCCACAATCCTCACTTGGGTATTGTGATGGAAGAAGGGAGGCCTGCATATCTGGTCGACGGACAAATCCACCTTCCTTTATCCATTCCTGACGTGACGAAAACAATCACTCAGAACACTTATGACAAGTGTCCTAACTATAGGCAGTTGAGAGAAGTTTATCAGGTCATAATCAATCAAGTGGCTTTTCATTTGCCATCAGATTTCGATGTGCTCTTACACCAGTATAATCCAAATCACTTGTATGGAAATTCAGGTAGTCATCCATCAAACATCCACTCCAGTATTCCTCAACCACCAGCCAAGCGAACAAAGAGATTCCTCCCATTAGCTGTTCCAGTCTTAGGAGCCTTAGGATTTACAGCCTTAGCTGCAGGCTGGGTATGGAACAAGGAGGAACTGACATCTCAGGAACATGAAATAATGGCACTACATCAGTCTGATCAGCAGATTTACGAATACTTAAATCAAGTTAAAATAGATCGCGATTCAATTCGAACAGATCTAACTCAAATTTCCATTGTGATGAGTAATCAGACAGCTGTCATACGCGAGGCGATACGCAATCTAGATTGCCACATGATGTACCTCCAGCAACAACAAAATTTCTTAATCGAATGGGGCATTATTGAGCCCAACGCATTTATTAGAGCCTATAATAGTGCAGCCAATGGTAAATTTACTCCAGACATGTTACCTGCTAATACGCTCACAAGAATGATAAATAAGACAGATGATTTTCAAAACACTATATATGAAGAAAATCCCCACCTCGCATATATCTTAGGGACTACTACTCTAGTTTCGCTTAAGAGGAATCCCTTTCGACTAGCTATATTAGCAAAGATTTTTATTTGTATATAAGGAATTGTTGAGATTAAATCAAATGTTAGGTTAAGTGATAGGACCTGTCAAAAATGAAAAGAAATTAAGTTGGTAGAAGTGAAAATTACTAAATCATAATATGTGTGAGTTGGTAACAAATTAGTAACTGTTAGTTAGTTCTCTTATTAACCTAAGAAAGTAAAGCGACGGAACGTGCTCCGATTTTATATCTGCAAATTTAATAATTAAATTTGTCCATCGAAGGAAATTGTCAGTTGGTTTTTTGCTTGTCAAAACAAGCACATTTGAAGGAGCAAAAAGGTACCTTTTTGTGAAACATATATTTTTGTAACTGGAAACAAAAATAAAACGTTGTTAACTACGTCTGGTTTACAATTACTTGGAGGTGTCACGGATCATCACTCAACAGGAATCAATTGGTAACGAATACAGAATGTATAGCTGTCCGTGGATGTACCACAACAGTATACTGAGTGAAGATGTTATCGTGAATTATGATCCCGCAGATTCATACATCCTAACTAGAGAACCTGAGACATGGTGGAGCAAGTCTGGATGCTTACCATCAGGTCCTATAACGTACTGTAACAAAGGACTTATGAGATTGGAGAACAGCAGTTGTATATTGACCTATGACAGTAAGGCATTGGCTTATTGCCCTATTAAAAGAGTTCGTGATTTATTACCTGTAATACATACAGACCATAGCTTGATGACCTGTCCACAGATAGATTTAACTGGAGATATAGAATACACTGACAAATTCAACCTTACTCACTCAACCAATGTCCCTCTAAATGAATCCTTAATACTAACAGGCCATGATGGAGATCGATTACATATCCTTGGAATGGATTACATACTACCACACACTCTAGCTCCTTTGAATATATCTTATGTGATTTTGGATGGCAGACCCTCTGAAATTGATCCATTATCTCTAGATATGATGACCGTTCATCTCAGCAACTCTGTATTACCTTATATTCCACCAATGTCCCGTCATGAATCAACTCATAATTATATCCAATATTTGTTGATAGGTGCTATTATACTAGGTCTAATCTTGATATATCAGAGATATAAATCTAGAGATATGAAGAGAAAGCAGGATATAAGCAAGTTAGCTCATGCCCAACTAATTGCATTGAGCAATATTAATGATCTTGCATGATCATATGAACCCAAATACTAATCGCCTATATTACTCACTTATTGCATTTTATCATATCTTTGTATACTTATTCGTATATACTTTTTATCAAGTTAGAAAAAAAAATGAATATTTCAAGATTGAAATCAAGGAAACCATTATGGGTGGAGGATTATCTTCATGGGTCGTTCAAGTTCTCGTCGGGTTTTACTCGGCACTTGTAGAGTCAATCTTGAATTACATCATTATGGTATGGGGAGGCACATATAAGACTAGGCTAACACCACTCTTTGTAGCCCAAAAGCATATATTGAAGACTATGTTTTTCAAAGATAAGATGTAACCAACCGACTTATTGTTTTCAGAGTGTGGAATACCATCTGTCCATGAGCTTCATATCAAAGCACTGGTAAGATTTATGTTGAACACAGACTATCACAAAGCTGCGGTCCGACATGGGTTGGATACTAAATTTGCTACAGAGGGTAATGTGATGCTTCCAAGAACAAGACTAACCTGCTTTCAACATTATGCAAAATATCTAGGCCTAAAGGTTTATAACCAACTTCCAATAAACATGAAACACAACACCTATACTAGAGTGAAAAACAAAATTTCAAAATGGATTAGGGAACACAGCATAGCAGTTTAGATGGAGACATGGTAGTAACCCAACATCGATGTGCGAGACGTAACCTTAGTGTATACAGCAGTCTGAGCACACAGACTTTCAGTAGTCCATGCTCCAAGATTATCATTAAGGCTGACAATAAGTATGGAGCAAATGGGGACCATAAAGTAAAATCAGTGTTTAATATTTTAGTTTTTATTATTGTTGGTTTACTTCTTTCTGTATTTTCGTTTGAAATTGTTGTTGGTGTTTTTGTTTTTGTTGCTTTTCTTCTATTTGTATTTTCTTCTGCATTTTGTTGATTTTGTATTGTTGTGTTATAGTTTACCTCTTGTATAAAATTTGGGAAATTGGGAAGGTACTATAACATTCCAGCATCAAAACAGTTGTTAAATGATCTTATTGTATTTTTGGTAGAAATTATCATTGTTATAATTATAGATTGCAGATTAAAGTTGAATTAAATTTGAAGGAAACAGAAATGGTTCTGTTTTCAATGGTCATCTTATTATAGATACTTCTGAAGAAATTCCAGGTTTTGATCTCCCTAGAAGAACATGGTCAATCCTAAATAGATTGCGAACAGGATTTGGACGATGCAATTATTTGCTTAACAAATGGAATAATGACGTTGATCCTAAGTGTCAGTGTGCACACTCGCACGAAGCCATTCAGCATATAGTTGAAGAGAGTCCCCTTTCAAGTTTGGATGGAAGATTTGCAAGATTACATGGAGCTGATGATGGAGTAGTTGCTTGGATTGAAAATCTTAAGAATTTATAAAATAATGAATTGGAATGTAACTTGCATACAGTGAAATCTCCCACAACGGACACTCCTGTTCAGTGGACACCTCTATCAAACGGACACTTTTGCTTGGTCTCGGCAGACGTCCATTAGAATAACGTTGAGGATGCTCTCTTTTGAGCGGACTCTCTTTTGGACGGACACGGACACCGATAATATTATGGCTTCATCATCTTCTTTTGAACGGACAATTTTTACGCGTTACACTCAGTACATGTTACCAAGCGCTCCAAACCGAAATCGGTTCATAGATCAGATAACGTTGGCAACTCTGGTGGCGTACGATATCGCCGAGTTAGAGGAATCCCCGACGTTTGAAGCTTCCGAACTAGTTGTGGTTTGTTCTCAATTTCTGTTAGTGATTTGAGAAGATCGATACGCAAATGGCTCCAAAGAGACAAATATTGACTCTTAAACAATAAGTTCAAATTATTGAAGTTTATGAGAAGGAGAAGTTGAGTGTCAGAAATTTATCGAACCGATTCAACATTGGAAAAACTCAAGCTGCTGACAACTCTTGCAGTGACATTTTTAAGATCATGTATGAAAATAAACTAATTGACGTGTTCCCTAATTGTTATACCATTTTAAAGATTTTTTCAACTTCACTAGCTGTGAAGCAGAACGCTCCTTCTCAAAGATGTCCTATATAGAAAATAAATATAGGACAACAATGGTGAGCTCTCGACTAAACCAGTTATCACTTCTGTCCACAAATTGTGATTTAACAAAAGACTTGCAATGTGATGATCAAATAAAAGAATTTGCAGCACAAAAATGTAGAAAGGTTAATTTATAAATTATAATTTATTTTAATAATAAATTTATAATAAATAAATAAAATTATCTTGTTGTTTTCTATTTTCTTCTATATAATGTACATCTCTATTTCGGTTTCTCTCTCACCCAAAGGTTACCTGGAAGAGATTGCTACACAGCAATAAGGTCGCCTTTTGTACAACTAATACTTGCGTAGATTTAAGTATTTATGTTTTTTGTGCAATAACAAATGTGTCGTTGATTTGATTCGTTTTTCCATAAATCGCTTATTTGTAATCAGTAAACCTTAATTTATTAGTATAGAACTTAAAACTTGAATAAAAAGTATTTTGAATCACTAAAATAAGATAATAAAGGAAGAAAGCGCGTGAAAATCTGTCACGCTCGGTGCTCCCACTGCCCGCCACTCCCTCAACTGATTCGTCCCACGTGCAAGAACCGGTCTTTGTACAGCGCGCAAACATTTGTTTGTTACTCGTTTTTCGTCAAAAGTAGTGAATAAAATGAATGAATCGACAACAGAGACTTCTAGCTCTAATGTTAGTGTTGCAAAAGGTATGAAAAAAAACGTCAAAAGTGGCAAAAAAACAGAAACAAAAGGAGGCGTGCGCACAGTAAAGGTTATGTCACTCAAAAAAACAAAACCGAAGTTCCTCCAAAAAAATTTGTTTTCATTACCAATTGTTGCCGTTACGATTGTCATAAGAAATTCAATTAAGAAGATCAAAAAGACAAGTTAAAAAATTTCTATACATTAGCTGATAAAATGGGTCAAGATACCTTTTTGATGAGATGTGTTGAAAAAGTCGATATAAAAATGGCAAAAGAAGGACCCAAAAGAAAAAATAGAAGTAATTCGTGGATTTATAATTTATCTGTGGATGGAAAAAAAGAGAGAATATGCAAAAAAATTTTTGCAAAAATTATTTCAAATATCTGAAGGTAGAATGAAAACGTTTCTTGGATTTTGCAGTCAAGGTCTTTTGGCAGCAATAGAAAGACGTGGAATTCATTCGAATAGACCTCACGCTATTCCAAAAGATACTTAGGACATGGTTGAAGATCACTGGGCCAGTATACCTCATCAAAAATCACATTATTCTCACAAAAGAACTGAAAGAAAAATTTTTGACAACCCGGATTTAAATACAATTATTCTTTACGATTCTTTTGCAGAAGATTATGAAGAGAAAACCGGAAAAAAAGTTCCTTTTAAGTACAACCCATACCACAGATACTATCGTGAACATAGTGAATATTGCTTTCGATCACCAAAAACTGACGTATGTGACTTTTGCACTAAGTGTTTAGTGAAGCTCCGAATTAATCCTGATGACCCCTGTAAAGTTGCATACGAATAACACTTAAGTAGCGGCATACAAAGGGTTGAAAAAAAATTATGTGCTAGAAAATGGAGAAAACAGGAGCCCAGATGAAAAAAAAATCTACGAAAAAAAATGGTACTAGAATTTGATTATGCCCAAAACCTGGGACTTCCAAAGCTTAATATTAACACACACTACTACAAAAGAATACTAAATTTGTACGTATTCAACATTCATTGTCATAATCACAATGACAGTAAAATGTTTAACTTTTTAGAGTGCGATGGAAAAAAATGCAAATTCGGTGTGCAGTTTCCTAGATTTTATTAGAAAAAAAATAGCGACAAACTGTAACTACAAAACAATAGTTATTTTTTCTGATTCTGCCGGAGGTTAGAATAAAAATTTGACCGTAGTCAAATTTTGCACTTGGTTGGCGCAAAAACTTAACGTTGAAATTCTTCATGTCTACCCAATCCGAGGTCATAGTTACTGTCAATGTGACCGAAATTTTGGCATTTATGGGACAATTTTAAAACGAAAAGAAAAAATTGAGACTCCTATGGAATACATTAACATCATGAAGACTGCAAGGCACAATCCTAAACTTTTCGAGGCAGAATTATGCCCCAATCTATTAATGGATTGGACAAAAGGCTTGGGTGTTATGTATGCAAAGACCCCTAAGCTGAGAAAAAAAGTTTTTTCTATTCAAAAATGTGCCCAGATTCGTTATAACAGTCTCAGCGAAGTCCGCGCATATCGTGGTTATACATGATCACCTCACCTTTAAAAATCTTCAAAAACCAAGAGTTACTTTACAATTATCGCCTGTTGAAAAACCTGGGATTAATGAAGATAAAAAGAAAGATATGGAATTTTTCATTCCATATTTAAACGAAGAAAACCGAGAATGGTTAAAAGCTGTTACAATGATGGGCGAAAATGATCCTGAACCAAGTGACCTTATGTCTGATGATGAAGAATTAGAAGAGGAGTCATATTTTCAATAAATTAACTAATAAATATTGAAAAATATGAATAAATCATCTTGTTTAACATTAAAATTATTATTGGTATCATTAAAAAATTTTTTAATGTTTTTTTACTTAAAATCGATGAAACTGAACCTACAGAACCCGTCGGATGGAAAAACGATTTAGGTATTTCAAATATTTCAAATATTTAAGTAGGTTATTTTTATTAATAACACCTGAATTCAATGTGATTGCCTTCTTAATTAGCTACTCTTTACGATTACAAAGTTTTTTTTTCATCAAATTAACTTGAACGTTGTTAAAAAACTATTTGAAAACCTTAAATCGATTTTACTCAAAACTAAATTTTTGGGGTTAAGTCGTTTTTCCACCCAACGACACAAATATATGTATAAGAATAATTTATCATTATAGAAACACTTTTTTGGCATGGCTATTAGTTGAGTACTAAGATAAGCCCCCAAGTAGTTTCAGCCCAGGGCTCCACAAATTCACGATCCGGCCATGGGTCGGGGATCCTTAACATAAATAGGCAAAATTGGAAGAATTCCATTCGTCCATATGTTTCCTCTGACTTCCAAAATCAGTATGTAAATCCATGGAGAGACAAATGTTAGAGGTACAATTGTCCGGTTGGCTCGCATCCGTTACCTGCGAAAGGTTAACGCATGCGGCCGAATAAATAACTTCCAATTTTAACAAAAATACGCGGTGTTTTATGGCCCCACGCCCACCCGATTATTCAATAAAGAGGCGAATATATCGGCGAAATTTTGAATTGCAAATTCGTCAAATGTTTTTTTCACTGCAGCTATAGCGGGCGGTCGTAAATTACCGACACGAATGAACCATATAATGAGGTCTATAATACGGTGTTGTTGTTTGTCGCACTGCATTTCCACGGTGAGAGGCGTTTCGATAAAAATTTATCGACATCGCGATCGTTTCAAATGATGATAATCGCGCGCCCGGTCCGATTTGTCCGAAAATAGATGTTTTCTGATTTAGTCGGGCGATAACGCCCGACCGAAGGTTTACGACGCCTGCCATTAGTGGCTTTTCTTTGACACCACCGATGGTCATATAAACATTTTCTGTTCGTAAATTATCCGCGTTGTAGTTATCTATCCACCCCTTAATTACATAGTTGTTTCCAGATGACGCGTCTCGTCCGGATCAAAGCGTCGGAAAAATTCGGTATATAATTCAGCCAGAAAGGGGGTTCTTAAATTATTTAGCAGGTCATAATCGTAAAATGAAATCACACGAGGGCGACGCGCCTCGTTTAAGCGTAAATCTGGAACGCATAAAACGATTGGAATTCGTCGCGCCGCGCCGCCATGGGACGCATTTAGAACAATACGATTTTTCACGACATCCACCAAAAGATTTTATCGCCAACTTTCAGGTAAAACGGTCAATTGATACATCTCCGAAAACGCAAAGCGACCGTCAAGTATCGAACAAATCACCCTCGTCGTTTACCCTTCGTCTAGACAAAAGTAGAAAGATGCACGATCGGAAATCGATACGGGGCGCCAGCGCGATTTTTTTCGTATGGCCAGATAAGCTGTAAACTCACCTTTTTGTTGGCCAATCGGGGCTCGTCTTTCGCCAGCTTGAGCAATTCCTGACAATCACCTTTCGAGGCCGTCACGTACCATTCGACGCATTTCTTTGGTTCCAAATTCTGCGGGAGAATTTCAATTTTAAAATAGTTTAATCTAAAGTGGCGCGAACAAGCGCCGCAATATTCAAATGGAAATTAACATAATACTCATTATCGTAATGCATACTGAACGGTGTAATTTGTTTTATAAACCGATTTCACTTATGTTAATTTTCGCATTATACTTTGCATCCGTACGTTACGATAAAAAAATAATTAAACGTTTTAATTGGACGGGCTTACGGACGCATACAACGGCCACGGATCATATTTATTTCGATTTTTACCATACCTGTTACACAGAAAAACGTTCCGCTTTGCTTAGTCGTTTCAATGAAATTCACCGTTCCACGGACAACGGTTATCGTCATTTTATCATCGGACGAAACAACATGTCAAAATGGAAATTTGCAAAAACGGTTTTTTCTAGAAATGTACACCACAATATGAAGATGTTTATTCTTTTTTTCATTCGTATACCGGATCAAAATTGCACGAGTAATTTCTATTTTGAATAACTCCAGTTAGTTTTGACGAATGATGTATAGAATTGTAGTAAAAAACATCTCCGCATAATAGGTATCAATATATGTAATTTGAAGGAAAATGTTTTTCAACATAGGTAATTAAGTTAGGTTTTTCGTGAGAAACAAAAAACATTTAATGACATGACGGATCACGGCCTTTATTGAATTATTGTACATTTCTAGTAATCGAATAAAACGTATTGAATAGCGAACTATTCCTCAGAAAATCGCAGGAGAGATCTTTTTGAATGTATTTTGTAAACACAATCGACACTTTGACAGTTTTGGGAAATGCTTCGCAAATAGTAAAGCTGATTGAAAATTTTCATCCGTTAATAAATATTCGTGAAAGCAGTGACATATTGCAACTACAAATACCTTTTTTCATAATTTTATGTTAAAAATTAATGAAAGTTCAAAACGTATCGAAATTCAAAATTTCGATCAATCAAGGAGGAATGATAAAAACTAGATATTTTGCGCTATGATCGAGTTTCAGGTGGTTTATAGATAACAGTTGATCAAAGATTTTTAAATTTTTTTCGAATGTTTTGTAATTTTTTCAAAATCACGAGGAAATTTTTCTGAAATCTGTATATTTTCGAAAATGTTAAGATTTTATGTCAATTTTCGAAATATGTAGGAAATGGCCAAACGTTCTCATGAGAATCCGGAAATATTCTGGTTGATTGGAAATATTTCATGAATGTTCGGTAACATCTCTAACTTTTTGCGATGATTTAAAAGAGATAATTGCAAATTTTAATGTGAAATTAGTGTTTTCTCAATCTGAATTTGCAAGAAATCTTCTCATTATTGCCTACTCATATTCGGAGATTTTGTCAAAATTTTTTCTCATTTTTTCTCATCATGAAATAGAATTTCAACAGAATCAATTGACTTTTTCAATTTGTTGTCAGATTGGGTTACTTTGTTTCCCAATTGATAAATTTCTTATTATATTTCGTGATTTCTTGAAAATTTTTTAATTTTTTATAATCAGAATATGGATTTTTCATAGAATGGACAAATATCTTGAAGGTTTTTGTAAAAATGTTGTGATTTTATTTCCGTGTCTTTTTGATCTTTCCAGAAATTTCAGGAAATTTTCCACTCTTTTGTAACTTTTCTGACATTCAATAGAAACTCATGAGAAACCTGTCGCAAAAACCTGTATATATTTTTTAACATTCCAAGAAATCCATAAAAATCTTTGGCTGTTCAATAATGTGTCGTTGAAATTCTTAGAAAACGGCGGAATATCCCAAAATATTCTAGTAAAATGAGTTTTGCCAGTGAGTCTTTCAACCTTGCATACCTTTTTCACAATAAATCTTTTATGTATATTCATTAAAATTCAATTCTTCCTACATGTCTCATCAATTTTTCTTGTTCAGAATATCCCAGAATTTTGTCAACATGAATACGAAACTACAAATAAAAAAATGAACGATTCAATAAATTTGAGAGAAAACTGAAGAAAACATCTCTGAGTACATTTTTGTTAATCTTAATCACAGAGGAAATTCAGATCCATTGCAAAAAAGAATATTAACTGGTAAAATAATTCATTTATGGAATCAGAGATAATTGTGAGACCTGTAGATACAATATTACTCCGACTGGAACGTTTTAGAACCGAAATATGCCATATTTCGAATCAGGAACCAATGGCATTTTGTTATGTGTTTTTTTCATTTGATAAAAACGACTACTTGTTTGTAAATATTTCGAACTTGTAACTTAAGAATTTTTAGTCTAATTAATAACGTTATCGGCTGAAAAAATAGGTTACTACTCAAGACAACGAAAATTCCGAAAAATTTTTGTCAATGCAGAAACAAAAATTCAAGTCACCAATAGAACTCAATGAGAAAAAAATTCGTTGTTTGTATGATAGGTGTCTTGACAGTTTGTACATAAAAATGAATAATTTTTGTACAAATTTATGTACATACTGCCTGCCTCTACATGCAATTCAAGTATTCTATAGACAGAGACCACCAGAAAGCAGCAGAATGACAGAAAGTAAATATGAAGTAATCATTAATAATATTTTAAAAATAGATATAAACAGATACACATTTTCATTCTTTTTTTAAAATTCAAGGTATACGTTATGCACATTTCGAAGGCTCGTCTGGGATATATTGCTGTGAATATTTCCTAGTTTTGATAATAGAAATGCAGTAGCAGAATTGAAAAAGAACTCTTTCAGAAAACATCACGGTGTTGGTGATGTTCCAGTGAGGTTCAAGTTTTATGAAAAATTTTGAATTGCCAACGCTTTTTGATCAAGGATGTTCGCAATATAAATGTTGGAATTCATTCAAATGCCGTGACAATCTACAGAATTCCATATCTGCACGAGATCTCAAAAGAAATAAATATAGCAGTCAGTTATGACACTTATATGACATGTCATTACTTGAAGAGAGTAAAATTATGCAATGGTTCCCGCAATCTCTATGATTTGACCGCTTTGATCGTTTAAGCTTTCAACCTCCCATTCCATCTAAATCATTGTTTTGCAAAAATTTTGACGCCTGAGTGACAAGAGTTTTTCTTTCAGTATAACGGCAAAAGAGTTTCCTTCGAAACTTTCAAAATCACACTGCTCTAAGGATCTTAACAACTAAGACTGAAGATTAACTGAACAAGTTGGACGGTAAAACTGTCCAACTTCGTCCAAAGTGCGGCTTTGATGGGGCATCGAGTTTTCAGCGTATTTTACGTCAGCAAATGAAGAGGACAGAGATGAAGATGGAGAAAGTGACTCAAATCTTTTCATGACTTCTATCGTGCCTTTACGAATAACACTTATTCATAGAATTGAAATAATTATGAAAAATGCTTCAATAGGACTTTGTCGAGATCAGCGGTTCCAGTGCGGAAATCAAACGCCAGACCAGATCACAGCCGTAAAATGAAAGTCGACAACGCAATTACTAATAGACAAGAACTGGAACTCTGGTGAAATTATGGTCACTATAATGTATCAGATGCGAGATTCTTCATCTCGGCTATAATCACAAATTTGAAGAATGGGGAACTGATAATAAGTCCACTGCACAAACCCATGAGGCTAAGAAGAAGGGAATTGCTGACTAGCTAGGAATCAGGCTGCACTTTGTCAACCAAGGGCGGTAACAAGTACTGCTTAATTCGTGTCCTTGCTTCAAAAAGTGCAGCCTGATTCCTAGCTGGTCAGCAACTCCGTTCTCATTTAATTATTTGTGCAGTAGACTTATTATCCAAGTGTTTCGGCAAATTTTCGATCATTACTTTCATTATTAAAATTGATGACAATTAGATTTGCTGCGTTACTACATTTGAGTTATCGAATGTAGAGACCAAAAGAACTATTCACGGCATATTGATCTACAGCGCTACCATAATTTCATCAGCAGCCCTTCCAATTGGCTCAAATTCCATAGAAGCACTTTTTTGAGTGTAATGACTTGAAAATTTATCATAACTATCATTTGACCAAAGGACTATTCAAGTTACATATGTTTGTGAAAGCCTGATTCAAGAGTGTGATGGCGACAACAGATTATTTTTCGAAGAAGTTTTTGAAGACAAACTGCGTGCAAAGAGAAAAAATGGACTAATTTGTTTTCAATATATAGGAACTATTCGTGATCTTCAGGGAATACGAGTCCCACTGTGTGGCGGGAGGGTAGACGGCCCTAACACCAGAGAATATGAAAATACTTGTAGCGTTTCTGCGGTGTGATAGACTCACATTTCCATTCGGACTTGAGATCATTTATGCAAAAAAATTCTAGGAGATAAATGGATCGCCCTTCTAACGGGGTAGGTACTTACCGAAGTGACCGAGGCGCCATCCTCCTCGTCGACTCCCTGTGGACAGAAAACAAAGCCTGTTGAATAAGCACCATCGTGTATATAAATTAGCGCGGAGATAGGATCTCGGGACCGACCGATTACACTATCGTCCGTCAGCCCGCGACGAAAAGAACGACTCATGCCCTCATTATCGACGGTTGCCGCCCCCGTAAAAACCGACGACGGTGGACGTGAAAGCGGCGTTGGGAACGACGACGCGACCGAAAATCCGCCCACGAGGACGGCGACGCCGACGAGCGATCCGAAAAAGCGATTTCCGTTATCCGGACGAGGGTAGAGCGCGGAAAGTTATCGCCCGGTACCCGGCCCCCGGACGGACGGCCCGTCGAACGATGTAAATTCTCTCGGCGGGTCGTCCGGTTTCCGCTCTTATCTAGGATGTCCATCTCCATTGTGTCGTACCAATAACATGTAGTAAATTGAAAAGATTATAAAATCAATTGCCCCGTTCTGGGGCCGAGGTGGCAGCGTGACAGTCATGCCCCCGGCGGCGGCGAATCCGGAGAATTCCATCACGATTCGTGAGCGATCGGTCGTAGACGCGCCAAACGCGCACATCAAACATTTTTGTTATGTAACTTTAACGCCATTATTTCCCGACCATTGGTAAATGGAGCTGTGTCGGAAACTTTTCATGTCATTTATAGTGGAGAATTTGAAGGAATGTCGTTCAAATGTGTTTATTGTCATCAATTCAAGAACTGACCCAAATTTGGGTCTCTCTAAAGACTTCATTGTTCTGCTCTTTATGATTAAGAGAAAAATTCCAGAAATAGTTACAATATGTCATTTGTAACCGCTTACTCAAATATGCCTTTAATAACTTACATTCAATCTTTTCAATATTTTTAATATCGTGGATTTTTGCTGGGTTTTCCGTAAACCTTTCGAGCATTACACATGGTTACCAATAATATACCAAGTTATAAACTGTTATTTCATTTAAATTATTCAATTAAAATTTTGTTGCCATGAGGGATGAAGAAATGAAATCAAAAATAAATATATATTTTGTTCATTCAAAAACATTTTTCAATTTGAATCGACAAAGCATCTTTAGTACTTTATTCGTTAATATCTGCTATATAGCTATATCACATAGTATATTTTATATAACGATATGTTTTATTATCATTTTCATCAAACGATGATATACTATTATAATTAACAAGCACCTAAATGAATACATAAAAGGTGTTGCGACAGATGTTTTCGATTTTTAACAGATTAAATTTTCCTCATTTCGGAAATCGTGTTTTAGATATGCAGACAACCAGCTGTGATAATCGCATAAAAAATTAATTCTTTGCTGAAAAAGAAACCAATAAAACCCAAATATTTGCTAAATAATTGACGTTTGAAAGACACCTTTCAATTTGTTAACGTCTGTATTCAGAATAGAATTAAGAAATCGTGAACATCTCTTATTACGATAACATTTGACAGAATGTCAGTGGCAGATACAAAGGAGGGCTCAAGGATACCCCTAGATCTATGTCTATTATAATCATTACATTCTCATCGGTATAACATTAATACACCTTTTTACAAGCTTTTTTAAACCGTCCCTGCAGAATAGCCGTGTTATAGCATATTTCATAACGAGTGCAAAAAGTCGATGATTTCATGCGAGTGTCAGTTTGACGAACGAGGCGAAGCGAAGCGGAGGCGAGTAATGAGACTTTCCATGAGTAATGAACGATACTTTTCAGGCGACCACAAAAATGGACTTGCACGATAATTATTTTGAAAACAAAATGAGCGTTTCGTCCTTCTTTATTTTCTAGATGGCGTGCTGGCGAAAATTATAGACAACTCTATTTGTTTATGTTTTTTCATACCTTCCTCCCCCTTATTTCTGGTGAGATATTTCCGTCACTTTGCATCTTCTAAACGTTTTTTTGGCTCGGGTGAATGAATGCTCTATAATACTGCAACCTCTCGAACAATATTAGCGACGTTTTATTGAGGAATGATAACCACAAAATATATTTCTCATCTGTGGTGACAACATAAAATTCAATTTGTCTATGACAGCAAATTAAACCAAGCTGAACGAAGTAGTCCAAATCAACTCTTTTCTTTAATGCCATTGTTGGAAGTAACACTCAATGTTAGTTAGGTATATGAACAAAATATCCCATCTATCTCTGGTCTTGACGTTTGTTTTACTCAGGATATCTTTGACTATAAGAATGATACTCCGCCATAGGAAAACCTAATCAAATTTATTCATGAATCTAGAATTGAAAAATTGGCGAATTTAATCAAGTGATGATTTTCGTAAATGGTATTGTTCTTGTAAGTTCTGGTACCTCATTCACGTCATTAATGAGATATACGAACTAAAGTACTCATCTATTTCTATTTACTTGGCATAGTTTTCATTTCCATGTCAACACTTTCCCGCACGGATCAAACCGGTTTTACCAGTGCTGGAAAGACATTCTCGCACAGTTGCATGCCAACAAAACACATCTTTTCTAATAATGAAAAACGACATCATCCTTTTTTTGGGAATACATGGTGCTTCAGAGCAACATTAGCCAGATGCTCAAAAGAAAACCTTCTCTGTAATTAACGTTAAACAACCAGAAGAATAGCTGAAGACCTCACAAAAATTCGAAATATTAATTTCAAAATTCATCTTCAAATAAAGATTTTATGTAAGAAAATGAGCCCTTCCTGTTCTAATATAAATTTAAATTTAATTTTTGAAAATATGTATTGAATTTAATAATGACTCCATCAAAGTAATAAGACATAACGAAAATAATAATGATTCACCTTGTAAAATTAAACATTGCTCAATAATCAAATACAAAATTCCACTGTTTTTACAGTGGAACCACCGCGGCCATCTTTTTTCATTGTTTTACTGGGCATAAATCAGAAACTTACTAAAATCTACTATATTTATCATCGAACAAATCCGCCGTACACAAAGGGCGGACAAAAAAATGATGAGAAAAAAGGTATGATGGTAAAACAAAATAAACAAAACTTATATCTAAGATTAATCCAGGAATCTATTGGTGACCTTTGATTTGACCTTCAACTTTAATTTCAAGATGATTTCAAGGTCAAATCAGTTTTTTCTAATGAAAATTTTTATTTTTGAATTCTGAATCGAAGAAAACGTCAAATTTGACGGTTGGAAGTAGATATACGAATTATCATGGAAGATTGATCAGTATTTCTAATTTTTCAGAGATAATTTAGGCTAATTGAACGGATTATCGGACTTTTAAAGAATTCCTCGAATGCTTTTCTTGAAACATCACAGCCATGACTTTTTGTTTTTGTTCATCGAAAAAAAATGGATAAGAAATTTATAGAGTTGATAGCTGCAAGTGACGTTTATTCCCTTCTTTCAATTAGTGGTTTTCCTACATTCACGACAAATTTCATGCTATTATGTGGACAAAACTTTTGACAAACATTTTTTATTGTTAAATTTTAGAAGTTCAATCCTCATTTCCAAATTTGGTTGTACACGTCGGTATGTATTTGTTCAACATCTTCCGTTCGGATCCTGTGGAAGATTGCTCTATACCTTTGATTCATAGATTATAAAATATGATTTTGTCATGTACTAAATTCGACCAGATAATCTTTTGAGCTGAATATTCAATGTAATACATGTGTCTATGTTTTCCAACTAGGATACATCCAAAAACCACATTGCAACAGTAGAAATTAATAATTTAGGATAGAAAACATAAGATTTCCAAAATTTTTAAAGCTTCACCCATAATGTAGATTATGAAACCATGAAAACCAAAACCTCGTACAGTAAAACTGTTTTTATCATCGGTGAAAACTCCCCACGTCGTTTCATTGAAACGTCGTGTTTCAACCAACGGCCCGTAAAAAAAGTCAATTCAAAAGGAAACAAAATGCACTTGACTGAAGTGAAGGAAGAAGACGGGCGTTCGACGTAATTGGCCGGTAATACGAGCCAAGAAACTCGCCGGAACAGAAGCGGAAAGCGATTACGTTACCCGAAACTCGGGAATAAATCCGTTTAATTCCCTCGAGCCTTGGTTTTTCTCTCTTTCTTTTTAGGGTCTCGTTCAGATGCGGTTGCTCGGCCCGTCGCGTGCTTCATAAATCCGCAGATAACCGGAATTATGAGTCGTCGCAACACCGCAAAATACGATCCCCCTTAATCATAAGCTTTTCGTTTTTATTTTTTCTCTATTTTTTTTTCGCGTACGAGCGAACGAGCCGACATAAGTCAGACGCGCTGATAGAATCTGTTGGTGCCTCGTTTTGCGCGCATATTAAACGCGCTCGCAAATAATAACGCGACTGCTTTCGATATCCAATGGACAGTCGCGCATAGTGGTCGCCAATATTGTTTTTCTCTCACTTACCGGACTTTCCGTTTCCGCTGCCGCCGCAGAAAAAAACTTTTCCATTATCGACGATACAATGCGAGAATAATGGGCACTCGTCGGTCGACAAGAAAACGAGCCGATTGTTACCGAAAAAACAAAGGAACAATAAGCACGCGTCAATTAAACCGCTATCCGAAAACAGAAAGACGGGATTGTGCCGGGACGCGTCTCTGACCTCTCGACTTGCATATCAATTAGGGGCTTATCCTATTGGTACAAGATAATAACGTAACTCGCGGCTCTTTTGTCGGAACGAACCACTCGAAACTCTTCTCTTCGCATTTGCAACTTGGAGAGCACTTCAATTATTTAATCATAATGTTCGTGTAAACGGGATGAGTTGCGGGATTTCGAATGACCTAGCGAAATCAAATCCGGGAACCATTAAACACGACGAAGACGCGATGACATTTTATGGGACGTCCCCTATTGCGTTTCTCTTCAACTAAAAGACCTTTCAAAACTGAGCAAACGACAATTCGAAAGTGAAGATAACGAACTGGCCGATTTTATATTTGTGCTCAATTTAGAGATAACAGCATAAATTTTGTGTTTTCGTATCTATTGATGTTTGAAATCTTATCATTTTAGCAATAATCTTAATGGAACCACTCTTAAACTACCTCAAACAGTCAAATGTTAAATAGCGACTAAGACCCGTTACACAGTCGTGCGTTTCGAACGCAGAACGGACCATACATAACATTTTACATTTTCAACGTAAACGTTCCTCCGAATTCGACGTTCAGGAACGGATCTACACATATAAAGATACAGATGATTTATCGAGCTAAGTGGTTCCGTCCCTGAACTTTTACGTTCGAAACGCACGACTGTGAAACGGGGCTAAATGTTGATTTGAACGAATCAAAATCCTGTAGGTATCAGAATCATTTGAAGACGTTCAATCCACGATCCATCCATATTATTTACACACTTAATTTACTTGATGCTTTGATAAAGTAAGGAATGAAATTTACATTTGTCTAATTAAATTTTTCGAACAGCGACACTTGTTCACATACGACTCATATTTGTGACGGCATCGTTGTTTGAGGTATGCTGACACCTTGATTTTGAGAAATGGCATAAAAGGCAAAGATATGTGGACTTATTCCACTGCAGCTGCTCACAATGACTATTTGGAACGATTTCCGCATGAGCTTGTGGAGCGTCAAGGATGTGTGCAATTGTTCCTAGAAACGGGATGCGTTGGAGGTATAAAAGTGGCAGTGGTCGTTTAAAGTCAGTTGGTACCCCAGAAAATGTTCAACGAGTTTGGAGGATCATCCAAAATGAACAGAAAACTTCAGTTCCCAATCCCACTCAATAATTCAGATGATCAAGGAGTCCAGGCCAACAGACTTAGACCTTCATCCATGCAAGATAACCGCAGTGCAAGACTTGATATAGCCAGATTACCCTCTTCGCACTCAATATTCGCAATGGTACACGGAAAACCTGCACGGCAATTCACATTCTCTGGCATTAACTTTTTTCACTGATGAAGCATGGTTCCACAAAAGTGGATACATCCCAAAATATGAGGATATGGAGATATCAAAATCCCCATTCATGCCGAAAAAATAGAATAGTTAGGACCATATCTTTTAAATGCAAATAATTCTCCTTTATTTTCAATCAATATCATGACAAAGTGTGTAAATTTTAAGGAAACATCAATGCGCTCCTGTGTCAGGAAGAAATCTTACGCCCATTTTTTGAATAGTTGCACGATGATGAACTTTGCGACTATTTTCAGCAAGACGGAGCTACATCACACTGCCGGCAAGACACTTTGAATTTGCTTCATGAAGATCATGACGACCGGATAATCAGTCGAAATACCGATATTTCCTATCTTCCGAGATCTTGCGATTTAACTCCATATTACAATTTTTTTCTTTTGGCCACATATGAGAAAGTCTATTCTCTACACCTGTCAACGATTTATATGAGCTTCGCCAATTGACCAGAATCTTATCTTTCTTCCATTCGCCATCGAAACATTTGGTCCTTGGTGTGATCAGGCATTGGACTTCGTTATAAAATTGGGCAAATTGATAAACCAACGAACACCAGACACTAGAGCAACGTGTTTCTTGATGCAGCGCATTGGAATTGCAATCCAAATAGGAAACATCTGTCATGGGAACTTTCCCCAATAACAAGCCTCTAGACGAAATTTTCTACGTTTGATGTAATCTGATAATATGAGGATAGATCACAGATATATAATGATAGATAAAAAAAACTAAAATCCAAAAGATAAATAATGATCCTCAAATGTGTCGCTCATTTGTGATCAGTAAACATTAATTTATTAGTACAGAACTTCAAACTTGAATAAAAAGTATTTTGAACCACTAAAATAAGATAATAAAGGAAGAAAGCGCGTGAAAATCTGTCACGCTCGGTGCTCCCACTGCCCGCCACTCGCTCAGCTGATTCGTCCCACCGGTCTTTGTACAGCGCACAAACATTTGTTACTCGTTTTTCGTCAAAAGTAGTGAATAAAATGAATGAATCGACAACAGAGACTTCTAGCTCTAATATTAGTGTCGCAAAGGTATGAAAAAACGTACAAGACGTGAAAAGTGGCAAAAAAAAACAGAAACAAAAGGAGGCGTGCGCACGGTAAAGGTTATGTCACTCAAAAAAACAAAACCGAAGTTCCTCCAAAAAAATTTGTTTTCATTAGCAATTGTTGCCGTTACGATTGTCATAAGAAATTCAATTTAGAAGATCAAAAAGAAAAGTTTAAAAATTTCTACACATTAGCTGATAAAGTGGATCAAGACACCTTTTTGATGAGATGTGTTGAAAAAGTCAATATAAAAATGGCAAAAGAAGGACCCAAAAGAAAAAATAGAAGTAATTCGTGGATTTATAATTTATCTGTGGATGGAAAAAGAGAGAGAATATGCAAAAATTATTTCAAATATCTGAAGGTAGAATGAAAACGATTCATGGATTTTGCAGTCAAGGTCTTTTGGCAGCAATAGAAAGACGTGGAAGTCATTCGAATAGACCTCACGCTATTCCAAAAGATACTTGGGACATGGTTGAAGATCATTGGGCCAGTATACCTCATAAAAAATCACATTATTCTCACAAAAGAACTGAAAGAAAATTTTTTGACAACCCGGATTTAAATACACTTATTCTTTACGATCTTTTTGCAGAAGATTATGAAAAGAAAACCGGAAAAAAAGTTCCTTTTAAGTACAATACATACCACAGATACTATCGTGAACATAGTGAATATTGCTTTCGATCACCAAAAACTGACGTATGTGACTTTTGCACTAAGTGTTTAGTGAAGCTCCGAATTAATCCTGATGACCCCTGTAAAGTTGCATACGAAGAACACTTAAAAAAAGTAGCGGAATACAAAGAGTTGAAAAAAAAGTATGTGCTAGAAAATCGAGAAAACCGGAGCCCTGATGAAAAAAAAATCTACGAAAACACTTTGGTACTAGAATTTGATTAGGCCCAAAACCTGGGACTTCCAAAGCTTGATATTAACTCACACTACTACAAAAGAATACTAAATTTGTACGTATTCAAGATTCATTGTCATAATGACAATGACAGTAAAATGTTTAACTTTTTAGAGTGCAATGGAAAAAAATGCAAATTCGGTGCGCAGTTTCCTAGAAGATTTTATTAGAAAAAAATAGCGACAAACTGTAACTACAAAACTATAGTTATTTTTTCTGATTCTGCCGGAGGTCAGAATAAAAATTTGACCGTAGTCAAATTTTGCACTTGGTTGGCGCAAAAACTTATCGTTGAAATTCTTCATGTCTACCCAGTCCGAGGTCATAGTTACTGTCAATGTGACCGAAATTTTGGCATTTATGGGACAATTTTAAAACGAAAAAAAAAAATTGAGACTCCTATGGAATACATAAACATCATGAAGACAGCAAGGCACAGTCCTAAACCTTTCGAGGCAGAATTATGCCCCAATCTATTAATGCATTGGACAAAAGGCTTGGGAGTGTTATGTATGCAAAGACCCCTAAGCTGAGAAAAAAGTTTTTTCTATTCAAAAATGTGCCCAGATTCGTTATAACGGTCTCAGCGAAGTCCGCGCATATCGTGGTTATACAGATGATCACCTCACCTTTAAAAATCTTCAAAAACCAAGAGTTACTTTACAATTATCGCCGGTTGAAAAACCTGGGATTAATAAAGATAAAAAGAAAGATATGGAATTTTTCATTCCATTTTTAAACGAAGAAAACCGAGAATGGTTAAAAGCTGTTACAATGATGGGCGAAAATGATCCTGAACCAAGTGACCTTATGTCTGATGATGAAGAATTAGAAGAGGAGTGATATTTTTAATAAATTAACTAATATTAAAAAATGTGAATAAATCATCTTGTTTAACATTAAAATTATTATTGGTATCATTAAAAAAATTTCTGATTTTTTTTTTTACTTAGAATCGATGAAACTGAACCTACAGAACCCGTCGGATGGATAAACGACTTAAGTATTTTTTTTCTTTTCAAATATTTAAGTAGGTTATTTTTATTAATAACACCTGAATTCAATGTGATTGCCTTCTTAATTAGTTATTCTTTACGATTACAAAGTTTTTTTTCATCAAATTAAATTGAACGCTGTTAAAAATCTATTTGAAAACTTTAAATCGATTTAACTCAAAACTAGATTTTTGGGGTTAAGTCGTTTTTCCACCCAACGACACAAATACTGCAATTCTGAAAAAAGGAATTTCCAAATGTATTGAGGGTGGTGGCGGAAACGTTCGACATCTTTTGTGATAAAACATTATTTTACCTATCTATTAGTTTATTCCTTTTTATTGATTTCGAGTGAGGTTAGAGGAAGCAACATGTGTTCTATTTAGATAAAGATTGCAGATTCACTCATTTGATCTTTCACACTCAATTATTTTTATCTAAAACAACAAAAATTGACAGCTGTCTTTAAAATATGGAGCTACGCTTAGAGAGTTTTTGGGAATGTTATCATCTCAATAGATTTGTTCATAACGTGAGTCATAGGTACAGACAGCTTTCTTCTGCGTATCTGATGATATATTCCCAATTGCTTCAGATTTCTTCGGTTTGAGATTCACAATTGTAGATCTCACTCCTTGAAAATCTATTTGGCTTAATAAAAATAGTCATGGGATATTTTCGTATGACTACGTCTTTAAGTTTCAATGTGTTCTTTATTCTCTTTTCTAGATTTGTGTTTGTTAGAGAAAAGTTCATTGAACACCTTAGTTATCTCGTTCTCTTCTCTAATTGGTCTTCCTTGATCGTTACAACTCTTATGTCACTGTCTTTATGTGTTTTATTGTTCATTATGTTTCAGAGACCCGATCGACTGAATTCATTTTTTATCGACTTTTTATTTATTTTATCTATTTTTTTTTTATATATATTTTTTTTGGTTAAATTTAAGTTGTTTGATGTTCATTGAATTAATGATTCTATTAGTCATCCAAATTGGCCTTTTTATATTTTTGTTTTGTATTTTCATTAGCTTATATGGATTTTCATGAAATTAACTGTTGCATCATTGATATTTGTGTTATAAACACGTTCCCATCCCTTTTTCTTTTTCAAAATATCTTCAAGTCCTCTGAAGTTAAGAATTTCCCATGTTTCATATCAGATCTTTCGTTTCCATCCTGGATCTTGTATGATATTATAATGGCATTATGACCCTTTATAGTTTAAGAAAAAAAGTCTTGTCATTTCAACGAGAAATTGAGTTGAATTTTAGCAGTACTGGGGAAAAACCCCGTCATTGCAGTTTAAGATCCATAAAAACGATTTAAAATATATCTTCATCTTCGCTTTTCAAAATTATATCCTGGTACCAGTTGGACCAAACGTACCAGTATTTGCGTATTCGTGGTTTAGTAGAGAATTTTTGGCAACGTTGCCTAAAATACCGGGCGTCGCGTCGCTCGAGGACGTCGTAAATTTCGCATCGCGGAGGTTCTCATTGGGACGCGCGCGGTAAACGGTAAGGGGAGAGCGACGCTCCGTTTATAATTAGGCGATAAATTTCGCGTGAAACAAACGACGACAGGAATGCATGTAGACCAATAGAAACGGCAATTTGTGCCTAACAAATTCGCAATGCTAAATAACCGTTGGCGGGAACGAGCACCGTTCCAGCAGCAGCGACTGTTCGACAATCCAAGAACGAAACGGACTAAATTTCCCAATAGCTTTCGAACGAGATGTATGTACGTGTGTGTGTTTGTGTGTGTGTGTGCTGTACAGGCGATGAAATAAAAACGTAAACATATATTTCGCCGCTACATCGGTGTCGGTGGCGTGTTCGCATTGTCACACCGAAATAAAATATTCATTTTCCATAACGCGCGATAAATTATTCGCACGCGATTTTCCCCACGCCCCGCACTTTTCGAATTAATACGCCACGTGTTAATGACAAACAGACTAAATTCGCGGCCTACGAACGGGATGAACAGCGTCTACGAACAACTCTATGGCACACGCTCCCCCATCACTGACGACCACAACTTCACAATTACCACGCAAAATTAAGTCAGTGATCGTGGATAAAGCAGTGCTGAACCGTTTCGGTTGGGGAAAAAATTGGCCACGGGCACCACATCAGTCATTTCGTAGTCCGTTCGTGGTCAGGGTTGACAGGGTGGTCTGGGCGTGAAGCAACCGAAAAGTTGACAAGCCGCATCGCGCTCGATGACCGGTTGTAGTAAAATTTCAATTCATCGGACGCGCGTGCATGTGAAAAGTCCGGATGATTTAGGGTAAGCGCGCTTTTAATTCGAGTGGCCCGAATATTAGCCCAGCTAACAAGCGTGTAAAATATGTGGCGAATTTTTCCCTCGCGGGTACTAGACCGACTCGTAGTCGTGTTCTGTTGGATTAATGCAAGAGCTCCTGAGGGAGTATCCCGCCGGGATGCACCTATTTCCAGTCGAAATTAACCGGAACGGCGCGGCGGCTGCGGACGCGAAACCTTTCGACCCGCGTTCGGGATTAATTGAGTGTTTTTTCCGTAACAGTTCGGGAAACTTCGACGGAACGGCGGATTGGGGGAAGGAAGATGACCGAAAAACTAAAGCAATTTGTGATCGCAGCGGGAACAAACAAACGGACAAGCACGAAATTAAACGATCGAAATGACGGAACGCATTCCGTACAATGGGTCATTAGTCATTTCGTTCCGATGCGTTATCGAAGTAGTTTTAACGTCTAGTTGGCGATGATCTGACGCGCGCAACGAACTATCAAAATGAAATACTCGACCAACAAACGGATGTACGAAGAAAGCTTGGTCATCTTTCGTCTTTTAGATTAACATGTAAATCGAATTGTGAATAATAACTAAAGCGCTTCTAACGGATTCTACAAATTAAAATCGATATGAAAAACGGTCTAAAAATTTAAAATGAACTCTTGATGAAGGCACAGATTGCTTGCCGTTCGAAACGTCGACTAGAGGGGCAACATCAATTGTTTCTTGCATGCTCGTCTATTCCTCCTACTCGGCGTATTTTTCTCAAGAAGAATCTTTGCCGATAGAGAATTCTTGGAGCATCATATCGACTTAACTTAGGACATCAGGTAATTGATGGTTTTCAATTCCGTATCAGTTTCTCTTTTCCATTTTTCGCTTTTATCATCTTCCATTTCATAGTAGTTCCAGCTACGGTTACGTTCGAATTTAGGGCAAGGCATAAAGTTGGACTTTTCGGCGAGTCGGCTTACAGGTTGGATTGCAGCTATTATTTTTTGGTACCAGCTGGATTGAAATTTATTTATTAATTTAACGAGTGTTTACAAAATTATTTTCGCTTCTCGCATCCCAATCGTTATCTTAATCTATCGCTGCAGTCTTCCATTCTAAGCCCTCTATCGTGCATCATTCTCCATATTTGATTTTGCCAATCATTTCGTTTCTTTTTCCCAACGAGTATCCAATTTAGCATTTAGTGGAATTCTTTCTTTGTTCATCCTTCGCAAACGGCCGTACCATTTCAGCTGCTTTTCAGCTATGGTCTCATTTATTGTTCTGGTAACATTCATTCGTTTCTTATATGATCCGTGAGTAGAGATGGGCGGATCGGATCCGATCCGGCTCACTGATCCGAGTCTTTAAAAAGATCCAACTGACCCGGCTCCCAAAATTACGACACACGGATCAGCGGGTCACCACGGATCCGCCAGCTCTCATGCGGTTCGCGGATCCTTCAGCTCCGCCGCGGTTCTAGGGTTATAACGAACCATCCACGGACGCGAAGTTCGGGTGCGGAACTCTCGTAACGTAAACGATGACGATAAATTCGCGCGATCATTTATTTCACTTGGATTAATTGTATGTGGTAATGTGGTTAATATAAGAGGGGCGGTTGGACTGAAATACATTAAGAAAAATATTTTTGATTCTTATTGTCCTCGATTTGAAATTTTGAAATCGAGTTCAATTGCGCCAGTTTCCTTCTTGTTCAGAGCAAATTCACTGAAACGAAGAGAAGAAAAAACTGATACTGATTAGGGATATTTTTGTGATCGCAATTATTTATACAACGATATAGATCCCATACCTGAATGTTATGTATTGAATTCAAACACTAGAAAAAAACATAAATTGTTCTTAAATATTTTGAAATCAAAATATTTTCAATCAGTAGAACTATCTTAATTTTATCAATACTATCGCGATAAATCTCAAACGACTTTTTCATTTACAAGCAATAGAAAAAAATGCGTGACGAAATAAATGAACGATCATATCACAGGAATAAAAATATTTTGCTTACCCTATTTCTGTAAATTCTATGGCTGAAAAAGTGAAGTAGGTAATAATATAAATATTACATTATAATATAGGAAATTGAACCGCTCCATTACTAACCTACATATCAAAGTATGCACTTCTATTCTTAACTTTATTTGTATGCCGATGACTTTTACAGTCTTATGGATCACATATTGACTGATGTGATGATGGATCATCAAAGATCCGGTGAACCAGTGACCCGGATAAGTGATCCGGATCTTCAAACTGATCCGGATGCAGTGACCCGATCCTCGAAGTGACCCGAATATCCCGTCTCTATCCGTGAGTGTTAAACCACAAAATCGTCTCAAGTAGGCTATCTATATTGAAAGAAGTTTACGAGATACATTTAATGTTTCTGAAGCACATATGTTGGTTCGATCATAGTTTTGTATATGTTTGTTTTAGTCTTCTTTGTTACATCTTTATTCCACAATATTGAATGTAGTGTCTCTGTCATATTGCTACTTCTGTTCAATTTCTTCATGATTTCTTTTTCATCTTTTCGATCGTTCGTAATTGTAACTCTAAGGTGCATCGTGTTTTCAATCGTTCCATAATCTGTTTGTATATGTGCTCCTTGATCACCTATAACAATTTATTTTGTCTTATTCAAGTTAAGTTCTAGACCTCATTCGCCATACTCTTCAATGAGTGTGTTTAACATATGCAACATATCTTTTTCGTTTTCTGCAAATACAACCCCCATGTGACTACAATGTTGTACAGAGCTATCATAAGCATGTCGACCCGGCTTAGCCTACAAAAGTACCTCAGCCCTTCTGAGGTGAATATGTCAGTAGGAACTAGACGGTTGAAACTCAAATCATACCAGTTATCTGATTGTGCCATTACGTTTAAGTTGTTCTTTCGTATGTATCTAGTTGTTGGTAATCTTTAAAGTTCATATATAGGAATAAATATGATTGTTAGATTTCGTTTCATTGATCAGGTTTCTTTCGCCGCGCTGACAGAATTGAGAATGTGATTCTAGCGAAACATCAACCCGAGTAGAAATCTACCCAGGGCCGCCTCAACTGACATCAGGGCCCGATGGGGTGCGCGTGGGGCGTTCCCCAATGCGGTGAGCCTGATGAGTCGCGCAGGAGAGACTCAAGGGGCACGCCTGACTTGCGATTCGATTAAGAAGTGAGGAAATCCTAGTCGTGCGCTCATGCGGGCCTTGTGGTACATGCCCCACATGTGGTGTTGGTCCACTTTGTCTTATCAGACCCGCATGTCGCCGAGGTGGGGATCGCCACGTTAACAATTTGTTAGAGATTTCTTCTATAAAAAATCGCATTTATCACTTGATATTCAGATGTTACTTATGTCTTACTACTAAAACTTTAGCACATTTTGAAAATTTAATGGAAGTTAAACTTGGAATTTCTAATGTTCTGTACTCGAGTTGAAAGAAGTTTAATTAGATCTTGCACAAGACGGTAACCAACTCTTCCATACACAAATGGCCAGTTGGTCTCTTTTTTGCTTTTTTACTTATATATAACGGTTCATGTGTGAGACTCTTATTTTAGCGCTGGTGGATTTTGGAAATGTCATATTTTTATAATCCATACTGTTTATTTTCATTTCAAATTTAATTCGAATTGCAAATGTAATATATTTTCATTTTATCTATTGTTTTCTCATGCTTCTTCTTGAGGATCGTGCACAAGTTTGTAAGTGTTTGTTGACGACTCATAAGTAATCGAACAATTCATGGAACATGAAATAGAATGACACGATTGGTTGTGAAATGAGTCATCAAACATTCACAAGTTGTGTTTAGAACGTTGTTGAAACAGATATGAGTACCTGTTCTAGACACCTTTTTTCGTTTATAAATTTCGGAGAAATGATCTGGGGTTTCATTGTGACGATGTTTATTACGCACTCCGTACCGGAGCTGGTAGACCATTTCAAAAACATTTGCGTTTTGAAGAAGATCGTGTTTAGGTTAAGTTTGTGTATTATATATAATTATTAAGTTCGTGATAATACATAAAATGAAGCAATAATCCCAGAAGATGGGTCTATTACGACAAAGATGAAAAAATGGTGATGTGCTATTTTATGCCAGCTCCATCTAATAAAAGAAATTGCGAAATTCTAAAAAATATGGTGACAGAGCCATTAAGTGATTGGCCAAGCTATTACATCGAAATTAAAAGAAAAGCTAGTAAATATAATTTTTTTCTTACATATTTTGTGTTCAAACTCGGAATTGGGAAATTAAATTTTGTTTTTATTATTTTGACGACACATGAAGAAGCCATGAAGATACTAAACGAACTGTTTAATCCGTTCTTGGTAAACCCAATAATTTCATTGTCTCCAAACTTCGGTGAACTTATGCGATTCAGTTTCTCAAAAGACTGTGCACAATAATATTAAAGGCATGTTTTTTCAAAACGTGGCATGACACTGAATCTTAAATCGAAATTATCTTTTCCAGCACCTGATATTTGCTGCTTTATCCTATGTTCTCCATTACTGCAAAGATTGGAATAGAGGACAAAAATCAAGAAACACTACGCTCGCAACATCCGAGCAAATTTGTTATTTAATATTAGTTATTAATGTACAAGAATTATAATGAATAAATGGTAAATGGTATGTAATGTGTTGGAATTGGAAAAGTCTGAAAATTTTAATTTTTGTAGAATTTTGATACTATTTATCTCACATCTCGGTTTTTTATCAGCCAATATATCCGCTTGTTTTTGACAGGAATCTAGTTCAACTTTTTCTATTGTTTAAATCTTCTTTGTATTCCTTATTAATCATTTCTATTAATATGAAAAACTATTAAAAAATTCGAAAAACTAAAACTAAAAGAATAAATAAATGCGATCTGCCTCATTGGAACCCTATCAGGGCCTCACTAGAAAAGCTAGTCGGGCGCAAGTATAACATGCCCTATGAGGGGCACGCCCCACTTTGTGCGTTACACGCCCGATGTGGGCCTGACGCGGCTGCCCCGTGAAGGCCTCATTTGAAATGTAGCGTTCCCGATACGCGTCTGAGGAGGGCCCCACCTCAGTTTCTAGCCGGGTAGTGTTGATTTTCGCAACTTTCACATTTGGCGAGTTACTTGTAATTTGGATTATTAAGTATCAGGTTGACGTAAAATAGAGTATGGAGTTGGATTTGTAGACTGTAATACCAAGCCTACAGAGCTATATGGGGTACCATGTCCCTGAAAGTTTTATCTTAATTTTATTTATGATTAACATTTGGTCTTTTCCTTAATATCGCGGTTTCATTGTTGATTATCCATTTCACTATGTATAATCATTTGGATCGAATCTTAATTGTTACACGGTCTATCGATTTTGTATCGTCTACTAATATGAACAGTTATGGGGCCGTTCAAAAATTACGTAACGCAGTCATCGACGATTTTTCAACCCTCCCCTATGTAACTGACCGTAACGTTTTTGGACCCCACTCCCTACGTAACTTAACAGCAAGTACATTTTTGTGAATGCGTTCTCTAAATGGGATCGTTTGGCCCCCATACTATCTCGCGCCGTTTAAACATACCTTAATAAATTACAAAAATTGATATCACAAAAAATATTTAAAATAGATGTTCGATATACAAAAACAAAAAGGTTGCCAGGTTGGGAGAATTCCTGTCTCGTTTTTACATTTCTTGAGTGAGGAATAAAATGTTACGTAACGGACTCTTTAAACCCCCTCCCTTCCTTATAACGCATCGTAACGTTTTACAAGACCCCCCTCTCCCCAAAATGCGTTACGTAATATTTGAACAGCCCTCCTATCCTGAGAAAAATAACTGTCGTACCTAAAGCAATGAAACTTCAAACTTGAAAAATCTATATTCCCAATCTGAAAATCTGAAAGAGAAGACAACTTAAAACATGAAGGAACTGAAAATCGAACCGAAAAGCTTTCAAATTTGAAAAAAGTTCGATTCCACGTACCCTACGATGCATTTTCCGTGATACAGCTCTCCAGGTCACACCATCACCCGATATTAGTAAGTGAAACAAGTCGTTATATAATGAAAAATGACACTGTGCCTTAACGGATCAACTTAGAGACTTCTGCTTTGTCGCGTTGAAAAGCTGAGAAAAATGTCACAATCGAAAGGTTTTTTTTGGTTGATTTGACCAAAATGATCACCGAGCAGGTTAATGTCGGAAGAAAAAATTCGACTATTTCATCATCGCTAGCATGTGAACCGAACAGGACTGCTCCGGCTGCACTTTTTTAATCAATCTGCTAAAAACTTTTCACACCGGTTAGAGCCAGTCCAACCAAAATTTCGCGCCTTTGACGTTTCCTCTTTCCGAAACTCTCTGAAGGTTTTACAAATGCTCTCGGATGTCGCGCGAGAACGTGGTTGGACTGGCTCTAACCAGTGAAAAGTTTCGTAGAAGATTGAGGTTTAAAAATGCGCACATAAGATCCGAATTCTTCCGACTAACCTAGCGACGTAAAAAAATTTGAAAATGGAAGCATGAAATTTTTTGGTTTCGTTTTGGATATTAGCTTCTGAAGCATAATTTTAGGCTATATATTTGAAATTTATATTGAAGGGTTTCAGTTTGAAAATTTCAATTTTTGAAATTCGAATCTAAGAGCTGGAAGAAACTAAAACCGATCGTAAAAGCCTGGAAATCAAACCTAAAAGCATGCAATTTGAACTTGACAATCGAAAATATCCTAAAAATCGAAAAACTAAAAACCTAAAAAATGAATTGAAAAACTTAAAATTTCGGGCTAAAACCTGAAACAATGAAACTCCAAACTTGAAAACCGAATAAAAATGAAATTCAAGAATGAAAACTGCGAACATAAGATCCGAAATCTTTAACCTAAAAACGTAAAAACTAAAGTTTCGTGCCTTCAACACTGAAAACCCAATATCCGAACCTAAAAGCCTAAAAAAAAGTATAAATCCAACCTGAAAAAATGAAATTCGAATTCAAAAGAACCGAACTTCGGAAACCAAAACGGAAAACCACGAAGTTTAGAATTTTGACATCAAAAATCTAAAAAATTTGAAATTGGACAACTTAAAATTCGAACGTAAAAAATTGAAAGTATGTAACCCAACTTCCGAACCTGACAACTGAAAAACTTATATTCGATTCAAAAATATCATCCAATCGTACGGAAACAAAAGTGATTTTGAAGGTTGATGGGTGCACGGTGCACCCAAGAATTGTACATATTGACTTGACTTGACTTGAATTGTTTATTTGGCTGTTTAATGTATCCCAATAACCGGTAACTTGACCCGGAAACGTTCGGGAACCGAAGCGAAACGGAACAAAATGAAAGGGGAAACGAACGACACACCTACCTGAGGTTTTGCGGTTTTGTCGGGCGTTTTGTTGCACCTCGGACTTCTCTCATCGCCTTCAACGGACGCCAACCTGTTGAATTTTTGGGTCCGCTCTTTCACACTCAAAGAAACGTTCGCCTCTTTCTCATCCTCGCCCTCTTCCTCCTTGCTCTCGTTCGTGGCCTCTTTTTTGCGCAATTCCACTTTACACGTCGGACTTGCGGGCTCCTCATGCAGCTTCAACTTTTCCGCGCTTTTCCGACGCGGAGGCGGTTGCGGCGTACCTTGTTCCTGAAGGGAGATTGTGAAAGAGTTTAGGGAGGCGGAATCCGTTGATGGACTGGGGGACGTCACGGGCGGCGGGGGCCTATACGGCGGTGGTTGTCGAGGGGAAGTTTGAAAATCGGCTAACGAGTGAGTGGGCGAGGGAGTGACGGGGATCCCTGCAAAATCGGCGAGTATTGAAAATGGCATGAAAAGGGAAACGAGAAAAATGAATTTTCACTTACCGATCGAGTTCATCGGGTCATATGGTGGAAGCGGCGCTCTGGGTTTCTGACTAACTTTAGAACTGCTCGACAACAATGGCGACGATGGACATTGATATTGCAAATATCTGGTTTTCAAGTAGAGGAATTTCTCTCCGTTAACATGCTTGGAGACGGCCAACTTATTGACGTATTCTTTGAATTTAATTCGGGCATCATCTGCAACAAAATATTAAAAAGATATTAACAGATACTGTGCTTCGCAAACATCATTATATGCTAGTCAACTTAACAGAAAAAATTTATTACAGAAAGTAGTTAATTGGACGTTATTTGAGATAAAGAATATAATAATTTTTATTCTTTTCAGATGTATTTGATTAATAAAGATATTATCGACGTTTCGGGTTGAACCCTTTTTCAAGATATGACAATTTGAATATTTGACAATGTTGTTATAATAAGTTTTCTTAGTAACAATAATCTGACAAATGAAAAATAAAAAGATGCAGACTTGATATGAATTATTTGTTCAGAATAAAGTTGATTATGTTTGATTCAAATTTCGAATATCTGTTCTGTCATTAATTGCTTCAAAATTTCTTTTGATATGAATCATTTCAAGAAATTCTCTTGCTTTTCTGTTTTTTTCGTAGTCTAGAATTTTCACTGTGTTAAAATCAAATGTATGTTTCAATATTTGTTCATGTTTATGTAATGCCGTTTGTACTTTAGATTATTTATGATTTATTCTTTCTTTCAATTTTTGTTTTGTCTGTCCAATATAAACTCCGTTACAATCTTACATGAAATTTGGTATACGATGTTAGATTTATCATTTTTTCGTGTTTCCGATTTCAATTTCGTAAAAATGTTTTATTTGAATGTGTAATTTATGTACTATTTTGAAATTTGGATGAAGTTTGAAAATGTTGGTAATTTTTTCAGAAAGGTTTCGTATGTATGGGATTGGAATATATGTTGAATTCTCTTCTTTTTTCTCGGTATTTGTATTTAACGTGCTGTATAGTTTGTATATACGTTCTTTCATGATTTTGTTTACGAATGATATGGGATGATTGTTTTTTAAAACTAATGATTTTATGGAGTGTAGAATAGCGGGTCTGTGAATTGGTGAGGTTAGTTTTTATTGATCCGTCTATATAGTTTATTAAGAAGGTTTTTTTTTGTTTTATGTGATGTGTTGTGTTAAAATCGAGAATCCTATTTGTATTAGTTTCCTTCCTAAACCATTTTGTTGTGAGTTTATTTCCGTCTCTAATAATGGTCATATCCAAGAAATTTAAGCAATTTTTCGATTCAGTTTCGAGAATGAATTTAATTTTCTCATGGAAATTATTGAGATTATTCAGTATCGTCTGTATTTTATCTTCAGAAGTAATAATAAGACAAACATCAACGTACCTTTTGAAAATGGTTATATCATTAATATGATTTTTTAGTATTTTTCTTCCAAATTTTCCATTATAAGTTGGTGCTGGAAACTAAACGATATAATAATCTCAATAATTTCCATGAGAAAATTAAATTCTCTCTCGAAACTGAATCGAAAACTTGCTTAAATTTCTTGGATATAACCATTATTAGAGACAGAAATAAACTCACAACAAAATGGTTTAGGAAGGAAACTAATACAAATAGTATTCTCGATTTAAACACAACACATCACATAAAACAAAAAAAAGTCATCATAATAAACTATATAGACAGATCAATCAAACTAACCTCACCAATTCACAGATCCGCTATTGTACACTCCATAAAATCATTACTTTTAAAAAATAATTATCCCATATCATTCGTAAACAAAATCATGAAAAAACGTATACACAAACTATACAACACGTTAAATACAAATACCGAGAAAAAAGAAGGGAATTCAACATATATTCCAATCCCATACACACGAAACCTTTCTGAAAAAATTACCATCACTTTCAAACCTTATCCAAATTTCAAAATAGCACAAAACCACACATTCAAATAAAACAACTTTTTACGAAATTAAAATCGGAAACACTAAAAAATGATAAATCAAACATCGTATACCACATTTCATGCAAAGATTGTAACGGAGTTTATATTGGACAGACAAAACAAAAATTGAAAGAAAGAATAAAAGGTCATAAATACTCTAAAGTACAAACAGCATTACATAAATATGAACAAACGTTAAAACATACATTTGATTTTAACACAGTGAAAATTCTAGACTACGAAAAAAACAGAAAAGCAAGAGAATTTCTTGAAATGATTCATATCAAAAGAAATTCTGAAGCAATTAATGACAGAACAGATATTCGAAATTTGGATCAAATATACTCAACTTTATTCTGAACAAATAATTCATATCAAGTCCCCATCTTTTGGTTTTTCATTTGTCAGATTATTGTTACTAAGAAAACTTATTATAACAACTTTGTCAAATATTTAAATTGTCATATCTTGAAAAAAGGTTCAACTTTGTCAAATATTTAAATTGTCATATCTTGAAAAAAGGTTCAACCCGAACCGTCGATAATATATTGTTTGAATTACTGAATCTTTATTAACCCTTTATAATCAAATACATCAGAAAAGAATAAAAATATATACAAAAAGGGTAAACACATCAAGAAAGAATAGCGAGGTGTCGATAAGGATTGCTAAGGACGGTCCTCAGAGTTAGGAAACAATTTATAATTCCATATTTTGGCTTCTAGAAGTTGAACCATTGGTCTCAATCAGGACTTGTTTCATTTGGCTGAAAGGCTAACAAAAAAATTGCGATACCCAAGTTTACAAAAATAAGCGCTATTAATATCCTGGATCTCGTACTAACACTTCCCACATCCTCATATTGGCGACTTTTCAGAACAGCCGAACAACAATCCTTCCAATGATTTTCTCCTTTCTTGTATTACAGCCAAAAGCTAATGACAACATGTTTCAAAGAAATTTTAGAAGTCGCGTCGAATACAAGGTGCGGCAGAGATAGTCACTGACCTAATTTTCGACGCCAGTATCTCATTAAGAGGGGAGGTTAAAGTTTTTCAAAAACTTAAAAAAAGATAGTTGATATCCATGTTGGGCTAAAAAGCAACGTGTGATCATCGAGGAGTCCCAAGAACACAAATCTCAAAATATCGAAAACCTTGGAAAATAAAAGACCAAAATTTTGCGAATTTCAGATGAAATTCCATCATGAGAAATATCAAAATGAATCGACGAATCTATGCAAATTAAGAAAACTTAAGGATCCGAAAAATTAAAAAATAATAAAAGCATTTCAATATTTAACGAAAAAAGCAAAAAAATGATCAGCAGCTAAAACTAATTAAAATTGGTGCAACGGAACCAAAAATTTTTACGCTTCCTATGATAAAATCTACTGAAAGAATCTGGTGATAAAAGAGCTTTACCTTATTTGTATCAACGAATTACAATAGCAATATATCGTGGAAATAGTGCTAGTGTTTTAGGACCCTCCCAGACTCTTCTCACCTTGATTTTTTCAATTTATTTGTTTCCTATGTTACGTTAATATTATGTTAATATTTTTGTTGATTCTTAAATATTGTATATTATATAATATTCCGGCGTGAAAATCTATTTTTTTAGTTTTAATTGAAAAATTAAACATTAAAAGAATATGAAAAAAAAACTTTCCAAAAATAACAAAGAGGTATTCAACATCGACAGTCATCGTCCATTATATTTTTATGTAAAATTATTTCCCCCCCTGAATCAATCATGCTTGCAAAAGATTGAAATACCCACTTATTTCAGTCCTTCTTATTAACAAATCTATTGTGATCTTTGCTTTTTATTCGATTCATTCCTGAAAATATTCGTTCTCGTTTTGTATTTGAAAGGGGCACACATTAAAGATTTTTGGCAAAAGCAGAAATATTTTGACTGATATTCAAAATTGATCATTTTTCCAACTTTAAGCCAACTTCAATAAAATAAATTAGTTTTTAATGTGGTTTGAATTAGATTTCAGTGAATCAATATCTTGTGAATCTATTTTTAATCAGATTTGGAAACTTTTTGAATAATGTACATCCCTGTGTACACTCGGACTTAAGATAAGAAGCTACTTATGAATCTAAAATTCATCATGGTGTTGTCTTAGACCAAAAATTTGAGAAAAAGCGGTGAGTTGCATACACTCAGCGTCAACTGGCCTATTTTCAACAAAGAGAGGTGTCTTGAAATCACCAATAATGAAGTCAATGAGTCAAAAAATCAATCATAACATGCCAAAACAGTATATGGTAGAATGTAGAAAACTAGAGACTATTTTTTTTTTTTTCTTCAATATCTACAGATCACTAATATTTATGATTTTTAATCATAAAAAAATTTTAAAAGTGGATTTTTAGCATTCTGAATATATGAATGTAAATTGCAAGTTAACACAGTACAGCACTCTTTATGATAAGCTCATGTATACTGGAAGGCAAATGTACCAGTCATAGGAAATATTACAGATGCCACAAATAGTGACTTGGCCCATCACCGAGTATTCCGCAAATCTTTTGGTCCAAGCAAATAGTGAAACAACGGCCACATAGCCAAATACCGTATAGTGGCTGAATATTCTCTAATATCTCTGATAAATATCTATCGTAAACTGAGTGATATTCGTGCGATTGTGAACGGACGCCCAGACGTGATCAATTCCCATATCAACTGACATCAGCTGCCGCGAATATTACTTCATACTTCGATTCGGTTTCCGTACTTCACAGAAGCCTCTTGCAACTACACATCGAATTTACGATAGAAAACCCTATCAGAATCAACAAGTTGTCTTTCATAAATATCCTAACCTAAAAGACCCGCCGTTTCGATTAGGTTAAAGTCAACGTACCTTTGGTTGCGGGATCCGTCAAATAGCTCTTGAAACTAGTCACAACATCACGATTTCTCACCGAACCCCCGTTGTCGCGAAAATATTGTAAAACTTGTTCAAAAGTTAGATCCGATTCTTGTGTTGACATCGCTGCGTTTCATATTCCGCCTGACAATACGCGTTTGACCTACCGAGCTAAACGGGACTTACTATCTACTCGAGCGTTTTCTCCGGGTATGTTCGTTCGAAACGCGTGCGTTGTATTACAAATAAACATTCACCAACAAATCCAAGCACCAAAGATTGTTTTCCGTAGCAAATCCCGTTGCTGAATGAACTTAAAGTTTACTTACATTCATGTTTTCGTACAGGCTGAATGAACTTAAGTGGTTTTTATTTTCTCACATCTATTTTTTGGAATAAGGTTCGCAAATGAATGGAAATTATACATAACTTTTCTGGGCTACAAAAAAATAGAATAATAATATTTTCTTCAACTGGTTCCTAAAAAAACATCAAATTAGACCTTTTTTCAAATATTTCGTACGATTTATAAAATTTTGCATGATGGGCGATATCCTCGCAACCTTCATTACATACAGAAAACTTATTGTTAAAAACTGATTCACCTGAAGTTTGTACATTTGCAAAATGATTTTGTTTGAATTTCTTGTAAGAATATGAAGAATTCCGAAGAATTTCTGACAGTTTCTGAAAATCGTTTGAGTATCACCACTCTTGACTGATTTGGTGTTAGAGAAAATAATCCCCAAAACGTATCCCAGGACATTTTTGGAACTTGATTGTTATTGAACAGTTTAGGAAAATTTTTAGGGCTCTTTGTCCTTTCCAAATTTTAAGTACAATATCGCTTTTTTACCACTGAACTCACTTGAAAATTCAGTAAATGTACGTGCAGAATTTTTAAGGGAGTTATAAAAATTCACAATCAATAAATAAATGTTTTCATGTCAGAAATATTTTTACTTTACTGAATATTCCGGAAAATTTGGAAATATTGCGACTACTTTTCAAAAAAAAGAAAGAGAGAGCGAGAAACTCTGAGAATAAGTGAAGAAGAGAACTTGCATGGAAGGTTAAAAATTATGGATGATTTATAGAAACGCAGTTCCACCAGTGAAATGTTGAAATATAATTTTCATCAATGGCTAGGGGTTCGCGAGACCTACACCGAGACCAGACTGGTCTGGTTATCTCAGAAACAACACATGAGCAGAATGGAAACAATGGGGAATAGGGAATAGGAAAGAGTTCGGAAAAATGAAGTAGTATGAGAATGTGGTTCAAAAATTGCATTGCCACCATGATTTGAGCATAAAGCGCGAATTAACGGAAATTGGGTAACATATAAATTGTAAAATGCGGAAGTTAGTGGAAATCCAGGAATGGGAAGGCATGGAAAAAGCCGAATGATTCTTGCTGAGGTAATTCTACGCATGTAGTAAGAGGAATACTAGTAGTCAAAAACAACTGATGAATGTATGCAAAACAAAGATATATGTTGATATAGGAGTGGATGGAGAAGAATAGCAAAAGGTGTACTTTAAACAAGTCGTTAGAGGCTGAATTTACTTAGAAGATGAAGGAGGTGAAGGCTTTTACATACCACGAAAAGAAGGCATGATCTATTGTTGTTCTTGTTGTCGTATTTGGGTTTTCTTTTTTCTTCCAGGTCTTGGTTGAATATTTTCCGATGTGTTTCCTCATTTGTCTTGGGTTCTCTTTCAGCTTACAATAGCTCTACTGTAGTAAAACTTTCTTTATTTTCATTCTCATTATCTTTTAAATTTAAATCCAGGGATGATCTGTCAATAAAAGAGACGGATCGTCTGCTAAATCTTTGTTATGAATTACAATATCAGGCCTTTTCATACTTTATCAAAGGAAAATAGTCGCAATATTTTTTCCTTATCGAACTAAAAGAGTTCAATGACAATTGATATATTGATCTGAAAATATCACTGTCTACTTGAAACGGCTTCCATTTGGGTTGGATGAAAAACGCTACAGAAGATAGAAAGCCATCCAAGTTGTATAAACTTCAAAGTACCACTGAATGTCGAACTTTCCATCCAAACAGAACTACAATATTTTGCTCCTTTCATAATTAAATCGCGACTATTTTTAAAACCTATCTCTTGATCTTTCATTTCAGTTTTTCTAACTGATAATAAGTTATGGTAAAGCTTTTATCCCGAGAGGAACTGGCTTTCCCTCCCAGAGCCTTCTTAGGATAGGGAAACGCCTCCTAAGTATAAGTGGTATGGAAGAAATAAAATACTGTGGCCGAATCAAAACCAACCTGATAATATCAGCAGTTCTTTCCAATACCAAACTGAAGAACATGAAAAATGATCTTGGACTGTCCAGGTAAGGACAGTGCAGAGCTCTACTGTGAAGAAGAAAACAGGAATTCACTCCATAACAATTCCTTAGGACAATAAGAATAACAATTTTGGATCAACCTTAGTTCCCGGTTACCGTTGTATGGTCAGAGTTTGCGAAGAATACCATACGAATTTGTACAACATATCAAGCTGGTGAGGTGGAAAATGTTCTACAGGAGATGAATAGGGTAAATGTTGATGTAATGGGTGGGAGAAGGATGAGACGGCCTAGTTTTGGGCGATGCAATTTTTCTAGTGCTAGTGAAGATCGACGACATCAAGATGGAGTGAACCTGATGATTGGTAACAAATTCTATCGATCAGTGAATAATTTTGTCTCATTTTTGAGTGAATGCTTCACATCCATCTGAATACGAAACCTGTACCAAACCAATGTTATTTAGGCTGACACCTTGACAATGAGACAGAAAAATATTACCATAATCTTCGACAGACAGTCATGATACTGTACAAAAAGGTCAACATCGGCGATTTTAATGCCACAGTAGGAAAGGAAATTGTCAATAAGTCGACTGTGCGGTAGGAAGCCGATATACTGAAAAACATAAAAAAATCAAATAGATTATAGATTGGTTGATAAACCCTATCGTAACATTTTTACTATTATGGAGACCTTCATGCACTCATATTTAACAAAATCATGTTGCGTTGTTTGTTTCATCTAAAAGTAGGCTAAAGAATATTCTCAACAAGAAATACTACACTCAATTCGACTAGGTGAGCTAAAGGATCCCATCATAAATGAAGAAGTACAACACATGTCTGGGAAATTAAAAACCAACCTTATTGAGAACTACGATCAGTTTTAGAGTCTGTAAACGATATTATTCTGAAGTCTGAAGGCACAAGAAGAACAAGCGATGGATGACGACTAACAGAATTCTCGGAATGATGGACGATTGATGGAAAGTAAAGGAACAAGCATCACGATAAATAAAGATCCATTCCGAAGGAAATAAGGCTGTCCTAAGAGGAGTGAATTTTGAAGAAATGTTTAGAAATAGAAAATCTTGGAAAAAGTACAACAATTTCAGCATGTATCGTATGATTCCAGGAGTGAGTGGTATATGCAGGACACTTGTGGTTGGATGCCTGTTGAATGAACAGAACCATGTCATCATAGATATAATAAGAGAATTAGCATCTGGAAGAAATATATCATTGCTTTATTCCAGGACGAGGCAAGTGATATATAATTGGCCCTTTTATCACCACTGATGGAACTGCAAAACAAATGAGAGATTTAAAAGATCGAGCACCAGATGACGTTCATGTGGAATTTCTCAAGTTGTTTGATAGTACTGTGATAATATGACAAGCAATAGCATTTCACCACATTTACGAGACCGGGGATTTTCTTCCAAATTGCTTGAAATCCACATTTATTTATATTTCCAAGAAAGACAGTGAAAAACATTCCGAAGATTATACCCTATAATCAGTCTCATGGATTATGTGCTCATATTATTCTTGAAAATTATACACGAATATATTAAGAGTGCGAGGAAAATAGGTCGAGTACACAATGTGTAGATAGGGATGCACTATGAACCAAAGAGGCTGTATTTGCTATTCAAGTGTTTTTTCAGCAGTGCAGAAATATTGGAGGATAGAGTTTTAAAGGTAAGACATGGTGAAAAATAAGGCTGAATAATATCCGTCTTCAAGAATTAATGAACCGTATTGCTGACTCCAGCATTCATTGCATTAAATTTGAGCATGAAGAAGACTAAGTTTATGGTAATAAGTAAGAATTTTTTTGATCGTATAACTCACTGACCTGACTTCAAATGCCAGAGTTTTCAGATCGCAGAAGTGCCTCTGGCATTACCTAATGACTATATATTAAATATATAGCGGGGGCCAACGGCTTTACGCGCCTTTCGAAGCGTGATGGCATATTCAAATTAAGTTGGAATTATCGGGATTCGAACCCGGTTTTTCTGGGTACTAGGTCAGTACTACACCCGTTGAGCTAGCAATGCCAATACACAACACAGACTAATAGGCAATAATCAACCAATTGAAAATTGAAAAAGTATTGAGTTGGCGTTATTGATGATCATAGAACAGTCAGTAGAAAAAATGCCGTATCGAGTAAGCCACATTCACTTTCATTACAACGGGAAACTTGTTCAGGAGATAAAACTACTAAAATGCTATATGTGGTTTATGCTGTTGTACGTTGACTTCAGGACAATAACAGAAAAATATAAATATTATTATTATTATTTTTATTCTTTTCTGATGTATTTGATTATAAAGGGTTAATAAAGATTCAGTAATTCAAATAATATATTATCGACGTTTCGGGTTGAACCCTTTTTCAAGATATGACAATTTAAATATTTGACAATGTTGTTATAAGTTTTCTTAGTAACAATAATCTGACAAATGAAAAACAAAAAGATGGAGACTTGATATGAATTATTTGTTCAGAATAAAGTTGAGTATATTTGATTCAAATTTCGAATATCTGTTCTGTCATTAATTGCTTCACAGTATCTTTTGATATGAATCATTTCAAGAAATTCCCTTGCTTTTCTGTTTTTTCCGTAATCTAGAATTTTCACTGTGTTAAAATCAAATGTATGTTTTAATATTTGTTTATGTTTATGTAATGCTGTTTGTACTTTAGAATATTTATGACCTTTTATTCTTTCTTTCAATTTTTGTTTTGTCTGTCGAATATAAACTCCGTAACAATCTTTACATGAAATTTGGTATACGATGTTAGATTTATCATTTTTTAGTGTTTCTGATTTTAATTTCATGAAAAGTTGTTTTATTTGAATGTGTGGTTTATGTACTCTTTTGAAATTTGGATAAGGTTTGAAAATGTTGGTAATTTTTTCAGAAAGGTTTCGTATGTATGGGATTGGAATTTATGTTGAATTCTCTTCTTTTTTCTCGGTATTTGTATTCAATGTGTTGTATAGTTTGTGTATACGTTCTTTCATTATTTTGTTTACGAATGATGTGGGATAATTATTTTTTAAAAGTAATAATTTTATGGAGTGTAGAATAGCGGGTCTGTGAATTGATGAGATTAGTTTGAATGATCTGTCTATATAGTTGATTATGATGGCTTTTTTTGTTTTATGTGATGTGTTGTGTTAAAATCGAGAATCCTATTTGTATTAGTTTCGTTCCTTAACCATTTTGTTGTAAGTTGATTTCCGTCTCTAATAATGGTTATATCCAAGAAATTTAAGCAATTTTTCGATTCAGTTTCGAAAGTAAATTTAATTTTCCCATGGAAAATATTGAGATTATTCAATATCGTTTGTATTTTATCTTCAGAAGTGATAATATGACAATCATCAACGTACCTTTTGAAAATGATACGATAATATGATTTTTTAGTATTTTTTCTTCCAAATTTTCCATTACAAGTTGAGCTATGGTGCTGGAAATGGGGGATCCCATTGCCACACCAAATGTTTGTTGATAAAATTTTTCACCAAAATTGCTTAAATTTCTTGGATATGACCATTAATAGTGACGGAAATAGACTCACAACAAAATGGTTTAGGAAAGAAACTAATATAAATAGGATTCTCGATTTCAACATAACACATCACATAAAACAAAAAAGCCATCATAATAAACTATATAGACAAATCAATCAAACTTACCTCACCAATTCACAGACCCGCTATTCTAAACTCCATAAAATCATTACTTTCAAAAAATAATTATCCTACATCATTCGTAAACAAAAGCATGAAAGAACGTATACACAAACTATACAACACGTTAAATACAAATAACGAGAAAAAAGAAGATAATTCAACATATATGCCAATCCCATACATACGAAACCTTTCTGAAAAAATTACCAACATTTTCAAACCTTATCCAAATTTCAAAATAGTGTGCTATTCAAATATTCAACTATTCAAATAAAATAACTTTTTACGAAATTAAAATCTGAAACACTAAAAATGATAAATCTAACATCGTACCTACCAAATTTCATGTAAAGATTGTAACGGAGTTTATATTGGACAGACAAAACAAAAATTGAAAAAAAGAATAAAAGGTCATAAATACTCTCAAGTACAAACAGCATTACATAAACATGAACAAACATTAAAACATACATTTGATTTTAACACAGTAAAAATTCTAGATTACGGAAAAAACAGTAAAGCAAGAGAATTTCTTGAAATGATTCATATCAAAAGGAACTCTGAAGCAATTAATGACAGAACTGATATTCGAAATTTGAATCAAATATACTCAACCTTATTCTGAACAAATAATTCTTATCAAGTCTCCATCTTCTTGTTTTTCACTTGTCAGATTATTGTTTCTAAGAAAACTTATTATAACAACATTGTCAAATATTTAAATTGTCATATCTTGAAAAAGGGTTCAACCCGAAACGTCGATAATATATTACTTGAATTACTGAATCTTTATTAACCCTTTATCATCAAATACATCAGAAAAGAATAAAGATATATACCAAAAGGGTAAATTCATCAAGAAAGAATATTATTATTATTTGAATTCAGTTATTTGATTATTTATTATTTTCTTTATTGATGAAATTTACCTCTTTAAGATGTATTTATTTGAATTTAGTTATTTGATCATTAGGGTGCTTGAAAAGTTGAATAATTGAAAAATTACTATTTCTTTATCAACGTTTCGGGCTGGGCCCTTATTCAAGATTTTACAAATTTGACGGAAGTATAAATGACAAGAAAATTATTGGATAACAAATGCTTAGAAACGGTAAAAAGAAAAAAGAAGAAAAATAGACAGAGACTTGATTTGAGTTATGTGTTATCCCATTATTATTATTATTATTATTATTAGATTAAACAAAGAAATTTGAGGCCTTTCAGATGTGATGATGTAATAAAATTCTCAAAATTTTCTGGGTGCATTCTGTGTGCAGTAGGACTGTTCTAAAAATGTTTCAAAAGGATGCGGATATTGAAAAACGCAAAGTAGATTATTTGATTTGGAAGAAGCATAATTTTTTAATAGATGTTTAATTGTCGACAATCTTTTTAGCGTATTTTACAAGTTTAGCTGAAAAAGAGTAATTGTGCAAATCAGTTTTACTCTCAAGTCTGACTTCTGGGTTTGTATTGTGGTAACTTTTATTTTTCATGTCATTGATTCGTTTTTGAATTCATCCCGTCGATGACGTGACTATGCAATGGCGATGAATATTGAAGAAAAGACAAATAACAACTGTGATCTATAAACATACCTACTCACAATATTGTAGCGTTTGTCGACTAGTTGCAAAGCGACAAATGATCAGTGAATACTTATCACTGCTACAATCTGCACCACTGGTTAAATTAAAATATTTTTTTGAGGGGCACGTACTACAAATGCCCAATCACGCTAACACTGATCATATCTTGCTTCAAATTTATTCTAATCTACTTGGATCAATTTACATATCTAACTTCAGTTTATAGAATCATGAATACTCCTTTAAGAAAATGAAAATTCTCGGAATATTTTGAAAACTATAGGAGACTATTAGATTGATAAATAAATTTAGAAAGCTTGATGGGAAAAGGTTTAACAGAAAATATTTTTCGACTAATTTCCACTAATTAAAAGTATTCAGCAGTTTCGCATATCTCTATTTAATGATAAATTTCGAGTTCATCGCATATTCCCTCCCAGAGGCGAATTGTTCGTGTTTAATTCTTTGCGGTTTCAGGTGCCCCTAAACCAGCACTAATTGCAGGTGTGATGCACAGCCAGGCCCCCTCTCCACCCCCAAACCCACAAACTCTTCGCAATACGAAATACTTAATTAAGTGCATTTTCCCCATGCGGTATCGCCATCAGATAAAACGAACGCGTTCGTACGAATTTCGGACGCTTCCTTCCTTCCTTTCATAATGCGGTTTGAAGTAATTAATAATTAATTTGGTGGTCGGCCCGTGTTAATTAACCGCCAACGTAGATTACTACGAAAACGTAGAAATGGGACGTGGAGATAATACATTTTGGCTGCATTTTTTGCAGTTTTCTTCGTCGAGAATATGACGAATATGCCATTTCAATTTCGCTCGAGTAATTTGAAAGATCAGATGTGATAGGAAGTGAATACGGTGAATCTAGATATAAGCGCAGATAAATCGAAACCCTGAATTAAAATTGCTCGCTATTGTTGTCAACCACTGACAATTACACATTCATAATAATTCCCATAGCAGTTAATTAGGAGTGCGATGCATTTTTTTTTAATTGTGAACGGTTCTGCGTTCATTTCGCATGCTATCTTGACAACTGCTATAAACTTTATGCTTCCTGGCAGGTTTCATTTTATATATGATTTTCCGACCGAATATTTTCGGTTTTTGTTATGCGATTCTTTTCGCTTTCGATAAATTGAGTGTCAAGTCTTTTTCAATTTGAATATATAAACAACGTTTCGACGTTGCAACACGCATATCTTCGAAGAGATAATTGGTAGGTAATAAATTCAAGTGAAAATGCTTAATTAAAGGTATAAATCACGATGGAAATGGGATTTAGGAGTGATTCCAATTACCCTTCTTCGAGCGAAAAACAATTATAATATTTAGATAGCGGTAATGAGGGGCATTAAGCCATTATTTCAAAGTGGTACAGAAAGTTGTACTTAAGGAAATGGTGACAGTCGACGCTGCGGAAAAACTATAAAACCTACTTGTCTTTTAATGTGATTATTGTGTTTTCGTTATTCAAGGAAGCTCAGTCGAATGAAGGCGACTTCCCTAGATGTCGACCGTCGCTTTTCCACTAACCCGTATAAATAAAAAAAGAAAGAATGGCGAATCAATTAATTATACGGGGCCGTTGATTTCGTCGAAACCTGCGGCAGATTTAAATGATAATTCCGCAGCGATGTACTTAATCATCATAAAGCGTTAACGAAAGTTCGGAATGCAAGATGTGCAATTAAAAACAATGATATTATGGAAAAATAATTTATTACGGATGCGAATGAACAACGAATTATGAAAAGCCCGGTAATTAGGATGCAAACGGTCGGTTGTTCTTTAAGAAATCCGATTTGCATGAATTACGGACTCGGAAAAACAAGACAGGATGTTCATCAAAAGTGCATAACATGCGAAAAATATTCGCGATACGGCCACCGAAATTCCTTATCTGATCGAAATTCGACGGCTTTGTGAACTTTCCCGACGAATTGTTTATTTCGAAATTCATAATTTTTTTTGAACAATAGTTAAATCACGTCGTCTATATTCACGCGCGGCCGGAAAATTTACATCGAAATTTACGAGACAGACGTAACAAGATCCAAGTCAAAGATAAGACGCGTTTCTGTTGTAATGTCATCTAATATATATGTAAGACAGTTTCACCTAAAAATACGAATAGAAATCGGGAAAAACTAACGACCGACCGCTTTTATTACTTCGACCCGCATATTTGACATTATTTTATGTAACATTGTGAACTTTGCCGTGAACGGTATATATTTTCGTCGTTGTGTATATCGACCGTTCGTCCCGCTTCGACACTGCAATCCGAGGCAATTATGCACTTGTCCCGGCTACATTTGAATTACAGATGCTGGAATTGTTAAACAGTACATGCTCGGGAGCCGTGCCAAATATTTTTAATTGGGTCTTTGTTAATTCCGTAATGAAGCCTTCCGATTATGACCCCGCGATTGATGACCGACGGAGGAAACCACGCAATTGTCCAAGGGCGCTGGAAAGCGTGAAAAATTTCCCTGCGATTTTGTACTACACTTCAAAAATTATTTCGAATATTCACAATCTGAGAAGCTGAATTCAGAATAGGACACCTTCATCTTTCTCTTCGGTCCAATATTTATCATTTAGATTGAGCTGTGAGTATAGAGCAAAAACGTTGTGCAACAATTTGTTATGAGTTGCACTTGTTAACATGAAGAATGTAGTGCCAAGACTTTCTTCTAGTGCTTTGCAATAAAGTGAGGTAGAGATGTGTCAACTCGATTTTCTACCTCGAGTCAACTCGAGTTAGATTTTAAGCCATCTCGGGTTACAATTATTCTAACTCGGGTTGAGATTAAACGAGGTTCGTCGACTCGAGTTGAGACGAAGTGGAGATATGTCAACTCGATTCTCCAACCCGAGTCAACTTGTGTCAGATACATTTCAAGCCAACTCGAGTTACGATTATTCTAACTCGAGTTGAGATTAAACCAGGTTGGTCCACTCGGGTTGACACGAAGTCGCGAAAGCACCTTGCACTTACGAACGCATCTCTCTTTGTATTTGTAAGTTATTTGAAGAACCGCATGTACTCGTCAACTCGATTCTCCAACCCGAGTCAACCCGAGTTGCAATTATTCTAAATCGAGTTGAGTTTAAACGAGGTTTGTCGACTTGAAACGATTCTAACCCGAACGACAACGCGTAATCGTGAACCTCACTCGATTTCGGTAGCTCGGTTTGAACTCGACTTAGACAAGATTCAACTCGGGTTAACTCGAGTTAGCGAAAACCCGAATTGGCCCATCGCTTATGTGAGGATTTGTTTCCATTTCTAGTGGGAGAAGTTTAGTATTCAAGGAAGTTTTGGGTTTGGCAAGCCAAAAATGTCTAAGATGACCTGACCCATTTTTTTTTCAAGATGGTCAACTGTATGATTGGTCTTTCTGGATATTTAACCTTAAGTAAAATTACAAGCCTCCTGCTGAGTAGTAAGTCTTTCGCCACATCCGATCTTCATCGAAATCCCAATGCTTTATCTTCGATTTCAGTGAGCTATTCATCTCCCTATTGATGCCAACAACTTTGCTTCATCAAAGAGAATGTTATGGTTGGTCATGGCGTGCTCTGAGACCACCTATCTCTTCGTGGGCTCTTGTCGACAGTAGATCTTTTCCTTCATTCTTGTTCCTATAAACCGTTTGGTTGTTCATATATACAGGTCCCCGCGGGAACATTTTATGCAATACGCTCTCCCTCTTCCCTCCATTGGAGAACTATTGAGTGTTGGATTTTCTTGGTAGGATTGAATATGCTCCTTAGGTCGTACATCTTTAACAGCTTGTTGGTTCTGCCCGTCACTGTGTTACTGTGTATACTGTAGAACACATTACTCAATAATTCCCGAAAAATGTACGTGCTCAATATGATGACAGATCAACCCCACGCCATGTCTCCTGAATAAATGCAAACTTCCTCCGAGATAGATCTAGAGATACTAGCTACTCGTTTTAACTAAACGTTAGGAGAAACTTCCACCGAATGACGAATGATGGGCTCTACACTTGAAGAAGCGCAATGATTCAGTGATAAGTAATGTACCTCCTAGTCATCGAGTGCCAGCAACGGCTTAATGCTTGCTTTCGGAGCACACCCCTAGCTGAAAGGGACTGTCCGTCCGCCGTTGGTAGAGAATGCTATGTCAGCACAGGTCTATCAAGACTGGTAACCTAGTTCATCCCAAATTAGAGAACCAACCAGCCTCGGGCATGAAAATCATGATGAGGGACTGCGACAAAATTTAATGACCCATCGCAAGGCGACCATGAAACATGGAATGTGACTACATTTAATTTAAGAGAAGTACATGACCAAAAAAATGGATGAAATGAATTCCAGCTGTCTTCTTGTATTGTGTGTATTTGAAACAAAGAGGAAAGGTAAATGTATGGAGTAGTGCGGATAAATTTGAACGCAGCGTGCTGAAGTAGTAGGAATGACCATTCGTAAATCGGCGAATAAGATCATTCAGAAATATAAATTAATCACACCACATCTATTGAAGTGTTTGGTTGAGGTGACTACTGAGTAAGTAGATAATTGACATGTATAGTAGTGAGTCCCTTTGAGGAACCGAGGTTGAAGAAGAGTAGAGAAAAAAATTGCTTCAAGGAAGTATATTGGTATCGAATACATTGTTATACGAAGGGGTCAATATTGAAGTATAATTGACGTCGTGGCGTATTATGAACATTAAAAACTAGAGAAAGAAATAGGAGTGATGAGGGGAGCTGAATGTGGAAAGGTTTTCTTTACAGTATCTAATATAGATTTGACTGTGGGATGGATGTAGAAAAAAAGAACTCTACTAGAATGACTAATAAAAGAGGGAAAAGTTTAGGCAGAAAATATAAGAATTAATTAAAAATTCAATCACATGTAACAAAAAAAAGGTCATCGCCCAAATTTTTCCACGAATCGTCTGTTATATAGCATAACTAAATATAACAATTATAAAAAAGGTCCTCACTCTACCGTATGACCATTAAAATTGAAACTAAAATTGAAATTAAATAATTTACGAAATCCGAAGCATCCCATAGCCACGGTCTTACTAAAATTACTGACTAATCTGTTGCGGTAACACCATATAATAAAATAGTCTAGCACTAGTTCTGCCTTTTGTTATTCCCGACGCGATTATACAAGTATCATCCCCATATAGAAATAGTTCACCAATAGGCATATAGGATTTCAGGTCATTAGTAAACAACAAAAAAATAAGCGGTCCCAGAACACTTCTCTGTGGGCAACCCAAGCTGGTATTAAATCTCTCAGACAATCTCTAACCAATCCTAATTATGTTATTATTTATGTCATGACTAGGTTATTATGAACGATGGCCGAGTAAGCTTAAAAAATTCTTTGACAATTTATAGAGTCCCTTGAAAGTTGTCCACTTTTTTCTATAGTAAGGATGTTTCTGGAATTTCCTGAACTCCGAGGGATATTGTTTCTCGTGCAAATTAAAGAAACTTTTAAAAGAACAGTGGGAAATTATATTTATGTATGAATAATAATATATAAATAAGCTCAGGAAAGATATGGAAGTGTATGGAAGAATTGCGTGAACAATAAAAAAATAAACAATAATTTTGAATTCGCATACAAACTGTTTCACAGGTACTTTCAAACATTTTTCAGCAGTATAATGACATCGAAAAAAATATCATTCCTCAATGACATCTTCCGGAAAATTCGATTTTTCGAGATTTTGTAGGTCCTATTTATTGACTTTCTGATTTTTTTCATTTTCATGAAGAATTGATGAATTTCGAAGAAAATTGAAAATTTTTTGGAGGAAATTTGAATGAAATATTTTGAGAGTTGGAATTGAGAGAAATATAAAAATGTGACAAAATTTAAGAATCTTAAAATTTGGAACTACATATTTGAAAGAATTAGTATTTCAATGAAATTTGAAATATATCTCAGTTTTCAACAAAAGAATGAAGAGTTTGAAAAAGTTTGAGAAAAGGTGGAAATTCACAAAAGACAAAAAATAATTTTGGTGTTCAAAAGAAGGTTTCAGAGATTAAACGAAACGGAAGTCTTGGAAACAAAATGACAACGGTTTAAAAGTTCGCACATTAAATATGAAAGTTATGAAATCATAATTTTTAATTCGATTATTAATTTGACATTTCTTCTAATTTCAGGTTGATTTTCTGATAAGTTCAATTTTTCTGAACCGTTGGAAGTTCTCCAAATCTACACTGCGCAAAAATTTTCTGAATTTTTTGGCAATTTTCAAGAGTATTTCTGTGAAAAATAATCGTAGGTACATGAAATAAAAAATATAGCTCTTGAAGCTTGAAGACCCTAGTTTAAGAATTTATCGATCAAAATTTTTTTGGAGCACCCGGTGCCAAGCAATTCTTGGATGAAGCATAATTTTATTTCTCTCTACGGACATGAAAAATTGGTTTCGACCTAGACCAATACACAGATCGCATAGCATGTTTATTCAGCTTCAATCTGTATACAGGTCCCCGCGGGAACATTTTATGCAATACGCTCTCCCTCTTCCCTCCATTGGAGAACTATTGAGTGTTGGATTTTCTTGGTAGGATTGAATATGCTCCTTAGGTCGTACATCTTTAACAGCTTGTTGGTTCTGCCCGTCACTGTGTTACTGTGTATACTGTAGAACACATTACTCAATAATTCCCGAAAGATGTACGTGCTCAATATGATGACAGATCAACCCCACGCCATGTCAGTTCCCCTGAATAAATGCAAACTTCCTCCGAGATTCATCTAGAGATACTAGCTACTCGTTTTAACTAAACGTTAGGAGAAACTTCCACCGAATGACGAATGATGGGCTCTACACTTGAAGAAGCGTAATGATTCAGTGATAAGTAATGTACCTCCTAGTCATCGAGTACCAGCAACGGCTTAATGCTTGCTTTCGGAGCACACCCCTAGCTGAAAAGGACTGTCCGTCCGCCGTTGGTAGAGATGTCAGCACAGGTCTATCAAGACTGGTAACCTGGTTCATCCCAAATTAGACCAAACCAACCAGCCTCGGGAATGAAAATCATGATGAGGAACTGCGACAAAATTTAATGACCCATAGCAAGGCGGCCATGAAACATGGAATGTGACTACATTTAATTTAAGAGAAGTGCATGACCAAAAAAAATGGATGAAATGAATTCCAGGTGTCTTCTTGTATTGTGTGTATTTCAAACAAAGAGGACAGGTAAATGTGTGGAGTAGTGCGGATAAATTTGAACACAGGGTGCTGAAGTAGTAGGAATGACCATCCGTAAATCGGCGAGTAAGATCATTCAGAAATATAAATCAATCACATCACATGTATTGAGTGTTCGGTTGGTGTGACTACTGAGTAAGTAGATAATTGACATGCATAGTAGTGAGTCCCTTTGAGGAACCGAGGTTGAAGAAGAATAGAGAAAAATTGGTTGCTTCAAGGAAGTATATTAAACATTAAAAACTCGAGAAAGAAATAAGAGTGATGAGGGGAGCTGAATGTGGAAAGGTCTTCTTTATAGTATCTAATATAGATTTAACTGTAGGATGGATGTAGAAAAAAAGAACACTACTAGAATGACTATAATAAAAGAGGGAAAAGTTTAGGCAGAAAATATAAGAATTAATTAGAAATTGAATCACATGTAACAAAAAAAGGTCATCGCCAAAACTTGTCCACGAATCGTCTGTTAGATAGCATAACTAACAACTATAAAAAAGGTCCTCACTCTGCCGTATGACCATTAAAATTGAAACTAAAATTGAAATTAAATAATTTACGAAATCCAAAGCATCCCATAGCCACGGTCTTACCAAAATTAATGACTAATCTGTTGCGGTAACACCATATATGTACTAAAATAGTCTAGCACTAGTTCTGCCTTTCGTTTAGTTTCTTCGGATGTTATTCCCGACACGATTATACAAGTATCATCCCCATATAAAAATAGTTCACCAATAGGCATATAGGATTTCAGGTCATTAATAAACAACAAAAAAATAAGCGGTCCCTGAACACTTCTCTGTGGGCAGCCCAAGCTGGTATTGAATCTCTCAGATAATCTCTGGCCAATCCTAATTATGTTATTATTTATGTCATGACTAGGTTATTATGAACGATGGCCGAGTAAGCTTAAAAAATTCTTCGACAATTCATAGGGTCCCTTGAAAGTTGTCCACTTTTTCCTGAACTCCGAGGGATATTGTTTCTCGTGCAAATTATATAATATATAAATAAGCTCAGGAAAGATATGGAAGTGTATAGAAGAATTGCGTGAACAATAAAAAAATAAACAATAATTTTGAATTCGCATACAAACTGTTTCACAGGTACTTTTAAACATTTTTCAGTAGTATAATGACATCGAAAAAAATATCATTCCTCAATGACATCTTCCGGAAAATTCGATTTTTCGAGATTTTGTAGGTCCTATTTATTGACTTTCTGTTTTTTTTCATTTTCATGAAGAATTGATGAATTTCGAAGAAAATTTTTTGGAGGAAATTTGAATGAAATAATTTGAGAGTTGGAATTCAGAGAAATATAAAAATGTGACAAAATTTAAGAATCTTAAAATTTGGAACTACATATTTTGAAGAATTAGTATTTCAATGAAATTTGAAATAAATCTCAGTTTTCAAAAAAAGAATGACGAGTTTGAAAAAGTTTGAGAAAAGGTGGAAATTCACAAAAGACAAAAAATAATTTTGGTGTTCAAAAGAAGGTTTAAGAGATTAAACGAAACGGAAGTCTTTGAAACAAAATGACAACAGTTTAAAAGTTCGCACATTAAATATGAAAGTTATGAAATCATAATTTTTAATTCGATTATTAATTTGACATTTCTTCTAATTTCAGGTTGATTTTCTGATAAGTTCAATTTTTTCTGAACTGTTGGAAGTTCCCCAAATTTACACTTTGCTCAAAAATTAAAGGAACAGAAAATATTTTCTGAATTTTTTGGCAATTTTCTAGAGTATTTCTGTGGAAAATAATCGTACATGAAATAAAAAATATAGCTCTTGAAGCTTGAAGACCCCAGTTTAAGAATTTTTCGATCAAAAATTTTTTGGAGCTCCCGTTGCCCAGCAATTCTTGGATAAAGCATAATTTTATTTCTCTCTACGAACATGAAAAATTGGTTTCGACCTAGACCAATACACAGATCGCATAGCATGTTTATTCAGCTTCAATCTGCTTTATACGGGAGTCAGATACGACCATTTGTCTTTGAGATGTCGAATTTTGAATGCGAAAGGATCCTTTTTCACTCAACTGCCGCTATCTCTGAAACTACTGGTAGCTTAGCGAGCGGATAGGAATGTTCGTTTTTTGCAGAAAATTTCCTTCAAAAATCTGTCATGCTTGATTGGAAAAATTTTTTTTCCATTTGTAACGTTAATACGAAAAACAGCAGAAAATGCCATTTCCTGTTTTTGGTTAATCGACTGTATATATTCAGCAATACTGGAGAAAAAGGTTAGGTTATAATCAAATTTATCATTCTTATGTACCCCAAAGACCCCCCAAATTTTAAGATCTATCGTTTAGCAGTTTTCCTGGACCGAATGATTGAAATTTTGAAAAAATTGAGGAAACGCGAATTTTGTTCCTTAAACGTAACTCAATTTTTTTTAATCAATAATTCAACTGTTTTTTACTTTCTATTCAATTTCGAGTTTTCAGAAGATTGATTGAGAACGTTAACGTTATAGGTAGAAAAAACAAGCATTTTCTGCAAAAAACGAAACCTATCCCCTCGCTCAGCGACCAGTAGTTTCAGAGATATCGGCAGTTGAATGAAAAAGGAACCTTTTGCATTCAAAATTCGATATCTCGAAGACGAATGGTCGTATCTGACTCCCGTAAAGAGCATGTTGAACCTGAGAAAACAAGCTGTGCGATCTAGATCGAAAACAATTTTTCCGTACCCTTAGAGTTAAATGAAAAAGGTAAAAATTTGATAAATTTTTTCTTTGTGCTTTATTCAAGATTTTCATAACCAAACAACTTTTTCTTCATAAATGTCGTCTAGTGAATCGACAAAATCTTCTACATCTTTTCGATTTACTCCATAAGCTCCAGCAGATCAAGAGGTGACTCTTTCCAGTTCCTTCGAATAATTTTGAGGTTGCGAACCATAAAACTTGAAAACCACACATTTCTAGCTGCTCCAGAAAATTTGAAAAATAGGTTTTCTTAATTTAGTTCCTGAGCTAGTTGAAATACCATTTCTTTTTTCTAAATCAAATCGTAATCTTTTCTGATTTCTTTATATGTAAAAACAATTTCTTTTCATACTAGCTTTTATTCTGACGAATCTTTATTCTTCTGCTAAATTCATCATTTGAAAGTCCGAGATAGTATGATAAAAATTCATGATGTTTCATTACCATTCATTTGCTCTCGCATTACTGCTACCTAATACTATTGGTAGCTCAACAGGCGTAGTACTGACCTACTATCCAGAGAAACCGGGTTCGAATCCCGGTAAATTCCAACTTAATTTGAGAATGCCATCGTGCTTCGGAAGGCACGTAGAGCCGTTGGTCCCGGCTACATATTCAATATATAGTCATCAGGTCATGCCAGAGGCACTTGTGCGATCTGAAAACTCTGGCACTAGACCCAGGTCAGTGGTTACACGAACTTTCTTTTACTACTACCTCAAAGGCATATTAAAAAAAATTGATTTTCAGTATGTCCCACGAAGAAAACAAGTTTAAGACTGTACGTTTTATCATTGTTATTATTAAAATCGATTTTAGGATTTTTTTGTAATCGACCGCACATTGTTCTAGTATAAAATAATGAAAATTCGTTACACTTTTTCACCTGTTGATCGGCTGTCCATGGCCCCTCACGCAGTCGCTACCAAGTGTGTTTATTTTAGTTGTCTGCGTATTATTATGTTGGAGCATTTTGTAACTTGGTGCATAATGTCCCAATTTCAAGCAATTTTTGTTACCCATAAATAAATTTGAGACTTTTTTGATACATTGTGCGAAATTTCTTCTTTTTCAAAAAACATTTTAAGACAGGAATTTGTAGGGTATTTCTGAGTTGTTTGAAATATCTGTAGAATATATTTCGAATACTCAGTGAAATCACCAGAACTGTCAGATTATTCGGATGGTTCAGAAACTTGAGATGATATGATCATTTGATGGACTAAAAAAACTCAATTCTATTTTCAGTTCAAAGATGAACAAAATCAAATTTTCGGGAAGTTGAGGATTTCTTCGAAGAGGAGGAATTTTCTCGATTCCTTCCAGTTGAAACTTGAGCACCACTGTGCCAAATTTTAGGCCAACCGTAATATTGATTCGAAAAGTAAGCTAAATGAGCGAAATATTTCGCAACGTTAAAGGTAAGGTAGGTAACAGTAACTAAAGATACGATATTTAAGTAGAAATCGCCGGCATAGCGATGGGGCCGCACTATGTTATCTCTTTTGAAATGGTTGGTGAAGACCTTCTTTAGTCATTGGTGATCGAAATGACAAAACATTGTTTTGCCAATTGGGAAAGGAATTGTCAGAATTAAGAAGTAAAAACCTTTTTTAATTGCAGGAAGGCCCGTAAAATCTCTGGTAACCTCCCCCCTCCATTTCAAGCTCCTAGCTACGGCACTGTAGATCGCGAATGGAACCGTTCTTGTTGGAAGATAAGATGATAACTATTCATACCTTTCGTCCTTCTTCAGGAGTTATGTCCGAACCAATTTCTATTGACGGGCTACGAAACTCATCAGCCCTTTTGTGTGGGATCGTGAAGTGTTTCCTCATTTCAGGCTGTGCTAAGAGCTCCAGGCCCTAACGTTCGAATGGAGATGTTTAACCAGTCTGTATGGAGACAAATATCGTATTAAGTGATTCACGATAATAACAATTGAGTCACTATGAATGAAGGAAACTTACGTAAAGACCATGACAATCATAACCTAGAAGAATGGTTGTAGGTATACACGAAATCAACGACTTCATAGTTATTTGCATACCAAGAAAGGTAAGTGCTTTCTTCACTCGCCCTACAGCGAATGAAGTTTGATTAAGCATCCAAGGGAGGGAACCGCAGTTTTCTTCACAAGTATATAGGTATATATGATCTATCATACTAATTAACAGTTATTATTGTCTCTGACAAATTTTTTCATTTCAGAATATTACATTTCAAAATTTCGTTGCCAGTCAACTACGTGTTGATATTTTCATGCCACATGATGCTTTACGTCATTTTTTCAATTCAAATCGTGGTTGATGCGGGAGGGAAAAAACTTTTACTTCCTGCATTTTACCTCCTCGGAAGGTATAGCACTCCTTTCTTCCCTCAAAAGAGAAAGGAAAGTGTTACTATCCGATAATGTCGTATGAAAAAGTTGTTTACATTCCACAAGGAAAATATAGTCTCGACAACGGCCACCTATATAACCTAAGTTACATAGTACAACGCTTCATCTAGGCCAAAACATTCTTTTTTAGCTAATAATCATTTAGGCATTGATGATATTCCTTTTAACGCCGAGAATTTTTCGAGCTTCGTTGAAAATTCAAAAAAGCATTCTTCATTTCTAAGCAAAATCGACGGAACGAATATAATTCTCGTTAGACGCGAAAACCAATTCAATTTTTTAATCATTCAAATACTGGATAGGATGTAGGTATTGGCTTCAGTTGTATCTGATTAATGTAAAATTGAGCTATTGATGTTAACGAAATACTTAGTCGACCGATTAATAAATTTAAATGTTTATTAACGGTAGCAAGTTATGGGCATAGGACTGATGATGATCATCTAAAAATCCTTTTTCTTTCTCTGTTCAGAAATACTGGACTTAATCTTTCAGAAATTCCCAAAACACAGGACGAGACAACGTTCATCAGGTTAGACCGTAAACTATAAAACGCAGGTAAGCTGATATAAAAATATGCAGAAAGAAAGAGCTCCCAAAGTAGGTTTTATCTCTATTGTTTTAAACAGTTTTATCGACGCGTTGACGTCGTGAGATAACGACATTGTAAAAATTTGTTATCTGGGAACGATTTTTAAAGTTCCCGAGATTTGGCTAAATGTGCCGGAGGAGGGAGTTGTGCAATAGTATGCGGGGTGTCGTGGCCGTCGTCTTCGTCGGTCCAAGTACGCGTTTTCGCCGAACTAATTATAATCGTATTCGGAGGGTTGGCCATCGGTGCATCACAGTGGGGGTAGAGGGGGGCGGTCACCACGTCCTCACGCAAGTCTCTTCACGCTCAGCCGTCTACGGCACCGCTGTCCGCACCAAACACACACACATATACGTACGTACGTATTGTTGTTACTCTGTACCTGCCTTCGCGAGCAAGTTGGCCTGCTGTTGCCGTTGCTGGCGCACCGTTCTTTGCGTTCTGTGCATGTGTGTGCGTATTCTGGACGTCGGCATCGCGACGCCGGCGACGACGGCACCCCGAACGAAAATCCCCCGGGATTAGTTTAACGACATTCGAATCTTTCGGCGGGAATGCGCGGCGGACTGCTCGTGTGCGGCTTTTCGAGTGCGAGTCGGAGCGCGCCTTTTTCGATTTTCAAATTCTAGCGTTTGTGTGAATCATTTCTTTTAAATTACCCGGCACGACACTGAAGGAAGTCCGATCGTCGTCGTACTTTCGAAAGGTGATAAATGATTAATAAACGAATAAACGTCCGCGCTAATGCTATCTAAAGAAAAAATATCGCCGTAGAGGAACTTGTCCCGATATAAACTTTATTGTTATTGCCGTGTAAAAGATTTATCACCTTGTAAATAAATCTAACTAATATTCTAATAGTAATTCAGGTATACGGTCGTTTCTCTCTTTATGAATAATAATTCGTACTACCCGAAGAACTCGATCTTCAAGCGACGAGAGTGATTGTGACTTTAATGAGTTTGTGATACGTCGATCTGGGACCGCCTTATTTTCTCGGAAAAATTTCGTACGGACGCGCGCAACTGGATTTGGGCGGCGAAATGGACGAGGAGTGGGAGCGGCACGTGCCCCCCATGATGATGGGGGTCGAAATGGGGGACATGGATGGCATGGGGGACATGCACGGGGGCGGCAACCATGACATCGGGGTCGACATGATAGCCCAACAACACGCTCAAAATCGGGACGTTCATCCCGAAATGGTCACGACCGATATGGGGATGGGGATGAGGGAGCACCACCCGAGGGGTATGCAGCCGCAACACCACGATTATTTCGGCCAGGAGGTGAGTAGGGAAATTTTTGAGAATTTTCGGCCCGAACGAGGGGAGCGTCCCGTTACTAATTCAAACGGACCCCTTTCGTCGAATGGGAAACGACGATGGCGGGTGGTTTCGCATCGTTAATTGAGGTTTTGGGGGGGTAATTCGGTCGGCGTCGGTAATTGAATCGGCCCGACGAGAGCTCGATGGGAATTCGAAGGGTTGAAGAGGCTCTCGATGCGGAATATATCACGTGGGATTAATTACGCGACTGGCAATTTCAGTTTACACCAACTAGTTCGTTTACTGTTTAACATAAAACGTTGGTTATCCTCTTTTTCCTGCCGTCAACTAAAAATGTTTCTCCGTATTCGATAATATATCCTTGAGTATTCAAAATCAACGTAACTTTGTAACCCTTTCATTTCGTTGATTCAGTCGACCTCAAATGATAATTCTTTTGATGCCATCCATTATTTTTTCTATTCTTCCAAATATTTGATAAAAATAGTGATTGCATATTGTGTATTATCGTATTTCATGATTATTTTTTATAGTAAAATCGTACTAGTTGGTATAATAATCAATTGAATCTGAAAGAATTTCGGATTTTATTGAACGTTCTTCATTCAAAAATATTAAGTACTCTACCGCTATATATCATTATACATAATAATTAGGGGTGGCGCTAGACTACACGGCGTTGGGGTGCTAAGAAATCAAAAGGGTGTCCGCCCTTCTCTTCTGCTAGCTGACTCGACCTCAAAGGTTTGGGAACCTACTCATCGCCTGCTCCCTTTCAAATTTCTGTTGCATTTATAAGTATCCGAAAATATTCAAATAAGTTCAAGATATCGTTTCGAAAACCTATTAACAAATTGTACAAGTAGCCATTGATATTTCGAATCAAAAAAAAAGTTGAAAAGGAAATAGTTATTCGTTTAACCTATTTATTCTGTACAATTCACGACCTGGGACCATAAGTTCGAGCTCACTCGACAAAATATCGCATTCGAAACAGCCTTTCCAAGAATCACACCATCTCTCGCTATTGGTTGAAGCCTAAATATCGCATGCGATTGTTCGTCGAGTGAACTCAAACCTACGCTTCCTGAAGTGAAATGTGCTTCAAATATGAGCGAATTGAACTGTTATACAAAAAAATGTTATTATCAAAGTGACATCTTCCTTTTGAACATGTCCTTCTTCTAAATACACTTTGGTTGCTCGAGGGTGATCCGTTCAAAATAGACCAATCACTGAGAATCAAACGAACCAATTCTTAACATTCCATTGAATTGATTATTGTGTTATCCTTTTCTGTCACGTATTCACTAATGCATTGATTCAGTTGCTAATTCTTTGTGGATTCAATTTAGACATTTAATTAGTCCTATTGAACCAAACGGAATACACAAAATGCGTTTTTTGTAAAATGAAAAGCAGTCAAATGATGATTTTGATGGAAATTAATTTTTCAACTTTCTAATCTCGTCCTGATTTAGAGAATCAAAACCAGTACGTTATATTAAACCATGATTGTAATTTGTTATTTGATTGACGTAGCGGATACGAAATTTTCCCTAAATTCATCAAATACTCCGGAGAATGATCTGAAAAATCATTTTCCGATAAATATACAAAAAGTTTCATAATTGAATTTCAAGTCATATTTACACTCTGAAATTAATTATTTTAAAGATCCATACATTTTTGATTTCGGGTGATAATTCTGGAGATTTGCAATGTTTCAACATAGACAAATTATTTTGTGCAGCTTTATCTTTTCTTATGTACCTACTCATATATTTGCATCATAATTTCAATCGAATATTTGTAGATTCTCCAGAAAAATCTTTGTTATTCTTCTGAAGTATTAAATGATTATGAACAAAAGTATTATCACTACATATTTTCATCATTCATTTCAATATTCGGTCTATAATTTCGACATTCTGATCCAAAATATTTGTGTTATATTTGAGGAAAAAATGAAACTTTTTGAGGGTTGTTCAAAATACCCAGCTTAGCCACAAGACTGGTTGGAGCTTATTTGGGTTTTATTTGTGACAAACTTTTTTGATAAAACCTGTGGTTTCTTCGCTCTATGTTCAAATGTGATGCCATCAATCAACAGCGGCCAATGCAAACTCATCAAAGTGCCAGCAAGTGCGCAATTCTGGCAGTTGAGTCACGCGTCATGCGTCAACAGTCATGTTGATAATGGTATCAGCGAATTTGATTCTTTTAACTTTCTGTTTGCAAAAAGAGCAAAAACCATATTTATATTCAAATTATGTATCATGAAAATCTACGTGAAAAATGCTGGCAAGGGGGTCAAAAATTTGAGAAAATGGGGTATATTAGCTATACTTACTTTTACCACACCACGTTTTTGATTCATTGAAAAATTTTTCTCCATCACAAGAGTTCAACAATTTTCTGATAATTTCTTCGAGGAGGAGTATATTTGTGGATCTCTTTGAGGATTATTCATATAATATTTTTGGAATATTAAATCAAAAACTTCGCGAAGAATTGTCCAAAACCGAAAAATCTAATCAGCTTGTATTTTATTGAATTATAATAATAAATCAATGAGAAGTCACGATTATAACGAAATTTCCAAATAGTCTCAAGAAGAATGAAAAGTTATCTTTTATTTATCGGATTTAATAAATTTAAATCATTCGAAATATTCTTTTGAAGTTAGTTGTAGATTTTCAGACTTTCTGTAGTTCTCATAAATATCAAAAGGATTTTGTTTCTGATTTGATGGAGTCGAAAATTTGTGAGGAAATTTTCTAAAAATCTTTGATGAATTAGAATTGTTACCAAATTTCAGAAAATCCAAAAATTTGTTTTAAAAGGCGCAGTAGATATAGATTTTAAAAAAGAAAATTACAGACAGTTCAAAACCGACAATACATTATAATAAGTTTTGTGAAGTTTTGATGGTTTCAAAGTGAATATGATAAATTTCTTAGATCTGTCAGGAACTTAAAGAGGAATAATATTTTTGAAGATTTTTGGAAAATTTCGTCACGATTTCGAAGCCATGTTTTTAGTTAAGTAGCAAATTCAATGGGTTCATGTAAATTTTCGCAACATTAACAATATTTGTCAAAAGTTCGTATTTTTATCGAACTCTTTTGAGAATTTGAGGTCCTCACGGAGTTGAAATTTAAAATGCTTTCTGTTTGAATGTCAGACTTGAATGAAAGTTTATTAAGAGATGTAGGTTATTGAAATGAAAATAAATAAGATAAATCGAAATCTACTGCGAAATCTTGAAATGAAAATCGATTTTTTAATTTTCATTTCGACTATTGACAATGAACGCAAAAATATAGTCTGATATTATTAGAATCGAAAAATCGTTCGATCATTTTTGTTATCCACAATCTTGTTCATCGAATCATCAAGTATTAGAATAATCTAAATAACTCGAGATATCCTATCAACCCAAATTATCGCTTAAGAAGCAAACTTCTTGAATTGTTTCAAATTCCACAGATAATATTTCTCATAAATTCCCATTTACAGTGCAATGACTTTGTAAATTTTTTGTATTCGACTATTGCGTTCTTCAAATTTTCAAAACACTAACGTCTGCGGAGTTTATAAATTAAGGAAGTAATAGTACGTGAAATTCTACAGCTATAAGAGTTGATTTTTGTAGTTATTGTTATTCGTTTAAAGTGATTGAAATTTTACATAAAAAATTTGCTACTTCTGAATAATTCATCGTTGTTTCAATATGCGATATTCCTAAAGATAAAGAATTGGTTTTTCATTTAAACTTATTCAAAGAATAATTTTGTAGATTAAGTTACAAACTCATGCTTTTTCAGGTCTCAGTAGTTTGAATTACATAGTTAGAAAGAGTTTTGTCATTTTATGATTATATAAATCAGGAAATTGGTCCCAAAAACCACATTTTTCAAGAAACACAAAAAGCTATTTGCACAAAGGATGAATGTTGTCAAAGATTTGCAAAATTCGCTACATGGTGCCCTTTTCTTCCGCTCTACTATGGAAATTGCAAAGTTTGGTACCCTATTTCACTTTGAGATAATTTTCATTACCCAAAAATTTCAAGATACCTACCTGTTTTATGCACAATTTTTCATGTGTGTGAGTTTCAGTGGTAAGGAATGTTTGTTACCACTCGACAGTTTCTGCTTTTTCTTTGGTGGACCATAATCTCAAATGTTGGGCTACGCCATTAAAGAAAGGATCTTCAATTTCAGACTAAAAGCAAGTGTCCTGAGCTGTCCTCCCCCAAAAACAGGATAGAGTTTCTGGTGGATAGTCGCAATGGATGGTTATCAATGAGCAAATCGTAGATAATCTTGACATTGAGGTTGCAGAAAGGTATTTTTTGATATTTGAGCAGTAATAAGAATCGTAAACTGAGAAAGAAACAATGTGCACATTAATCAAAGCAAACCCGGATAATGGGGGGGGCAAGCCAGGGTCCAGGCCCAGGGCAGTAAATTCGCTATTTTTACTATTGAAATCAGGACTTTTTTGGTTTTAGCGGAAACCGGTGATCAAGGCATAAATTTCTGATTTTATTTCGACTACAGTTATGCAGCAAAGCTAGGGCTTTGCTGATATTGAAGTTTGAAGAAGCTAGGTCTGCATAACGCTGGATACCAAACACTGCATGATCGTATAAGCCGAGCTTCTTCTCAGTCTTTTGCATCTCCTGTGGAGCTTTATCTAGGAGCTACCTTCGGCAGATATTGTTTTATGGGAAGCGATTCGATGAATACTAGAAACAGAGCAATTTATAGTTTTACAAAACACACTTTCTTGAAACTGCAGCAAAGAAGAATAGAGGTTTCAATATTAGTCACCAGTTGACCTACTTTTTTTATAATTACCCCATTGTTTTTTGGGGCATATTCTTGATTACTTTTGCAATCCAAATCGTGATTATCGGTACATTGTGGTATATCAAAACGGCTCACAGACGATCGGCTTCCAATCGAATTCATTACTGGTAATGAAACAATTTTCTGAACACCTGGATGAGAAAAAGACAAGGTCGGCGTTTAACGGGAGCATTCAAGCCACAGTTGTCACGTCTTTTAAATTATCGTTTTACTCCTTTCGCTTTCCATTTGGCACCGCAATCGTCCTGCGCAAAAAATTTTCGGTCGGCGGGACGATTGGAATTCGGAAGTAGAAAGCTGGTCCCAAGTAGGACCCTGGCTAGCCAAACAATTTTGAAGAAGTTGACGGCTTAGAAGGAAGGAGAAGGAAAAGCTCGAAATCTACAGTATTCAAATCTATTGTGCATGAACTTAAGTTAGTGTGGAGGTGACATGTTTCGCCCCAAGGGGCATCATCAGACCTAGACTTAACCAATAAACACCACAAAATGACATTTGGAAGCAGTATTTTAGAAAAAATAGATGATATTTTATTGTTAGTTGACAGCTTGGTTGGCCGTTAGTAGATCCCTAAAGACACCAAACGAACGAAGAGTTCTTCAAATCTTGGCTCGCGCGGTGCAGATTCACTGAAAAATCGACAAATGTAAAGCAATTGCGGTAGACCTGACAGCACTGTCATCTAGAATGAAGGCAAGCATTAGAGACGAAGACGAGATGACAGTAGTGGCACGATATCACTGTAGACTGTACAACAGTAGAGATCTAGACTGAAAATGGAAATTGGTGTAACGAATTGTATGTTAGTCCTGAATTAGTGAATTAGACTATGTAAAATAGCTGATTCATAGCGAAGCATCAAGTTGCACGAAAGAGTGCGTATTATAGAAGAAAACATAATTCAAAGTACCTATAGCTACAAATAAGTGAACAATGTTTCATTAGTTACAAGTGATGTAAAAACGGAAGTTCTAAAGTATATACATCGTCAAAAAACGTTCGCAAACAATAACAATGTAAAACAGGAGGGGTAGGAGTTGAATAGGAAAGACGGCAGTAATTACCTGGTACATGTTAGTGAAATGTAGGTTGGGTATATAAAGCTCGCAGAATTAGCCGATGGCGGTTCTGAAAACGACACTGGATGATGATAACATCGCTCCGTGTTTTCGTCGTATTTACGGTTGGGAAAATGTTGGAACGTAATTAAGGGCTTCAGACGGGGCGCCGTCAGTTTTTCCGTCGCCGAACCGAACCGTCCAAAGTAAGTTGTATCGTTTTCGCGTTTTCCCTGCCGGTCCGCAATTAGCATAAAATTATGGTGTACGCATCCATCTTGTTTTTGACACCCACGACAGGAAAGGGCGTCGTGTTGAATATGGAACGGTGTACCGGTTATGACGCGAAGGTGATATGGGGATGGGGGGCAAAAATGGAGCGCGTAATTTCCCGAATGTAATGAATTCCGTTTCCAACGTAATTATCGAATGCCGGATTGGGTCCATTAATATGAAATGGACCTCGTCCATATTTCATTAGAACAGCACTCGCCGATTGAAAGATAACCGTCCCGAACGGTCCTGAAATTAACCGACACGCAACTTCAATTATTTCCTATCTGCCGCCCGGTAAGCCTTTGTTTGCACTCGCGATATCAACACACAGCGAGAGCCATTTTGAAACGTGTCGCCCGTTCGGATTTTCGCGAAACGAAATCAAACTCCTCGATGGTAGATAAATAAAGATAGGAGCGCCAGATATTGTGCCGAATGTAAAATTTTATTGATCGATTGTGGCGCGGTTTATCGCCTAATGCGCTCCGGACACGAAATTAAGTTTGCCATCCGATTGGACGCAAAGATAACTCGTTTTATTATACTGGCTCGTCGTCCTATCGAACCTTTATGAATTTTAATACCCAGCATTTTATCAACACTATAAAGAAATAGGTACATTTTGTTTATAATTTATTCGATTCGAAACGTTCCGTTTTATGCTACCCGAAACGATCAATCTATTGTTTTATGGACTGATCCACGAACCGAGACCGTAAAACGAAATTGGCCCATTTCGCGTCTTCGGAAACGCTGCTGCTCCAACAGGATATTTTTTTCCGTGGAAAATCTAATCGCGATCAATGCAATATTTACAAATCCTCGTTATTTTGAGATACGATATCACGCATATGAGGATAAAAATGACATTGGTACTCTGTTTGCACAATCACTTTGAAGGTACCGCCTGTGGCAGATAAAAGTCGGAATTTAGTTTAAACTCTAATCTAAAATCTGGAGTTGATTCAATAACGTCAGATCATCTCATATAAAATCGACGCCACGAATGCATTGGTCGACGGACAACGTTTTAAAGTACATAGGTCTTTTTCCTATTAATACCAACTACCAGAAGATGAACGCCGTGCTTGAAATATAGTTAGAAACAATACTTCTTTCTATTACCATCACTTGGCGCTTGGCTCAAAAAGAGTCTCATAAATCGTTGAGATCGGTCGCACATACAAAAACATGTAACGTTCCCTAAGATGGGCATTTAGTTGAGTACCAATACGCATGACGCGAATCGAAAAATGTAATTTCGTCCGCGATATGCGGCAATAATAACATTCAGTTACGCCACCCGTTGTTCGTTCGTGACTTTGGCGCGCTTATTTGCAGACTCCCGAGTGTTGTATTCTAAAATATGAAAAAAACATGATAAACATTTTTTTGTCTACAATTGCACTGCGATAGAATTTTATTTCATATGTAAATGTATTAACAAACTTTGACCCTCATGTAAATAAATGTGGAAAAAGAGGTGGAATCACGAATAAAACTATTTAAAAAAGTGAAAAATCCCGGTGGAATACATAAAGAACACTGCTAAGCGAACACATTCTGTCCCATATGGGTAGGAGGCCGACTCACCTTTTTCGGCTCGCTCTCCGGGACACTAGCACTCGACCCAGCGTATACATCGATGGGGTCAACTGAATAAGAAAAGAGCGAGTGCGGTACAAGCGATAAGACACGACCGTTGTGAAAGCAGTTGGTTATTGTGACGCATCTGTCTCTCTTCCGCTCCGTCGCCGGCCGATGCATTGGATTCCGACTTTCAAGACTCAGCGGAAGTAAACAACCGGTGTACACAAGCTGTTTTATCGATTATCATTTTATTATTTACAACAAAATTTGATATTAGTACTTGCATTTTAACAAATTAATTCGCGATATAAGCACTAGTTATCTCACAAGAGCATCGAAAAACCAAATTCGTATGAGTTACGTCGACTGGCGAGTGCAAAATATTGTTCGATCAATAAACCAATTAAAATAAAGTATTATTCCTATATTTTGTATGAATATTTTGACAATTATCGATTAAAAGAATTCACTCTAGCAACTGTTACTGAATAATATTTATATTTACATCTATTGTTATTTCTGTGTTCATTTAGTCCGTTCGACTCGCCGAAAAACCATAGCAATGTCAGAGAAAACTTATTTATACGCTGTTACTGAGGAAGATACTCGATTGCTATTGGTGCAATATCGTATGAATTGCAGAATCTCATATGTTTGTTCTTTCAATACCAAAACAAAGTATCATCGATCAGCGAGTACAGTAATAATATGTTATGTTTCAATGTTCACTAAAAAAGCATTATGAATGTTATAAACAATCGTATAAAAATTCAACTCTTTTTCTTCGGGACATATTGAATCAGATATATAGAATGTAGGTAAATTGTTAATTGTGTTATACAGAAAAATGATAATAAAAATATGCAATTTTTCATTAATGTTTTCTTAAAACGTTATCACGTAAAATTATTGACCAACAGTCGGCACAGACAACCAATTTTTTTTTTTTTGATTTTGGAATACGTTATTTGCTTTGGTCATTTTTTCTTTGAGTAATTTCAAATTCTATCACGATTAAAATTGTAAAACTGTTGATTTAATACATGAACGCTCTAACGTACGAATCCTAAACAATAAAGTACGCAACCAGTTTATCGAAATGTGAAAGATCATCAAAGTTATTTTTTTACTTTTATTTTTAAAATATTTCAAAGCAGGGGTCGTTTTGACATTTCTAGGAACTTATTACATTTGAATTTTTTGGCAAAGTTCACTTTATCGATTAACTATAAAAACAGATGCCCAAAAAAATCACATGTACTCAAATATTCTCATCTTATTTATTTTAAGCAAATACCACGTAGAAATTTTTTTCTTATTTCATAACATTTATTAATGGGAATATGGTGAGTTAGAAAATTTTCTTCCGTGGTTGAAGCTATTATTGCAATATATTTGAAGGTACTTGCTATGTGGTGTATTGTACCGTACTGTATCAGTTGAGTTGGTATCGGTACAAAAAAACCGACATCTGTTGGAAAAATACCGGTACAGCAGAATACCGGTTGACCCTAATTCAAACTAACCCATGGAACATTTTGTAAATCCAAAAATAAAATTTCAGTACAACATTTTAAGCTTCCAGTTCTCTTTTCGTGAAATGTGCCATGAGTCCATTTGAAAATATTCGTTATGATCATCATCAAATATCAATCAAAACCATATACAATTTGCTCCCAGTTTGTTCAATACATTCACTCTTGCGAATACGAATGCGAATGTCAGAAAATGTGCGAATATTCGCTGATGCGAATACGAATAATCGTTACATCACTACTACACAACAATGAGTATATTGCATTCCCCAATAAGTTGAAATTTAGATAGTAGGTCAACATTAGACTCACGTATCAAAAAAAGCAACGAAATAAATGAAATCCCGAATTTTTCCAAAATTGGAGTCAAAAATAAAAGAACATTTGGTCGTTTCATACGACGTTCCGATCGTTATACGATCATAAACTTGTATTTGTTTAATTTGAAAAAATTTATTTTTTCAATACAACTTTTGAGTGTGGTTTGACAGTTTGATGATGTTCGTAATGTTGCTTAGATACAGATCACAGCTTACTGTTAAACAATAACTTAAAAATATTCCATTATGAATTATACTTGATTTTTCAATACCTGTTCTAAAATTGACAGAGTTTATTTATTTTTTGATATGTATCATCTCTTTAATTAATTGTTTCTGATAGTTTAATTGTTTATCAAGGATTGTCACATTATTGAAATCAAAATTGTGGTTTAAGTTATGTGAATGTTTACTAAGAGCTGTACATTCATTATTTAATCGTAAAGAATATTTATGGTTGTAAATTTTTTTATGTAAATATTGTTTTGTTTGTCCAATATATTGTCCTGGACAATTTATACAAGAAATTTTGTATACTACATTCGTTTCTTTATTTTCATCTGTAGGGTCTTTTAATTTAGTGAAAAATCTATTCAGAGTGTTGTATGGTTTATTTGTTAGAATAAGATTATATTTACACATTGTTACCCATTTTTTTGGATAATGCCGGAATGTACGGTATACAAATATACTTTATATCAGAAGAATCTAACTCATTCTTATTATTATATATTTTGTTTATTCTTTCTTTTATAACGCTATTTATTGAAGAAATGGGATAACTGATTTCTACTAAAATATTTTTTACCTTATTAATTTGTTCTTTGCGTTTTGTTGGTTGAGTTAATTTCACTGCTCTATCTATTAAACCAACAATAACATTCTTCTTGAAAATTTTTGTTACACTTGAATTGAAATTGATATATCTTCCAGAATTTATATTTTTGGTAAACCATGTTGTATTTATTTTGTTTTCATCATTATTATAATCGAGAGTTAGATCTAAAAAGTTTATAGTATTGTTGTTATCAGTTTCTATTGTGAATTAAATTGTATTGTGATAATTATGATAATTATAAAATGCTTGTAATATATTGTCTTCTTCATTGATTGGTATTTAAAGTATTATATCATCTACAAAACGTTTGTATATTGGTATGTTATATGGAATGGTAGATAGAATATTTTCTTCAACATATTCCATTACAACATTTGCAATTGGAGATGATAAAGAAGATCCCATAGCTATTCCACATATTTGGCTGTAGCAAATTTTGTCAAATGTAAAATAAGTAGAACTCAAACAAAGTTTTGTACCATTTGAAAATTGTTCTTTTGTTAGTGTAGTATGTTCTTCTAATTCATGCCATTTTAAATTTAGTATATCTAATGCAATGTAAAGTAGACAGTAGGTCTACTTGGTATAAATAATATTATTCATTCAATGACCGGACGTGACCGAAAGAATAGGAACAAAAACAAGATCATAATTTTCGTTTTGTGTTCCAATTAGTTATGCAAATTAATTAGCAACGTCAACATTGCCACGCAGTTGAATCAAATAAATCTTCGCACAGGACTTTTATTCTTCAAATCTACCGTAACTTGAGTAAAATTGGAGCATTTGGCAACGACGTGTTATTAATGACGATTAGCGTGCGAATAAACAAAGTGACAAGTCACACATTTTATATTTTCGTCAATAATGTGAGAGCTAATTAGTTGAAATAAACGAAGAATATGAATTTTAATTCGCGCTGGCGATAATTACGGGTTTCATTTCGTCGTTACCGTTTTCTTTAATTGGATACCAGGTATCTTGTTTCGAAATGTAGATTTTTTTTTAATTGGAACGTTGGTTTCATTGTAAAGGATGTTTCTCCTTAAACAGTATTTAGCGCAGAATAAATTGAATAGACGATTTTTTGACATTTCGCGTGTTTCTGTGATCTCGGACGTAATTATTGTTGGCATGATTTATTTTGTTCGTTTTTCACGTGAGCAGCGAACTCTTGAAGATTGAGCGTACGGATCTAATGATATGTATTAATAATAGTAATAAATGTATGTAGGAAGTTAACGGACGTTCGTTGTCGAGATTTACAGCGAATTTTCCGCTCTATAATTAAAAACGAGCGAGAATAAGAATGAAGTGCGTGCCGAAATCCGATGCGAAGCAATCAAATTTTAATTAACCGAGTGATCTAGCAACATTCGTCGGAATGAAAGATAAAATTCAGAAACGAGTTATTAAATTAAAAGTCTTGTAACTCGGCAATCGAACGCCGATAAATTCCGATCGTTCGTCTGTCCGTACATTCGAACATATTTCAAAACGAAATACGTACATTTCAGAGTGGCAAATTTATAAGTCTTTTACTTAATGTGCAGCATAAACATTGCCGCGTTTAATTTATCTGTTGTGTGTATTGCGCGCGGTATTATCGAGATATGACCGTGTTGAGAAGGAAATAAAAAGAACGGGCAACAGGAGGGGTTGAGCGTCCATCGTCTAGGGGTCGTTTTAATTATACGCCTCCGTTGTTTCGATCCGTTTTCGAGAAAACAATTCTAATTACGAACCGCATATTTCTACGACTTAATTTGCCCCTTGATAAATTAGTTTGTTATATTATAATTAATAATTTGTTTTAATTAGAATTTCGTGTGTAGTACACTGTAACCTAGTATGTCATAAAATAATTCTTATCGTGTACGCCATAACTTATCAGTTGACAGTTGAAATAAGGCGAGTTAAGTGCCCCCTAAGTGAGCACTTAACGAAGAGGCGCAGGTGCCTTCGAACTGACCAGAGGCAACACGCAACATTAGGGATGTCCTCCGCGGAAGTTGCTTAATTGCTTGCCAATTTTACACGTGTTACAAAAGAACCGTCGTGGGAAACTGGCGTTTCTTCGGTATTTTTCGTCCGGGACCTTGGATGAAATTCGCGATTTCTTCAACGTCATAACCACGATGGCTATTAACCGAATTGGACGTCTTCGTTGCGACACGTAAACATCGGAATATCAATACGAAATCAATATGCAACATACAATTTACATGTTTCGACGGAAAATGGAGTCGAAACACGCGGAATATCCATTGTCCAATCTGTCATTTTCGAGCGATTCCTATTCCATATGCACGTGTCGTGCATTCATTGTCGTTCACTGTGTCTCGGCACAACTTCTTGGGAGTTCCGACTAATTTGCATCCACGAGGTCGTTTTTTCTATTGAATTCTAATTGAAAAATAACTTTTTGATCGTTTAACTCACTTAGCAAAACTTAGATGTTTTGCAGATCGATCATTCAAAAATGTTTCAAGGTTAAATTTAAATCACGGTTATGTGACTCAATATGTAGTTGTTTTAATAATAGCAGCACCTCTACGTTGAGTATTTTTAAACGAAGGCGCTCCAAAAGTAGTTTACCTGTCGAGACGATTCCTAATTAGATTTACGCGATGATCAATACAAGTTGATAAAGTGATGTTACGAATACATTATATACAGTTATATATCTACATCTGCTCATAAGCGTGTTGTCTTGAAGACAAGTTATATAACTTATGGACCGTTCGAGTCAGGGTTTGGACGCATTGATTATATTTGGTTTATCTCATCGACGAAACAAAAAAGGATACTATATGAATGTTGTTTGATTGAAATGCAGAAATGTTTTAAACGGCGATCACTTGTACCGATAGATATTTTTTAAATCTAATCGTAAGAGGGACAAGTACTTAAAAAAATAATGATCCGATCACTACCCCTACAACACGGTAACGTTGGACTAACGTTAGATTTCCGTTCGAACTTCACTCGCTATCTTCCCGTTAAAAGCGGCAACCTTCCAAAGGCTCGATCGCGTTAGCTGGAAACATTGCCACCTAACGTCAATGAACGTTGTGAAAAAACCTGATACAAACGGGTTCTAACATTTCGGAATTTCTTTGTTGCGTAAGTAACAGTTAACCCATACACAAGAACTTATTTTATTCAAGAATACATCAAGACAATTATAAATTCGTTGGACTTAAAAATAGTCACTTAGCGGATCAGTATAAACGATGAGTTGCTCTGAATGTTGTCTCAGAGAAGAAATTAATATTTTACAGTTATAACATACCAGAGGTATTTGGACCCTGTATAGATTCAAATCGCAAAACTCAAGACCAAAGAAAATCCATAACCTCATACACAAATAATTTTTTCAGATCTCATGATGCACACTATGCGAATTCCTCGGTTGAGCACTATTAACAGAGCTGACGGAATGTTGAACCACATCCACGTGAACAGCGAAACAAAAAATTACACGCGTTCTGCCAATAAATTTCGTTGTTCTGGAAAAAGAAGCACAATGAAGTAAATATATTTTCCTCCCGCATATGTCACTCACCTGCCATAATTTTTATATTGGTGCACCTAAATAAATCGAGTAGACAGAGTTAACAATCAGATCGCCTAATTACATCGGCAACAAAACGCAATTGTTCTCACAATGTTTGTTCCACTATGTAAAGAAAACCAATGAATCTTAAATATCGGCAGGAATGCGTTGCCAGGCGAGTCGAATACTTCTTTTTGATCGTCGTCCTCTTGTTATTTGTGCAATAGTTATTAAAAGAATCTTTCGCAGGGGTTTCACTCTACTCATACTCAGGTTTGGAAAAAATCGTGAGGTTTTCAAAATTAGCGCGAGATTGTAAGACCTGGCAACGCTGCATTCGACCAGAACACGAACCCAAAGGCACTTAGCTGAGCTGGAGATAGCGGACCGTTCTATGCAAACGTCACACGAACGTCGAAAAGTCTTTAGACGGAAACCACTTGGAGCCGCCACGTCCGTTTGGTTAGGCAGCCAAACGATCTAACGCTAAAACGTAATTCTAACGTTAGTCCAACGTTAGCCTGTTACAAGGGTATATACGCAAGAGCCAGTGGAGCTAAAGCCCGTCTACTCCTTTGAAGCTACTAAATGCCAGTAGATCACTCAAAATATGCAAAGTCTTGTCATTATTATATTATATATGAAGCGGAAGGTGAAACAGATGGCTGTAATGCGTTTCCTATGTATTTTCTGTGAATGCCATGATTCATGTAATAATAGTAGTTAATTTTTTTTCAAAACAGTATGGCTCTTCAGCCCCATCTCGTCTCGGTCTCGTATACAGGTTTTTACAATACAAGGTGTTATAATAATCTTACTTGATACATTATACAATAAGCTGTCCTTATACGGGGAAAACATAAGTAAGTCTTTTATCCAAGGAAGAAAGGTTGAATTAAGTTAAGAATGAAAATAGTGCTCACAAAAATTGTAGGTGCCTTTATCTTCTATAACTTTGAAATAAAATTTTTGTCGATAGATTGCATCATTAACCTTCATCCGGTTTAGCTTTAGGAACCAATCATTTTATTACACAAATTTTCTTTAAGTAATTTTTCTACTTCACCCATCGTTAAGTGGTAGGGGAATGTTAATTATTGTAACTTTTAAAGGAAGTTGCGTAGCCAGGACGTGCATTCGGGGGGAGATTATGTAGTGAGGATTTTTGTGATTGTCTTGTTCGCTGTCTCGACACTGACACAAAAAAAGGTCCTCACTTTTTTTTCGGCGAGAGATAATTTGAACGACATCCATGCCCCCTCCTCCTCTGTATAAGCCTTTGTTTAGAGTCATCTATTGTGCACGGTGCACGTTCCACACGGTCGCAAAGGTTCCATCCCGATCATGGCAGCGTTGCTCAACTTCCATAGTCGCCGTCGCAAAGCATATATGGCAAGTACAAATATGGCTGCGTCGCGCAGTTGAGCTGCATCGTAGTGCAGTGCTGTGTGACGCGCAGTCGACTATCATTGCTGTAGATGGCGAATGCGCCGCGTGGCCAGATGACTGCAGCGCTGCCTGAAAAACTGACCGCTCGGAAAGCGGTTTGCGAGCGCGATCCGAGTCGCAGCATTTGAGCAGCGTTGCCGTCATCCGAATGGTACCTTTATGGGGCGCCTAACGCCGCCCCTTTTCTTAAACTCATCGGAAATTGGGATATAATTCAATGTTTGCACACATCAGGCAATGTGGGCTGGAGACGTATATTTTTGGGACGTTACATGTCTATCGTATATTATGCAATACGACGTCCGTCAGTCTGTGTGTCACTTTTGTTTTGAAGTGAAAAAAGCATGGAAATGAAAAACTAATATTTTTGGGAATACTTTTCAGGTATCGCGTATCGTTTGTGTATTCTGAAGCTTTGCTTGTTTCATTTGGGTTTATCTCGTCTGTCCAATTTAGACGTTTCGGTGTCAATTTTGTGCTAGCTTATTTGGAAAAATTATAGCTATCATCTGGCATGTTGCAAATGTCTATTTTGTATTTATTTCGTCTATTTTTTAAAGGCATCTCGTGTCTATGTTGTTTGTTCTGTTCATTTATTTTGTAGATTTCGCATGTCTCAATTGGATTTATCTCAACTGGTTATTCTAAAAGTTTCTCCCGTTTATCTTATATCTGTTTCGTTCGTCTATATTGGAGACTTTTAGTTTCTATTTTAGCTGTGATTCGTTTGTCCATTTGGGAGACATGGCGTGACCATTTCGTCTGTCTACTTTGGAAAGCTGCATGTTTATTTCTTCTCTTTTTTAACGATATTGCGAATCTATGTGCTTTGTTTATTTTGGATATTTATTTTATATTTTGAATCCGTTTCGTGTGTTCATTATGGAAGTTTATCGATTTCGACCTTGATTCCTCTGTATTTTTTGCAGGTACAGTGTGCTCATTTTAGGATTGTCCGTTTATTTTGGAAAATTTCATATCTATTTAGTTTTTTTGGGTTGTTTCTTAAAGGTCTACATTGTATGTCCTATTTGTCTTTATTGTTTTTTTCGGGTGTTTTTCGGTTTTTTTCTTTTTCTATTCTAAAACTGTCACGCGTTTATTTTGTGTTTTTTTAATTGTTATAGATGTCTATTTCATCGGTATCGCATGTATATTTTGGAGGTGTTCGGTGTCTATTTTATAGGTATCGCCATTGCCACAGGATGTGTTCAGTGAGTGACTGTTCACGTGTCTTTAATTTTGCTGTATTTTGGATTTGGAGCTATCGCTCTAATAAGGTTTTGGTTCATCTATTAATTTTGGAAGTATGTATCACGTATTTAGTTTGTGCATGGTGTGAGACTGCAGCGGTCATAAGGACGCCGGACGCCGCTGGCAAAAATTGATGTAATCCCAGGTGGAGATTTGTTGGAATAATCCGATTGAAGATCTTTTTGAGTCATTAGAAATTGGAATGAATTTTCGGAGAAAATTCAATAAGCACCCTAAAATTTCCATAAACTCGAAAATGTCTATAGAATAAGATTTTGTTTTCCAGATTCGTCGAAAATTTTTGAAAACCTGCTTGTACGTTTCTTTAAAGGAAGGTTCATTTCTATGAAATCTCATATCTGAAAAGTTCACATCAAACGTTCATTTGTCTTACATTGTTTTTTTGTAATAGATAAGCGAAAAATGTTTTTCATACCGCATTTGTTTGAAAAAATTAATGTTAAATGCCCGAATTATCACTTTAACATTCGAGACTATGAAATCACAGAAGCAAAACATAACAATTAACAAACGTCCGAATAATTCGATAAGAAATTATCTCACCTTGTTAATGTGATTGCCAATTTAAATAGGTTGAAAGGTTATTGTACATTGTTCCATTAAATGCAAAGAGCAACAACTAATTTCAACTTTAATGGAATTCGTTCTCCTTCAAAAAAAGTTTAATCTTTTTGTAATTTTCGACTTTCAGCGTATGTGGAAATATAATATTTTCAACCCGAATTTTTTCGAATTTTGTGGATGATTGATTCACTGAGTATACAAAGGAGAAATTTTTAACGCTCAACACAAAAAGTGTTGCAGCAACGTGCAGCTGCACATTCTACCCAACAATGATAAAAATAAGTGAATTCTAGAACAAAAGCTAGGTATGTCTTTTTTTTAATGTTAAAAAATGGACGTCGTATTCGTTCCACTCGCCTCTACGCTCTATTCAAGATATTAATAGTTTGACGCAGCTGCACAGTGATTAGGGGTTCTATGTTAACGGAAGAGCACAGAAAAGGCGGGCTAATAACAAGTTGTTTTAACGGTGGGTTCGTTTCTGTCATTATCTACTAATATTTCGGCTACTTTAAAATGATACCTTTTTCGGAAGTTATCTGATTCTCAATCGGCTCATAACAAAAACGTTTCTCCTTCCGATTTATTAGATGGCGCACCACCCAATCACCGACAAATTATATGCAAAACATTCTCGTTACGAATATTGTACCTCTTCGAAAAACGTCCCCGCGACGTCGGAAAAATTATTTATTAATTTCCTGTTTGGTAACATTGGGGCGATAATTATTTTTATGTAAATGGCGCAATTAAATTCCATGTCGACATGTGTTTTTTAAATTGTTAATTTTATAAGTAGACGACGTTTATCGTATCGGACCACACGATATTTTATTTAATAGGTTGCGACGCGCTGCTTTCCTAAAAACTGGTACTCTGGTATTTTCGTGCGTGTTAAAGTAATGTATGGCTGCCATGTAAGGTATGGTGTACCCAGGAATTTTCTGCAAAATACGTTATGGTGCATACGGTTTCCAATGTTTTAAGGGCTGGTTTTATGTCACATTTTCAGATGAAGAAAAATTAGTCGTTAAATTTGTTACTGAAATTAATTGATTACGAAATATTCACTAATCCAAAAATCTTCATTTATATGCTAATGAATATACAGGAAACGCTCGTCATATAACGCTTTGTGACGGGAGGGAAGGTTCAGATCAAAATATACGGTTCGTTACATATCTGATTAGGACAGTATCAAAATTGACGAATTACACAATTATGTAATTAACGAGCAATCTGTTCGTGTTTGAAAGCTGTTCTCTCTGCGTCTAAAACTTTTCATTCACATAGAAGGGGAAATTTTCTTTAAGAGTCGACTTATTCTCGCAATTGGTAAAGGACTCAGCTATCATATAATATGTATATGTACTCAAGCCACGATCTCTAAAACATACATTCGCTCCATCTGCAGCTTTAGTCTTCATAGGTGTCTTCAAGGTGTGCACTTGCACCCTTAGAATAGATTTTGTTAAATCAGAGTGTTCGGCCCCTGACAGCTCGGCTTTTGGACTCCAGTCACTATAGATGTAGGGCATATAATATTGACCAAAAACAGGTGGACCGGTTTTCATTCTGAATAACCAATCTTTCGGGTATTGCTGCTAATAAGGTGTTAATATATCCACCTAAACCTCCAGAACATATAAAGATTGAAGAAATTTCTCAGTCATTATAAATTAGGTAATAACACGTCTGTCACGTTCTGTGAACTATTTTACATAAAATTAATTAAATTGAAATTTAATTATTATACCCGACATGAATATACATTTTTCGAATCTCGGAAACCGCTTCAACGATTTCGATTAAATGCAGCATCCGAGGATTTCATAAGGAAAAATATCAATCTCAATAGGTGCTCTTCTAAGTAACTCTGACTTCACTTCTTTTTTGAGGTTCAGTTTTTTTGGAGAGTTAAACGCTTGCGGCATCTTTTAATTTTTTTCGTAATACATTATAAAAAATAGATTTCTATAATCTTTAAGATACGATTTCATAATATGAAAACATTAGCTGACAAGTGGGCGGCAAATTTGCGGTCTCTTTTTCAAATTTCAGATCCAAAACTTATCAGTATGAGAAAATGAAGGAAAAACTGTATGACGGATTTCTTTAAAAAATGTTACTTGAAATATAAAAAACATTTTTCGAATGCTCGACAATTTTTAATTAATTAAATTAACAAGAAGATTACTTACGAATTTCTTCAAAATTTTCTGAAAATTCGTGAATGATCGAATGGATTATTGAACGCTCAAGGAATTGTTTCAACCAAAAGCAATTTTTGGGAATTTTAAGACCCTTTTTCAGAAATTGCTGGGTAAATTCACTGAACACTTAATTATTTTCACCTATTTCTTGAAAAAATTCTTGATTTTTGTACAAGAAAATGTAACATTTTCAGTATTTCCTTCAAAGTTCACGAAAGCATTGAGAGCGGATTTTTAACAATTGTCTTGAAACTTGTTTTTATAGTTCCTCAAAAAATCGTAAAATTTAGTTCAAAATATATCATCAACAAAATTCTTTGAAGAATCACTGACTTTTTCAGAGAGAAAAAAGTTGCAAAGATTTTTTGATAAATTACAGAAGCTCAAAAAGATTCCGTAGATTTTAAATTCCTTAAAAGTTAATAAAACCTCCAAAAATATTTGAACTATGTAAGAAACTTGGAACAAAAATAGACGATTTTGTAAAAAAAATTGAAAAAATGAACTTCTACAATTGTGGCTAAATTGTCTTCAGCCATTCACTTTTGTCCGCTTCCACTGAGAAAAAAAAAGATTTTAAATATTCGGTTCACTAGGCCTGCAACCTAGAACAATACTGACTACTGGTTATTATTTCTCGCCCCCTTAACACGTCGCTCGAGACAATTACCACCGCATGTCCATCCCTGAAATTTCAAAATGGCCCTGAAATTACAAAATGGTGTACAACTTTTTAAGAAATTCTTCTTGGATGTCCTCTTTATTATAGGATATTGTCTAAACATTCGATAATATTAGAAAAAATTGTATGTACCTACATAATTAAAATTTTCAATGAAATTCGTAAAGTTTGATCAATCGATTGAATTTCTCATATGATCAAGGGAAAATGAAAGGAATTTTAACAATCGCGATGTCGCCATAATCCTCGCAGAAATTGACTGATTTCGTTGAAAATTTGTGAAATATATATTTCAATAAACCTTTAGCCGAGTTCTTTGCTCAATTAAATCCACTATATCGTAGCATCTCGCATCGAACAATCATCCTTTTTAGTAATCATTAATTGCTTTTTCCTTAATTTTGTTAATAAGTGTTTAAGTTCTGTTAATTTTAAATTCAGGGTTAAGTCAAAGAATATCTACATACTGAACAAGAAGCGTCACTCCCACGCAAAATTCGTATCGAATTTTTAGTGCGCAGGTTCCCCAAATATAACGGATTGACATAAACAGCTGATTTCGCACCAATAAGAAATAAGATTTCACTTTGGCGCTAAAACACCTTTAAAACTTGCCAGGACCGGATTTAAGGGGACGACGGAAATATGTTCCAAAGTTACGTGAGCTGAATGGTTCTTCTTCGTTCAAAACTTATTGTGTTAATCAGAAATCAAAACTTTATGTCTGATTTGTTTCCATCCTATTTGACTGAAGGATAATCAATTCGAATAAATTCCTGAGTCCGTGCGTTTAGCGTTTTGTTAGTGCGCAGGTTCCCTAAACTCGCTCAAGGTCACAAAAATCTGTTAGTACGATTTTGTTCCTAAATTACCGAGAGTGACGCTTCTTGTTCAGTATGTAGATATTCTTTGATTAAGTAGAGAAGCAATGCTTGACTCTACTTGAACATAAAACTGTTGTAACAATACTGTTATAACTAAATGAAGACTGCTTATTATTATTATTATTATTCTTTCTTGACGTATTTACCCTTTTTGTATATATTTTTATTCTTTTCTGATGTATTTGACTATAAAGGGTTAATAAAGATTCAGTAATTCAAACAATATATTATCGACGTTTCGGGTTGAACCCTTTTTCAAGATATGACAATTTAAATATTTGACGATGTTGTTATAATAAGTTTTCTTAGTAACAATAATCTGACAAATGGAAAACAAAAAGATGGAGACTTGATATGAAATATTTGTTCAGAATAAAGTTGAGTATATTTGATTCAAATTTGGAATATCTGTTCTGTCATTAATTGGTTGAGAGTTTCTTTTGATATGAATCATTTCAAGAAATTCTCTTGCTTTTTTTTGTAATCTAGAACTTTCACTGTGTTAAAATCAAATGTATATTTTAATGTTTGTTCATGTTTATGTAATGCTGTTTGTACTTTAGAGTATTTATGACCTTTTATTCTTTCTTTCAATTTTTGTTTTGTCTGTCCAATATAAACTCCATTACAATCTTTACATGAAATTTGATATACGATGTTAGATTTATCATTCTTTAGTGTTTCCGATTTTAATTTTGTAAAAAATTGTTTTATTTTAATGTGTGGTTTATGTGCTATTTTGAAATTTGGATAAGGTTTGAAAATGTTGGTAATTTTTCAGAAAGGTTTCGTATGTATGGGATTGGAATATATGTTGAATTCTCTTCTTTTTTCTCAGTATTTGTATTTAACGTGTTGTATAGTTTGTGTGTACGTTCTTTCATGATTTTGTTTACGAATGATATGGGATAATTATTTATTTGGGTAATGATTTTATGGAGTGTAGAATAGCGGGTCTGTGAATTGGTGAGGTTAGTTTGATTGATCTGTCTAAATAGTTTATTTTGATGGCTTTTTTTTGTTTTATGTGATGTGTTCTGTTGAAATCGAGAATCCTATTTGTATTAGTTTCCTTCCTTCACCATTTTGTTGTGAGTTCATTTCCGTCTCTAATAATGGTCATATCCAAGAAATTTGAGCAATTTTTCGATTCAGTTTCGGGAGTGAATTTAATTTTCTCATGGAAATTATTGAGATTATTTAATATAGTTTGTATTTTATCTTCAGAAGTGACAATCATCAACGTACCTTTTGAAAATGGTTATATTATTAATATGATTTTTTAGTATTTTTTCTTCGGAATTTTCCATTACAAGTTGAGCTATGGTGCTGGAAATGGGGGATCCCATTGCCACACCAAATGTTTGTTGATAAAATTTTTCACCAAATTGAAAATAACAGGATCCTAAAGTTAGTTGAACTGTTTCAATGAAATCTTTTTTTTGGATAAAAGTGTTTGTTGAGATTAATTGCCAATTTTCTGCAATTATATTTGGTATTACAGATGTGGGAATGTTTGTGTATAATGATGTGACGTCTAATGAGAAGAGTTTATGATTTGAAGGAATAATTAATTTGTCGAATTCGTTTTTGAGTGTGAAAGAATTTTTTGTGTAATATTGATTTTTGTTTATGATGTTAGAATCTTGGATAAATGTTTTGATAGACTGTAGAAAGGAGATTGTGAATATGAAACAATGGGTCTGAGAGGAATGTTGTTTTTATGAAGTTTTGGTAATCCATAAATTTTTGGTGGTAAACTGTTATGAATGTATAATGATTTTGCTATTTCTCGTGATATATAATTTGATTTTTCCCATTTTTTTATGATCGCTATATTTTCTTTCTGTAAAGTATTTACGAGGTCCCTTTTTATTTGTTTGTAAGTGGATGTTGTTCATTTTTTCATTATATGTAGATCTGTTAAGGATCATAGCAAAATCATTATACATTCATAACAGTCTACCACCAAAAATTTATGGATTGTAACGGAGTTTATATTGGTCAGACAAATCAAAAATTGAAAGAAAAAAGATCATAAATACTCTAAAGTACAGACAGCATTACATAAACATGAACAAACATTAAAACATACATTTGATTTTAACACAGTGAAAACTCTAGATTAAGAAAAAAACAGAAAAGCAACAGAATTTCTTGAAATGATTTATATCAAAAGAAACTTCGAAGCAATTAATGACAGAACAGATATTCGAAATTTGAATCAAATATACTCAACTTTACTCTGAATAAATAATTCATATCAAGTGTCCATCTTTTTGTTTTTCATTTGTCAGATTATTGTTACTAAGAAAACTTATTATAAAAACATTGTCAAATATTTAAATTGTCATATCTTAAAAAAGGGTTCTCCCGAAACGTCGATAATATCGTTTGAATTACTGAATCTTTATTAACCCTTCATAATCAAATACATCAGAAAATAATAAAATTATTATTATTAAAACACTATGAAGTACATGGATACCTTCATAGTTAATATGTGTATGTGTCAAATTCAAACTTCAAAAATTATTATTTCCATTTATACTGCTTTATTTACCGCTTAATTATTTCCAACGGGAAAAAATTATTGCAATGGGTGATTTGGAAATCATATAAGTAAACTTCAGGTGAAATGGAAACTTCAACGTGTTTGAAGCGATATTTAATGCTTCTTAAGTTGAACATTTTTTAATAAGACCTCATGAAAAGAAATTCACACCGCCTAATCGAATTAAAGCTACGACTATGGAGTACTCATTATCAAGCTGTTGATTAGCTCTTGAGGGATTTCCTGTCAAATTTCTTGGAGTGCATTTGACAACTACTCTAAGGTTGGAAGTGGCTGCTGGAGTTGAAATTTCGACCCAAACATGCTCTATACGGTTCATGTCTGGTGACCAAGGAGGCCACTCCATTCTGGTTACTCCGTGATGCTCTATTAGTTCACTCATAATTCTAGCCCGGCGGGGGTTTCATCGAAAAAAACGAATCTGTCTTCTATTGCGTCGGAAAATGACAATATTATTGGTTTAACTACCATGTCTCTATGTCTCAGAGCGGTTATTGTTTCATTTATCAGCATTAAATTAAGTCTGTGCGATTATTGAAACATGCCAACCCAAACCCAAACTGAACTTTCACCAAAAGCAGCGATTTGTGACGTTAAATGTTCATTATATCGCTGTTCTCGTTCTCTCCATACAAGAACCTTGATCTTGATTCATCTGTGAAAAGACAATTTAGAAAATTCCAATTACCATAAATTGGTGCCCATCGATACCTCAAAGCATGTTGTCTCGCAGTTAGTCGAGGGACTTTGGTGCGTCTTCTAGCCATCAAATCCGCCGACTGTTGGATGTAGTCTTCTGCGCACTCACCACCAACCCGACTATTTAGTTCGATCAGTGTGCGCACTTAGAATCCAACCCGACTAAACTATTGGCCGATTAAAAAGTCTGCAGTTTGCGGGGGCCCTTAGTGATGAAGAAGACGTATTGCATCATTATACATATTAATTTATTTCTTCATGTGAACTGAGTAGAGCAGAGCCTCTTCACATACGTTAACAAATTTAGACACAGATAACAACGTCCTCTTTTTTTTTTTCTATATATTTCTCTATGCTCTCTTGTTTCTTCAACAGTTCGTTTAATAAAAGCCAAATGGTGCTACAACTCTCTGCGTTGGGTCGGGCGTTTGGAAACATTCAGTGTCTAGAAATCACTTCATTGTCCAACGGAAAATTTGAAATTCATTTTTGTTTAACCATTTTCATCTTGAGATCAAGTCGCAATGGTGTGTTAGAGTTGCTTTTAACCCCATTTTGCTTTTCCGACCGTCCGAAACACGTGTACAGGAAGAACAGTAACTTAGGATGTTGTTTAAAATTCCTGTAATAACTCGGACGTTGATGCCGCCGCCAGGTGTTTATTGTTCGACACTCTGTTTAATGTCGAAGCTTGTCGATGGTTTGAGCGGAATTGATAATTCGCTGGACATTCTCGGAACTTTTAAAACGAATTTACGTGGCCGTCAATCGATCTCGAATAGACCCTTAAGTGATCCGTTTCCTGTTGAACTCCCAAAGTGACTTTTGATGGTCGACATCCTCTTTCACTACGTTGTCAATAATGTCGGATCGTTTTCGACGGGGGGTCCAGCTCGGGGGCGCATCGCGGCCGTCCATTCATAATGTTTGATGTCATTCGAAATTCCGATCGGTTTCGACCCGGTGGGGCATCGGAACGTGGAGGTGAACCCGGGGGGAGCGTGGCGCCGCCGCCTCCGGTCTGGATGTAATTCAGGAATTTCAGCATATCAACGGGGTGGAAATCGGATCGCGGATCGGTCGTCGAACAATGAGAATACTGGCGCCGTTTTTTCTTTCGAAATTTTACTATCCGTAGCGAGGGTCGTATAACTAATTGATGGAACAGTGTTCCTTGCTTTGAAACGGTAAACCCCGAAACGGATTTTAACGACGTGGCCGTTAAAATCCCTCTTCGTTTTTAACCGAGACGAAAAGTTTGGCGGAAGAAGTTCGCGGTTTCTCCGTCTCGAACAAAAAAACAAAACACCTGTTATACGTAATGTAAACTGATGGATATTCTAAAGTTAATTCCTTCTAATTAGGAGAGTTTAGTTTACTTATTCCGAGCGGAATAACATATTCTCGTTCCGTCATGTAACGTTCGCGTTACAAATCATATCGCTAAAATATGTAATATCGCGTTATCGTTCCTAATTCGCCTTGTTGCTCGCTATAATAAAGAAATATGGATCGGGTTGTATTCGAAAATCACTATAATTAAATTCTAATTTATATTTTTCCCGTTCGTACGCGAACCGGACCGCTAATTACCATTCATTTCGTCCTGATGCGATCTTTCACATTGTTCTCAAATAATAATTTTCGACGAATCGGCCACCGAAACACTTTTACACATAAATTATTCCATGGTAAAATATTCGACAGATACACAACACACGTAACATCTATTTACTATTCTTATCGCACGTTTATGTATCAACCCATCCACAATGGATGGAAAAAAATTACAATGTCTCATTGTTTTTTCTTGGAATAGTTGGAAGAAGACATTATTATCGATCTGGCAAAGAATGTTGAGATAAGCGACTAGTTGTGTTCGACAAAACGCTCTATTGGCGGAAGGGGGAATAAATCACTGCTTAAACTGACAACTGATCCAATTAACGTCTTTGTTGGTGAAATTTTCAAATAGAAACATTTATTTCCGAAATGACTTATACCTGGTCGTTCTCTAAATCGCTTTCAGGATCTTCGTCCAATATCCGGTTCCATTGTTCGAGGGGAAATTTGTATATTAAGGGAGAAAGTCGAATTATTGTTCGACGGCGGTGGTTGCAAACAACGAGTGGACCGAAATCGAAAAATTACTATTTTACTACGGGTAATGCGCTTTAAATAAACGAATAATCCGGGAACATGAAAGTAAATTATTCTACAAACCGTTAGTTCGAAAATTTTCGATTTCACTCTTTGAATACTCTGCTTTGATTGTATCTCAATTTTACATATTAACGAGAGAAATCGAATGTGAAGGAATTTAGTACAACAACGTTCCTAAGATTTTGGAGCCGTCGATTGTTAAACGAATTTCAATTGATATTTTGAAATATTTGTCACTTTGTAATAATTTGAAATTACTGTTTATTTAAATTTTTTATTCCTTAGTCACCCGTTCTTTTAGTTTATTTAATCAATATAAATTGAACTTCGGATATAAGTTCAGGATGGAGTTTCGATCAGAGATCGTGTATAACTACATAATTACATGTGTATCTTTCTCAATGAATTTATTCATTTTTTAACTTTCATTTAGAATTAGGGTTTAAAACAAAATTTATATTTGTAATTTAATTACACATTTTCTCTGCTTCTTTTAGGCTTAAGTTCACCAAAAAATGTTATTTTTTCTTGAATTTGCCATAAAGACAATGTTATCATTATTACTAATTAACTTTTTTCTAAACTTTATTTTGTTAGGTTAAGAATTCCGATATGATGAAGAAAGCCGATAAATGTTTAGGATTATTAAAATTCGTATATTAATAGCAATTATGAATACTACATAGATCGGTAGGGTATATAAAGTTAGTGAACCTGAGACTTATAAATTCGAAAACCATGAAATGATTTTTACTCAAATCGACATACTTATAGACAGATTTTTCTGCATATTTCTGCATTATTCAACATCTATGAGTAAAAAAGAAACGTAGGAAAAGAAGAAAATATTTATTCTCGAAATTTTTTTTTTTTGATTTGACCTAAGTTTTAGATACAATTAAATAATAATTCTGAATTTACTAATTCATTTTTAATCGTATTATTATTAAATATATAGCCGGGACTAACGGCTTCACGTACCTTCTGAAGCACGATGGCATTCTCAAATTAAGTTGGAATTCACTGGGATTCGAACCCGGTTTTTCTTGGTAGTAGGCTAGTACTACGCCTATTATAATAATTGAAAATATTTCTTCATTTTGACTTAATATTTCCTCTAAATACCTACCAGTTTGACAATATCAATTGACAGAGCGATCAGTTTAACGGCGAACATTTAGATCCGTTGCTGTATTAACTTCCCTCTGTTTCAAATTCCTTCATTACAATCCACGATTAAGACACATTGAAGCAAACTATCCAAAGTGAATATCTTGCTTTACACCTTCTATGAGCTGTCGAAAATCGGGAACCAGTTTCTTTCTTGTCATCGGATTATTATTTTATTTAAAGCACATTATATGAGTGAATTCTTCAGGTAGAGTTCACACCAAAATAGTAATTTTGCGAGTAACGACCTACTCGTTTCGGTCAAGAACTCTTTGCGACCATTGGCGTCAGATAATGTTTCGACCTATACAAATTATTGATCATATCTTGCAATTATTGTTGATGTTATAGTAAAGTTCATATTTATTATTCTCAGACAAATACAACAAATTATATTGACTCTATATGTAACGTATAGTTTTTTTCATCTTTTCAAGGACGACAGTGGTTCTCGTGAGTCTTTCGAGAGCGTTGAAGAATTTAACATACGTTCGATCTTTTCCAATGAATCTTCCAAATAATTTTTTTCCGGCATTTTTCAAAATCAAGTTTTTGGAATCATTCTTCTTAACTTTTTTTTCGCATATTTTTGAAAGCGCGAAATTCAATTAATTTTTAACCTTATTTCATGTTTTTCTTGAATTGCTTATATTCTTTTTGGCGTTGGTTTTTTTTGAGAAATTTTTTAACCAATAGTTACGCCTCCCCGCATTTAACAATTTTTTGCATTCAGGTAGGTACCCTTTGATTTTTCTATAGATTTTTAAATTTAGTACATATAATATTCCGAAATCTTTGAAGGATATTTTGCGAACTCGAAACAAATTTTATGAATTTCTTTCAGAATAGGTATGCGAATTATGAGATCATGATCAAATGAGCAATTTGTGCAAATATTGTTGTTATTCATCAATTCTAATAGAGATGGTAGAACGGTAGTTGGATTATGATCAAATGGACGATTTTTTCTCATAATATTACTATTTATTGCTACTATAAGAGCTTACAATTCTTTTCAACTGTCACCCAATGTAAAAATTAGAAGTCTTTTTTTTATTTTCTTTATTTTTTTTACAGTTTTCTTTTTCTTTATATGTGTGACAAAAAATTCATAAAAATTTGAGAGAATTCGGTAAAGTCATTCTGCAATTGAGAAAATCAATGGCGATTCATTTTTACATATATAAATTAGATATTTCTAAATTATGTCTTAAGTATAGTTGAATTGTGTTTTTAGATCCGTTTAAAATTTGTATTTGTGAAACTGTCGAGACTGCAAAGAAAATTTAGTCCGAAATGTCACAAAATTATCTAATTCCACGAACAAATGTTTCCATAAATTAGATAATCAACTTCATCATAAGTACCTGTTCTTAAAATGAAAATAACTATTTCTCTAATATCCGGTTCGACTTAGTCAAATTTAGGAAATTAACTTTAGAAGGAAGTCAAATCACCGGTACAATGGGTGTCAAGAAATTACCTCAACGACCGCTTTTATGTTGTGACAAAAGTCGGTGAATGGCCATTAAGCAAAGGGATGAACAGTTCCGCAAAGGAAAAGAAAGCGGATATAAAAGAACAATTTTGACAGGAAAACTGTAGTTCGCGTTAGACTTGATGTGAGCTGTTTCGTGCAGCCGAAGTCACGTTTCAAATCTTCGGAGTGTTTAGTTTAGCTATATCACCATGGTATACTATTACTACCCGCCAATGTGTACAACTTGTATTCCATCCTATTATACTTTGAAACATGTAAGTACATTTTGCGTTCTTTAATTTAATTTCAAATGACGCTGCTGGTTAAAAATGAAAGGAATTTTTTATAGTTGCGAACATAACTATATTATCAACAATTCACGTATATTTATACGAAATTTGTGTTGTTCAAATTTTAAATTTCATTGTTTTACGATCGAACGTTCGTTTTTTTTAATTTTTAAGTTTTTAATCTCATTGTTCCAAGTTCGAAAGTTCGGTTTTTGGATGTCAATTTTAGGTCCTTTTTGTTATTGGGTTCGACATTTCAGTTCAGTTTGAAATTTAGATTCGATTTTCAGGGTTATACTTGATTTTGAAGTCATAATGTTATGTTTTTAGGTTGAATTTACAGGTTACGGGATTAGTTTTTCAGTTTTCATTTTGGTTTCCAAATTCGAATATCAAAAATCGAACCTGAAACCCAAAACTTCAAACAGATCGAAAAACATAAATCTGGAACTAAAAATCGAATCTCAATTACAAATATAAAACCTAAAATTCAAACTAAAAAATTCAAAATGTTTTTTCAAATAAAAAATTTTGCACTTAAATCGAAAGAACTAAAGTGTCAAGCTTAAAAAACGACGCAAATCCAAATTTTATCCTTTTAAGTTCAATATTCAGTTATCAAATTCAAGGGTTCTGTGTGAAGATCCACAATTATGGATTTCATTCTATTGCTTGAGATTCGGATCTTATTTGTTTTTTTGTAACTTTATTGTTTCAGTTCATAAGATTTATTTTTCTCCGATTTTTAAGTTCAAAAATTCACAATTTTTTTGGATCGAAAGTACCAATTTTAAAATTTTATACTTATTTAAAACTGTAAGTTGTGTTATAGGATTGAAGTCATGACTTTAAGTGTCTCAAATCAGTCAAAGTCAAAAATACGTTAACATCAATTGAACAGACTCAACGACTCTGTAAGAAATAGAATTTTGATAGGAACTTGGCATTCGGCCGAAGTATCGAAGTCAGCGTTTCATATGATATAATGAAAACTATTTTTATAAATAACAATTTCGTTAGTGTGCTTAAAAAAGGCAGATTTCGAATCAGCTGTTGAACCTGCTTTTACTTATCGACTTAACAGTCTGGAAATGCTATTCTGCAATAACCATTCTAAGAACGTAGATATAACAACTATGGATATTACGGTAGTGACTCGGACTCGGAATTAGAACTGTGATATTCATCTCCGCGGATCTGAGGTTAAAACTTATCATTCAAATGATTAAATATAGCCGACGAAAATTACATAGTTTCTTTCGCGTCAATTTCGCTAAAGAACGTCCAAAATGCACTACTTTTATAATAAAAAATTAAGATCATTTTTTTCTATTCTTTTAAAAAAAAGTAGTACAGGAATTAAAAGATTCATTAGAAAGAATCGAGATGTTCCTTCTCTTAACACGGTTTGTTGGGGCTTTTGAAAAATAGTGATGATTATGCCTCCGATAGGTTACCATAATGTATCGGAGTTCGAGCCGAAGTGGAAATTCTACGTTTTCTATATATGTATGTAATTGTAAAATGTATAGACGGTGTTGACAGAAATTCGCACCCTTGTATTTAGAGCCTGAAATGGGGTTGAACCTCTTTTCGAGTCCCGCTATCGCTCCACTCGACTTAATGCCTTGTCCATTTAATAAACATATCTCTAAGCATGTGCACTCGTATCTTTACTGCTTCAAAGACACGTGTGACAATAAGAGCCGAACGGGACGAAGGTGTAAAGTGGGTTTTCGTGTAAAAACCGTAGCATCGTCCCCGTCCGAATCGGAATACAAACGATCCGAGCGATTCATTCCGACAAACACCTTGTACCCAATAAATTCGGTTTTGTGTTTTTGTTGCGCCTAACTGGAATTTGTCGGGATCTGCGGAGCCACATAAACAAGATAGTCACGCGTGTTCATCCCCGCCGTCGCGTCGGGGCGGAGCGCCTCTCCTCCTGTGCCGCCTTTTGCGAGGGTGGGGAGCGAATCGCGTTCGGTGCTACGACCGAAACTCCGGTATTTTCGTGTAGTTCGAGTACGCGCTCAAAGCCGCGCCCAACTACGCGAGCGTGGGGACGCATAGTTTACGTCACGATTCCGACTAGTTCGTAGCCGTTCCAGTCACTATCTGATCAGCACGGCGCAAGGGTCGTACGTGGCGTTTGTTTTTTGTTTGTTTGACAAGAGGATGTTGTACAACCTCGAGGACATGGATTTTGTGTTGCGTGACCTATTGACGAATTCTTAGTGCGTGTGTTCGGTGGTCGTGTACATTTTTCGAGTTCGGACAGATATTACAGACTGGCTTCCTCATGAGTATGGCAGCTTATGCACAGTTCGGGTATTCCTATCCGTCGGCGACACAGGTAAAGCGATTTCGTTAGCTCGCGACCAACGGGACTTGCTTGACGGAATAGAAAGGAACTGCCAATTTTTTATTTAGATGTTCGACGGATTATAACGGTTTTACGTGTTAACTCCATCCCAGCGCTTTTATCGTAGTTGTTGTAATCATCGTTTTTATGATTAAGTAGCAGACTCAGTAGATACAAAACTAATGCAGCTTACATTCAGTGACATTTGTGACATCCGAGGAATCGGAATAATTTTTTTTTTCAACTCAATTATCGTTAATGATAATCTATAGAAATGAGATAAATTAAGTAAACGAAACCAAATACTTTATTTATTTTTGCTTGTTCGGAGCAAATCGAATTTCATCACCAAGTATTCTGTAATTTTATCTTGAACGATTTAGGTAACATTTTTAATCATATTAGTGAAGTGTGAATTTCGGAATTGAATCTTTCATATCACAGCTCGTTTCAAAAACTTCATTTACTTCAAGCAGAATAGGATTTATATAGAGTCTGCAGAATTTGAATTGAAACAATAACTACATATTTTTGTAGGTTCATTCAAAACCTTCGCTTTTAAAGCTTCTGACAAACAGTTTTATACCTTGCAAATGAAACCATTTTAAAGCAACTCAATTGAAATGGCACTTTTTCTTACAAATAGCAATATTATATACAAATAATATGATAATTCCATAATATTATTTAAAATTGAATCTTAATGGCCTTCATTTCGGTTATTTTATAAAAAGAACAAATCGACATTGTGATGTAAAATGTACTGAGGATTAGAAACCACAATGATTCGTGCATAAAAATACTGAGCTCGTAGGGTAATTTTACTTCATTCTTTTTAAAAAGTTAGATACTCTCACAATTGTAGGGTGAGCGTATTGAAATTGGAATGGAATCGGTATAAAGGCGATTGCGAAGTGATGCTGTTTGAAAAATGAAACGAAATGCTTTTTGGTACGGAAGAAATATTTCCCCTTATTTGTTAATTTAGAACAACTTATTCGTCATGATTGATAGTAATAAATACTCTTTCGATGCATTTAATTAAACACTCATACGATTACTGATAGTAATTGTAAAAGTTCGGTTGCTGCCGAAGCTTCGTTCATCTTCAGTTTTTCTCTACATATTTCAGAATTCCAAATTAAATATTCACTGCGATTCTTTTGACAGTGAAATATTCCACATAAATGATTCTTAAAAGTATTCGTTTCAAAAATAATTTATGGAATTAATGTATGACAATGGTATTTTTACATTAATTTCTTTCTCTACTTGAGAGATAACCCGTAGAAGACAATCAATGATTCGCGAGACCAGAGTTACGTAACTACGATAATTATACGAAATATTAGCTCGGACATTTATATTTTCTCCTTTACGTTGTATGTTCATTTCTTATCTGTGTACAAATTTCTACTCACAGCTCACAATATCATGCTTATTATGAGATTATTTTCGATTTTCATTTATAAAACTCAAAAATTACTGCTAGATTAAAACATACTTTCATAATAATTGTCAGGTGACCGTATTAAATTTCATATGGAATATGATATCAGATTTTCTGAAAGATGGGACCAAACAATGTTCAAGAGGAACGTTCTAGTTCGAAAGATTTTTCCCACTTGTTTGTAAAGCTATCATTCTCCAACAATTTAAGCGACATATTTTCTTAGTGAGATATACAAATGTCTAATAGTGTACATAAACTAATAATTTAAATTTATACTATCAACTGTTAGTACCTACCTATGTGTCACTAATTGTTAATCGAATATTGATTTCTGCTTTCAAACAAATCTCAAACGATAAGTTATTTTGCCAACTGCAAGATTAACTTTGTAGATGATTCTGCTTTGAAAATGAAAGTTTTCATTAAATAAATTTAACTTTCACCACTTGCAGCAGTGCATTGTTATTTTATTTGTAACTGTTCAATCCGCATTATTAGCCATACATAACCAGCCAGTTTGTTTTATAATGAGAGATGTGGAAAACCCAATAGGGAAAAACTTTTCGTGCTTACAATTTAATTTGCGCTTTGCAGTACTGATTGAAACTTATTGTTCTTCTATTTGGTATTTTCAATATTTTATTTTCTCTTCTATTTTCATTAGCCGAACACAACTCGCTTCCTTCTTAAGGTTTTCACCGATTTGAACTTGGTTAAACTCCAGATATTGAAATACGGACTTCACCAAAATTTTTAATTTTGAAACGCTTTAATTTGAGTAAAGATGCTTAACTGGCTCAGTTAAAACGTCAAACCGGGTTTCGCGCGCAGAAAAGTACATAACCTATAAAATTGCAATGGTTTATCTCAAAATTAGTGTAAGCCGTTAATTGTTGCGGCTATTTAAAGAAGACTTATTGGCTTTTGAAGAAAATTTCGACGACGAAGAAGTATTTAACCTAGAAAAGTAATAAAGTAATAAAATCGCACGACCATCTGACAAGTTTGTGTTGCTTTTTCTTGAATATGTTGCATATTGATTTTGAACTTTCCGAGAACTCAAATGAACGTTTTAGGCTTCCGGAAAAAGAGTTCAGGGTGCACAGAGCTCATAAAACTATTTAAGTTTCTATGTTTCTGATACCTCCTCTTCAATCCGTTACAACGTTGCCGGCTCGATTCTCTCGGTTAGTTAAACGAACTCACTTTTAGCGTTGGTGAAATCCGAGTACCGTAAAACTCGTTCTAAACAACCCGTTCAATAAACCGCAGTTTAACCAAACGAACGTTAAACTGCGTTGGTGAAATCGAGCCTTAGGAACAAGTCAATTAATTCAATAATGTAAAGTGTTCATATAATACTGTCATAACATTGAGAACATTTGTTGCGCTTTAATTAAAAACGTATTTCTTGATCTCCAATGGAATAAATTGTAGATTTCAAATGATTTGCAGCCACGTATGAATTATGAAAAGAATTCTTCAATTTTTCATATGAAAGTAAAATAATTTTTCCAACATTTTGGATATAAATCCACATCTGTTACCTAGATTGTTGGCATGACGGGCGTTGCACCCAAAAATGTGCAAAATATTATTTATCCATTAATATTTTATTGAAATAAGCAGTGGCAGAAAGTCAATCTGCGTATTTTTGAAGTAAAATATTCTTCGGGAAATTTATATTCAATGAAACATATGTTTCTAAAGTGAATATTTTTATATTTATACATAAAATTCATCCCTTCAGTTACTGATTAGAAATTCAATACTACAATTGTCGCATTCTCGTTGAGGTTTTGGTATGTATAAGCAGATATCGCTAAAAATTTACAAAAATCAAATCTAAACACTTCAACAACAATTTAATTTTTCAATAGATATTGTATTCGAAAATTTTTCAAGTATGATTAGAAATTTATTGAAATTTTCAAATTTTATCTGTCAAATGCTACTTTTTCTGATAACAGGCCAAGGGAGTAATTTTATGTATAATATTACTTGTAAAATATTTTACTAATATCGAAAATATTAAATGTGTCACTATATAAGAACAAAACGTTTTATAAGTCACTTTACTTAACTTAAAAAAATTGGCCCTTAGTTGGGCCACTGTTTATAGGATTTGCGCATTATACTCTACTATTCTTGTGCAGCCAAAAAAATGTGCTTCCTCCCCAAGAAAAAACTGTCTCCAGAAAATATCTACATACAATTTATATATAGGCGTCCGCGGTGTCTACTGAACGAATTATGCAATTTAACGATAAGATTGAGTGATTCATAATCAAGATTTAGGTATAAAATTTGCCAAAAAAATTAAATAAACGGCAATTGAATAATATACATAATAAATAATCTGAATCAATTAGTTGTAAATTCCACCTTCGTTCAAGATGTGAACAATTTTGTATGCACGAATTCGTACAATGTTTAGTTTAAAAACTTGTGTCGTCATTTATTGCTAATGTGTAATATGTAGATACATAATGTACATGTATTCCTATATATAGATTTTTTGAAATGGAATTACAAAATACATATTTAATAATATGTACATAATTATTATTATTATGTGAACGTTATCAAAAGGTTGTTCTTTAGAATGGCAAAACTAAAATCGTAGCAGAATTTTGTGGTCGTTTTCAATCTTGTAACATGTCCGAAGAAATAATTCCATATTATGTGCCAACAAAGCGAATGCGATTTTCGCGTGAGCCCAAAGTGACCGCGCGTGCTCACCCGAAAAACTTTTGTTCTTAATAAGGTCCCTCTGAAAGTTTTTTTTTATCAATAGCGATACGAAAGCAGAAGTTTATTCGTTTTAATAGCTGAGGGAAACAAACGATGGCAGGTGATGTCCGATTAACGAGGCCGTCGTTTATATTATAAAAACGGCTTATCGGTCCTGAAATATCGATTCGGGGAAAAATTTTCTAGCACTCGTGCGGTTATTTTTAAATTCGGGACGACAGTTTGAAATATGTGCGAATCCGATCGACGATGCGTGACAGATGATGTTTAATTGTGATGATGGACGGTTTGTATGTTGTTATCTCTCGCATTAACGGCTTCGGAAAAACATAATTAAGGATTGTTTACGGTTGGATAGACGATAATGAGGACCGGTCAAGGATTTTCCTTTGAAAAAAGGTTTTTCGAGAGGCGGCGGCCGCTTCGGCGTTCGCCGGACATCAAAGCGTCGAGCGGCGCGGAGTTCAAATGTTTGCTCGCCTCTTGTACGCACGTGAGACCAATACCGATTGATAATTGCACCGTAGGACGTCGAACGTTTTTTCACTTCTTTTTCACTCGGTTCGGGCGTGTTTTTTCAACGCTTTATCGATCGAGTCACTTTTATCTGCCGTTTAATCGCGCTTAATTGTCCGCAAATATTGAAATTACCTTCAAAATCAGTCGGTACTCGAATTAATGTAACGGTAAACTATTATTAATCGCTGGTATCGTTATCTCCCTTCAATTTTCCGAAAGACGATTCGAAAAACGTTAGCTGACTGCTTTTATTTTGTTACGTCGATCCGTCTAGATACATCGTGTTTGTTCAACATTTACCCATCGAACATATGGCGAGGAAATGCGATACGACGTTGTTCGTTAACTTTGGGACACGACGATGATTGATTCGCGAAAGCAGCCAAAACCGTGTAACTAAGGAAAAAAGATATCAGATTGACTGAGAATTTTTTTTTCAAGTTATGTACGTCCATTTCATTGGGGTAAGGAGAACTGCATATCTACATAGCTGCCATTCTTCCAGTGAAATATTTCGCAAATTTTGCTTATAACAAAACTCCGCTTCCTTATCTTTATATCGGTTATACCTAGATCGGAGATTGGAAACATCTCAAGGTTCTTCCGATTGGGTTGATGAGGGAGCGGTCGAAAAAAAAATGAATCGTTCATTCATGAATCGGACAATCCGAATTTATGAATGAGAATTCCTTCCTCATCGAGGACGACGGACAACTTATCGGTCGACGGCGATCGGTATTCGGCCGCGTCCGCTTCGGGATCGAATATCTAAACTGAATTAGGGTTCTTTGTTTCAGCTGCTGGTATCGGGTCAGCCGACGACGAACGTGGCCGGTTCGTCGCCGGTGTCCGGCGGTGGTTCCCTCAGTCCGGGTGGTTCGGCCGGAATACCTGGCACCCTGTCCCCGGGCGGCACATCGTCGAATGGACCGACGCAATGCTGCGAGTCCGGGCGACCTCTAATGACCGATCCGGTCACCGGGCAGAGCGTATGTTCTTGCCAATACGACCCGGCGCGACTGGCCGCCCTTCAGTATCCGAGGAGCGTGGGGGTGTACGGTGCCCCTTACCCGTCCACGGATCAGAATCCGTATCCGAGTATCGGCGTCGAAACGTCAGCCTTTTATTCACCTTTGGTAAGTTATTCAAATCACAAGTTTGTCGTGTTTTTAATCAGAAAGTATTCGTTTGATACTCACTTCCAACATCATTTTGTAACTGTATGCGAAATGTTATCTGAAAGTACACTTTTACGTATTGGACTATTCATTCATTATCGTTTCCTGATAAGTCGCAAAACGACAGATGATCAAGAGTGGCGCATTCCTACACAAAGTGGCGATTTTAATTCTTTTAGTCCTTCGATAACTGTCATTAGCGGCGAAGTAATAAATTTTCTGTTCATCATCTGTCTCGTCGCGACTACTTAATCAATGCAACGATATTTAAAATTTGCTTGATAATAGTTGTATGTGGTCGCTTGTCGCTTCGCGGACCTTAACTGATTAAACGTAAACAATTCAATTTGCAAGATCGCGAAGCGACATGTGATCGTGCAGACGTTTGTAGCTTTGTTAATAATAGATAAAATAGTAATGCCTCTGAACTAATCGCGACAGATGATCAAATGAGCAACATTATAAATTTATCCATATTTAGCAAACCTTGTTTCCAAAAAAAATTCCCTCGTGTAACCAACTAATTTATTCGAAAGTTTCATTACACCATTATTTGACAGTTGTGACCCCCCTGAACAAGCTCATAAATTATAGTCCCTCATAAATCAAATTTTACGGTACGCTTTCGAAGCTCTGAATATTTCCGCACATATAAGAAAGATGTTTTATCAAAAAATTCAAATCGCCGATCTTGTAAGGCGAACTTATCGGTACCATAAGCAATTTGTGCAGAGGCAAGTCGGCCATTAGGAATTAAATAGTTAATTAAATTTCAACCGTTCGGCGGCATTCCCCGGTAATTCAGTACGTACAAGAGGCCAATTACTTTAATAACTCCGCCAACGTTTAATTACGTTCGCTCTCGGAAAATGACGGCGACCGGCGTGCTGCCATATCGATTCAACGATTATAATCCGATTTTTTTCTATGCCGTCTTTCGGAAAATTCCCGTTGCTTCGGCCTCAATTTGCCGACGAATTACGATCGCGATTAGGATCTCGCAAATTGCGGTTCGGGTAGACCACCGGTCGAAGGAAATTTTTCAAAGAAACGAACTTTTTCCCTTTTTTTTGTTTGTTTTGTTCGACCCTAAAAAATAACTTTATTAGTACTATTAAAAATATATGAAAGGACGAAAGCAATTGTTTTCCCCGACCAAGCGATAGCTCAATTTAAGATGTAAAAATATTTTTATGTCTCGATGAATTTTTAACCCATTAAACTTTTTTCTTTCAATTATGATTTTACTATTTTTTCCAACAAAGTTTCAAACAGACTTATTCAAAGTTTGTTCATAATTTTCTGCAATGTTGAGCTTTAACACATATTCTTATGATAATTTAGATCTTTTTACATATCGCCGACTCTATATTAATGATCCCGACGAGATTTTTTGCCCATGAATCATGTTGATTTCTTTATTTATGGACATGGAATACAAATCCGGAAAATAAAATGTAGTCGCAATAAAAAATACGACATATTATAACATTTCAGTTTTTGTATGCAGTTGTGTTGTAATCACTGCGTTCCCTTCTCTCGTATTGTTTCTACAGAAGTACCCACAGTACTGCCCATTTCAAATTGGTATTGGAATTATTAAAAAAATGAGGCTTTTTATTTATTTAACAAACGTTTTCAATCAAACTCAAAGTAGGTCTGTTTTTGTGTCGCAAAAATTTCTTGGTTGTCGATTCAATTTTTTTGCAACTTTTTTTTGAATATCTTCACAATCGCGCTAATTTTTTTGCCTCAAAAATTTTGAGTGTTTAATTCTTCAAAATATATGGTCACTTTTTATTCAGATTTGAAAGTTTCTGTTCAACATTTAAATTTACCACTTCAATAGGAAAGTTTCGAGTCCAGAATTTAAATTTTTCTAAAATGCAAAGTGAACGAAATTGTCTCGTTTTTATTTCTGATGGTTTTCAGACTTTTGACGAGTTAGTTCATTCAGTTTATGGTTTCGCCGAATTGTGCGTAAGACGAATTTCATAATATTGTTCCAAAAACTATACAATATTCGACAGTAAATACGAACACAAAGATTTCGCCTACATTCAAAATTTGAATCGGTTCTCTGCGGTTGGAGTCAATTAATAAGGGTTTTCTGCAGAAGATTCAGAGTTGTCATTCATAAATCCAAGTTTCTAAACCAATATTCAAAGTTTTTAGAAAATCAGAAAAGTTTTCTCATTAGATTTTTTGCTCAAAGATTTAAAGTTTCAATTTTTAATCAGTCGTCTAAAACTTACAGTTCATTAACTAAGATTTCAAACCAATGTTGGAAAGGTTCAATGTTCAAATTTTCAGTTAATTATTTTTATTCAACATTCAAAGTTTTCGCTTCAAACTTGAGAGTTTCTTTCCAAAACTTGAAAATTTTCAATGTAATCGTCCGGAGAGTTCAAACAAGTATTCAAAGTTTTCATTTCTAAATTCTATGGTTCCAGATGCACATTAAAGGTTCTTAAAACACTTCAGATTTTTGTACTAATATATATATATTTCCAATTGTTCAGATTTTCTGGCAGATTTCTTCGGAAATGGAGTTCGCGTCATTTTTTCTTCTACACATACGTCGCATTCCAGTTTCTCATTCGTTTGCTTAACCTGAGACCTAAGATATTTCCGCTCCGTTTCACTGTGAAAAGATCTTTAAAATCCAAATGACTTAACCTCCGGTGCCATTTCATTACGTCGTCCGAATGTTTTTCAACGGATTCCGAAATTTTACACGCGTGTTCTTTTTCTCGTACAAAGTAAAGACCGTTTTCCCGTTCCGCCCTTATCATTACATTTCCGTGCCGATCGATTACCAATGCTTCGTTCTTTTTAAAAACAACTTCGTAATTGTTATCGGTAATTTTTCCCACGGACAAAAGATTCGTTCTCAGATCTGGCACGTCTTTCAATTGGATGTTCATATCCTTTCCGCGAAGTTGATACGAAAAATTCGCGTTTCCTTTCGCTTTTATTTCGGTCGATTTATCGTTAGCGAGATTCAAAACATCGATTTCGTCCTTGTTGACTTCCGAGAATTGTTGAATGTCGTTACACAAGTGCGAACTTGCGCCGCTATCTAAGCAGTACCGTTTATAACATGTATCGTCTTTCAACGTCACGTTTTCGGCAACTTCTTCGTGGGAAGCGCATAGGCTCAGATTCGCTGAATTATTTCCGTTGCCTTGTGACCGATTTTTCTGCATCGATGACATTTAAATCTAAATTCTTTTGATTCCGATCGCCCGTTCCAATTATTATTCCAACGACTTTTCTTTTTGGTTTTATTAGCCAGTAGCGAGTTTTCCGACGTATCATTACTGGAGCTATCGTTGTTATTACGCGCGTCGTTTTCTTCGATAATTTTTTTTGTTCGAATTAATTCCGGCTTTGGCAGTTCATCCCGCGACTCTATAGCACACCGGAAATTTTCAAACTTCGGCGGTAAGCTGTACAATAACATCCTTACTAATAGATCCGGGTGTATTTCAATTTCCAATTCACTCAATTTATCGACTGTATCAAAAAATTTACTCACATGAGTGCGAACGTTGCCTCCGTTTTCCAGTCGATGTTGAGTCAGTTGTTTCAGCAATGTAGCCTTCCTGGCAGGTCCTTTTGATTGGTAAATTCCCTCCAGTTTCTGCCAAATTTTACGAGATGTTCTGCGACCCTTCACTTCTTTCAACTCAAATCGATAGGATAATGTCCGATTTCGCTTTTCCGTCGTTTTTCTTCCATGTTGCTGCTGCAACCGTTTCCGTGGCTTCGGGTTCCTTTAATTCGCAGTTCACGTATCCCCAAGCGTCATTTCTCACGAGTAGCGCCTCCATTTGGATTTTCCAAGTATCGTAGTCAGCATTCATAGTTTTTATTCGATAATTCAAAAAAAAAAATTAAAAATTTTCAACCCTATTCAATAAATTTTCATTTCAACAGTTAAACTTCTAAATTCAACATTAACAGTTTCCAGGGCGATATGTGATTCCAGCATTCAAAGTTTACATTCCTACAATAAAATTCCAAAGTTTTGATACCAAAACATTGAGGGTGTAATAATGTTCAACATTTAAAATTTTTCCATTAACATTGACAGTTTTCATCCAAATTTACAATCAAAAGAAACATTTTCAGAACTGGTTGTTCAATATTTGCGCTAATGAATTTCCCTTGAAAAAGTGAATAAGTTTCAACAACGTCATAGGTTACACGTTATGAATTTATATTCATTTATTAAAGAAAGATGAAGTGTCCACAGATCTTTCTGTGAAAGTTGCAGAAAGTTTTTGAAATGTTCGGGGAAATGAGAAGTCAAATTTATGATTTTTGAAGGTTACTCGAAATTGTTGATCGATTCTGTTCTAAAATTTTCCATCGGATCGAATTCCTCAAATACGTATTCCCGAAGAATTTCCAGAAATTTCAGAATTAAACCAAAATTCTTACGATTTTCTTAGAAATTTAAAAAACTTTAGAGCAATTTTTCGTGGATTTCTTCAGAATTTCGGGAAATCATTTCTACAATAAAACAAAAACTGAATTCTTTCAATTTCTTCGAAAGAAATATCCAAAATGTTAATAAGTACTTGAGGAATTGTTGGTATTTTCATATAAAAATGTCAGAAAATCTGAGAAACAATGAGAAAATGTCTTTTTGGAAATATCACACACAAAGGAACAACGATATTTTTCTGAACTTTATATAAAATGTTTGAAGATTTTTGTTAAAAAAAAAATTTTTCAAAAATTCCTCTGTATTTTACAAAAGAGTTTGGAAAATTTTCCGATTTGCTCACAAATATACCTATAATGTTTCTTGCGCATTTTTCGTAAGTTTCAAAACAGTCATTCACTGTTGACAGAATCATTACCATTAACATCAAAAGAGTTTGGAAATTTTTCCGATTTAACAAGCTAAACTGCTATCAAATATCGACCTATAATGTTTCTTGCGCATTTTTCGTAAGTTTCAAAACAGTCATTCACTGTTTGGAAAATTTCATCGATTTCATAGAAATTTCCAAAAATTTTCGCAAGTTTCTCTACAAAATCTAAGTTTTCGAAGTGTTCGAGGAAAGTAGAAATGAAGATCGCCAATTTTTTGAAGAAGATAGAACGTATGAGCATTGAGAATATTTAAAAAGCTCTTATTGATTGTTACTTTTATGTTATTCTATTCGACTGTGTGTATTTTAAATTGCAGCGACGTTCTGTAATTTATCATTCAGAACTGCGATCAATGTGTTTTTCTTGAGAAGAAATCACGATGTACTCATATAATTATTAATTCGAAATATTAAATTACTAATCATTCCGAGTTCCGAACAGGAATAACAAATTGATAAAATAATTTGCAATCGATGGAACAAAATCAAATGCTCAAGTAACTCAATTCAAGTAACTAAAGTATTTTGTATTTTAATTTCTTCCATCAACAGTAAATAGAGTAAATTGGTAATGGGTAATCCAAAATTTTAACGATCGGAAAACTCTTCACTGGAAAAGAGCTATGCAAAAACATACAGGACGTTCAAAAAGTTTCGACAATCAGAAAATCTTTGAGTCGAAATAAAGATACAATATGAAGACGAAATCTGGCGCGAAAATTATCTCCTCACTTTGAAATAATGAAAAATGCGATTTATGTGTCAAACACAGCAAAAATATGCAACACAAAATACATATGTAATAGTTTTACGTTGTGACGTGAAAGGTTACAAAGAAAGTAATCGATAAACTTGAAGTGAACGATTTCCGTGAAAGCAATTCCTAAAATTCCAACTCAGTATGTTAGTGGTGTCCGAAACCGTGGTTACGGAAAAGCGTGGAAAACCGATATCGTGTCCTTGGGGACGTGGGGCGTTAGAATGATGGGGATTTCGTCGGCAGCCGTTTTCCTCTTTTAGAACGATGAAAAGTTTTCTCGGTTCTCATCTGGATTTCGATGCGAATTAATCGGCAGGATTCCTTCGGCGACACTAATGTTCAGGAGGAACTCGTGTTTTTGGAGTCATTTCTAATTTCCGAAATTCGATACGGCTCGATAAAAATTTTTTCCGTCATTTAAAAAACGTTTAATCGTTCCGATATTCCATTAATTGGCCGTTTTATTGATATAAATTTCGGGTCGTTACGAAATTTTCAGTCAGTTCGCGCGACGATAAGAATGAACCAAATTAAAATTAATGACCGGGAAAACACGTCGCTCGACAAGACGAACACAAAAAACATGTTTTACAAATTAAGAAACCTGTTAGTTTACAGTATTGTACTTTCTCATTTGAAATGCGTTTTGGTCCAATTAACGTCTGTTGTAAGTGCTTATCAATCTTCCAAAACGCGAATAATTCACTCTCTCGATCGTTGGGGAAGTGTAACGTCGATTTCCCCGAGTCTTTTTATTTTCCGCAAAAGGCGAGAACGAGATGCCGTTCAACGCAACTTGGGAGCTGGTCGCGAATTTCCAGGAAACGTTGCGATTCCGACGAAGACACGGCGAGCGCGATTTTCGGGCCCAGTCGAACAGGTGTCGCAACTCGAAACGGATGAAGTAACTAATTATAATCGATGTTTTCGAATTGCGACAGACAAAAACAATGGACCTCACTGTCTTCGGATTGCGCACCACCGACCCGACAGAATGCCGAAAGTGCATTTTTCGCGACGCTGCACGTCGTTCAGAAGAAACTGCACAGTTTGCACCATCAATTATTAATCTCGCTCGGTCACGCATCACCTGAATAAGCGCTCTTCGGATCAGACACAATGACATTTTTCCTAACGGTCATCGCGTGATCACGACTATTTATTTCCGAATTTTATAATGGTACTTTTATTATCTAATCCGTGAAATAAAAGAGCCCAATAAATCACCGTTGTCGGTAACAGAAACTATTAAAACCTACAATAAAATCTTCGGGATTATTTACATATCTAACGTTGGTATGTTGACAGAATCATTACCATTAACATCGGATTGGAAGGAAAAATCGATCGGCCTTCAGGTTTTTTTTTATTGCCCATTCTCGTTTTCGATACGAAACTTTCGACTTGAATGCTCGGGGACGTGAAAATTGCTAATAAGATCTACCTAAACTGCTATCGATGTAAAATATTTATTTTTATTGCGAAAGGTTTTTTATCTAATTGATTAAGTACGTTGGTTGCGAACTGAAAGATACGACAAAGCTCTTGTTTTCCTTTATGACTTTCATTAATTATTGACCATTTGTGTATCCCGAAACTTCTAATCTGAAATACATCATGTTTTTTTTTCATTTTATATATTGCGCAACATTTCAAAAATAAAAATAATTGGCGCGTTGTCATTTTCATCTCATAAAAATGAATACGAAAAGTGAAATACCATATATCAACTGTAGTTTATTTAACATGTCAGCTCTAATAATATACAACCTAACCTCATTTCAAGTTATGCGCTGTCTTTATTTGGAAATATGTATTTTCATGGTAACACCAATAAGTAAATCAATCTCATGATTTTATTATGCAATATTTGGTTCGCCTATAAAACCCGAGTAAACGAATAGCCAATATTTCCTTTAAGAATAAAAAACGTTCTTCAATCGTCAAAAACTAATTTGGCGGAAGCATTGAAGAAAAAAAGGATCTTAATTAAGTCAACTTTTTCCAAACAAAAAAAACCATCACATAAGTTACATATTTGTTATTTAAGAAAACAATATGACGAAAAATAATATGGATGCCAAATTCTGATGACTTTCGATTTCATTAAAAGTGCATTTATCCCCATTTCACGGTCATGCGTTTTGAACGCATAACGGTCACATTTTATTTGACGCGTGTTTACATTCCCAACGTAAACGGTTCGTTCCTCCGAATTCGACGTTCAGGAACGGATCTACACATATTAAGATAAAGGGTAAAGTTTTAATTTATCGCGCTATGTGATTCCGTCCCTGAACGTCGAATTTGGAGGAACCGTTTACGTTGGAAATGTAAACACCCGTCAAATAAAATGTAATTTTACGTTCGAAAAGCACCACTGTGAAATGAGGCCAACAATTCAAAAAATTAATTGAATACAGATAAATGAAACAGCAATATAGAATAATAAATCACTTACGACAATCAACCCGGCTAATTTTGAGAAAATTTGATGAAACATTATATAAAAAATCTTCTTATCAAGTGACCCACAGACATAAGAATTCTCTTCGAATTTTCTTTACAATAATATCTTAGACTCGAAACTGTCATTTTTTCATTCCCCACCTTCACTTTGCAGTTTCCCGAAAAAAAGAAACATTTATTAAGGTTTTAAAAATTCTTTATCGAATCCTTGATGAAAGACATGATCTAATCAGTTGTGTATAACTTGAGTACACTTCAAGATACAATGAACGAATTTCATATTGTTTTCCAAGTAATTGAGACATTTGATCTCAACAAATTATTCTTAAAACAAATATTATTTCAATATTTTGTAAACTGCACTCTACTTTTGAACGGCGTTATTTTCATAGTTTCTCGCTTGGCAACTAATCTTGAAAATGAACAACAAAAAATATAAAATAGAAAATAGGAGAAGAAAAAGCTCGAAGTCTACAGTATCCAAGTATAATATACATCAACTTAAGTTAGGGTGAAGGTGATGATGCCCCAAGGGGCATCATCAGACTTAAGTTTTTTTTCTTGAACTTGATGTACAATTTATTTGAATACTGTAGATTTCGAGCTTTTTCTTTTCCTCTTTTCTATTTGGAAACAGTATTTCAGAGAAAAATGGACGATATTTTGTTTATTATTATTAAAAACATAAAAGTAATGTTCAACTTTTGAAAAAAATATATATAAAACTCTGTCTGAATCTTACAAAAATTGCCTGTGAGCTCGAATGTACGACTGCAATTTTAAAAAATTCTAATTTCCAGAAATTCAACTATTTCTTCGAAAATATTTCAGCGTTCCTTCATAAACGTTTCACATAACTTTTAATAAACGTGTATGCTTTTCTACCAAAATTGGGAGAAATGTCAGAAATAAGGAAAAAGTTGTTATTTAAAGATCTTTGCAGAATTGATCTAAGAAAGACGAGGAAGTCATGAAGGTTTGCAGAAGTTTCCCGAATTCTTCTTAGGGCGAAAAAAGACCATTTTAATGGCCAACTTTTTAATTATCGCAATCTGTCAAATATTTGAAATATTCTGTGAAATCCAACAGATACAGACCTATCGGTTTGACTTCTAGGAAATTTATTAGATTTTCTGGACTCAGTTTTTCAAAAAAATCAAGAATTTATTCTTAAGAATTTTTCACGAATTTCCTAGAATATACCAAATTTTCAGTGTGTATTCAAATTAAAAATCTAGAAGAATCTAGGAGAATTTTTTTATTTTTCCATCCATAAATTTTTCAAATTCTTCTAGAAAGTAATTTTTTGACGTGGCGTTTGATTTTTTCATTAAAAAGATTGGCCAAATTTCAGACAAGGATAAAAATCATGAGTTATACTGAAGTTTCACAAATTTCGTTGATTTTTCTCAAGCAGAGAAAGAAAATTCCCAGAAGATTGCTATATTTCTAAGGTCTAATGTAAAACAAATTATGTATTCAATGTTCATGTCATAGCAAAAGGTAGTCATGATCAATAAGGAAATTGATTTCATTTTCTAGATAATTACATGATTTTCCACAAAAACCAAGAAAGTTGTATTAACGAGATTTTTGGCGCGGATTCCATAGAAAACATATAAATATGATATATTGTTGATAAACTGACTTTTCTTTTCAAAATTTGCAAACATCATTCAACAGTTTTCCTGAAATAAGTTTTTGACCAAGTCTAAAAAATTTACTAAATTTTTCAAAAAATAAGACAATTTCTCGAGCTTTTCAGATCGTCTCCTAATGAAGAAAAACTCAGCAAAAGTAGTACACCAAGAAGTGATGAGGATGGAAGAATATCTAACTGAATCATGGAAAATTTTCAGGAATTTGATAGAAAATGTAGAAATGAAAAGCTGTTTGCTCCAGGAATTTTAAATATATAATCAAAGGATGATTTATCTTCATGATATTTCAATTATTTTGTTTATGGAAGATGAGAAAATTTGGAGACAATTGTTTGATAACCTATTTTTGCCAATTCCAAAAATTTAAGGGAACACAAAGAAAGGAAGATATTTTTCAATTTTCCAGAATGTCATTCATTTTACAGAGAGCATAATTATTGAATTGTAGAAATTTTCCAAGAATTTTGTAGGTAATTGATTGTACATAATTTATTCCTGAAATATTTTCAAGGGATGGTTTTTGTAATTGTAGAAATGTACTCAAGTTTTCAAAAAAGCTGAAAGTTTTTACGAGTTTCTACAAATGTGTGAACGTAATCGAATTTCTGATACGATTCATTTGATTTCTGATGTTATATTCGTATTTTATAGATATAGAGTTCTTCCTGAATAAAAAAGTCATTATGATTTTTTCTGACAAACTACCTATGTATTCCTAAATATTGGTAAAAGTCTAAAAATTTCCCCAAAGCTTCGAGGGACGTTGAAAACATCACTTCTTTTTCCTGAGTGTCGTTCAAATTTCCTCAAGAAATAAAAAGAGAGATTTTGGATTTGCCGAAGTTTAAAGAGAATATTCTATATTCAAGAGAATTTTCACGAAATAAACCAAGGCCTACAAAGAGGTGATTTTGAATTGTAGTAAATTTTGAAGAATTTCCTTCTAAAAACTTCAAGTATTCGAAGTATACTAGCATTTTCTAAGAATTTCAAAACTTTAGGTGAATATTTAACGCAAAATTTTCAAAAATCTTGCAGAATACATCAGAATGCATCAGGAGATACGGGACTCGACGTACAGAATTAAATGATTTTGATCTGAATTAAATGATTTTGATCTGAATCAACTACTGTTAATAGCAATTTAAATTATGAATTGCTGTGTTTGAAAACTCTTCTTTTTAGGGTTCCGTACCCAAAGGTAAAAACGGGACCCTATTACTGAAGATTTGTTCCAATCGACCATCAAATCAGTTCCGAATCAGTCAGTCGCTTGCGCTTTAGGATTTTTGGGGTCCTGAAATCGTATTGCGCAAGCGTCTAACTGACACACAATCTTCACAATCGTAAAACAGGTTGTATCACAATGCATCAGGAGAATAGTTCTATTCATCACACGATTATTTAGGGGAAAATATGTAAATTGAAAAGAAAAAAGCATTTTTTTTTAATCTTTGAATTTTTCCTTCAATTTTCTGATTTTAATGTTCTTTTTTGGCATTCATAGAAACTGCATATATTAATAAATAAGAATACCAAAAAAACAATATTTGTAGTACCTACATAAAAATGAAATTGAATTTTCCGCTCTCTTTCGAAAAAAAAATGAAGTTGATCAACTAATCCTGTATATTTTTGCCGAACAGAAATACGACTTCTCTATTATGTATATTGAAACATATCTTCCGGCGATGTTCGAGTTCTATAGAGAAAAAACTTTTAAATGAACTGGATTTTCACTTTGTAAAAACAGTGGAGAACAGAGTGGTAGATATTTTTATTGTCCTTAACTTTTTTCGATAGTATGCACCGTTTAACCATAAATTGAAGAAAACTGTTACCAAACCCTAAATACCCACCCAATTCCAATCAGGATAACATTAAGTGTCGATTTTTTTTCCGTTTTTAGAATAACTTGATCAACAATATCTTGCTGTAACGAATCATTTTTATGAAGTATGTTGACTTGTTTCATTTTGGAAAATTACTGTGTCGGTTTCAAAAATTTCGACAAGAAATCTCTTACCGAAAAATTCAATTTTGATAATCAATATATTTTTTCGCGAATGAAAAAGTGTGCTCATATTGAAAGACAATAAAAAAGGATTGGTCAGATTTTTTATTAATGTTTATTCTTAAAATCAGTGGCTCAATTGATGAGACATTTCAGTACATATGAGCCATTCGAAAAAGCCGTGGTTTTCTGATGAGAAAATGTGACACATTCACACGTGAAGAAAAAGGGCGATCCCCGGATCCCCCTCTGCGATTTCGCGGCTTCTTTCTGGGGTGCACGCACTTATATAAAGTGGATTTCGGAATCATATCTATTATATCGCGACGGTGGGAGGGTTGGAACAGTGAGGGGCGGCAGGGAATTTGAGGGTTGCCGAAACGGCCGGATAATGCGCCAGTTATTAAGTCGACGGGATGAAAATGGGAATAAATTCGCTGGCGGCGTCTATTTTGGCCGGATGGAAACGGCAGGGAGCTACGAAACGAATCGATCTCTCGTTACGAAACAGTTTCCGAACTTCCAGATTTATCTGGGCGAGGCGTTAAGACAAACAGGTCGTAAATCTCCCATTATGCCCGGAATCTGGCTTTGAATGGAATCTCTGAATCGTCCATATTACACGGATTTATCCATTGATCAACAGTGGTGCTTCTATTCGATAAGAAGACGCGTTGTTTGTTCAAATGAGAAAAGATTGTTTGCCCGAAACGCGATATCACCTGGAACTCAAGTAATGCCGCAACAAGATAAAAAGAAACCTTATCGACAAGTAGATAGCTCGATCCGTTATCTGACAGATTGAAAACCGCTTTGTCGGCATTAAATGGCGACCAACATTGACGATTATCGCGCTCGACAAATTGCGTCTGTTGTTGCGTTATGAGAACTCATTTCGACGTCGAAATCGCCCGCCATTTCGAATTCGGCCGCGCAATATTTATTTTGGACCGCATCATACTCGTCCTGAAAAGGTGTCGAAAACCGAAAATTCCTATGCTAATCCAAAACTTCGATACATACTAATAAGGCGGGGAGATGTCTAGGCTTTTCCTCCCCGATACCCACAGGTAGCTCGGAGGACGTTTATTTGGAAATATTTCGTCCATATGGTCTACGTTATCACTTTTCAGATCTCGTTCGCCTTTGTGACTTTTTTTCACGGTTATACAGGTAACTATTAAAACGACCGTTCGGTAACAAAAAACGAAGGACGAAAGAACTTTTGGAACACAGTAACGAAAGCTACCGTTTCCGAAGGAAAAAGTTGAATGAAAATTTTTTGTTCAATAATCGTCAATATCGGATTGATCATTGAACTGATCGCGAAACGTTAACATCGTACGAATTACAGCATTGTATTATTTTCTCGTGTTTTTCCTATTTGTATATTTGTCGATGACATGAAATTATATATGTTGTTTTCATTTCTATAAAGACGATTGCATCTTGCAAATTACGTTAAATTGATGTTTACATCATGTGTATTTTTAACTTTCGCTTCATTGATAAAATAAGGTAATAAATTCTATTCTACGATAATAAATTTACCTCTAATAGCAAACTATACATAGTCATATTTGTTGATAATGAACTTGAAAAACCTAACGTTGTGTTGTGAGTACAATATGAGGTTTCCATAAGGTCTGCTATCGAGCGTCCTAGGGGTGGGGTTCAAAATTTAGAAATCGCACCTTTTCGCTTCTAGATTTTAAGCTATTGATTTTCTTGAAAATATCTTCAAACAAATCTTTTAGATGCCAGCAATACCTTCACCTTGAATTTGGTTTCATTCAATTTGGGTTGACGGTTAACAAAAAAACTGGAAAAAACTTCTCAAAATAGTCGTTTTTTGTAAACGTGATATTTACGACGCCAAATTTTTTCCTATATTTTCCATCATTTTAAAATGAACCTCTTATAGCATCAAATAAAACTTAATCAAAAGAAAAATTATTACTTTTATCGTTCACGAGATATAGCAATTTGTTTATAAAAAACTGCCTTTTTCACGACACAACGTGCTAGTTGTTGGCAATATTTTCCGATTTTTTCTTGATTGAGTATTATAGCTGAAGACCCATATTTTACTTCTAGTGAAAATTTTCAGACTAGAAAATGCGAAAAAGACAACTTTTTACGACATTGAAAATAAGGTACATCTTTATTTATAAACAAATAGCCTCAGACGGTTTATTTGAATCTTCAGAAGTTCAATTTTCTCGCGAATGAAAAAAAGCATTGAAATAAAGAACTTAACGCACCAAGAAAGATTGTACGACTTTTTGAACACAAGTTGCATTTTTTTCTTAAAAACGCCACAGTGACTTTGTAAACAATAATTTCAAAATTAATTCGAGTTCATACTTTTCCTAATGAATTATATTTTATAATGTTAAAAGAAAAAGTGGCAATATGCCTGTTTTTGATACAAATACACAGGTGACAATTTGATTCGATTCCGTTGCATACTCATCTGCAATCCGAATGGGGGGGATTCCATCCCTTCCCGTCGACATAGTCGGCACTTTGCTTTGAAACTCGAGTGGGTTGTTGTTTGTAATTTTTGATTAAGTTTTCCAAAAAAAATTGCTGGAAGATCATGAAGGCAGTCACGACGACGATACAGACCGAACCGTTATTCCCTCCAAGACCCCATCGACCGCAAAACGAGAATGCGACGACCTGTCCAAGTTCTCATCTTTTTTTCCGACAAACACATAGTTTATTTCCTATTCCTCTGAAGCTACATAATGTATAATTGATTGGGAAGAGTATAAAGTCGAATTAATTCCTAAATTTTTGTTTATAAAGCCACTGTGATGTTTTTAAGAAAAAAATTCAACTCGCGTTCAAAAAGTCGTAGAAAATTTCTTTAAAGGTCCTTTATTTCAATGCTTATTTTCATTCGCGAGAAAATGGAATTTCTGAAGATCCAAATAAACCGTCTGAGGCTATTTGTTTATAGAAAAAAATGTACCTTATTTTCAATGTTGTAAAAAATAGCCTTTCCCGCATTTTCTAGTCTGAAACTTTTCAGCAGAGTAAAATATGGGTCTTTGGCTATAATACTCAAACAAAAAAAAAGAAAAATTGCCAATAACTAGCACGTTTCGTCGTGAAAAAGGCAGTGTTTTATAAACAAATTGCCATATCTCGTGAACGAGGAACGCAATAATTTTTGTTTTTATCAAGTTTGATTTGATGCTATAAGAGCTTTATTTCAAAATGATGAAGAATATCAATAAAAATGTGGCGTCGTAAATATCGTGTTTGCAAAACATGACTATTTTGAGAAGTTTTTTCCGATTTTCTTGTTAACCGTCAACGCAAATTGAACGAAACCAAATTCAAAGTGAAGGTATTGCTGAAATCTGAAACATTTGTTTGAAGATATTTCCAAGAAAATCAACAGTTTAAAATCTAGAAGCGAAAAGGTGTCATTTTGAAACTTTGAACTGCAGCTCAACCCCCTCGGACGCTCGATTGCGGTCGTTCATATTGTACTCACAACCCTGAACAATTTCCACTGGGTCGCTTCCTGTAATTAATTTTTTCCATGAAATGTCTCCATTAACTGGACTGCATCCTATTTTTTCTATCCCTTTCCATTCAAATAGTTTCAACTTCATCAAAATGACATCACCACCTTTTTCGAACATTCATCGAGAATCAAACAGATGGAAGAACTGTTGAAATTGTAGATGAAAATTCCAAAGTTTCATTGATATTAATTGATAACGAAATCAAGTTATAAAATTTATTTTTTCTATGTCTTTGTAAATTGGCGTTTCAACCATAATTTCGAAGAAAATTAATTGAGAGAATTAGGATGCTCGATGGCAGTCTTTATGGAAACCTCATATTGTGCTCACAACCCCAACAGTCGGGACCAAGGCTTTGCGTGCCTTCCAAAGCACGATGGCATTCTAAAAATAAATTGGAATTTACTGGGATTCGAACCCGGTTTTTCTGGGCCGTCGGTTTGTACTGCGCCAGTTGTCATACACAGGGAGCTCCACCCCTTAGGACGCTCGATAGCAGTCCTTATGGAAACCTCAACCTGAACCATTTCCTGGGTCACCACCGACAATCAATTTTTTTCATGAAATTTCTCCATTGACTGGACTAATATGGGTATATAAGATTCCACTTATTTTTGACAATTTAATAATCTTGTGAAAATTGTTTAACACCGGGGGTACGAGTTATGGAACCTGATTCATGAACGGAGCGTTTTAAATGTGTTCTTCATTTATATGTGAGTTTAAAAAAATGGTTAGTGGGAATCTGGAACAGAGTCTAACTGATAAGTAAAGACATGAAGAACATGAATATGAAAAATGACAATTTAAATCGGTAGATTCATCAAATCGCAACTTCAGACAAATCTATCTTCGTCATATTCTCTTCTGAAACGTTATTTTTAGTTCCTATAAAAAGTAGACAACACTATTTTTGATGTAAATAAACATGACCAAATTTTTGCTTCTGCCGAAGTACTGAAAGCGTTTTCTCTTTTGCGCCGTCGAAAATAAGAGTAGATAATAAATTAATAATCCCAATTCGACTCGTCAATGGAATGTCTAGGTAATCAATAGAAATGACCTAATTATAGAAAGTTATAGCTTACATATTAGTTCAGCGAGAAAGTGGCTGAATTTTGTATGTAGAAAGCGATGCAATATTTCCATTCAGTAATAGATTTTTGATCATTGGACACATGAAGTCTAATTACAAAATCGAAATATCTTTTCGACAATCATAACGATATTTAGTTGTCTTGAATACAAACAACATTATCCAGGGCTGCAATTAGGTTTAGGGCCTGTTTGACCACCTCTGCATAAGTGCTTTGTGTGTATATGTCACACCTTTTGGCGAACACTGAAACTGATTTCAGTAACTACCCATGTAGAAAGAACCACCGACCCAACGTTGGGCCAGCGCAGCGTGCCGACGGTGATGGTCGGCAGTCAACGTTGGGCCAGCGTTTGGGGTCAGACTGTCGTGTCGGTATCGAACGACGGCCCAACGTTGACAGCTGAGGTTGGAATGAGACGCGCCCTCGAGTTTGCTGCATATCGCGGACGAAATTACATTTTTCGATTAGCATCATGCGTATTGGTACTCAACTGAATACCCATCTTAGGGAACGTTACATAGTTTTCGTATGTGCGACCGATCTCAACGACTTATGAGCCTCTTTATGAGCTGGCTCACGAGTTTCTTAACTGATCGCAGAATATGCGTGGACGTTTCTGATTGTAAAATTTTACAAAAAATTGTTCAAGTGAAAGTTGTAGCTTATTTTACGACAAACAACTTTCCGATTTACATCATAGCAAAGAACTATTTTTTCCGCTGAAAATAGCAAAAAACCTACTGTCTGTACCGTTAGCCGTACGATGTCACTTCAATGACAAAAAATGTAGTTAATAATGTCCTCTACATTTTTTCTCAACAATTTTTTGAATTTTCTCAAAAACAGGGGGATGAGAGAGGGGGGCAATTTAACATTAACTTTCGTTTTTGCCCCTCTAACGATTCATCTGCTCAAATTCCGGTATGTAATTTTTCGAAGTGTCACTTGCATATTGACTTTAAACTTGTTAATAAAACCTTCCGACACAATTGAGTCGGGATGACAACCTCACGATTCCGTTCACATACAAAACGTTTTTTTCTCTTTTTGACGAAAAGTCCAACAAGTTGTTGCGACAAATCCCACGACCTTCGATCCGGCCGTTTACGATCGCATTTATATTTATCAACGGCAAAAAGGTCAGACAGATGGACTTTAGCGAAGCTCGGAGAATATTATCACGATGCCATTCGAGATGTGTCATTCATTGGTTGGCACAGGCGTAACTTCAAGTCGAGTGTGGCGTTCGTTCGATCAATTGAATCGCCTCGTCGTCGTCGCCGCCGCCGCAGCCGCCACAATATTCCTGGGGCACGTCGTACAACTCGAATAACTGAACGGTCCGTTGCTTTTTCATCTAGTCGACGACACGTCAGTTTCGTGTAAGTTCAGTGGCGCGTAACCGACGAAACCTTTCCGACCGTGTTCGATTTTAGCTTCAAGATTCGCCAATTTCCCCTTACATGACTTTTTAAGGTTTCGTTTCGAGTGTGACTCGCTCCTAACGGCCGCATTAACCGACGAATAGTTTGTTTATGCGAACGATAAACCCCAGCGGTTGTAAATCTTTCGGGGTGTTGGGCCGATCGACGAAACGACCGTTTGCGTTTAACATTTTTCAATTTGGCCGGGCGATGAAAATAAATCCGATGCCCGCTCTCTCGCGGGCTTTCGAATAATAATAACCTGTAGGAATCCGAGCCGAGGGACGCCGCCACTTTCCGCTACGTGACGGCGTTTTGCGATCGTCGGTCGCGTTCTCGAGATACCAGCGATTTTCTCACGACCGACCGCTCAGATCGATGCCGCCGCCACCGCCGCCGCTGCCGCGATACCAACTTTTGAATACAAAAAAGTGTCGCATAAATCGCTCCCGGTTCCGATTCAATTGATTCCGACACTTTCCTCTCGGTTCCGATAGTTTTACATTATACAGTATGTCCCTGGATCGACTTTAAAAGAGGAAAAACTTTTTTTTTTTGATTTTTGAAAATTTCACTCTTGATGATCTGGCCTGCTTGATTTCAAACCCCCAAAGCTCGAACTCGAACGGTTCTGGAGATAATATAATTTTTCTTCAACAATTTGACAATAATTGGTGTTGACCAACACCACTGGGAGCAGTTGTCAAATCTAACATCACTTCAACTGCAAATTAATCTACTGTATGCTATAATGTCGAGTTTACAACAAAGAAGGGGAGGAGTGCTGCATAGTTGTTATTAGAAGCTTCAACGGAAAATATCCAGAAGCTGCCATTTCACATGTCGGAGAAAAAACTTAGTGTCCAAATTCGTAAGAACACACATAACATAAAGAAGTTGCACCATGAGGACGATGCTGCTTCAGTTCTTGCCATTCATTCCGCAAACGAAGCGCCACGATTGTCTCTGACAAGAAGAGCACTTCAAACTGGGATAAGTAAATTTCATTTGCAAAGAATTTTCAAAGAGAACAAAGTCTTACCTTTCAAACCACAATTGAGGCAAACTTTAGGAAACGGGGATGAATCCAAACGTCCGGGTTTTTCTTTATAAATGAGCAGTAATGTTTTAGAAGATCCAAATGTTCACAAACGCATTGTGTTTTCAGACGCATCAACGTTTTCAAACCAACTGAAAGTTTCCTCGCAAATTTGCTGGTACTAGAGTGAAGAATGACGTTTCGATCGTTATACGATCATAAGCTTGTATTTGTTTAATTAAAAAATTTCAATAAAAGCTGTAGAGCAAGAAAAAATGAGGGTCCAAAAATTGAAAAAACTCGGAAGAAATGACAATGCCTAAAATAAAAGAAATCGTCGAAGATGGAGATATCGATATTGCTAGAAATGAAATGTTCGAAAGCCTTTTCAAAAATATTCCGAACCAACAAAGAACAAAGAATCAAATAAAAATAAAATCAAAATTTCAACGAAATACATATATTGATGAGTATTTTGTCAAAAATGGCAATAATTCTTTTTCTGAGACTAGGAACTTTGAAGATTCTAAGCACTATATAGAATCACAAAGTTATCAACAGTTGACAAAAACGAAATAATTAAGAATTTCTCACTGTAATAGCAAAATTTTTCCTGAAATTTTGGTTTTTCATCAAGTGAGAGTTTTTCTTCGTAAGTGTTAGAAACTTGTTCAAAATTTATAGAAAGTTTGCTAGAATTCATGTGAAAAATCAAATCGGTAATTGTATAAATTCTTGTCAATTTTTCTATGCTCAAATTTATGCCTTTTTTAAATTTCAGGATTTCTAAGTTATATCGTTGATAAACCTCGCAAAAACTTTTCAAAAACCTAATGAACCAACAGAAATCAAATCTGAAAACATAAAAAATTCTAGAAACTATAGAAAATCACAAAACTACCTTTGAAACGTTCTGAGATAGGTCGAAATCATCAAGAATAGAACAGATTATAAAAATTATTATACAAAAATTTATATTATTTCTTTTTCCAAGATTGCGGTCAACAATAAAAGAACATTTGGACGTTTCATACGACGTTTCGATCGTTATACGATCATAAACTTGAATTTGTTTAATTAAACATTTTTTTCGATACAACTCTTGAGTGTGGTTTGACAATTTGATGATGTTAATGATGTTGCTTAGATAGAGATCACATCTTACTGTTTAACAATAACTTTAGAATATTCCTTTATAAATTATACTTAAATTTTCAATATCATTGACAGAGTTTATTCCTTTTTTGATTGATCGTTTCTGATAGTTTCTTTATTAAGGATTCTCACATTATTGAAATGAAAATTATGGTTTAAGTCATGTGAATGTTTACTAAGAGCTGTACATTCATTATTTGATCGTAAAAAGTATTTATGGTTGTAAATTCTTTCATGTAAATATTGTTTTGTTCGTCCGATATATGGTCCTGGACAATTTATACAAGAAATTTTGTATACTACATTCGTTTGTTTATTTTCATCTGTATGGTCTTTTAATTTAGTGAAAAATCTACTTAGAGTGTTGTATGGTTTATTTGTTGGAATAAGATTATATTTACGAAAAATGTTACCTATTTTTTTGGATAATGTCGGAATGTACGGTATACTAATACACTTTATATGAGAAGAATCTAATTCATTATCATTATTATATTATGTATTTTGTTTATTCTCTCTTCTATAACGCTATTGATTAAAGAAATGGGATAACTGTTTTCTACTAAAATATTTTTTACTTAATTGATTTGTTCTTTGCGTTTTGTTGGTTCAGTTGATTTCACTGCTCTATCTTTTAAACCAACAATAACATTCTTCTTAAAAATTTTTGGTACACTTGAATTGAAATTGATATATCTTCCAGAATTTATGTTTTTGGTAAACCATGTTGTATTTATTATGTTTTTATCATTATTATAATCGAGAATTAGATTTAAAACTTTATAGTTTTGTTGTTATCCGTTTCTATTGTGAAGTTAATTGTGTTGTGATAATTATTAAATGCTTGCAATATAGTATCTTCTTCATTGATTGGTATTGAAAGTATTATATCATCTACAAAACGTTTGTATATTGGTATGTTATATGGAATGGTAGATAGAATATTTTCTTGAACATATTCCATAACTACATTTGCAATGGGAGATGATAAAGAAGATCCCATCGCTATTCCATATATTTGGCTGTAGCAAATTTTGTCAAATGTAAAATAAGTACAACTCAAACAAAGTTTTGTACCATTTAAAAATTGTTCTTTTGTTAGTGTTGTATGTTCTTCTTATTCATGCCATTTCAAATTAGGTATATCTAATGCAACCTCAACTGGAATATTTGTGTAGAATGAAACCACATCTAGAGAAATAAGTCTATAATTTTCTGGAACATTTTTATTGTTGATGTATTCTTTGAAATGCCAAGAATCTCTGATGAAAGATTGTCCCATACCAACAATTTTTGTGAGTATTTGCGTTAAATATTTGGAAAGGTTGTAGAACTGACTATTGGTCTCATAGGAACATTTTGTGTATGTAACTTTGGTAAACCATATATTTTAGGTGCTAATCCATTATTACAAATAAGATGATTTTCAGTTTCAATACTAAATTGCTATTATCATACCAATCATTTATCATTATTTTCATTTTTGTATTGAAACAAATTTTTTAATTAAACAAATACAAGTTTATGATCGTATAACGATCGAAACGTTGTATGAAACGTCCAAATGTTCTTTTATTGTTGACTGCAATTTTGGAAGAAGAAATAATACGAGTTCATAATCAGTCGAAAGGGCGATAGCTGGTACTAGAGTGAGACAAATCCAAATTTCAGAATTGCTTGTCGCAGACAATATTCAAAAAAAGTTGATGTGTGCTGCGCGGTACGATGGACCAAAATTTGAATGCTACAAAAATTTTCTAGTGATGAACTGGATAAATCGCCAATGAATGAAAATGTTTTTCCAGCATGATGGGTGTCCTGCTCATTATACCATAACTGTTCGCCAATGACTCAATACAGAGTTTCAGGAAAACTGGATAGGAAGAGATGGTCCCATTTTATGGCCACCGAGAAGTCCTGATCTCACACGAATGGATTTTTATCTGTGGGTCGTTTAAAACAAATTGTCTACGGTGAGCCATTAGACATTGATGAAGAGGAATTAAAAAATAGGATACGGAGTGCAGTTTAGTCCTTGTCAATCGAAGAAATAAGACGTAGTTTCAATGGATTTAGAGCTCGCATTGAAATCTGTGCAGAAAAATTGTTCGATTACGATTATTTAAATTTTTGCAGAAAAAAAGCGTATAAGAAAATACCAATTATTGGAGAAAAATTATATTATCTCTAGAACCGTTCCAGTTAAATGAAAAGTAACTTTTGTTTTGGGAGTTTGAAACCAAGCAGACCAGATCATCAAGAGTGAAATTTTTTGAGCAATCAAAAACAAAACAGTTTTTCCTTTTTAAAGTGGAAGTGAGCTTGCCACATATGTCTCGAAAATCTGAAAAGAATTTTTCATCAAGTCGGCTGTTTTGCAGGTGGACATCATACCCTCCGCTAATCAATTTAACTGACTACTTTATAAAAGATTGTATCAGTAAATTATATTCTCGTTTTCAGAGCAACCCCTATTCGTTGAAGGACGCGGGCGCGTCTGGACCGGATATGAGCGCGTGGACGAGCGCCGGCCTGCAACCTACCACCGGTTATTACCCTTACGATCCAACGTTGGCCGCATACGGGTAAGTTTCAACCCTTTTGCAGAGGTAACGCGGCGAAAGAAATTAATCGCGTCCACGAAACGGAAATAAATCGGGAGGTTGGCAAAAGGCAATCGGATTAATAAATACTGGGTCGAAAGGGGGGCGGCCGAACTCACCCTTTTCGACGGAGGATTTGATTACGCCGGGGGCGGTTTCGGGCCCATTAAGCTCCGGTCGCTTTTTCCCCGACCGATAGAGACAAGGGAAAGGCGGCCACCGCCGACGTCGATAAAAGCGGGAAAAAATAGACTTTCCTTCGATTTCCCGACTTTATCAATACACTTCCGCTGATCGAGCGAAACTTTTTCCCCCAACCCCTTAACGACGCGTGTTTATTTCTATCGCCCGACGAGTTTTTTTTTTACGTCTTTTTCGAAATGGATAGTGTGACAATGAAAGGCTTGCGGTTGTAGCGAAACAGAACGCACTCATTGTCCTTCCGTCGATATCGGCGAACGATCTCTATGTTTTTATGCCGCGAAATACACAAACGTACTGTCATGCAATGTACCGTTGGACATGCTTTTTCACAATCACATTAAGGATTAGTTGGTCACGAACGTAAACTATCCACTTTAATTTATTGTTATGTAATTGGTCGGACGTTTCCGTCTCACCATTTTGTTTTTTTCTATTCTATTTCACTCTTGACAGCACTAGAATCAGATCATTTTTGCGCTCACGGTTGAGAAGTTGTGCATGCAGTGTCGAATGTTTTTCTGGAACCTTAAGAAGTTGTCATTCAATGTTGGCCATTTCACCATTCGTTGCTTTCCAAATATTCAGTGTTCATCCATACGTATTCAAAGATCGCGAATAGACTTTAGTCACCTAATGCAACTAGGGCCAATACGCCAGTTGTCGTCCATTTGATGTATTTTTCAAGTTTGGAAATCGATAAAAAATGTCTTTGCATAAAAAAACTATTCTCATGTACTCCTTATACTATATAAAATATCTATTTTGATGAAAATTCATTGTTGCTGTTTCAAGTTTAGTTTTTCAAATTAAAAACTGCAGTTTTGCCAGTTGTCGTCCAGAAAATTCAGTTGATGACCATGTGTTAGCCAGTGGCATGTAATGAGAAACTCCTTACGATAAAAGAGGTACCGAAGACCTAATAGAACTTTGATGATATTTGAGAGAATGTAAACGTAGCAAAATTTTTTTATATCAACATTCAATCGTTAAATGAGGAACAATACAATTATAAAGAGAACAAACAATTGAAATAAACTTTTTTAAATGAAAAATTACTCAAAGAAGCAATATTTGAATGCATCCTTAGTTTTAGATGATTCATTTCAAGTGTTCTAGTATATAATCATAATAACTTAAATTTTTTTAACCTCTTCCCCCACATCTGAAATTAGCAGTTCATCGTTTGTTTTGATACTTTATTCTCCATTGCAGGTACATCTGTTCTTTACTAAATTCGTTAGCGGCTACCAAAATTAGATACTTCTGGAATGGCATCTACATTGTTTCCTTTTGTAACCTTTTTTGAAATTTCTTATGTAATTTTAATATTCTTTTATTTTTATGTTTTTCTATTCGTTCCAATTCTCTTCTTCCTTATCTTCAACATACTTTTTTCAAGCGGCAGAAGATATAGCAGCACTTTTCAATTTGATCTAATTAATTTTTTTACTCACACTTTGATCTAAATTCTGTTTGTATTCCGATTTGATATAATAAATGCTCATTTTTGTTTACGAACTAATTTTAAACCACTTTGAATATGTATGACTTGCAATACGAAACGTTTATCATCAGTAATATAACGATCACATGATCGAACGCCAGCCTTGATTTCATGCTATGGAACGAACAAGATGTAGAAACCGTTGAAATTTGGTTTGATATTACGCACATATTATCAAATATGAAATGAGATAAATCGGTGGTTTCCACATAAAATATTCAAGATTCATACTGAATTTTGCAGGAGGTTCTTGAATATTTGAGAAATATCGGAAATATCATATATTTTGGGGAATCTTGGTGAACATGTTCTAGAAGATCCTGGAATTTTCCGAGAAAATCAAAATTGAATTATATATCTCAGAAGTTCATGGCAAATAATATTCAAAATGTTTCATGAAAATTCCAGAAAGTTCTGGATAATTTGTAAAAAATATTCATTGTAGAATCTGAGAATGGTCTAAAATCCCATTATTAACCAGTTTATTGTCATATTTAGCGGTTTTCTGGGGCTGTCCTTCAATTTTTCTGTTACAAAAGATAAATTCAATCAGAAGACAACTTTCTGAAATTTTTCGAATATCTTATTCCTGATCCACAAAAAATGTTTTTGGGATTTCAACGAAATATTAAAATTTCCAAAAAATCAATAAAATGTAAATTCAATAATTTATATTTGAAGTTCATGAAAAATAAGTGGAACAATTTCCAGATATTACAAGAGAATTCTAATTAATTGAAAAATTGCTTGATAGTTACGATTCTCTTCAAGTATTCAAGAAAACCCTGTGAAATTCCATACAAATTTCGAATTTTTGGGAAAATCAATATTTTTTATGGGAAATTTCTGTGATCAAATATGTCGTTGGGGATTCATTTATATTTTTCATGATAATGAGAATAATTTGAAATAAATTCGTTTCTGACTCTCACAAAATCTTCAAAATCACCCGAAAGTTGTGTAAATTTACTTTTATTTTGAGGAAATTCACGGAAAGATTTCTAGAAAGTAACATATATCTTTTAAATTTCTAAGAAATTGGTAAAATATCAAAAACGTTCCATGAGCTCTTCTGATGGTTACCAGGAAATGAAAAAAAATCGTAGCAAAAAAAAAGATTCGAGATATTACATTTTGTGAATATTGGTAAAAGAAAATATTCAAAAACGCCTTCCCTGACTTCTTTTGTGACCAAACTTTGTGCATTTTCTGGATATTTCACAATCAAAATGAACTAAAAAGTCTGTGAAAAATAAAGGAGAAAATTCGAGGAATTCAACATGAGCATCCCTGCTGAGTTTTTCGCCTAATGAACCTTGTAAAAGGTTTTGTAACAAATATATTATGAAAATCTAAGAAAATTGCGAAAAACCTAAAAAAATCACCAAGAAAGTCTGAAAAATTTACATTAAAAAAAATTTGAAATGCCAAAGAAAACTACCTAAGGGATTTGAGAAACTGAGGAAGAAAAATTGTGATTTCTTTGAGAGAAATTTTAGAAATTGCGGAGGATTAAAGAAAATATCAATTAGCAACAAAGAAAAGACTAAAATTTAAAAATGCTCTTCTAGTGACTTTTCTGGTAAAAATTTCAAGTTATTTTCAGGTATTTCACACTGAAAATCAAGCCACGGTAATCCGTGCGCAATTCACGATGAGATTTTGAGAAAAACACTGAATTTCACTATAAATCATCGAAATTGAACACAAAACAGGAAGACTCAAAAATAACTACGAAATCCAATATTTCAAAGCATCTTTCTTATATTTTTTTGGGTCGAAATGAGGGGATTTTTGATGTTTTGCGTTTGAAACTTACAAAAAAACCTTCTGAAAACTTTATGATAAATTTGACATTCGCGAAAACTGCAAAAATACTTAAAAGCGTAACAATTTTGCGTCAAAAATAAGTGTATCAACTTTTTCTGGAAAATTTTAGACTACCTCTGTAACTCCAAACATTTAGGAAAGAACAAAGATTGGAATTTGCTTAGAAAATTACGGAAAAGCACATAAATAAACATAAATTTCATGATGAATATAAAACCAATGAACTTATTTTCGTCGAAGTTTGAGTCAATTTTTATAAACTTAACGTTCAAAACTCATTGGAAAAGTTTTTGAAGAATGTACTATGCAATGTGGGTAAAAGTTAAAAACATTAAATTTCTCGAAAAAATTATGGCACGCTATTGAAAAATTAGCAAGAAAACATTTAAGACTTCCAAAAGTATTCATTAAAAAAATCTAAAAATCTTGGTACAAAAATTCAACACTTTTTCGGTAGAACTTATCCACTTATTTTTATCAAATGATGAATAATTGGAAAATCTGGTCAACGACATACAGAACAGATATATGCTGACATCTTGAGGTTTTGAAGTTCATATGTTTTAAATATTTTTCATTTTTGCATTGATTCTAAGAATCAATACTGCATAAATAACTGATCCTATCTACAGGAGGTCAAAACCAACACTAAGAAGATGCTCAGTGTCGCAGATGAAACTTAAACGTACATAAGTTTCGTTATTATTTCATTTTAAAAATTTAATGTCAAGGTTAGGAATTTCGGACGTTTTTGTGATGAACAGATATAAAATGTATTCTTGAATTTTACTCAGGAACAAGACTGTCATTTCTTTTCACAGAAAATTTCTATCTTTATACCGATTCAAACATGCTTAACCAAAAAGCGGTTTATTAAAATCTCCATTCGGTATGATGCGAAACGCTCCAATTTCCGGTTAATGTAGTTTATTTCAATTGCTTTAATTAGGATAATGTATTTTGGAGAATATAGTCATTTTCACGATTACCTCGTATCCGCTAGGTTTCATTCAAACTGTGGACATTCCGATGCATTAACGACTTTCTTTTCCTCGACACCTGATGCTTCTTCATTCTCGGCTAGTCGTAAGACAAAATGGCCGCGGGGGACGTTTATCGATTGGACGGCGTCGCGGCGGTGGCGACGGCGGCGTCGGCGTCGCAGGTGGAACAACGTTGGCGGCTGCCATCGCAATGCACCATTTATGTTTTATAGTCGATAAAATCGGTTCTATTCTTCGGTTCGCGGCGACCGGGTTCGCAATTACCTGCGCGACGAAATTGAAACGAATAAATATTTAATATTGCAAAAGATCTAGATCGTTAGAATTAGCGATTCGATTTCTCAACGCTAAACTGACACCTTCGTAATTAACTCCTATAGAGGAACTGGTCGTTTGTTGCCGAAAAAAACATAATTGACTTATTAATAAACAAATGTCGAACGTATTCTTTGTGTCATTGGAAAGTTGTCAGAGTTTCTTGCGAACAAAAAATTGGAATAATTACTATCCGTTACAGTTATGGCGCTGGTTACGATCTTGCAGCGCGCCGGAAAAATGCGACCAGAGAGTCGACGGCGACATTAAAAGCGTGGCTGAATGAGCACAAAAAGAATCCGTACCCAACCAAGGGAGAGAAAATAATGCTGGCAATCATCACGAAAATGACCTTGACCCAGGTATCCACTTGGTTTGCGAACGCGAGAAGACGTTTAAAAAAAGAAAACAAGATGACTTGGGAACCAAAAAATAAAACCGACGACGACGACGACGCCCTCGTCTCCGATAGTGATGAAAAGACAAAGATGACGATGACAAAAGAGACGAAACAGGTAAAGGAGCAATGATATCTAAACTGCTCATAACTAAACCAATTACCTCTTTCAGATATCCATGGAAGGATCAAGTCAGAACGTAATAAAGACTTAGACGAGGACGATCTCAACGACGACGATCGCAAAGATGAAATTCTTGGAACGAACATGCACCACTTACTTGGAAACGGTTATGGCCTCAAACCGGAAATGAAAACGTCCGACTGTGGCGTCCCCCTGCCACCCAGCAAACCAAAAATATGGTCGTTAGCGGACACGGCCGCATGTAAAACGCCACCTCCACCACCACCCGCTCAACACCAGCAATGGCAAGGTAAAAGTCGCCACTTCCCCCCACACTACACTTCCAACTTCCCATCGGTCTTCTTGATGTTAGGCAAGTCCCATTGATTGTTCCAGGTGGTAACGGTTTCGCGTTACCGAGCTCGAGGTACAACACAGGGGGATTCTTACCTAGTCATTGTCAACAGGGTTTCCCAGACGTCCAGACGGATACGCCGCCCCAAACGCCTCCCAACATGAAGCTGCCCAGCGTCGCTGGTAACCTGATGGTTGGCCAAAACTGTAACGGCAGCTACACCGGCAACTTCCTGGGCAGTTTTGGCCGCTTGCAACCGAGCCCGAACCAACAGCAACGACCATCGTCGCAAGGTGGCCATCAAATGGTCTCGGCTAACGTGGACAATGCGGCCGCCTTTAAACCGTTGTACAAAAGGTGAGTTGTCCACGTACAATTTATTCGAGAACTATCGATAGCCAACTATTTCCGATCATTTAATAATACATGTGGTGAGGTTACGGTCCGGACAAATTCGAGTGGGATGTGAGTGACTCACATCCTTATTGGGCATTGTAGGCGTTACAAATGATTTTTTTTTTCGAATAAAATGGTTTCCGTCTATCTGAAATGATGCTTGATTAAGAAACATATTTACATCAGAATCTATATGATCGTTAAGTTATTGGATCGTCCAGTGACAAATGCAAGGATTGTAACGATTATAGCTTGACCAAACATGGAAAGTTTTTTCAAAACAATGTTTCACACACTTTTTTTTGTTTGGTAACGGTCCAATAGTCAATTGATGACGCATTTGAAACAAATTAGAATCTGATTTATAAAAAAGATTCTGGCGAGTTTTTCATACGCTTTAGGTTGGTACTATAATTGATCCTCAGCATCCACGAACAGTTGCTGTTTGTCACTTCACTTCGTTTGACCATCTGTTGCTTAACGACTACTTAATGATTATGAATAATGATATTTGAAGATAGGGGAGCGGCAGACTTTCATTTGTCGATCTATTAGAAGTCGTTGTCGGGTGGACAATGATTTTGTTGTCAACGAACTTAAAGAGTTTGGCGAGGTTTGATCAACGGTAGCTTCGCGAGGATTCAATTAATTCATTCAATAATATTCAAGTTTTTAACTTTTGAGTCAATTTTTATAAACTTAACGTTCAAAACTCATTGGAAAAGTTTTTGAAGAATGTACTATGCAATGTGGGTAAAAGTTAAAAACATTACATTTCTCGAAAAAATTATGGCACGCTATTGAAAAATTAGCAAGAAAACATTTAAGACTTCCAAAAGTATTCATTAAAAAAATCTAAAAATCTTGGTACAAAAATTCAACACTTTTTTGGTAGAACTTATCCACTTATTTTTATCAAATGACGAATAATTGGAAAATCTGGTCAACGACATACAGAACAGATATATGCTGACATCTTGAGATTTGGAAGTTCACAAATTTTAAATATTTTTCATTTTTGCATTGATTCTCTTAGAATCAATACTGCATAAATAACTGATCCTATCTGCAGGAGGTCAAAACAAACACTAAGAAGGTTTCTGAGCATTTGTTTTCACGTCGTGCAGATACAAACGACTACATAATATATGTATGCAGCGAAACATTCGACAAGATTTTAAGAATTTGACATGACCGCAGAAGGATTGTTTGCAGCTCGTAATGCAGTTACTTCTAAGAAATAAACGTCACTTTGACCGATTCTACGTAAAATTTGCTCCAATAATTTTTCTTATATCAATTTAGGATTATCAACATAATTTCTTATTTGACTCTATATTTTACCATTAATGAAACATAAGTTTTGTTATTATTTCATTTCAAAAATTTAATGTCAAGGTTAGGAATTTTGGACGTTTTTGTGATGAACAGATATAAAATGTATTCTTGAATTTTACTGAGGAACAAGACTGTCATTTCTTTTTGCAGAAAATTTCTATCTTTATACCGATTCAAACATGCTTAACCAAAAAGCGGTTTATTAAAATCTCCATTCGGTATGATGCGAAACGCTCAAATTTCCGGTTAATGTAGTTTATTTCAATTGCTTTAATTAGGATAATGTATTTTGGAGAATATAGTCATTTTCACGATTACCTCGTATCCGCTAGGTTTCATTCAAACTGTGGACATTCCGATGCATTAACGACTTTCTTTTCCTCGACACCTGATGCTTCTTCATTCTCGGCTAGTCGTAAGACAAAATGGCCGCGAGGGACGTTTATCGATTGGACGGCGTCGCGGCGGTGGCGACGGCGGCGTCGGCGTCGCAGGTGGAACAACGTTGGCGGCTGCCATCGCAATGCACCATTTATTTTTTATAGTCGATAAAATCGGTTCTATTCTTCGGTTCGCGGCGACCGGGTTCGCAATTACCTGCGCGACGAAATTGAAACGAATAAATATTTAATATTGCAAAAGATCTAGATCGTTAGAATTAGCGATTCGATTTCTCAACGCTAAACTGACACCTTCGTAATTAACTCCTATAGAGGAACTGGTCGTTTGTTGCCGAAAAAAACATAATTGACTTATTAATAAACAAATGTCGAACGTATTCTTTGTGTCATTGGAAAGTTGTCAGAGTTTCTTGCGAACAAAAAATTGGAATAATTACTATCCGTTACAGTTATGGCGCTGGTTACGATCTTGCAGCGCGCAGGAAAAATGCGACCAGAGAGTCGACGGCGACATTAAAAGCGTGGCTGAATGAGCACAAAAAGAATCCGTACCCAACCAAGGGAGAGAAAATAATGCTGGCAATCATCACGAAAATGACCTTGACCCAGGTATCCACTTGGTTTGCGAACGCGAGAAGACGTTTAAAAAAAGAAAACAAGATGACTTGGGAACCAAAAAATAAAACCGACGACGACGACGACGCCCTCGTCTCCGATAGTGATGAAAAAGACAAAGATGACGATGACAAAAGAGACGAAACAGGTAAAGGAGCAATGATATCTAAACTGCTCATAACTAAACCAATTACCTCTTTCAGATATCCATGGAAGGATCAAGTCAGAACGTAATAAAGACTTAGACGAGGACGATCTCAACGACGACGATCGCAAAGATGAAATTCTTGGAACGAACATGCACCACTTACTTGGAAACGGTTATGGCCTCAAACCGGAAATGAAAACGTCCGACTGTGGCGTCCCCCTGCCACCCAGCAAACCAAAAATATGGTCGTTAGCGGACACGGCCGCATGTAAAACGCCACCTCCACCACCACCCGCTCAACACCAGCAATGGCAAGGTAAAAGTCGCCACTTCCCCCCACACTACACTTCCAACTTCCCATCGGTCTTCTTGATGTTAGGCAAGTCCCATTGATTGTTCCAGGTGGTAACGGTTTCGCGTTACCGAGCTCGAGGTACAACACAGGGGGATTCTTACCTAGTCATTGTCAACAGGGTTTCCCAGACGTCCAGACGGATACGCCGCCCCAAACGCCTCCCAACATGAAGCTGCCCAGCGTCGCTGGTAACCTGATGGTTGGCCAAAACTGTAACGGCAGCTACACCGGCAACTTCCTGGGCAGTTTTGGCCGCTTGCAACCGAGCCCGAACCAACAGCAACGACCATCGTCGCAAGGTGGCCATCAAATGGTCTCGGCTAACGTGGACAATGCGGCCGCCTTTAAACCGTTGTACAAAAGGTGAGTTGTCAACGTACAATTTATTCGAGAACTATCGATAACCAACTATTTCCGATCATTTAATAATACATGTGGTGAGGTTACGGTCCTGACAAATTCGAGTGGGATGTGAGTGACACGCATCCTTATTGGGGCCATTTGCTGGCATTGTAGGCGTTACAAATGATTTTTTTCGAATAAAATGGTTTCGTCTATCTGAAACGATGCTTGATTAAGAAACATATTTACATCAGAATCTATATGATCGTTAAATTATTGGATCGTCCAGTGACAAATGCAAGGATTGTAACGATTATAGCTTGCCAAAACATGGAAAGTTTCTTCAAAACAATGTTTCACACACTTTTTTTGTTTGGTAACGGTACCAATAGTCAATTGATTTATAAAAAAGATTCTGGCGAGTTTTTAATACGCTTTAGGTTGGTACTATAATTGATTCTCAGCATCCACGAACAGTTGCTGTTTGTCACTTCACTACGTTTGACCATCTGTTGCTTTACGACTACTTAATGATTATGAATAATGATATTTGAAGCTAGGGGAGCGGCAGACTTTCATTTGTCGATCTATTAGAAGTCGTTGTCGGGTGGACAATGATTTTGTTGTCAACGAACTTAAAGAGTTTGGCGAGGTTTGATCAACGGTAGCTTCGCGAGAATTCAATTAATTCATTCAATAATATTCAAGTTTTTAACTTGCTTCCAATTTATTTTTGTTTTCTCAACTTACCGCAATCTTTATGAATTTTATACATGGGTGGTAGTTCTATAGATTTGGTTAAATGAGGCAATTAAACAAAACCCGAAGAGCGGGTTATCCCTTGCACTTTATATAATCTTTATTGATTCGGAAAGATCCAATGAGTCTATAAACCATTACGGTTTTGGGTGATAAAAATAGGTTGCCTTGACATAATCCAAAACATCATCAGATTTATCCACACTAATAACGTAGATCGAGTTGATACAAGTACAACAAAAACCAAAGACTTTCTTGTAGAAACTGATGGGAGCGAATATATGTTTGAGCCTCTACTGTTTTTGCACTATTTGATCGAGCTCAGAAACCCAGTCTTAGCATTCAGTATCTGAAGGTACGATAGACGTTAGCCTTTTCAAAAGGTTAAAAGCAACAACCAAGGAGTTATTTTGACTTTTAGTGTAATGCAGATGCTGTCACATCGAAGCTCTGATATGCAGTTCTAGCAAAACTCGACGGTGCATACTCATGTCATGTACTGCCGGAGGTAGAAGTATGAAGAAAAGTCGACATGCTGATCATGTAAAGATATACAAGTGGCTCAGACTGAAATACAGTACTTGAAAAGAGTTAAACAACTGAAAATAGTAGTAGTAATTAGTTTATCAAATGGGAACATAACCAGTAGAATAAGAATAGTGGAAACGGAGACATTGTCATTGTAGAAAATAAAAGAAATCTCTTCGACAGGGTTCAAAATTTTCAGAATACCAACTGGTGAGGTCTCACTGGGTTCAGTTAAGTTATGAGTGGAAGTTTCAGAACTCGAAAAACAGAGTAGTATTCTTGGTTGCAACTGCTGCATATACCTCCGGTGAAAATTGGAACGAAAAAGAGACCATTTTGAATGACTTGGGAAAAATGTTGTCCAATATTTAATTAGCCATCTCAGAGCTGAGGAAGGGTGCAAGTATTATTCCCTTGAAACTTAGTGCTGACGATTTGCAATAAAGTGACATCTGTCCAGCTGGAAAAACCATGAGATTTGTAGCGATCTTTTCAATCATCAAAGAGAAATCCCAAATAAAACTAAATCAAGGAAAAACGGACCCTTCTGAAGATGAATGTGTACTTGACGAAACATATCACAAGGTTGAAGCATCTTATGGAGGAGAATCTTAATATCGATGTTCTTTGCATATGCAATAGATGTCAAAAAAGCATTAGAGGGCCCAAACCGGCCAAAAGCCATTTGGCACATAAAGAAGAGGGATAATAATTAATAATGAAGCAACGAATGTATTCAATGATTTCTTCTTTGGTAGTACACAGCGAACAGTTTCAAGGAAACAAATACAACTCTGCAAATCTGATGCAAGGAAATCACTTTAAAAATACAAATCTGACAGATAACTGAATATAAAATATAAAAGTACGCAGGATGCTGTGAAGTGAACATATGAGTTATCAGATATCTGAGTCAAGTCATTATCAGCTTTTTCAATGACATAACCAATAAGAGTCTAAGCGAGGGTATTTTTAGGGAAAAAAACTGATGACAGCGAGAGTTATCGCTATATGGGAACAGGGAAATGGAAAGCGTTAAAATTACCAATTTGGATCCTTCCAGTATGTCCCACGATCTTTGAGAGTACTGTAAAAGTCTGGTTAAGTCTCCTTTGTTGAAAAGTGTAACTTTTTTATAACTCACGAGTTCGGATATAGAAACGGTAAATCCACTACGACATCGACCTTGCCTCTGCTAAATGATGTGGCTCGCACTTTTGATGATAAAATGATGATGCAAGCCTCATCTTGTGATCTGAGGAAGGCTTTCGACTCCATACCAATTGAAACTTAGCTGGAAAAACTATTTCACCAGCTTTTGACGTCTTATTTCTATCAAAGAACCCCGAAGTGATTACATGCATGGTACTTCAGAACCCGATTCTTGGACATTATGAACTGCAGCATTTTGTCAAAGTATCTGGAGATTTACTGTAACTGTTTTGAGATATCATCTGAATGTCGATGACTATGTGTGACATATATCGCTTCGCAACCATTCAATCATCAGTTTATCAAAATTACAAATTTGTGTGAAAGTCGTGAAACGACAAAGGTCTCTATCACTTCCTTAGTCGACAGCATCATAAATCGTGAAGGAAAGGTGATCAGATGAGCTTTTATCACTTTGCGTCCTTTGGATCATGATGTTATTAAGTAATCTGATAAACAGTCATGAAGCGACGAAGATGACCCAAGGTCACGAAACTATAAACGTCTACTTCGTCATCTGTCGCTTCGCGATTCTTCGATCATGTATTAATTTTCACGAAGATTGTGGAATATGATTAATGGAACTTTTGGTGCGAATCGAAAACTGGTCAAATGAACGTCTGTGTACGCATTTATTGCTACCTTTTGAGTATCAATTCATATGAAGCTCACAAAGAGATAAATGTTTCATCGATCAAGACATATCATGATTTGTCAGCGACATAGACAGCAATTAGAGGTTTTGTTGCTTCACCAACTTTGACTAAAATGATTCACAATCATTTACTTATCGTCAGTTGACCTTCATTATCAAATTACGCAATGTCATATTATTTGACTAATCATCAAGCGTTCTGCTATTTGGCAATAGTCGCGAAACTAAGATCATCTGTCCCTTCGAGATTAGTCACTTAAATCAACAACGACTGAATATCGAAGCGACAGATGATCAATGGGCTCTTGTATGTAACCGAGGACAATTCGCTAAGAAGTAAATTAACGAAAGAAGCTGACCCCCCCGAATAATAGAATAAGCAGGAAAACGTATAAAAAAATTAAGTTTGAATAAAACGTTCTAATAATGAGGAATAATAATTACAAACACAATTAAAAGTTATTTCTAATCTAATATTTATTCAGCAAACTCCTTCAAATTAAGAAACGCAATACTTTTGCTAATACATCCCAAATTAGAAACCAGTAAATTGTTCTAGGTCAAACTCGATATCTTCCTACCATCTAATTAACACATAAGTTACATGTTAATAAGATGTTTTCGTTATGAATATATGTAAAGAAATTACGAACTAGATATTAGACAGGTCGACAAGTTTCTCGTGATTTATGAACGAGATAAGTTAATTTTTACGAAACGACCGCTCAAAACTTTTCCCACACATCTTAATAAACTCGTTCTTACACAACATTGTTGTGGATGTTCCAAGTTGATTCAACGGTGAGATCTACGAATATCGCGGAAAAATAATTAAAATCCACCGCATGATCTATTGTTGTTTAATTAATGACAGTACGCGACTTTCTTTCGAAACGGTTTTTTTTTTCGCATCGCCAATTCGAATTGAAATTTCGGAAAACGCGGGGGCGCTTATGGCGGGTTCCCACGAGATCCGTCGTATCGATAAACGGCCCCATATGTCAGGAGTGAGAGTCGATAGGAGCGAAGGCGCGATATTTAAAGTTACCCGACAATGAACGAAGTGCTACACCTATTAGTAAGTTTTCGCCGAGCAGATAGGATTTCTCGTAATTAGAGGCGGTTTATCACGTTCGTAAACCGGTCGTCCGGCGCGACCGGGACAACTCTTCTTCGAAACAATGTCCTTTTATCTCTGTTTTTTTGTTTTCTATTTCCAGTTCCCAAAGTCTGAACGGGAGTTTCGTTTCACCGGTTTAGGCGACGACCCCAACAAAGGTACGTCTTACTTTTGTTCGTCTAGTGTATACGTACGTTTAGGCTTGATCCACATTGCCCACGCTTTATTTTTTTTTTTTTTTGGTATGATTGTTGGGTAGTCACGTAGACTGTATTGAAAGGGTGTATTGATAGACCGAGATATAAGATTATTGAAACGAAAAATTTCTTTGATTTGACCAATGACACTTGACATCTTCAGGGGTGGTGGTATTCTTATCCGCAATATTTTTTTGCCCAACAAAAATTCTCCCGATTAAATGTTTCGTTTGTTATTTTGAAGTGAACTGCTGAAAAGTAAACAAAAGATGTTTCCTTGTGTGTTTCTATTCAAAAATTACTATGAAGTAACATGTAGGAACAAATAAATCAAAATGCAATAATCAACTTTTTTAATCAATCGTTTGCACTCTTTCTTATGGGATAATCTGGCCTTTAAATAGTCCTGGGCAGGAACATAAGATGCAATTTTGCTTCCCTTCAACTGGCTCAGGATTAATCTGAGATAACTCGAGAATTAGTTGTTTATTCGCATCAATAAATAAAATACAAAGTACAATTGTGTCGGAAGATGACTGACTGTTCTATGTCGACCGTTGAATTCGTGCCCATTATTGATTCGATAACATTCAAAATTCAATACAATGGAATTATTCTACTCCCAACAGATAAATTTAATATTAGTACTGCAATTTGATGATTGACTACTTCATTTATATATTCAGTTCGATTTATAACGAAATAAAAGTCGATTTATTCTGCTCACTACAAAGTGAAAAACGTCAACATTGCGAAGGACGGTTTCAAGAAAATTAATTCCTTCGACTTGTGTTTATACAGAGTAACCCACTTTTCAGCTTCTTTGTATAAAAATGAACAAATTTTCTTCTGTACAATTTTTTTTTCGATTCAGTGGAATTTTTCATATATAATTGCTAATTCTGTCATGAGGAATTCTACACCTACGAGATCAATAACGATTCTGATCCTTTGCAAACATTCAATAAGGTACTGCAAAATACGATATGAATTGCTAATTTTCAATACATTGAATTTTTGTCTTCCTATTGGGTTCCAATGTCAATATTTTCTCAGTTTTTATTGTTTTACAGCATTTTATTCGATATTTTCAACTCTATTCAGTTTTTTTGAATAATCCATTCATTTCAGATTATATAAAAGCGAATCTTCATCCAAAAGTTTTTGAAATATTAGAATTTTGTATTTCGAAATTTTATACTAGTTCTTAATTTTCTCGCGGTTTCTGGAACATTTTACAACTAAAGTGGCTCTTGAACAAAATACAGAAATTTGAATAATTCAGTATTCATATGAACGTTGAAACATTACTTTTGAAAAATTGTTCACACAATTTCGGAGATTTAAAAAAAATTTCTGACTCATTCACAAAATTGGTCGATTTTTCGAGTTTTATGTATCGTTTTAAATGTTTCTGACATTTTTATTTTGAATTCATTCTTCGCATTTTTTAGTCCACTAATTATTTTTCGTTAGTTTTGTTTCAGTAATATCAATTTGTGCATCTTATAGTCTTTTTACAATGTTTTGCATTATAATTCCTTCCAAATGCATCCGATTTTCAATGATTGTAATATTTATTTTCATCAACTTTGTTTGAGATGTACTTATTTTACATTTGACAAAATTTGCTACAGCCAAATATGTGGAATAGCGATGGGATCTTCTTTATCATCTCCCATTGCAAATGTAGTAATTGAATATGTTGAAGAAAATATTCTATCTACCATTCCATATAACATACCAATATACAAACGTTTTGTAGATGATATAATACTTTCAATACCAATCAATGAAGAAGGCAATATATTACAAGCATTTAATAATTATCACAATACAATTAAATTTACAATAGAAACGGATAAAAAAAACTATAAACTTTTTAGATCTAGCTCCCAATTATAATAATGATGAAAACAAAATAAATACAACATGGTTTACCAAAAACATAAATTCTGAAGATACGTTATTTTCAATTTATGTGTATCAAAAATTTTTAAGAAGAATATTATTTTTGGTTTAATAGTTAGAGTTAGTGACATTAACTGAACCAACAAAACCCAAAGAACAAATTAATAAAGTAAAAAATATTTTAGTAGAAAACATTTCTTAAATAAATAGCGTTATAGAAGAAAGAATAAACAAAATATATAACAATAATAATGATAATGAATTAAATTCTTCTAATATAAGGTATAGTAGTATATCGTATATTCCGGCATTATCCAAAAAAATAGGTAAAATTCTACGTTAATATAATCTTATTCTAGCAAATAAACCATACAACACTTTAAATAGATTTTTCACTAAATTAAAAGACCTTACAGATGAAAATAAGCAAACGACTGTAGTATACCTACAGAATGTCTTGTATAAATTGTCCAGGACAATATATTGGACAAACAAAACAATATTCACATGAAAGAATTTACAACAATAAATAGTTTTTACGATTAAATAATGAATGTGCAGCTCTTAGTAAACATTCAAACTTTCAGAAACGATTAATCAAAGAGATGATACATATCAAAAATGAAATGATCTGTGTCAATTTTAGAACAGATATTGAAAATTCAAGTATAATTTATAATGGAATATTTTGAAGTTATTGTTAAACAGTAAGCTGTGATCTGTATCTAAGCAAGATTATTAACATCATCAAACTGTCAAACCACACTCAAAATTTGTATAGAAAAAAATTTTTTAATTAAGCGAATACAAGTTTATGATCGTATAACGATCGAAACGTCGTATGAAACGTCCAAATGTTCTTTTATTGTTGACTGCAATTTTGGAAGAAAAATAATATAAATTTTTGTATAATAATTTTTATAATCTTGATGATTTCGGCCTATTTCAGAACGTTTCAAAGGTTTTCCAAAGGTTTTGTGATTCTCGATATGTAGTTTCTAGAATTTTTTGTATTTTCAGTTTTGATTTCTGGTTGGTTCATTAGGTTTTGGAAAAGTTCTTGCGAGGTTAATCTTACTAGAAATCCTGAAATTTAAAAAAGGCATAAATTTGAGCGTAGAAAAATTGACAAGAATTTATACAATTATCGATTTCATTTTTCACATAAAATCTAGCAAACTTTCGTAAAATGTTGAAGGAGTTCCTAAAACTTACGGCGAAAAAATCTCTCAATAAAAAACCAAAAATTCAGGAAAAAGTTTTGCCATTACAATTAAAAATTCTTAATTATTTCGTTTTTGTCAACTGTTGATACTTTTGTGATTCTATATAAAACTTGGAATTTTCAAAGTTCCTAGTCTCGAAGAAGAGTTATTGCCGTTTTTTTTTTTGACAAAATACTCATCAATATAGATATTTCGTTGAACTGTTGATTTTATTTTTATTTGATTCTTTGTTCTTTGTTCGTTCGGAATATTTTTGAAAATGATTTCCAATATTTCATTTCTTGCAATATCGATGTCTCATCTTCAAGGATTTCTTTTAGTTCAGACATTGCCATTTCTTCCGAGTTTTTTGAACTTTTGGACCCTCATTTTTTCTTGCTCTACAGCTTTTGTTGAGTTTGTTTTAATTCTAGTCGAACCTATTTCTGAAGATTTTGCAACGATTCTTGTCCCCCTCATTAGTTCTCAGAATTTCTTCAGATTTTCCATGAACGGCAGCCAAATTGGACAAATGTAAATATGTTTATTATTATACACGATATTCGGTCATCACTCGTAGTAATGTAGTGTAGTAATGTAGTGGCAAAGCGACAGATCACCAAAGACATGCAAGCGACTTGCTGAATCATCTGTCGCCTCGCGACTACTTCTTCGATTTCAGTCCATTTATAATTGAACTTCGCGAATCGACAGTGGCGTATTCACATTTACTACTACTTTCCAAATTACAAAACGGGTGATATCCAAAACCGAACTCCAAGTTTGTGGAAAGAACAAATTGTTTGTTTATTTTGAAATACGATGAAATTGAAAAAGAACTTTTCACGCAAAATGAAATGTGGATCATGTCTCATCGTCAGTCCGAATTTTTCTTTTCTTTCCGCATTACCCAAACGGTATCTCCGACTTTTTCCCAAGTCCGATGGGTCCACGATGGTTGTCGTTTGTTTGTTCGACTTTACCCACGCTTTCTCGCTCGAAAATCTCGAATGAGGAATGCCCGCGTTCGTTGCTATCGCCACCACTGTGACGTTGACAAATGACGCGAGATTGGAATCGGTGAATGGTTCTTTCGCGATTCAGAGACGGACCGGTTTACCGAAATTCCATCGAAAAAGTACAGTTCGATTCCGCGGAATCCCTCGGGAAATTGCGCTCTCGTAGAGAGAAAAATCGGTCGGGTCCGTTCCTGTTCTTTCACTAACTAGCTTGCGGTGAGCGCGCGTTGCTCAATCGGATAAACCTGTCCTGATGGGCAGCCGAGAGCCCATTGTTTTAAATCAATATCCCCTTAACACACCCTTTCTTTCAGACGGAACGACGACTCGTATTCATCTCGCTTTTTTCCCTCTCTTTTTTACCCTCACGCCCACTCAGATGAATATCGCCGATATCTGACAGTTTTTTTTCATCTTTATCATCTGGCAACACATTTTGACATAATTCGTCTCGAGTTTAATTTGTTTCTTTTCCCTCGACGCGAACTGGACGTTAATTGGCTTTTCTTTTCAGATTGAAGCTCACCGATGACCGGGAGGGATAACGTACCGAAAAATGGGCAACGTGCAACAAGGAGTAAATGGGTCGATCGACGGCGTGTTGTATATTCGTGTAAATGCATTTATTTATATCTGTGATAAAGAACAAAAATTGAAATGTTGCCGCCGACACATACACACACAAATACGAGGGTAGTAGTGCTCGACTTACGGACATTTTTGTGCGAGACAAGGATGCAATCTACAAACCGAATACTCGGTTTTAGCCGTTTTAATTGATCGTTTTTTTCGAGATGAATATTTTATTGTTAATTTTTAATTTTCCGAACGAATTAATTGTTGTGTATAAAAAAAATCACCATATCATGAATTTGTGAAATTATATATATATTATTAACTAACGTTTCTTGGGCGAAGTGCCGAATGTACAATAAATTTTATTTGTTTGTAAATAAATATCAATGTGTATAGAAAAATATTATTATAATTGTCCTAATTAAAATAAAAGATCATGGAGAATGAGTCACTTGAAAACCTTCATCCTTTTTCCTTCTTGCCCTGGAAGTATTTAGTAAAATTAGCATGAAATTATCGATTCCTATAAAAATCCTAAAAGAATAAAGTCAATTGAAAAAAGCTTTTTTTTAAATTATATTATATATCTTTCCTATTTACAATTATATATGCATTTTGTTCAAAATATTTACATTCAGTTTAAATTCTAGAAATTTCGAGATTACAAGATCAGATCTTGTAACTGGCCTGGTGGTCGGGAGTTACACTGAGTCTACCTTCACCCACCAGGTCGCGGGTTCGAATCCCGCTTCGGGTTTGGATATTTGTGTGTATCTACGGTGGTTGGGGATATTTATAAAAATTTGGCCAAGATGCACAACGGAGACCGTGTACATGACCTTTTGTTGCGTATAGAGAGGGAAAAAATCAATTCTTGGCTGCCCTATTTGACAAAGTCACCTTAAAAACCTTTGTTGTTAGATCAATTCAGAATTGTTCAAACTGTTTTGTTTCTGGAAGTCTGCAAGAACTTCTCTGTCAGGCGGTCCTCAGGATGCCCTAACCCATGTGCCATTACTTACTGTTGATCTGAGCTATTAATTAAGAACGTCGTTGCTGTTTGCAGTTTTCGAAATAAGAAAAATTGAGTAGGTAAGTAATTCAGCTTAAGAATCTCAAAAGAGAAGGAAAATCTCAATTTTGTATGAAAGAATAAGAAAATTGAAGCAGCGGTTCGTGCTGCTAGAACATCTTTTCACCTCCATCTTTATCCATGTGAACGATTTGTTGTACAAAGTGGGGAAGGAAATTTCGGGATTTTATGATGAGGCTTGTCGCCATCACTATTAACTAAAAGCATGTTAGGGCGAATATCGTCCACCCAAAACGATGCTGTCAGCTTTACCCAACAACGGCTTGGGACAAGTCGCGCTATGGGGCGGAGATATTTTTCTCAAGAAAGTTGGATTATTTATTCAATGCAAAGAAGAAACATTTCTTCGACAATCTAGCTGTTCTTGTTCTACAATTGTCAAAGCTGTTCTCTGCTGAAATTAAAATTTTCATCCCAACCTTGGTTATTGGATATAGGCTTTCCGCGGAGATTACCTAGGACTGCCTCTTTGGACGTGCTTTTTCGTGAAAGAACCTTATTCTTTACATAAAGTCCAATATGGCTCCTAATCATGAATATGTCATCTCAAGAGACGGCTCATAATTTACATTATCGTGTCAAATAAAATCCCTGATAGTGTCATAATGTCTAGTGGACGTTTTGCTTTTGTCGAAAAGAGTAATTTCCATGACTCGGTAACCAGTAGAAACTTTCAGAGAGTAGTTGAAATAAGAGAGAATATCAGTGTGTCTGAAAAATCTCTTGAAACTTCTTCGAGAAGCGCGCCACAATGGTGTGACGTCAAGTCACTACAGCGCGGTGAACCGTCCTATGCGCTCTTGGATATTTGTTTCGATATCGAGTGTTTCGGCCGGATGATGCGTTGATAGTCGCTACATCAAATAAAAATGCAAAAGTAAACACTACTATTTTAGTCTCAATATGATTTCCCATTGAGATTTAATTAATTCGCTTCGATGTCTTCGAACACCGACGGCATTAACGCAGCTGTCCACCATCAACCGAATTTCAGATTTCAGATTACGGCCGTTAAAAATGGCTCACGTGTTTATGGAATATGAGAACACTGTATTGGACAATATTTCGACGGAGACCTTACGCGGTTCAGCGTATTTAATACATCGATAGTCGAGACGGATGCAAAAGCGGCGAACCGCTGCTGTTGTGTACTGACGTCACAACGACTGTTTCCGCTTCGTCGTCGGACGCCTAATCCAAGATTAAATATCTCGTAAACTATAAGGCGTATCATAAAAATTTTTCCATACTAATTTTTCATTCATAATCAGGTTTAGCATAAGGTGAAAATTAGAATAGAATGACATTCTCTATTGAAAAGTCACCTTAGGGTTGCCAGACTCAACTAAACTGGACGATTAAAATAATTACCGGGATATATAGGGAAAATTATAAATTGGTAAAAAAGAGCAACAGAAAAACAAATCGATCATTCAGCCTTCAAATATACTCACCAAAATGGAAGACCGAATGAAAAGCAGAAATGACGGAATTATGATAACGGTACTCCAGTTTGGGACCCAAACGCAAGTGACTCGGATACTATTGCTTATTTCCAGCTGTAATATCAAGGGAAACACTGAATTGAGCTGCATGGCTCTTCCGCGGCGAGAGGAGTTGGGCAATATATCTTTCAAGATTGGGGAGGACCTGTTGATGATCAAGTAAGCTTGAAACTGTCCAAACGAGGTAAAAGTGAGACAGTTTCGGTTTTTTCGGGCACGGAACTAAAATGTTCGTGGACGTGCTGGAAACTGATTATAACACTTTTTTGAAGATTGATATATAGTGTTTATCTAAAAAAGATTGTTCTACTTCAATATAAATTGAACAATACATACATATTACAAACTTCCTGAACAGGAACCAAATGTCTTCATTATGGATAGTCGCTTAGCGTGACCGTTTTTCTCTGATGAGGATTCGCAAGCTTAATCAAGACATCAGTTAAGTACATTCCAATACACCTCGTTGCAAAATCTTTGAAGACCACAATCGAGATGTCAGGAATTCACGCAGTAAAACAGAGTATCGATTTTATATGTATCTATAGACCACCAAAGAGAGATTTTGAGGCGTTTATGAATCCATTGGAAGCGGTCGTAATAGCCAATAATTTGAACTTTCATTTCCGGGGATTTTGGTGTAAATTTCCTACCGGATCAGCCTGGAAAACACGAAATTGAAGAGCTGATGACATCTTTAAACATGCTATCTTCCAGGAGCCCTAACGCATTTTCGAAACATGTATCGATCTTGTTTTCACAGATGTCTCATTCTGGCACTTCAAACATAATAACACTTTAAACTATCACTTATGGGATCACTTCGCGCCAGAAAAACTATGAGTTCGCTTTTAGAAGGCTTCGTACTTCGGTATAAAGTAATTGTTTTGAAAAAAAAAGTTGAGCATCAACTTTTTTCACTGTGAATGGTGAATCCATTATTGAAGTCGCATTTTGTTGACCAAATATGTCTAACTTCAGAATTGGTGAATAACTGATGAACTTGCAGACCCAATTCACTCGATATCTGTTTTAGCCCTTGTACCTCTGCTTCTTCAAAATTTCGATTCAATGCCAAAAAGTAGACTTATTTTATCTTGAACTTGAAAGTCGTATAAAAGACTTTGAAATCAATGAGTCTGCTGTAATTGATACCCTCATTTCATTATATCAAATATATGGAGAATTCTAGAGATGATTGGTGGACTAATTATCTTTCAAATTTGAAATCAGTATTACGAGGAAAAAAAAGTATATTAAAGTTCTAAGAAATGGGACTCCCAAGTGCAAAAAAAACTTTTGATTAAGCTTTGTAGGAGATCCCTTCAACAAAAGACCGTGGGGTATGTATCTCTTACAACAATTGATTTATCGTATATTGTTAATTCACTATTTTCTATAGATAATTCCGAAACTGAAACTGAACTGAACTGCAGAATTAAAAGTGAAGTGAGTTACTTTACTCCTAATAATTCTCTGGATGGCGTATCATTTTCCGAAGAATAAATCGATTCGTTATTCAAATTTGTCAGAAACAGATCGATTTCTTGGCCCGAATCACTTAACTTTGACATTCTATGAAAAAATTTGGAAGTATCATCCTTATTATTTAATAATAATTTGTAATCTTTGTGTATCCTTTCGTATACATGTTACCTATGAACTCGAAATTTGCTTCTCTCTGGTCGTTATTAAAATCTGCACAAATACTTGTAGACGATGCCAAATCGTATATTGGTTGTCTCTCAGTTTTGATAAAATTTTAGTCAATTAATTTTTAGAGTTTACGTGATATTTATTAAAACTCTTGTTTGTTTTCATTGAATCAATTTGGTGCTAAGGAAAAGACATCGGTTGAAGACATATCGAGACAGTTTTTGGTGGTGCAGTACCTTGAAAAGAGCCAAATTGATTAGTTTTCCTTTTCCTTAATTAAATTGGCTTCAAAATAATTTTCATAATAGAAAAATTACTGTCATTCAGGGATCTTCACATTTCAAACGTTCTCTTTCAAAAGGTTCCCCCAAGGATCAATTCTGGGTCCATCTCCATTCTTATGAAACCTAGCTGTCAGATCACTTTCATTTGAATTGAATTTAGGTAATTCAATCTCTATTACTTTTGCAAATGCTTTCATAATTCAAATATTTGGAAATAATCGTAGATCTTTGGAAAGTAACTTACGTCAATTATCAGATATGTCCAATGGGTGGGTCAAAGATATAAAAATGGTGATTTCTGTCAAAAACAACTTCATAACAGTTTCATTGAAAGATACTATCGACATTTTTTTTGAAAAATCCTCTGAAAAGTAAGTCACGGCGGGACCGGGAATCGAACCCGGACCTCCAGCTTTACGCGCTGTTGCTCTACCACTAAGCTACCCCGACTATGACTTATTTTTCAATTTTTGCCGGCTTACTCGTTAATTCTGATAAAAAAAAAAAAAATTGAAAAATAAGTCATAGTCGGGGTAGCTTAGTGGTAGAGCAACAGCGCGTAAAGCTGGAGGTCCGGGTTCGATCCCCGGTCCCGCCGTGACTTACTTTTCAGAGGATTTTTCAAAATTATACCCTATCACCGGGTTGGTGAGAATAACACCTTTGAGATACTATCGACATTAATCAACCCATTATTAGATTCTGTATTATTTTCCGCGCTGTTCCATTCTTCCTCAAAAGGAGTACTTTATTTGATATTGTTAAACAGAATCAGTTTTTTACAATGAAAGTTAATGATGTTTTGGCAAGATAAATGAAATTTGTGCCCGTTTTCCATTGTTGGATTCCTTATAATGTTAATTTTGACCTAAATAATCCATCCAAAAATTCGCTCTTATTTTATTACTAGCCATGATTCATTTACGAGTAATTTAAAAAAATTTGGTTTTATTCATTCTGTTTTTCAGCTTTTGCATTAGAATGTTGGTTTCTACATTCAAATTGCAGGGTTTTAGGTTGGAATTTTCCATTTTTTTTTCGGATTTTCAGAACGGACTTCAGGATTTTAGGGTCGACATTACATTTCTCGGTTTATAGATTCGAAATTTTAGTTTTCAGATTTGTAATGTATTTCTTTTAGGTTGTTTGTTATTTGAGTATTTCAGACGCGAAAATTAATTAATTTTGATGTTTCAGATTTGATTTTTCGAGACTTTTCGATTTTCTGTTCAAATTTGATAATTTCTAGCCCGATTTTCGTTTTTCTTCTGTTCTCAGATTCGAATTTTTTAAACAAAAATCTCGCACCTAAAAACCAAAGTAAATATCTCTTACCTAAGAGTGGAACCCAAATTATGAATAATTAACCTAAAATTGGAATTTGTGAACTCAAAAAATTTTGTGTGTTGAAAGCTAAAATTCGAACTAACACCAAGGAAACTGAAATTTCAAACCTAAAAAGAGACTTAAGTTCGAACCAAAGAATATCTACATACTGAACAAGAAGCGTCACTGTCGGTAATGTAGGAACAAAATCGTATTAACAGATTTTTATGACCATGAGCGAGTTTGGCGAACCTGCGCACTAACAAAACGTTAAACGCACGGACTCAGTAATTTATTCGAATTGATTATCGTTAAGTCAAATAGGATGGAAACAAATCAGACATAAAGTATTGATTTCTGATTAACACAATAAGTTTTGAACGAAGAAGAACCATTAATCTCATGTAACTTTGGAACATATTTCCGTCGTCCCGTTAAATCCGGTCCTGGCAAGTTTTAAAGGTGTTTTAGCGCCATAGTGAAATCTTATTTCTTATTGGTGCAAAATCAGCCGTTTATGTCAATCCGTTCTATTTGGTGAACCTGCGCACTAAAAATTCGATACGAATTTTGCGTGGGAGTGACACTTCTTGTTTAGTATGTAAATATTCTTTGTTCGAACTCCATTTTTAGGGTTCAATTCTTTTCGGTCTTTATAGTTTTTTAGGTTCGATATTTCGGGTGTCATTGTGTGATGTTGAAAAGTTCATTTTTTCCGTTTTTTGTGTTTGTAATTTCATCATTTTATGTTCGAAATAGTGTTTTTTAGTTTTTTCAAGGTTCCATTGAAATTGAATATTGGGTCCTGGTTATTTTTGTCCGACAAAAATACTGTTCCACTATTATACCTATTGGAAGATATCTCCCAGCGAAATTGGAGCTCTTAAAAATTCTTTCCAATGAAAAGAATCCAAACAAAAATGATTCCACATTAGTAAGTGTAAAAACGGTGGGGACAAAAGTTTTAGATAATTTTATTGTGTTCAACTTTTCCATCTAACTTTTTTCGATAGGATGCACCGTTTATCTAAAAAAAAAGCTGTTTCCAGCCCATAAAAATCCACCCAATTGCAATCTTGATAACAATTAGAAGTTCGATTTTTTTCCTCCATCAGAAAAGCTTGTTCAACAGTATTCAGATATCAGATTGTTGTGACGAATCATTCATTTTTCATCATTTTTACGCCTATCCCCACTCGACTAATACTATTGTTAATCCCTTCACTATTTGCTGGTGATATCTTATACTATTCACCTACCTGATGATGTTGATGTTGGTTGATATCCATATACTTATTACTTAATATTTTGTACATATTATTTCATAAGACAGCTGGAATATGGTGATGTCTAAATTCGCAAAAGTCATTTAGGTATACCCCGTACGTACTTTTTAAGACCCAAACATTCTTTCCTCAACTGACAACCTTTCTTAAAATACTACCGTTTCGATATCGCCACATCTGCTCTTATAATTCTGAATAAAAATTGGACGCTCGCTGAGATCGAGACATTGTGCCGTCCGGGATACGGATATTCGGATTCCATCGTACGTCCTTCGAAATTCCAACCGCGATTCCTATTTTATTATTCATATTTCGATAAACATTTTTTATTCCCATCTACCATGATTTGAGTGTAAAGCGCAGTGATTAATGAAAGTCGCGCCTACGTTACGACTGAATTGTAATTAACAAGTTGACGCTCCAGATTTCAACGCTTTAGGTGCGTTATCCGCAGAACGTAATAATTTACGCACTTTATCTTGTCGTTTATGACGGATTGACGGTTGCGTTCCCATACAACTTCAAACACTTTGGCGCTAATGTAAATTAATGAGTGACGGACTTATCGCGTCGTCGTTACTAGTTAATGAGCACCCCTTTCATATACCCAAACCCAATTCCACGAATGTGGAACGGCAAAACGTACATGCGTACGAATTAATTACCGGTAGGCCCCACGAAAAACATAATAAATGTTGAATGACCCAAAACGTAAATTTATAAAAGATAAAATTTAGATACATCTGTAGATAAGCGTGACAGAGGTTATAGTTTGTTGAACAATAAGGTAGTCGGAGATCGGGGGATCCATAAATCGGCGGAAATGGCGGGGTGGACAGTGCTGCCCCCCGCGGGCGGTGGCGGCGGCCGACCGCATGCTGCTACCACTCGTGACTGCCGCGACCCGAACTGGCAGGGGTGGATTCGATTTTTTCCATCGACACGAATACGCTCCAAATTGAGTGACAACGGTGGACCGTTCGCTTTCCGGACGCGAAACAGATAAAATGCCAAATTCCGTCCGAGTATCACAAAGGGATGCCAGTAAATTACGTTGTCAAGCCGTTTAGCCGAGGCAAAGTCATCATTCTTTGTCAGCTTAACTATTATTCTTATGTTAAGTCTTCGGGGGGGACTCTAGCCTGTTGTATGTATTTACACAGGTATTATTGTTGACAAACATTTTCTTAACAGAAATTTCATGGTGGCCTCACGGTTGGACGTCTCCAATTTCACACGGCCGAAATCGATCTCCACTATTTCTAAATACTCTCGTTCTTTAGGCTATTATGCTTTCGTGTCCCCAATTTGGCGAATTATTCTGGGTGGTTTTGCAGTGTTGCCGTTTACGAAATTCATTGCAAAGTAAGGTAGATGAGGGTAATAAGAACTAAGTCACAAAATTGCAATTTCGAATGGAATTTACTGCTTAAGATTATGATTGGCGATAGCTTTTTAATTTCCCAACTTATCGCATTGCGAATTTTCACTGACGATTCTGCGGTGCAAATAATAAAAAATGATTTTTCAGGCGACCACATCAGAAAGTGGTATATATCGCCACGCCTACCTGTCGAAGAAAGTTGACAATTACATGCAACTGTGCGGGAATGTTATTCCCGCACGGTAAAACCAGTTTGATCCGTGCGGGAAAGTGGTGACATCGAAGTGAAACCACGCCAAGTAGATAGAAGTGAATGAAAAGTTTAGTTCGTATATCCCATTGAATATTTATAAGGCTAACGAGTTACCGGAACATATCGTATTATTAACGAAGAGCTTAACTTGATCGATTCGCGTTTATAACATGCGAAGTGAAAAATACCCCTCCAGAAATATTGAACTCATGGAAATTATTGCTGACAAATCTGAAAGGAAGGTACGAAATGACATAAACAAATAAAGTTATCTATTATTCTCTCTACAACGCCATCTAGAAGCAGTAGATTGAATTATTCAGTTCTGTTTGTGTCGAAACGTTCATTGTGTGTTCTGAAAGTAATTATCGTATAATACCATTTTTGTGGTCGTCTGAAAAATATCGTTCATTACTCGTGGAAAGTCAGATTTCATTGCTCGTGTCTAGCCTCACTCGGCTCCGCTTCGCTTCGCCTCGTTCGTCAAACTGACACTCGCATGAAATCATCGACTTTCCGCACTCGTTATGAAATATACTATTCTTTGATCTGAAAGATACAAGTATAGTTTATGTTGAGTGATTTTCAATAGTAGTTGGTATGCATTGACTTACATAAAATTCTGTTGATTCAGAGAAGTAGTTTCAGAATTATTTCAAATCTCTCATCCGTATCTACCTCAAATATATTTGCACGAAGAGGCGTTAGGTTTATATTATGTATTGTGTAATATGGAAAATTACTTATATTACAAATATTTATATCTACATAATACAGAATATCATCAATTCTTAGTTTTCACTTTATACTAAACCTCATTACGAATGAAAAGTTAGTGTGGAAAAATTTTTTTGATACGTCTCATAGTTTCTCTTTAATTAGGCGTCCGACGGCGACGCGAAAACGGTCGTTGTGACGTCACTACACATCAGCAGCAGTTCGCCGCCTTTCCGCTCGTCTTAACTATCGATGTATTAAATACCCTGGATCGCGTCAGGTATGCGTCTAAATTTATCTAATGCATTTCTTATCGGGGTGTTCTCATATTTCATCAAGACGGGAGCTACATGCCGTCAGATGGCGGCAAATATTATTGGAAAGAGTATTTAGATGGGACGGTGATCGTCAAATCTGCAGTTTGGTTGAACGTATGAAACACGTATGAAACAAATATCCACGACCGCATGGGGCGGTTCATCGCAGTGCAGTGAATTGAGGTCACACAACTTTGGCGCGCTTCTGGAAAAATTCAAATAAGGCGGAAACTAAAATTGTCAGAACTTCAATACTACTAAGTCAATTCAGATGAAACAAAAACTCAGATATTTCTGAAGCTACGAGGTACGCGGTCAGAAAGTTTCAAATGATTTTTCAGACCCACCGATATTCTATATTGTATATCAAACAGAAGCAACTATAATATCCTTCCAATTTAAAAATCGGAAGCAGGTATTTATGTGGGCACTTTTTCCATATAACCCCAAAATTTCTGTGTCGATGCTTCCTCAGGTCATTGATAATAAATGTGGTTGAATACTGGATCCACCCGAAATATAGGAATATTATAATCGTTTTTCTCTAGTTTGGATGAGGGGTTAAAAACATTTCAGAATTAATAATGTATAAGTAAAACAGATGAAGAAACTAAAAAACAATATAAGACCCTAAGAAATAAAATAAACCGTGAAGCAAAAAAAACTAAAGAGATGTGGATTGAAAATAACTGCGAAGAAATAGATAATATGATGAAATATAATCAACAGGACAAGGCATATAAACTCATCAAACGATACTTCAATGAAAAAAAGTCACAATGTATACACGTAAAAGACAAAGAGGGAAATTCACTTATAGATGATATAGCGATAGCGAATAGATGGAAAGAATATGTAGAAGAACTATATGGAGAAGAAGAAAACACTGATTTACTCATTGAAAACCTAACCAACGATGACTTTAATTCAAATGCAGATACAAGGATCTTAAAATCAGAATTTGAAGAAGCACTTAAAACAATGAAGAAAAACAAAGCATCAGGCCCAGACAAATTAAACACAGAACTTCTGCAACAGGCAGGGGATGAAATGAAGAACGCTCTGTATGAACTATTATGTAAAATATACGAGACTGGAAAAATTCCGAGAGATTTTGGATGTAGCAGATTAGTTATTCTACCAAAAAACCCAGAGCCAATCAGTGGGAAATATTTTAGGACCTTAAGCTTGATATCGTATGCAGCTAAATTACTGGCAATAATTATAAGCAAAAGGATAAGTAAGAAGATAGAAACTAGATTAGATAATGATCAATATGGTTTCCGGAAAAACAAAGGAACCAGAGAGGCTATTTTAGGTCTAAGAGTAATACTTGAAAAACAAATTGAGAGACAAAAAGTCACTTATATGGCTTTTGTAGACCTAGAAAAAGCATTTGACAGCATAAACTGGACAAGTCTCTTTAAGATTTTGGAAGAAACTGAGATAGATTTTAAATACAGACGTATTCTCTATAAGATTTATGAAGAACAAGAAGCCATTACTAATATTAATACAACAACAGTGACTGCCAAAATCCAAAAAGGTGTGAGACAAGGATGCCCACTGTCACCTGCATTGTTCAATGTATTTATTGAAAAAGCAATAAATGTCATAAAGTTTTATTTAGAACAAAAAGGAATTGGAATAAAAATAGGAGGGGCACTAATAACAATGATTCGTTTCGCGAACGATATAGTCAAGCAACATTAAATGCAATGAATACCAGTGGCGGCTCGCCCGATGCTTCACCTGCGTCATCTAACTTTAGGATAAATTTACATACGTATGCTTCACCTAATCATAATGGCGCGAGCCGCCACTGATGAATACTACGTTCAAAGAATATAGTTTGAAAATAAATACAACCAAGACCAAAACCCTAGTATGCTATAAGAAAAACATACCATCTACAAATATATCATTAGAAAACAAAGAAATTACCCAAGTAGAATGTTTCAAATACCTAGGTAGCATTATGACAGAAGATGGGAAATCAATTACAGAAATCAGAAGCAGGATAGGTCAAGCAAAGAATATATTTCTCAAAAAGAGAAAATTACTTACATCAAAAAATATGAATATAGTAACAAAGAAACGGCTCATAAAAACATACGTCTGGAGTGTAGCATTATACGGAAGTGAGACTTGGACAATTAATAAGAAAGAAAAAGATATGTTAGAAGCTTTCGAGATGTGGTGTTGGAGAAAGATGCAGAGAATAAGCTGGATTGAGAGAAGATCAAATGAAGACATCCTGAGGACAATAGATGAAAAACGAACATTGATAGACATTATAAAGAGAAGGAGATGGCAGATGATAGGACACACGTTAAGGCATGGGAATGAACTGCATAGTATAATAATCGAAGGAATGATAGAGGGTACAAGATCAAGAGGAAGACCTAGAACGAGATACATTAGTCAAATAATGCAAGATGGGAGCCACTTCCTACAGGGAACTTAAAAATATAGCAAACAATAGAGAAAAATGGAGAAGTCATTTATTGTACAGTATTTTGTTAAAAACCAATCTACCGATTGAAAAAAAAAAAAAAAGTAAAACAGAAATATAATTCCATTTCACCATGTGTACATTCAAATTGAAATTTTACATATGCGATGTAAAGGGGTTGCGCATATTTTGACGTTTTCGAAAATTTCAAATGAAAAAGTTCATTTCATATTAGCGTTACTTTACACAAAATTTGATGACACAAAGAAATTTATTTTTGAACGCTCTTGCATATACTTTGTTATTTTCGTCTGACCTCTTTTGTTACACTAATAATTTTGGTACATTTTTCTTGTTTTACTTATATCTTGGGATATTGAGTCATCTCGGTGATAAAGATCAAAAAATCGAAAAACAATAGATTTTATTAAGTTTAATTTTATGGAGTTCGTCATCACTCAGAACTTTGTTTTATTGACACGGTTTCAATAAACTAGACATAATTTTTTCCGATTTTCTTTGAATCAAACCAAGTCCCAGGAAACCTATTCACTGCTGAAATGCCATCAGCCTGAATCCTGAATTCCTAATAATGTCTTTCACGAGACTGAAATTATAATATCTTGAAAAGTTAGGTAGTAATGTAGGAGAACCTACAGGTCTAGATGATTCAAAAAACAAAAATCTATTTTCTTCTTGGTTGTAGGACAATTTCTTTCAACAGCAATTGACCCATAAATTACATAATTTTTGAGTTTACAAAATTACCTCCCAAAAAGTCAGTAAATAAGATTATTCGAGATGAAAAGAGACTCAACGCGATAAATCGGCAAGCAAGACACATAAATCATAAGCAATGAGATACTCGAAAGCAGCATCAATTGGCATCATTGAATGTGATGTTAGAGACGTAGGAATCGATAATAAATGTCAGGAGGGGCTACGGCAAAACAATGGTGGTACACTTTCTCCATCCGGCGCCCCCCGAGGGGGAACAAAACCGATCGATCCTACCTGGAGCGCGCGTGGGCTCGATATCTTCGGTAACACTGTCATTAATTCGACCACTTGTCCGCACAATTAAAATATATAATCGCATTCGGACAATTTATACCTCAATTCGTATCATCTTGAATCGGCGACGAATTAAATAAATGGCCAATCGGTTATCTTCTTACCAGATGAGGAATATAAAGGAATTATATATAGCGAGTAAGGTACTGAGGAAGCGTTGATTCTATATGCATGCCCGAGTCATTAAACATTTCCTTTTTGGCTTTTCATATACTTTTGTTACTCTTGTTCAATTAAACGACGACATCAGAATTCTGAAAATATTTGAGTCGAAGGGAAATGAAGATAGAGATATGTACTATGAATGGAACTGAACATGACACTTCGAGAAATAAGCAATAAAAGAGTGGGATCTATTGAACAGAAGAAAAATTTACAATATACACAAAAGGAAAAAGAAATCTTCGAGAATTTTCTGACAATATTAGAGAATTTTCGTGCGTTTTCCAAATATCTCAAAAATTATCCATTGACCTCCCGAATGTTCCAATGCATTTCTTGAATACCAATCTCCAAGAAATTTCTGCAGATGGTTTAGTTCTACAAGAAAGATTTTGAGGAAAATAAGCAATGAAATTGCCCAACTCTCCATAGAAACTCGAAGATATTCATATCAAAACAAATTGAAGAAAACCAGGAAAAATGAATATGAAATTGCCATAATCGGAATATCGTTTTCATACTTTTATAAAAAATTCGAGATTTATGTTTTGCAAACACTTCAATATATAATACTTATGGAACGTTTGAAGACTTTCTTTATCTCCATAAACTTCCATGACATAGGTTTCACAATGTAGTTTGAAAGAGTCATTTCTGGATCTACGCATGAAAATCTAAGGGGCGTTGCATGACCATTCGGTCTATAGTCCACCTATATTGACAGATACCTGCAGCTCATCTGAGCATTTGAGCCCACAATATGAAAAAGTTAGGGAAAAGTTAAAACGGCCCAAAGAACAGCATGTGCTTCAGCCAATCAAAATGCTTCAGCGGAAGCCTAAATCAACTGGTCGATAATAGAGAATATCATCAATTTTTAATTTTCACCTTATGCTTAACCTCATTATGATTAAAAATTTTGTGTGGAAAAATTTTTATGATACGCCTTATAATTTCCGAGATATTTCATCTTTAATTAGGCGTCTGACGAACAAGCGGAAACGGTCGTTATGACGTCATTACACAACAGCAGCGGTTCGCCGCTTTTGGGTCCGCCTCAACTATCGATGCATTAAATATGCTGGACCTAGGGATGCAAACGATAAATCGATGTTTGTCAAACATCGATATATCGTTCATGAACATCGATGTTAACATCGATGTTTTAATGGACGATACATCGTCGATACATCGTGCATATTAGTCAAAAATATCGACATCGTTCCTTAATCTGTTTGAGAACATCTGCGTGTTCCAAAAGTTTTTAACACTACTAATACCAAACGAATAATAACAAAAAAATAGTCTTCCAAGTCATTAATGCATAAGACAACGTTTCCTGAAGAAATAATATGGAGAATATTCGGAGATCAAGAAACCACTAGCAATAACTTTCGATACCGTGGAACATTCCTGGCCACCTTCACTATCCTTTAATCCTGGATTCAAAGTTTATGCATTTCAACGAATCCGCGTGATCAAAATAAAGCTACTTAAATGAATAAACGCAGGAACACGAATCACCTGATCGACAAGCACCTCAGATGAATATAATAAAAGTGATTCTGAATTTGACATAAGTATGGAAAAATCATGAACAGTTAAACCATAAAACCGTTAAAATTATATCAAACATCAATAATTAAAAGAAATAAATGTTTTTTAATAACAAAATATTGTTTTGATAATCAAGAAATAAATAATCTACATCTATAAAGAACTACAGATCTGAACACTTTAAAGATATGGTTTTTCGAATAGATATTATTTCAAAGTGAAAAACATCGGTAAAACATCGATATATCGTTCTTTTTCAATGTTATTTTTTAACATCGATATTTTTTAACCAAGCATCGATGTCTAGAAATATCGATGTTTTTCAAAACGATGTTGCATCCCTAGCTGGACTGCGTCAGATCTCCGTCGAACTTCGTCTAAGAGCGCAGAGGGCGGTTCACCGCAATGTAGTGAATTGACGTCACACGACTGTGGTGCGCTTCCCGAAAAATTCAAATAATGTGGAAACTATAATTGTCATAACTTCAATACTACTAACTCAATTCAGGTGAAACAAAAACTGATATATTTCTGAAGCTACAAGCTACGCGGTCAGAAAGTTTCAAAAGATTTTCAAACCCACTGATATTCTCCATTTTACGAAAATGGTAGCGAGGAGAATTGAGTGAGGAGCTGTATGTCTTTTGCATTATGGTTATAGTTCTTGTTCTTGCTGTTATCTCTTCCAGTTTGATCTACCTCTTTTCCTCTTTATATGAGAGTGGCTTTTCACTTTGAAACAAAACAAAATAAGTTTATCCAATAATCCAACTAACAATGTAACAACGAAAGTCCAATATACAAGGGGGTGATATGGGTTTCACCCTCCCCCCCTCCCCGAAAATATTTTTTTTTTCTCAATTGTTAGTTGTACAATGTTACAGACGAGTACCTGGATGATCGAGCTTCGCTCGTTTGGCTCTTGTCCTTCATTTGTATATAACCTCTACAAAATAATAATTATGGAAGAATGCAACGAGAAATAGTACCTACAGCTTCTTAGTTGAAAAATTTTGGGGACGCTACTGCTTTCAACCGCCATCTTTCATTCTTATCTGACTTCACTCCAAGGACCTTTTGACGCTGTGGTGAAATTCTTTTCCTCTTGACGGTGGATACTTCGCCGAACACACCCCATCCACCACGACGCGCAGAGATCTGCCAACAAGAAAATTCTCTATCCAGGAGCAAAGATGTTCTGGCAGTCCGAAGGAAATGAGCTTTTTCAACAGCGCATCGTGCCAGACGCGATCGAATGCTTTCGAGATATCCAGAGCAACCGCTCTAGATTCCCGTGGTTCTCCATTGCAATTTTCTCCACAACTCCACTGCTCAAACATCTGACTGATATGAGGGCATGGTCCGAGTTGCCTAATGGAGCTAGCACTTCATATTTGTGTTCATCAAGCTGTGATGTTAGAAAGAGGTCTAAGGTATTTGCGAAATGCCCGAGTTGGTCCGGGATGCGAGTTGGATCTCCGCCAGTCGTCCAGCCTCATCTGTCCTGTTCGAGGATTTTAACCAAGATGAATTGTGGACATTGAAATCACCCAAAATTCCAATTTCTGCTGACGGATAGTTGGTTTGAATCCAATCAACTTTGTCTGGAAGAATGCCGCAGGTTGATTGTCACTTGGAGAACGGTAGATGCCACATATGAATTTGATGTTTCTTTGGATGTACGTTTTAAACCATATGACGTCAAATGTGTCATGTCTTCGGTGAGGTTAGAGTCAGTCGAGCAGTCAAAATTGTGGAATTGGGGGACCAGAGATTTTGAAACCCATCCTGCTTTTATTGTGTGACAAGTTATAATGAGTTCATATGAATATTACTTTTGGGGCATATTTCTATGTCTCAAGGGGGTTGTAAAATGAAAAACACGTTCTTCGCTAAGCAAGTGGTTAGAAAGTACAGAACTAAAAACTTCCTACTGCAAAATATGTCAGTGAATTCTACTCTCATCAGCATCTGTATTATTAGGTCAATTATGCTTCCAGAAAAACATCAGCAATGAGATATTGTTTTATTGATTTCTCGCAAAGATTATAAATTACTCAACTAATTATGAACTAATATGCATATTATTTGAATAGGCAAATCAAATAACAACGTAGTAGGTACATTACTTTGTTATTTAAGTGACTACGAAAAACAGTATCGATGCCGACCTCCGGTTTGAACTACTATCATTTGACCTACGAGCGGTCCGGTTCCCGGTCCGGTTCGGTTTTCTTGAGCGATGCGCGGACAATTATACGAAAGAAACAAAGTGATGTCGCAGTGCTGTGTTTTATTCTCCCTATTGTTTCATTGTTTGTGTGCTCGTGAGAGGCTTGGCGGGGGCCGTCGTGATTTATGGGGGCACGCGGGGAATGCAGCCGGCGCCATCGGGGGCGCCTCCAAAGAGTCCCCCGTCCCCCAGTAGTCCCCCGGCACGTTTATTCGTCCGTGTACCGACGATGATGGCCACTTACGGAATTTCTATTGTTTCAACGACAAATAACGAAAACGATATATCGGTCGAATAACGCACCCTTTGTTCGTCGATCGAAGAAACTGTTCCGTTACATTTGTTATGTAAATTTCCTGGAAATATTTGGGAAATTTATTTGGTCGTGCTCGTGCACAAGGACCACCGTGGGGAGCGGCGAACTCGAAATGGAGTGTTGACACGATTTTGTCATTTTTAACACGAAATACTTAATCTGTACTATTTTGTTCTTCGTATGGCACGCCACAACGGTCGTAAAACCGCGCCGCCCTTCGTTTTCGTGTCGCGTGAATTACGGGAAAACGTTCGATTTCCACGGAAACGCCCCCACCCCCGAAAATTATAAAGACGTTTCACCTAAACACCCTCGGGGTTCTTTCGAGAAATACATATTTATGAGAGGGGAGCTGCTGGGACAAGAATTTCACTCTAAAAAATGCGCCCCCCCGCAGCCGATGCGCCCCCGGGTTCGGCGTCGTCCGTCGCTCGTGAGTAAGTCGTAAAACGAAAAAATGTCAATGCGCGCATAATTCACCAAATTAAGATTTAGAATACGTCCGATATATATTATAACAAACACTGTCTGTAAACACAACAGGTTATCAATTGTGGATAGCCGAGCGCACTTCGGGGGGTCGATCGTAAACCCGAAAGAACGACTTACCTGTCGTGGTTCATAATTATTTAACTTTTTCATGAATGCGTGTACCGGGGCTCGACCTGTACGTAATTAATTATACTACACGATCAAATTAAAATTATGACTTTGTTAATCATATTATCACGTCCGAAGATTGCGTTTCGTATCCGGTCGTATCGTATCGCATGGGCGAGTTTTAAATCTTTCTTCTCTTCGGAGATTGACACACGTCGATGCGCAGATGTGCGACTTTTGAATGATCATCTACCGAATCATTAACGGCGACAATTCATCATTCGTTTACGTAAACGCGTTACATTAATCATTCGCTGTTTAATTAAAACCCACGAGCGATAGACAAAATGAATATCTCTGTGAAAATCAAACGAGGCTTGCCAATACTTCAGGATCCATTAGCAGTTGCTGTTTCGAAGAATACTTCTTAATATCAATTAAAAAATTATTATTCACAATTCTCAGACAGAACAGCAGAGTCTGACAAAACAGGAGATAATCTGGTGGATGCGACAGTATACACTTACCCAATGCGGTAAGTGCGAAGATAGTTGATATTATAGGAAGCAACTTTAAGAATCAGAAGTCTATGGGACATAAAGTGCTGATTTGAAGATCGAACTAAGATGGCGATGGAACGAGAACTCTTTTGTTCCCTTACGTGATTCAGTAATTTTTTCAATTATTATAACATAAATACCTTTTCGTTGACTGTACCAAATGACTAATGAGTAAGGAAATCTTGGGTTATCAGTCTGGTTAAATACAAATTAGAAGACTCTTCTTTCTTTTCCTCGAGCTTTCGGAATTAGTTTATTCCATCCTCAGGAGAAGCTACAATTGTGGTAGGAAAAGAAATCGCTTATTAACAATGAAAGAATACCTACAAAATTGAGATCAGTACAATTTTAGATGTTATGTGTAACAATTATCGTTAGAACGTTTTCGAAATCGATACGATCAAAAATTTAACTTTAGAATCGAGGTTGTCAAATATTCTGAATTTTGTAGTTCAAGCTACTATGTGAAAATTTTTTTTATAAATTAAAGTTTTCTTCTTTTATCAATTTCAATCAAATAACTCAACACAAGAGTAATATCAGAACAGGAAAGAATTTTTGTGCTTTAACACAACATACCATTTCGACTGGTCATTTTCCAAATTTCAATGAAACAAATGTTTTGGACAATGAATCTGATTATAGAAACGTATTATCTTAGAGATGATCAGGATAGCACAATCAGACAATTCCATGAATTCCAGGACTGACATTTCTTCTTTGAGTAACTGGTATTCATTATTGATTGAAATTGCTAAAAGAAGAACTCTCAATTTTTAAAAAAAATTTTCACATAGTAGCTTGAACTACAAGATTCAGAATATTTGACAACATCGATTCTAAAGTCAAATTTTTGATCGTATCGATTTCAAAAATGTTCTAAAGATAATTGTTACACATAACATCTAAAATTGTACTAATCTCAATTTTGTAAGTATTCTTTCATTGTTAATAAGCGATTTCTTTTGCTACCACAATTGTAGCTTCTCCTGAGGAGGGAATAAACTAATTCCGAAAGCTCCAGAAAAGAAAGAAGAGTCTTCTAATTTGTATTTAACCAGACTGATAACCCAAGATTTCCTTACTCACTAATTAAAACACACATATATAAATAAATCTTTCTTGATGTATTTACCTTTTTGTATATATTTTTATTCTTTTCTGATGTATTTGATTATAAATGGTTAATAGAGAGATTCAGTAATTCAAACAATATATTATCGACGTTTCAGGTTGAACCCTTTTTCAAGATATGACAATTTAAATATTTGACAAACGTTGTTATAACAAGTTTTCTCAGTAACAATAATCTGACAAACGAAAACAAAAAGATGGAAACTTGATATGAATTGTTTTTTCAGAATAAGGTTGAGTATATTTTATTCAAATTTCGAATATCTGTTCTGTCATTAATTGCGTCAGAGTTTCTTTTGATATGAATCATTTCAAGGAATTGCCTTGCTTTTCTATTTTTTTCGTAATCTAGAATTTTCACTGTGTTAAAATCAAATGTTTGTTCATGTTTATGTAATGCTCTTTGTACTTTAGAGTATTTATGACCTTTTATTCTCTCTTTCAATTTTCGTTTTGTCTGTCTAATATAAACTCCGTTACAATCTTTACATGAAATTTGGTATATATTTTTTAGTGTTTCCGATTTCAATTTCGTAAAGACCTGTTTCATTTGAACGTGTGGTTTATGTGCTATTTTGAAATTTGGATAACGTTTGAAAATGTTGGTAATTTTTTCAGAAAGGTTTTGTATGTATGGGATTGGAATATATGTTGAATTCCCTTCTTTTTTCTTGGTATTTGTATTTAACGTGTTCTATAGTTTGTGTATGTCCTTTCAGGATTTTGTTTACGAATGATGTGGGATAATTATTTTTTAAAAGTAATGATTTTATGGAGTGTAGAATAGTGAGTCGGTGAATTTTCACAACGACAGATTTTCCAACATTTCGAAAAAACCAAAAATTTTTAAAAAATAATCCACAACTAATAGTTACCAGAGCAAACAAAGGAAATTCAACCGTGATCTACATATAATGAAAAAATGAACAACTTTCTGAAAGACACATCCACTTACAAACAAATAAAAAGGGACCTCACGAATACTTTACAGAAAGAAAATAACGCGATCATAAAAGAATGGAAAAAATTAAATTATATATCGCCAGAAATAGCAAAATCATTATACATTCATGGCAGTTTACCACCAAAAATTTATGGATTACCAAAAATTCATAAAAACAACATACCTCTTAGACTCATTGTTTCATATTAACAATCTCTTTTCTACAGGCTATCAAAACATTTATCCAAGATTCTTTCTAACATCATAAACAAAAATCAATATTACACAAAAAAATTTTTCACACTCAAAAACGAACTCGACAAATTAATTATTCCTTCAAATCATAAAATCTTCTCATTAGACGTCACATCATTATACACAAACATTTCCACATCTGTAATACCAAATATAATTGAATAAAATTAGCAATCAATCTCAACACACACTTTTATTCCAGAAAAAGATTTCATTGAAACAGTTCAATTAACTTTAGGATCATGTTATTTTCAATTCGGTAAAAATTTTTATCAACAAACATTTGGTGTGGCAATGGGATCCCCATTTCTAGCACCATAGCTCAACTTGTAATGGAAAATTTGGAAGAAAAAAGACTGAAAAATCATATAAATGATATAACCATTTTCAATTGATGATTACCTTATAATCACTTCTGAAGATAAAATACAAACGATATTAAATAATCTCAATAATTTCCATGAGAAAATTAAATTCACTCTCGAAACTGAATCGAAAAATTGCTTAAATTTCTTGGATATGACCATTATTAGAGACGAAAATAAACTCACAACAAAATGGTTTAGGAAGGAAACTAATACGAATAGAATTCTCGATTTTAACACAACGCATCACATAAAAAAAGCCATCATAATAAACTATAGAGACAGAGCAATCAAACTAACCCCACCAATTCACAGACCCACTATTCTACGCTCCATAAAATCATTACTTTCAAAAAATAATTATTCCATATCATTCATAAATAAAATCGTGAAAGAACGTATACACAAACTATACAACACGTTAAATACAAATACCGAGAAAAAAGAAGAAAATTCAACAAATATTCCAATCCCATACATACGGAGCCTTTCTGAAATAATTACCAACATTTTCAAACCTTATCCAAATTTCAAAATAGCACATAAACCACACATTCAAATAAAACAATTTTTTACGAAATTAAAATCTGAAACACTAAAAAATGATAAATCAAACATCGTATACCAAATTTCATGTAAAGATTGTAACGGAGTTTGTATTGGACAGACAAAACAAAAATTGAAAGAGGGAATAAAAGGTCATAAATACTCTCAAGTACAAACAGCATTACATAAACATGAACAAACATTAAAACATACATTTGATTTGAACACAGTGAAAATTCTAGATTACGAAGAAAACAGAAAAGCAAGGGAATTTCTCGAAATGATTCACATCAAAAGAAACTCTGACGCAATTCATGACAGAACAGATATTCGAAAATTGAATCAAATATATTCAACCTTATTCTGAACAAACAATTCATATCAAGTCTCCATCTTTTTGTTTTCGTTTGTCAGATTATTGTTACTAAGAAAACTTGTTATAACAACGTTTGTCAAATATTTAAATTGTCATATATTGAAGAAGGATTCAACTTAATTACTGAATTTCTTTATTGACCCTTTATAATCAAATACATCAGAAAAGAATAAAAATATATAAATAATAACATATTTGTGTAGATTTTGGGTGATTATGAATATTTCATTGACTCATTTTCTTGAGTTTTCTTGGTCAAAACTTATCGATTACCGATACCGAAATCAGCGATATTAACTACCGAATACATTATACGGTACCGATAAACGCTAGGTATACCAGCATTACTTCAACAGTATTTTGGTTAATAAAAAGGTAATATGAACCCGCGAATTATCGAGTTTTCGACGTCGTTCAACGTTGATAAGCTTTTTAACAACGAACGACCGATTTTAACTTAATATCATAATAAATTCAACATATGTGAACACAATTTTTACGGCAGCAACACAGATAATGACCAGTCGGATTACCTTATAAAAGCTTTTAGGGAACCGTTTAATGATTTGTTCCAAAACTATTAAAATTAACAACGCGAATTTATCGCATCCGTTCTCGGAAAGTCTCTACCTGAAAATTCGTCAGGACCGATGCGAATTATTCGGAAATTTCGGAATTTTATCGAAACCGAGTCGGTTTTGCGTCCGCGACATGTTACCTACAGACTTAAAATATGCGACCGCGGTTCAGTTTTTTCTTTATCGACGTCTTCAACATTATTCGTAGATCTTTTACAACCACTTTGCCGAAGAAAACCCATGTTAGGGTCTATCTTATCGTTTCTACTTTTGGTTTTAAAGACGGTCGTCATTCTTCTTTCTTAAATTAATTGCCGCATAAAGTCCGTCTACGACGATTCACGAAAAACGACGTTCGGAACAGGTAAGAAAAACTCGTAAAAATAACCAGAACGGCGAGAAATGCGATTCGGGGAAATCGAGGGAAACGCGTCGAAAAATCTGCGTGGCCGATGTTATAGCACTAATGGGCCCAATAAACGTCCGGCGGCCTTTTTTCGACGTCGTACAAATTTTACGACGCAACGATTCTCGCCTTTGTTCGGACTATTTAACATGGCGCCAAGACAATAAAAAGACTGTTAAAATTCGTCCCGGAATTTCCGAAAACTTCTTCGAAAATTCCGCGGTTTTTCGGGGGCGGGCGGGCGGTGGGTATTAATGAACGGAAAGCGGGCCCCATATATTAACGCGAACGGACGCACACGTATGTAAAAAGCGTTCCCCAAAAGTCGCCTAATTGATGTGTCGTTTTTGTTTTGCTTAATACGAGGCCCGGACATGGTTTGCCCATTAAAACGTCCGGTATATCGGGGTCCGATCTGTGCTGGATGGATGATGGGACGCGAGACAAATGAAGCGCGCCAACCCCGAAACTTTTCGACACGAACGATACGACATCGTTAGATTTCGATTATTTTCAATTTCGCCCCGTGATCGATCAAAAAACCGACGATAACGACTATCTTCCCACCTGACTCGGCGTCGAAATCGTCGACGAGCCAAAAAGGAAAAAAATGAAAAATGCTTCTGGCGGCTTCGCGGCTCGTTACTCGATTTTCATGAGAGAAAAGAGAGTCGATCCGGCGTCCTATAATTAACAAATTCGAGTCACTTACCAGGCGACAAATGAAAAATGAATCCAGCGCAACGTCTTGAAAGATGTAAACAACGCATATTTTACTCACGTCGTCATTAGTGGATTGTCGAATTTATAACCCCATCTGTTAAACACTGTCACTTTGAGTAACGATGCCTGGAACAGACCCGCAATCCATGTCGAAACACTAAATAATCTGGATTTGGAACAACTTTCGAATTTTCAAAATGCTTCTATTACCTACACTGTTACATTTCTCATTTCAACACCATGTTCAGTAAAAGTCGTTCTTTCTCGAAATAATTTTCTTCCTAAAACCTAATCCATCAATCGTAAGGCATGATTCGAGATGTAAGATGATGCATAGATTCATTCTGCATCATACTAATTAATTATTTTTTAATGATGTCATTCGAGACTTATCTTCCTCTGACTTCAATAAACTAATAAAACTAATTAATCCAGTTTTTTATTTTCATCATTTTCTTATTGGAATTTATTCTCTATGTCTAGACTCAGAGAAGGCCGGTCCAGACTAGAATATTATGACACTCGAGGCTATAACACCGACTTTCTTTTCAGTGAGAAGAAGGGAGGTGAGCTTTTGCTGAATTCGTCACCACTTTAGCACCCCTAAATCGTCATCTGCAGTATGCGTTTGTTGATATTATTATCAAGTCGACCAAAAAGAATGTCTTTCTAGATCTAGACGAAAGAAGCGCACTCTAACACTGAGCGTCGCTTACCGACTAATAAATTGTTATCAAATTGTTTAATTATTTGCGAAGTGCCAGGTGGTCGAAAAAATTGTAGCATTGCATACTATGATATCATAAAAAGTTGAAGCAAGGAGATTATCATTTGCTCCAATGTTTCCGTAGTCGACTCTGAAGCTCTTTTAAATTTACCTACTCTTATTCATCCTTTTGTTCATTCAAAGGAAAAAATCCTATCACGGTACCAATTAATAAGTATATATGTAGTACTTCTCTTGAATTTTCGTTTTCTTAATTACATCTAGTGATGAGTAGCTAAATTTACTCGCAGACAATATTAATTAATGAACTCAAACTTGACGAAATTTATGAAAATATAAAAATAATAATAGCAATAATAGTGGGGTATTAATGAGAAAAAGAAAAGAATAAATTCAACGAACCTGTAACCAAACAAGTTGAAACCATGAAAGAAAACTTTAAACGAAAAATGAGAGCAGAAAAGGAAACTAACTGATGAGATGAAGCAATGGCTGGACAGATACTAAAAGAAGTAGAAACAGAAACAACGCTGACGAATCGTGGAAATGGTTGTTGCACGCTAATTTAAAAGTAGAAACCGAAGCTCTAATCACAGCATGTCAGGAACAAGCGATTGCGACGAACTATATGAAGACAAGGATCATGAAATCTAGCAGACTCTGCCCGATACATCAGGAAACCATGCATCGTATAGTCTCAGAATGTCCGATCCAGGCAAAAAAACAATACCTGAACCTACACAATTCTTACTTATTAACGTATCCATTCCATCGGACACAAAAAGAACTGAAAAACGATTGAAATATAAAGACCTGCAAATTGAAATACAGAGACAGTGGAACCTTAAGACGAGTGTGGTACCAGTAATAATTGGAGCGGCAGGACTAATATCCAAAAAAACATGCGAGGCAATCGAAGAATTGTCAGGAAATCATAATCCCTTCATTCTCCAGAGGTCAGTCATCTTGAGCCCTGCACATATCGTCAGGAAAGTCTTGTGCAATCAAATGGGAAAAGTTTAATGAAACTAGTTCACCCTAGGTACACGGTGTTCTAGATAGTTATCTTGTAATTTACCATTGTTAGAATGTGATTATCATCAATAAAAGAATAAAAATAATAAGAATAATAGTAATAACAATAATAATAATAATCATGACATCATAAGTCATCTTCTTTATATGGATGATATAAAATTGTTCGCAAACTCTGTTTCGAAGTTCACTAATGATATTGGGATGGAATTTGGACTAGAGAAATATGCTCAGATCGAAATAGAAAGAGGGAAAGTGATAAATACCCAACCAGTTGTGTGCACGATTGGTCAAATTTCAATAGATGCCCTAGATAAAGAGGAACATTACAAATATCTTGGCTTGGAACAATACTTCAATACCAATCATGGAAACATCAAGAAAGAAGTAACAATGAAATACAAAACTAGATTGAAGAAGATATTGAGAAGTGGATTGAACAGCAGAAATTTGATTACAGCCATAAACACCTATTGCGTTCCTGTCGTCACCTACTCTATGGGCCTTATCAAATGGACAGAAACCGATGTTAAGGTCTCGACAGAATCACAAGAATTATGATGACCAAGTTCAGAAGACATAACAAGAATTCGAGTGTTGAGAGGCTATATCTACCGAAAAGGAACGGAGGCAGGGGACTGATTAACATCGAAGGGCAATGGGTACCACATAACATCAAACTACAAAACTATTTCAAAAAAGTGAAACAGCGAGACCCTATATTAAAGATGATTCTGGAAGCAGACAAAGACTATACGCCCTTAAACCTGGCAGAAGAGCATACAATAAGGGAGCCTCCAAACCGAATAAAAGAGAGAGAAGCGGCATGGAAAGCTAAAGAACTCCATGGAAGATATGCGGCCGAATTAGAAAAAACCAAGACATTAGAAAGCACAAGATATCTAGTAAACGGCAAACTGTTTCCTGAGACAGAGGGATTTCTTTGTGCAATTCAAGATCAGGTGATTGCTACTAACAAGCGCGAAGTAGAAGCCCAACCATACTACAATTTTGAACCACCACCTGTACTAGACAATAGCAAATCGAAGCTTTATTGGAACAGAACCCTGCAAACAGAAGCGTTTGTCAGAAACAATAGACCTGACATCATCTACATTAATAAAGAAAAAAACAGGATACCTTATTGATGCAGCACACCCTGCAGATCATAACTTGGAGCAGAAAGAAGCTGAGAAGATTAGCAAATATCTACCATTGGCAGGAGAAATGAAGATCCTGTATAATCTTGACAAAGTAGATATCATGCCCATCATCATCAGCGCCAATGGTCTCGCCAGCAAGCAGACTACGAAAAAGGCGTGGGAAGTCGGTATACCGCGAAGTGTCATCTTCAAGGCTCAACAAAGCACAGTCATCCAAACATGCTGCATAGTACGAAAAGTGCTCAACGCTCCATAGTGGAACTATATTTGAAATGTAATTATTTTCTAGTTCTTACTCAATGTAAAACTCCTTTGAAATTCAATAAATAAAAATGATAATAATAATAATAACCTGTGGCAATTTTGAAGAACAAACACTTTAGACACTATTAGAAGCGCACTATCTTGACTGATCAGGCAGTGCACGATGTCTGACGTGACCTTGTCCTGGGAGGTGAAAGAGCTAAGAAAACTACCTGCAGAAAGTTTGCCGTTTCAAATGTGAACAACCTAGTCTAAAACCGGGCTGGTAAGGTCTCTAAATATCGAGACCTTCAAGCACAACTGCAAAGACAGTGGCAAAATAGTAGATTCAAGACTGTGACAGTCATCTCAGGCTCAACTGGTATCATTCCAAAACAACTTCTATTAAACATCAGGGAATTTGGACTCAGCGAGCATCTTCATAAAAATAACAGAAATGGGTACTGCTTGCCACAGCGAGGATTATCAGGAAGTTTCTGGGGCAAAATGAAAATGAACTCCACTAAAACCATCGGCATGAAGAGCGCCGCCATCGGTACCATTGCAACTGGCCTAATAACTAGAAAAGGTAACTGGTTCAAGCTTTCGCCCACGTTCACTATAACACTGTTTTTCGTCGGGTGTAATGGCCATCGTCTGTTGAAATTGACTTCCTAACGTTTACCTGCACTCGTGACAATGTTCTTCAGCAGTGACTGACAGTTTTAATGAGCAAGCGAAACGTTAGGAAGCAATTTCAACTGACGACGGCCATTGCACCCGACGAAAAACAGTGCGATAACTTAGAAAGTGTCCCAAAGAATTAATACCTTCGATATTTAATATCTGGGATATTCGAAAGATCCCCTTTGAGAGAATGTGAAGGCCGTAAGGCTTGGAATCGTATACTAATGATAATGTCTATTTTAAAATATCTATTCCTATCTATGTCTATATTTTATTTATGTCTATATTGTTTGTTCCGTTTGTTTGATCTGAAGATTTGTCTATTATAGAAATACTGTTCGTTTATTTTAAGTTTGTTTGTTTTGGTCTATTTTGGATATTTCGAGTTTTTATTTTGATTCTGATTCCACTGTCTATAGTGGAAGTGCCATATAACTCTTTCGCCTTTAATTCATCTGCCTACCCTGAAGATATTTCATTTTTCATTCCAACTTTGGTTTGTCTTGTTTTGGAAATGTGTCTCGTTTATTTTGTATTTGTTTCAACCATTTTTGAAGGTATCGCGTTTCTATATTATGTGTTCTGCGTGAAAAGACGTTTTTATTTTTTTTGATTCCGCTGTATGTTTTGGAGATGGTTTTAATTCGTCTGTCGACTTTGGAGGTACTACGTATTCAGTTTTTTTTGAATGCGTTGCACACGGTGGTAATGTTTGCACAGAAGCACCATATGGGAAAGCTCGGTGAAATTTCTATTCTGACTAGAAAAGAAAATGAAACAAACTGTGTTTGATACTAATCATCATATGGAATCTGTAGAAATTGTTCATTTCAATAGACAAATGAAGATTCGTCTTGAATTTTTGAAAGACTGCTTGAAATTTTCCTGGAAAAATGAAGGGAGTATGGTAGTTCCATGGATTTTCTCGATTTTACGTAAAGTTCATGGAAGTTTCAAGGATTCTGTCTAATCAATCTCAATTCAAAGTACGATATTTGGGAAATTACTTCCATTGATATTCTGGAATTTCAGATAACCTTATCAACAAATTTCTGACACCATCTCAGATTAGCAAAAATGTTGCAGAGGATTCCAAAGATTCACCAAGAGAAAAATTCGAAAATGTTAATGAATTTTGGTAGTATCTTTCACTACGATATTTTAAGAAATGGTCCATGTTATTTTGGCTGTTATTTATTCAAAGGTAACCGGAAAATGACTATTAGTCTGGCCAAATAGTATATTTAAATAATTCCACTTAATTAAATTAAAATAGGCTACATGTTTCGACCCTCTCGATTGGATGAAAGGACATCCAGGGTCATCTTCAGTCTGTAAACAAACAATTGTTGAAAGTCAGTGCGTGAATACACAGGAATGCGTCCTACTTTTCAAATAGATATAATTACAAGAAATTCTTGACTTTTCTGTTACAATTAAATTAAAATTAAAAAAATTATCAAATTTTTTTATTTCCCAAATTTTTAGCTCCTTCCCAAATTATATACATTTTCCATTACAATTTCTGGAATATTTCTTGAAAAGTTCTACAAAATAAATGTGAGAAATGAAATTTAAATTTTTGACAATTCTCTTTAACGCTGAAATTTTACGTCGTTGCCAAGCTTCACAGCAATTTTTCAAAAAGACCAAGCGGAAATCACATTTGAAAACACAAAATGGGAGTAAATAGAAAAAATGTTTTTCTCCAACCGTCAAAAAATGTTGACATTTTTGTAAAACATTCAGATGCAAAAGCCAACAATCCTCTTACCGTACAAAAATTTGCTTGTACTCTTAATCCTAGGACTGAAAGTACATAATTGCATTTGAGCTCTCTAATTGAAATTTGAAATTTTGTGTCCTACAAACTTAGTAAAACAAACTAATTGGTCAACTATATATAGATATTTATTTGTTATTTATAGTGATATTGAATGTACAATTGGAACAATTATTGCCAAACTTCAAAGCACCACTGAAATTATCAATAACAATTTTTGAGCAATTTTTGAATAATTAAACTTATCTTAATTTTGACTTGGTTGGAGAAAAAATAGTATATATCATACGGGCTAAAAGTGCCTATTTTTACTCGCAATTTTGCATTCTCTCGGAGGCATTGCACTCCGCCTCGTACCTGCAAATATTGCTCGTAAAAAAATATGCACTTTTAATCCTTATAATATAATAAACTATTTTTTGAATCAGAATAGCTCGAAATTTATTCCAGATAGCGACACGAAACTTTTTCATCCTGAAGAAAATATTGAATGGCATCTTTCTTATAGGAATTTTAAAATATGCTATTCATAAATTTTGAGAAAAAAATTGTAAATCTCAAAAACTCACGATTGCTCTGAATATTTTATGCATAGCATGGCCCCTCAACAGTTGACGTTCCTGAATTTTCGCTAAAAGATTCATATCTTCTTTCACTATGACCGCCTTGTCGATGAAGGGGCGCTAAACCAAGTCAGAACATAAGAATGCCACAAAGTTTTTACCATTTTCTAATATAACTCAGCTTCTTTAAGTTTGACACCATTTAATTGCTATCAAATAGGGCTACGATCACCTCGCTTACTATTCCTGTCTAAAATGAACCGTTTCTGAGATTTTGAAACCTTCTGAAAGTACTGTTTTTCGATAAGTAATAACTCGACTGCTAATAATTCCACCGCTTTCGATCTTTCAACAAATGTTACATTATAATTTCATGAACAATTGCTTTTGCCACTGATTTCAGCTATAACCTACCGATTTCAAGAAAATCTATTCGGTGCATTTAATTTATGCATTCTTATAGATCAATCAAGGCGCATAAATTCAAACTTATACAAGTTTTCTGAAAATTGGTATATTTTTTGATGCATTTCATTTGTCGAGAATCAATTCCTCAAACTTTTGCTCATTTAAAACTACCTCAGAAGAATATAAAAGCAATAGAACACATATTTATATTGAAAAAGAAAAATCATTTCATATAATTTCAAATTATTAACGCAATTGATGTGATTGAAAATAGAGAATGGTCGAAAATAAATATGCTTTCCTACCCATTTTCTGTTTCCAACCATCTGTATTCACATTCTCTGGTTCTGTATTGTTAGAATAGTGTTACTGGATAGAGCCTATTATATAGGGTTTTTTAACTTGAGACATACAAATTACTCGAAAAGGAAAAGAAAATGTTTGAGACAAAAATTGTAAGATTTCAAGGGGAAAATTAGATGACGACTTTGAATTTGGCCTTGAAGCCCGCTTTCAAGGACTAATGAAGGTCAACTTGGATTTTTTAAATGGTAACCCCTATTTTTTCTACGGATTCGCAATCTGCTTGTGGAGAGTTACGATTTCTTCATGGGAAAAGTTTTCTTAAAAATATCTACTTTTCTCGGTAGAGGGCGCCAGATTTTAGGAAGGTTTGTCGTTGAATTTGTTTGGAGGGAGTCATACTTTCCCCGAGTATACTGCGCTCTTATTCTAAATGAACAGGAATCATTAGATTGAAAAGTTCGGGATTTTTTCGAAAGATTTTCATTATGTCCCTTTGAACTCCCACACATTGCATTGATAACAAAGCGTTTGTCAAGAAAATTTTGAAATGGCATTTGTTTATGGGGGTTTTACGGGGCAAGTATGAGTCCTCCCAACAAATTTAAGACCAAATCTTTCTGAAATTTTGCGCCCTCTAGCGGAAAAACTAGACACTTTAAAAAAACTTCTACCATAAAAAAGCGTAACTTTTCGCGCAGATTGCGAATCCGTAGAGAAACATAGGGGTTCCCATTTGAAAAATTCAGGTTGACCTTCATTCGACTTTGAAAACGAGGTTCCAGGTCAAATTCAAGCTTGTCATCCAAGTTTTCCCTCGAAACCTTAAAATTTTTGTCTCAAACATTTTCTTCGATATTGCGCATGTCTCAAGTTAAAACACTCACCCCGTAGTGTCTATGAATATTTGAACGATAAAACAATATTGTAATATGCATAATTATTTTATTTATTTTTGTTTTTTTTTGACCGACTTGTCCAATATTGTTCAATACTATCTTTCTATACCAATAAATATTATTATTATTATTTTCATTATTTATTTTATTTATCAACGAAAAATGGAAGAGATTTGGCTATTAAACTGTATGCCTGCGTATGGTTGTATTAATAATCTTTCCTCATTATAAAATTTGGCGAGTTCATTTAATAAAAAAAGATGTACGAACACATAACAAAGTCAGTTTTCGACCACATGGTCTTAACCATTTGGTAATTCAGTCCTCGACCACCATAGTTTTTTGATAATAAAATACTTTGAAGTGAAAATTATATTTTTATATTCTATAAATTTCAATAATGAAGAGCAAACAAATCCGAAATATACGAAAGATGATGAAATCGGGATACATCACTATGTTTTTTTTTATATTATTCCCGCATCTATACTAGATCGTTACTGATTGCAATCTACTTGAATTTTTTTACGAATCATTGTGTGTACAAGTGACTTGTTACCTTGTCTATGGGAAGCTAAGAATTCAATATTCTAAAAATTGATAATCTTATTGTCTTAATACTATCGATTTGGCGTATTGACCCTAGTTGCCGTAGAAACCCATCGAAATTGGTCCAGCCTGTACAGTATTCGAGATGGAGGTACAGACGTTTCAGTAGATCGAACCGAAATCGCAGATGATAAAACTTATATCAAGTTGGCCCTAATATTTGTCGAGATGTTGTGAACAATCACTGCAGTGCCACCATACGTAACAGAACCTAAATACTTCTAAACTCGATTCAGACGATAAAAATGGAACTCGACTGTCTCCTCTCCTTGGACCGAAAATAGAATTAGATTAATAACTAATTCTGTGATCTCGAACGTTTCTCTGGCTATGCCAAAGCCACTTAACAAAGCTCAGTGCCGTTTAAGATGATAAACGGCTCACAAATTGCTACACGCAAAGATACAAGCGTCACTGACGATAATCAGCAAATGCAATGATTTGTATTCGGGATAATTTCCGCTTGCGACCAGAATGACGTAACCGATACCCTTGCCATTGACGAACGAAGAATATGTTCGAAGAACGGCAGATTTGGAATGATACATGCAGATCTAGGAGCCTAATAATTCAGTTCAAACATGGGGCGCAGAATGTTTACATGCATATTGATATCTATCGCACATCTACACGTATAATTTCCTAGGACATACATATTTATGAAACCGGTGCCGGCCCCGTCGAGCAGATTTACAGGGACGCACTTGATCCGTTTTTCCGCATTCCACGATTCAGCGGGTGGAGGGTATGGCCGTGTCCAAAAAACGTTGTTCCTCTCGAAGATGCAACTAGCCGGAAGAGTGTTTGACGTGTACAATACGCAGATGACAGCGAAAAAAGCGAAATTTTTGGGAGCCGTGGCTGGGCCGGGGTCCGCGGACGGAGACATCCGCTACTTCCATAGCTCACCGAGCGCGTACCTCATAATTCTGTCACCACACGAACTCTACTCGGCCGTTTATACAAATGTTTCAATCCGCCACGCTGCGGGAAAAAGGCTGACAAAAAACGGACAAGAATTTTACTGGTTCAAAACCCCCGGAAAATACGCCACAGCACATGTTCCTCTACTAAAACAAAAAATAAAACGTGAACAGAAAAAAAAAACGACGAACCGTGTACGACTTAAGGAATTGTTCCAGCTCGACATCCACACGTATAAATTTCACCCTGGCAGCTGACTGCGAGATGTCTTAATTTATGTGGGGCAATTAAAATAAAAAGATGACGTTGCGCGTCCTCGTTCCTCGCGGAAAAGCCGTTCAGTGGCGGAACACCGTAACGATATTTGACTGAAAAATTTTCTGTGGGTTTTCATCGTACCATCAGCATCATCAGTATCTAATATGACCTTATCGGTAAATTACGGGAGGGGGTTTAATGTGCCTCTCACTGACATACTTTGAGGCATTGGACTTTTTACCCCAGATTTCATCTGTAAAATATCCTAGATTTCCCTAGACAAGAATTGGGGCATCGACGCCGATCCCGTTCAGGGAGATTTTGTAGTTGGAGACTAAAAAACAAAGGCCGTCACTTTCTTCGCCTTCGATTTTTCTGATTAGTCCCTTCGTCCAAAGTCCATTTTCCATGAGGGTAACCTAAAACAAGGGTGTTGTATACATTACTACAAGATGTCGATGTATTTTCACACACTTCTTATCATTATGGCTTTGGACAAATTTCCCTAAATTTTGTTCTTCAGACACATTTTCCTTGTTGGACTAAAATTTTCCAAGATCTGAGGATATTTTGGCAGATCTGGCAACACTGGCTTTAGTTGGATCAGCGTGCGTGGGCGCTTGAAAGAGAGACGAGATTTACAATATCTGGAACTACATGAATAGTGCAAAAAAGAAATGTCTATTTAAAATCCAATTATAGAAATAGTATTGTTTTTAAAATCAACGTATTCCTAATCATGTGTCGCTGTTTTGCGTTTCGTAAATTTTTCATTGAAATGTCTTGAGGACGGTACATTTTCATAACTGAGTGAATTTTTCGTTGCTTGTTATACTTACTATTTATGTTCATCTTCTCTTTGTTTTGACTTTCAATACAATCGGATTTTGTGATTCTTCTTTCTATTTAATAAAAGTGTGACATCAAAACCTACACAGAGATATTGCATGCTCCACTGAAGCAAAATGGTGTTGTTTACTTGTTTGGGATAATAAAATGCTTATGAAAAGACTTGTTAAGAAGAGCAATCTTCCGGAGTGTGATAATCACCGTTAAGTTCCTATTTTTTTAATTCTATTTCTTATTTTCAATTTAAATCACGAGAGAAAATTTCATAGTTTAAGTTACAAAAATGGGATTTGAATAATTTAGTGACAGTTGAAAGCACCTCAAAATTTTGCTCCAGAATATATTTTTCCGTTTAGTAATTTTAGGAATGAGGAAAATTTTTGCCTTTTTCATAAGAAAGGAGGGACAAACTTTTCAAATGCTTTGTAATTTTTTCGATCCACCAGAAATTTCTTTCAAATTGGTATAACAATCTATATGGAGAGCCCCAGACTTTCAGAAAATAGCCAAAGAATATCATCAAGGAAATGTGGCTTGAAATCTATCTTCGTATTCATTTCCTAAGAATTTGTAGATTTTTAGAGATTTTTGTTAAATTTTTTGTTCATTCATCGACGGATGAGGCTGAAGTGGAACAGTACATTGACAGGAAGCTCTCATATCAAGAGTCTTGATAGAGAAGATTCAAATAAGAAAATCATAAATCAGAAATAATCATTTGGACTGAACGAGCACTTACTGTTGTGTAACTGAAGTGAACAGAAAGCTTTAAATTATTTGAAAATGCATTTAGATTAGAGTTGGTATTCTGATGGTCAAAGTGTTTAGTAATAACCTGATCGGTTAATTGACCTATCACTGGTCAAATTCCGCAGTTCTGTCTAAAAAGAAACTATGGTCTGAGTTGAGTTACTTGTTCTTTATGAGCTGTTGAGTTGATTTGCGATGACGTACCAATTTTATCTTGACTCCGCATTTCTTTTTAGGTTGTGACAGTTTGTCACTAGCATATGGATGATGACTTGTCCAGTGATGACGAGTATTCGGACCGCTCTGTGACTTTTTTGTTGGTGGACAACGCAGTTGGTGTGACTACTGCAGTCAAAAGGTCGTCAACTCTGCTTTATATGCCAAATGCAAGCTTGTTTTTAATTCCATTTACTTCAATCAGAAAATCCGCTTCGTGTCAGTAGGTGGAAATTAAGTTCCTAAAAGGTGAGACTAAGCACCTTCCAGAGTTACTTCGAGAATTCGAGGCTAGGAACTCCTTACTTATGAGGAATAACAGTCTTCTTCTGGAATACGCTCAACTCCTCAAGAAAAAAATAGCATATTTGGAAAGCAAAGGAAGACAAGATGGTACAAGATGAAAAGAGCGCAGCTAATTTTTGATCTTGCGCAGACTCCAACTAAGGTCAACATACCTAGCTAAAAACAAATGAAAAAAACCTATTACTGTCAGAACTATTCCACCTACACCTGGTACTTCTGGGAGCATAAACAATATCAGAGGAGATAGCTAACAAACAGCGGGAAGCAACTTGGAAACCCTTTCTTTCAGAGAGTACCCAAAATGAAGTGGATGTACTTAGAAAAAGTATTGGATACGGATATATAAATCGGGACTATCAAAGAAAACCTTAAAAAATCTAAAGTATCATGAGAATGTTAAGTTATCTTTCTCCAGGGTGTAGTGGGCGTCGTTCCTTGGAAATACTTCCGGATGTGTCACTGGTGCTAGTGGCTCACCCATACAGGACGAACGGAAGAGGATTTGGAGAACGGAAGCCATGCCATGCCCGTCAAAGTTACAGAAAACATATATTGCTCTAAGACAGAAAGTAAGTGCCCCTGGATCACCAATGTAGAATCTGGCTAAACATCTTGTATCATTGCTGAAATCCCGCATCGGATACAGTAGCAGCTTCCTCAAGGATTCGAAACATTTCGACAACAAAATCCAGGACCTAAAAATCAACCCAATCGACATCCTGAACAACTTTGATATTGAGTCCCTCTCCACTAAGCTGCTGTTCACGGATTGCCTGGAATTAGTTTCGCGGATTTTCATTGAGAACGTCACGAGATTATTCCACCTCTGAATGACATCAACATACTTCCAGTGGAATAGAAGATTTTACGAACAATCAGATAATGTCTTCATCGGAAGCCCACTACGTGCAGTGATCACAAATCTTCATATGGAATATTTCGTACAAAATGCTATCAACTATTCTCCAGAAAAAGCAATGATCTGGTTACGATATGTAGATGATGGCTCCATAGTATGGAGCCACGGAAGGAAAAAATGGTACAGTTTCTCCATCATTTGAACACCCGGACATTAATATCAAGTTTACCATGAACCGTTTGCCCTTCCTGGACGTTCGGGTGGAAAGAAGACGGATGACGCTCGGCCACAGCGTAACCGGAGCCAACACCTACAGATACTTGCATGTTTTATAAAATCACCATCCTAGCCAGAAACAGAGTTGAACAAGCCCTAAAAATCTATGAACCCAGCAGTCTCCAGAAGGAACTCAACCACCTTGAAGAGGTATTACATGAAAATGGATATAACAAGAATGTAATTGACAGAGCCATAAGACCCTCAAGAGCGAGGAAAAACTCGGGCGGAACACAAAATCATATCTTCCTTTTATTTCCCAAATGATGAAGTGCAGGAAGCAATGGAGACATACAAAGACCGGAAAATTTTGAAACAAGGAGGTAACGTTGGAAACTCAGCCAGGTTTGGAGTTTTGTGCTGAGGAACACAAGAACAGTTTCATCAAACAATGACGACACCGTTATAAAAACTGAAGCCGAAACAACGACATCAATAACCAGAAGAAACACCACGGTACCAGAACTCCGACATAAATGCATCGTTAGTCTGCAGAGTGCATCGAAGAAAAAGCTCGCCACTCGCGCCAGCGAAACGTCAGGAAGTGATTCCCAACAACTGCGGACACTAAACCCGAAAAACGTGGGTTTACCATCAAACGACGGCCATGAAAGCATAAACCAGATCATGAGAATATTGATGTGAGAAAACTCAATACGAAAGCATATAATTCCTTGTTTAGCATCGGCACTGCTTCTGAAGGAGCTTATTAACTCATGACAAGAGAAACATTTTGACCAGAAGGGGTTCCAACCTCAAGTATGAAGAAAGAAAGATTTCGAGTAAGGATCCTGACAAATATGTACCAAAAATTTCAAATCAATATAAGTATAGTTCACCTAAAGATTTTAATTTTTTATGGTCTACTCTAATTTTCAGAGCCAAAAGATTATGATATCTTAGATGTCGCGGAGCTTTGGCAAAGTCAAGAACAGCTGATACACTATGTACTGCAGAGATACACCCAGCTTACCAGTTTCTGGCGTCCATCATTATTTTGAAAACTGGATTGTTAGATCAGACATGAACAATTTAAGTCTGCAGTATGTTTTTGAATGTTGCGCTGTGCAGCTGTTGTAAATTTGAATTCCAGATTGATTATTGTTTTTATTTACAGGTCAAGTAATCACATCTTTGGTAACACTGATATATTTCTTGTAAATTTAGAATCTTACTTGTGCTCATTCGTTTTGATAGTTGGAGACTTCAATGTGAACTTTTTCAGACCAGGTGATCTCTTTTCATGCTTCTAGTGATTCTCACTCTTCTTCCTTGACTTAGTTACTGTTGAATGTAGGCTCTCTAGTATTCAACTTCCTTCTTGACATTTTTTTGCTTCTGTCAACACATCTACAAGTTATCTATTTATAAGTAAGATCGTATAAGCCACTGACCTGGGTTCAAATGTTAGAGTTTTTAGATCGCACAAGTGCCTCTGGCATGACCTCACGACTTGTATATTATATGTATAGCCGAGACCAACGGCTTTACGTGCCTTCCGAAGCACGATGGCATTGTTAAAGTAAGTTGGAATTTACCGGGATTCGAACCCGGATTTTCTGGGTAGTAGGCCAGTACTACGCCTGTTGAGCTATCAACGCCTATTATTAATTATTATTCTATCTAGTTCTGATATGGCGCAAGTATTAGGGTCTATGTGAGGCTTGAACTGATCCTTACAGTTTCACTACTGTTGGACAAACTCCTGCATCTCCTATTCTGCAGAAGACTCTATTTGAAGTGATAGGTACTGGTTATAAGGGATTTTTTATATTCCCAGAAATAAATAAGTCCCATATTTAAAGAAGCCTCAAGACATGGTCGTGTCCATGTTTTTCATGAAAGTGAAATTGTTCTGCCATATGGTTTGAAAGCTTATTGTTTGAAGAAACGAGGACATTACTTTCGACATGTCACAGCAAACAGTTAATCATATTTTCTGAAAGTTTACATATTGTGAATGTCATAGACTATGGCTGATAATACTTAATTTTATAGCAAATTTTTCAATTCTTTCTTGTGGGGTTAATGATATATTTCAGTAACATGGTCGGATGTTATCAAAAATTTCTACATCTTCAGTAACTTAGGGTATACCGGAAGTTTGTATGAGGAGAGAGAATGAAACGAGAGGATTGAAGTTGAATTGTATAACTTCATATACTTTGCCAAGAAAAAGCAATCATAAGGTAGTAAAAATGAAATGAAATTAGGACATGAAGAAAACTCTGAATATTTTGCGGAGAACGTAATCCTATCACTTCTATCTGAAAGATTAAACAATTTTTTTAGAGAATTCAATAAATTGCTTATCTTAAATCTTGAAAACGTAAAGTGTGAGTTGAAATAAAAAAGTGCCGAAACTAATTTGGTAAATTTGAGAAAGGAAATTATGAAAGCCTCTCTAACATGAATTGACCCACAGTCGCGTTAAAAAACTTTGACCGCCACTGTTTAACCGAAGATGAATTTGCTTGTTTGCGGTTAGTTGTCTTGCTTCTTGGCGATTAATTCCGGGTGTCAAATGAAAATAGGTTCGGTGTAGGTCTTTTTGCCAACACGGAGATTTATCGGATGCAGTTGCAACAATAAACTAGATATTTAATCATAATTTGTATCGAACGGTTACGTTTTGTGCTGTTTAGCGACTGTGTTCAGCGACCGACTGATTTATTACCATTTTATCCGGAATTTATTACCTTCGAAATGGATTTTTTCAGTTTTTCACGGTCTATCAAAATGACGCTATCGATTCGTTTCTTTTTCTAACTATACACAGAATTTTGAATGAATGGGGAGGAAAAAAACGGAATGGACGATTTTCCGTTCCGTTGGTTTTTATCGGACCCTTCGAATAAGTACATGAGACTTTGTATTTGAAATTTAAAACAGTTTAGTTAATCGGGTTGTACATGACATGCCAACTGCCATAAATTCACTCCACTCGCGTTATCTTGGACGTTATCGTGTTGGCGAATCTGCATTCGTTCCTTCCGGTTGATGTATACAGTACGTCGAAGCTCGCGTACTTAATTAGATGTCCCCCTTGCATGTCCCCACACTTCGGCGCATCTCAATCAATTCAAAATACTTCCCGGTCCCGGTGGTGAATATCTGGAATCGCTCGAATGCCACAGCAAACCCCCAGCTCTTCATTCAAAAGCGAGGGAGAGGATATATCTATTCTTTTTTTCGGTGTCAATCAAGATTAATAATATGAGTAACTCGTCCTCGAGGGTTCGAAAAGTCTTTTATCATTCTCTCAATTTTTAAAATTTTTTTTCATTGCTGTAACTTCATCTTTCGCACAGTTAAGGCCGATTCTCATTGGAGCAGGCACTGGCACGGCACGGTCTCGGCAAACAATTAAAATATGATTTATGTGTTAATTAATAAAGTATCCATTTTCAACCAATCGTTGTCAGAATTGGTTAATTCTTTTTCCGAATAAATAAGAATTTCAGTTACCTTTCTTCCGAGATATTCTTCTATATGTTTCAGTATTTTAAATGAGCTGTGTAGCACATGTATCGACAAATATCTGTGGAAAAAATATATACAAATTGAAAGTGGATGCCCTATTTAACACTTTAATTGCTTGCCGAGACAGTGCCCTGCCCGTGCCTGCCCCAGTGAGAATCGGCCTTTAAGGTTTCTGCTTGAAACGAATGTTCTCCCAAGATGAACCTATACGGTATTGCAGATGGTTGAGTGACCGCACTTTTTGCTCATAAACATAGTACTTCAATTTTCATTGTTATTTAGCATTTAGAATGAATGAATATGTAATCCAATAAAAAAAATTTCTCTTCGTAAGAGGGCGCAATAGGAAAACCGAAACTCATTGGCGGTTTTTGTTAACTGAAGAAACACACCAAAAACTCAATAATCGATGATCAAATGTGTGTGAAAATTGACAATTGGCAGTTGACACTTTTTTCGTGGTGCAACAACCGAAAACTTGTCAAACTTCTATCAGACTCTTCTTTCGCAGTATTCTTCGTCTACGTATTCAGTTTTTTTTTATAGTCAACTTCATAGTGAAAGTATTGAATGCTCAGCTTTCCTTGTTTCCCTATACAAAACATTAAACTGTTGATGCATTTGTGATGAGACCTAGGTCTCCGAACATATTTTTTCAAGTGATACATCCTGCAGCAGAAAAGAATCTATTCAATATAAAAAAGGTAGAAAAACTAAACCGGCACACGAAAATAAAAGCCGACCTACCTATCCATAAATTTCTTGAAGCAATCAATCTTCAGAATTCGTTTTACTTGCCAAATTCTAGGTAAATTCAAAAAACGCCCAAAATCGATTGTTGCCCACGTATTGGCATGGTCAAATATGAATTTGGTACCACTGTCTTGCTTGAATGCTTTTGCCTGTCATGTAGTGCCAGGGCATGTTCAACGATCGAGATGGCAACGGTTCATATTAAGTTAAGGAAAAACTCCCCGCATTAAGGGACACTAAGTTCAATGAGAAAATACTTGAATGGGCTGCAAATTCGGAAATAGGAAAAATGGACTTGCATAAGATAGTTTGGTTGCAAAACTGCTGGAATTTTTAGAAAACATGGTTTACTTATTGAATCTAAAATTAAACTTTATCATTCTCATTCTGAGTATTTTTCTAACTGTAACGAAAAACACGGTGAATGATTTCATCAAGGTAAGAAAATCATGAAGGATATAGGTGGGATGTGAGTATAACGGCAGGACATTGCTTGGAGCTAAAGAGAAAAACAATGAGGGCAATAGAAAAGGAAAGAGAAATTCACTGCATAAATCATTTGGAGCCAAAAATATTCGATATATTGCTTCTCGCATCTTTCTCGAAATATTCTACGATGTACAGGTGAAGCGCATTCAAGATAAATTCAGCGCATCTAAATACATTCTTCTTGTCTGTCGCTCTACTCTAGGCAGTGCGGTGGCGGTTGTGGTTTGAGGGTTAGTGATACGATTGACACTCCACCGCAACAACTCGCCTTTCTGGTGCATTCGTGGAGCAGTTCCTCCATCGCGGTCCTAATCTGGTCGGTTCAACGCATAGCTGGTCTTCCCCACGGTCTCTGCCCGTTCACGTTTTTTGGACTACAATAGAGGTATCACAGCGCCTCACCAAAGAAGGTAAGGATTTAGGATTGTCAGGTTGTCAGACTGTCAGTGAGAAATCAGCTTTTGATCGGCTTGGTGATGTATAGGTTTTCTCTATAAATTTCATTTTATTATCGAATAGGGTGGTAGAGAGAATATTTCACCAGAAAATCATGGATTTTTTGTCTGTGAACACTTTGCTTGCCTCTACCCAGCATGCGTATAAGTCAGCACAATGTACGACGACTGCAATTCATCACTTTTTTAGGTTTGTTTATAGCAGTTTGGATGAGAGCCGTTGAATGGTTGGTCTTTTTTTTTTGATCTGACTGCTGCGTTCGAGGTCCAGTTTTTCGAAGTTATTTTGGGCAAGTGCTACTTCTTATGTTTCAGGGGTATAATGCATGATTGTCTCGAGTCATACTTGAGAGATAGGATTTCGCGTGTTCTGGTTGGAGAGGCATGTTCTGAAGAGTATGTTGGTGACGAAGGTGTTCTACAGGGGTCCGTGCTTGGGCCTCTTATATTTTTACTTTTTGTTAATGAACTGCCTTCTCTAATTGATGCTTATGCTCAAACCTGTGATGAACTTTATTGTAAGATGGAGAGGGTTACTGTTTTGTTTGATGGATGGTGTTCTCGTAAAGGCTTGATATTGAACAACAACAAAACAGTCATTATGAAGTTTTGTTTGAAACCGAACAGTCTTATGGCAAGAACAAGCTTAGGTGATGATGTAACATGCTATGCATCACAGCTTCTCGGCGATATTGTATCCGGCCCCGTTGCTCTATGAGCTTCGAGATGTTTAATTGCAGCTCAAACTCTATCTTTCTAGATGTTTGGATCAAAATCTGTCTTCATTGAGACTCGAAAGATGAATCTGCAAAAAGAGACCGTCAGTATTCCTTCAAAGTTTCAGAAATTGTTATCCTTTCTGTGAGCATTCTAGTGATGTTTTATGATGGTTATGCAAATGGTCGTTACGTTCTTGTCTGCATTAATCCTGGATTTGAGCAGGTCTTATGTTAAAGCTTCTCGCATCTGCTCCTAGTACCTTCATTCCGCGACTTTCTTCAACAAGGGTGAAAGTCTCATCTTTCATTCAGTGGTGTCACTTATGAACACTTGTGACCGATCTGGTTGAAATAACGGAGGATGGAAGCATAGCTTTCGCTTGACTCTAAAATGGATCAGAAGTTCCCATCCGGATATTTAAGTCATTTCGTAGGCTCCAATTTTGCTGCAGCACCGGGTAAACCTGGATCAGTCTACAGGTTGTAATCTTCGTTGCTTGCAAGTTATTCTTGTTCTTTAAGCTGAATCGTTGCAATTAAAACCTAGTCATCACGACCGTAGTCTTCTCCAGGAAGTATTTTGAAAATTCGATAATTTTATTTCTGATTTTATAGAATATGTCACGTTTTGAAAACGATAGATTCTGAGTCAACAATTATTTTATCTGGTAACTTTCTTCTATTCAAAAGTTTGGAGAAGGTGTTGCAGATGACACTTTTGTTCGTGAGGATTTTTCTTTGTTTCGCCTTGAGAGTCGAACATTAGGACCCACTTTGGCCAGTTTCTATTTTGACTGAGGGACGGGTAAGAATTAATGGTACTATTTCCAAAAGATTTCTCGTTTTGCTGGAAATTGCCACCCATATTCATCTCCGACTGCTTATGGAGATATCGGATTGGAAAATTCATTTTTGGGATAAGCTAAGTTCTTATACGTCACACCTACATCGTCATTCATCTCGAATATCAGGTAAAACCTTCGTAGTTTTCAATTGATTGTCAATTTTTCTTTTCTGTTCCGTTTACGACGTTTATTTGGTACAGGTTTTGAGTGGTGGTTATGTTTGGATCTTGAGTTATGGTTTACAGTTGAGGACTGGATTTGGACCAGTCAGTATGCTGACTAATGTCGGCTATTGTTGAAGTTTGTACTGTTTCGTTTAATTTTGAAATTGTTCTCTTCGCCCAAGTTTTTAGAAGTAAATATTTTGACTTCTACGACCTCCTTCTTTTTGAAATGGCGCAACGACTTATGTGGCAATAATTAAAATTCTTTTGAATCACATTGACTGGTTTGTTTGAAATTGTTTTTGAAGGGAAATATGTTGATCGACGGCAGAAGCCAAGTGGAAGGTTTCAAGGGGTTCAACCGTCCCAAATATTCAATATACATATTATGTATTAAAATTATGTTTGAAACAACGAAATCATGAGAAGCGAGAGCTTAGGGGTAGGGCACCCAGGCACGTTCCCCAACAGCCTGTCATTCAGTACAATTTGGAGGGCAGTACTCCCCCCCAACAGCTTATCCATTGAGTACCCCTTTTTTTAGTCTCCACTAGGTATCGGAGAGTGAAGACCTTTTTTTAGGAAAACAAGTTCGGGTGCCCCCCTCCCACCCCAAATCAATCCTGGTTGCCCCACTGAGAGAGAATCAGAGTTAGTTACGCGGGTCATAACTTCTTACTGTCTCTGAAATGATTTCCAAAGTTAAAGTATTTAAATTGTTCGAAAGAAAGATAAGGATTTGGTGAATGTTTCTAGATTTTGGTAAATCAAACTTTTAGAAATATGTATTTTCAACCATGGGTGATGAAGAAAATTTTAAATTCTACTGGATTTTTTCTGAGGGTGAGCTGAGTACAACAATGCCTACCAAAACAATGGAAATAAATTCAAAGACCTTGATTGGTTGAATGTGAGACAATAAAAAATGCGGATATTTCGAAAACAATTCTATGAGAACGAAAAAAATTCACGTGATACAGAAAAGAAAAGACCGGGAGACATTTCAAAGAACTAAAATAAGTTCGAATTATAAAACTTTTGAACAACATTTGTTCTTGATTATTAATGATCTGAAAAAGGGATACCTTTCTCCTTCGGATTTTGAAGAAAATTTTCATGTTGCAAAATGGTGAGAATTTGGTAATTTTTCGTCAACTGGAAAATGTCTGAGGAGAATTTTGTTTGGAAAAAGTGAAAGAGAATAAAATTTGAGAAACTTTCAAGGAGTTTGGAAATTAAAAAAATTCAATAATCTAATTTAAAAACTTTCTGAATGTCCGAGAAACCTCAGAAAAAATTTGGTGCAAAGTTCTAACTCTTTAGAAAGGAAAAACCTCTCCAAATGTTTGAAATTGAACGATACGAATTCGAATATTCTGAAGTAACTGAGCCAAATTCCAAGAGAAGAGTGAACAATTCTCTACAAATTTATTAACAACAGATGGTAGCCAAGTGTTGAGACAATAATAAGTGAATAATTTTGAAAAAGGGTGTGTAACATTCGCTTGAGGATATAGTGGAATAAAAATTCCTGAAAGATTGCGGAGATTTAATTTTCTTGATAGCATTTATAACAGGAGGTCGCTAATCAATGTTTTATCTCCCTCATTAAGTCAGATCCTCTTCGGTTTATTGGGGCACTTTATCGTGGAAATAATTTTTCTGCACCGTGTCAGCCATGAAATTTGCCGTTGAAATTTATTTTCAACAGTTAATTCTGCTGTGTAAACAGACATCAATCAAATTCAACGAATTCTGTGCTTCAAGTTTCGAGCCTTCTCAAGTGCGCCACTCGGTTCGATCATTATCCGTTCCAATTTAATTAATACGTAATGCGTTGATGTATATTAATTATTGTAACTTATTGCGAAGGGAACGGGAAGAAACTGTGAACCCCATACGAAGATCAGAGCCGTAACGAATGATTTGCGATGGAGACATCGAAGTTCGTGTTTGTACTATATTCGTTGCAATAACTTCGTCGTTGGCTCTTTGTGTCTTCATGAAAGAACGAAGCGAGTCCTTCTCTGATCGGTGTTTCCTAAACAAGAGACTGTCAAGTTGCGCCAAGTTTCGCACTACAGCAATATGTCTCGTGCAAAGTTCCAAACAGTCGACGCTTTGAATTAACAAGTTGTTTTAATAAAATGCAACCCTTCCCTCGTGCTACGTTCTCAGTTCCGAAAGCGAACGTAGAAGTGGAGGAGTATTGTTTCGCTGTAGAGACTTCTCCGAAATAAATCAAAAGTTTGTCCTTCGTCGTAGCTGCACTGTTTTGCTTTATGAATTTGTTTCAGTTTATGAGATACTAAAGTTAATAATGTCGACTTTTACCCTTCGCCACCTTTACGAGTTTTTGTTTAACATTATTCCGCAGATTTTCATTAAGGTCGCCGCGGAAAATGAATGTAAATTAACTAATATATCCCGTGTGTTGTGGGAAACGCGAAATTTTTACGTCTCCCTCGTAACATATATCACGAAACACTGAAACCAGCTCGCCGGAACGTTATTTCCTACTCGGCTTTATGAGGACTATTTCTTCTTGAGGAGAAATTTGTTTATTATATCAACAAATGGAATTGCGCTCATTGTAGGTATAAACTAAAATTTTATTCGCAACTATACATTAAAACAACAATTATCTGTGATGAGGCCTGATCTTTTAGTTCTTTTATAGAAAAAAGTATTGGGCGCATCCCATTACATATGCGCAATTTAATATAGGTAGCTAATTATCGATGAACTTCGACAACACTAGAAAGAATTTTTCAAATATTCTCGAATGAATGTTGGATGTTCGCTGAATTTTTTCGTCCTTTTAGGATAAGTTCTCTCCGAACACTTGAGAATATGTGATTCAATACTTTATTTTGTTTGTTTGCATCCGAATACACCTTCAATGTTTTGTTCCAATGAGAAGGTCCTTTTTTATTTCCTTATAAGGAAATTATTGTCAATGTATATATGTATATTTTTCACAAGTAAGATATTTTGTTTCTAGGTTAAAGAAGGGTATTAATTTGTATTGTATGCGTATGTATGTGAATTATGTATGTATATAGGTATGTATGTGCATACATTGTGGATGTAACAAATTTCTATATAAAGAAACATATCATATACTCGTAGATGTATATAGATGTTCTGTATCCGTACGTAGAAAATCGATGAGCGGGGAGCACCAGCGAGCCCACGACCAGTGAAACTGAGCCACGCGGTGACAGTTTGTTCATGGGCTTATCCGCAGGTTGGCGAACAAACATTTCACCGGTTCGTCACGTCGTGACGTGTACTCATCTCGATATGAAACTGTGGACCGGACAATAGTGACAAAACTGTCTTGTAGATTTTGGCGCCCAACGCTGTTTTCAACGATTTTCAACCTCCCTCCCCCGTATCGTTTACGCTTAGATATAGATACCCAAATCTTTTCAACCAATTCGTGGTAATGTGAACAAAAATATTATCCCTTATAATCAGGCATTATAAGATCCGTAGTGTATAATTTATAAGGCCCAATTTATATTCCTTCAATTGTGAAAAATAAAATTTCTAATATGAATTCGCATTCGTGATTAAAGAACTAATAAGTTCTTACTCTGAGACAAGACTGACGAGACGAGACGTCAAATCTCGTCTGGTCTCGTGCCGCGGCAACAGTAGCTTCAAACTTTCAATTTAAAATTCTGTAAACAACGTGTTTTTATTCTACCAATGGAAAATTTACGGAAACTAATCTCTATCAGCAAAAATTTGGCACTATCGAGTAGTTATAACGAGTTGGTTATATCTATACTTCATTAAATTATATATTCAATATTCACTTTCTTGACGCACTCAACACAGTGCACTTATTCTTTCGACTATCTTCAGCTTTTCTGATTCGAGGAATCCGAATTTAGGGCCTGCTTTATCCTTTACACCCTCACAATTTTAAGTTAGATGCAAAAACTATGAGCATGGTGATAATTTTTATTTTGGACTAGAGTTTTTATTTTGCTTAGATAGGTATTTCGACGCAATTGATCTTAATTGATTGTCTTTTCATGCATTCGTCTTCAAAAGCTAAATGAGTCGCAAAAAATTGCAAGAACTCAATTTTAAAATTTCCTCTATTTATAGACAACTCTCTTGCCTTGGATTGATCTGCGCATTCCTTTAGTTGAACACGGTATTATCAATGTCAAAAATAGTGAAAAGGAAAAGTTTATTCATGAATTTGTCAATATGTGAATGCATATGCGTAGGTATACAAGGAAGGAAATATGGGTGTCGTATTCCTCACCCTCCCCCGAACCGAATATGCTCAAATTTCGAAAATCCATAAGGAATTGTCTTCCCCCGAAAGGAATAGAGTGCACAAAAATATTGGCGATGGCCTTTTTTTGGTCATACATCGTGAGATCTCGCCCCGAAAGCAAATCCTGGCTACGCCACTGTGTGAATGTCAAGAGTGCATACATTCAATTTCTCGAGATGTGAATGCAGTATGTTGAATATTCACGGAATTATGAAGAAAAGCGTTGAAAACGTTTATGGAGCTCCACGTTGAGTATATATGTTGTTCAAGAGAGCATCTCGTTCACAGTTCTAAGATACACCGGTTTGTGACGAACGGTAATAGTTCCATTATGATATTCTAAATGTAGTTTGTGAGCGTTATTAAAACTTTTTTTGGTGAGAAATATTTAATAACGATGAAAATTGTTATTCAAAACATGATCAATTAAAATATATCTCTATATCAATTCCAAAGAGTCCAAAATTACCCACGAGAGCCGACTACCGCACGTAATGTCGAACAAACTATTTATTGATGCAATACTTTCAATAATCGTGGTCCCATTTAAATCCACAATATATCAACAACATAATAGCCTAATCGAAACAAGAAATTTTATTCGAAAATGTTCTCCTTTAATGAATTATTTTCTGTCTAAACCTATTTATTCACGATTAATACTTTTCGTTCCGAACGAAAATTCCGAAGATAAACGTACGGCCGGTCCGCGATATCGAAGAAACCGGCTCATCTAGCTATCTGGGTACTTCCGGCCACTGAGATCCAGGTAATCACTCACACCTGACAAGTAATCACATATAGGCGGACTCTTGCGTGAATCGTAATGAGACTACGGTCCAACCCACCGTTTGTCGAACATCTCGATTGGTCCATCCTCGGAAAGATCGGACACCTCGAAAAAATTCGAGTACCACAGTATTGGCGGAGTACTATTCAATTTCAATCACTATACGATCCTCCATACCGTGAAGATAAAACAATCAGCACGAGTGACGGCAAGCCGGTGAACGATCGCGAGAGTGAGAGGGAGCGAGAGCAGTTGTGTCGGAAGGGGAAGCGTAAAAAAGCGAGGAATTAAGGGACACAAAAATGACAAGCAGAAGCAAAAGAGCAACGATGTATATTGTATAAGCAATAGGTGCGAACACGAGCAGCGGTTATACACGAAGAGCGACTGAAAGAGGCGATGTCGACACGAGGTCGATCCATCATACGTCCGGGATTGGATAGGAGCGAGAGGCGGGGCGGGGCGTAACGTAGAGCCGATCGCGGGATCGTCCTACAGAGGGGAAAAAAGCAAACGGGAGGGGCGCCGGAAAAGAAGTAGGGCGCGATTTTTAGTGGTGGTAGGTCGGAGGGGAAGCAGCAAAAATGCTCGTCTCCGAAAGAGAGCGGCAAAGAGAGAGTTATAACGTCAAGTACGGTCCCCGGAGGAAAGCAGGGAGCGAACCGTTCGCCCCGCCACTCTATACGCGAGCGTCGTTTCTTTTTTTTTTGCGCCTTCTCTTCGAACTGGATCGCCACCGCGAATACTACTGCGCTTGTGTGTTCTGATCGCGCGACAATTTGTCGCCGTTAAAAGAATTCCGTGACATCAGTTAGTAGTCGCGTTCTGTAGTCGGTGGCAAAAACAGGACTCGTCGCATGAATCGTTCTGACCGCAAATCGGGTCCCCACCCCTCCGCCCGCGGCCCCACTCCGCTCCACCCACTGGGCCGAATGGCAAAAATCCGACCGACAGAAAGAAAGAAGCACACGACGACCGCCGATGCAATTATCACCTGCTTGTGAACGACATTTTACAATTCTGCCGATTTCCGAACTTGGTGTTGCTTCCGCGATTACGCGCTGCTATTGCCGCCGCCGCCGCCCGCGAGACGATCTACGACGATGATCGTTCTGTGAACTTTGTGATCGTGAACATTTTGTTGACGTTGTGACCCGCGCTAATCGGTTCTTGTTGTGATTCTGTTTCCGGATCCGGATTGTTACAGTTCGTGGTAGTCGCGCGATGCTTCCTGCGGGAACGTCTTGAACGAGCGCAGGGTCCCTTGCGGGACAATCATGTCCCAGTTTGGCTTCCGTGCGTCACCGAATACTCAGGTACGAACGTCACTGGAGTCGTCCGTCCGTTTACGGCCGCCGTGGACGAAAAAAACGCTAACAATTAACGTAACATCCTTGTCATCACTAAGAAACAGACAAGTCATCACTAGCGTCATATCACGTAGATGCGGCTCGCGAATTAACAACTCTTCCACGTATAAAATTCTCGTTATCATTAATTAACTTCGAAAATTCCAGCTTATTGACTTAAATATTTATGAACTGCACAATGTGAACCGTGTTTTGCTGCCCAGTCTGGATTGCTAATAACGCCCGATACGTCTCATAGCACGACAATGACGATCGTTCGGGGAAAAAAATAATATCGATCAATTTATTGGAATGAGATCCGTCCGATCGAGAATCAACCGTTAGATGATCCGTTCGTTTTTTCGAAACTCGTCGAGCCAATTTCAAAACAATTTATTGCGGTCGTACCTACAAGTACGAACGAGTACGTTTCATGGTCGACTCATTTTTCTTTACGGTAAAGGTCAATTGATATCATTCCAAATAACTTTGAGATAAAATTAAATTCGATTCGAGACACTTCGACGACTTGACGGAATTAAATCAATGAAATTTCATTCATTCAAAACATTTGATTCGGAGTATATTTGCAGATAACCCCGGGGGTCGCCATCTGACTTGACCGACCACACGGTGGTAATAAACCGGTGCAATTTTAGAATGAAATCATGGATCGCTTCTTATTCCTTTTTTCGTATACATACGCTCACGTACGCGGATTGAAACAACTGTTTCAGCGACAGTTGTCTAATAAGGAAAAATGTTGTAACATTAATTTTAGTTGTTTTCAAACTCTGTTACCTGATCTGATCGCGCCTTTTAGGCCGACGTTAGCATAATGAATTTCGAACAACAGATGTCCGGAAAGGTGGAAGATTGTCACCGACCGAGAATTATTGAAACGACTTTTTCCACAGGACGTTTTAACATTAAACTGAGCCAAAAATGAATAAAATTAGAACAATAAAGCTTTGAACATCGGAGCAGGAAAAAGAAATGTGAATAGTGAATAGGATAAATAACTGCATATGTATTCCGTTTAGAAACTGAGCATCATCAGAAATTTCATCGATTTCATTTTTCGCGGGCCTAGTCGGCTTTGCTTGTAAAGTTATATAGTTCCGAAAAAGGAGCCCAATAGAATTAGGTATATACAAAAGATAGGTACATTGTTTCTAATTCAGATCGGGGTTTCAAAAAATTTTAATTTTTCCGTCAAATCGTAACTTTTTTTGTTTCATCAAGTTGCATGACGATTTTTCTTCTATCTTTTGTTCCATAAGTTTTAAGTTTTATCATTACTTGAGTGGAAAAAACATTTTACCTACGTGTATACCCATTTCTTATTTCTCCTTGTATTCATATTGGTAACGAAATATAAAGTTATCATGACTCCTTTAAATATCTACGCAAAAGTTACTTAACAGCTACAACATCTTGTTCAAATTTCAATATTCCTTCCTATTGTTCAAAAATTTAAAAAATCCCAATTATATATATCATCGTCAAAACTAAATTTTCACAAACTTCTATTTTCCTGTTCATAGTATTACACTCTCCAAAAAATAGTGCATATAGTATCAAAAACTTAGTTAATTACCAATAACGCCCGGATAATTTTAATATGATTCATTCGTTCTAAGAATTTTTGCAGACCTCTTTTATCAAATATCAGAAAGCTTATCTCAACTACTATATATAGCGGTAAATTGCATCGATATCTTTCAGTTTTCGCAATATGTAGGTATAACATTATGAAATATTTAAATTACATTCTCAATGAAACATTTCCCAGCTATATAAATTTGATTAAACAAAATAACACTATATATGCATTACCATTGTAGTTTTAGGTTTTTTGTAGCAAAAATATATTTTAGTCTTTTCTATTGAAAATGGTTGTTATTAGATGCCTAGGTACAGCAATCATAAAAGTAACATAAAGATTGGTTTAGCATCAAAACTAATAAATGAGTTCCATAATTTTTTCATTTGAAGTTACTGTCCAAATAGGTTTTATCCAATTTTCAATATCATAAGGATTTATCGAAGACTCAATGTAACTTTCTGGTCTCAAAATTAAAACGTTATCTTCATTGAAACTTATATATGATGCCAATGTGTACTAATATAAGTTTCAGCTGTGCCTAAAATCTTTCGTTGTAAATTTATTAAATCGGTATGCATTTTATTCTTAACTTCAAAAAGTTCAACGACCACTTATGTTTTATTATAAAATGAAATTCAGACTGATAATACGTAAAAGTACATAAAAATAGAAACCTGTGCTTGTCAAAAATTCGTAAGAACATGCATACCGTGCACATGGACTCTCTTTTCAAATGTAATGACCTAATTAAGATATTAAACTTTTCGTCCCATTTTCATAGACTTGAAACTTCTACATTAGGAAATACTGTTTCTGAAATGCTATTCAATGGATTTCTATTAGCTTTTGACAATAAAAAAATTAAAGTCTTTACTTCTTCGCTTTTTTATTAACTAACCTTACTCTTATGTATATATTGATCTGTAACTTACGTTATGATAGTTAAGCATTTATAAGCGTTATTTTTCACTAACTAAACAACTTGTACAGTCGGTAATTTTTGTACCTGATAAATTATTTATCATGTGCTTTTCACAATTTATTCGTAGAATAAGAAATTTTTTTTCGATTCAATTTTCTCTTACCAATATAACTTGTTATTTGAAAGTCTCTTCTTTGAATTTAATTCTTCTCATTTGAAAATTTATGAAAAATTGCAAAACAAGTGTTAAATTTGGCAGTCGTGCTCAAATTGATGGACATTATAAAATTCCTTATGAAGAATACATTTTCTTCTAAACATGAAGGAATTTTCTTTGAAAAGATGTTAATTTTTAAGAGAATCCAATACCTCCTTGAATATTTCGAACACACCACTTCTTCTCGAAACTGTATTAGTTCAACCCGAAAATCGCCCAGTTCATTAGCATGTTTTCAGGTTTTTTGGAGCTCAAAAGCGCGATTTTTTTCTAATAATGGAAATTCGAGAGAATATGAGAATAGTGGTAAATTTATTTTATACAAAGTTTAAGTAAATTATAACCACGATAGCTATAGAACCATGATAACTATCGAAAAAAAATTTCGTCGAGACAAGGTTGGAAAATTTCTCGAATTTGACAATCTGAAAATTTATTCACATCTTGAATTGCTGAAAAAATTTAATTATTCTGGACTTTTTTTGAAAAAAAGAAGGAAGTTTAAAAATATGTTTTATGATGGTTGAAAATAGATTGAAAGAATTTGAGAGTTTGAATGTCAGAGTTCATAATATTCAGAAGTAAGCAAAATATTCAAAGAAGGCGAAAGCTCGTTGGAGACAAAAAAGGGTTCAGAAGAAGTTCTGCCGGCAAAAAAATTCTAAAGTTCGATACAACTAATTTGGTAGACGATGATTATTAAGTGAATAATGCCCGAAATGCCAAAATCGTTCAAACATTTCGCAACTTTTTTATATTCCGAAAATGTATAGAAATAAATACAACTAGTAAATTCGATAGAGTAATAAAAATATATACATACATACGTTTTTGATAATACTGAACACCGTTCGGTATCGCAAGAATGGTTCCCAAAATCTTTTAGCTTTCAAAGGAATTTGAATTACTTTCGATTGTGATTTTGTTTGCATGTTTAATTTCATATGCTCACAAATTAGAATCATATTCCCATTTAATTCTTTCAAAACTCTTCGAAGTAAATATTCCCGATTCTCTTACATCAATATTTATGTACGTTTTACAATAGTTACTCAAAAAACAATGATCGAATAATTGTTGCATTTTGTGCATTTCAACATGTTCATTTATTTCGAAAATTCGATTTGTGTACATTTTCTTTTTTTAATAGCTTCCCAGAAATCTTGAAATATAACATATTTGTGGCAGTAATTCCTTTAAAAGGGATGGGAGTGTGTAATAGGAAACACAATTCATTTAATTTCAGCAACGAGAGAGCTTAGTTTTGACGTTAATTATCAATAAAAAATTGCACTGAATAATTGCTATTAACTATTTTATTAGATATTTGATTAGATAAGTTCTATAAATTTTGAATTTTTTTTCAGATGCGTCATTAGCAACAGAGAAAGGGTGATTTTTAGAGTTTTTATGTAAACTTCAGTTCAGATTGACACATTTTCTCCTGCGCTATTCAGACTAATGCGAAAACACTTGCTTCGTTAATCCTATTTATTTTTCTACGTATAAATGAAAGTTAATGATCTAATTGGTCCCTTTTTTGTATATTCAGTCGTGTTTTTCAAATTGAATTTTTGGGAATTCATTATAGTTGAGAAATTTTGATAGAAATCTCTAAATGTTTCGGGTATTCAGTGACATATGTTGAGACCTTTTCGCTTGAACTCTGAAGTAATTTTAATGACAATTCTCAGATTTCAAGAAAATTTTGAAATGGTTTTACATTGAATTTGAGGATTCTTTCGAATTTTGCTAAAATATCCTGAAATCTCCACAGAATTTATGAGTTACAAATTTTTTGACAGAGAACTCTAATTTTCTCCTAAAGTATTCCAATAAATACTACTTCTGTTCTGGTAATCTGAAAAATTAATCTCAACGATTTTATTCCGGGTCGATTTTCTTGAAAGTGAGTAATTGGGGTTGAATAAAAAATTTCGGAACCACATATTCTCAATATATTCATCGAATTCATTTCTAATTTCTAAAATATTCTTCAACGTTTCGGAAATAATCGAGAGAATCATGAATACTCTTCAAAAAATTATTGAAAATATCAAATTTTTGGAATACGCCGGGAAGTTGCGATAATCATCTACTTTCTTAGAAAGCACCAACGAAAGTCTTTAGAAATGACCAAACGTGCACAAACATATTCATTCTCCATGAACATTCAAAATATCAGCAATGTAGGTATCAAAAAGAATTCGCAATTTATATAATAATCAAATAATCTGTGATATTTAAGTAAATCATTTAAATTTTGTCTTATTTTCTCGAAAGTATGCCAAGAAATTATCTAATTTCTTGAAGGTTCAATTAATTTTCTAAAAAAATACAAGTAGAAACTCTCCTTCAAAGTTTTCGAAGTACTGAATTATTACAAAGATTTAATAAAGTCCAAGCATTTCAAGTAATAGTCACAATACATCAAAAAACTTCGGAGATAACTCCTGAAAGTTTATGGGTCTAAAGGAAGTATGCCACTGTTTCCTCATAAGTGAAATTTTTATTCTAATTAATTGTAAAAAAATAAACGTAATAAATAATGCGTAAAAGTGCCAGCAAAGAATTTCTTTAATCATTTACATCTCTTCCGTCTTTCTATTATATTAAATACAATCGGTTGGTGAATAAATATTTCAATTAAACAAGCAGTCGAGAAAATAAATCGACCGCAACGCAAAATTCTACGCGATGATGAACGTACGGAAACCTTGCCACAGTTAATTATAACCGAAAACTAGAAAAATAAAGGAAAAATTAATGCGAATTTGCATAATGTTAACATAGTCGCGTATTCGTTAACCACAAGTTATTTCGTTGTTACCACATTGTTCTCTATATCAGAAGAACAATCGAATTGTTGCAAGGCAAAATAAGTTCCTAAATTTCGAGCCTACCTACATCGACCACCTGAATAATTCATTTCGAATTTGGTATTATTTATGGTTTCTTAACTCGAGGAAGCTATAAATAATGCTAATCGCCCCCAAACAATGTTAATTTGGATAGCATGTTTTGAAAAGTTTTTTTTCGATATAATGAGGACACGGACAAAATACATAGTCGAATTTATATACGCGTACCGACTTAGTTTCCTGACATGTCCTTCTGGGAGTTTTCCGTGCCGATCGCGCCAGGTCCCGAATGAATGATGGATGGTTTGAAATTTTCATTCGGATTTTTTTATCGCGTTCTACACACGTGTAGATGCGAAAAAAGAGGAAACCCTTATCAATAAAATTGGCGAGCGGCGGCGGCGGCGGCGTCGCGTTATGAAATCGCAGTTTAATCTGCCAGCACCGATCGTGCCCTCCGCCGTATAATCCCCTCATAAATCATCGCCATTCACTTTTCGAAAGCCGTCGGATTTTTTTATGTCCGACACAGAGTTTCAACGAGCTTCTCTCATATTTATTAGTACGGAATTTTTCGAGTACCAATTTGCGGAAGGTGAGATTAAACGTTTGTAATGTATAATGGGTGATGCGGTAAAACGAGCTGCGGGAATTTTACGAATACGACCGGGGCGAGGGGTGAAAAGGTAAAGGTAAAATTCATCGCCATTATTTCACCTGGAAGTAGAGCCGCCTAGTCGTTTCGCGAAAATATCGGTTGTAATTCAGCAGATGGCCCGGGAACCCTCCTACCTCGAGCATTAAGTAACGCCGAATTTCACCCATCAAAATAAATATTAAATCGTTATAAATCAAAAGGGGCACACGCTGCCGGCCCCCGAAACGCTTCGTTCCCTCCGCTACTCTACCGTACACTCTCCGTCTTGCTCTAACCCTCGGGGAAGTCGCTTCGCAACTTGATAAATCGCTCCCCACGTCTTATTTTGGGGAAATAAATTCGATTTACGTTTGTTTATCGGGTAGGCTTTTGTGCCACGTGAATAATTGCCTTTATGGTTTTGGTTCACGCATCGACGCTCTCGACTTGACGGGGACGAGGACATAAAGAAAACGTTTCGTTTCTGGGCATTTTTTCTACCGATTTATAATCGACTGAACGAATATCGAATGTGACGGAAATTGACACTTTTTCCGTTTTTTTTTTTTTGAAAAGCGGATGAAGATTTTATCTTTGTCACGTTTGAGGTCTTATGATATTGCCGTTCTATTTGGAGTACTCCAATGGTCAATTTTTGTTTGAACACTGCTGACTGTTTTTCTACTACTGACGTTATACTGGAGTCGCAATCTACGTCCACTTTTACTGACGACAGTAGAATTCAGAGGAGTTTCAATCGTTGTGACATTTTTCCCACACTAGCCCAAGGTGAAAGACAGATGATGAGAATTACTTCATACACCTAAGAGGTTTAATTCATTTTAGGCCCCACTTGACCCAACCTTTTTTGCCATCTCTTCGTCACAGTCAAACCCCGTTTACTCGAAGGTTTGTGTGTTTTTCTCTGGATAGCTAAAGAAATTTTCTCTTCCTTTTGATCTACTTGTCCTAGTAATGCCATGCGACACTCGAGACTGATCTCGTCTTGCTTTGTCTCTACGGGTTCGAACCAGAGATATAGAGGTAGTGAGCATGAGCTCAGACGAGTGCGCATCCAAAATTTGAGGGACATTTATAGGCAGCCATTTTTAGGCCAATTGTCATTTTATTTGTCAAAGCAGGTTTAAAACCAACAACCAACAAGGAAAATTTCAAAACTGCATATTTCAAAAACATTCACTTTTTGGATGTAAAGCTAGTGATCTTGTAACTATGAATATTGTAACTTTCGATTGCAATATCTATGTAAACATTAATACTGACAAGTAAACGAGAAATGAGGATATTGCTTCTAGTTTTAGGTTATTCCAGAACAATCCAGATATGAAATGGTTTTTTTGGGAAATTTCTATACATTTTTTCAGGAAATGTTAATTTTTTATAGAAGTGGTGTGCAACAGACTGTCACTGTCGAAAATGGTCATAAAAGAAAGGACAGTTCAGATAATTTTGGTTACGAACAAAGTCGTCAATTGTCGAATGTAAGGTGTTTTGCTCATACTAATGAATGATAGAGTACCTCACTTACAGACAGATCAAAATTGATAAAATGGATACAGTTGATAAGATTATATGACAAGGAGTTGAATGAGTTTTATATTATTTTTAAGATATATTGACTTTAACAGTATCAGTTTTGCTGTTAAATATTTCTGGTTTCTGACTGCCTTTTCGTGAGCAAAATTTTGACACTTTTTAAATGACCAACAGTTCAACTGTTTTCACTTTTGCTGCTCAGTTTTGTTTTCAACTGCAACTGAAATAGGTTCAATAGAACCCTAAAATGCAATGGATCAGTTATGTAACTTATTTGAAATGTAATACCTATTTTAGTTTGCAATTATAGTTACTATTTTATATAATAATTAGTTTTGATTTAGTAGCTGAGCTTATATTAAGAGATTCCAATATGCAAGCTATGTAATACAGCTTCTTTATTCAATAGATATAAATTTGAAGAGGAAGTCAGTAATCGAATACATTGTCAATATGCAACCAAAGCTCTTATTTTCTAAAGAGGAAATCAAATTGCATTGAGTCATTCATAATCTGTTAATATAATTTATCACATATCATGTGCTCAAACAAAATGGGGTTTTCTTCAAAACTTTGTTTCAACAACGCAAATCATAAATTTATAAGACAAATACATTATTGAAAAGAGTTTATTTCAATGTTATCACTTATGGATTACATGAACAGCATGCAATGTATTCTTATTGTTACAGAATTAGCCAAAACGATATTTGATTCTCAATCTTTCCACATCTTATTCACTAATTAGATTTAATTTAGTAGTTAAGTTCATAATAGGTGCTTCTAATAATAAAGTTATGTACTCCGGCTAGGAATTAAATCAAGTTATACCTTCATTCATTATATTGTTATTATATTTCATTAGATGAACGATAAATTTTCACAACACAATGATTATTTTCGTGAAAAATTGCAAAAAGGATATTTGTTTCTCAAACTTTCCGGATATCCTTTATACATACGAAGTTTTCTGAAGGCCCCTCGTAGTTAAATCAAATGTCCTTCAAATTTGACATTCGACCTGTAAAAGGCCGACCCACTTTTTAGACTTAGTGTGCATCTCGAAGCTCACTCTCCCTACCTTTATATCTCTGGTCTGAACAAGATTTGCCTTCTCAATATTAGCGATGGGTTTTCAATAACCCGAAATGACCCGACTTGAACATTGTCGAGTTCAACTCGAGTTACCGGAATCGGGGCAGGTTCCCGATAACGCACTGAAGGAGTGGATGCGATTCAAATAACTCGGTTACTGATTAAGATTACATAAATGTGTGACGTGTTTTTCAAATGGTTATTGAAATATCGTATATTCGCGTATGATCCACATTTTTAAATATGTTTCGCTTCAACGTTTCCATATGTATCCTTCCGAATAGGCAAAGTTCCAATTCGGGTTCGACTTCATAAACACGCAATGACAATAATACGCATGCGTAAGTGCCAATTGCGTTTAGTTGTCGTCTGGGTTAGAATAGTCCTAACCCGAGTCGATAAACCTCGTGTAAACTCGGCTCGAATGAATAATTGCAGCTCGGGTCGACTTGAACTGTCTCGAGTTGACTCGGGTTGGATAATCGAGTTGAAACATCCTTACTTTTTTTTTGACGAAATGAGATTTTTGATATTCTCACGAAAACGAATAATCGCCGTTGTGGCTTTTATGGAAATCTGTGACATTACATCTCATTTGTGAACCACTTATTGGCATTTAGAATTGATAGAGTTTTGATTGATTGAGAAATTACGTCCAAATGATTTTTTATCCAAATGAAAAGTCAAACATCGAAAAATCTGAGGAAATGTTGTAATAATGATGAAAATAGTGTGCACACAAATTGTGAGTCCCTTTATTTTTGACACTTAGAAATCCACTATCTACAAGAACATCCGGCAAACAGTTTTTGATTCATTTTTGGAATTGTTTAATCAAATATTGGATTATGCGTAGTTAACGATTTCCTCTACTTCATCTATCAGTATTAAATTCCACCTTTTTCTCTACTCTGGAACGTTAGTTATTATTCATTATATATTTGGACAACACTTTTCAGGAAAAACATTACTTGTATCTGCCTGTCCATACTCCGTAGGATCATATTTGTAATTTGATCGTTATTGCATGCTGAACGTTGCTAAATGAAAGACAATATAATTTCAAAGAGCATGTAATCAACGAACGTTGAGAGAAAATTGATCATTACAATAATAAACGAAAAAGTGAAAAAAACTTTTTTTATATCGCTGACGAAATTTTCGTATCGTCTACTCACGCAAGAAATTATTTCTCATTTAATGGAAATAAGTAGTTGAAGTTCTTTATTTCCATATCTGAGAATTGTATTATTCTATTTAAATTGATGAAAATGAGAAAAAAATAGTACTGCTTCAAGTTTTTTCCAAACTTATCTTAGATTTGCCTAGAAATTGTGGAGCCTTTCTAACATCATCCTATTCTTGACAGCAAAATTCTCAAACTATTCAAGTGGTAACTTACGGATTTTCTTCAACGAAGTTTTTTTAATATCTTTAATTTGTAGTTTTTTCGACTTTTTTCTCATATTTCATCGCGGCTTCTGTACAAACTCTTTGGATGGGTTTTGAGTGTTAAATATCTAGAAAAGAATTACAAACTTCGATAGCAAATAATCTCTTGAAAAAAACCTTCTTTTCCTTTTTTATTCTCTTTTATTTATGTGCAATTCCTTTTCTCAGCAAACCCCAACTTTCTTCCCTTTCCTAAATGTTTGAAATTGCGCAATGTTTTTTTTTCGATAATGAAATTTGATTCTTTTTGATGTCTTTGCGGGGGTTTTTCGCAGTTTTCTCAAAAAGTCGATTTGTCTGTAGGTTTCAGGCGCAGAACATGGAAAAATTCCCACCTTTTGACAAAGAAACTCATGAAAAATGTGTTGAAATATTACTGGTTCCAGTTAGTTTTCGAGTTTTGTCTAATTTGTCTACAATTTCATGAATTACGTTCAAATATCGATTATTTGTATTGTCAGGATTTTTAAATCTTTATTGTTTCAGAATTTTTCCCACGGAATTCTGAAATATCCGTTAGATCATTTTCCTGTGTATTCGCAGAAAATAGTGAAATTTTACAATTTCTACAGAATTATTTGTCAGTTTCATGAAATAGTCTTCGGAGAGATGTAATTGGATTTGGACAGATCCCTTTGAAATACATAAAAACTTTCAAGAAAATTTTAGGGATCTCGGCGGAAATTCAAGAGTAGGTACAGAACATTTGCTGTTAATACTCGGGAAAATCAAAGATTTGATTTTTTAATACATATTTCTAATTAAATTGGAAATCTCTATAAAATATCGTCTTAGCACAATTAATGATCGAGAAGAGAATGTGACTAGAAATATATCATCATTGAAATTCCCTCAACACTGGTGAATTTTCATCGGAAGATTCATACTGAATTTTGCAGATATTAATAGAATATTTGAGAACCTGGTACATAAATCGAAAAAATTATTTTTTTGTGATAAGTTGGGATTCTTAACCAGAAAATAATGTTCTTATTTTGATAGCAGATTGACAACATTTTATAAGCGACGTTCATTACGAACGCACCACTTGCTTCTCAAGTGAGTCGGACTTGGCCAGCGGGTCGCTCTTCTAGTGAACTGCTCTTTCGCGACACTGTGCGGTTATTTTAAGCGCGCTGTTATAATTGAACGACTCGTTATTGAGATTATTGAGATTTTTTGGTGCACCCGTTGTGAGTACATATTTGATATGAATGTGATAACAGATCGAACGAAACAATTGATCCAACTGCGATAAACGACAATTGATAATCCGAACCAAGTTGAAAGGCAGTTATTTATATAATGAGGCAAATCAAAGAAATTGATTTGTAAATTTCGAAATTATGAAATGAGAACAATCGTAGACGAATAATGCTCGACTCATGAATATTCCCGTTCTAAATATTTTACATATTTCACTAATCAAATAATGTTTTCGACGGAGAAAATTTCTGGCTGATTATAAGCGTACCATTAGCTTTTACATATGAATATCAATTATTATATTTCCACTTTTTTTGGATTCGACCCTGGTGTGATAAATATACCAAAGTACAAAAGTTAAAATTTACTCAATGTTAAAACAAATTAAGATTATTGCGAAATTATAACAGAAAATATGCATTATTAAAATAATATATAATAATAATGTGAAAAATATAACCTTGTTTTCGTCCTTGAAGTACTTCGTTAATTTTCAACATATGCTTATCTAAATGAAAATAATTTTGCTGCAACTATTTTGGAGGAGTGTTGGCAAATACCAAAAAAAAAGGACCGCGATTCGACTGTTCTGTTCATTTCCATTGTAGTCGAATTCCACCAGTACCTATACGTTTGTCTTTCAAGTCCAGCGCTCATATATCAGGAATTTTTAACAAATATTCATAATTTTTGCTTGGATGAAGTTTTTGTTTTTTTGTTTAACGCGAATCTCATAAATTGAATGAAAATATTTTATTAAATTTTTGTTATATGGCACGAATGAAATCAGGTTAGTTCCATTATTTCGTTGTTATCATTTTCCCGCACAACTTCCCTGCGAAGTTGTACTCTCAGGTCAATCGTACTGTCCACCGATTTTTAATATAAACCGATGCGTAAATCAAGTACCAGAATAGTAAATTAGGTCGTGGTTTTTTTGTCGTTATCTGTTCATTTTCATTGGGGCACGAAAATCGTTAGCATCGTACGTTACAAACCAATCGAATTTCTAATATGGAAGGTAACAAATCTGCGATTGTAAACCCCCATCTTTGTCGGCGTAGCGAGCGCGAATATCGATGTAAAAGCGAGCGGCGTAACGAAAATTGTATCGTTTCGAAATCCGCACATTAGGAAAGGGGATGGTGACGGGGCGTAGACGGTGGTGAGAATATCACCCCAAATTCGAATTTTCCCCTCCTACCAAGCCGTTGCCGCTGCCGCCGCTACCTATCGTTAAAATACGGTATTATCTACCCTCGTCCCCAAACATCTTACCCAACAAGAGGACGAGGAGCGCACGTAAAATTATCTCAAATTACGTTAACGTGTTTTTCCGGTTCTGGCACCGGAGAATGCACCGTTTAAATTCGTGCAAAAGGGCCGGAATTGCGTGTAGGGGATACGGTTTTGTCGGCAGACAACACTGTGATACTCACCGGGCCGTAATAACCGTATTATTTATTTACCCGGGGGGTTGTGCACTCATGCGATTTCCTATTCGTTCGCCATTATTAAAAATAAATCTGCTTTCGGGTTCGTTCGGCTTTTTGCGCCCCGTCGCTTCCCTTTCGCGAGCTTAATGCATTGACACGAATAATGTGTATATTAATTTATCGAAGAACTTTGTTTCCGGACGTTGCTTCCTCTTCGCGCGCCGCGCCGCACCGCACCGCACCGCTCGCTGCCGCCTCGACGCATCCCACGCTCTTCAACTTTTCACTTCCGGGAACCGGCTTTTTACTCGCCTTCATTTTTCACGTTTTACGGAAAATTCTACTGAAGCCACGCAACTGTTATCATCCTGGCGGCGAATTATTTCAAATTAAACTCTGTGCTTGAATAACGCGACGTTTTTGTTGATCGATGGTAACACTTCTATGACTGTTGGCAGAAGAAATGGAAACTGCGAAGAATTTCCGAAATCCATGCACAAATGCTGCAGCTCGTGAATTAGTTCAACAAAAAGTTCAATGGACGATGTATTCCGCCAACAGTCCTAAAAGCCGATTCTCACTGCGGCAGGCACGGGCACGGCACGATCTCGGCAAACTATTAAAATGCGATTTCTGTGTTATGTTCTTAGGCACTTGTATATTTTTCTCCACAGATAATTGTCGATATATGTTTTACACAGCTCATTTAAAATACTGAAACATATAGACGAACATGTGGGACCAAACTCCCGACGCTCGGTTGAAACTGTCACTGAAAATCTTATTTATTAAAAAAAATATATAAACCAACTCTGACGACCATCGGTTGAAAGTGGATACCCTGTTTATCAACACATAAATCGTATTTTAATTGTTTGCCGAGCTCGTGCCCTGCCCGTGCCTGCCGCAGTGAGAATCGGTATAGTTCAGAAATCATTATCAAATAATGCCGAAGCAACAAATGATTGTAGAAATTTGGGTTTATCAAATGAGAAAATAATTCCCAATTCTATAAAATGCGCCCAATTTTTCAAGAAAAAAAAAAAGAATTTTAGTCCACGGTGTAGGTACTCAACATATTTTGTAATGGAATTTAATGTACATACCTACCAATTTTGACTGGTTTCGAGTTTCAAATAAGTTAGTTTAGGTGATGGAAACGCATAAAATCTGCTAAAGAAGATTTGTATTCCTGTGAAATAGAGTAACGTATTGATGATTGCACATCATTTTTGTCGAAGACCACACATTCAAGTGTTTCAAAGTGTAGTACGCTTTCATCTGGGACATACATTAATGATAAAAGGAGAAAACTATACCCCAACACTAACAAAGGGTTTTGGTAGACCTGTTTGAAAGAGTGATCAACTCATAATTTTCCATTGAAAAATGAATTTTCCTTTTTATACCTTTGTACTGTGATCAATATTTAACCTAAAAATCGCATAACAGCCACATAAAAAAAGAAAGTTCATCCATTTGAAAAATTTCATATCTTGAAATACTGGAATTTTATACTTGACTTCTAGGTGTTGAAATTTTAGGTTTTTCATTTCCAATTCGAAAACATGATTTCAGTTGGGATTTTCTGCACATGCACGAAATAATGGATTATTTGAGAAAAAGATTTCATAAAGAATATTAAGGTCAATGAATAATCTAAAAATAATAAATAATTAAAGGCCGATTCTCACTGCGGCAGGCACGGGCACGGCACCGTCTCGGCAAACAATTAAAATACGATTTCTGTGTTAATAAATAGGGCGTCCATTTTCAACCAATCGTCGTCGGAGTTGGTTTATTTTTTTTTCTAATAAATAAGATTTTCAGTGACACTTTCAACCGAGCGTCGGGAGTTAGGTACCTTTCTTCCCAGATATTCTTTTATATGTTTCACTATTTTAAATGAACTATGTAGCACATGTATACAAATACCTATCTGCGGAAAAAATATACAACTCTCGACGACGATCGGTTGAAAGTAGATACCCTATTTAACACATAAATCGTGTTTTAATTGTTTTGCCGAGACCGTGCCTTGCCCGTGCCCGTGCCTGCCGCAGTGAGAATCAGCCTTAATGGATTTGAGATTTACACAAATGTATTTTTTTTTGTATACTTATCTCAAATCTTCATTTGTATAATTAAAAATAATAAGAATGAAATTCGGTCAATAAAAGTGGCAGTAAGAAAAAACGATGACTGATGTTTAGATTGGCCACTCGTAAAAGTCATAAATTTAATATCAGGCAGAGATGGTTGAGAATGATTAGTTTTTTTGAAAACAAAAAGAAAAATGTAAATGACCTATACAAAGAGTTTATACGTTAGAACTTATTAATACTTGCGAAGTTCAAGTTTTGAGAGGAAAAGTCTTGAACAAAAGTAAAAGCAGACGTGTCATTAAAACTCCTGGTCGTTTTTTTAAGTTGATAAAAGGTTGAATCAACAACACAAGGTTTGATCCGAATAGAATCGTTCGCCTAGGTAACAAGATTTTTGTATTTATTTTAAATTAATCTAGATTGCGTTGAGTTTTTCTTTTGTTTTTGGAGGTTCAGTGTTTTTATAAAAAAGAGAAGAGAAAACATTGGAAATAACAAAAAGTTTTCAATGTCGTTAGTCCTTACCTCGACGGATATTCGAAACAGATTGCAGAATTTTCGGCGTAAATTCAAAGTTTCTAAGATAAAAATGTTCAAATTTCAACTTTTCAAGTTCAAATTAATAGTATTTAATTAGAGACTTTATGTTTCAAATTTAGTTTCGAATACCAGGTGTTGAGATTCGATTTCAGTTTTTCGCTTTTTGATTCTAAATATCAAAATTCTGATTTCTAATTTAGATTCATGAATTTTTAGCTTCCAAATTTATTCATCTGAATGTCAAATATGAAACCTAGAAGCCCTTAAAACCTAAAATTGCAACTCAAAACAAAAAACCTGAAAATTCGACAACAAAATGTCCGGTTTTTGGTTTTCTTCGATTTTACTCTCGAGTTTTGACGTTTCAGATTCAAGATTTCGGTCTAAAATTCGCAATTCAGGTTTAAAATTTTTTCATTTTTGAACTTTCATTATTGTAGGTTCGAAAGTTCTCTTCTTTTTTCTGATTCATTCTTCGAATTTAAGAATATATATTTCATCCAACGTTGTCATAAGAATATATGTTCGAAGTGTAAGATAAATTTTGTAGGTTCGATGTTTCGAGTCTTGTCGATTTTTGAGTAGAAATTTCATGCTTTTCGGTTGTAGGTTTTTGATTTCATTTTTTGTTTCATTCGGTTTTTAGATTGGAATCTCAAAAACATAGCAACCGAAAAACATAGAACCTAAAAAAGTTGGTGTTTTAAAACCTAAAACCTCAAATCCAGAAAAACCCCAAGTTCAATTTTCAAGCTTTTTAGTGAGATTTTTAGTTTTATTCGATTTCCAGATTCTAGCTTCAAATTTTTGCATTCGTTCTTATGGCTTGTATATTCGCATAAATTCGAAATTCAGGTTTTTTTATTTCAAATTTAATTGTTTTAGATTTGAAATTTCTCTTTTTACCAATTTCAATTTGGAATTCAATTGTTTTAGGTGTGATTGTTCGAAGTTTATAGTTTTCAGTATCGAATCTAGAAGTAGAGTGTAAATTTTGAATTTTGAACCAGAAATCCCGAGGAACCAAGATTTTGTGCCTTAAAACATAAAAGTCAATCTGAAATTTGAAACCTAAAACAAGCGATAGGTGATTGAATCCGTGCAACAATTCATGCACGGGGTGTGAAGCGACAAATGATCTTTTGATTATTGGTTTCATGACCATGAGTACAGTAATTCCGTCAGCTTCTCTAACACTATAAAAGCTTTTTGTTTCGTCATTTTTAACACTTATCGTGTTGATTAGCTCACCATGCAGCGACAGACGATCAAATGCATCATCATAGGTCGCAAGACGACCTATGATTGAATTGATAATGAACTAGTCGCGAAAGCGACAGATAGTCAGCCTTTCCAATTAGTAATCAACCTCTGCTCGATTATACAGGGTAGAAGCATGCAGATAGAGTCAGTAATTTTGCAAAAGGGGAAGGAAAAATCGCGACGAACACTTAGACGAACTGAAATTATCCAAAGTCAAGGGTTTACGTAATCATTGTTGTTTTTATTGACTAGTCGCAATACGACAGATGATTTGCCACTTCCCGTTTTCTGGGCAAAATGGTAATTTTGCTAAACCGAAAATCGTGAAACAATTGCTCTATTTTTGTTGACACTTGAATATGAAGGTGTCATAACAGTTGCCTAGATTGAATTATTTCGAAGTGGCGGGGTAATGAACGATTGTCACTTCGCATCCTTTAGTCATTGCGCAACCATTTAATCATTTCAGCCAGATTATTAATTCATCCAAATAACGATACGACAAACGGTCATATATTGATTTATCGCTTCACGATCTCACTAAATAGTCGTGAAGCGACAAATGGTTCATATACTTTCGTCCCATATAGACATGAAGATGATCTGATTGATGATGTTGCCTTAATCATAGGATGGTCCGTGGTACCTCGCTTACATTCATTGCAGCAACATAATGAACTCATGCAAACATCAATCATTTGTATAGTTATCTTCCCTATTGCGACTAGTCAATCAAATCTTCAACGATCAAATGTCGCGAAGCGACAGATGAGCTCACAATTATTTGTCTCTTCGCAAACTCATTTACCGCTTCGCGACTATTCATGCGGCAACATAATCGAGCATCTTTTGCTTCATTTAATTACCGTTGCACATCATTTGAATAGATTCAAGCGCTTCCTGCACCATCGATTTTGTTCATATAACCGCGAGAATAGTTCGAAAAAACTAGTATTTATCAATGCCATTGGAAATGGTCGATTGTTAACGAAAGTGCAGTCTGTTACACAAGGACGCGATAGAAATTTGTACTCGCCACACTAGTGATACGGTGTGGTCGTACCTTAGTTGATCGTATTGAATCAGTATTTTTCCGTTAATTAATTATATTTGCGATTCCAGAGTGCAGTAACGTCTGGTCCGAGACAGTCGTCGTCATCGCCGGCAGCCAGTATGGCCGTCACCTCGTCAGCGCCAGCTTCCGGTAGCCCGCCGTCGTCCGCGCAAAGGTGCTGCGACACCGGACGACCGCTTTTCACCGATCCGATCACCGGTCAAAGTGTGTGCTCGTGTCAATACGAACTTTTAGGATACCAAAGGCTGGCGAGCGCCGGCGTTCCCGGATTACCAGCCCTTTCGATGTACAGTGCGCCCTATCCCGAGGGAATGGCCGCGTATTTTCCTGCCCTTGGGGCTGACCAAGCGCCCTTCTACTCGTCGCCGGTAAGAAGTCTTATAATCGCTAATTGAGCCCGACTTAACCTCGTTGATCCTCTCCCTCGCTAGTCGAAACCGTTGGTGAAAAATCGAACGCGACTTTTTGTCTCCGAGGGCCGTCCCGGAGCTATTGTCGGCCAACAAGCTTCGACTTGATTAATATAATAATCCGTAATGAAGTTATATGGACACGTCCGAATGCTGATTTATGACAAAACGTATTTTATTTCGTTAAATCCTCGGGACGTATTTGAGTACAAGTGTTCCGTTGTTAATCCTCCGGAGCTTGAGGATGCACAATGAGCAACATTCACATGCCCGTGGGTTGAGCTGAGCGGATAATATATTTATAATTAAATTTTAAATGTCATGTTAGCTGAATAATTTCATTCGAGGCACGCTACTAACAAACCTCAAGGCGTTCTCAATGTGATTTCGTGAGTCATAATCTGAGACTAATTCGAGAGAGGTGTTATTGTCGTTGAATCGATCAGATTTTTCAACAGAATATAAAGCGTCGTGAAGGCTTCATCAACAACGGTGAATAACACGACGAGAATTTTCCGATCGATTTATGGTTACGACCGTCGCCCAAATAGAACTGAAGACACACCGGCAGCTGATCATCTGCGATCGTTAATTGTCATTTCGTATTCTACAAGGTGTTCACTAATTTATTGACATGTTTCGAATAGTTGCATTGATTTTCTGTTACCTAATCCACTTGTGTGAACAGATTATACGACCCATAGATTTGTATTTGTATAGGCAGCACATTCGTAGCGTTTTTGATTAACTTAACTTTTTTATGTGTCGACTATTTAATCAGTTGAGTAGTTTTGCCCATCTGTCGCTTCGTGACTAGTCGAACGACTTGTAGATGATTAAAAGGTCGCAAAACGACACTTGAACGGGTGAATTGATAATGTTGCTGCATCGATTGAATAATGACAATGCGATAACTGTTGCTTCGCGACTTTTAGCTATCTGTCACTCTGCAACTAATTAATCAGCGCAGCGGTGTTATCCAATTAATAAGAGGTTCCGAAGTGACAAACGAGACTAGTCAATCAAACGGACGAAAAATAAATAGTCGCGAAGCTACAGACAAATTGATACTCAAAAGTCTCAAAAGATGATCTGATTTGATTGAATATTTCCATATTTGCGAGGCGTCAAATGACTACACGACGTCTGCAGCTCCACAACCTTTGGAAAAGTTGATAATAAATGTCGCCTGGCGACACAGATGAGCAAGTGTCAATTAATCTCACAAATGCAAATTGCATCGTTCCCTCCTGCGGATAAAGTTTGATGCCCGAGGCTTGCCAGGACAATAATCATCCAAGGGAGGGAACGACACTATACTCGGGATCGTTCATAAAGCGTAACCATTATTGTTGTCTCTGACAAAGTTTTTTCATCTTGGAATCCGAATTTGAAATATTCGATGACAATCAAATATGTGTTCATAACGAGTTACGTAATTTTTTGTTGATGTCATGCGAACATAATTCATGACTAGTTAACTCGTCGACCAAATGCATAGTCGTATAGTAACAGACGAAGCAATGAGTAATCAAATCATCTTTTGATAATTGGGACTGTTGAGTATTAATTGGTCCAAAGAGATGAACATTCATGTGATGGTTCGAGATTATTTGTTTTTCCTCCATTTCATTGACTAGTCGCGCTTGTCGCTACGAAATCTTTGGTTAAATGGACTGATTAAGTGTGACAGCTGGCCAAAAGTCACGAAGCGGCAAATTACCCCAGCAACGTTATCAATTCACGACTTCATCTGTCGCTTTGGGACCATTTTTCTAATTGTTAAACTACTTTCGAAGCTACAGATTGGCAACGCTACGAAACTGATTAATACGTCGACCGAGCAGTAGATGAAAAACTTCATTTAATCAAAAAAGTTGCAAATATGCTGCACATTTTGAGAGCATTTTAATAGAATTCCGAGGATAAGTTTAAGGCTTCTCAAAATTTGTATAAAATTTTCTCGCGGATCTTCAAATGTGGGAAAAATGAAAAAAGTTTCAGAACTTTCCGAAGCATTTGAGGTAATCAATGACAGAATTTTCCAAAATTTAGAGAAAACTAAATATATTAATTGACCTAGCACAAATTCCTCTCGTCATTTTCATGAAATTAGAGCAAAGGCCGGTTCTCACTGCGGCAGGCATGGACACGGCACGGTCTCGGCAAACAATTAAAATACGATTTATGTGTTAATAAATAGTGTATTCACTTTTAACCGGTCGTCGTCAAAGTTGGTATATATATTTTTCTGATGAATAAGATTCTTAGTGACACTTTCTACCGATCCCTTTTTTCCAGATATTCGTCTATATGTTTCAGTATTTTAAATGAGCTGTGTGGCATATGTATAAACAAATATCTGCGGACAAAAATATAAAAGTCTCGACGACGATCATTTGAATGTGGATACCCTATTTATTAACACATAAATCGCATTTTAATTGTTTGCCGAGACCGTGCCCTGTCCGTGCCTGCCGCAGTGAGAGTCGCCCTTAAATCCTCGAAAAATTGCGAAATGTGATTGAAAATATGTCACCAAGTAAGTCACGTTTTTGTCCCATTTTCCAATATTCGTACTTGAATTATTGAACTTCCTAACATATTCATTAACTTCTTCGAAACCGATGATTTAAAGGTTGGTATCATATTTCCAGACAGATAAGCTCTCATTTCAAGAATTTATTTGCTTACCTTACCACCAAAATGCACACCATAGTCTGTTCTTCCAGTGCAACGACCTACTTTCGTTTAACAAACAATGGAAGAAATCTATCCTAAAATCAGTGGCGTAGCCAGGATTTGCTTTCGGGTGAAGAGCTCAGGAAATGTGACAAAAAAAGGTCAATATTTTGATGCACTTATTCCTTTCGGGGGAGACAATTCTTTATAAATTTTAAGAATTGAAACATTTCGGGAGACAATACGACACCCATATCTCCCCCCATCCCCTGTATACGCCCATGCCTAGAATTGCAATATTTTTACAGAATATTAATGTACATTTTTGGCTAATCACTTGAATAGGACCACCTTCAGTTTGTTTATATAATGCTAATCACACACGAGCAGGTTTGCCGGCCCAGAATAGTTCATAAAATCTTAAGTGTCACAATACGAAAAATTTTTATTACAAAGCATAATAATATTAATATCATATTCATTATTCCTAAAAATGCTTAAAAAGTGGATAGAATCTATTTGACAGGCTCCGAATCAAGGGATACTTGTGATAACGAGTGAGAAAAACCTTGTCACATTCCCAATTCAAGGTATCTCATTCATGTTTGTGTATTTTTACTTAAATATGACGATGTTTCTTGACCCATCACGCGTTTTTAAAAATATTTATGCGTTTGTTTGTGTTTTGTTTTGATCATATAACCCACTGACCTGGGTTCAAGTGCCAGAGTTTTCAGATTGCAGAAGTGCCTCTGGCATGACCTAACGACTATACATCGAATATATAGCTGGGACCAACGGCTTTACGTGCTTTCCGAAGCACGATGGCATTCTCAAATTAAGTTGGAATTTACCGGGATTCGAACTCGATATTTCTGGTTAGTAGGTCAGTACTACGCCTATTGAGCTACCAATCGTTGTTTTAAAGACATGTAACGAAGTAATTTATCTCTCGGAAGTCGAAATCGAACATCAATTACATAACTAAATTAACGAGATCATTAACTGAGAAAGTGATTACAATTGATTTAATCTCAAATGGTGGATTATGGTTTACGGTTACATTGTACCGATTGCAATCTGAATGACGGCGGGTTTTCTTTGGACCAAAATGTGTACAAAAAATTTAAAAGCACCAATTTGAAGAATTCTTCATCGAAGTTTGAAGGTCTGTTATCGAAACGCCAATTCAATTCTTCCTCATAACTGCACTACACAATGAACCTACGAATTCGATGAAAAATTTTCATCTTGTTGCTGAAACTCTTAATTTCTGTATTTTTATCAGCCCAATAACTGAAGAAATTGATCTCACAACGAAACTTCTTAATTGTTGCAACTTGGCTTAATGCGAGCCGCTTTGTTGACGTTTGTTATATTTTATTCACTATTTAACTTTTTGATTAATTATTCTATACGACGTTTCGACCAATATTCGTTCATCAATTTGTTGTATCTAATAACTGAAGAAACTTCGATACAACATATTTGCGTTTTCTTGACCGATACTCGATTTGAATTGTTTGTAGCGTTGCTTAGATAAGAGTCGGAGCCTACTGTTTATAATAACTTCTGAAAAGCCATTTTCTCAATATGTTACTTAAAAAATAGGTATTTACATACCAAGGAAGGGAAATGCATTGTTCCCTTTCCCGAATGAAGTGGATGCCGAGGACATTAGTCATCTAAGGGAGGAAACCGCGCTTTACTCTAGATCCATTTATATGATTTTTCATACGGCATAACACTTGTTATTATCTCCGAGAAACTTATCCTTTCACAATAACTTTCAAAAATTTCTTGACAATCAAGTACGTGTTAATATTTCCATGTCGGACACGCCGTCTTTGTTTCACTTCAAATCGTCGTTGATGTCGAAAAGTTTTGCTTCTTTAGTTCTCGCATTTTACATTTCCTCCCTTAGAGTACACCTTTCTTCCATCAAAGTAGGGAAAAAATGTGACTTTCCGACGATGTCTTTTGAAATTACGATTGCAGATTATAGTCAAAATTTCCAAAAGTTATTATAAACACTAGGCAAATATCCAAGCAACGATACTAACAACTCAAACTGCTAATTCAACGACCTCATGCAAATATATCGTATCGACTATCGAATATATCGGTATCGAATAATTAAACGTATTTTATTTATCTAGTATGATTGCCTTTCACGAAAAACGTAATTATCAATAGATCTTAAATTTCTTCTTGATGTTTCTTTCTATTTCTCAACTAATTATTCGAAGTCAATTCATAGTACTTATTCGAAGTATTCGTAATATAATTTAAATCATTCGAAGTGTCCACATTCTTTTACTCAAAGATCTACCAGGCAATAAAATCAAATATAAACTTTGTCAATGGATCTCGTTCTTGATTCGAATAATTTTGGTTGGTATGAAAAATAATATTTAGTCTTTCGCGGTCTTTTTCGTGCGATCTTAATGCAATTGCCAATTGAGCAATTATATTCAATTAAAATATGAAATATGAATAAATAATAAAAGAAGAAATGCAGAAGATTCACATTTCCATGATTGTAGAACAAAAGTCGACTGGTTGCGTTTTAAAATTCGTAGATATTACATATCATTTTCAAAATCGGCGAAAATAAATTACCCGGAACGGAATTTCAGTGGCAATAAAGTTTCGATATATAGAATGTGGTATATAAACTTCGAATAATTCAATTCCAAATTTTATCGATATGAATTCACAATTAACCGACGTTAATGGAACGAAATGATGATGAATCGAAAATAAATTCGGATTGAAATGATTTTCGCGTGGTTTTCGGGAGAAATAATCGGGAGGTTTATATCGATACGGCGAAGGTCGGTGCGCGAGGAGGAAAGCGGACAGTGGAAAGCCGGTTAACATTGATAGATATGGCACCAATTATCTTACTAACGACATACGTAATTACTGTCATTTCTTTCATGTTCACACGTAATTTATATATCGACATTCACTAATGTAGCGAAGTAATATAATTGGTTTTTATCTCGATCAGGTATATAGTCGAATGTTTTTTTTTCAAACACAGTTGACTACATATGTAAATACGTTTAGTTCGCAATTTTTACAACGGTTATCACCCACTGGGTGTTCGATAATGAACTAAACGATTACCACACCTGTACCTTTGTGAATTAAATGTCTGGGCGGCTGTTCATTTCCTGACTCGATGGCAAAACAAGGCGGCCAGTGCTGATTTATCGTCGATGTCCGATTCTAGGAAATGCATTTTACATTGTCAATTCTAAAAACTTCACGTAAAAGCTTTGGCATTATCAAGATCACTATCAATACATATTCATATTACTTTTAGTGGTGACATTTTTATATAGAAATGTACTTGGTTTCCACATTTTTACATACCTATTTCATCAAGCATACAGGTGAAAGAACCGAAAGGAATGGAATAGTTTCACGATTAGTCAACTCATCAACGATTAAATAGTTTGCCGTTTCGCGATCTTTATTTTTATTATTGCCCCAATATCAAAATTGATATTTTTGCTCATATTCCCGCGAACTCATAAGCCGTTTGGTCTTATTATTACAACAACCGTAAAAAGATATATCCAAAAATTTAAAACAAATACTACAACCCATTTTTTCATGCGGCATTATTACAAAAAAGACCAAAAATTACTCTCCAGTCGATTCGAATGATGGAACGGAAAGGCCACCGTGTACTCCAGCATACGTGCAACTCCAAGCTTTCGTAAATAAACGAAAGCTCCGCCGAAGGGCGAGGGTGTGATATAATTAGCTTTTTCCAAAAGCCGAATGATCGGATAATAATTTTATCTCTCTGTCGTAGCAACAAGCTCAAAACTCAAAAATGGCGTGGCTACTCAACAATCCAACTGCGTCCGGAATTAGAAATCAAATTAAATCACAAGTTTACCAGTGCCAAAAGTGAACCTGTGACACAACTGATCGGCACCAAAATTTGAGTAGTACCAAAAAGCCAACCGGTACCAACAATTGACCGACACCAAGAACTGCCAAAATATAGAGCAAAATAAGGTGACTTTATCACTGAATGAAAAGTTTCCTACCTGATGTTCGAAGTGGACTCAACGTTAAGAATAAAATTTCAACTCAAGATTTTCAACTTCTCTAAATTCTGATGTTATATTCTTATTCAATTTTAATGAGATCGCAGAATATATGCGACGTAGATGCCTGGCTGAGAATCCAAGTTTGAATCATGTTAATTTGAAAATGTCAATAATTACTTTTCAAATTATCGATTCTGTAAAAACAATTTGAAGATACATAACACACTTGAAGAATTATTCATTCAAACATATTCATTATTTGTACCCCAAAATTGAAACGTAAATGTAGAAACATTTCCAAATTAACGTCATTCAACTCATCAAATTAATTAACAAATTTGATTTGAACCAAGTATCCGGAACAAAACTGGATATTCGCAAAAATGTACATACTCGAAATTACATAATGTTAGAGAGCAACAGCGGTATGGAGCAATTTCGGATGGAATTATTCTATACAAGTTCATAGTTCACACGCAGTTTTGACCGATCGATATCTATTTTGTTGGCAGCAAATTTGCTTTGAATAGAGTTGTGTACGACTATAGAACATTGTTGTGTGTAAATGTATACCTACATGATTACAATAGCCAGTAAACAAATGAGTGCGATGGTTATTATTATTTTTGTGTTTTTTGTTGTAGGCCGGATTGGAACTGAAGGAAAACTTGGCGGCGGGAGCCGCCGGCTGGCCCTACCCCTCGGTTTACCACCCTTACGATACCGCCTTCGCAGGATATCCATTTAATGGGTAAGTGACTCCAAGATAATTGGCACTTTTCAAATCAGATCGGGAGTACATTAGAGGAAATGATGTGGCTAAAAGCGCAACAATAAATCAAGTGCGCACCCCCTCGTTTCAAGTAATTCGATTGAACGATTATCGCGACCGATATTCGATTTCTATTGGGGAAATTCTATTTCGATCCTAGAAATAACCATCGGATATTTATTCGTTTCTGAAAATAGCGATAAATCCGATATTATGAAAAGTTACATTTACGAAATTACGGCCAACGATTACGGTGCAACGTGTGTGGCAAGTTCCCAGAAATCCCACTAATCAATTATGGAATTAGCAACAAAAAATTTATCGTTCGAGAGCAAGATTCAATTAGTTTATGTACTAAAATAAACAAATCCTTAAGTAGATAAACTGATGATCTCATATCCAACAACAAACGATTTCTTTAATGTAATAAGTGATAGAATTCACGAATTCGAAATCAAACAAACTTTGACCGTGATCTGTTTTATCATAATGTGGCACTGCGCCACCCAGATCATCGTGACGAATTTCGGTGTGATTAAGACAAATGTTTATTATATTTGAATGAATGATTCTGTCAAATAAAGTTCAACGGATTGTAAATTAACGAACTAAATGTCGTGAATATACCGTTTGATTAGTGATAAGAAATTATTTGGTGCATAGTAAGTTATTAATCTGGAACAATCTCAACTATTTCAGCTAGAATGTTTTCTGAAACTTGTTTCTTACTGAAAAAATGTGGAAAAATTAAGAAAAACAAATAATATTTATTGACTTTTTGACCACGATAGTCGAAAACAATCTCAACTCCTCTTTCAACAGTACGATAAATCGTTACGATCTGACCTTTTCGATAAATTGTTACGATTCCTCGAAATACTTGAAATTGGTTTACTGGTTCCAATATAGCGTTACAAGCCGCAAAAATCAAACATCGGATCCACCCAATTAAGCCGCTATGATATCCTATTCCCACCAATCAGTAATATTTATGAAAAAAATAAAGCGCTGTCACGTAAGTTAACACGTATCACTTAGAAAACAAGAAATATGAGTATCTAGAAGAATTAACTCCGAGAAAAAAGGTAGCTTTTTTTCGCGCTTCTGGTGATGAACCTAGTAAAAAAATGAAAAAATCCACAAATTTTTCGTTATGAATCAAAAAATTGATCTCGAATCCGAAAAAATTAACTTAGAAAGTATTGTAATTTTCTTTCGATTTTGTGCAATAACACTGCTACCAGCATGAAGTAAAACGCAAAATACTCTTAAAAATGACTTTTCGTCAAATTTTTTCATGTACCGAAATTCTCAAATATATTGTTCAAATTTTAATTCTTCAAAAAAGGGTATTTCTGTAGATTTGTACGATTACCGTTTCCTGTCAGCATAAAACATTTTTTTGGAGATCTGTTTCTTCATTAAAGATTGAATTATCGTGAACATTTATTAGAAATTTTAATTTCCGCATTTATATGAAAAAATTTTATCCAGATGAATACAAATACAGTTTTCCACAACATTGAATATTTTTAGATCCTTCACTTTTATATAACAATGACTGATACTGTTTAATAATCAAATTAACGTTCAGAGCATAAAAATCTCAATTTTTTTCTAGACTCTCCGATTTCCCAATTTTTGTCATATTCTTCTCAAAAGAAAAGGAAGAATTTTTCTTTTTTAAAGTTAAGTTTTTTGGGACGAAGAAATTGTATGTAATGCTTGAATGTTTCATTTGCTATGAAGTTTTTTCGATTTAAGTAAAAATCGCTACGATTTCTTATTTACACGTTACAATAAAGTGAACGATCTTAATCATTCAATAAATTTTTACAATTTACGCCACCGTGTGAAGCAATCAATCCAATTTCAACCCCAATAAATCGCTACGGAATCCTGTTTACACATAACAATAAGCTGTAACTATGTGACCTTTCCGATAAATCTTCACGATTTATCGTAGCGTGTAAACAGGCCTTTAGACGCAATTTCTGAAATTGATAAATACAATAATATTATTAGCAGGAATCATGATTTTGATCGTAATCTAGCTATTGTGCTTGAAAACAATTTCAGGCGCCATCTCTAACAATAATTATTAAATAACAATATTATTAATAGAAATCACGCAGTTGGTCATAGTCCTGCTGCTTTTGGTATAATCTATTAATTTATATTTGTTGTATCTACTAATTTGTAGAGTTATGAAATTTGAAAAACTTCCGGGACCAGAGTACGTTGAACGAACTCGTATTTCTGGAAATAGTTATGTGAATAACTATTACTAGGGAATAATCTCTTGAATTTTAAAAATAGCGCCTTTTCATGTTTCGAAACTAACTTCATCATTATCATTATCGTTTCAAACATCTATAGGTACTTTTCTGAATTTAAAAAAAAATTATTTTCCTTTTTAATCCTAACTTTGTTCATATTTTCTAACACTCACAAAAACTTTTTTAAATTCTTTGAACATAACTTCCAACAATTTTCAACTATCGTCAAATCTGCCAGTTGTTTCCAAATTTCCAACATTTTTTTACATCCGAACTTTGAAACTGCTCCGAAAACTTTGAATTTGTATTCTTGTATTAATTAATTCCGAAAATTTCCAAGTCACCTCACTTTGGGGAAACTGTTCTCCAAAATTTCTAAACTTGCATACAAACTTGTCAATCTTCAATTTTTCATACATCAAACGCACTCGCAGCAGAATACAGGCATTTTACCTTTTAACTCCGTCTGTTTTATGGGAAGACAATTTTCAGCCTTCTCATAATTTATTCTCAAATGTATTCGATGTACGAACATCTTTTCTTATCATCCCTCAATTATTCAAATTCTTTTCCTTATGCAATATCTTTCTACATTCGGAGTTTCAAACTAAACCAAAATTTGTTCCCACAGATGTCCAAAGTTGATTGATATTTCAAATTTCCTTTTCAAACTTTTAAAATCTGAGACTGTCCATCATATTTTGGAATTTTCAAATCCTCACTTTTGTCTTACCTCTTTCAAGAGCCTAAACGTGAATCTCAATCGTTTATGTCAGTGTGTCTTTCCTCAAGAAACAATTAAACATATCGTAAAAGTTTGTCCTAATCCGGAAATTCATTGTAAATTCGTGAAAATACACACTGCGGACAAAGAAGTAGCAGACGGGATGCTTAAGGCTGGCGTCCGATCACGTGATCATTAGACTACCAATGATACTGTAGGTTGTCGTACAACTCGGAGCCAAGTCATAAATATTCAAAACTATGAATTCATAAGTAGGTAGTCAAAGGATAATCCCTAAACAAAAATTGACATTTGTTTTTTCGACGGTGGCAAACGTCCCAAAAGGAATGGTTTTCATTGCTGTATATCTCTTTTTGCTTGTTAACACTACGTGACTCCTATTGCATCGCCACCTTAGAGTCAGTAGCTGAACTAAGAACTGGAAAATTTCTGCTCAGTTCTTAAAAAAAGGAGTAAAACAAAAACTAGGAGCGATAAAATTTCAAGGAATTTTTTTACTCAGATTAGGGCTGAATGTATGAGTTGTTTTCAATAAAATAGAAAAAAACAACGTGAAGAAACCATTTTTTCAAATATTAACTTCTTCTTTCATTTTCATTTCCACTTAGTTATTAGCTACAGTAATCCAACGTATTTTTATTATATCGGAAATCATATGAAGTCGTAAAATATAGTCCGCTATATCGTACACTTTCTTGTAGTAAAGTGTTGCAAATTAGTCGATAACTGAATTTTTTCAATATTTCGTATTTACCGTGTTTGTATTTACTGCGGGATTAATGACAAACTACTAATTTCGCGATTGAATTGAATACAACTATCCAACAGAACGTTCATTCACAAAGAAGAATCTATCTTTAGGTATGTACTTCACAGTTGATAAGTCACGTCGATAGATTTGTCTCAGACCTAGCGCATATTGGGGCGCAGTTGCTGTGTTATTTTTCGCGGTTTTCCGAAACGCACCTAGAAGAAAACGAAATCACGCGCAGTCGAACTACGTCCCAATATGCGCTGCTCCACTGAATTTACATATGCCTCAGAAGAACTGCGCGCAGAATCACGCCCAACTGCGTCTCAATATGCGCTTGCTTTCATAGATTGCGCATTCTGTCTCTAGGTTATAGATACTTTGTAGACCTAACCCAGATTTCATTTTTAATCGTGGATGGCCAAAAACGGATTAAATATTAATTTCGCGTGTTAAATAATTTGGTAAGGCTCTCACAACTTGATCGATTACTCGTGAAATGACACATCAATAATTGTTACTTTGCGATAACTGGCGATGTTGCTGTATTGATTAGAGTTGTTAGAGTGATCAAATAGTCCCGAAATTGGCATAAAGTGATAAATGTTTGAATCAATATTTGTTACTTCGCATTCCTGGTACATATTGGTAAAGCTATTTAAAATATTGAATAGTCAAGGAGCGGCAGGTGATTAAAGCAATATTTGTCGCTTATTATTACTCAAAAATTCGCGAAGCGACAGATGATTAAAGCAACGTTTGTTGATTTGCAACTTTCCGACAGCTTGGCAACGTGAAGCGACACATGTTTAAATCCACATTCGTCGCTTCGCGACCCTTAATCACATTGACGATGTTGCAAATTCGATTAAATAATAGCGATGCTACAAACGATAAAAGCAATATTGATCACTTTGGTACTATTGAATAACTTGGCGTGATCGGAGAATCCTGAAGAGACAGATGATTGAATGAATATTTGTCGTTTTTTGTACGTGTGAACTTTTTCCTTTGTTTGAAAACATTTTGCCTCCCTCTATATGTAAGCAACTTTCGCAGTTCCTATATTTCATCGCGACTTTCTCCTCAAGATTCAATATTCCTCCTGAATAAAATAAATATATGCAAGTTCACTCTTGCGGCTGTTAAATTACACCGAGGAATGCAATTCCGCCATTAAATTTCGCCAGATAAGCATCGATAGGGGCTCTGGTGGCGTTATAGGCCGGAGTTAATGGACTTATGAAGGTATGTTGCGTTTCAATTGAACAGGCAGATCTCGAACAACGATGACGACGACCGAATCGTCAGTCACTCCTTCCCTCTTATCCCTCGGGTGAATCGAACGGCGGGGACGTCGATTATCAAATGCCGGAGCAGATCAAGTGTCGTTCTGAGTGTTCCGTCTCCCCGAATATCTGAATAATGAATGGGGATTTAATATCGCGTCACGCGGAAAATGATTTCCAACACCGTCACCATCATCCCCTTCAAGGTTGTTATCGTGAAAATAGGGAGAAACTATCAAAAAACGTTACGTTTCTATAAATAAATCAGCAATGTTCTCGCATTCGCACAATGTTTTCTTTCACGCACATCGGAACGCGATAAAAAACCTACAAAATCGCTGTTTGGCCAACAATTTTCGGCACGGAACGAAAGGTTGCCTGGTTGCGCAATCTAACGTTGAAAATGCGGAAAATTGCTGTTATTCGGTGTAGCAACCAGCGGTCGGTCTCATGGAGTGTGAAAGACGAGGCGGATACATCGAACCTTGACGCGAGCTATCGCTTTGCATTTTCAATTAATAAACGTAGAACATGACCAGACGATTATCTCGGAAAGCGACACGTCCATTTCTCCTCTCGGTAGCTCCAATCTCTTGTCCAACAAACGAACATAAAATGGCAGAACTACCATGCGAGAAGTGAGAGCAGTTGCAGAAACCATTAAGCGATTAAACTGCGATTGCCCTTAAAGTCCGTAACACCTTTCCGGCCCGCGACATAAATATTACCGGAAATCGGCCTTAAGGCTTGTCGATTTTCGGTTTTCACGGAACAATCGGTTTTTCGCGTTGCGATCACCCGAAATTGTCGATACGTCGATCGTTGCTTCCTAATCGACACAAATCCGTGACTGTGTGCGTGGCCTTAGTCGATTAAACCGCAGTTCGGTTTATCGGAAATTTACGACGTTCTCTTCGCAACGAGCCCCGAGCCCCGTACGGCGTCTAAACCGAATCAATCACCGGCGCAATAACACTAAATCTGCATGCTGGTCGTGGTCCATGATTCACGGCTAATAGACGTTCAACATGCGGCCGTTCGAGGGAAGAAGAAGAACGAGCCGACAGTACTCTGTGACGTCTGCGTTCCGTCGCGTACAATCGAATCGAAGACATTTGTAATAGCTAACAAACTTGGGTTATCACTTCCGCCGGTGTTTTTACTTTCCTCATTTCTGCTCTAATATTTTATGTTTTTTTGTGTCTCCTGATTTAAATGAGATTTTTTCGAGTCGCAAAAAAAATTGATTTGAAGTTCAATTTCATATTCAAATATACAGGATGATTCACTCATTACTGCCACCAGCTTTACTACGAAAGTATGATAGGAGCTGAAAAGTTTGTGGGACAAAAGTTGCATAGGAGAACAGGGGCCTGAAATGCCCCTTGTTTATAAATATGTTCCACTCAATCTTTAATAAAAACGCCTTGTTACAAATGGTCATTACTTCGAATAGCTTCTGTGAATAGACGTCTATACTATTTCTAACTTTGTGGATTTTCTGGATAGTTACTATAAAAAAAGAATGCCAAAGTATCATTTCTTCAAAATGTGCTCTTCATATCTCTGAAAATATTCAACCTAGTAACAAGAAAAAAACATCATCAGACCATTGTCCCATGCAAGTTCTGTCCCACAAACTTGTCAGTTTCTACCAAACTTTCGGAATAATCCTGATGGCAAAAGTTGGTGACTCACCGTGTACGCCGGATCATCTTTGTCACTTTCTTATTGAAAGCGTGGTAACTACATTTTTGATGATTGATATAGTGTTTACTCCAAAAATAGACTTCCGTCTAACAATAACTGATCAAATTTTTTAACTTGGACACTTACTATGATTCCAGATTGAAAATTGAAAACATTACCATTTTTCATTGCATTTCATTATCAACTAGATTCTTGTTTTTTCTTGCGTCTTCGTAAATTAAGTACTTTGGATAAATAAATTTTTTAGATTGAAAATGTGGAAAGATCAAATTGCTTAGATCAGTAGATGAATAATTGCGAACCAGCATTTGCTAAAAATACCTACAAGAATCAGATGATTTTATGAAATTTGTATTTGTAGCAAAGATAAATCTTCCGATTATGGCGAAATCTTGGAAACTTTATTGCATAAATTAACTAGAAAATCCAGGAACTTTCTAAAACTTCACCGATTTTCATAGAAAACTACTACTTACCTATACTTCCGCTGATATTTTTAAAATTATTGAGAATGTAAAAAAATTATAAACTTTTCATTTTTTACCAAATTGAAGAATTATTTGCACTTATTTTCCAGTTATTCGAAAAATTGCATTGGGTTTTTCATTTTTATGAGGAAATCAGAATTCAGAATTTAATCAATGATCATCTAATTTTTTACACAAAAATCAAAATCTCAATGATTACACTTTCTTCGAATTTCAAAGAACGCGCAAATTTCTATAAATATTTCAGAAATTTTACTAGAAATTTCAGATGTTTTCAAGTAGCGACCTAAGAAAACTTTTAAATACTGAGAAATTATAAGCATGCGCTAGACTAAAAAAAAGTTTTTTATTTCTAAGTGGACGATACTCTCTCCTTATCATGTTGAATTTGTTTAGAACTTTGAAACGTTTCCCAAATTTTGGAAAGGCTCAAAAAATTCACGAACTCCAAAAGGAATATATTCAATGTTTGAAAAATTTGAAGTAAAAAGAGTTAAAAGTACTTTCCTGGGAGAATTTGAGAAATTTTGAACAACAATTTTTCGAAAATTCGATAAATTGCCCCGAAGAATATACATTTCGGAAAAATCTTCGATTTTTGTATGAAATCTTTAGAAATTCGGGATTTCCCTAAATTCTCTTTTTGAACTGTGGTTAAAACTCTCCAAATTACTTTGAAATATTTGAATTCGTTGAACGATGAGAAAATTCAAATATTATCTGTAACTTCCAAAGAATATTCTTAAAAAACTCCGGGCAATCGAGAAGCTTCGTACAAATAACCTAAACATACAGAAATTCTGAAAAGCAATTAAAGATTAACGAAACAACAGGGTATGATGAAAATTGGAATTTCATTCAAATACTGTTCATTTCCAAATCAAATTTTCGAAATCGATATAAAAAATATCAGAATCGTTGAAATTCATGTCAATTAGGTATATTCATTATTTCATTCTATATTTGAGATATAACTCATTTTAAAAATGATCGATTTCAGGGTCTGATTTTAAATTTAATTAAAAATGAAAATTTTTTGAACCGGCATTTAATTACGAGATGCAATTTTTTATCTTCCGAACTCTTGGACTCTCGAATTCTGCTAAGAATTTTTCGGTCTTGGACGCTATTTTTTTTTTCAAACTTTCTTCAATTCTTGCTGAAACCGAGGATTCTTCTTGTGAGAGCTTGAGAATCAGCTTTCTTCAAAGACACGACATAGTTTTTTTGGATCTTTCAAAATTATTCGACTCATTTTCAATCTGTTTTGAAATCTTTTAAAAATATGAAACTTGAAAATTCTTCAAAAAGTTTACAGGGAATTTCTCCAGCTATTCTTGGGAAATGTAAATTTCAAGAATATCGTCTTAAATTGTTGCGAATATCGAAGTACGTTATCAGAATGCAAAAGAGAAATGGAAATCAATTTTTGAATCATGAATGTGTTTTTTTTCAAAACTAAAGTAGATTTTCAAAATCCTCCGAAATTTCACATTTATTTATTTCAAATATTCTGACTTTATACTCAACCCTCACAATTTTTTATAATTTTATCTCTCAAATAACTCTAATCTCCTCTTATAATTTTTGAAGTTTCATGCACTTTTCTTTCAAAACGTTTGCAAACTCTGTAGAAACTTTCAAAAGTTCAAAACTTCGTGGGAATCTTACTAAATTATGAAGCCATGAAATTTAGGTTAAATTTATAAAGATGCTGCTGTACATTTACATATTCATCATTTTCATGCTTTTTGAGATTCAATAATTTCAATACTTAAAATTCTTCACGTTAAAATTCCTGAAAGTGATTCAGCCAACCTAAGGATTTTTGATTTGTTACAATAAAACCCAGTTTCATGAGAATCAAAAATTTGATTGAGGAATAATTAAAGAGGAAGATCATAAATTGCCTCAAGAAAATTTGAGTCAAAAGAAATTAATTTCGTTAATTCTTTAGGAGTATTTTCCAAATTCCTTTAAGATTTAATAAATTTCTTCCCTAAAAATGGTGAATGGTAAAATGGTATCATTAAGTATGGACTATTTCAATAACCTGTCAGCTCAACTTTCTGAATTATCTCTACTAAAAAAATTTTGGAAAATTATTCAATCAATCATCTATTGTCCTAGCCCTCATAATTATGAGACATGAATTTTTCTGATGATAAAAAAGTCGTATTTTGGAGAGTTGGTGCCATTCTCTGCCTTGGACAAAGAATCTGGACTTTAGTAGAAATTTTCCCTAATTGTCGTTCGCGACTGGGCGCTGCCGAAACTTCAACATACTCGTCGTAGTTTCAAAGGAGCTTGAGAAAGTTTCGAGTGATATCTCTCTAAATCAAAATTTTCATGGAAAGATGAATTACCTGAAATTTTATAAATCTTCTGCACAGTTTCTTTTAGAATTAATGTAATTTTTTTCGATAGTTTTATCTTACCAAAAAATTTTCTAGAAAAATGAGATCAATCTCCCCAAGATTGAGATTCACCAAATTCACTGTGAACACTTTGAAATTTCAACATCGTCTCAAATTTCGATAAATATACTATAATTAATCAAAAATTTGCTCGATGTTTGCTAGTTGGCGAATGTTTCTGAAAATGTTGAGAAACTTTGATAAAGACAAATTTTGCACATACCCTTGATCGCTCGAGAAAGTTCGGAGAACTCTACTACATATCTTACGTGACATATAGTTTGGTTTTAGGAAAGATATTAAATCCTTGCTAACTATCATGTCCGTGGAGGGCAGGACAAGAGCCTCTTAAAAATTGGTTTTGAGATAAGTGTGAGGTATTTCATTACTTCTCCTTTCACAGAAAAAATTTACAATATTCGTCGAATCTTCAAGGAAACTCGAAATGTTCTTGATCAAAGTGCCTACATGGCGCTGTCACACGACTCGCCCTGCCAAAGGGTTCTGTGTTTTGAAATGTTCAAAGTGACCATAAATAAAATTCATAATTTGTCGAAGAAACCAAGTGTTGAAAGATTCATCAAAAATCGCTATTATGACAAAAATTTGTCATAATAGAAGTTTCGTGTATTTTCCGAATATTTTCATGGACAACAGGGTTCATAATCAGAGACGTCTCTAGCCCTTGTAGCGCCCGGGCGGGTTGAACGTATTGGCGCGCCTGGAAGTGCTCCTTGCATTCTGATCACAATATTCGAAAACTCGGATGCTTCAACTCTAATTAATATGTAAACATTCTTTTTGGGAAGACAGACGAATTTTCCACTTCTTGTTTTCACTTTTCTTAATTACGTTATCTTATTTTCTTTCAAGGCCCCTCAGGCGCGAAGACTTCGGCCTATATTGTGTTCATAGTGACCAATCAACTTCTCGACTGAAACTAACAATTACTGTTTCAACAATTATGCAACTCAATCAGATCGACGTACGAATAAACGACATATTAATATGCCATCTATCATTTCGGAAGTAGATATTCGTCATTTCCTGGGTCGGCCTCGTAAAACGAACGTACAGCTGATCAATCACGATTTAATACACGTTTTCGTGGTTTACGACGTGTCCTGTAGTAGAATACGTGGTACGATGCCCTCTTGTCCGGAGCACGTGGACGGAAGAATCACCAATTACAAACATCGAGAAATACATGATTCGAATATCGAACGTCCTTTTTGTGAACTAGTTCCGTTCTGTTTGCCGGTTTAGGTGGACGTGATTAAGTTTTTAGGACCGTTGGATTTTGCATTTCCGGTCAGCTGTACATTCATTTAGAGGAAGAATTTTATGTGTGTGGGCTAAATTGCGTAGGCTGAAATCGATAGACTTTTTTACCTATTTAAACGAACGATTCTTGTATGACATACAAATATATTTTGGAATTTCGGACACCGCTTCAACAATCTTTGTTACTACATTAAAATTTTAATAAAAACCGCGTCAACTCTTCTAACTCGTTGAAACAGCTGCGCCATCTCATTAATATTTTTTTTTCGGAACGGAGATTTATAATTATTGGTGGGATGTATTTGACAGATAGACTTCGATTAAATGAATCGAAATCGCAGACAATTAAGATAACAAATCTAATTCTAACTTGAACAAAGTGAATACGTATTTCGAATCTTCGCGAGAAAAATGTTCAGAAAATAAGAAAACATAAAAATGGATCTATTTTCAATGAAACAATATTCGGAGATTATGATGATATGAAACATGATTTAAACAGTAATAAATCGGAAAACTCACAATCGCATTAGAGATGATTTCTGTACCGTCACGATTCTGCGCTGTTCATAAAATAAAGTACTTTTTATGAACAGCGCAGAATCCTGACAGTAAATGGACGGTTCACAACGCCAGTTGGAACAAACCTAATGAATGAAAGTGAAATGTGATTATTAAGCCCATATTGACTCCTTAGGATTAAATATAAAGTTTTCTTCAGTATATAGCAACGATTTTTAAAAATATTCACAAGTCATATTTTAAAATTCACATAAATGCATTGTTATTAAGTAATGAAACAGTCATTCTCTCATATTTTTCTTAGCAGTTGAGACGATTAGCCCCAATGTCCCCTAACCTTCAAAAATGTCTTAGCCCACCGTCAAGATTGATGGCGGGCAAATCTCAACAATTCTTTATACAAAGAAGATCTATATATTCCACTTTTTTACGAGGGTTTTAAGGGTTTCTAGTGCTAACATAAAAACTTTGTTTGGACAAGACCGTGAAGGATCGTGTTTTGTGCGGCGAAAAAAAAGGTCAGTCTCCGATTGCACCTGGCGGGCATTCGAAGCGGGTCCTCGTTAACAGCCGAGAAGGGATTATCGGCGCGTAGATCTGCTTATCGAACCATCGATAAACTCCTTAATTCTCGTACCTTATATTTTTCGTGTCACCGCTAATAAGTCAAGACCAGCTTCTGAGCCAACGGATTCCCGATCGCGCAAATTAGCCCCACGGTCGCCCGTCGCGTCGTCGTCGACGACGGAGTGTTGTTTGCTCGGCGTCGAATTTCCGGAGACGCGCGCAACGTCTGCGTCGCGACGCTATTGGCACCCCCACCGGAAGATTCGCATGGCGCGTCCCGATTAGCAATCGCTATGGAAACGACCGATAATGCGACGCGACGCCGCCGGCGGGAGCGGATTTCAAATCGAAAGGAATTGGGGAGGCAGTCCGGAAAAACGTCTTTTGTTGAAACGGGATTCACGATTAGAACATTCAATTGTTCGCTTTATTCAATATGCTGCCGAGGTATAGGTTGAATGAAACCAACACATGGGGGTTCCACAAGGATCAGATCTTGGCCCCTATCCGCGCATACCGAGGAATAATTTAAAAGTAAATATGCGGTTTTTTTAGTAGGAACTGAGACTGGTGGTGTATTTGTTTTGGAGTGATTTGATTATCCGCAAAATCTAAAGAGAGCTATCGATCAACCTATTCACTTTGTGCGATGACGTTATCAATTCATCCAAAGACAGCGAAACAAGAGACAATCATCAGATCGTCAGTTGCTTCGCGACTAATAAATCGTTATTCGGCAGTTAATTGAACGAATGTTTGTCGACTCAACTGTCAGGTAATTTAACAATGTTGCTGAAAGTTTTGACCAACAATCAAATAGACGCGATCTTTCGTACATCGCTAATTTCGATTCACTGACAAATTGTGACAAGCCACACATGCAAATGAGTTCTGAAGCAACAGATGCTTCAATCTATATTCTTTCGTGAATCTTATATGTACAACTCTGTATAAAAGTCTTCCTTCTATAAAAATAGGACAGTCGCGAGTCAACAGATGATCAAACTTCATAACGTCGCCCCACTTGAATTCACGAAGCGAGAACTGTGCAATTTCATGTCGCTTCTAGACAAAGTCGCGAAGCGACAAACGTTCATTTGTAATATGTCGCTACGCGACTATCTAATCGTTGTCAAGCTTTGAAAATGTTTGTTCATTATGAAATCTCAAGTTTTTCGGTTCGATTTGTGGATGGTTTGTTCGGAATTCAGGTTAAAGCATTAATTTAATATTTCGTACAAAAAATGGATATATTCGTCGATAGTGAATAGTCCAGACGATAATGACGAAAGTGTCACAGTGACAAAAGCTGCCCGTGCACGCCTAGCATAAGATTACGATTACGAACGGATAAACATTGTTTTGATAATTTGTTGCTAGGGACCTTCAATACTTGTCGAGTCGATCTGCGACAAAAATCGGACGAACGGTTGTCGCATTTCCCAGACAAATTGAGGATATTGATAAAGTAATAGACTAATTGTGAATTAAAGAAACCTTTGGTGCTGCGAGACTTTTAATAATAATGCGAATAGTCCAGTCAATAGAGAAATTTCCAGTGCTAATTTAAAAAAAATTAATTACAGATAGTGACACAGTGTAAGTTGTTTAGGGTTGTGAGTACAATATGAGGTTTCCGTAAGGACTGCTATCGAGCGTCCTAGTGGGTGGGGATGCAGTTCAAAGTTTAGAAATCATACCTTTTCGCTTCTAGATTTCAAACTATTGATTTTCTTGAAAATATCTTCAAACAAATGTTTTAGATGCCAGCAATACCTTCACTCTGAATTTAGTTTCGTTCAATTTGGGTTGACGGTTAACAAGAAAACTTGGAAAAACTTCTCAAAATAGTCGTTATAGCATCAAATCAAACTCAATCAAAAGAAAATTTATTACGTTCATCGTTCACGAGTTATAGCAATTTGTTTATAAAAAACTGCCTTTTTCACGACAAAACGTGCTAGTTCTCGGCAATATTTTTCGATTTTTTTTGTTTGTGTATTTTCTCGTGAATGAAAAAAAGCATTGAAATAAAGAACTTGACACTCCAAGAAATGTTGTACGACTTTTTGAACACTAGTTGGTTTTTTTTTCAAAAACGGTACAGTGGTTTTATAAAGAACTATTTCTGAATTAAGTCGAGTTCATGCCTTTCCTAATGAATTATATTTTATAATGTTAAAAGAACAAGTGACAATATGCCTGTTTTTGATACAAATAAATAGGTGACAATTTGATTCGATTTCGTTGCATACTCATCTGCAATCCGAATGGAAGGGATTCCATCCCGTCCCGTCGACATAGTCGGTACTTTGCTTTGGAACTCGGGTGGGTTGTTATTTGTAATTTTGTATTGAGTTTTCCAAAAAAACGTTCGAAGATTATGAAGGCAGCTACGACTATGATAAACCTCCAGGACCCCATCGACCGCAAGACGAGAATGCGACGACCCGTCCAAATTCTCATCTTTTTTTCCCACAAACACATGGTTTATTTCATATTCCTCTGAATCAACATAAAATATAATTTATTGGGAAGAGTATGAAGTTGAATTAATTCCTAAATTGTTATTCATAACGCCACCACGATGTTTTAAGGGAAAAAATGTAACTCGCGTTCAAAAAGTCGTAGAAGATTTCTTGAAGGGTCAAACTCATTATTTCAATGCTTATTTTCATTTGCGAAAAAATGGAATAAATCGTCTGAGGCTATTTGTTTATAAAAAAGTACCTTATTTTCAATGTCGTAAAAAGTAGCATTTTCTAGCCTGAAAAAACAGTACAGTAAAATATGGTTCTTCAGCTATAATACTCAAACAAAAAAATCGAAAAATATTGCAAACAACTAGCACGTTTCGTCGTTGAAAAGGGCAGTTTTTATAAACAAATTGCTATATCTCGTAATAATTTTTGTTTTCATCAAGTTTGATTTGATGCTATAAGAGCTTCATTTTAAACTGACGAAAAATATCAGAGAAAATTTGGCGTCGTAAATATCACGTTTGCAAAAAACCACTATTTTGAGAAGTTTTTTCCAGTTTTCTTGTTAACCGTCAACACGAATTGAACGAAACCAAATTCAAAGTAAAGGTATTGCTGGCATCTAAAACATTTGTTGAAAGATATTTCCAAAAAGTCAACAGTTTAAAGTCTAGAAATGAAAAGGTGCGATTTTGAAACTTTGAACTGCACCTCCATCCCCTAGGACGCTGGGTAGCAGTCCTTACGAAAACCTCAGATTGTACTCACAACCCTAAACAATTTCCACTGTAATTAATTTTTTCCATGAAATTTCTCCATTGACTGGACTAGTATTATAATGAACTTAGCAAAGAGACGCAATGAGACAAACGTTTATTCGAGTATCTGTCGCTCCGTGACTATTTCATTGTCGCGACAATAAATACTCATCTATCGTTTTTTGACTCCCTTAACTGATTGAATTGTTTGTCGCTTCGCGGCAGGTAATAATTTCGCTGAACTCGTTGAATATTTGCGAAGTAACAGGTCATTGATTATCTGTCGCAACAAATTTTAATCTAGATGGTACCATCAAAAGTTTATCAAGATTGAGCAAACGCTTAAAAATCATGCTGATGAATGCTCAGGGTAGAAAGAAATTATTTAAATCTCGGTGAGATCAAAAAGCTTTCGGTTAGAATTTATTTCAATATAACCGGAAATTCGAAATCGTTCCAATTATTTCAGACAGAACTTAATCCGTTTGTCCGGTATCGTTAAATAACGGAAAAGACATTGCTTCAACGAACGTATCATTTCAAGGATATTTCCGAAATCGCACCAGATGATTGTGCGGGTTACGTGCCGTCACATCGTCAACATTTTTCGAAAACCGGAAAAACTCGGCGTTCTAATGTCCATTAAATGGGTACGGCGAGTTATCGAGCCGTTTCTCGATTAATTTCTCGTCATCGGATCGTCCCGGATAAGTGAAACGTTATTGATTTCGTGCATCCCCGACTTGATGTCCATCTGTCGCTTCGCGCTGGCTTGGTAACGGGCCTTAACTTTCATTTGCATACGCATCGGTTTCGAACTGTCGAGAAAGCAACGACGACCCCTTTTCGATAGATGGAAATTTCGAGGGTGTAAAATCTGTCGGCGCTTTTAAAATTCGATAAATCATCGACCGTTTCATTCAGTGCGGAGATTCGAATCGGCCTTCGCGCCGCACAGTCCGCGGCCGAACAAAGTGACAAAGATATTTCAACGGGAATTCTTCCGAACGATAAATCGTCGGGTCTTTTTCCGACCCATTTCGTTCATTCAGCCGCTCCTCGAAATAGAGTCCTCAAATACCCCCGTTAGCTCGACGATGTAATTACTGTTCAATTATGCGAGCTGACTTATTTTTCTCTCTCCTTTGAAGTCGCGTCCATCGTTCGGTACATTTGTTGCCAAATCCTGGACATACTCCAACATTACTACCAACCCGATGTAACGTGACACTTATGACGAACGACCTTACATATGGAACATCAAAGGTTCTTTTTTCTAATTGTCCACTTTTTGCCGACAGGTACGGTATGGATCTGAACGGGGCGCGTCGAAAAAACGCTACGCGCGAAACGACGAGCACCTTGAAAGCGTGGCTGAATGAGCACAAAAAAAATCCTTACCCGACCAAAGGAGAGAAAATTATGCTGGCGATTATCACAAAAATGACCCTCACGCAAGTGTCCACATGGTTCGCGAACGCCAGACGAAGGCTGAAGAAAGAGAATAAGATGACGTGGGAACCGCGAAACCGCGTGGAAGACGAGGATAATAACAACGATGACGATGATCATAAAAGCACAGATGGCAAAGATATCCTCGGTAAATAAGACACTTTACGTAAATACTTAATTAGTATATATTTGAATTATTTTGTATACTGACATTTTCATTTCTGTTATTCAGATTCGAAGGATTCGGGCACGGCGTCGAGTGAAGACGGCGACAGGCCACCGCACTCGCGACTCGCCCCCGACACGGCGAGCGAGTGGAGCGAGTCCCGACCCGACAGCGAGCCGGACAGTCCCGACTGTTACGACCGTCCATTCCTGCCACCACGCACCACCTCACCTCCTCAAATCTCGGTCTCAGTCACTACCAAGCCGAGGATTTGGTCACTGGCCGATATGGCGAGTAAGGAGAGCGAAAACTCACCTACCTCGACGGCCAGCGGAATTTACTCGAGCGGGCGTCTGATGACGCCCATGGGGGGACGGTTGCCGCCGCCCGGCCATCACACTAGTCCTTACGCACGACCGCACGAATTCTACCGCAGTTTGTACGGCCCGGCGCAACACCATCATCTACCCTCCGGTATCGTCAACGAATCGATTTTGGAGAGTTATTCGCGAGGTACCGCTGTAGCTTCATCGGCATTAACCAAAGCTAACGTAGCAACGGCCGCATCGTCTGCGGGCAGTTCCGGTACTGCGGGTGGTAGCAGTGTGACGTCAGTACCGTTAGGTCTCAGTGCCGTCAATTCCCGAACGTCTTCGTCGTCTTCGATCTCGTCCAGCGGCGGTTCTGAAAGCGCAGCGACGACGACGCCGTTGAAACCGATCGCGTTGAACAAAGCCTGATCTTCGGCCGTCTCGGCGCAATCATTTACTACCTCTAACGTTTCGACCAATCGGGACAATAAATACCTGTAGTGTGCTGTGCTGTACAGTTAATGTGATATATACATATATAATATACCTACCCTTAGTTCCCTTTCTCTCTTTCTATTTATCGTGACGGACACTTGGAATTAGATTCACGTTCACCCTTTCTTATGTACAGAAGAAATTGATTGCGACGACTCGCATAGTTCCTACCGAATGAAGAAAACGATTCAAATTTGCCGAATTTTAAACAACAGAAAAACTGGGGAATCGTTTTTTTCGTTCGGTAAAAACTGTATTTATGTATATGTATTTAGTTTAGCATCGTAAACGATATTTGTTATTATATGAAATGTAATGAATAAGCTAATAATATTATAACTATGGCAAACGTTGTAAGCTTATACAAATGTCAAAAGATCATTCTCCCCGAACCGAGTATAACTCGTCGTATTGTTTTTTCTCCAAGAATAGCGTTTAACATGAACGGTATAAGCGTACGACGCATCGACTTAAATGGAAACTTAGCAATGATCGTACGAATTCTCACGACACTACTAGCATTATTACTACTTTTCATGGCAATTCAATAACACGACTTTTTTGTCTCCAGTTTCAGTTAACCGACATATCAAACAGTTGGCAACAGTGTACCTATCGAATTATATTATATACGTTTCGAACCAGACAAGTGTGTTGCAATAAATAAATCGTTCATTATTAAGCGAATTTGTTTGATTTACGTTGGCCAATTCATGCATTCCTATCGTAGGCGAGCGGAATCGGGAATTCGGACCGTTCCGTTGCAGTGAGGTCCGCTACGTCAGCCCCAGAATGCGCCGTCTACGTTCTTGGACCACCTGCGAAACGATTCGACATTTCGAAACTGGGTATGTCGTTCCCAACGAACAAAAATCTGTTCGCTTCGTTTCAGTTACGGACCAATTATTCCGAAGAAAAACCGCATTTATTTTGATCTTATAGTTAACATAACTACGTATAAAGTTTCTCTACATTTTTTTTTCGGTAGATACACATATTTTTATCTATCTTTCACATCAGGATATTTACATATTTTTTTCTTTTAACTTTTATGAGGAAAGAGTCGGGTACCTTTTTTACCCTGGAATATATCAAAACATCAATCACGAGTGCATGTTATTAATTATGATTTCTCATCAACAATAGGTCTGTTCCAACTCGCGTTGTGAACCGTTGATGTACCGTCACGATTCTGCGCTGTTCATAAAATAAACTACTTTTTATCAACAGCGCAGAATCCTGACAGCACATTGATGTTTCACAACGCCAGTTGGAACAAACCTTATAATAACACTCGGAACGTTGATAAAATTTTTTTGAGGCGTTTTGGATTTTGTAGATACCATCAATTGTGAAGAATGGGGGCTCCTAATGGATGGTTTATTCGTTGTATTGTATTGTTCAGCGAAAGAAGTGAATGCAAATAAAGCTCGATCGAGATATACACAGGTTGACAGATGGAAACGAGTTAAATGTCCACCATTTTGAATTTTTTATCCGTCATTTTGAATGGGTTCTTCTCCTGCCACTATACCCCCAGAGACCGAGTTTCATGCAAATCCAATGGAAAATAGCGGAATGTTAGTTTTCCGCCATTTTGAAATTTAAATGGTCGGCATTTTGTAACGGGGTCAAACCCACGGATTTTCGCAAAAAAATTTTTTTCATGCCCTTTCGTATGATGTATCAAAACTTGGAGGTTGCCATTTGAAAAAAAAGTTTGGGCCGTGCCCCCTCAGGGGGGTCAACAATATTTTTGACTCCCCTAAAAAATAGTTTTGATAACAAAGGACACTGAAAACTTCACGTTGATTGGTCCAGTTGTTCAAAAAATATTCGTCTGTCCCGGTACTTTTCTGTCACCCAGTACAGTAGGCGTGTGTGAGTGTGTGTGTGTACCTAATGGTTTTTTTGTACGTTCTACAGGCCGAACGGCGACGTATAGAACGACGATTTTTTTTTAAAAGGTGTATACCTATCAATGACCTTCGGATTGAGTTCGTTGTTGATCGCAATCGGAAAACAAGTTGTCCAGATATGCTCGAAAAATTGATACAATTTTGAGAGTCTTTCTGCAAGTTTTTATTTTATCCTTGAGATTCCTGAACTTCATCAGTGTTCACTTTTAGATTTTCTGCAAGGAAGTTTTGAATATTTCTCACTGTTTTGTATAATTTTCGACAATATATCATTATTGTTCTCTTACCAAGATCCATGGTCGCTTCTCTACAAACTTTTTCTATGAGTTTTGCATGTTGAATGACTGAAAAAGAACCTCAAATTTCAACGAAAAAAAAACTCATCTGAACGGCATTTTTAAGTATCTATTCGTTCTCACCTTTATGGTTTTTTGTTTTTCCTTATGGAATTTATCTTTTTGCAATCCCAAAAGTTCAAAAAAATTTTCCTTTGAAACTCTAATGATTTTTATTCAAGTTTTTGTGGTGGTTTTATGCAGCTTCCTAGGAAAGTAGATGTGCCATAAGCTTCTAAAAAAAACTTTGAATATGGAAAAATACATGTCTGATATTTTTTTCTGTTTATAATTTCACGTTCGACAACTAATCATGGGTTTTTCAAATATATTTGTAATTTTGATGCGGCTTATTCCAGAATTTTCTCCACGGAATCCTAAAATATTCTTTCCGTAATTTGTAGAGAGTTTTTGTATTTTATTGCACAATCTTCAATGGATTTATCGAATTTGATCTTAGGTTTGTTATGAAGTCTTTGGATTGTTTCTTTGTACGACAAATAAGAAAAGAATCTGAAATTTATATCAAAAACGACATCAGAGAAGAATGTTGAAATATTGGTTTTCGTTGTTTTTTATTTGATGAAAATATTCCTCTGCAATTCTCAATATTTCTGTTGATAATATCACAATTATTCTTCTCTGCGTCTCTCAGATTCCGTGGATGGCCTTTGAATAGAATTTTGCGGGAATTTCAATTTTTTCGACTATAAGTTTCCACAATTTCTCGGTGGCTTTTCCAAGAATTTTGCGCCGATTTCTTGCTGTTTTCGATTCGTTCTGATTGTGACATATCTAAAAAGATCGACAAAGTTTGATGGGAAAAAATCAGCAATAAGGCCTTCTTCAATGTTTCACAAATATTCAAGGAATCTCCGGAAAATGGGGTATGAAATCTGGAATTCCAGAATTTTCTCACAATTATAAGACGAATTTTTTTAGACCACCTTGAAATTTCACAATTTCTTCGGAGTTGCAAAAGTATATGATAATAAACAAGAACATTTCCGTGGATCTGAATCCCATCAGAATTGAAGGAAAATTGCTTAGTTGATGTGGATGTTTTTGAAAGAATCACGAATGAAATCATCTGGAATTCTTTCATTATCATAAAAAAAAGTCAATGAAAACAATTGCAAAATTTGATGACGAATATGTTATTGCAGAAATTTTCTCAATATTTACTGATTTCGCCAAAAAATTCGAAACTAATATTGAATTTTGTAGTTTAATATTTCAAGAGAATAGAGAAGAATTTTTGAACTGCCAAATAATTTTTCGAATAAAAGAGATTTAGAAGTATCAGTCATGTTCCAGGAATTTCAAACATATTTTTCAATTCCCGAAGATCTCCATTGATTTCTTGATTATTTTGATATGTTTGAATTCCTAAAAAATTCTGTCAGAATTCCAGAAAAGGTACAAAACATCGTCAAATTTTCCGAATTTGTTAGTTTCCATAACAGAAAAGATAAGAGGAATTCTTCAGAAAACTGATGAATATGACAATAAATTGGTTCTAAAGGGTCAGCACAACTCTGGTTTCCAGAAAAACATTTTCCTGAGTTACCGCACAAAATAAATTTTTCTTTTAGTTAGTAAGAAATAACAAAACGATACTGGTTAGTACTTACATTCAAAGAAGAAATAATTCCAAGCCTTTTAGAAAATCATGATCTGGATTTATTGGAGACTCAGGTAACCAAAATTATTGAAAATAAAAATTATGGCCCATGAGGGGATCGAACCCGCGACCTTCGCGTTATTAGCACGACGCTCTAACCAACTGAGCTAATGGGCCAATACGCACCTGGTTTTCAGAAAATTCTATTTGTCGACAAATATTTATTTTCTCAATACTTTCTTTGAAAAAGGATTATAGCGTTTATAAATGAAGTGGCAAAAACAGACACTACTGCTAACCCCTCACCTACTCTTTCTCTGTATTCACGTGTAGACAACGACACAATTCACAGTAAAAGAATGCATATTATCTGATTAAGCCTCGCTAGTTTTGAACACTAAGCTCAGCTTAGAGATTTCACGAAAAGCTCGCTAAATTCTTCGAGTTTTAATGAAGAGCTGTACACTAGACCAAGTAATTTTCATGAAAATTTGTATGAAAATCACTGGAAGCTAGAAGTTATTTCGGCAAAATTATACGCGCAACCTCTGTTTTCGTCATAAAAGCGAAAAATACAGATATTTTACAGAAAATATGGACTAAGGGAAACAGAGCTAGAAAAATGGACATGTCCGTATTGAAGCAGACGTCTGGTCACCCTAACTTAGTAAAATTTGCTGATAAAATGAGAGGATAAGTTATATCCAAAATGTACATTCCGAAATTTTTGCGGAAGCTCTTTCATAAGCTGTAGCGGCCGTCGTTGTTTGGAATCACTTCCTGACGTTTCGCAGGCGTAAATGGTAAGTTTCTTCAGGAGTCTCGCCATCTTCGACGCACTCTTCATCGATGCAGAATAAAAACAAAATTGTTCGAAACTAAATTTCAAACAATTCTGTTTATTAGAATTTGAAGCATTCTGGAAATAAACGAGCGACCAAGCTAAAATGTAGAAAATTCAATGGTGACCTACTTTTATAGGAACCAATTTTGTGTGAACTTAAAATGAAGAGAGAACCTTCTGTAATGAATGAAAATTCATTCGTAAATTCAAGATGGAACCAATAAACGGATTACAATGCAAGACGAGATTTAAACTTCTAGTGACATTCCCTAACGAATTTCGAAGAAAAATTGGTACTTGAAATTGTTTTCCGAATTGAACGAACCTTCGATTGTGCGTTCTTAAATTTTCTGTATTTTAATGTGCTAATTGACTATTTCCTGATGCAGAATTTTTCAGTACGGAGAAAAAAAAGTAATGGCCCATGAGGGGATCGAACCCGCGACCTTCGCGTTATTAGCACGACGCTCTAACCAACTGAGCTAATGGGCCAGCTGAATAATATTGCTGAATACTCCATGTTATCTATTGTCTTACATTTTACAACCTATTAGAAGATTTTTCAATATTCGAGATAGAGAAATCCTAAATTTTCGTATATAACTAATAAAGAGAAAGGCAAATACGCAATGCACGGCTAGCGGCTCCATAGTTTCGTTTGAAATAAAGGAAATTTGTGAAATATCGCCCGACTCCTGCTGTTTCAGCTGACAATTTAACGCATCTTGGAGCCCATAAAGCCGCGACTGTACAACGCAAAAATACATATATCTACCTGCGTATACTTATGTACATATTTATGTTCAGCAATATGAAAATATATAATACAAGGCTGGGAAATATATTTCCGTTGTCTTCGCATATTATACGACTCTAGTGCTTTGTCGTGTCGTTGCAATATTTCCCCCCCGAAATACTATGTACCGAATATTTTACTTTTTTCTTCGGTTTCTTATGACTCGATTAATCTAGGTTCCGGATTTCGTCACGTCATACGAACTTTGAGGCGTTATAACGATGATGAATATTGTCGAAACACGAATAATTCAAGTTATGCATATTCATTATTGAATAATATATTGTGGTTATCAACTTGTTATTTTAGTTGAAACCACATTTTTCACGGTTCACGGTTTGTATTGGTAATTAAAAATCGTAAGCGAACTTAATGATGCCATTATTAATGAGTGTAACGCAAATAGTTACAACAATATTAACTATCTGCATAAAATAGTAATATATAAACAAATAGGTCATCTGATGAATGCTCCTATCGTCGTTTTTATTATTTTTTTCCACAATGCCTAAGTGATATGTATAAGATATTAAGGAATAATATATTCAAATGCCCGGAAGCACCTACGGATTAATTAATTAACGACTTTCGCGTTTTTTGATTAATGCACAGAATTTTGTTTTTTAACGATCTGAAATTTCTATATCATTTATATGGGCTACTGAAGACTAATTTACATAATACAATTGACGCCTTCTATGCACATTGTGAATTGTTGGAAAATTTTCTCCTATAATAAGGATGAATTTGTTCTGAATGAAATGAATAAAATGATATGTGCAATAACCGACGCTATTAACTGGGAAATGCATGACACTACTTTAACAATTTATATCATTTTCATTTAAATTTTGAATCTTGTATATTTTATTATGTAAATTGAATAGGTAATCAAGTAATCCAAAACGCTTCTTAAACTTCCTGCGGAAGAATCTTTACTGAAGGCAGCTAAATATCTGTTCCAATGATTCAAAAATGATAAAATGGAGTAATGAACCCATCACAAGATAAGTGCATTCGATATATACAACAGGGAGTCACAGTTGTACAAAGATTCCAAACAGAGCACGTACACAGAAATATGTGACATTTGGACCTGACGGATATATATTTTTTATTCTATCTTCACGTTTTAGATTTTGCTATGATTTTCCCATCTGACGGTTGCAGTGTATAGAGAAAGCAGTTAATTCACGAGGAAAAGCGCAAACGCTATGGACAAATGATATGATGGAATAAATTTTGTTAATATTTTTCTGATATCGATGGCCAATAAAGCGCATATATCTTCTTCCAAAAATTGTTTTATTATGCAAGCTTTCTTCTTGTGAAAATCTATTCGGTATTCAACCAAATATAACGAACTCTTCAGCCGAATATCGAATAGTGAACGAAGTCACCGAATAGTCGAATGTATGAATCTCTAATAAATAGGTATACAAATTAACAGGGAAAAAGTTTGGGACTTGCAACGGTGCTTTGGTTCGCAAAGGTTACTGAAGATAATCGTTCTGTTTCCTTTTTCGGCACGCTTGATATCCTTTAAATCAACAGACCATGTTTTTCAATCACTTGCACTGAAAGTGGAATGTTAAATTTATTTTTGTCGTATTGAACGCGCGAAAATCTGTGAGAAATAATTATTCCAAACCACCTTGAGTTGAAATATTTTTGTAAATGTACGGTTTCCGGCTTAGTTATTATGTCGTAGGTTGTAAACGGTTGAGATTCGTCGGTTGATTAGTTTGAGGATTTAGTGATGAAACTAGGTGGTGTTTGGTTACGAAGCTGCGGCCTTTGATCAAAGTGTAGCGAACAACGGTCCCGGCTTAGGAACAATAGTCGCGTTCGCTACCTTAATGAGAATTCTCTCATATGGTAATGGCTGATGAAAGTTTAATTTCAAGTCGCTTGCGGCCTCGTAATTAGAACTAGCAAACACCCAGGACTCGACAACGACGAGCTCCTTTGTTCGGGATCCGCGTCCTGGCTAATTATACCGCAGGAGTGTTGAACATAAACGACAAGATTAACTCTATTAGCCGACCTAACTTGCGCAATTTGCATCCACTCGAACGTCTCGACGCGACGGCGACGGCGACGTCACATTCGCCCACATAATTGCAGAAAAGTCGATCATGAGTGACGTCGAAAAATGCGACCGATTATTTACACGTGAAAGAAGTACCTACAACTACATGACAAAGTAGTTTGTCCGTTTTTGTGCAGCTTCGCGCGCGACGAAGGGGGATTAGATATTTTTAGTACATACTCGGGCAAATATCTAAAATAATTGCATATGGCGTGGAACGGGAACGTCGTTTCCCCCGTCTCTTTTTTTCACATTCTAAAATCGGATACCGACTTTCCAGCCGTTGTTTGACAGGAACGTCGAGCACGAAAACGCCGCCCAATTAGCCGAGTGAAATATTCGGGCCGTTCACAATTCGATGTTCCGCTTTCACGCTCATGTAAATCCCCCGTCGTCGACAGAGAAAGGGAATCTGTCATTTTTCTAGAATCGCGATCGAAAAATTTATTACACTTGCAAAATCAACACATTCGTAGAATAGCTTGAACTCATTCGATGATGAAAAATTTATATTAATTGTTTTATCCACTTAATTTATTCATTCTATGACTCCAATCGCCTCTGCAAACTCCTAGCCACATAGAGTAGGTAGGGACTGGGGGAACTGAGTTCGAAATGTTCAACGGTCACTGTAAGGGCTGGCGCGCATGGGTGACTTTTGTCACCATGACAGACGATTTATCACTTCACCTACCTTGATAAGCAGTTGCTATATATGTTTTCATTTCATTATCAAATCCCATGCCCAAACAGTCCAACGTGTAAACTACTCCTTCACCCTTATTGTGTTTGGCTGTCTCCTACGGACGTTGACTATTTCAGGGAATCGCTCTCCTAATTGCGACACTCGTAAACCCATCCGGCACAGCGAATCTCAGTCATCTCTGGAAGAAAAAAAATATAACGAATGAACATTCCCTGGCACGAATGACTGAGATTACTAATATTGCCACGATGTCAAGGAGAGCAAGTCGCTCCGAACTGCTGTTGCTTCTTGGATACTGACTAGTGGTCCGGAAAAATCACAGCACCACTATATCAGAGGGCCAGCTTAAGATTTCTAATCTGAAGAATATTAAGGCGGAACTGATTGACAATGCAGATGAATCATTGAAGACTTATGTTGAGATAAAGGAACTGTTCAGTGTTGATGATAACACAGGTCAGGATCCTGGATCCGGCTTCGAAAATCGTGAAGGGCATACAGCGCTCATTTAAAATCATTTTAAAAAATATCCCCGTGTGATCCTGATGAAAGAACCTGCGCTGCTAATATCGTCAAAGAAATTGATCTGCTAACGCATTCCGTATTGACAAAAAAGTTTAGAAGGACTTTTGAAAATGCTGAAGTCATTATCAACCTACTGCAGAACAAGAATAACTTCTCCTCAACTCGAGATTTCAGAAACATCATCAATGTTGATGATCAAATTCCTAACAAGATAGCTGAACCAAATGATTTTCGTATTCAACTGAAAACCTGAGTATCTGCTGGGGAGAGTACTTTAAACGCACACCTACCGTCAAAAACATTGATAACTCCAATGCATCACAAAACTAAATACGTAATTTTAAGAGTGGACAGCCCAACATCTCCACTCAAAACATATCGAACTTTTAAACAGTCTTCCAGCAGGAGAACCACACTTATTATGATTTCGGAGGCCTAGCTTCACTCAGGGATCCCTGATTCCACAGTTCACATTTCAGGTTACTCATTGTACAGGCCTGATAGCTTCACAACTATCGGCTATAATAGTGGTGCCTGTCGTTACGTGTGTGACCAGATTAGTCTTGACTTTCTGTTGTCGGATGGGATTTCCCTGAAATTGATAACAACTTTTTCAATATGAACCAAGCAAGCTCCCATATATCTGTGAGATGTAGATATCGACAACGTTTTTTTAATGATTCCAAGATTTTCTTGAAGATTCTGGCCTACGCTTTCTAATTGTTGGAGATATTAACTGTCCTTACAATAAGTGGACAGACTATGTTACCGTGTACGCATTCGAGCAGTACCTCCGATGCCCAATTTATTAGAACTTGTAATTTCGCTCAAATGACCGATCAATACACAAGATAACCAGCACCTGACTATAGTGGATCTGTCGTTGTCGATGACAGGGATTTGGTGTCAGAGATTGAGTACTTGACATTGTTGGAAAAATCAGACCAGATCGAATATTCAGTTTTATCTTCCACGCCATGCAAAAAACTTCCATGCATACTTGTCTCCTATTAGTCGGGCATTCGATATTGCATTTTCGAGAAATACGAAAAGTATTTACAATAAAATATATGTAATTTGCTATTCCTTGAATACCAAAATAACTACTTTTCTAGTTTGAATTCAAACGGAGAACCAGATCTATAGATTTCGGTGAACCTGTTGATATCAATTAATTCCATGGAGCTGACAGAGTAACATCAATAAAGCTTCTGGCCAAGCTTGATCACTTTGAAATAAGAGGGCCATTGTTGGCTTAGACCCCGGCTTTCCTCAGTAATCAAAGAATCTCCGTCAGAATCTCCAGCCGAGTATCTTTCCCCCAGCCGGTCACTAGTGGGTTTCCCCAAGGATCAGTTATTGGCCTTTTGATATATACTCATCCGATTTTCCGACGTTGGCGGGTTCCACGTTTTCTCAGCAGGCTGATTAGGTTTGCTCTTGCAGTATTTGGACAGAAGTACTCGGTGATGCGATAAGTATCTCCTGTCCCGGAACAGAGAAAAGTCTGTTACATGTTAATAAAGAAACCCAAATTAGTAATACTGACTAGAACATCAACTGGCCGCAGTTACCTGCCTATCTGACTTGAGAGTGATGTCTTATTCTGGTCGAACCATGTTCAACAGGTTTGCGCGAGAGTTAGGCCCGCGATATGCAGAAGATTATTTACATCCTCCGTACGGCCTGTATTAGAGTTTGTCGGTCTTATGTGGTGGCTCCATTTTACATGCCGCATTGGCCCCTTGGAAACTGTTCAGCACTGACAAGCTCCTTACGGAGAAAATTGATCTGATTACGAGGATCGTCTCAGAATTTCCGACATTCTCTCCTTTGAGGATCGTCGACTTCCATGTGATGTCATAATAGCATGCAGGTGTCTCCACGGGTTTTTCGATCATTCTATGGCTGACATGTTTCACTTCTATATTAACAACTTGCGAGGCCAAAATTTCAAACTAAGCAAGAAGAACTTCAAGAATGTCACCTGCCAATATATCTGACTCAACAGAGCCTCCGACACGGAGTCTTCTTACGGAAATCCACACCGAAAGAATTAGCTTCTTTAAGAACGCTTCTGATAGGTGGACGAGAGACTCTCGTTCATGCTAAGGTTTAATTGAGATGATCCTTTGTTCTTGTTAATTTTGCTTTATTTTTTTTTTTTCATTGTTGGTACTAGAAAAATAGGCGCTCACCAAAGTTTAGTAAAAAATAAATGATAAATTCTTCGTTTTCAATTCGGCAAACAAGATTGGACAAAATCAGACTTGCTCGTTTGATTTATTTCAGACCAAGAATTTGAGAAAACACTGGGGTGCATTGAATTAACCTATAATAAGTATTTTCTCGATCAGCCGCAACACTAAGGAAACCAATGCGTCAAAACAAGGCTGTTTACATGGCCAATCCAATGTACGGTGAAATATATAAAACTAAGACTAACAATCCAACAGTTCACAAAACGAGCTGTACATGCAATGATGTTTATAGCTGTAACTACATAAGATGAAGCAAATCAATCAGCACGTTCCAATGCGAACTTTCGATGGACCGCAAGCAAGCACGCAAACACTATAACACTCCACGAAGAGCTATGAGCCAGCATTACCATCTTGCAGCTATGATTGGGTCAAACTAACTATAGGGATTACGGATCCGCGGTGTTGTCGGATCACATAGTTCACTATGCGTTTCGCCCCAGGATGGAATGGAGCAGGGGACGGTTATGAGCTACAACGGACAGCTGATAAACGAGAGCGTTACTCGCGCGCGCTATCCGCCGTGCGGTAGCCGAAGTCGCCAGATAACCATTTCACAATCCGAGCAAATTATAACACAAAGAAAATCTTGAGTCTCGGTATTAAATCCTATATTCTGGTAGCACAATCATTCACTCCTTGTGTAACTGGCGGGGAGGGTTGAAGAAGCCACGAACATACTTAAGGCCATAATGTGGAGATATAGCAAGGATGGTTTCCACTTACCTCCTATGCAATTTGGTTTGAGTAGCCTTCTCTTATGGTACAAAGGGATTCAGAGTGTTAAGAAGTCTATCCTACGCTGATATATGTCTTATGACACATCTTCATCATCGATTCTTTTTCAAGGTTTTCCTTGTGTTTTTTCAGAATTAAATGCTAAAATAGGAAATATAATCTTGACTCTCCAGGATTACCTACGTGTTCCCTTCTTGTTTCATCTTCAATCTGGTTTTTTACCTATTTTGTTAGAATTTTACCACCAATTGCGATTGTCATTTATCGTATTTGTGAGTTTCAGAAATACATGATGACTAAAATTGAAATTCGAAAATTTCGAGAATGAATTTTGAATACAAAAGATGTTCGCAGTGCAGCAAACGAGATGGAGAGACGACGTCGCAGATTAATTCCGAGAAGAAACGTAAATATGAGTTTGTAGACGAGCGGAATCAATTAGCTAGAAGCGGGGGCGCCGGTAAAAAAGTAACCCCATAAATTTCTACATATAGATTGATATACAAGAGTTGGTATCTTCATTATACGGGTAGGTCGAGGCCTTATAGGGCTAAATTGGTCCGGACTGACAGCCGATGACAACATCATCAGAAGACATAGTTTTTCGAGGCCATGAAACATTTATGAGCCGACCAGTGATGTATGCCGGTAGCTTAGCCCTAATTGATGTCACAGAATTTGATTATGCGGCCCGCGGAAACGTTCGCAAAAAGAACGATTAATAATAAATCGCGAAAGGCCGCCGGAATTCCGCGAAACGAAAGAAACGAACGCGACTCTAATCGGGCGAGTTCGATTATGAACATATTTCGCTGTCCGTTCGACGTATTAACATAATGCCAAACGGGCGAAAGCTACCGGTTATTTTACCTTTCCATCTCAGTTGGTTTGGTAGTAAAACTACAAGAAGCGATAACACTAATGCGAACAACTGTTCCAGCTGTTTACTAGAGACTCTTTCACATATTTCGAACAGTTATTGATTGCTATAAAATCCCGCTTAATGGTCTACACTCGATAGTCTTAATTACGTACTTTGCTAATTCTATTAGCAAATTATTTTGTTAAAAGTAAAATCGTGTAAACTACTTATTGGTATGGCGGGCTTAACGACCAATCATTTAATATGAATGTCATCGTCGAAGTGTTCGACATGTATATGATGAAATTTTTCGAACATACCATCGACTTTCCTTCTTGATTGTTCAGAATTACCATAACTGAATTCTTCAATTCAAATAAAACGATCGTTTTCCTTGGCACATAAGGCTTCCTTCTTAATAACAGATTGGTGGTTACGGAGATCACTTTTTCGCTATTGACATTTCATAATGCTAATGACACACTAGATGCTATTTGACAGACATCGCATGGTCACTTTGCTACAGGTTACGAAATGAACCGCAAAATTGTTTATGATATAACAGAAAATCAAGGAAACGCTACCACTGGAATAATAAGGAACATGAAATGCAGCTAATAGTGTCGATATTATTGGAAATCACCATTTTTGCACAACATGAGCTATGAGGCATGGTATATGGGTGTAGTACGTATCCTCTGCCTTCCCGAAATTTTCGAATTTCCATGAAAGCTATGAGCATTTTGTCAGGTGGGTTCAAATCATCGCTCCTCAAAAACGTATGAACCTTTCTTTGATGCAAATAGAACTTCTGGCTATGTTATCCCCGAAGACAAATTCTTGCTACATCACTGGAGCACAGTACAACCTTTATAGCTTTTTGACTGAAAAAAGTGGAAGAAATTTAAAACATCCTTCAACACTATTATAATTTTTAAAAACCAAGTTTGATTTGAATCGTATTCTATTACTTATCACATATCAAAGCAACAAAGTTATTATAGCTGGTAAGTATTTCAAAATATATGGTTGTAATAGTTATAATAATTTATTCAATTTTATATGCTTGAGTATTGGAGGTGTTCAGATTTAGGAGCTTAAACGAGTAAACAAATATCATTTCTTTATAAACGTTTTTTGAGATTTTACAAAATTTTGATGGAATGTATAATAATAATAAAGTTTTATTAAAGAGACATACATTAGTCTTTAACAAACAATCTATTGTTACTGAACCATACAACAAGGTATATTTTTTCATTTCAAGTAACATGAATATATTTCTAAGTTATACATCTCTTCTCTTGTACTGCTTCTCTTCTTAAGTATAACTATATTATTCTAATGCAACAATTCATTTTAAGAACAATAACAATAATCCCCAAACGATTACAAAATCTGTACCCCTATTTTGAAAACCAAAATTATTCAAGAACAATAATATAGAGATCTATAATAAACATTCCAAATATTGAAATTACTTACTCAACCTTTTATACTTATTATTATACTTCCAACATAATATGAAATTTATATTATCATCTTTTTTTTTTATTTGTGATACCTTTCAATGGAATGATTACGCAAAATGAAGTAGAGATATTTTGCAAACAAATAAAAGTGGCAGCATCTCGAAAACCAGAACACTTTTACTGAGATCCTATCGAAGTTATCTGATTCAGTGCCGGCATTAGAGTAACGTTGGATGTTGGCGGCAGATTTGCCTCAAGTCAAGACGAGACTTGAAGCAGGTCTCGTCTCGTCTCGAAAATTCGAGACGAGACCGATCCTCAGTCTCGCCTCAGGGCAGTTCACCTCTCGTCTCGTTTCGAGTGGTCACGTCTCAAAGTATGATTAATTTTTCAGCGACAAACGTAAATACTGTAACAAAGTTTATAATCATTATTGATACTAGTCAGTATAATAATATCAATAGGTACTATGTTCATTATAAGGATGAGTTTTTTCAAACCACTTTATGACATTGAGTCATAACGAGTATTTTTTCTAATATTGTTCATCTTGCTTTGTTGTTATAAGATATTTAAGAAGTTTGATGTATATTTTCCATACTAATTGTTATTAGTCAAAGGGAAATAAAGTGAATAAATAAATAAGTAACGTGTTGGAAATAACAAGGACTGAATTCACACGTTTTGTCACCAGAGACAACGGTAATATTGACACGAAATTCAGAGCAATATTTATAAGAAATTGAAGAATGGAAGGTAAGAAAAAATCTTATATGAAGAAAAAGAGTATATATACGAGATGGATGAGAGTCTCGCGGCGTCACTAGTTGAAGCAACACAACAATAAAATTTTCCGAACATATTTCCACACTTTCAGTGCTCAATTATCTATACGACTAGTTTATCGGGAATGAACGGATGAAATTCAAAACCTCGAACAATAAGTTGATCGGCCGGTCGAAGTATGAACGACGGTTTGGAATGTTCGCAATTCCAAGACTTTTTTAAATGAAAATATTTTCATTCTTTTCTCAAGAAAGAAATCGATTCGTTTTGAATAAGTTTAAAAAAAATTAATACGGCGGCTATTCTCAAATAGTCATATTTCTATTTAGCGATGATATTCAGCTTACAGTGAGAACTTTAAATTCTAAGGACAGAAATTCTTAGAAAATCAGATTCAAAACATTACGAAACATAGAAAGATTCAAGCGCAAAAAAGTGTACATACTAAAATGGGGGAATCTAACCCCTATTTTATCGACGAAAAATTAGTTATTTTTTTATTATTTTTAATTTTTTTTCCGCGCGTTTTTGTGTGTTCAAACAAAAAGTGGACATTTCGAAAATCTGATGCACTAATTTCAATGTTAAATAATAAACGTTTTGAATAACACTTTTTTCTTTGCTCATTATCCCAAATTAAATATCCTTAAGATTGAGAGAATAATTGTCTGACCAGAGTACCTTTCTTTAACATTTGATGAATATTGTTGTGATTGAGATATAAACATGCAATTTTTACCACCAAATTGATAATACAATTTAGAAAAAAAAAGTGATAAAAAAAAGAAGTGATGATTTTATTGAGCTATTTTAAATTCATTGCAAAAATCTATGAAAAGACGGCTGATTTTGCATAAAAGAAACATCATAACTTTTAATTTAATGTTGTTTTTTCACAGTTTTAGTTCAAAAAGGAGCTCCTGTTATTTCCCATGTTGGCTGAATTTGTTTCATAGTAATTGATCGTTCAATTTAAAAGTTACATACTTTTGTTTACATGGAAGGTCGTCGTAGCGGAAAAAAATTCAGATAAGCAATAAAAAAATAATTAAGAATTATAAAAAAACACTAATTTTCCGTCGGTAAAATAGGGGTAGTTTCCCCCATTTTAGTATGTGCACTTTAGACAGACTCACACTATATTTGCTATGGATATGGATAGCCCGAATCAGACTTAAAAAAAGCAAATCATACCTTTATAACATCGGAATATTATTAAATAACCTAGGTAAAACTGAAGAGGAAAACCTTCAGATTTTTAAGAGTAAAAAACTGTTTTTTGAAATTTCTGGTCGATAGTGCATTCAGTTAAAAACATTTGAATGACAAGGTGTTGCGAAATGAAGGTATCTACAACACTATTTTAGTATTCACTTCTTTCTTTGGCGAAAGTATGAAATTTGAATCAGAACATTTCTCAAGGTATACATGGAGCACTATTTATACTTTGTTCGGTCAGAAATATTCAGATTACTGGATTATTTCATCAGTGCTATCTACAGTCTGATAACATATTAGATATTGGGTACACTAACTTGAATTGGAGGAGGACATAAAAAGCTGCATGAAATGGGATGCGCATTTTTCATGTTGAATTTGTCTAGAATAGTGAAAGGTCAGAAGATTGAAAAAAATTATACTTTTTTGTTAACTAATTGACCAACTCAATTAAAAAACATGAATTCCTGTTTGTATTGTTATTTTCAATGCAATTATATCAAATATAAAATGAGTCCATTAGTTATCAATAATTTCATGTACTAGTATGATTATTCAATCATGAATAGGAATTTACATACCACCAAAAAATCATTTTTTACAATTTTATAATTTTCCACTATTTATATCATTTTTTTCGAAAAGGATACACCTTTTTCACCATTTATTAAAAATATACGTGAAACGATCAATTTTGTTAGAATACATATCAATAGAAGACGTAGTTTGAAGCAAAATTGCGGTTGAAATTAATGTAACATCTTTCATCATACTAATTTTATTTTTGGACAAAATTTCTGTGTGATATATTTTTTTTATGAAGAAGAAACTCAGGAACTAGTTATTTTGTTAATTACATCCCCCCAACTGAGAAAAACTGCGGACCTTCCATAATCCTTTTATTCTCTTGAAAAGTATCCGAAATATTTTCAGTTGCTTTCTTTCAAATAACTCATAGAGTCAAAAATGTTTGACGGAATTATTTATCATATTAAATTATCAATTCGATTTTTTGTCTGTTGTACTATGGTCTCGACGAGAGTTCTCGACTACTCGAAACGAGACCGAGACGAGACGAGACTGGAGGTTGGTCTCGTCTCGAATTTCGAGACGAGACGAAAGTCGCGGCATCACTAGTTGGCGGCATCAGCTCTGCGTGGCCGTTGGCGATGGCCGACAACGCTCACTGATCTAATTGACCTGAAGCGAATCTCTCTCCAATGTCACTGTGGTATGACTTCTAGTGAACCATTCGCACATATAATCGATGAGTTGTAACAATGATAAAATCAATGAGATTGCACATTCCTTTCTGAACTCATTACTAATGTATCTATTTTTCAAAAGAAAGAGTATAACCTTTTTTCAAAATCGTCCTATTTTCACCACCGCCCATTATTGAAGGATTCACCTTCGAAATCGTAAGGTTTGTCGGTATTGGAATATCTTAAATAGTTTTTCGAAACTAAATTAAAATGGAATCTCACGTAGGTAATTAACGAATTGATCGAAAAGCCGTCAAGGCAGTTGTCGTCTTCGTCGGATTGATCATCTAATGGCGCATAGAGGTGTCAACCTAACCGTATTTATGGCAACATTAACGGCAATTACCTGGGAGGGCCATAATGACCGACCGATCAGAAATTTATCGTATTTTCTATGACTACAATACACGAGATAGTCCGTCTATCAACAAGAAAGCTACCAACCTACGGAGATAAAAGTCGTGTCCGATGTTACGCGAGCTGCCGGTTTACGTGGCTATGATTGCTTTTCCAAATACGGCGAAAACTTGTATCACTACTTACGTACCTCATTAAATCGTAGAATTAAGCCGCGATGACTATTTATAACGTAACACAAGTTTATATTTGAATATTATCGTAAACTCAAAGGTTTCCGGAGATTTTTAGATCAAAAGTGACCGGGGTCGCAAATGCGTCAACGAGTCGATCGCATCATAGAAAACAAAAATATCTTAAATCCCGCAACATAAATACGACCATCTGAATAACTGTTAAAATAATTCACGGATGGAATAATAAAGACGCATTCAACGCCGGTATCAAGATGATATTTCAATTCAACTCCGACGCGGCTCAGTGGCGTGGATAAAAATTCACCTTCGTTTTGCGCGAACGGTGGACGCAAAAAACGCCACACCACTGCTAGCGGTCGCAAAGAAATCGTCTTGTATATATTTTGATCGTCTTTGAGTCGGCTCTCTTCACTCAATAAAACCAGACGCAAATATTTATACCGAAAGGTGAGCCGGTAGCTGGATGCTGCTTAGCGCCGAGATCTGGTCCTCGAGATCTTCGCGCCGGATGTCTAGCAGCAGTGACAAACGCGCGGCTATTTATCATCGACGATGTGGCATCAAAGAGGGCCACGCGTGCCCATCCTAAAAATGTTATCGGTGGAAATGATGCACAGGAAGCCGCTGACAAATGCGCTCCTAATTATTTTTCGGTCCCGCTTAATTAGAAGAGACGCCTCCCAACTCCAGGACGCGCACATGCCGATTAAACGCAACGTTGCTTTATGAGCGTCAAATATGCAGATCCGAATATCGCAGATTTAGACCCCCAAGAAGAAGATTCACTCTTAGTACTTTGAGTTTTTCTTGTTTTTCGAAGAAAATTAATATTGTATGTGTGGGTACTCTTCTATAGTATTTATACTATGAAGCACATTGTAGTTAAAATTAAGGCCGTGCTGTATCTTACTGATGCCAGTCAGCTTTACTATGATAGCCATTTGTGCGGTTACCATCCTGGTCAGTCAAGACCAAAACATCAAGCAAAAAAAGGAAAGGTCGTCTTCTCTGATCCATGAATGCTGATTCGCTTCAATAAGATTGGTACCCTTTCAAGTATAAAAACCAAGCACGGTTGGACGAAGCAACCCAAGCTGCTATTACAAATGACCTACAAACTCCTGATGAGGAACGTGTGATGTGAACGCTTCAATGTCTTAAATCCTTGAAGCACTGCAGAATCAACCCTTTTCCATTTGACGGAGCAATAGTCAATAGTCTTACTTGTGTCCAAACACAAAGGGAAGAAGTATTTATTATCTTTAATTTAAAAATCTAATAGCTGCCATAAACGTGATTATTGCAATATCACTGAAATTCATTAGGCTGATATTGGATTCTTTTCAGTCATCATGATAATCGAATGGAACCAAGAACATGATTAAGAGTTTTGCAATGGTGTATTATGAAGATTGAAGATGATCGTGAGTTTTCGATACAAAAAATTCCAGAAGAGAAATTGTCTTGATTATATTCTCTACTGAGTACTGACACGTATTGGTTATGCTTCTCAAGAACTTAATTCCTTTTCACACTTATTTTCTATATTCAAAAAATCAAAATTTAGTTCAAATTCTTCAGACACATTTCCCGAATTTCAAGGTGAACTTGAGATCCTTTACAGTATATTAAACGAATTTGTCAAATTTTGTGACGGCAATCAAATATTTATGAGAATCTTAAAAGAATATATGCAATATGAATTTTGCCGCTTAATACAGTTATCGTTCTGAGGGGACCAGTTAAAAGTTTAGGAAAACATATAAAAGTCATCCAACAAAGAATAAGATTCGAAACAAGAGATTAATGTTAATTTAATTGTAAAATGTAGGAAGGCTATGAGAAAGAAAACGGCAAGTTAAAGAATAAACTTTAATTGTCGTTTCTTAATTTTCAGGTGAGAGATCTACGTAAAACAACTGAGTAAAACCTCCAGAAAAAATGTGTCGTGTTATTTCTCCATACATAAAAATAAAATGACGAATTTTTAAAAACGTTTTTTTTCAACACCAAAGACGAAGAAAATAAATTTTCATGAAACATCGTTGTACAGTGGATTCGGACCAACGGATTGAGTGCATATGTCAAAAAATGAAATGACGAGACGAGATGAGAAAACACTGATCCACATCAAGACGAGACTAGCAAGAATTCGAGACAAGACGAGATCACCTCCAGTCTCGTCTCGCGCCAACATTATTAGTAGAGTTTCCGAATTTTTTAAGAACTCCCAAAGATTTCTACCAAAACGAAATATGTCTCCAATTGTTCAGGAAGTTTGGTGAAAAATGAATCCGTTATTACAAGTTTAATCGAAATTTGATGAATTTTCCTAAAGATTTCGAGAAAAATTCATCGCTCTTGAGCGAAATTTTCGAATTTTTTTCAAATGTGAACGAAGATCATAATTTTCGAAAAAATATCCCAGACTGTGCTTTATTGACATGAATCAAATGTCCATCGACTCAGGTACTTCAGTCTAGAAATATTTCTTTTCTTGCAACAGATCAATTGAACTTTTTGGAAAAATCTGCAAATTATCCAAAAAAATGCGTAATCATTGAAGAGTTCTCTCGAAAATGCCTAACTTTTGCACAAAACATTTACCGCAGAAACGCGTTTTGAGTCACCATGAAATTATAATTATTTTAAGGGCCCCGAAATTTTTTTATATAGATATCGGACAGCGAAATCAGACTACGGTTTTGGTAGAAATGTTAATTTTCGGGAATGTCGATAATGCACTTTCTCGAGATCTATGGAAGAGTGCTCAAGGAACACTTCCCACTTCTTGGAATGTAACGAAATCTTTTCATTAGTCGAAACAAAAGATATAAAATTTTTCGAACTGTTTTCTCTTTTTTTAGTTTTTAGTGTTTTTTAAAATTTTTTTATTGTACAAGCATATAAAATTTTGCCATCAAGCTACTGCATGGCTTGCCAATAAAAAAGAAAACAATAACAGTCCTCAGGGTCAAAGACAAAATAGAACAAACAGATTCAAACTTAGAAAATCATCAACAATTCAAAAACTCGCATAACTTGTTAATTATTCAGTTCAGCAGCACTTTCTTCACCTTCCTACCGAAAACTGTCGCGTCCAACTCTTTTATATCAATCGGAAGTTTGTTATATAAAGTTTGTTTCAACCGACCATCAAAACAGTTCCCAATCAGTCAGACGCTTGCGCAGTACGATATTAGGGCACCGAAAATACTAAAGCGCAAGCGTCTGACTGATTTCGATCTAGTTTGGCGGTCGGTTGGAACAAACCTATAACATCAGGCACGTGTAGTTAGGTTTTATCTTGCCGTTGTTTTATGGCTGGTGGGCATAGTAGACACGCAAGTGTGAAGACCGATATTAAGGTATGTTCTCCTTCTTAAGTACATTCCTGCGACTCTTAGTACTTTTTATCTGGAAAATAGCTCCCACAGCTCTTGTTTGTTGCTGGAGGACAAGTTCCGCATCTGTAGATTCCATACACCGCCATAGCATGAAAAGAACAGTATTGCAGTTTGTGCAAGGTTGACATCACCAATTTGCCTCATTCTTCTGATCAGAAATACCGACGAAGACAACTTTTTAAAAAGTTTGGTAATATGGTTGTTCCGCGCCCAAATAAACCATCTCAAGGATATTTCTGTTGGTAAATATGGTTTTTATCTTGGTTATTCAGCCCCAAACCATTCGTCCATCGCTTCAGATTCGCTTTTCGAAGTCTTTCAATATAGATCGCTTCTAGATTCGGACCTGTTGAGGAAAGGTTTATCATCAGCAACAGTGCAGTTCGTTTCAGATGTGACGTTATCAAACAGATCGTTTGTGAAGACGATATACAAGAAGGGTCCCAACGTGGATCCCTATGGAACACCAATTTTCATTCCCTTCAGCGTAGATTCCTCGTCATTCCATTTCACAGCTTGAGGTCTATTGTTTAGATACCATTCAAAAATTTGCAAGTTGGCCTCATACCGTAATACTGCAGCTTACCAAGGAGTATCTCATGGCAGACTTTGTCAAAGGCTTTGCTCAAATCAGCACATATCTTCTCAATTTCTTTGGAATCATTGAAGGCATCCACAATAGCTTCAAGTAAATATACTATCGCATTCACTGTCGATTTTGTCTGTCTAAAGTCGCGCCAGAATTAGGCGAGCATCTTCTCGTCAGATAGTTTCTTGCTACTGGTCTTGTCGTTTCCTATTCTGGCAATCCTAATACCTACATCTTTCAATTTTAACTTTAGTTTCCGGAAACTAGGAAAGAAAAATTTCGATGAGTTTATTATGAAAATTACTTATTGTACTACCGCATCTGGATGGTACACCGAATACCAATCTACGGCTTTAACACTCCTCAGAAACCGGTTTATATTAATTTCATCAATTATGCTTGACAAATATCGCGAATGGAGAAAGGTTTATTTACTTATTTATTTATCTATTCATTCAATTCAAATAACGGCAGAGGGACAAATCCCTATTATGCTCAAAATATACACCAAAGAATTAAATCATATCACATATTTAGTATCGAATTAGAAAGTGATATGCTCTTGTGACGATGTCACAAGAGAGTGATACGTTTAAATAGTACAAAATTTTTATTTATTGTAACAAAAAATTATCTATTCTACTAATAAAAGTATTAATTGAAGGAGAAATAACGATATCCATATCACGATTGTTCCAAGAGTCGAAAATTCTATTGGTCAAAAAGTTTTGTCTCAACCTGATATACTTTTGTGACATCAGAGTAGAAGGATATCTTGCTAGACATGTATTAAGGAATATCGCTGGTGTATATGCTAAACAGCAATGGTAAGAGAACAGAACCTTGTGGAACTCCACTTTTTATCATCTTTTCCTGTGAAAAAGTATCGATCTATTCCTTAAAAAATCATTAATCTTACCAAGCAAAGAACCACGAATGCCGATATGATCTAATTTGAGTAACAGCCTCCGTTTAGGAGCACGGTCAAAAGCTTCAGAGATATCCACAGAGTGTAGGAGTTTTGTTGAAGTAGACCGTCCAGGGACGAAACCATGATGTTGTGTCAGAAAAATCTGTTCTCGTAGAAGAAATGTCATCATCTGCTTCGCAATGATGGCTTCCATAAACTTACTTACAATTGGCAGTAGGCTTATTGGGCGATAGTTATTAAAGTCTAACATATTTCCTTTTTTGAAGATGCCAGCTTCCAATCGGAAGGCAAAACACCTTGAGTAAAAGGAACCTGCATAACTAAAGATGAAGATTTTGCAAGGGCAATTGCACAATTCTTCAATAGGCGGGGGATTAAATCGTCCAGACCAGGAGAAGCATTAATGCGAAGTTTCGTCAGGGGCTGTTTGACTCGACCTCTAGTGAATACCACTTGTTGCAAGAATGTGATGAGACGGAATTTGTGAAATTTGTAATAGGTTCTTGAGTGAAAACATGTGAGAATGGGGTATCAGCATAATCCTTGTCGGTGGAGCACAAAGTCAAATCGGTTTCTTTAAGTAGTGGTATGCCCACGGTTGATGACAAAGAGCATCGTAAATATTCATAAATTCGTTTAATGTCGTTATTATCAATAATTGTCTCTTCAAAATTTTTCTTTGCATTTTTTAGAGATATTTGTAAGCTATTGGAAAAACGACGATGAAGCAAAAAGAGGTGTCGTTTATGTTTAATTTGTCGCAATTATGTCTAAATTATGGTACCCCCTTGCTAACATTTTTAGTATATATTTTTCCATTATTTTTGGAACGCAGTATTAAATAGGACAACTGCATCTATTTTTTGTCTCTTGCTTCTTGCATCTATGTCCCTCCATGCCACTGCTAGGGTGCTAGGTTTTTTTTAAATTTGAACATACATCGAGTGGTAACTTAAATTGAAGGTATTTCAAAACTGCATTCAACGCACCAATGCAATTGAAGATCTATCGATCAGTTTTTGAGAAACCGAGCAATATTTGTATTCAAAAATCAAAAATTGAATTTCCTAAATAGCAGAATTTCAGTATCAAAATACATGAGCAAAATGAAACTAATATGTTGATGATACATAAAAAATAAATGATTCAAACTAAATGTTCGAAAGGAGCCAATTTTCATCTTCACAAAGATGTAATCTGCCCTTGAATTCCTTCCTCACATTTCGAAAGGTCAGTGAATCAATCAACAATGAAAATGCATAAAATGCAATACAATTTCCCTTCAAATGTGCATATACAATCTTAAAACTTCTTGGTGATAAGGATGAAAAGATAAAACAAATATTCTTAGGGAATCTGATTAATGATCGTTGGAAATTATTCAATCACTGATCGAACAACTCCAACAAAGTACTTCGGCAACAGCGCTGCAATGTGAAGTCAGTCAAGCAAGCGCAAAAAGAGTGTTGAAAAAAATAAAAATCATCCCCATAAAATCAAAATTTTGCGCGAATTGACTGAAGATCACCCCGATAGATGTATCTAGTTTTGTTAAATAATGGCCGATAGAATAATGCAGAATAACCGCTTCGTCCAGAACATTTGTTTTTCTGATGAGTCTACTTTTTTTTTAATGGGAGAGTTCACAGACAAAACTTCGAATATTGGAGTGACATAAACCCACATTTATTCCATGAAGGTCCAACACAATATCCACAAAAATTGAATGTGTGGTCAGGAATATTGGGAAATCACATCGTAGAACCAATATTCTTGGAAGAAAATCTAGATGGAAACTTATATTTCAATATGCTGGACAATGTTATTACCCCTCTTATGATTGAAATTTTGGAAAATAATCCAGATGAATTCAACGACAATGATGTAATTATGTTCCAACAAGACGGAGCTCCTCCCAAGTTTTCCCTTCGTGTAAGGCATTATCTGGATGAACATTTCTTTGGAAACTGGATTGGACGACGTGGACCAACTGAATGGCCTCCAAGATCGCCCGATTTGACGCCAATGGATTTCTTCCTACTGCTATTTACATGAATCAATTTTTTATTTTTGAATATAAATATTGCTCGATTTCTCAAAAACTGATCTGCATTGCCGTATTGAATGCAGTTTTGAAATGCTTTTGATTTAAGGTATCACTCGACCTATGTTCACATTTTAAAAAATGGCCCTTTGGCCCGAACGGCGGCATGGATGACATTCGATGCAATAAACAAGAGCCGAAAAACAACTTTACTTTTCCCTCGACTTTTCCCATTCAATGCTGCGGTTCAATTTTCATGAAAAAAAAAAATTAAATAATAATACTAGATTTGATGACGTCGTTCAGCTGAAAGGCCACCGATATCTCTCGATTTGACGCAAATTGATCCCTTCATGTTGGGCTACACCAAATTAAAAGTTTTCTTTACACCACCTGACGATTTGATTAAACGAAGACCTCGTAATACAGAGGCTTGCCGTTCAATTGATTCACGCTCATTTCGGAATATGAGGGAGGAATTTGAGGACGAATAACATCATTGTCAAGATTTTAATGGTGCTCAATTCTAACATTCATTTTGAATCATTCATTTTTGATATCAGTACTTAGGTTTGATTTTGATCACGTATTTTTAAAGTGAAATTGTACTGCTATTTACGAATGCCATTTCTTGATTTACGAAAATGAATATTATTTGTTTTCTCAAGAACGAATCGTTAGATGATCAAATATACTACAGCGTCGAATGCAGTTTTGAAATACCTTCAATTTAAGGTATTACTCGATCTATGTTCACATTTGAAACAAATGGCCCTTTCGCCCTAGCGGTCGCATGGAGGGAAACTCTTGCTTCTTGCATCTGCAAGAAGCAAGAGTTAAAAGATAGCCTCAGTTGTCCTATTTAATACAGCATTTCAAAAATCATGGAAAAAAGTATATTGAAAAAGTACGCAGGGTGGTGCCATAATTTAGACGCACACTGTAGTGCGATTTATTCAAGGGTTTATGTCGCTTTTATAAATTTTTATCTAATTTACGACGGATGATGCTCAATAATGTGTACCATATGAATGAAGGATCAAAAAGTGAGTTCCAGTCAATTTGAGATTATTCTTCATTAATATAAGAATAGTCGATAACAGAATATTTCACAATTTTTTGTTCCCAATTAGATACCCAAGTCAGTTGGACATGATCCGATTCATCGATGAATGAGCTGATATCTAGACTTGAAATTAAATGTTCATCATTCGTGAGCACCAGATCTAGAATGGAAGGCTGGTTTCAATTCTGAATCTCGTAGGTTCTGTAACAAGTTGAATAAGATCAGAATTTACTATAAAAGATTTTGATAAATATCGGGGAAACATATTTTCAGGAAAATGGCTGGTATGATGTGACTACCGTCTTACTCCTCATCATGCAGAGATGCCAAAACTTTGATTATTGCGGGTGGTTTGATGTTGACTGCTCTTAGTTCCGCGTAAATCACAGGCTTTTCATTTAAATCTCATTATCCTTTAACAATGAAGGAAAGAATGAATAGTAGGAGTTTTTGCTTCCAAACCATGCCGTTGGTTGAAAGGAGCATACTGTTAGGACATTCCAGAAGTTTGTAATACATTGTAATGAAACATTAACCCACTAAGGACGGGGTTTATTTAAGTTATCGAAATACAAAATTCTTAGTTTTTTCTGTTTTGTGGAGTTTCCTTAGAGAGTTATCAAATGGTAAAATTTTTCTCTCATATTGAGTTTTGGGCCGTGACCATATGGTTACGTTAGTCCAATAGGATATGTAGAAAATAAAAATTAATAATATAATAGAAAATAATATTTCAGCAATTATGGAAACTTATAAAACATGAAACACATAAACCAACTTGACATTTTGCACATTGAATACGTCCTACGCTTTAACAGTTTTCTCCTGCACAGCGTCTACTTTTGTTATTTGGTATATTTTCAACAAAATGACATAGTTGGTCAAATCTTACATCAAAATTGATGATCAAAATTGACACGAGAATTTTTCCGGAAAATCTGGAGGTTCAATGTGAACATTTCGTTCGTCTTACCAAAACTGTTCGCTTTCCAATATGTCTGTTATCTCTCTGGGGCTCAATCTGCAATGAAGAATGAGTGATTTGTAATAAATTTTTAAAAAAACATATCTTATAAAAAACGTCTAATGGACTAGTGTGACCATATGGTTACACCAATCCAAAACCTACTCTATTGTTGTCCGAAGACGCTTTTTTCACATAAGACGGTTTATATATCTTGTACAAGTATTTAACATTATAAATACTAAGTTTATTCCCTTCTTGATGACTTAGATACGACTCAGATAATGATCGGTCATCTTGCCTCTTATTACTTAGGACTTTGAGTGACCCAATATTCATGAGAAAAAGTAATACGCAATAGTTAGATACCAATAAAAAATGCTTAGTACTTTAGCGAAATTATGGATTCATGCATCGGTGAACGTTCGAGAGCATTAACGGGATACATATCTAACAATTGTAGATTGAGATTAGCAGGATTATTGCACGGTTGAGGTAATGAATAACTCGTTTCCCCGTGTAATAGAAAATAGAAACGGGCGGGAAATTCGAACGGAAATTTCCGGCGTCGTTCGTCGATTGATTAGTGGCGGACGGCGCGGGTCGTCGAATTGAAAGCGCCAAGGGCTGAGGGAATTGTGGAAAAAGGGATGTCGATTGGACGATCTACCTCTAGCCCATCCGGTCTGCTTATCTCCGCGGACCAGCCAGCGTAATTTCCATCTCAATCGTTACTTTTAATGGACGGCCGAATTGTTTCCTTGATTGCAGTGACACGTTCAATCATACTCTTTATTTAGTAAGATGGCTCGTTAATTGAGTTTTAGGAAAATCGCTGTTCCTTTTGTTTCCAACTTGCTAACGCTGCTGTACAAGAGATAAGCCCCGTTTTCGATTTAAGCATTCACGTATTCCGCGATCCGCATTGTCGTGCACGGTCGCGTTTCGAAGGGGTTAAAAATTCATCGTCGCTTCGTGATTTTTCGCAGTCAATCGTCGATGCTTTTTGTTTTCTTCTTTCTTCGCGCTGATAAATCGGTCGATTGGAAGGCATCGAATAACTCGGCGCTTCGTCAAAAGTTCCGCCGTCTTTTTAATCGGTCCGATCTCGGGGTTTGCTTAAAAATCCTTCCTTATCTTATTTACGGCTCAACGGGCCGATCTAACATTATACGGCCCTTATCTTCGTGTCGGCGATTGGGGAATGTTAAGTAGATACGTATTTATAATTGTCGCTAGGAGTAACTTCGGCGCCGCCAATCGTCTCTTCATTCTCACGGAATCGGTCGTTTTTTTGCACCCGCCTTGGTTATGGTCCAGCTTGAATGACGTGCAGGATTGAATCTGTAGCTAAACGAATTTTCGAGTCGTTCGAGAGTCGGTCGAAAATTCGACGAAACCGATTCGGCCCGGCCCTGAATGCTTGTTAATTTTCGAATCCACCGGTATTTCCGAAGTGGCAGTAGCGGAATCCTGGTACATCACTTTCAACTTATCTGGACCGTCATTAAGTAGGATCTCGCTTGTTATATTATGCCGTTTGGTCACATCGATATAGTAACACCGGTTGTAAAGAACAGGATTTTTTGTTAATGAATTCGGTTTAGTTCGAGCTAAACGCCCAACAATTCTAGGAATACGTACCCCAAGTTCGGGAATCTTTTGGTTTATCGAATTCTGCCGCGCTGGATTTATGTTTCCGCCAGAAATGGACCGCCTTTGTTTGGGGGCCGGTTTTTCGAATCCTCTATTCGGTAAAAGGCGTTTCGGATTAGTTGTAGTCTTTTTTTGTTTTAGTTTCAGGTTTTAATCTTTCGCAAATTCAATTCTACTTTGTATTCGATTTTCATGGCACTGGCACCAGTCACGGATTTGCAGAGTTGCAAAGCGACAAACTGCTATTATCGACAACGGATTTGTGATTTATTAATATTCTTGTAGCCATTGGAGGGTAACTAAGCCAGTTCTCGTTCACTTAGTGCAATTATCAAGTTTGGAAATCAATGAAAAATGTTAGTCCCAAACATGGCGGAAAATACCTTCACTACATTATCAAAAGCACCCACAGAACAGCGGAAAAATATTTTTAAAAATCCCTCTTACTGGTAACAACTACCTAATCTGGCAACGTCGGGTCCTATTTCTGTTCGTTAATTTAAAATCATATTTACTTGGTTGGCTGGGTTATGAAAATGTCAATCAATTATTTGGATATTTTTTTATCAAACATTGGAAATTTGGCCCTTCCGATGACATGATTTCTTCTGATGATATTGTCTTGCATTTTGGCCACCCTTCCAGGCGTATGTAATTGTTGCTGCCGCTGCTTGGACTCAATCAAAAAGATCTTTTGATCGAAGACACGTTTCCTATATTTTATCTTTAATATATCCCCACACCAAAAAATCGAGGGGCGTTAAATCCGGAGATCTTGCTGGCCAAATATGTTGACCTCTTTTACCTATTTACTTTCAGCGTAATGTTCATTCAATCACATTTGGATTCTTTGCGAGGAATCAGCGACAGCACCATTCGTTTGATACCACACATTTCGAGTTTCTGCTCAAGGCAGACTATCGAGGATATCTTCCAACTTCTGTTGGAGGAATTCTAAAAAGTTTTCACCCTAGAGACGTGCTGGTAACTCAATGGTCCAATTAATCGAAGATTTATTATTCCAGCCCGAAAATTCATCGAAAATCGCCTTTTGAGTGCTTCGATTGACCATAGCATATGAATGTCAGTTTTTACTGTTGAAATATCCATCCCTTGAAAAAGTTGCATCATCCGTGCACAAAATTCTTCTAGTAGAAAACGGATCAGTCCTAATCCTGTCATCTATCCACTGACAATATTGTTTCCTTGCAATGAAGTCCAACGATCGAAAAGTGTGAACCTTTTGATAACGACATGGGTGGTAACCCTCCTCTGTCAAAACCCGATTGGTCGCCTCTTTGAGATGTTTAATCGAAGAACGATATTTCGGCAGCCTAAGGTTGGATCGTCTTCGATTGCCTCTAATATTGATTCCTCAATCCGATCAGCACATCTACGTCCACGTCTATGAAATGCGGTGAATCTCAGTTGTTCGGTTTCTCTTGCACATGTTTGAAGACGTCTTAGAACGCTATGGTTCGGGTGTCGTCGATTTGGATATTGGTTTACATGGAAACGAGAAGCAGCATATTTATTTCCGTCATACTTCCCAAGAGCAAGAATCATATCAAAATACTTTGAATTGGAGAACTTAGTCAAATACTTTTAAGATGACAATTGGAAATAATATTGACAAATAATGTCATTTGCCTACTGTGCTACTTGATTTTCCTTCCGAATTCGAATTAATGGAATAACGAAAGGAAACGTGCGGCGGTGTCAGATCGTTCTTCACTCTTTTTAGTAACAGTTTTTATTGAAACTCAAAAATCGTTGATTTCTCAACTTAAACCAAAAACTGATTTTATTTTGACTTTTATATCAATAGGTTATGGAAAGACTGTAATTCGTTATTATACTTGCATAATTCTTATTCATTTCAGAGCTATAGACTTCTTAATTTCGATGTTTCTGGCAGTCATATCATCCCAATTCTTTCAAATAGAAGTTTTGTGACTTTTTTTTTGTATTACGTTGACGCCTCCTGATAACAGGGTGTAAGTATTTTCCGGCATGTCTGGGACATCCTGTATTTTGATTAAAATTCATTTTTGCGCTTTCAAGTGTTTTTTTTAAATGCAGTGCTCGACCATAGTTTAGCCAGTTCTCGTCCAGTAGTTTGTAATGGAAAAGTTCATACGAGACAAGTGGTATTGCAGGTATATATAGGGTGTAATAGAAATAAAGCAACTTTTATGACATTTAGGGATAACTGAATTGTAAATTCTTATCATCTCTATATTCGATCTTTAAATATTTAAAAATATAAGAAGAGTACAAATAATTAAAAACAACCTTCTCATATAAATTTTGTTTTTAAAACCATATTTATTATATTATTATATATATTATATTATAAGTTTTAGAAGATCAAGTTCAGCGAACGCGATGCACTTCTACATTTCCTTCATCACAATCTAAACTTTTCTGTCCCCTTCCTCCATGTCTGAAATCAGTACCCAACAGGTCTGTTCGAACTGGCGTTGTAAACCGTCAACGTACCGTCACGATTCTGCGCTGTACATGAAATGAAGCTAATTTTGGGAACAGCGCAGAATCGTGTCAGTACATTAACGGTTTTGGAACAAACCTAATACATACTTAATTGTCTATTGCAGATAAATATGTTCTTTACTACATCCGTTATTGGCTACCAAAATTAGATACTTTTGGAGTATTTATTCACATACATTCTTTCTTCTTTTTGTTAGTATGTCTTGAATGTTCTTATATTTTTATGTTTTCCTATTCTTTCTTATTCTCTTCCTCTACCTTCTTCTCATTTTTCCGTTAGTATTTCTTCCTCAACTTCGAAATACTTTTTTCAAGCGGCGCAAAGTATAGCAGACGGTCAGAAAGCCTTTTTTTGCAGTGGAAAACATTTTCTAATTTTTCTAATTGACTTTTTTGCTCACAAATTTGACCTGAAGAAACATTGTATTAGGTATCACAATAAGTGTTACAAAATCATATATTCAAATATTTATGAATCGGTCAATTGATGACAAATTCAAATTTCTATAACTTTTTTGGAAACGAATTTTAATGTATAACATTTTCTTATGATCAATTCAAAATGTTGCTGATTTAATGATACTTCAAAATGAATGTAAAAGCTATTTTCAATTTCCGACTATCTGCATTGACATTTTTTCTGTCGTCGAGAATAGAGATTTCATTGGTAACCGAATAACTTACTCAGTCATAAAGAATACTTCTGATTGTAAATTCAGGATTGAACGATATTTTTATTAGCAAAAGTTAACACCTTATTTTTATTTCTTATTACATATTTTGGTTATTATGTTGCTAATGAAAGAGGAACGATAACTCTCCTCTATGACGATATTTTTTACTTTATCAATTTGTTCTCGACTTTTTTTTTGGTTCATTTAACGTTATTGCCCTATCTAGATGCTAAATAATGACATTTTTCTCAAGAATTGTTGGTACGTTTTAATTGAAATTGATGTTCCTCCTAGAGCTTATGTTTTTGGTAAAATATTTTGTGTTAATTTTGTTTGTATCACTATTGTACGTCTAAAAAGTTTTTATTCATCGATTTTTTTTGTAAATTTTATTATACTATGACAGTTATCAAATCTTAAATAAAAATCAACGCAGAGAGAAATTTATCAGGAGCCTTTAATAAGTGTAACAGTACAGTTAAAATCACAATAGGCACCGATAATAACAAAATTTTACCCTTTTTAGACTTGACTATAATAGTGATACATACAACAGAAATACAAAAAGGGGTTAATGAAATTATAAATGATAAAAGATACATTAATTTCAAATCAAAAGTATTAAGAATGTTCTTGTTTGTTCAATAGATCAATTGAAACAAAACAACACAAAAAACAAATTAATAAAGTAAAAAATATTTTAACAGATAACAATTATCATCCCGCTCTCCTTCATGAACAACGTTATGAAAAAAAGAAACAAATATATGATAATACATAACAACAATGAATTAACTTCTTTCCATACAAGTACCGTATATTCCTAAATAGTACAAAGAAAGTAGGAAACGTCTTACGTAAATATATTTTACAGATAGCAATTATCATAACTCTCCTTCATGAACAACGTTTGAAAAAAGAAAAAAAATGATAATACATAACAACAATGTTATGTTCCATACAAGTACCGTATATTCCTAAATAGTACAAAGAAAGTAGGAAACGTCTTACGTAAATATATTTACATTTCAGCAAATAACTACGGAATCTTATAAATGAAAATGGGAAACTGGTTATGTACATAAAACTAAAGATCTGATTGTCCGAATCCTTGAAGTTGATCATTTAGACAAAAATCAGAATTTTTCGTTATTGCTACCACAAAACTGGAGACTGGTCTCGTCTCGAAAGTCGAGACGAGACCAACCTTCAATCTCGTCTCGTCTCGAGAAGTTTTATCGAGACCATAATACAACAAAAAAAAAGAAATTAAAATTGCTGGTCCAATGTGATATTTTTTAAAAATAATTCCGTCATACATTTTTGATGTAATTGTTTTCGAGAAAACAAAAAAAAAATAGGTAATGGAAGACCGGAGTTTTTCTCGGTTGGGGTGGGAGATAAAGTTAACAAAAAAGCTAGTTTTTGTGTTTCTTCTAGATAAAAAAGTAATTTCGTCCAAAAATAAAATTAAAAGGTAAAAGGTTAATTTCAACCGGAATTTTTCTTCAAGCCACGTCGTCTATTGATATTCATTCTAACAATATTTATCGATTCACGTATAATTTCAAAAAATGGTGGAAAAGGTGTACGTTCTTCGAAAAAAAAAATTATAAATAGTGCAAAATTATAAAATTGGAAAAAATGATTTTTTGGTGGTAATATAAATTCCTATTTATCGTTCAATAATTATTATTAGTATATTGCAATTATTGATAATTAATACTTATTTTATATTTGATATAATTGCATTAGAAAGAACAATAAAAACAGGAATTAAAGAATTTCTAAATTGAATTGGTCATCTAGTTAAAAAGAAAGTATAATTTTTTCAATCTTCCAACCTTTCACTATTATAGTCAAATTCTACAAGAAAAATGCGGATTTTTTATATCCTATTCAAATTCAAATTAGCGTACTTAGTATCTAATATCTTATCAGACAGTAGATAGCAATGATGAAATAAATCAATAATCTGAATATTTCTGACCAAAAAAAGTATAAATAATGTTTCACATATACCTTGAGAAATGTTTTGACCCAAATTTCATACTTTTGCCAATAAGAGAAGTTGATAGAAAAATAGTGTTGTAGATCCCTCCATTTCGCAACACCTTTTCATTCGTCTCGCGGGAACATTATTTCTCTTATATACAAAGATGATTCCAACAACAACTGAAGGCATTATTGGAAAATATTCATTTTTGGAGAATCTTAAATTATTCAATTCAAAATTTGACTAAATTTTAAAACATACACTGTGAAAGTAATTTCCCTTGAGATTAATACAGTATCAGTGGTAGATGAATATGTAATGTAATTTTTCAAGCTTTCGAGAGAAATTCATGTCTATTACGATTTTGTATTTTTCTGCAGTTTTACTTTTAGGTGCTAAAATACTCCAATTTGATTATTCAAAGATTCTCTAAATTAAATGTTTGTTGTATATCAACAAAATTATCCACTTTATATATATTTTCGTCTTATTTTGAATAAAGTTGCACACAAATCTCAGTTTCAAGTCAGTATTTTCCGTTCATGGTTTGTGTAGGAGATCAAATGAAACACAGCATTGACATACTTACATGGAGTGTTTTAAATATTCGATTCTGCATTGGCAGCGAATGAAGCTATTCTTCCAATTCAATTTTTTAAATGCGATACGCGAAGAATAGAAAGCATTATTTCTATTTCATAATCGTAGGATGAACGAGGCGAAGATTCCCAGAATAACACTGCATTGAATCTAGGCGCATATCTGAACAGATTCATATTTCTGTATTGCGTTTCAATGATAATTCCATCCATTATGAGTGGCGCGTATAGTCCTACATTTTTCAATGGGAATCATTGTCAAAACAGTAACGTAATTCATACGATATTGTTGTGTAGACATAACTGCGGATCTTGCACTCGTATGGTATCGAGCTAAAAGTGTGATATTGTTTTTGCTGAATATTAATTGTTTTAGATGAGGCGGTTCATAGGCGTAGCCTGTTATGACACCGTTCAAATATGTTTTGGAAAAAACAATTGTTTGTCCACGCCGATGAAAACCGGATACGACGGTAACCGTACGCAATCATTTTGCACATTAATCGCTTGTTGTACTCGACAACAGAATGTACGTCTCGTTAGCAATAATTCAGCAGCACTGAATATGGAAGGAAGGATATTGTCGTCGAAACGAATTTCCATATTTGGAGACCGGAATTTCAACCGGGCTCACGAAGAATAATTGATTCGAAATTCGGCAAGGGGTCGTCGTATCGTGGACCTTATAAGTCGATGATACATGGGTGGTTTGTCAATGACGTTTCGAACATCCGTCCATCCGAAACCATCAAATAATTGGCCTATAAAAAAAAACTCTTCCAACCATTTTTCTTATCGAAATTCCATAAAACTAATTATTGTATACATAGTTGCACAAAGTGGTAATTATGATCGATCGCCGTGAATTAATTATGGTTTGTTTTCGGTAAACCACCGTGAAAAAGCTTGAAAAACCGTTTCGAATTATCGCGGAAATAATTACGGCACGCGCATAAATATATCAAACATCGACATTGTCTATTGTTTCCGTTCGGAAGAAATGCCCCATATAACATATAACTATCGGGACGCAATGAAAAATGCCAACTCTGATTAACATTTGTTGAATGGCATCTCGGGATATTTCTTCATGTATTATTGATACTACATCATAAGATTGAATTCAATATGTTGTTTTTTGTTGCGTGTATTTTCTCACGGACGATGTGGACAGAAATACATGTCACTCATGCAATCAGCTACATAGTTTCATTCCGACTGATTAATTCGCTTATAAAGAAATCTAATCCTCGCTCATTAGATTTGCAAAACACTGAGAATCGGAGCTGATTTTCTCACACAAGTTCGACGCGATTTTTCCGACTCAATACCGGCGAACGTTCGATTTCGATAGCAAAAAGTGTGTGAAGTGCTGTGCGATTCTTTTCGCATTCATCTAATTGATCAACATGCGTAGATTATATTCATTTCGCGCTATAGCAACAGTTTCGACTCGGAAGGAATCACTTTTGGTGAATAATTTGGAGATACAACCGAACAAAATGGGAAGACGCTTTATATCTATGAATCTATCATTATTATTGTGCTCAAAGGCACAAAGTAAATGGCGATGAGCGTAATATTTAATCCTAAATATTGGTTCCGCCCTCGTCTCAGTCTCTTTTCCGGTCTCAATGAAACTCGCCAGTTACTCTGTAATAATAATTCCTCCATACTTATCTGGGAGACAATAGGATATATGATAATTTTCAACAAATAAATATCCGACGACCATCGTAGTGTTTAGGGGAATCTTCAACATTTAGGGTGGGTTGTTCAAAGTTTTAATCATCAACGAATAAGCAGAAAGTTACATCCAGAGGCGTTTCAACTTATCTATTAAAAATCGAAGATTTAATACAGATAATTACTTGACTAACCTCGACAGAACATTTTTCATCCCTAATCCACAGTTGATTTCATTTGTATTATTTCTTTTCCAAAATTGCATTTGGATGTTTCATACGACGTTTCGATCGTTATATGATCATACACTTGTATATGTTTAATTGAAATTTTTTTTTTCTTTTTCAATACAACCTTTGAGTGATGTGGTTTGACAATTTGATGATGTAAATAATTTTGCTTAGATACAGATGACAGCTTACTGTTTAACAAAAACTTTAAAATATTCCATTATAAATTATACTTAAATTTTCAATATCTGTTCTGAAATTGACAGTTTATTTCTTTTTTGATATTTATCATCTCTTTGGTTAATCGTTTCTGATAGTTTGATTATTTATCAAGGATCGTTACATTATTGAAATCAAAACTGTGGTTTAAGTCAAGTGAATGTTTACTAAGAGCTGTACATTCATTATTTAATCGTAAAGAGTATTTATAGTTGTAACTTATTTTATGTACATATTGTTTTGTTTGTCCAATATATTGTCATGGACAATTTATCTAAGAAATTTTGTATACTACATTCGTTTGTTTATTTTCATCTGTAGGGTCTTTCAATTTAGTGAAAAATCTATTTAGAGTGTTATATGGTTTATTTGCTAGCATAAGATTATATTTACGTAAAATGTTACCTATTTTTTTCGATAATGCCGGAATATACAGTGTACTAATATACTTTATATTAGAAAAATCATAATTAAAAATTATTCTAATAAAAAAAATGATAATTTTACGACATTTGATAAACTTTTGCAACATATTCTAAAAGAATCTGAAAAATTTATACAAAATCATCCACTGGACTATATAAAAAAATGGAAAATTTATTAAAAGATGAAAACACGTATAAAAAAGAACGAAATGATTCAACTAATAAAATACAGAACGAACTCAAAATAATGATAAATGATTGGTATGATAATAGCAATCTTAGTATTGAAACTAAAAATCATCTTTTTTGTAATAATGGATTAGCACCTAAAACATATGGTTTACCAAAGTTGCATAAAGAAAATTTCCTATGAGACCAATAGTCAGTTCTATTGACATCCCCCTCTACAACTCTTCCAAATATTTAACGCAAATACCCACAAAAATTGTTGGTATGGGACAATCTTTCATTAGAGATTCTTGGTATTTCAAAGAATACATCAGCAATAAAAATTTTTCAAAAAATTATAGACTTATTTCACTAGATGTGGTTTCATTATACACAAATATTCCAGTTGAGGTTGCATTAGATATACTAAATTTGAAATGGCATGAATTAGAAGAATATACTACACTGACAAAAGAACAATTTTCAAACGGTACAAAACTTTGTTTGAGTTATACTTATTTTACATTTGTCGCAAATTGCTACAGCCAAATATATGAAATAGCGATGGGATCTTCTTTATCATCTCCCATTGCAAAGGTAGTAATAGAATATATTGAAGAAAATATTCTGTCTAACATTTCACATTACATACGGATATACAAACGTTTTGTATATGATATAATACTTTCAATACCAATCAATGAGGAAGACAATATATTACAAGCATTTAATAATTATCACAATACAATTAAATTCACAATAGAAATGGATAACAGTAAAACTATAAATTTTTTAGGTCTAACTCACGATTATAATAATGATGAAAACAAAATGAATACAACATGGTTTACCAAAAACATAAATTCTGGAAGATATATCAATTTCAATCCAAATATACCAAAAATTTTCAAGAAGAATGTCATTGATGGTTTAATAGATAGAGCAGTGAGATTAACTGAACCAACAAAACGCAAAGAACAAATTAAGAAAGTAAAAAATATTTTGGTAAAAAACAGTTATCCCATTTCTTTAATAAATATGGTAATAGAAAAAGAATAAACGAAATATATAATGATAATAATGATAGTGAATTAGATTCTTCTAATATAAAGTATATTAGCATACCGTATATTCCGGCATCATACAAAAAAATAGGTAACAGTTTACGTAAATATAATCTTATTCTAACAAATGAACCATACGACACTCTAAATAGATTTTCCACTAAACAAACGAATGTATTATACAAAGTTTCTTGTATAAATTGTCCAGGACAATATATTGGACAAACCAAATAATATTTAAATAAAAGAATTTACAACCATAAATACTCTTTACGATTAAATAATGAACGTACAGCTCTTACTAAACATTCACATGACTTAAACCACAATTTTGATTTCAATAATGTGACAATCCTTGATAAAGAATCAATCAAAAAAGACAAAGACACAAAGAATAATCAGAAACGATTAATCAAAGAGATGATACATATCAATAAAGAAATAAACTGTCAATTTTATAACAGATATCAAAAGAATTGTAAAGCTACTTAAATTTTTAAATTTCTGTCAAACGAAGAAAGCTCTATGAGAATGATCTTATTCTTCTGTTCTCTTCAATTTGGTCAAATATTCGTAAAATTCGTCGAAAATCCAATTGAAATCGAGTGTCGGATCTTGAATAAAAATGGTGAAATGGAATAAAGCACATGTTGGAAACAATTGAATAATCTGGAAATTAGCTCATTTGAACTGATCGACATTTAGTCGGTGAAAAATGGAAATGTTCCGGTGAAATTTCGTTTACGGATTGTGGAGAAAATGAAAGCAAATCTTCAAAATATAACGATATGTAAGTATGTATACAGAAATTCACGGTATTTCATAGAGAAGTCGAAATATATATGTAGGTATACCTATTTTAAATATGGTAGATCGTTTGAATATTTGCAGACAATCGAAGGGATTCATGGAGCTCTCAAGAAATATTTTGGATATCCCAGAATATCTGAGGGATTCAATGAAAAGTTGGAAAATAAGTCATTCAACATTCGAAAGTTATTATGGATTTATTGGTAAATTCAAACATAAACAAACTTCCGAAAGATCTTTCCTGAGTTTCATCAGAATTGCGGAGAATTCGAAAAATTTCATGAATTTATTGAAGTGAAAATTACCCAATTTTTACAAAAAACTTCATGAAAGAAAATCTTATGGTTAAGGAGAGACGGGAGGAAATCTTGAAACAATCGCGAAATATGATTATAACATCATCAAACATCATCAAAGAAATTTTGCGAAAATTCACAAAATGTCACAGAAAATGAAAACATAAATATTTCATTTCATAGTGTTTGGTCAAATTCTTGCCAAAAATTAAAGCGTCTATCGAACTCTCAAAGATTGTTTCGAAATACCGGGAGTTGAATTGAATTCTTCGGTGGTTTTGCACAAAATTGAGACAACACAAAAATGGGTTTCTTGAACACTGAATCAATGCGAGGAAGTTTGATGAACTCCTCATGCCAAATTCAATATTATACAAATTTACAAAAAACTATGAGAAATTTGGAATGTTCGATGACCTATGTTTCTAATTTCTGATTTGTTGGAAGATTCGATGAAGCATATGAAAGTTTGATTATCCTATCAAACCACCAAAAATCATCAAAAAATTCAAAATTCAATACAATCATTTGCAATATTTCAAGGATTCAAATGCAGTTTCTTCCATTGAATATCGGGATAATAGATTAGATTGTTAGTAAGTTTTTGATTTTCTCACAACCTAAGGAGATTCATAGATAATTCTCAATTTATTTTGAAATTTTCTGTATATCCGTGAATATTTTCGTGAATTCCACACTTACTCTTTTTTGAATTCGGTGGCAATACTTTTAAATTTCCTGAAAGTTCGTTGTGGCTTCCGATTTCGCGGAAATATCCAAGCAATCCATGTAAAATTCAATATGGTTCTGAAATTTTCTGCGGAATACATTCTCGCAAAATTCTAATTATATTCATATTTTGTGATCTGCATTCTCCCATTGCGATCAGAAGAATTTCCTCAGAACCTTTAGAAAACAGCTTCTCTGAACAAGGGGAGAATTCTGTTCTGTACTGCAAGAACTTTGAGAAAAATTAAGATGTTGCACTTGAGAAATTTTCAAAGATTCAATAAAGATTGGAGAAGAATCAGTGGAATATTCTTGAAATTTCTTCAAGTTCCATTCCATGAATTGCCAAGAAAACAACAAATTTTCTCGGAATTTTAAAATGACAATTATGATTTTAGCTGTGGCTGCTCTTCTCGATGCAAAACAACCTCCATGTTTCGGGGCGCATCCTACCTAATTGTAATCTATAGTCTGTCACAAGACTACGATAGGATAGACAGCAAACAAATCTCAAACATGAATTATACAATACAACAAGCTGATTAATTTCAAATTTTGTGAGGTGACTAAAATAAACCATTAAACAAGAATCAATTTTTGGCATAATGAGAGATTTAATAAGACGTAGTTTTGTGGCCTGATCAAATTCAATCCTTTTCTTACGTACCTTATAATTTTTCTTCACCGAGATTTTTTGGTAACTTTTTTGTGAGCAAGTAAAACGGAAACAGAAAAAAATTAAAAGTGTATTGATCAATAAAACATTCCTAATATTTAACATTATTCATAAGCAAAAAAAGAGTGCTAAATACAATTATTAATAAGTAAACAACAACAAAAATATCCAAATATTCTATACAGGTTAAATATAGTCTCTACAAGTCACATAATCATTACCATCCGCATGTGTCAAATGGTGAACTGAATGGGATTTTATATCATATAATCCCAACACAGATTCTTGTATTTTCGGAACAGAAACTTCATACGAGAGAAAATGGTCGTCATAGCCAATCGTGGAATATTTAAAACATCTGAAAATTACGATAATATTTCTGTTAAGAACATAAATGTTATTAATGCGCATGAATATTGAATCATCATCTTCAGGAATATCAAAACTGATTTCACACCTCCTCCACAATCTATTCCTTTCAATCGAGTTGTCTTAATAATTGTACTTACTTCTGAAATTTTCTATATAATTGTCCATCCCCTAGGTACGGAGATAGTTCTCGATTTCTCCACTTTCAACGTCCACCACTTGCGAACTATCCATATCGTGGAATTGCTTGTGAAAACTGAGTTCATCACTTAAATCCTTCATCAACGCGTCAATTCGTGTAACTTCACGTTCCATTATTGCGATACACTTCAAAAATATTAACTAAAGTATAGTTGCACATGAACTGACAAGGAACTATCTTTCACGAATAAGAAAATGTTGCGTGTTGAGCAGGCCCTATACTGGAGGGAATGACTAATGTTTGAAATAAATTCCTGTACTAAATAATGTCTTTTCCTGTACCAAGTACTACTTGTATATCATTCGTTAATGGAAATCCTATATTATTGTTATTTCCTGCATTCAATATAGGTCTTGAAATAAAAAATAAAGGATTGTTTAGAAACGTAAAGAGTAAAACATTTTCCTGTCACAACCAACGGAACGATATCCATTACACGGCTTGGTAAACAACGGCTGCATTTAAAAATGTGTCAGCTTGTTTTAGGATGAAATTCTGGAATTTATAGTAATGAGAATCATAACTAATAAGCAAAAATTCAAATATGAACGTAAATCAATAATAAATTTAGAAAATATTATAATTCTTCACAAATTGACTTAGATGTTTTTGTTCGCACTTTTGTATCACAAAAGTCAATGAACGATACAATTCGGTACGAATTGATCCCTTGATATAAATTTGCCCCCAGCAAAAATATTGAATGAGAATTTATGATGTTTAACTTTCCAATGTTTTTTTATCGCTTCTCGGTAACTCGCGGTAAATTTCGGTGTTGAGTACAGGAATATTTTCCTGTGATAAGTACTAGTCGAGTCTGTAACTAACACCAAAAATTACAGTGATCAATATGTTTCTCTGATTTGTATCAATAAGAGTTTTATTCCTGTACTTAGCAAAGCTTATTCTAGTCATAATTATAACGCTTATCGTTTTCATCACCGGAATCATTCCGTTCACCATTAAAGTTTTCAATTCCTTTAACTAATATAGCTTTTCCTGCAATGAGAACATATTTCGTTTTTACAGGAATCGTTAAGTTCCTATCACTCGAAATTTCCTGTTCTTATTATTATATTGGTGTGATAGAAACAGGAATCCGTTTCACTAGAAATTCCTGTAATCTTCTTTTTTCAGTGTAAATTTCTGAAGCCGCCTAAATCCTCTGGCGTCCAAAATGAATTGTATTCGTCCTTAAAATTAATGAAAGATTGTTTGTCAATATTTGGGGATAAAAGCCCGATCATGAAAAATCATTGTTTTCCAGTTGTGAAATTTCAGTTCATTTATAGAGTATCTACTTCAAATGTTCCAAATTATTGTGATCTTGTGCAAAAATTTCGATGACCAAAGCAATCTTGATGTTCTCACTCACAAATTGCAATTTACTAATAAAAAATGAAGATATGTTTCACGTTAATTCCGAAATGTTCGCAGTACAGAAAACCTACCTCAAAAAATTGTTTTCAAAATATTAGTTTTGATAATACGTTAAACCGTATTAATTTCTAGTTCGCCTAACGGATTCAGGACATATTTAATGATGAAATCTCAGGCCATATATTCAGTCTTCATTAGGTTCATAATTGTGGAGAACAGCGGCGAAAATAAGGGGGACCCGAAATTAGTATCCAAAAGACAACGAATTCGACACTCGTCGTGGGAACCCACGGGTAGCCAAAATTATTCATTAATAGAAACAAAAATAATATGCAACCTATATGATATAAAACAAGGTTAAAAACTAATATTTGTTTATGATAACTTTATTCAGCAAACCTTTTTTCTTTTGGAATCTGAGTCGAACACAATACCCCTCCCCGCCCCCAGACCAGAAATTTTGGGTCTTGGCCCCTCCCGAAAATATTTCATATAGTCGCCACTGGTGGAGAAATATATACAAAAAAAGACAAATATGAGCTTTACTCTTCCTCTCGTCCCGATAGAATTTTTTTCTGAATTTAACGAGGTATCACATACATAAATCGGTCCCCGTTCCTCCGACAAATAATTGCAATTCGCGATAATTAATTAGCGGTTGATAATGCATAATGCTTAACATGCGGTTTGTTAATCCCAATACAGCGTTTGTACGTTCGTCTCCAATTAGTGCTTTGTATTCCTTCGAAATAATGATTACACAATGTTGTTACTATGTTTCCTTCTGAGAACAACGGACGGAGTATTTTATTTATCATCTGCACTCATTCAACATTTTATGTTGCATCGACTTGAATACGATGCATTCATAATTTCATTTATGCATTAGGTGTGAGTTTAATCTGGATATCATATCTTTCCGTTTGTTTGCGATTTTATAATTGCCATGGGTACTTTGTTGCACGCAGAGATAACGTTTAATAAAACGGCATCGCGATTATGAATTTTCATTTTATAACGATAAATTCGATGGAACGACGACCGCCTGAGAAAGTTGCGATCGTTCCAAGATCTGTGTCGGTGAATTCGCGATTTGCATGCGTTGGACCGATTTGGAAATATATCAAAAACACCACTTATGTTTTTGAAATGATTTTAAACGGACCCTCCTTTTTCTAATTTCGCGATATAAAGCAGCACTTGGAAAATCCGGCGCGTACATCTCAGGGTTTAATTGTCCAGTTAATAATTCAAAAGAGCGAGCGGCTGGAAACGGCACAACCTGCGAAGTGCAAAACCAGTGGCGTCGACGATCTTGCGACAAAAAAGGTGACGTTCGGGATGGGGATAACACGGCTCAGGGAACGTTTATAGTTTGACAACAATCGGGGTGAAGCGAGGAAATCTCTCGAGTAAACAAGATTTAGAACACACCGCGACTAATATTTTTCCATAAGCGCATACATACATTTAGGGAATGTTTATAGTACGTGTGATCTAGTGTGTGTTTCGAATCTGCAGATGTTTCATTGTTGTTGAATAAACAGAGGTGATAGACGTTTTCGCTGCACAAACAATGCTTTCCTAAATGGGGCGTATCGCATCCATTTTTAGATAGCATCTCCTAGCGCGCCGCGCCGCCACGACCTTTCATCGTTATGGAAAAAAGTCGTTAAATTTCAATTTTTCAAACCTCGTTTTCTTCGGCTTCTAATCCCTGACCGGCCGGTTCGGTAAAAAGCGTCGACGTCTGGAACGTTTCGCGATGCTTGAAAAATGAATAAGGTGGCGCTGACACAATGCACAACGGAGACTGACCAAGCCAGAATATAAAATATGAATTATGTTCTGAAAATATTCGAATGAGAAAATTTTCCACTTTTTATCTTCCGAATAGATTTTAGGTATAATGGAGTAATGTCACTTTTCTGCAATGTCTTATTTAATCCTGAATCTGATATCTTTTTACCTTCAAACGTGCATAAAAGTTAAGAGATACAATATTGAAATAATCAGTGCTTCAATACTATCATTTTTATGAGCAGATGATCAGAGACGAATTAATTAAATAGTCGTATGAAAAAGCTTTGTCTCCCTTTTTTCTACATAATTTGTGACGAGTAAAAAGAATAACGAAAACGATGAGACAGAAGTGAAAACTTGAACATTATGTAGATATTTGTTCGATCGTCAGGAAATACTTCAAGTGCAGTGATTCTTTCATTCATTATTATAAACTACATTTTTCGTTCAATGAATGATTTTATATGAAAAAATTGCATCAATTGCGTAAAATGGAAATTTCGAATACGTGAAATATGAAATTTAATTACTCGAACTGAATACTAATGATGCTTAGGAATTCCCAAAATGTTAACAGTCCTCTCATCTGTTTGATTCTTGGTGAATATTCGAAAAAGGTGGTTGTATGTTATTTTGATGAAATTGAAACTATTTGACAAGAAATATAAAAAATATAGGTTGCCTAATCGTAGGCAACTGAAACTTCGGGACTGCTATAGAGATGCCAGGTTCAATCAGCTTTTTTCTTTGATTTAAGTGGTGATTTATATTTCCAATGATTCAAATTGAAGACTAAATCCTACTAACGACAAAAATTTCTGATGAAAAACAGCCGCCTATGGATCTAAGCACGAATTAAACCAATCATGTATATGGAGTGTTCATATTTTATTTAATGCGGTCCTGAATAGCCTTATCTTCTGTTGAAAAAGTAATTAATATCTGAAAATCCCTATTCAACCTACACTAGGCGCAAAAATTAAGGGAACAGAAAAAATTTCTAAATTTTTCGGCAATTTTCAGCAGGTTGTTTTTATGTGAAAAATGGTCGTACAGCATATAAAAAATTTTGCTTTTGAAGCTTGAACACTCTAGTTATAGACATTTGGGATAAAAATTTTTTGGACCACCTGTAGCCATGCAATTCTTGAATAAAGCACAAAGAAAAATTTTTCCACAATTTTTACCTTTTTCATTTCACTCTACGGGCATGAAAAAATTGATTCAATCTAAACCAATACATAGATCGCATAGGTTGTTTATTCAGCTTCAACATGTTTTTTACGGGACCATTTATCTTTGAGATATCGAATTTTGAAGACAAGAAGATCCTTTTTCACTCAACTGCCGATAACTTTGAAACTACTAGTCGTCTAGCATGCGGTTAGGAGGTTTCGTTTTTTGCAGAAAATTTCCTTCAAAAATCTGTCTTGTTTCATCGGAAAATTTTTTTTCACCTGTAACGTTAAGGTGAAAAAAGAGCAAAAAATGCCATTTTCTCTTTTTTTGCTGATCGACTGTATGTTCAGCTATATTGGGGGAAAAGGTTAGGTTATAAGAAAATTTATCAGTCTAATGTACCCCAAAGGCCCCCCAGAATTATTAGATCTATCGCTTCAGTGGTTTTCCTAGACCAATTGATTGTGTATAAATTAGGGAAACAAGATTTTTGTTCTTAAATGTATCTCAATCTTTTTATAAATCAATAATTTCATTCTTTATCACTTTTGAGTTTTCGGATGATTGATTGAAGATTAAAAAATATTTTCATATTTCTTTTTTTTATTTATTCGATATTTTTTGAAGGGAATTCTTCGAAATTTTTTCAATCGTGAGAAATTTTTTTCAAATTCGTCATCAATTCTCAAAGATATTTTTCGTGGAAAATTTTTTCTCTTAATCAATCTTCCGAAAACTCAAAATTGAATAAAAAGTAAAAACAATTACATTATTGATTTTAAAAAAGATTGAGTCACGTGCAATGGGAGATGATAAGAAGATCCCATCGTTATTCCATATTTATTTGACTGTAGCAAATTTTGTCAAATGAAAAATATGTACAACTCAAACAAAGTTTTGTTCCATTTAAAAAATGTTCTTTTGTAAGAAGTATGTTCTTCTAATTAATGTCATTTCATATTTAGTATATGTAATGTAAAGGTAGTAATGGAATATGTTGGAGAAAATATTCTATCTACTATTCCATACAACATACCAATATACAAACGTTTTGTAGTTCATATAATACTTTCAATACCAACCAATGAAGAAGACAATATATTACAAGCATTTAATGATTATCACTAACGCTGATAAATGTAATGAAACCGTCATTATGTATAACCTGGACTATACCCAAAAAATTGAAACTTTATTAAAAGATGCAAACACATATAAAAAAGAACGAAATAATTTAACTAAGAAAATACAGAACAAACTCAAAGTAATGATAAATAATTGGTATGATTGTAGCAATATTAGTATTGAAACTAAAAATCATCTTATTTGTAATAATGGTTTAGCACCTAAAATATGTGGTTTACCAAAGTATCATAAACAAAATGTTCCTATGAGACCAATAGTCAGTTCTATTGACAACCCTCTCTACAATTTTTCCAAATATTTAACGCAAGTACTCACAAAAATTGTTGCTATGGGACAAACTTTCATCAGAGATTCTTGGCATTTCAAAAAATAATCAGAAATAAAAATGTTCCACAAAATTATAGACTTATTTCACATTCATTACACAAATATTCCATTGAGGTTGCATTAGATATACTAAATTTGAAATGGCATGAATTAGAACATACTACACTAATAAAAGAACAATTTTTAAATTGTACAAAACTCCATTTGAGTTGTACTTATTTTACATTTGACAAAATTTGCTACAGCCAAATATATGGAATAGCGATGGGATCTTCTTTATCATCTCCCATTACAAATGTATTAATGGAATATGTTGAAGAAAATATTCTATCTACCATTCCATATAACATACGAATATACAAACGTTTTGTAAATGATATAATACTTTCAATGCCAATGAAGAAGACAATATATTACAAGCATTTAATGATTTTCACAATACAATTAAATTCACAATAGAATAGGATAAGAACAAAACTATAAACTTTTTAGATTTCACTCTCGATTATAATAATGATGAAAACAAAATAAATACAACATGGTTTACCAAAAACATAAGTTCTGGAAGATGTATCAATTTCAATTCAAGTGTAACAAAAATTTTCAAGAAGAACAAATTAAGAAAGTGAAAAATATTTTAGCAGAAAACAGTTATCCCATTTCTTTAATAAATAGTGTTATAGAAGAAAGAATAAACAAAATAAATAATAATAATAATGATAATGAATTAGATTCTTCTAATATAAAGTATATTAGTATACTGTGCATTCTGGCATTATCCAAAAAATATGTAGAATTTTACGTGAATATAATCTTATTCTAACAAATAAACCATACAACACTCTAAATAGATTATTCACTAAATAAAAAGACCCTACAGATGACAATCTGTAGTATACAAAATTCCTTGTATAAATTTCCGGGACAATATATTGGACAAACGAAACAATATTTACATAAAAGAATTTACAACCATAAATACTGTTTACGATTAAATGATGGATTTACAGCTCTTAGTAAACATTCACATGACTTAAACCACAATTTCGATTTCAATAATGCGACAATCATTGAAAAAGAATCAAACTATCAGAATTGATTAATCAAGAAAAGAGATGATACATATCAAAAAAGGAATAAACTCTGTCAATTTCAGAACAGATATTGAAAATTTGAGTATAATTTATAATGGAATATTTTGAAGTTATTGTTAAACAGTAAGCTGTGATCTGTATCTAAGCAACATTATTAACATCATCAAAGTGTCAAAACTCTCTCAAAATATTGAATGAGAATTTATGATGTTTAACTTTCCAATGTTTTTTTATCGCTTCTCGGTAACTCGCGGTAAATTTCGGTGTTGAGTACAGGAATATTTTCCTGTGATAAGTACTAGTCGAGTCTGTAACTAACACCAAAAATTACAGTGATCAATATGTTTCTCTGATTTGTATCAATAAGAGTTTTATTCCTGTACTTAGCAAAGCTTATTCTAGTCATAATTATAACGCTTATCGTTTTCATCACCGGAATCATTCCGTTCACCATTAAAGTTTTCAATTCCTTTAACTAATATAGCTTTTCCTGCAATGAGAACATATTTCGTTTTTACAGGAATCGTTAAGTTCCTATCACTCGAAATTTCCTGTTCTTATTATTATATTGGTGTGATAGAAACAGGAATCCGTTTCACTAGAAATTCCTGTAATCTTCTTTTTTCAGTGTAAATTTCTGAAGCCGCCTAAATCCTCTGGCGTCCAAAATGAATTGTATTCGTCCTTAAAATTAATGAAAGATTGTTTGTCAATATTTGGGGATAAAAGCCCGATCATGAAAAATCATTGTTTTCCAGTTGTGAAATTTCAGTTCATTTATAGAGTATCTACTTCAAATGTTCCAAATTATTGTGATCTTGTGCAAAAATTTCGATGACCAAAGCAATCTTGATGTTCTCACTCACAAATTGCAATTTACTAATAAAAAATGAAGATATGTTTCACGTTAATTCCGAAATGTTCGCAGTACAGAAAACCTACCTCAAAAAATTGTTTTCAAAATATTAGTTTTGATAATACGTTAAACCGTATTAATTTCTAGTTCGCCTAACGGATTCAGGACATATTTAATGATGAAATCTCAGGCCATATATTCAGTCTTCATTAGGTTCATAATTGTGGAGAACAGCGGCGAAAATAAGGGGACCCGAAATTAGTATCCAAAAGACAACGAATTCGACACTCGTCGTGGAACCCACGGTAGCCAAAATTATTCATTAATAGAAACAAAAATAATATGCAACCTATATGATATAAAACAAGGTTAAAAACTAATATTTGTTTATGATAACTTTATTCAGCAAACCTTTTTCTTTTGGAATCTGAGTCGAACACAATACCCTCCCGCCCCCAGACCAGAAATTTTGGGTCTTGGCCCTCCGAAAATATTTCATATAGTCGCCACTGGTGGAGAAATATATACAAAAAGACAAATATGAGCTTTACTCTTCCTCTCGTCCCGATAGAATTTTTTTCTGAATTTAACGAGGTATCACATACATAAATCGGTCCCCGTTCCTCCGACAAATAATTGCAATTCGCGATAATTAATTAGCGGTTGATAATGCATAATGCTTAACATGCGGTTTGTTAATCCCAATACAGCGTTTGTACGTTCGTCTCCAATTAGTGCTTTGTATTCCTTCGAAATAATGATTACACAATGTTGTTACTATGTTTCCTTCTGAGAACAACGGACGGAGTATTTTATTTATCATCTGCACTCATTCAACATTTTATGTTGCATCGACTTGAATACGATGCATTCATAATTTCATTTATGCATTAGGTGTGAGTTTAATCTGGATATCATATCTTTCCGTTTGTTTGCGATTTTATAATTGCCATGGGTACTTTGTTGCACGCAGAGATAACGTTTAATAAAACGGCATCGCGATTATGAATTTTCATTTTATAACGATAAATTCGATGGAACGACGACCGCCTGAGAAAGTTGCGATCGTTCCAAGATCTGTGTCGGTGAATTCGCGATTTGCATGCGTTGGACCGATTTGGAAATATATCAAAAACACCACTTATGTTTTTGAAATGATTTTAAACGGACCCTCCTTTTTCTAATTTCGCGATATAAAGCAGCACTTGGAAAATCCGGCGCGTACATCTCAGGGTTTAATTGTCCAGTTAATAATTCAAAAGAGCGAGCGGCTGGAAACGGCACAACCTGCGAAGTGCAAAACCAGTGGCGTCGACGATCTTGCGACAAAAAAGGTGACGTTCGGGATGGGGATAACACGGCTCAGGGAACGTTTATAGTTTGACAACAATCGGGGTGAAGCGAGGAAATCTCTCGAGTAAACAAGATTTAGAACACACCGCGACTAATATTTTTCCATAAGCGCATACATACATTTAGGGAATGTTTATAGTACGTGTGATCTAGTGTGTGTTTCGAATCTGCAGATGTTTCATTGTTGTTGAATAAACAGAGGTGATAGACGTTTTCGCTGCACAAACAATGCTTTCCTAAATGGGGCGTATCGCATCCATTTTTAGATAGCATCTCCTAGCGCGCCGCGCCGCCACGACCTTTCATCGTTATGGAAAAAAGTCGTTAAATTTCAATTTTTCAAACCTCGTTTTCTTCGGCTTCTAATCCCTGACCGGCCGGTTCGGTAAAAAGCGTCGACGTCTGGAACGTTTCGCGATGCTTGAAAAATGAATAAGGTGGCGCTGACACAATGCACAACGGAGACTGACCAAGCCAGAATATAAAATATGAATTATGTTCTGAAAATATTCGAATGAGAAAATTTTCCACTTTTTATCTTCCGAATAGATTTTAGGTATAATGGAGTAATGTCACTTTTCTGCAATGTCTTATTTAATCCTGAATCTGATATCTTTTTACCTTCAAACGTGCATAAAAGTTAAGAGATACAATATTGAAATAATCAGTGCTTCAATACTATCATTTTTATGAGCAGATGATCAGAGACGAATTAATTAAATAGTCGTATGAAAAAGCTTTGTCTCCTTTTTCTACATAATTTGTGACGAGTAAAAAGAATAACGAAAACGATGAGACAGAAGTGAAAACTTGAACATTATGTAGATATTTGTTCGATCGTCAGGAAATACTTCAAGTGCAGTGATTCTTTCATTCATTATTATAAACTACATTTTTCGTTCAATGAATGATTTTATATGAAAAAATTGCATCAATTGCGTAAAATGGAAATTTCGAATACGTGAAATATGAAATTTAATTACTCGAACTGAATACTAATGATGCTTAGGAATTCCCAAAATGTTAACAGTCCTCTCATCTGTTTGATTCTTGGTGAATATTCGAAAAAGGTGGTTGTATGTTATTTTGATGAAATTGAAACTATTTGACAAGAAATATAAAAAATATAGGTTGCCTAATCGTAGGCAACTGAAACTTCGGGACTGCTATAGAGATGCCAGGTTCAATCAGCTTTTTTCTTTGATTTAAGTGGTGATTTATATTTCCAATGATTCAAATTGAAGACTAAATCCTACTAACGACAAAAATTTCTGATGAAAAACAGCCGCCTATGGATCTAAGCACGAATTAAACCAATCATGTATATGGAGTGTTCATATTTTATTTAATGCGGTCCTGAATAGCCTTATCTTCTGTTGAAAAAGTAATTAATATCTGAAAATCCCTATTCAACCTACACTAGGCGCAAAAATTAAGGAAACAAAAAAAAAATTTCTAAATTTTTCGGCAATTTTCAGCAGGTTATTTTTATGTGAAAAATGGTCGTACCTACAGGATATAAAAAATGTTGCTTTTGAAGCTTGAACACTCTAGTTATAGACATTTGGGATAAACATTTTTTGGACCACCTGTAGCTATGCAATTCTTGAATAAGGCACAAAGAAAAAATTTTCCACAATTTTCACCTTTTTCATTTCACTCTACGGGCATGAAAAAATTGATTCAATCTCAACCAATACATAGATCGCATAGATTGTTTATTCAGCTTCAACATGTTTTTTACGGGACCATTTATCTTTGAGATATCGAATTTTGAAGACAAGAAGATCCTTTTTCACTCAACTGCCGATAACTTTGAAACTACTAGTCGTCTAGCATGCGGTTAGGAGGTTTCGTTTTTTGCAGAAAATTTCCTTCAAAAATCTGTCTTGTTTCACCGGAAAATTTTTTTTCCACCTGTAGCGTTAAGGTGAAAAAAGAGCAAAAAATGTCATTTTCTCTTTTTTTGCTGATCGACTGTATGTTCAGCTATATTGGGGGAAAAGGTTAGGTTATAAGAAAATTTATCAGTCTAATGTACCCCAAAGGCCCCCCAGAATTATTAGATCTATCGATTCAGCGGTTTTCCTAGACCAATTGATTGTGTATAAATTAGGGAAACAAGATTTTTGTTCTTAAATGTATCTCAAACTTTTTATAAATCAATAATTTCATTCTTTATCACTTTTGAGTTTTCGGATGATTGATTGAAGATTAAAAAATATTTTCATATTTCTTTTTTTTATTTATTCGATATTTTTTGAAGGGAATTCTTCGAAATTTTTTCAATCGTGAGAAATTTTTTTCTCAAATTCTCATCAATTCTCAAAGATATTTTTCGTGGAAAATTTTTTCTCTTAATCAATCTTCCGAAAACTCAAAATTGAATAAAAGTAAAAACAATTACATTATTGATTTTAAAAAAGATTGAGTCACGTGCAATGGGAGATGATAAGAAGATCCCATCGTTATTCCATATTTATTTGACTGTAGCAAATTTTGTCAAATGAAAAATATGTACAACTCAAACAAAGTTTTGTTCCATTTAAAAAATGTTCTTTTGTAAGAAGTATGTTCTTCTAATTAATGTCATTTCATATTTAGTATATGTAATGTAAAGGTAGTAATGGAATATGTTGAGAAAATATTCTATCTACTATTCCATACAACATACCAATATACAAACGTTTTGTAGTTCATATAATACTTTCAATACCAACCAATGAAGAAGACAATATATTACAAGCATTTAATGATTATCACTAACGCTGATAAATGTAATGAAACCGTCATTATGTATAACCTGGACTATACCCAAAAAATTGAAACTTTATTAAAAGATGCAAACACATATAAAAAAGAACGAAATAATTTAACTAAGAAAATACAGAACAAACTCAAAGTAATGATAAATAATTGGTATGATTGTAGCAATATTAGTATTGAAACTAAAAATCATCTTATTTGTAATAATGGTTTAGCACCTAAAATATGTGGTTTACCAAAGTATCATAAACAAAATGTTCCTATGAGACCAATAGTCAGTTCTATTGACAACCCTCTCTACAATTTTTCCAAATATTTAACGCAAGTACTCACAAAAATTGTTGCTATGGACAAACTTTCATCAGAGATTCTTGGCATTTCAAAAAATAATCAGAATTAAAAATGTTCCACAAAATTATAGACTTATTTCATTATACACAAACATTCCATTGGAGGTTGCATTAGATATACTAAATTTGAAATGGCATGAATTAGAACATACTACACTAATAAAAGAACAATTTTTGAATTGTACAAAACTCCATTTGAGTTGTACTTATTTTACATTCGACAAAATTTTCTACAGCCAAATATATGGAAGAGCGATGGGATTTTCTTTATCATCTCCCATTACAAATGTATTAATGGAATATGTTGAAGAAAATATTCTATCTACCATTCCATATAACATACGAATATACAAACGTTTTGTAAATGATATAATAGTCTCAATGCCAATGAAGAAGACAATATATTACAAGCATTTAATGATTTTCACAATACAATTAAATTCACAATAGAATAGGATAAGAACAAAACTATAAACTTTTTAGATTTCACTCTCGATTATAATAATGATGAAAACAAAATAAATACAACATGGTTTACCAAAAACATAAGTTCTGGAAGATGTATCAATTTCGATTCAAGTGTAACAAAAATTTTCAAGAAGAACAAATTAAAAAGTGAAAAATATTTTAGAGAAAACAGTTATCCCATTTCTTTAATAAATAGTGTTATAGAAGAAAGAATAAACAAAATAAATAATAATAATAATGATAATGAATTAGATTCTTCT